>CM028133.1:322690000-323940000 GCA_016271365.2 Neoceratodus forsteri | reverse complement strand
AATTTATATATACACATATATATTTTTTAAAGTTTCAAGTTTATTGCAGAAAAACTCCATTGAGCACACTTATTTACAAGGAGGTCCTGGCAGGACAACATAATAAAATTAGTATAACACAGTTCAAGCATTTAGAAAAACGCAACATCCGACTGTCACCGTGGGTTTAGGATAACACAATTTCAGGCAGACCACAAATCAGGTGCATAAAAAATGCATGGTTGCATTTATCATTTTATTTTCATCAAATAAAATATACAGAAGGCAAAATGGTAAGTCAGACAACTGATAAGCTTCAGCAGTTTCTAAGGCTTTTCTTCAGCCTAGCATAAATCAAACAGTGTGAAAGCACACTCTACCAGGAGGTCTTCCACCTTCCTCAGTCAGTATCCAACTGATCACCCTAACCTATCTATCCTCTCTCAGCACTTAGGTAGGGCTTTTTATAAGCTCACTAGAAGTTGGAAAACTTTTCCACTGCCTTCTGAGTAACAGCAGACATAACATAAAACTAGCCACTTGGGGCCACTGTTGCACCAGAGAGAATAGTTATTTGGCACCTGGAGTACATTATATAAATTGTTTACAACATTGTTAAAGGTCAGAGCCGAGATCAGAACATTCTGTGCTCCCCTAAACTCTCCTGCAGGGTCAAATTACCTCATGTTGTCTGCTGCAAAACATATCTTAGAAGGGGGCTGGTAACATTTAGAAAAAACAAACACCTTTTTTATTCTTCTATTAAAACTGCCCTCTCATTTTTGTAACTTGTACTCTTAGTTTTGCTATAACCAGTCAAGCAGCAAGTTGGACATTATACTGAACATATAAACTGCTTGGGGAAGGGGGTTCAATTTATCCTAGGGGTGTCCACTATGACAAGGGTCACCCTGTTACACAGACATAGTACAATAATTTGCATAGTACAGCAAGTTTGCACAAATCAGACAAAGGGCATAGGCAGCAGCAGTAAACAGCACAATACATATGCATGACACAATTCAAAAAAACAAACAACAGGGAGGCTGATATAATTAAATCAACAGCTGCAGGGGAATCGGCCTGGTGGCGCAGAGCACTGAGGCACTGGTGCCTTACCTCTTCCCATGCCAACGACCTAGGGTCGGAAGCGACCTCGGATCTCAGAGGGTCGGCCAGGGGGAGAAGGATCGAGCGTCCCCTGGACCACTCTCCTCCGAGGAGGGAGGGTGGGGAGAACCACTGAGGCAAAGGCTCTTGGTAGTGGCCGGGGATGGTGCAGGCTCGACGATCAATGTGTGGGCTGTCATCGGACGTGCTACTGGCCTTGAAACACTCGCTGCAGTGTCCTGATGCCACTGCACACATGTGCCATGGGAGGGGGGACGAAAAAGCACCACCTCAGGCGCAAATGATGGCTGGCTTCAATGGTGCCATGGCAAACCCACTTAAGTCAGCTCCCCTTCGTCCCCCAGCCTCCAGGTCTTCCGCAGTGTGAGGGATAGATCTCCACTGTGACGCGACCTGGGATGGCACGACAAAAGGGTTCAAGCTCTGACTGGGTCCGGGGCAGCAGCCGAGAAGTCGCCTGAAAGAAGAGGGGAACCATAGGACCACCACCCCACCCCACCCCCAACCGAGGAGGTAACAGAAAGAAAGAAATAAAGTAAACAAATAAAAATAGTTGCAGGGAAATGGCTATGCCTAAGCATGAGGGGATACACAAAACAGAGTTAGAGGCCATGAAGGGGAGGAAAGGTGGAAGAATGGATTGGGGGGGGTGCTTAGTTTTAGCAGAATCATAAGGGGAAGTGCTAACCTTTATGGCAATGGCAGGATTCCTTAAGTATCTTTCTAGACAGGGATTTAAAAATGTTTACGGAGACCAATTCTGTACATTTAAGTGTGGTTTGTATTTTGTTCCAGGTGGCTAAGATAATACATAACTGATTGCAGCTCTGCCATGGAATGTGCACAGTTTGGGCACATCTAGTAAGATAAAGGCATTTTTTCTTAGGGAGTAACAACTGTGTGACCTATGAAAAAGAGAAGTACTATACAATGATAGTCAGTTTGACAGCATTTTCAGGGCCCAGGTACTAATATGGAGCATCCTTCTTGTGGCAAAGGATGTCCAGCCCACTTCCTTGTAAAGGGCGCAGTGATGCGTTCTAAAGGGTGCTTTAGTTATAAAGTGCAAGGCATGGTGGTAGAGGACATCCAAGCTTATGTAGGTTGGGCGCTGTACTGCTGTTGTAGATAATATCTGCATAATCGATAAGTGGAATGGAGGTAGCTTGTACTAGGCTTTTTCTAATATTTTCTGGAAATAAGGATTTATTCCTATAGAAAAAAAACAGTCTTGCTTTTATTTTTTTAGTGAGGAATTCAATATGGGAAGCAAAAGACAGTCTGCTGCCCAGCCAAATTCTGAAGTTTTTAAATGTTTCCACTATCTCCAGTGTGTCACCTAGGAGGGTTGCAATAGGTGACAGTGTGGTTTGCTTACATAAAGAAGTCGAAGGATGTGGGGGGAGAAAGTACATTGCCTTGGTTTTCTTGGCATTCAGTAATAATTTGGAACTGAGAAGATTGCGCTGCAGTTGGTTAAAGTCTGATTGCTGCTCAATGCCCGCGTCCATCAAGGAGGGTTTTGATGTATATAGTACGGTGTCATCCACAAAAAAAAGTGAAGTTTAGAGTTATGGATATTGTTACCTAGAGAGTTTATGTATATTGAGAACAACAACGGTCCTAAAATGGAGTCTTGGGGTATCCCTTTTGTGAGTGGTAAGGGAGAGGAAAGCAGTCCATCAGCTTTAATCCGTTGGAGTCTACCTGACAGATAACTGGAGAACCAGCTGACAGAGCGGTTGTCCAGACCATGTTATTTAAGTTTATCAAGCAAAAGACTATTGTCGACTGTGTCGAAGACCTTACTCAGGTCTAGGAAAATGGCTCCTGTGGGCTGTTCATTGTTTAGGGGTGGTAAACCAGTCATTTGTTACTCTGGCCAAAGCTGAGACAATGCTATGGTTTTTTCAGAAGCCTGATTGTAAAGGGTTGAATACATTGGAGCTTTCCAGATGGCCCTAGAAAAGCTGAAGAGGTGGTCTAGATGTTCTTTTAACTGGTTATTAACTAGATTTCAAACAGTTCAGAAAGAACCGGGAGGATGGAAATAGGTCTAAAAGGCTACTTTCCAGCAAGAAGGAACCAATCCAGAGGAGACAGATAGATTAAAAATACGTAATATTGGGGTGGTTAGAAGGTGGTGGACTCAATTCCATCCCTACCAGCACTCTTTCTTGTGTCCAGTTTTTTTTAAAAGGTCCTCAACTTGTTTAAATGTTACCAGGGTAAGACAGAAAGAGTCATGGATCATTGGATTCAAGGGACTATGCATCGGTGTAGCACAGTCAGCAAGCCCAGCAGCAGAAGAGGAGTTGAATACTAGACGTGCTGTCACGAAGCGTGCATTCAATTTTTCTAGGATGATACCCCGATCAGAGATTGTGGTATCTCGAGTTGTGATTCTGATGGGGATTGAAGGGAGAATTCTATGACCTTCGACTGTTTTGATTGTCTGCCAAATTTTAGCCAAGTTACCATTGGCACACTCCACTGCTCCCATGTAATATATATATATATTTATATATAATCCTTTTCCTCCTAAATACAGAAATACATATATTTCTTTTATTTTTTGTAGACTAACTTTGGAGGAGGTAAGGATCATTGTAGGGTTTGGGGTGGGGGGGTGCAATTTGTGAAAGGGCACGAAAAGTGTTCCTTAAAGGAGAGCTACTGGCAAGAGGGCTCGAGCCACTGGTGCAGCACCCACATGGCATATAGGCACCTTTTGTAAAAATATCACTGGGTATAGTAAATATGGAGATTTTAATATCTTAGTACATTAGGGCAATAGACAGGAAGAAGCAACCACGCATCATCATATCGCAGGTTTTGCCAGCACGATCTCCCAGAGGGCTCCACTCCATTTACCAATATGCCGGCTGCACCCCCTGGGAGATTAAATTTTACGAGTGATGAAGTAAGTTCATTATTAAATACATTCTGGGACTCGGAAGGGGATTGGGGGGCTCAACCCACAATCTATACACCAGTGGCTCAAGCCCCCTTGCCAGTAGCTCTCCTTTAAGCAACAAAAACGACGTACGTACGCTGGTGTTTATATAAGCTCTAGACACCTCTCTTAAAACTTATTCAAGACTTCATACTTGTATGTGCATTTCAGTGACCTATATACCTTCTATGGATTCTGATCACTAGCCAGAAAAAGTACAGTTACGTAAGAACTTACTGTAACAGTAGACCTTTGAGAGAGGCTCTTGCAGTAGGTAATCACCTTGACGACTGTACCCCCTGGCGTCAGGACCACATGGAAAGCTTTAGCCAGCTGTATCTGATGGGGGACTGCCCACCCGATGTCATGTGACAGATGTCAGCGTGACCCTATATAGTGGGGGTTCCCACACCCGCCTTCCAGTTCTCCCACCGGAGACCTCAGAGGACGAGTGACAGGAGAAAAGGAAACAGAGGCTCCTGGAGCCCAGACTGAGCTCATAAAGAAAAAGCAATAAAAACAAATAAAATTTGGGGGAAGGAGGTTACCTACTGCAAGAGCCTCTCTCAAAGATCTACTGTTAAGGTAAGTTCTTAAGTAACTGTACCGTCTTACTTCAAGAGGCCTCTTGAAGTAGGTAATCACCTTGACGACCGAGTCCCAAGCAGTGTGAATCAGATGAAAACTGAAACATGGAAGGCAGGAAAAAAGGTCCGCCTGAGGCACAGAAATCATGACAGGAGGCCCTGAAGCACTGCTAGGTTGAAACCTGCCCTGTGCCTAGAAGCAATGCCTTGTGAAAGTGTGCACTGAACTCCAGGTAGCCGCTGCGCAGATGTCAGCGGCTGACACATTCCTGAAACAAGCAGTAGAGGCAGCCATACTCCTGGTGGAATGCCCCTTAACCTCTCCCAGGAGGGTCTTACCATGCTTCTGGTGACAGAAAGTAATGCAGTTTGCCAGCCATTTAGATAAACACTGTTTGGAAACTGCTGCACTCTCTCTTAGGTGCAAAAGAAATGAAAAGCTGATCTGTCTTTTGAACAGTCAGTGTCCTGTTAGTGTAATAATGTAAGATTCTATGAATATCTTATGGTATGAAAATTCGCTTCTCCCCTATCAGAATGCTCAGGGTAATAGACTGGGAGTTGAATCAACTGGTTCAACGTAAATCCAGAAACCACCTTGGGTAAGAACTTAGGGTTGGTACGAAGAGCCACTTGGTCTCTACAAAAAAATAAATAAGGCTCCTTACAAATCAGAGCCTGAAGCTCAGAAATCCTTTGAGCCAAAGTAACTGCTACTAAGAAAAGCGCTTACAAATAGCTCATGTCACAGGAATCAGCTGGTTCAAAAGGAGACAGGATCAACTTTTCTAAACAAAATTCAGATCCCACGGTGGCGTAAGACTGTGCACCAGTGGCTTAAGATGCAGAATCCTCTTTAAGCAAGTTTTTGAAACTTCCAACTGTGCTACTGTCCCACCATCCACTAGTAAATGGTAGGCAGCGATGGCCGACAAATGGACCTTCAGCGAAGAATACCCCAGGCCCAAACCATATAGGATGAAGGAGATACTCCATGACCTATGGAACAGGACACGAGAACGGGTCCCAACCCTTTGCAGTGGCCCAAATGGAAAAACGCTTCCACTTCATGGCATAAGTGGTCCTCGTAGGTGGTTTTTTGGCCTCATCGAGGACATGCACCACCCTGTAGGATGCTCCAAAGCACGAAGCAGCTATGTCTTGAGGTGCCACGCATGAAGGTGAAGGGATTTCATCCCGGATGGACCAGCGTGCCCTTCTCCTAGGTCAGGAGGTTGTTGCAGAGAAGTAGGGGAACCGGAGGCTCCACTGCTAGCTGCTGAAGGAGCGGAAACCAAACTTGGCAAGGCCAAAAAGGGGCAATCAGAACCATGTGGGCCCCCTCCACCCGTAGCTTGAGCAGCATCCTCTGCAGAATCGGAAAGGGAGGGAAGGTGTACAAGAACCTCCCTGTCCAGCCTAGAAATAGTTCATCTCACCAGAAAACCCTATGCCCTGCAGCGAGCGAGCAAAACTTGGGTAGTTTTGCATTGTATGGGGAGGCAAACAGATCCAGTTCTGGTCGACCCCACAAGTCGAAGATATGATCGACCACCTCTTGCTTGAGTTCCCACTCATGAGCCCTTACTCTGGTGCAGCTGAGACTGGGAGGTTTTGCATGCCTGGGACATGAACAGCTGTGAGGTAAATGTGATGCAGAACAGTCCAATTCCACACCTGCATTGCCTCCCTGCATTGGGGATATGAATGGGTGCCTCCTTGCCTGTTGAGATACCAGACTATGCACATGCTGTCCGACTGGAAAAACAGGCTACCCTGGAGAAGCAGGTGCTGAAAAGCTTGAAGAGCGTACAACACTGCTCTCATCTCTAACACACTCATATGTGGAGAAAGCTCCATTTGGGACCACCTGCCTTGGGTTTTATGGTCTCCCAAATGTGTGCCCCAACCCAACCCTGATGCATCTGTAGTCAGAGTCTGGGTGGGAGGAGGGGACTAAAAAAGGACCTCCTTGGTGAGATTGGAAAGATCCTGCCACCACGAGAGATCCCTCTGCATGTAATCGGAGACCATAACCATCTGGTCCAGGCCATCTGACCTCTGGTACCACTATGCCCTGAGCCACTGCAAAATATGCATGTGGAGCTTGGCTAAAGGCACAGTGGGGATGGCCGCTGCCATCAGGCCTAACAGCCGAAGAATCGACCCAGCTGAGACCTTCCTGCTGGAGGCCACCATACGGGCCTGCCTCTGCAAGATTTCCGCCCTGTCTAGTGGGAGAAAAGCCATACCCTGAACTGTGTCCAATGCCACCCCAATGAACTGCAGGTACTGGGAAGGGACAAGTTTGGACTTCGGAAAGTCTACAGTGATCCCCACTTGACGGAAAAGGTCCAGGGTTGCAGAGAGGGAGAGTTCAACTGTTCCTTTGACGGGGCTGACAGAAGCCAGTCGTCGAGATAAGGGAACACACAGTGGCCCTGATGCCTCAGGGCTGCTGACAATACCGCCAGACACTTCGTGAAAACCCAAGGTGCCGAGGATAGGCCAAAGGTTAGAGCCTTGAACTGGTAATGTTCCCTCCGAAAGGAGACCAGAAGATAGTGACAATGGGCCTGAAATACAGGAATGTGCAGGTAGGCATCTTGCATATCCAGAACACAGAGCCACTGATCCTTACGCAGGAGGGTCAGCATTCGAAACCTTTTGTACTCTATGTACAGGTTGAGAGCACTGAAGTCCAGAATGGTATGCAAATCTCCTGTTTTTGGGGATCAAGAAGAAGTGGGAGTACCCAGTCCTTTCCTGGTGCACAGGAACAGGTTCTATTGCTTCCATTTGTAACAGAGCCTGTATCTCCTCTTGGAGAAGAGGAATGTACGCCTTCTGGTAGTGTGGCTGGGTCGGAGGTCTGTCTGGAGGTTTTGTGAGAAACTCCAGAGTGTGGCCCTGCTCTATGAGCTGAAGAACTCAAGAGTCGGTTGTCACTGCCCGCCACCCCGGCAGATGACAAGCAAATCTTCCGTCCACCTGCTCCCCTGAAAGATCCTGAGGGGAGAGGGTGGATAGCGAGTCATGCAAGGGAGGGGGAGTTGGGGAGAGCTGCACCTGAAGCTCTCTGGGACTTAGCAGTTGAGGCTGATTGTGCCTGACGTTGTCTGCTGTTGTTTTGGCTGCCTTTTGCCTTGACAGTGAAAAGGCTTCTTCACCTGAAATTTAGGTCAGTACATGGTCTGTACCAAGTGAAGGGCCTTGCCTTTGTCCTGCAGGGTGGTAATAATGTCCTGCGCATCGCCCCCAAACAAGATGGACCCACTGAACGGGGTGTCCTGAATGTCAGACTGCACGTCCTGGGCCAAACCCGACACTCTCAGCCATGAGAAGCATCAGAGGCTGACTGCTGTGGCGGCTCCCCGTGCAGACGAGTTGGCAGCGGCATAGGTAACCCTTGAGGAATGTTTGCAGACCACCTTAGCGGAATTAATCGAATCCGCTCAAATCTATTTCGACTCTGAGTTCGGGAGGGCTTCAATGGCCAATTCCAGCTGGGCAAGCAAGGATTATTGGTAGACCAGCATGTGACATACATAGTTTTGAGCCCTCATAGCCAGTGTGGAGGAGGAGGAGGAGGAGGAGTAAAACTTCCTTCCAAACTGGTCTAGCTGCCTAGACTCTTTATCAGGAGGAGAGGTGCTCATGTGGCACAACTTGGAGGACTGGTCATGAGCAGCCGCAATGATGGCTGAATTGGCCTTTGAGTGCACAATGAGGTGGTCCTTCCCTTCTGGAGTGTGGTAGGTGCGGTCCGCTTTCTTGGCTTCCACTGGGATAGAGGAGGGCATCATCCAAATGGTTGATGTCAGATCCTCATGTGGCTCCAGCCAGGGCAGGGTAAGGACTGGGGCCATCGCCTGTATGTCCAGGTGCTCCGCAAGGCGCTGTCTTTTGGGGTCCTGAGCATCCGACTTCCACTCGTAGACCTTCGTGATTTCTGACAGGAGGTCTGTGAAGGAAGGATCCTCTGGGGGTGATTTTGGAGAGTCCTTAGGCAGTGGCTCCTCTATGGGTGGGAACACGAAGCCTGACCCTGCCGATGAGGAAGCATCAGAGTCCGAATCTTGATCTGAGTCTGAAGACCCAGAATCAGAGTGGGCCGAATCCCATGGTCCCAGTGTCAGCTTATCCAGAGGCCAGGCCGATGTCAGATCCTTCTAATGGACCAGCGTTGGCTGAGGTAGAGCATCCGGAACCTGCCTCGCTGGCTTCACTTCGGGGCTCCCTGGGAGGCTGATGACTGCTCAGCTCTGATATGAGTTGTGCCATGGTCTCTGACCACCAAGACTGCAGGATGCATCGAAAATCCATTGAGTCTGAAGCTGCGGAGGTGGAGGAGGCTGATAAGCTGGGGGATAGCCAGTGGCGAAGCCCAGTGTCGGGAAACCCAGTGAGTGATAGTGCACTGACGAGTATCCCGGCTGAGGGTAAGCAGGCACATACCCTAGTGCATGAAACCCTGACAGGGGGGTAACCCAGTGGGTTATATGCTGGAGTCTTTGGTGTCAGATAACCCGACTGTGGGTCTGACCGGGGGGTGGGGGGTACGATGACAGAGGGCCTGATGGAGGGTAACCCAATGGGTGGCCTGATGGAGTATACCCTGACGGAGGGACTGACAGAGGGCCCGATGGAGGACCTGATGGCAGCACCATAGACCCCCCAAAGGGGGAACCTGTGGGACGTTAATCCCCGAGGGCCCTGGTAGGGTCAGGTCCGGCAGAGGGTGTACCGGTGGCAGAGGAGCCCCTGACGGCAGAGGTGGAAGCTGGGAATCGTCCGGGTTACCACCAGCTCCTAACCCCAAATTTGGGGGTGAGCCTGGGTAAAGGCCACCTGGCGGAAGCCCCTCATCTCCTGTCCCTCTGTTAAAAGGTGAGGGAAATGAAGTCATGTCCCGTGGCAAGCAGGAGGCCCAGTGAGAACCCTCCAGGGTAGGCTGAGAGAGATTCGGCAGCTGGGAATCATCAGGGCCATCACCAGACCCTGACACCAGGACAGTTGGGAGGACGTCATCAGACCCGGCGTCCGACTTATCGGCCGAGCCAACCATGCAGACTTCAGCCTTGCTAACGCTCGACTTATCGGTTGAAGCCAGGCGGGCTCCAAATTCCCCAGAGCCCAACGCAACAGCCCGAGTCGGGTGCTTGTTGGAGGACCGACAAGTGACTTAATGGTTTTCGTGCGCAGACACACCCCCTGCGGAAATGAGTCTAAGGGCGCCTCTAATCGAGGTTCCCGCGGCCACCAGGGCCAGTGGTGGCAGGGGGCCTGAGGACTGCTCCTGAGGAGGGGCAGGCTGGGCCACGGCGGCTGACTTTACGGAGGAAGAAGGCTGCCTTTCGTCCAAGGGGCCCGCAGGTGGCTTCAGGTGAGAGGGGGACTGGTCCTGGTCCCGATGTTTCTCCTTCTCCTTTTCGTGTCTAGATTTCGGTGGGCGAGGTGGAAGCGCTACACAATTTTTGGAGCTCTCTCTTCATGGTGGCCATTCGCTGCTTTAAAGGATGAGCCTCGAGAGCCTGCTGGTGGTGCTTCAGTGTTGCCAGGTTGAAACTGGCACAGGTCTTACACTCTTGGATCTTGTGCAGCGAGTCTAGGCAGAAGAGGCAGAGAGAGTGTGAATCCTTGCGTAGTAGTTGCGCACCACACGAAGCACACTTCTTCTTGTGCTCGATGTTAGACATGACATGCACAAAATAAAACAAAATACTGATTTTGAAAGGAAACAAACGGATACGCATCTGAGATAGCAGTCGAACTGCAGTGTACGATCTCTGCGAGGTCTGACTCATCAGGTCGATGGTGGGAAAGAACTGGAAAGCGGGCATGGGGACCGCCCACTATATAGGGTCACGCTGACATCCATCACGTGACATCGGGTTGGTGGCCCCCCCATCAGATACTGTTGGCTAAAGCTTTCCGTGTGGTCCTGATGCCTGGGGGCGCAGTCCTCACGGTGATCACCTACTGCAAGAGCCCTCTGGAAGTAAGATCCTCAGTGATCTCTCTGCAAAAACAATATCGGTTTACAACTCTACTCCCTGCAGTTCTGTTCATTTCATCCCATACCTGTCTCAGAGTTATTCTGGCACTATTATGCAGTCGACAATAGGTAGTCAAAGACTACAAGCAGAATGCAGCTATATTGAACAATTACTTCTGCTCAGTATTCACAGTAAAGGATGACTGCCCCCTACTGGAGACAGGTATCAAGGCTGCCACATGGGTGGGGGTACAGGAAATGGCAGGGTAGACATAATGGTCAAACAGGCAAGAAAAGGACTATAAGCCCTCGAGACAGGTAAAGCACTGGGCCTGGACAGCCTGCACCCATGGGTACTTAGGGAATTGACCACAGAAATGACAATATCCTTGACACATCTGTTTAATGACTTGCTGAAGTTAGGAGTGGTGCCAGCGGATTTGAGGTCCGCTGATGAAGCACCACGCCACAAGGAGGAGCCCAGCAACTATAAGGCTGTCAATCTTACCTCCATTGTAGGTAAGCTGATGGAAACCATAGTCAGACAAAGTCTGGTGGCCTATGTGGAAGACAGCAGACTGCAGGACAGCAAGCAGCATGGATCTGTGTCAGAGAGGTCATGCCATTCCAATCTGATACCCTTTTCAGCTGGAACAGCAGGGTGATAGACAGAACAGGAAGTAGATTTGCTGTACTTCGACTTCAACAAGGCTTTAAATTCGGTACTACACAGGAGGCTGCTGACAAAGTTGGGAGGACTCAGGAATGGAGAAGGCTTTAGTCAGGTTGGTAGGAAACTGGCAAGGGGAAGGCAATTAAGGGTAGCAGTGACTGGGGCCACTGTTCATTAGAGACACAGGGGAAAGTATCCTGGGCAAGAAATGTCTGTTTGCTGATGACACAAAGCTATGTTGCAGGTAAACCATGAGGAAGGGGTAAGGGAGCGCCAGATGGCCTTAGAAAAGCCGAAGAGGTGGTCTAATATCTAGCAATTGAGATTCAATGCCAAAAAGTGTAAGATAATACACTTAGGAAGACAGAGTCCATGCACAGAATTGTATGGGAGGGCTTATTCTGGCCACTACAGCAGAGAAGAGGGATCTGTGGGTCATCGTCAGTGACTCTCTGAAGCAAATGAGTTAATGTAATAAAGCATACAAGTAAGGCGTTGAGAATGCTGGGATGTATAGGGAGGGGTTCTGATAGTAGCAAAAGTGAAGCAATACTGCCTCTATATAGATCTCTGGTGAGGCCTCATCTGGAGTACTGCATTCGGTTCTGGAGTCCTCATCGGAGAAGGGACACAGACAGCCTGAAGTCGATGCAGAGAAAGGTCACCAACATGATCCATGGCCAGCAAGGCAGATCCTATGAAGAATGACTGGTGGCCCTGAATATGCACTCACTGGAGACCAGGTGGAGGGTGGGGGGAGGATGTGACAGAAACATACAAGTTTCTGAGGGCTATAAACAGGGTGAACAGCAAGGACCTGTTTGTTAGAAGTAGGCATGCAGTCACAAAATGGCACGATTGAACGTTGGTGGGGGGTAGTTCAGGAGGGATAGGAGGAAATGTTACTTCACAGAGAGGGTAGTGGAGCCATGGAAAAGGATGCCAGTGGAAGTAGTGAGGGCAGGTACCCTGAATGGCATTAAACACAGCTGGGATAGGGCAAGGGAAATCACAGTCCCTAGAGGGGCACCAGGGGCTGAGGTGTGGGGAAGGAGGAAGAAAATCCACCAGTACATTAGGTCAGTGGGGTGAGGTAAAATAGCTAAGAGTAGGCTTGATGGACTATTGGTCTCCTAATACTCATCAGCACTTCAGCCTATTAGCCACTTGTCTCCCCATACTTCTATCTACTCAGAGATCCCTTTGGATTTTTGTTGCATCCTCTACACTATTAGCCCTGCTCCTGAATGTGGTATGATCTATAAATCCGGTAGCTTATTTCTAGCCCTTGATCCATAATGTCCATAGGAATCAAAAACAATGGTTCAATAACTGACCTGTGTGGCACTCTAATGCAGACCCTCACAGTACCTTTGAAGATTCTGTTAATTACTACCCTCTGCTTCTTATAGTAAAGTCAGCTTTTCAGCCAAGTGACTATGACCCCATAAAACTCTGTGACCCTTTTCCCATTATCTTATTGTGCAGAACCTTGCAAAATGCCTTGGTCAATTCCACGTAAAAAATATCCACTGCCTCACCATTTTGCCTTCACTGTCACTTATGTCAGAAGTCAGTGGACAAATCTCCCATAGTATAAAACACATTGACTGCTTCTCTGTTTGACTTATTGTATTTAGAGGAATGTTTTTTAATAATTTGAGAACTGAATTATGTGAGAACATATATAGATTCTGTATGTGTATACACGTCTGCAGTCTTCTAAGGGCTGTTAAAAGTGTGCTGATGGTTTCTTTTATACTATACTTGGCTTGGTAAATTTTTTTTGTCAAGCACTATGAAAATAAAACTGGACTGTATAGAGTATCTGGGCAGTCAGTTTCAGTGAGAAGCTGTTCTTCTCTTATAAATATGTCTTATAAAATGTCAGAAACTGGAGTAAAACATGTCTGTAACTACCCAGTTCATTTTGATTCCCCTTTTTAATCATTCTTCGGGTATAGTATACAGTACATCCCATTTCTAATGAGCTAGCCATTATTTCTGCTAGTGCTCCCCCTACTGATTTCTTTACTGTACCTCCTTTAGCACCTCAGGAAGCACGTTATCTTGGCATGAAACCTTATTTTCCTTCAGCATGGCTAAACCCATAATCACCATTTCCCTATTGGTTTCTAAGTGCTGTGCAGCAATCTTAGCTCTCCTTGTCTTCCCCCTCCTTCATAAAGAAGGACTAGGAAACCGTTCTCACTCTTCTTTGTAAAACTAAAAAGAAAGTAGGAACCGGTTAACTACATGTGGCACTTCTTTTTCTCCCATGACTACAATGTCCCTATAGCTAGGATATCCTTGGGAGAACTCCTTATCCTAAGTCAGTCCATGAGAATGAAGACAGCAGTGAAATGGACATACCTCTCAACTGCAATCAATTTCATGTAGCGCTTTAAATTTTACACTCAAATTACACTTGTTCTGCAAAGGCTTACTTATGCTCCTCATAATGTTACAGTCATTTCTGGTCACACAAACTAATAAAATATTGAACTAACTTAACATAGAAACATAGAATTTGACTGCAGATAAGGACTGCTTGGCCCACCTAGTCTGCCCATTTCCCTACCTAATGGATTAGCTGCAGATCCCAGTTAACAGCCAACAGCCTACTTCCTCCTACCCCCCACTAGAATTGCCTTATGTCTGTCCCATGCATTCTTGAATTCCCCCACTGTTTTTGACTCTACGACCTCCTCAGGAAGGCTGTTCCACGTATCCACAACCCTCTCTGTGAAGATATACTTCCTCACACTACCTCTGAGCCGTCCCCCCTCTATCTTGAAATTGTGCCCCCTTCTTTTTGCACATCTCTTTTTCTGAAAGATGCTACCCTCTTGGACTTTGTTGATTCCCTTGAGGTATTTGAAAGTTTCTATCATGTCCCCCATCTCCCTCCTTTCCTCGAGGCTACAGATCTTTAGTTCCTTTAGTCTTTCTTCATATGTCTTCTGATGCAGACCCTGCATCATTTTGGTTGCCCTCCTCTGGACAGCCTCCACCCTGTCTATGTCTCTGCGGAGATGGGTTCTACAGAACTGTACACAGTACTCCAGATGTAGTCTTACCAACTGTCTGTACAGAGGGCCAACAACTTCCTGTTTTCTACTGGTGATGCCGCTCCCTATGCATCCCAGTATCCCCCCAGCCCTCCTTACTGCCTTCTCACATTGCTGGCCCAGGTTTAGGTTGTCTGATATGACTACCCCAGGTCCCTTTCCATTTTTTTTTTTGTCAGTATCTCACCCCCCATTGTGTACTCTTCCCTGGGTTTTGTTTCCCAGGTGCATTACTTGCACTGAATCTAAGCTGCCATACATTTGACCACTCTTTCAACCTTGCAAGTCCCTTTTCATCCTTTCCACCCCACCTTGTGTATCAACCCTGTTGCAGATCTTTGTGTCATCTGCAAAGAGACATAATTTCCCTTCCAGTCCCTCTGCAATGTCACTTATAAAGACATTAAAAAGGACCGGCCCCAATACTGAACCCTGCAGTACCCCACTAGTAACCCTCCTTTTTTCACTGTGGACTCCATTTATTATTACCCACTGTATCCTGTTGTCCAACCAGTGTTTTACCCAGGCTACCACCCTGGGACTAACTCCCAGGCTGGCTAATTTGTTTATTAATCTTTTGTGCAGGTCTGTGTCAAATGCCTTGCTAAAGTCTAGGTAGGCCATGTCCACAGCCCCTCCCTAGTCTACTGCTTTGGTCACCCAGTCAAAGAAATCAATTAGATTTGTCTGACAAGACCTTCCCGCTGTGAATCCACGCTGCCTTGGGTCCTGTGCCCCACTGGCCTCTAGGTACTCAACAATTCTTTCCTTCGGAAGTGATTCCATCATTTTCCCTACCACTGAGGTCAAACTGACAGGTCTGTAGTTTCCTGCCTCTGTCTTGCTCCCACTTTTGTGAAGGGGAATCACATCCACCCTCCTCCAGTCCTCAGGTACCACACCATCCTCCTGTGATTTATTAAAAAGGGTAGTCACTGGTGTTACTAGTTCTTCCCTTAGTTCTTTTAGAATTCTGGGGTGAATCCCATCAGGCCCCATTGCTTTATCACCTTCAGTTTTAAGAGTTCTTTCAGAACCCTTTCTTCTGTGAAAGGACTAATACCAACCCCCCTATCCAGAGTGCTTCTATTGACTGGATTAGGTATTTCCCCCTGCTTTTCCATTGTGAATACTGAGCAGAAGTATTTGTTCAGTATCCCTGCTTTTCGCTATCGCTCTCTGCCCAACCACCTTCCTCTTTGTTCAGCCTCAGTATCCCTGCCTTAGTCTTTCTTTGCTCCCTAATGTACCTATAAAGGTTTCATCCCCCTTCTTAACAGGGTTGGCTATGTTTTCCTCGGTTTGGGCCTTTGCTATTCTGACTGCCTTACCCGCTTCCTTCTGCTTTAACTGGTATAGTTCTCTGTCCTGCTCCTTCTGTGTTTCCTTATACTTCCTGAATGCTATCTTTTTCTCCCTTATCTTCCCCGACACTTCTTTTGAGAATCATAGTGGTGTTTTCTATTGTTTTGATTTATTTGCTTCACACAAAGGTTTGTTGCCTCTGTGATGGCAGTTTTGATGTTTCCCCATTGTTGCTCTACCACACCTTCTTGCCTGTTTGCTAGTGCTTTTCTGAGGCACTCTCCCATTTTGACAAAATCAGCCCTCCTGAAGTCCAGTACCTTCACTTTTGTGTGGCTTGACTCTACAGCTAAGTTTATCGTGAACCACACTGTTTGGTGGTCGCTTGTTCCCAGATGGCTACCCACTTCAAGATCAGAGATCCTCTCTCGCCCCATTTGAGAGTACCAGGTCTAAGACTGCTCTCTCCCGAGTGGGTTCCAAAACTAGCTGTCTGAGGCATGCCCCCTGTAGGGCATCGAGAATGACCCTGCTCTTAGATGTGGCTGCAGCAAAGGTGCTCCAGTCAATATCTGGCACATTCAGGTCCCCCATCAGCAATATTTCCCCTTTCTCTGCCATTCCAAGGATGCCTTCTATCATTTCCCTTGTCCATTTCCTTCCCCTGAGACAGGGGTCTGTATACAACCCCTGTGCGGATTATGGAACCATTTCCAGTCTCCACGGTGACCCACAGTGCCTCCTCTCCTCCCTGTTTACCCTTTTGTTCTGTTGCTTTGATCCCTTCCCTTACATAGAGAACTACTCCTCCTCTTCTTCCCTCCTGTAGATTGTGTACCCTGGTATGTTGACATCCCAGTCATGGTTCTCTGTGTACCATGTTTCTGTGACTGCTACAATATCCAGGCATCCCTCTTCTATCAAGGCCACCATTTCAGGGAGATTTTTACCTAGACTAAGGGCATTGGTACTCATTACCCTCCATTGTTTTATGGCTTTATTTCTTTTTGCCCCATCCCTGTCCCTACTGCCTCTGTCTTTTTCTCCATTTACCCCTGCCTTTCTCCCTACTGACTGCTCTATCTTGGTGTTTACCTCACTAATTACCCTGATTTTTGGGGAAATAGGAATTCCTTCTTCTTCAGTGCCTCCCCTTAGCTGTTACATGCTTGCCAATGAAGCATTTAAACCTATCACCTAGGATCCTGGTTCCCCTCCAGGATAGATGCAGACCATCGCGCTTGTATAGGCCTGCATCCCTCCAGCTGGAGCCCCAGTCCCCAATGAAACCAAATCCCTGAGCTCTGCACCAGCTTTTCAACCAGTCATTGAATCCCATGGTGCGGAGTACCCTAGTCTCATCCATGCCACAGACAGGTAGCACTTCCGAAGAAAGTTACCGTGTGTGCTACTTGTCTAAGGCCCCTTCTCCAACTCCACAAACTCCTGTTGCACTGCTCTGATCCCATTCTCGGCCAGGTCATTCGTCCCTAGGTGGATAATGACATCCAGCCCCCCCCCTTGCCGCTGCTCCCAAGATCCTGAGGATTCGTTTCCTGTCCCTCCAAGCCTTGGTGCCAGGCAGGCACCTTACCTCCCTTTCCCTTCCATCCCCCAGTTCTACCCCCTTAACAACTGAGTCCTCCACCAGGAATTGTTTCCTTCCCCTGTGGGGTCCTGGGCCACCCTCCTGTAGGTCTCCACTGTGGAGGTTCCCAGCATTCTCCTTGGTTCCACTGCAGGTGCCTCCATAGAAGAACCATGCTTCGCAAGAGTGGCGAATGAATTGTGGAGAGGCACAATTGGAGGGATGTGCCTCTGTTCCACCACCATCACCCTCCCTGAGCCCACTGTGGTCCAACCACTCCTCTTTCTTGGCAACCTCTGAGGTAGTGGCAGTAGCCTGGGTGGGGGAGCAGGTTTCCCGAATCCTTGCCAGGTCAGCATGGAGACGAACAACCTCCTCCCTCAGACCAGAGAGGTGCCTGCAAATAGGACAGCAACGCAGTCTCCAGAATGTCTCCTGGAAGACTGCTGCTCCACTGCCAGTACATTGCACCACTCCCCACATGTCTGTGTCCCTTCCAGTTACAGATGCTTTTTTGGTTTTTGTTCTTGTTTTAGTGTGTGCAAGCTTGTGAGTGTCTCCACCCCCTATTCAGTGTGCTGTACCTTTAAGGATATGAACAGGTGTATGTTGTTAGCAGTTTTGGGGAAGTGATGTCAGAGCCCCTGCTATAAAGGAAGTTAGGCGCTTGGGGCGGGTGGGGTAAGGAGAAGGGTGGGTGAGAGTAAACCTATGCCGTCCAGAAACAATCACCTACAACTCTTACCCTCCACCACGGGGAGTGCCTTCCTTTCTTTCAGACACCTATTTCACAAAGGCTAAGTAACAGGTCTAGTCACAACTGACTGCAAATATCTCCCAGCTACAGTTCTTCCCAGGCAAATTAAAGTTAAAACTAAGAAAAGTCCACCCCAAAAACAGGATCAATACTAGTTACTTACGCAGGTCCAAAAAGTAATAATTCAGTTCAGTGTAGTCTAGAAAATAACCTCCTTGATTCAAGGAGGCTGTAGCTGCTTTCTCACTCTCTCTGTCTCAGTCTCAGCTACTTGATAGAAACATTCCCTGACACTAAAAGTGTGAGGTCCACCATTCTTAGGCATATTAATCTTTAAAAGAGTGCTACGCATTCCAACCATTTACTCTGAATTTTGAAGGCCAGTGCTATGAATCTTAAAGCTGAGAGGTAAGTGGCACATAGGTCTGTATGCGTCACAACATGCATGTGTACAGGACCCCAGTCGATATACAACCTGGTGCTTTCATTTTCTCTACTGGTTTGCATCCTTGTTCTATAAAGCACAGGTTGCTTCATCTACATTAGAGGTGTAAAAAACAAAGCACTGCACGTTAGGAGTAACCACTGACCGCATTTTCCACTCTGGAATCAATCAGTAAAACATCCCGTGGTGTTTTTTTGTTTACCGGCTCAAATTTTTGTCGGTAAAACTGCTCGTTCCGAATTATCCGGGGGGTTAGAAGAAGCCTCTATTTCCTGGTTTCCAGAGAAGACAAGGACGGCTAATCAAGATAACCGGGAGGGAACAGCACTGGAAACCGATGCCCCTTTTGGAGGATTTGCCAATCCAGCCTTCAACTTGGCAGACAGCACAAATCCATTACTGCAGCACACAGATAACAATGCCGGAGTTAGCACTGAACCAGACAACAAATCGGTGTACCAGACCCTGGAGAAGTTGGTCATGAAAGGTAGGCGCATGTACTGGCACAGTTACTTTAGAAGCATACTTATCAGTCAAAAGGGTTCCTCACGGCTTGCGCATTTTAAATAAGCCCTCTCATGGCACAGAAGATGTAGAACTTATGCAAAAGTGGTGTTCAAACATGTAGGAAGCGTCAATAAAGAATATAGAACTAATCTTGGAGTATGCCCAACCAATAAGGGAAAAACTAACCAAAGACACTGCTGAAGCAGAAGCATGTTTAAAATCAAAGTGTAATCCAGAAGAGTCTGAATACTTTAATAAGACCCTCCATGCTAAAATAACATGCTATGACCAACAACTTAAAAAACAGAAACAGAAAAAATTTAAAAGAGATGAAACCGATTACTGCCTGGACAGAGTATATGACTGGCATAAGAAAAATGAAATGGGGCCTTTAAAATCAATCTTAAAGAAACCAGGTGGAGTTGACAGACAGTAAATGAGCAGGGCAGTGATGTTACTATTCTGGACTACACTACAGGCCCATCAGACACAGATGGATCTCAGTCAGACCCTTTTTTAGAGGAGGGGGAAGAAGAGGAAGCCCCCAGACACAGCCAGTGCACGACCCGCTTTCATCAACAGCCCCAACCGCGAGGAGGGGGGGTGGCGTGGAGGAAGGAGAAGGAACATTAATTTTTAAAAAACCTTCTCCAGACCACTGCAGAGAACCAAATAACCAGTACATCGCCAATTCCAATAGTAAATTTATCAAGATGGACCTTGTCTAGCCGGCCCGGTGGCGCTGAGGGTTGAGGCACTGGATGCCACACTGCTGCACGCCGTGACCCGGTTCAGGAACAGACTCGGTCACTGGGGACTGGCAGGGGAAGGGAGGATTGAGCGCCCCAGCACACCTCTCCTTCCTTCAGGTGGGTGAGGGCGCGCGCTGCACCGACACCCAGCGGAGGTTGAGTGTTCGCAGAACGCAGGCATCTACACTGGGGAAGAGTCAGTGGACGCCTGCACGCCAGTGCATTGACGTCATTGCATGTCCGACTCTTCGGAATGAAAAAAAGAGGGAAAAATTAGGTCCTCCGCCTATGAAGCCTTCCTTGGGGCTTCAATTAGCCACTATCACTGGGGTCCCCCAACTAGTTACTGGTTCCGCGGGTGCTGGACAGGGGGTCCCAGCTCCGTGGTCCTGCCCTCCGGGGGGAAAGCTGGGGGTGACTGGTGGTCCCAGCAAGTGTCAGCAGGTGGAAGACTGGGGCCATGACCAGGGCGGATACCTGGCAGAGGAGCCCACAAAAAAAAAAAAAAGATGGACCTTGTCTGAACCAGAAGTAACTGTTTTGAGTAAGCGACTCTCCTTTTGTCCAACTGCCAACATAGATTTTCTTACTACTACTGTGGACCTCCACAAATTTGCCAGAAATTTGACTTTTCAGTGCATGTATACTAACAATGATCATGTGAATACTGGTACCGGCTCCTTCCAACCTAGCTCCCAATATTGTCCAATTTAACAATACAGTAGTATCAATGTTCATAAAAAAGTGTGAATTGGACCTGGAACATTTGAAAAACACTAACAGTAGATTTGGCGGAAGACGAAACCATCATAATCAAGCCAGCTGATGGGGGGGGCTGCAACTGTCATCATGGACAAGGACTACTATGTGAATGATATCAATCAAAAATTACAGGACAATACATTTTATAAAAGAACTGATAGAGCTTTTGTTACAAAATGTAAGGAAGGGATGGACCAAGTCTTGAATAAGGGGTTCATTAAGGGATATATAACAGACACGATGTTTATAGCTATGACAGTTAATTATTCTGTACTTCCAGTTATATATACAGTGCCCAAGATATATAACAGTCTTTTAGACCTCCCTGGACAACCTATTATTTCGGGGAAAGGGTGAGTTACTGAACCCCTTTCTCTTTATGTGGATCAGCGTTTGCAATCCCTAGTGTGTGGTTTACGTTCATATCTTAAGGATTCAACAGAAGTTAATAATTTAATGGAGAATCTCGATATGAGAGAAAAAATGTTCTTTGCAACCTACCTTAGATGTGGAATCCTTATATAGGTAATTCCACACACTGAGGGACTTGAGGCCATGCAATATTTTCTTGAACAAAGAACAGAAACAGAGAAGGTGGGGTCCTTACAGGATATATAACTGAACTAGTGGAACAAGTATCGACTAAAAACGTGTTCATGTTTAAAGAAAAATGTATGTACAAGTCAGAGCACAGCAATAGAAGCCACCATGGCGCCCAGTTTTGCTAATCTTTTTGTTGGCATGGGAAACGAGTCATCTGTACAGCACCGCCACAAATCCATACTTTTCATGTCTGGATTTGTGGTGGCGCTTTATTGATGATATAGTAATCATATGGAAGGGCACAGCAGCCGAATCTGAGAGTTTTATACACTGGTTAGAAAGTACCAGTTCCTGCTTGAGGTTCAAGTACACCATCTATCCTACTAAAATAACGTATTTGGATCTCAAAATTTACAAAAAAACTGATGGAAATGTGTGTACTACCCTATTCCAAAAAACCCACGGACAGAAATAGCCTCCTGAGGCATGAGAGTTGCCACCCTCATCATATTAAATTCAATATACCGAAGGGCCAACTCATACAAACATTAAGAAATTGTTCAGAGGAAGGGGAGTGTAAGGATAAAAGGAAGGCACAGGTTAGGAGGTTCCAGGAAAGGGGTTATAGCACACACAGTATCATAACCGCAGTAAATGCGGTTGAAAGTATGGACAGGGGAGAAACAGTCACATACAAGGAAAGGCAGGACATCTCAGTTCAGATATGTCAATTTGTTACTACTTTCTCCAGGGGAGCAGATCAAGTACGCCAGATCATTACTGACAATTGGTCCCTACTGGAACTGGAACCAAAGTTACAACAGGTTTTTGCACAGGGACCTAAAATAGTATTTAGGAAAAGTAAAACCATCAAAGATATGGTAGTGAAAAGCTATTTACCAGGACCAGAACCCTCATTTAAAAGCATCCATTCATTGCCTCCCCAGTAGGAAATTTTAAATGTGGAAAATGCATTTATTGTAGTTATGTACAGACTTGCAAAATATTTGTACACCCCAGGAAACATAGCCCCATACAGATTAAGGACTTTATTAACTGCAGCAGTGAAGTTATTGTATATCAGTTAATCTGCAGTTGTGGGGCCTTTTATGTAGGCCGCACCACACACCAATTTAAAGTAAGGACAGGGGAACATGTGAGAGCATTGGAAAGGGGGATACCAGTTATGCTATAGTCAAACACGTACTAAAAACACCAGGAGTAGTGCATAACATAAAATTTGCAGGTACTAAACAAGTTAAAGTTAGCCCTAGGGGAGGTGATATTAAAAAATTAATAGGAATGAGAGAAAGCTATTGGATATATGAATTTGGAGCCAGGGATTGGAAGGGGGGGGCCTGATTGATAGTATTGATCTGGCAGCTTCTTTAAATAAATTCAGATGTTAAAGAATGGCAATAATTGATTTTTGACCAAACTAAATGATGTGCAATAAAAACATTCTGCAGACACAGGTAAAAATCAATATATGCTGATCCGCAGTTTTATTAAATAAAGTACCTAAGTGGGTGCCTGAGCCTGAGCCCGAGCACCACACTGGAGGATTAAATATGCTGTATTAAAATTTAATATAACAGTAAAACACTATATATATAATATATATAGATAGCTAAGATGTTAATATATGCATTTACTAATAAGTGGATCTTCCCACAGTGGGTGCTTAAGACTCAAGTTTGCTTTCAATGACTAGTTAAACAATTAGAATTTTTAATTGAGCACATGGAAAAAACGTCTTCTCTACCACTTTATAATTGGTGGATAGCTGATGTGGTTCCACCTCCTTGTGGTATAAATAAGGCACCTTAATTATGTACATTTAGATCACACTGCAAAAGCCTGGCAGCATGCCAGGAGAAACGTCAGTGTATTTTTTCCGCCAGTGGGCCACCGCGTGGTTTGTTATTTTCACTATTAATAAATAAAATGACTCTTTGGAATTGAGAGTCAGTGCAGTGCTTTGTCTACAGGTGCTTTACTTTACTTTGTGGGATGTTACGGTTATGCACATTAAAAGGGCTATGAACTACAGTGCATAATGTTATTTCAAAGGCAGGTCTGGTGGTTAGACACAGACGGGAAATCTAATTATTTTATTTAATTGTTGGAAGATTCAGACAATACCTTTGAGCACAAGTGCTCTTTTACAAAGGTTCCATGTTAGATTACCATTATTACTCTCAAAACAAGGACCAAAAAGGCAAATTCTAAAGGATATGTTTGTCAAGCAGTCAATAAGCATACATAATACTGAAACCCATTCAGACAAGAAAAATGACAAGTTCAAGGCAGCAGGCTGTACACAGAGACAGTAAGTATAATGCAGAGTGATACAGCTGGCTCACTAACTGGCGCAGCTGCACCAAGTTGCTAACGCAGCCCTCAAGGATCTTTTGAATTGGACAATCCTGGGGAGGTTCAGCATGGATTCAGGCAGTTCATTTAACTAAATCGCAGCCCCCTAACAGTAAAGTGTGCCTGTTTGCAGATGACACCAAGATCTGCAACAGAGTCGACACTCAGGAGGGGCTAGATAAAATGGGAAACGACCTAAGACTACTTGAGGAATGGTCAAGGGTTTGGCAGTTGGGTTTCAATGCTAAGAAGTGCAAGGTAATGCACCTGGGACACAGAAACCCAAGAGAGGAATACAGGATGGGGGGGCAGGTTCTAGCCACCACAAGTCAGGAGAGAGATCTGGGGGTTATCATACCCAATGACCTGAAGTCATCCAAACAATGCGAAAAAGCAGTGGGGAAAGCAAACAGAATGCTGAGGTGCATAGGAAGGGGCATAACAAGTAGGAGGAGTGAAGTGGTGATGCCACTGTATAGATGACTGTTGAGGCCTCATCTGGAATACTGTGTCCTATTCTGGAGACCGCATCTCAGGAAGGGCATAGACCGAATGGAAGCAGTCCAGAGAAAGGCAACAAAAATGATACATGCACTGCACCACAAAAGCCTTGTGAGGAAAGACTCAAGGAACTTAACATCTATTCACTGGAAGAGAGAAGGGATATGATAGAGACTTTCAAATACCTTGGAGGAATAAACGGTACAGGAGGGGAGCATATTTCAGAGAAGAACGTGTACAACAACAAGGGGACATAACATGAGGCTGGGGGGGGGGCTTAGGGGGAATGTTAGAAAGTATTTTTTTCACAGAGAGGGTGATGAATCCATGGAATAGCCTACCAGCGGAGGTGGTGGAAATGAAAACAGTATGGGGATTCAAAAGTGCATGGGATAAGCATAAAGGCACCCTGCTGTACAGCAGAGCGGGGAAAGGCTGTCCAGATAAGAGTAGGGATTGCCAAACCAAGTAGGGGAAATGGGCAGACCAGGTGGACTGTATGGTCCTTTTCTGCTGATAGATTCTATGTTTCTATTTACTCAACTGACTTCTGCGGAGAGGTAGTTCAAGGGTCTTCCATACTCCTCCTATTGTATTGAATTACAATGAGGTGGAAACAATTTTTTAGAGCAGGAGATGTTAGGCCTAGCCGTGCTTTCTTGGCTAGTATACATGTTTGTAGCTTAATTATACCAGTTAAAGGTAGCGAATTCATTTGTACATATAGAATACAGCTATAGGTGTGCTTGTCAGCCCCTAATACAAAGCGACAGGCTTTATTACAGGCCACCTTAACCCTGCTTAGTATTGAGTCACGGGCTGCTGCATATATGAGTAGTCCATAGTACTACCTGGACTGACATCCCCCACACTGGGCGGACACTTTAAGCTGGACATCCCAACGAAACCTACCCATAGTGCAGTCACTGACAAGATGGTGATTCCCTTCAAAAGGACGAAACTTGCCCAGAACTCCATCCTGTATCAAGGTCCGAAATGGTACAATGAACTACCTGCTGTCCTCTCCGATACCACCAAGATTAGTACCTTCAAAGCTGGGCTCAAATTTCACCTTGGCTCTCAAATGAATTGTACCTGCCTGTGCTAATGTGATAGTACCTCGGCCCCAGTTTTCCATTTACCTACCCCCTCTACATCTTTCAGCTATATGCCACTTTTTTTCTTAACCCACTCCCCTACCTCCAATTGCCTGACAATGGCTTCACTTGGTTGAAAGCTCAACTTCTCTCTCTCCCACCTCAGACGATGCCACCTGCCTGCGCTAGTAAGATAGTACCTCGCCCCCAGTTTTCCATTTATTTACTTCCCTCTACATCTTTCTGCTATATAATACTTTTTTCTTAACCCACTCCCCTACCCCAATTACCTAACGATGGCCTCACTTGATTGAAAGCTCCACCTCAGACGATGCCACCTTTGGCTGATCCCCCCACCCCCCTCTTATCTAATCAGTCTATCTGTTAATATTTACTTATTTGATGTGTATGTTCAAATTTTACTATTACTGCCTGTGTATATGCTTCAATGTTTTTTCTCTCCTTTTATTTCTCTGCAAACCTTGTATTTGTGTAATGTTTGTTCATCACTGACATGGATCCTTTGAAAATGAGTCCTTGACTCAAAGGTATTAATCCCAAACTGAAATAAATAAATAAATAGTCATCTAAGGACAGGATGGAGCTGGACACTACCAGTCGCCTGGGTCAGCTCAGTTCAGCTACTGGCTGTGTGTAACCCTGTGCAAGTCACTTATCCTTCACTCTTCTCAACTTTAAGGTCAATTAGAAGATGTTCTGTACATAACTGCATGCTCAATTAACCAGAATATTTTGCATAGGTAAATTCTTAGTGATTTACTCCTATTTTATTTTTGAAATGTTTCACTGAAATTAAGCTCCACATAGCAGTCATTTCCCCAATTTGGTTTGCTGGCTACAATGCTATGAGTTCAGTACAGCCTAGTAATAAAGAACATACTACATTATCTAAGTTAACATTAAACACCAGTGGGAAATGTTTAAAATTAAACTGACGCAAACCATACAGAAGCTGTAACCTTGATCTGAAATGTGCTTCAACATAATAAATGAAGTCCCTGTGTTGCTAGCACCTTTCCTCAGTAGTTCTAAATAAGTGTGTCACAATGCACATTAATTATGACAAGTTACTAAATTTTAAGATATAGCCTTTTACTCTGGGAGCAATTAGGAAGTAAATGAAGTCTTTAAAGAGAAGTCAAAGAAAATATTCCCAAAAGTCCTGTACTGATAGATTCCATGGAATATAAAAGACACAGGTCCTTTCTTTGCTTGTATATTTGCAGGTTTAGGCAACGACCACATTATTTAACAGGGTACAAATAGCCACTATACACCTCAAAGGTGCAAATCCAATCTGTCTGACTCCTTTCTGTCTCTCTCTCTCTCTCTCTCTCTCCCTGGACAGTTTTCAACTACCACATGCATGAACCACAGGTAACCTTTTGCTTTCCCAGCCTGACATATTTGTCATCTCATTTTTCTCTGATTGAAGCGGTAATTGAATAATTATTTCTGCTTGCAGGTAAAATTAACAAAGTGCTGACTGGACAGAAGAAGGAGGCTCTCTTTGTCCCGCTTACAGAGATTCATGGCTTTGACATCTGTGTCCTTCTCGATTCACTGCCCAGAAACAGTTTGTCACTGGTAACAGCTCACGTGGTTGGTGGCAAAGAGGGAAAATCCTTCATCTCTCAGTAATGCCTCACAAATTTCAGGACATTAAAGGATAAAAGGAGGTTAATGCTGAGAGTATGCAGAAATTTTTTTAAGTATTTAGTGAATTATTTGGCTATAAAAAGCAGCACTACAGACGTAAATATTCTTGTTATTCTCACAAATTCCATTCACAAGTTCCACCAACACTTTAAAACCACACCCACACATTGAATTTTCACAGCCCCACATAAATTTTGTGACAAACTGTAGAGCATATGATAAGAGGGCCAGATGAGTAGGCTGTATATACACAGAATAATGTATTGGGGGGGCAGTGTGTTTCTTGCAGCTTGAGGCTCAGTTTAAGTGGTTTATGAGGCCATCTCAAGCAGAAGAAATGTTAAAAAAATGAGTTTATACAGCATCGGGTCTGCTATATATTATTTTTGGCATAAATAATGGTTTGCTATCGCCTCTTGCTTTACTTTAACCTAGTGCTGCTGTTGGGGCTAAGGTAAGTACGTCCATGATATCACGCAAGTGTATTTTGGAGCTCCTGTGCTGCCAAAATCAGGTTGAAAAGAAAGAAAAGCAGTTATTATAGGAGCATAAAGCCACTCATTTAGAACATGGTAACTCAGCAAGACTTTTTATTTTCAGCAGTCTGCCTCCCCATTTATTTCATAATCTATTTTTATATTATTTTTAACCCAATGGTTATAACAGGAATAAATCACTTTTCTGGTGGACTCTGGACTGAATGAATACCTCTTGGATGAAACAACCTGACCTGAAGTAGGCTTTACACAGCAGCAGCAAAAAGCCCATTAAAGAACTCCTTTCCAGCAGGCCCGGTGGCGCTGAGGGTTGGCGCTGGATGCCACACCTTGCGCCCGCCTGGCGACCGGGTTTGAGGCTGAGCCTGGGCGTCCCGGCGGGGTTGGGGAGAGAGATTGGGCATCCGGAGGACTGCTCTCCTCTCAGGAAGGATCCGGGCTGCTCAGCATCCTTGTGACCCCTGGTGGAGACCGAGGGTAACACAGGTACGCCAGCAAAAGAAAGAGGGGGCGGGAGTGTGGCAGACGTCAGCAGGGAAGCCGTGCGCAGACGTCATTTCACGCCGCAATCCCGAGGGACCAGAACACACAGAGTCACTCCCTTCTTGCCTGTGGAGATGAAGGGGGGTGCTAGGACATGGCCCACATCCCGACTGCCAGCCCGCGCCGGTTGGAGAGAGCTCCAGGGTCCAACCCAATTCACACCAGGTACGATCTCCCTAAAGACAAATACGCTGTCACGGGAGGACGGGCCCGCCCCTGGAGAGTGATCCAGGGGGTTAGGTCGACCTGGGTGATCGGGGGAGTTCCTCCAACAAGCGAGGGTTCAGGCATGGGAGTAGAGGCTGGGGTCGAGTGCACACCTTGGAAGGATGCCCAGGCTGGAAGGTGAATAAATAAAGTAGGGGAAAAAATAAGAACACCTTTCCTGGCTTATTTACATACAGTATAAACAGTATGAACCCTCACCCCCCCCTCCCCGAGTTCCTGGATACTATGGGTTTAGGGAGGGAAGAGATTGTATTGTGGGTCTTGTTAGTTGAGCGGTGACCTTGATTTACCCAAATCAGAATCCTGAAGTATTAAAATAACTACTTCAAAATCAGCCCCTATAGTAGTCTGTGGAGGGCACCCCTGCACTCTCCATATAATTACATACATAATGTGCTTGCACAGGGATGGCACTCAGGGCAGGGAAGTGGAAGAGATTGGTGGCTTGGCTCCACTGAAACCAAAATAAGACCCCTTCCCTCCCAATAACCACAGATCTGAAAATTATAATTTACATACCCAGGATCTCTGGATGAGGTAAGGTTCACCGTGTGTTATATGGGGCATTTCAGAACAGGGTAGGAAAGCTGCTGATTATTGCTTAATTACAGTCTGTAACTGTTAAGTACCCAGAGGACTCCTCTACTGACAAAAGTTGGTCTATAATGTATTTATTTATTTATTATACATATCGGAATTACAACCCTTTGAGAGTCAAGGACTCATTTCCAAAGGCTCCACGTCAGTTCCAGTGGAATCAACATATAGACAGCAACACAAATGCAATATGATAGACAGGAGGTTACAGAAGTTTTTTGTTACATACCCAACAGCGAATAGCAAACAGTATTCACATATTTGCAGGTGTCAGAACAAACAACATAGAATCCCGAGCCATCCAGTGCCCAGATAAAGAGTTACAGTTTACAAAGCAGTACAGAGGTTTATCCAGTGCTAAAGCTAGGCTCCAAGGACAAATACAGTAAATTCAGATTTGCAGCCTGTGATAAGGCGATTGTCGTCAAGAGTGTAGAAAAGGGGCCGAGGAGGGAGCAGGGCACTTATGGGCTAGGATCCCGCTTGTGGAGCGCATTCGCAGCTGCGGGTGGAGAAAATGAGGCTCTTGAGAGCTGCCTTAAAAGGACATATTTTAGTGAGTGAGGAGATCGAGGAGGGGAGGGCGTTGAACCAGTGTGGCACCCTGTAACAAAAGGATCTCTGGGCAAGTGATGTCTGCACCCTCGGGACTCTGAAAGTGGCCTTAGTGGAGCCACAGGTAGAGGCAGAGGGGGAAACAGGGTGGAGGGAGTTGGACACCCCGGGGGGAGAGACCTTGAAGTATTTTTTTAACAAGGAGGCAGGTCTGATATTGTAACCGCTCTTCTAGATTGAGTATGTTGGCCAGCGAGTATAGAGTGCATACATGAGTCCATTTGTCTGCATCAGTGAGGAGCCTACAGACCTTATTTAGGGATAGCTGGATCTTCCTGAGGGCAGTGGCATCAGCAGCAGCATAGACAGGGAGGCCGTAGTCTACAAGAGACAGGACAGAGGAGGAGACAGCCAATCTGAGGGCATCCGGTTGGAGGCAGTCCTTATGACGGTAGAGAAGGCCTATGCGCATATTAATTGCTGAGGTGAGCAGGTTGCTATGCGAGTGAAAGGAGAGGGCAGAGTCAAAGGTAATGCCCAGGTATTTGTAGCTGCTAACTTGTTCTAGTGGGTGGAGTGAGCTGGATAGTATATGGAGGGGCGAGTTTTTTGCCTTATTTTGATGATGGGCAAACAACATGGCTTTTGTTTTTTTAATGTTAATGACCAGCCTGCGGTCGTTTAACCAGTTTCCAATTTGACTGAAAGAGTGCTGGAGGGAGGTCTGTATTACAATTGCTAGGCAAAAGTACAATACTATAGAGGAACCAATGCTGATACAGTACCAGAATGTCTCCAGCAAGCGAACAGCACATAAATCTGTGGGTTGCGATTATTTGTGAAAAATTTGGTTTTGCTTTTTATGCATATTTTATGTTCCACCAAAGAAATGGCACCAGGTTGGCAAACATATCTAAAAGGTTCATTTTACAATAAAATTAATTTAAAAATTAAGTTCAGGGCCGGCCCGGTGGTGCTAAGGGTTGAGGTGCTGGACGCCACACCTCATGCCATGCCGGTGACCCACGTTTGTGAGAAAGCCTGGGGTGCCCGGGGGTCGGCAGGAGGGAGAGAGAGGATCGAGCATTCGGAGGACTGCTCTCCTCTCTCAGGGAGGGAAGGATTGCCATCCCACTTGTCGATCGCCCTCCAGCAATGACTAGAGGGAGATGCAAGTCGGGAGGCACGTTGCTGACATACAATGTCGGTGGGGAAGGGGAAGGGAGAAAAATGGAGGACAATGGAGCTGGCAGGCTCCGTGATGGCCATACCAGGGCCCGTTCCGGCTCCCCGACATCTGGATTTCTCTCCGCGGGTGGGGGAAAGCTGGCACCCCTTCACCTCGGCTCTATCACAGGAGGGAAACCCGTGGGGGATTGTAGGGAGTGTCGGACGGGGCATGGTAGGGTCGGAGACAGAGTCCCCTCCAAGGGAGGGACCGCAGCTGCCTGCCAGGCTCCCAGGAGGGATAAAAAGATAATAGAAAAAAATTAAGTTCAATATTTCATTGCATATATAGAGAGCTGTTGCATGGTGTCCAATGTCACCTCAGTGCAAAGAAGGAAATCAACTTACTTCAGTATTACAGAACTGGAACATAGGGAGTGAATAACAAAACAATAGAAGGAACTCTTAAGCATCAACCTTTTTCTTACTGTTGCTTACTCCAGTACACACATTTGTTTTATTCAGGTTGGATACATCAATTTGCTCTCTAAGAGCCTGCCTTGTGGTCAGAATCAAAGTCTGCAGCTAGCGCAGAATGCAGCAGCAAGGCTTCTGACATTCACTCAGAATTCAGAACACATTCTATCACTAAACTCTCTGTACTGGGTGCCTGTTAGAGAACTGACATTTAAAGCCATAAAAAGGCCTGGGCCCTCCCTAACTCTGTGAGGTCCTGATCACCTACTCCCCAGAAAGAATGACTCGGTCCCAGGGTCAGAGGCTGCTCCCCCAGTCCTGCCTTTAATCAGCTGGGCATTGTGCCATCACTGCAGCAGCCTCTTCCTTATGTAGTTTATTGTGTTAATCAAATGGGCTCCCTGGAACTAGGTTCCATATTCAGAGGCAACCTGGACTTAAAATATACAGTAAATATACACAAGTAGCAAAGACTCACTTTATACAGAGAAATATCATTAGGCTATAACAATTCACAATACACAGAAATAATAGTTGCATAAAACAGGTGCATTCAAATGTATTTATCATTGCAGGCTGTACTAGTCTGCAGAATTTTAAAACAGTTCTTAAAAAATATTTGATTGAGACTGACATCTCTCACTAACTGATTTATCATTTGTTAGTGATGTGCTGTGTGGTTTGTATAATCTATTTCTGTTTTGTGTAAATGTTTATTGTTATAATATTTGTTTCATTGTTATATCTGATTCCCATGAAAATGGGCTTTAAGCTCACAGATTTACCAGATTTTAAATAAACAAACAAAACCAAATGTATCTATCGAATGTTCCTTCAGGGACATGCAGAAAGATTTCATGGAGGTTCAGGGAATTCTGAAGAATTCTTGTGAAACGGACTTCTTATGGAGATCTGTTTTGGCTTCCTCTAACCAACCTTCAAGAGGAATATCACACACCACCCTCTGAATCAAGCATTGCCCAGCACTTTACAGCTTTATTTTATAGATTATTCTACTGTAGGTAGGTAGGTATGTACTGATTTATTTCTGACAGAGATAGCCATTTCTGCAACTTATACTCTGCAGTCTCTGCACAGTTAGCACACTTTGCACATGTACTGTATGTTGTTACTGTCAATGTACTCTGCTCTCTCCCAATTTTGCCGTTCTCCTACAGGTTTTTGGCACTCTGTGCCCTTGAAAGGTGCCTTATAAACACAAGTCTACTACTACTACTACTACAAATAACCCTTATAATCATCATCAATTGGGGGAAATTTTGACCAACCCACAAGTTAGCTGGTTTGCTCATAACAAGAACTGTTTTTATTCAACTGTTTTGAAAATACTGAAACAATATAGAAAAACAAAAACTAATATTTTATTGATGTTTCTATCAATTCCTCATTCACTTTATCTTCCTTGTTTCTTTGATACTATTATTATTCCTTGCCAATCTCAATTCCCTTCCATTTTAACCTTGGTCTTTCTACACTTTTCCCCAATTCCACTAGCAAGGCTCCCTTACTTTCTTAATACTATTTTCTCTACTTTATAATGCAATTCATCATAGCTCTTTTAGTTTTCCATTTTTTTCTAGCCCCTTGTTTAATTCCGTTTTGTTTTATTTCACTCTACATTTTCCCCTCCATATTGTATCTCCTTTTTTCTGTAATTCTTGCTATACCATGTTATTCTTCTTCCGTTCTCAGTCAAGTTTTGCCCTTTGCAAAGAGAAAGCACCATGAGACTCTATGGAAGGAGCAGCTTGGGAGTTTCAGACTAAAATACTGGGCTTCCACTGTGTACTATGTTTCCTCTGCAGTGCAATGCCCGCTCTTCTTCTGAGGAAAAGTATAGATGGGGGAACTTCCAGGGTGAGAAAATTATCAAAATCATCGAAAAATTATTTTATAGTTTTTTTTTTTTCCACCAGCACAAGCGTGCACTAAAGTTCCATGGCTATGTGTCACTTCATCAGGACTATGCTGGCATCTACACAGAAACATATCATTTGTCATCAGAAAAGGACCACTTGGCCTATCCAGTCTGTCCAGATGGTTCCTAACTAGTCTGTCACCGCAGCCGCTAACTGGTCTCGGGTGCCCTTCCCTCCTCCCTACCCATTTCCTAATATTCTCCCATGTCTATTCCATGCATATTTGAAGTCCCCTATGATTTTCACCTCCACTACTTCCGCTGGCAGTCTATTCCAGGTGGCCACCACTCTTTCAGTGAAGTAATAATCCCTCACATCCCTCCTAAACTCCTCCCCTAGCTTAATCACATGCTGTCTGGTTCTGGTGCTCTTACTCATTTGAAAGAGACTCCCCTCCAGCACCCTTTCACCACTGTGAGGTACTTGTAGGTCTCTATCATGTCCCCTCTTGCTCTCCTGTCTTCAAGGGTGTATATGTGGAGATCCCTCAGCCTCTCCTCACAGAGCTTTTGGAGCAACCCCTGCACCATTTTAGATTCCCTTCTCTGGACTGCCTCCACCCTGTTTATGTCCTTCCTCAGGTGCAGCCTCCAGAACAGGACACAATACTCCAGGTCGGGTCTCACCAGAGAACAACAGTGGCAACACCACCTCCCTCCTCCAGCTGGAGATGCCTCTTCTTAAGCATCCCAGGATCCCAGTGGCCCTACCCAGTGCTCTGTCACACTGCCTTGCCACTTTTAGGACATCAGATATGATAAGCCTAAGGTTCCTTGCCTACTTAGTGACTTGACAGTACCTCCTCCCATCCTATACTCAGTTCTTGGGTTCCTATACCCTAGATGCAAGATTTTGCACTTTTTGGCACTGAATCTTAACTGCCATGCTCTTGACCACTCCTCAAGTTTCCTAGGAGCTACGCATTCTTTCTACCCCTTTCTTATTGTCTACCCTATTACAGATTTTGGTATCATCTGCAAAAATACATGCCTTCCCTTCCAGTTCATCTGCAATGTCACTTATGTAGACAAATATACAGGACCATTTCCAGTACTAAGCCCTGCTGCTCTCCGCAGGCCGCTCTTCCATCATTAGACTGAATGCTGTTAACCACCATCCTCTGTCTCCTATCCATTAACCAGTTTCTAACCCAATTCACCACATTGGATCCCACCCCTAGGCTTCTCAACTTCTTTATCAGTCTCCTGTGAGGCACAGTGCTAAAGGCCTTGCTAAAAGTCCAGACAGGCCAAATCTACTGCCCTTCCCTGATTTATTTCCCTGGTCATCTTGTCAAAGAACTCAATCAGATTCATCGGGCATGTCCTCCCCACCATGAATTCATTCTGCCTTTGTTCTTTCAGGCCATTGCATTCAAGGTACTCTACCTTTCCTTTAAAAGTGTTTCCATTAATTTCTCCACCACTGAGGTGAGGCTCACTGGCCTATAGTTACTAGCCTCTTCCCTGCAGCAGCCCTTATGTAGAGGGGCCACATCTGCTCTCCTGCAGTCCGCCAGAACAATGCCCAACTCCAGTGAGCTGTTAAATAAGGCCATCGGTGGGGTAGCCAGCACTTTCCTTAGTTCTTTCAGTATCCTTGGGTGTATCCCATCCAGTCTCATAGCTTTGTCCACTTTCAGAACTGCAAGTCACTTCAAGACTCTTTCCTCTGTAAGTGGACTTGAGTCCCCCCCACCTTGTTCCTGCTAAAGACTGGTGGTCCGTCCCCTCCTCCCTCCACTGTGAAAACTGGGCAGAAGTACCTGCTCAGGATGTCTGCTCTTCCTGATCCTTTTCTGCACCTTCCTCTACTGCCCTCCTTATCCTCACTATCCCTCCCCTTATTTTCCTTTCTCACTTCTTTATCTGCAGAAAGTCTTATCCCCATTTGCTACCCCTCTGGCTATCACTGCCTCTGTCTGTGCCTTTGTTCTCCTCACTGCCTTACTTACTTCCCTCTGGTTTACCCGGTGCACCTCCCTGTCTTCCTCCCTCTTCATTTCCTTATACTTCCTGAATGCCACCCTGTGCCACCCTCCATGGAATAGCCTGCTGGAGGGGGTGGTGGGAGCCAAGACAGTGGGGGAATTCAAGCAGGCATAGGACAGACACTGTGGGATACACAAGCAGGCAGCTAGTAGGCGGGTAGGAAGCCAAGGGCAGACTTGATGGATCATACAGTCCCCATCTGCCGACAACGTCTATGTTTCTATGTTTTCCTTTCATCACTATGGCCACTTCACTAGAGTACCGTAACAGTCTCTTTTTCCTTTTGACTTTACTCTCTTCTGTCATGCAGAGGCTGGATGCCTTAATTATGCCCTGCCTTATTTTCTCCCATTCCTATACCCCACCCTAGCATCCCCCCAATACAGTTTCTTAGGCAGTCTCCCATTTCCTTAAAATCTGCCCTTTTAAAATCCAGGACCCTTGTCCTCATTTGGTTTGCCTTTGCTCCTATCTTAATGCTAAAACACTATGTGCAGTGATCACTAATAGCTAGGGGACCGTCCACTGTGATGTCCGCAATGCTGTTCCCGTTTGTAAGCACAAGATCCAGCACTGCCCCGTTCCTAGTGGGTTTGTTGACTGGATGCCTGAGAAAGACCCTCTATAGGGAGTTAAGGATGGTCCTGCTCCTTGCTGAAGTTGCAGTTGGAAGGCTCCAATCTACATCTGGCAGACTGAAGTCAACAAGTGGCACCTCTCCCTTATCTGCCATTCCAATAATGTCCTCCCCAAGTGCCTTACCCAACTCCTCACCCTGTGCTGGAGGTCTGTATACCACCCCTGTACGGACAGCAGCCCCAACTCTTTTTTGTTTTGTAATTTCTTTTTATTCACCCCTTCACTCTGCACCCAGTCTCCTTCCCATCTCCAAAGCTAGCAATCTGTCTTTCCTTACCTCTCCAGCCTGAGGTATATCCCCCACAAAGCTAAGGCTTAACCCCCAAGTGGAGACATGGTAAGCTGGCTACACCCCCGAACAGTTCTAGTCTTGTGGGGGGGCAGTCTTGGAGGTCCAGGCGGGGGGGATCCTGTGGTGCTGGAAGACCATTACATTGGGTACAGCGTGCATCATTTTCATATTTTTCTGTCCCAAAAGCCTTCAGGAGCTGCACGTGCAAGGGCTGCAAGGGTGAACGTATGCAAGTGTGATGTCACCCACAGCCAGCATGGCTCTTCCATGCCTAGTCTTGCAGAGTCCTACTGTCCCTTGTATCCAGGCGGCAATATAGCAGCGGCAGATGGGAGTCTCCCTCCCTGGGTGAAGGACAGTGTCCCTCTGAGACACTCTATCCATCTCCCCCAGCAGCCCCCTGACAACCTGGGCTCATTCCCAAACTCAGGTTGCCTGTGTTGTGAACGACAGCACGACCGCTGCGTTGACAGACTGGTGGAAGACCCAACCACTCTGCCTCTGCCTAGACATCCTCTGGGTGAGCGGCGGCAGACTTGGTGGCCCCGGAATGGGGAAGAAGGCTCCTTGCACCCTTGCCAGGATGGCTCGGAGTCTAGCAACCTCTGCCCTCAACCCAGAGAGGTGGGTGCAAATGGGGTAGAACCTCAGTCTCTAGAACATGTCCCAAAAGACTACGACTCCACACCCATTGCACTGCACCACTCTAACGGGTGCGACTCCACCCCCATTGCATTGCACCACTCACAGCTTATTAAGCAAACCACCTTCAGAAGTTCTGAGGTAATTTAAACTTTCCTAATTCCAGTCTGCAGCTCACTGAGCCTTTCCTCAATCCTAAATATTCATTATCAGTTCTTGCCAAGGCAGAGATTTGATTTTTTTGTAAGTTCCGGGAAGCTGTTGGCTCCTTCACAGCACACTTTTGTGTCTTTGTAGAAAAAAATAATAAAAAGTGAACTGGAAATATCAAGAGGTATCGAACTTTCTGTTTTCCAAAGATTTTGAAGAAAAATGGAAACTAAATGTTTTGCTCCCTCATAAGGAACTTGGCAAAAGTAGTGATTCTCAAATTTTAAAAGGCAGAATCTCAATTCTGTTACAATTCAGCACAGCAGGACTGCAGAAGCGAATGTTTTTAATATAGCTGCTGTTGTTATTTGCTCCTTTTTATATATATAGTATATAAATGCAGAATTTTTTTCATTGTTGTTAATGATTTACACTGGCCAAACCCTGCATTAGGATCAATACAAACAGGTTATTTAAGAAAATGAGACGTTAAAGCATTCTGTTAATAATGTGGTTCCTCATTACTGCAGAGTACATTTTTTTAAACTGGCACCTTATTTTACAAAGGGGCAAAACCTTACAATGGAGTACTGCAAAGTTCTGTATGGCTCTGATATGCAACTCATAAAACCTCTGTTGTTTCCCCACCTGTAATTATTAACCATGGCTGAACCTGTTCCTCTATTTTAAATACCCACTGATTGTTTTAGATTTCCATCTAATCTTGTTTATAAAGATCACGGGCCAGATTCACAAAGGGCAATGCAGGGCATGCGTCAAGCCCTACATCAAACCTCTCTGTTGGCGCAGATGGGCCAACCTGGCCACACAGTGCACCCGATTCTGGAAGATCGGGCGAATTTACGACACTTTTCCTATTTTATGGCAGCCTGTGCCAAATATTTGGTGCAAGCCCTGTAAAAAGGGTACCCAGGATTGCCGCACGCTAGACCAGAAAAAGATAGTCTAACTTGCAGCAATTGGCGCATGGGATCGAGAATCCCGATTGCTGGCCAGGTTAATGCCACAAGCCCTGTGTGCCATATGTTCGGCGCACCCGGGGCTTGCTGCTTTCGCAGTCCTTCATGAATCCGGACCCATGTAACAAAACTAGTTCATAAACTGCAGCAAAAGCTCTAAGTATATAGCAAAATGTGTAAACCTTAGTTAGAAACAAAGAAATATAGACAACGTGAGCAGAAAAAGTCCACTGATCCATTCAGTCTGTGCCACTTTAACCCTACACAACTCTACTCTGTGACCTTTCGCCATCACATCCCCCCTCGCTCCTGGCCTTACTGCTATCTCCTTACTAACTTTAACGCCCTTTACTCTGTCCCAGCCATGCCTGAACCCATTAATGGTGTTTGTGCCTTCTGTCTCTGCCAGTAGTGTGTTCCACGGCTCAACCACTCTTTCCGTAAAGTAAAAGTTTCTCACATTTGGGCTGGGTTTGCATGCGCTCACCGGTGCAGGATCTAGGGGCTAACTAAATGGAATGAGCAGTCCCAGGACGGAGAACTCCAAAGGCAGAAAAAGCAAGCAGCACTCCAAATTCATGGGTAGAAGTGAGGCCCCTGACAAAGATCCACCCAGAGTGAAACACCAGGCATCTGGACTAAGGTGTCTACATGCACTGTGGTAGAGTGGCTTTGTAACTGCACAACAAACTGTTTTGCCAAACATCTCAGGTCTGCCTGATTGTGACAGGGTTGAATATGACCCTGTCCCAGCTGGTATATAGCCTGAATGCAAGGATCTGTTCTGCCTGAGAGTGGCGCTGAGGAGACCCTCAGTGTCAAAGGTGTTGCAGGGGGCGGCACAGGATGTGGTGCCAGAACAAGCCCTTAGAGACCTAAACCTGGCACTGAATTCAGTGCACCCGCACAGAAGGTTCAGCTGGCACCGAAGTGAGCGGCAATGGTACCTGGGCCAGTCCCTGCAAAGTGCCAGTAGCAGGGGGTGCAACCAGTGGAACCAGCATTGGTGGCATGGTCATCAACAAGGGACTAGGATCCGCTGGCAAAGCCAAATGCTCTACCTGGCTCGAAAGACCTGGCTGCGGCTCCCGAGAGCCCAGCTCCAAGGGGCCTGGCACCGGATCTACAGGGAGGGGCAAATGAGCCAGATGCCGTACCACTGCTCCAGAAGAGCTGCCCAATGGTGCAACTGCCCACCAGAACCCCCACAAAAGGACAAAGAGGGGCTCCGGGCCTGAGACCAAGAACCACCACGAGTAGGAGTTGCCATGGATACCAGAGGCGCCAGGGAAGGCCTCCTGCTCCCAGATCTAGAAGACCTAACGGCAGACCTACCAGAGGGTGACCTAAAGTGATACCATTTCTTCCTCTTCCGGTGGGAAGAGGAAGAACTCGAGGCTGAGTGAGTGATGCCAGGTCCTCGATCAGGATCGAGAACGGGCCTGCTTCTTTCTGTGTTTACAAGAGAGCTCTCCCCCTCCCAAACACAAGACTGCCCATCGTCAGAATGCTCCCTCAGTGAGGGAAGTGGACCAGACACGACCCCGCTGCCAGAGCAGCATGCCTGAAGAGGCTCCCTACCATCACAATTGCCATCCATAGTCATAGGCCATTGTTCGGTGGGGCCGAGAGAAACTGAAAGAAGAGAGGTTTTTTTTTTTTGTTAACAGTAAACTGATACCAAATAAACACTAGCTTAAATGGCTGTAGTGGAATGAACTGAATGCTGTTGTCATATAGACATGAAGATCCAACTCCCAGTGGGTGAGCAACATCATCACTGAAGCGCACTCGACAGCATGGAAAAAGGAACTGAGGCAGCTGAGGGTCATTGCCGAGATAGGCTATACAGAGAAAGCTAGTTTCATGGTGCTGTGCATGCGTGCAGACCATCTCAGCACTGGCCCTCCTGAAGATTTTTGGCTCCCACGAGCTCCTAGCACCTCTGGCTCAAACCTCGTCAAAGTGAATCAATGGGGAAGATATGGTCCAGAAAGATCATGTTGCTGTTTAGAAACAGATTCAAAACACTTTCCTATAACCTTTAAAAAAAATGTCAGTTGCCCGGTTCAGTTGTGCTACTCGTAGTGCTCTGCACCACCACGTCAAAGAACTGGTTTCATGATCCAAGTCCAACTCCCACATCCTAGGCTGGTGGCGCTCGGGACACGATGTGGATGTATCATGTGTGGACCACAGGGACAGGGCAATGTGCATCCAAGTCTACTAGCACCTCCTCTTGTGGGAAGTGGAGCAGGCTTTGACATGGTGGATGACCACACCATGTAGGTTATCGCCCACCAGTAGGGCAGCTCAGCAGATGCCAGGGGTAGTGGGTGGGCCAGAAAACAAGGAGGAAAAGAAGAACACTGGTCCACCGGATAAAGTTAGGTGTGCACCCCAACACCCAGATGTCACAAAAACACCTGCTGACACCTTGCTTCCTGGTGAGATCCAGGCTGCACCATGGCTGTCAGCGTCATGTAAGTTGGTTGCTGGGGCTTGACCGGGGGTGGGGGGGGCAAGGAAGCTCCAGGGTAATGAAGGCAGGAAGGCTAAATCTGAAGCACTGGGATGGCACATAAGTATGTGTGTGGGCTATGTGGGGGCATGGTTCCAACTGATTGTAACGCAAGCAGAAATAGAAAGAACATTTTTAAAAAGAATACCATTTTCAAGATGAGACCATCTTTTCAATGTCAGTTTCTTTTTATGCCAACTATAACTTTTAAGAGTTCTGCATGTGAACTAAGACCAAGTCATAATATTAAAGTCAGCTTTTTAAACTGTGCTGAACACTGTTCTTTCCTGATCGCTGTCAGCAAAGTGCAGCAGTGTATGAGAAAAGTACTCATGCCTCAGCAATGTATTTGAAAAAATTATATTTAGCCACAATTCTGCTAATGCTTTCTATCTTTGCTCAGCTTCTCATCTCTCAATTTATTACCAGATCCATGTATGTGCAGCAAGAATACGCGAGTCTTCATCAAGAATATGTGAGTCTTCATCAGATTCTTTTTTTGTATAAAATGGGCTCACAAATCCTACAACATAAGATATACAGATTCTGATGGCAGATAAAAACAGGTTACTCACCTGTAACAGTAGTTCTAGGAGTGGTATATGTTGTTCATCCACACTTATTGGCAGAGTCCCTTTCCCTTTAAATCAGCCGGAAAGTCTTCAAGCTGGCTTCTCCCACCCACTCGGGTGGTATAACCCTCGGCTCCACCCCATGACACCAGATCTTAGCCTGCTGGAAGCCAGGTTTGTGCATCCACAGGCGGGGAGGTCGGATGGGTCCGTCTGGATGAACAACATATACTACTCCTACAACTACTGTTACAAGTGAGTAACCCGTTTTTCTAGGATTGTGGATGTAAACAATAAGACACGATGGGGTGTGCATTAGACAGTTCTAATGCATGGCTGGGGGACGTAGTGAGGCACGAGGCCACAGGCCGAGTGTATCCAGTCCCCTAGCCGTGCATTAGAACTGTCTAATGCACATCCCTGGAGTGGCTTATTGCACTTATAAAATGGGCCTGTGTATTCTAAATGGGGGTTCTAGTTTTAGCTGTGCATTAGACACATCTAATGCATGGCTAACAACCAATCAGATTGCTTGTAATCCTTTCCCCATTTCGTAAATGTTGTTCATCCACACTTACTGGCAGACTCCTAGTAGTTCTCCGGGAGGGAGGCAAGGTGCACAACCCTACTTGGGAAACAGATTGGAGAACTGAGGCCCCAAAATCAGCATCCCGGCATGACTTAAGGTCGATGTGGTAGTGGGTAATGAAGGTGTTTGCTGTCTTCCTGATAGTAGCCCGACCAATTTCCTGGATAGAGATGTCCCTGGAAGCAGCCACCGATGCAGTGGTATGGTGGGTAGAATGAGCTCTTATCCCTTTGGGAGGCTCCTTGCTCACCAACTTGTAGCACAGACTAATGCAAGATGTAATCCATCAAGCAATCGTCCGCTTTGCTGCAGGTTTACCAGAAGCGGCTTCAGCGTAGGTAACAAACAGCGGGCAAACCTCTCCCCAAATTTCCACCTTCCTCTCCTTATAATAGGAGAGCTCTCGTCTCAGGTTCAGGAACCACTTCCTTGGCGGGATTCCCGGCAGGTTGGGTCTCCTCATCAGGGAAAGCAAGGAACGGAGTTCGAGTGAGGGAGTCATCAACCGGAGTTGTCGACAAAGGGTCGATCGGGTTGAGACTTATCTCAACGTTGTCGATCGACACTTTGGTTGACTGGACAGACGGCAAGGCCGAAAAGCCAGCAGCCAAAGAAGCGATTTCGAACGAGGTTGAAATGGCAGGTTCCTGGAACCGAGATCTCTCCCAATCCCAAAGCATCTCCATCGAGATGAAGACAGTCCTGGGTCCTTCTCCCGCTTAGGGGACAGAGAGGAGTGCATGCCCACAGGACTCTCACCCTTAGTTGGGAGAGAGTGGTACAACTCTAGGAAGGAACCTGAGAAGGTGGAGCCCAGGTTGAGTGGAACAAAGAAGCTCCGAGAGGAAGATTCCGTGGCACAAGCCACTTCCTCCTCGAAGGCTTGCATGCGCTCCAATTGTTCGGCGGATCCTGCGGCAGCGGAAACTGCCCATAGGCCTCGATGGATTTCACTGGCAGGTTCCGTTTTTTGGGCTTCCCCAGCTTAAGACCATCTTTGAGGACGTTAGGTTGGAATGCAAGGCAAACTCGCATGCCGTGGTGTCACAGCTGACACCCAAACAATAAACACACGTGGCATTCGGGTCGGTGTGCAACATCTTCTGGTTGCAAGAACACCGGTGAAATCTGGGGGAAACTTGTCTTCCATGATCGAGGAAAAACAATCGCAATTGCTAACGTGAACAAGGCGAATTTTCAGAATAACTGAAGGTTTTGAAGCCAGGGCCTACAAAATGTGAGAGCATGAAGGAGGCAACCTGAATCTTCCAGCGGAAAGGAAGATCTGGCGTCATGGGGCGGAGCCAATTGTTATACCACCTGGGTGGGTAAGAGGAGCCATCTTGAAGACTTTCCGGCTGATTTAAAGGGAAAGGGACTCTGCCAGTAAGTGTGGATGAACAACATATCCACGATCCTAGAAAAATAGGTTCCTCACCTGTAACCATAATTCTAGGAGTGGTATATAGTTCACATTTACATAATGGCAGTTCCACTGGAAGTGCTGATTCATCAGAAAGTGTTTAAGCTAAGCTCCTCCTACCACCTGGGTGGTATATCCTCCAGCTCCGCCCTGTGACATCATATCTTGCACATTGGAAACAGGGATCCATGTGCCACCTGCTGAGGAGGTCAAGTGGGTGGTGTGGATGTGAACTATATACCACTCCTAGAAAGTACAGTTACGTAAGAACTTACCGTAACAGTAGATCTTCGAGAGAGGCTCTTGCAGTAGGTAATTACATATAGGACTGACGCCGGCAGGCGGCAGGGACCCATGGAAAAATTTCGCTAACGCGGTCCTGGCGAGGACCGCCCCACGTCAGGTGATCGGCGTCAGGAGGCGTCGCGGTATAAGCGGGCAGTCCCTGCGCCCTCCTTCCAGTTCTTTACCGCCATGGGCCAGAAAGGCCCGGACAAGAGAGACGGATATTTCCCTCACTGGAAAAGGAGCTTAAAAAGCCTAGGGGGATGGAGGGTGGGAAGGTATTACCTACTGCAAGAGCCTCTCTCGAAGATCTACTGTTACAGTAAGTTCTTACGTAACTGTACTATCTTACTTCGAGAGGGCTCTTGCAGTAGGTAATTACATATAGAACTGAATCCCAAGCAGTCTGGAACAAAGAGAGGCACCAGGAGGAGGAAAACTACTCCAAAAAGCAGTTCTAGCTGTGAAAGCCTCAAGATAGGAGGCCTTGCAGAACAGCCAGCCCGAAGCCTGCTCTACAGCGAGAGGCAACATCCAAACTGTAGTGTTTAGTAAAGGTATGGACGGAAGTCCGGGTGGCAGCAGTGCATATGTCTGCCACAGAGACATTCTTGAAACAAGCTGCTGAGGCAGCTACTCCTCTAGTGCAGTGGCCTCTTACTAGACCCGGGAGGGTCTTGTTGTATTTGTCATAACAGAAAATGATGCAATGAGACAACCACTTAGAAAGGCATTGCGTGGAAACAGCACTGCCTTCCCTTTTATGAGCAAAAGAGACGAACAATTGATCAGTCTTTCTGAGATCCTTCGTCCTGTTGGTGTAGTATCTCAGAATCAGGTGAACATCCATAGTATGGTGTAGGGGACGAGCTACACCGACGATGGTACCTGACGTTAGTCGAAAAAACAAATTATTTCAGTAAAACCGACGAAGATTGGGCTGACGAAGCACGAACATTTCCGCGAGGCGCTGCACGAGCTAATGGCGGGAAAGAACTGGAAGGAGGGCGTGAGGGACCGCCCCTTTATACCGACGTCTCCTGACGCCAGTCACCTGATGTGGGGGCGGTCCCTCGCCAGGGACTGCTAGCTAGAAATTTTTCCGTGGGGTCCTGCCAGCATCAGTCCTATATGTAATTACCTACTGCAAGAGCCCTCTCGAAGTAAGATCAACAGTTACAGGTGAGTAACCGATTTTTTGAGGGACTTGGATATAGTTCACTGTTCACACAATGTCAGATTTCCAAAAGTTTTCCAAGAAGAGGGAGTATGGTGCACACCCCTATTTGGTGAACCGGGATTGGAGAACTGAGGCCTAAAAGCTGCATCCCGGCGAGACTCAAGGGCGATGCTGTAATGGAAAATGAAGGGGTGCGCTGACTTCCAGGTGGCAGCCCTGCAGATCTCCCAGATAGGAATGTTCCAGAAGCAACCAGTGAGGCAGCAGTATGTCTGCTAGAAGAACAGGTTACTCACCTGTAACACCAGATCTTAGCCCGCTGGAAGCCAGGTTATGTACGTCCGCAGCCGGGGAGGTAGGGTGGGTCCGTGTGGATGAACAACATATACCACTCCTAGAACTACTGTTACAGGTGAGTAACCTGTTCTTCTAGGATCGTGGATATCTTATTCATCCACACTTATTGGCAGACTCCTAGCAGTTCTCCAGGAGGAGGGAGGCAAGGCGCACACCCCCTACTTAGGGAGCAGACATTGGAGAATTGAGGTCCCAAAACCAGCATCCCGGCGTGACTCAAGGTTGATGTGGTAGTGGGTAATGAAGGTGTTTGCTGACTTCCAGGTAGCAGCCCGACAGATTTCCTGGACAGAGATCTCCCTTGAAGCAGCCACTGATGCAGCAGTATGGCGGGTAGAATGAGCTCTTATCCCACTGGGAGGCTCCCTGCCCACCAACTCATAGCACAGACCTATGCATGATGTAATACATCTTGCAATAGTCCGCTTCGCTGCAGGTCTGCCAGAAGCAGCTTCAGCGTAGGTGACAAACAGCTGGCAAACCTCTCCACAAATTTCTGCCGTCCTCTCCTTTTAATAGGAGAGCGCACGTCTCAGGTCCAAAGTATGTACTCAGCCTCCGAGGTGTAATTAGGGTAGTATACTGGCAGAGTCAACACCTGGTTAAGGTGAAACTCTGACACCACCTTCGGAAGGAATTTCGGGTGGGGGCGCAGGACAACTTTGTCCTTGTGGAAGACCAGATAAGGGGAGTCCACCGATAGCACCTGGAGCTCCCCGTCCTTCTGGCAGATGTGATAGCCACCAGGAAGGCTGTTTTCGACAACAAGTGTGACAGCCCACACTTGTGCACTGGTTCGAATTACTTGCCCATGAGCTTTGCCAATACCAGCAGTAGATCCCACAGAGGTGGAGGTTCATGTACCGGAGGGGATATGTGATCCAGGCCTCTGAAAAAGCGCCCGACCACTGTCTCTTGTGTGAATGTCAGCTGACCAGCCCGCGCCCGGTAAGCAGAAATGGCTGCCAGGTGCACCCTAAGGGTCGATGACCATAGGCCCCCCTTTGGAGAGAGACCAAAGGTAGTCGAGAATGTTAGCCACAGAACAGGATAAGGGGTCCAGACCCCTACCCTGACACCAAATGGAAAACCTTTTCCATTTGAAGGCATAACATTTCCGTGTCGATTCCTTCCTAGATGCCTCCACCATGGTGTAGACATCTTTGGAAAGACCCAAAGCCTGGAACTCTAGCCACTCAGGTACCAGGCTGTGAGGTGCAGGGATTGAAGGTCCAGATGGAAGACCTTCCCCTGGTTCAGAGATATCAGGTCCGGGCATGTACAAAGCCGCTCCAGGGGCCTGCAGCTGAGGCTGAGGAGATCTGGATACCAGAACTGGTGCGGCCAGTCTGGGGCTACCAGAATCACCTCTGCCTTGTCCCTCCTCACCCTGAGTAACACCTTGTGGATCAAGGGAACTGGAGGGAAGGCATAGAGGAGGCCTGGGGTCCATGGCCTCGAGAAGGCATCCCCCTGCTGAGGGGGGCGGGCATGAAACAGCCTCAGCTTGGTGTTTTCCCTGGAGGCAAACAGGTCCACCATCGGTTTGCCCCAACGAGAGAACAGGTTGTAAGCTACCTCTGGATGGATAGACCACTTGTGGGATGTCTGGCCTAGGCGGCTGAGAGCATCCGCCAGCTGGTTTGAGGCTCCTGCCACATGGATGGCTAGGAGATCCGCCTCCAACCGGCTCACGAGGGTCCAGATGCGGAGCGCCTCCTTGCATAGCAGATGGGAGTGCGTGCCGCCCTGTTTGTTGAGGTAGTACATGGTCATGGTATTGTCCGTCTGGACTTGAACCACTTCACCCCGGAGCTGAGGAGCGAAAGCTGACAATGCCAATCTGACTGCTCTGAGATCCAACAGGCTGATGTGGCATCAGGACTCCCTGGGGGTCCAGAGCCCGTTGGCCCTTTTGTCCCCCATGTGGGTTCCCAGGCCCATGAGAGAGGCATCAGTCATAAGAACGACCATCGGCTCAGGGCAGACAAACGGGATCCCATCCTGCAACCAGTCTGGGGCGGTCCACCACTGGAGAGCGTCCCACATCTTCTAGGTTACAGTGATTAGCTGGTTGAATTGACCGTGGTGCTGAGTCCACTGGGAGGCCAGCTCCCACTGGAGGGGCGCATGTGCAACCGGGCCCAATGGAACACAGAGGTGCACACCGCCATGTAACCCAGAAGGCGCAGAACGTTCCGGGCAGGGTGCAAGTGCCCAACCAGAAATGATTGGACAAAGGAGGAGAGAACCTCCGCCCCGTCTGCCAGGAGCCGAGCTCTGGCTTGACAAGAGTTGAGCTCTAACCCAATGAAGCCCATCACCTGAGAAGGCCAAGTTCCGGCTTGGCCTCGATGATCAAGAGGCCGAGTTGGGAGCAGGTTTAGAGGGCCAGATCCCTGGACCTCTCCACCTCTTGTGGGGTGGAACCTGCAAGGAGCCAATCGTTGAGGTATGGGTAAATTCTGCCCCCCCCCCCGGCGCGGAAGATGGGCCACCAGCACTGCAATACATTTGGTGAAGACCCGTGGGGCCGATGACAGGCCAAACGGCATGGCTCGGAACTCATACAGGGTCCCTTCGAACCTGAAGCGGAGGAACCACTGATGGGACGGACGGATTGGGACATGAAAGAACGTGTCCTGCAGATCCAGTGAACAGAACCACATGTTTTGCTCCAAGGATGGTATGATCTGGGACAGAGTGACCATCCGAAAGGTGCATGACCTGAGGCACTGATTCAGGTGGTGGAGATCTAGAATGGGGCGCCAGCCCCCCCCCATCCACTTGGGCACCAGGAAGTACCTGGAGGCAAAGCCTGGATCTGCAGATGGATCCACCATGAAAGCTACTGCCTCCTTGAGGAGGAGGTGAGCAATGTCATCTCGAAGAGCTGACAGGGTGCATGTGGAAATCCGTTCTTCCCGAGGGGCGCGGTCTCGGCTGGGAGGGTACTGCTCGAATTCTAGAGGCAGTCCCTGACCGACCACTTTGAGAACCCACCTGATCGTAGTGATAGCGGACCAGGCGGAAAGGAAGTGGCAGAGCTGGCCCCCCATGGGAAGACCCAGAGCTGGTGTAATGGGAATAGGGGTGGCAAGCCCCACCCAGTAACTGAGCAGGCTTAGAGGAGGAGGACGCTCCAGGGCCTGAGCCTCGGCCTCCTCTGTGGGCCTATTGGGGTCCAGGCTTGGGCCAAGGGTGCCAAGCTTGAGCCTGCTGCTGATGCTGATGCTGCTGTCCTCCCTGGAAGGAGGACTGCTGAATCGCAGCTGAAGACTGCCGAAAAGGCTTCTTCTTTTTCTTCTGCTTGTTCTTGCCTGAAGAACTCTTGGCAGAAGTGGTGTCCAAGGTGGCACTGGACTGCTCTATGCGCTGTAGGTGACTGGCCATTCCTGGGCCGAACAAGTCGGTCCCAAGGAAAGGCACATCAGCTAATTTGTGCTGGGTATCCGCCGGGAAGGAGGAGAGCCTCAGCCAAGCCCTGCGGCGAGAGGCAACTGCGGCAGCCATCGAGCAGGCACAAGAGTCACCAATGTCCAGGGCCATCTGGAGCTGCTGTTTGGCAACAGCACAGCCCTGATCTCGGACCTGCTTGACCGTGGTCTGAATGTCCGCAGGGGAGATGTGGGAGGACTTCATCCAGAGACCCTAAAAGGGAGTGGGAGAAGTGTACCATGATGATGGCCAAACTTGCCAGATGAAGGCCCAAGGAGGACGCCGCGTAGACCTTCTGCCTCGAATGGTCCAAATGCTTGGACTCCTTGGCGGGAGGTCGGTCAGTGTCAGCAGAACTGCCAGTATGCCTGAACAAAGAGGCGGTCACCAGGCTCTCGGCTGAAGGGTGCTCTGTGAACCCCACAAGGAACCCCATGGGCACCGCATACTTGTGGGCCATGCGGGCAGATGGTGCTGGACATGAGGCAGGACGCTGCCATAGTTCGAGCGCCGGACCAACAATGGCCTCGGCCACAGGAAAGGCCTCCGTCAGGGTATCCCCTTTCTTGAGGATGTCCATGAGAGGGTACTCCCCCTTTTTCTGGATGGGTTCCAGGGGCATTCTTGTGGAATCAGATGAAGGATTCCTTGGAAGGAGGAAGGATCTTCCTCCATCCCTGTGCCAACGGACGACCCATCATCTCCAGGATGAGAGTGGAGCCCGGTGACATCAGAGTCTGAAGAATCGGGGTACAACGGCCTGCCGCACCAAATCACCCTCAATCCGCCAAGGGCAGTCCAGGATGACTGTGACCAACAGACGCCGAGGAAGCCTGGTATCTGGTCAGTCCATTTTGGAAGGAGCCTCTCCAACAGGTTGCTTAGGTGGCGGCTCCACCACTATTGGTGGAGAGACTGGTATAGGCCGAACCGGAGGATGGGCCGGTCCCGCAGGTGGAGGAACCAAAGACTTCGGTTCTGAGGGGGTCGGCTTCGGCGCAGGAGGCGAAAGCCAAGTAATGGCCGTGGTAGGAGGCGAAGTCGACTTGTGCACGGACAAAATCAGCTGTTGCCACGAGGTTTTCGTAGCACAGACGGAGTTTCCGTCGGAGCGTCTCCTCATCCGAGGAGGATGAGGACGACCGGTGGCATCGCCTCTTTTTGGAGCACTTGTGGCTCTTCCTCGGCCGTCTGGACGAGGGGGTTCTGGACCTTGACCGAGATCGGGTGGGCCGACTTGGTCGCTCGGGAGACACCGATGGGACCAGTGATAGCTGGGGATCTGAAACCGGATCCTCGACAGGGACACCAGCAGGCTGGGTCTCCTCATCAGGGGAAGACAAGGACTGGAGTCCTTTCCAAGGAGTCATCGACCAGGGCCGGTGACAGCGGGTCAGTGGGGTCGAGCATAATCTCGACCTCATCGGCCGCATCCTCGGTCGGTTGGCCCGACGGGAGATCCATGAAGCCTGCGGCCGAAGAAGCAATCTCGACCGAGGTCGAGACCGCATGTTCCTGGGACTGAGACCTCTCTCAGTCCCAAGAGCATCTTTACCGAGACAAAGACATACTCGGTTCCTTATCTCTTTTACGAGATCGGAAGGAGTGCGAGCCCGCGGGCGCCTCTCCCCGGGTGGGGAGAGACTGGCACAACTCCTTAAAGAAACCTGAGAAGGTGGAGCCCAGGTTGAGTGGAACGAAGAAGCTTCGACTATCCGAAGTGCGGGCGGCTTCTTCTTTGAACACCTTCATGCATTCCAGCTGCTCGGCAGAACCCTCGGCTGCGGAAACCGCCCACCTAGCCTCCTTGGATTTCACCGGAGGATTCCTTTTCTCCAGTCTCCCCAACTTTAAACGTGCCAGGCGGTCGTCCAGAACGTTGGGAAAGAAGTCCAAGCAAAAGCTGCAGGACGAGGTGTCATGGCCGACACCTAGGTAGTAGACGCACATGAGATGGGCATCGGTGCATGACATCTTCTGGCCGCAAGGACACTGGCGAAATCCTAGAGAAGATTTCTCTTCCATGACTGAGGACGCAAAAGCACGATCGCTAACTTGGACGAGTTTTAATTTCGGGTAAAACCAAAGTATTGAAAGCCAGGGCCTATGAAATGCGTGGGCACGAGGGAGGCAACCTGTATCTTCCAGCGGAAAGGAAGATCTGGCGTCACGGGGCGGAGCCAAAGTATATACCACCCGGGTGGGTGGGAGGAGCCAGCTTGAAGACTTCTGGCAAGATTTAAAGGGGAAAGGGACATGCCAATAAGTGTGGATGAACAACATATCCACGATCCTAGAATAAGCCCTACAGGAGGCTCCCTACCAGCCAACCTACAGCAGAGGTCAGTGAAGGATGTTATCCTGCCAGTCATCACCATGCTGCCGGTCTGCCAGGCCCGGCTTCAGCATAAGTGACAAACAGCTGACCAACCTCACCCAAACTCCAGACATGTGCTCCTTATAATAAGCAAGCACCCTCTGCAGGTCCAACATATGGAATCTGTAGTTTGCATTTGAAGATGGGGTGGTGAAATAGACTAGGAAGTTCATCACCTAGTTAATGTGAAACCCCAATGCAACTTTCAGGAGGAACTTCAGGTGGGGGTGAAGGACAACCTTGACCCTGTGAAAGACCATGTAGCACCTGTAGCTCACTGATCCTTTTGGCAGATGTCATGGCCATCAAGGTGGCTGGCTTCCAAGACAAGTGTGACATCTCACACCTGTGCATAGGTTCAAAAGGTCTGTTCATGAGCACAGCCAGTACCAGCAGTAGGTCCCATGGTGGTAGTGGTTTACACACTGGAAGGGACAGGTGGTCAAGGCCTTTAAAAAAGCATCCAACCACCTTTTCCTGGGCCACCATTGGCATAACAGCCTGTGCCCAGTATGCAGAGACAACAGCCAGGTACACCTGCAACCCCAACTGAGAGAGTGACCAAATGTACTCTAAGATACTAACCACAGGCAGCCAAGGGGATCAAGCTCCTTGCCGTGACGCCAAATGGAAAATTTTTTCCCTTTAAAGGTGTAGCACTGGCGAGCCAACTCCTTATGGGAAGCCCCCATAAAATGAAGCATCTCCTCCGAAAGACCCAAAGCCTGGAACTCTAGCCTCTCAGGAACCAAGTTGTGAGGTGCAGGAACTGAAGGTCTGGGTGCAGGATCATCTCTTGTTGTCTGTCCAGCAAATCTGGGTGAGGAAGCACACACCACAGAGGCCTGCTGCTAAGGCTGAGGAGATCTGGTTACCAGAACTGCCTTAGCAGTCTGGAGCTATAAAGAGTATCTGCGCCTTGTTCTTCCAGACCTTGATGACCACCTTGTGAATCAAGGGGAAGGCATACATGAAGCCGGTGGTCCAGAGTGTCTCAAAGGCATCCCCCAACAGTGTCCCAGACTGTGGGGGATGGGCACAAAATAACCTCAGTGTGGCAATCATTCAGGAGACAAACAGATCCAACAGAGGGGTGCCCCACAGAAGAACAGGTGGTTGATCATCTTCTAATGCAGGGTCCATTTGTGCAATGTCTCTCTCACCTGGCTAAGAGCATCCTCCAGCTGATTGTTTCCTCCTGTAACACGGACAAAGTCCATATTTCTTGAGCGGTGGACTTGATTTGTTGAAATTGACATTCTAAAATGTTAAAAATAGTACTGAAAAACGGACCCCTATACTGGTCTATGGAGCGTGCCCCCATTTTCTGCATAGTACTACATCACAAAATGTCAGAGCGTGGGAGCATGTCTTCGATTCAGGAAGTGGAAGGAATCGGGCTCTATGCTGCACAGAGCCGAAATACAATCCCTTCGCTCGATCTTTACAGCCACCAAAAAAATTAAAACTTATTCAGCAATAAACTCTGGGGCAAGTAAGGCTCCACTGGCGTTTCAAGGGGAAAATTTAGCAGAAAAGGTGCTCTTTAAAGAGAAACTCCAATACATGCAAGTGCACCATCTCAGAATCCACACTTCTCACAGCTCCTGCTCAGTACCTCAAAGAGAAAACAGAAGTGCACCCCATCAGTATCTCCCCTTGCCAGATAACACTGCCTTAACGTCACAATACCATGCAACACCTACAAAACTAAAACTAACTTTAAAACATTCTGTATTATTTAAAACCATTTTATAAGTGGACTAACACATTTAGAACTGGGAATTTTAGTTCTCAGTAACACCCATTCTAGTGCTTATAGCCCTTGGCCAATAACCTCAGGACCCAAACTCCTTTCAGCCACTACCATACTATAACTGCATTCATGTCTCTGTTTTATTCTTCACATAATACAAAGTCAATAATAATAACTAGACTTCCGATACTATCATGACAAATTCATTTAATTAATTTTTCATTTTATTTTTTATTCTAGTGAGCAGAAGAGCAAAATATTTCCCTTTTTCACTTGTGACCAAATTTACAGATACAAGACATAACATCAAAATAATGTGCACAATAAAAACAAATTAATCAATGATTATGTATAACATTTAAACTTGCACTAGAGAATAACCACTCTCTAAATCTGCACATAAAGGAGGACATTCTAGAGCACCCCAACACATCAGCAAGCAAAAAGTTATAGATGTTAAAAGATAAGTGAAAAAACACTTTTTGATCAAAAGTGGTTTTGCATAGTGCGGTTTTAAGCATACACTTGCACTGGGAACTGGTTCATAAGTCATTAGAAGACTGAGGAAATAACTCTTAGACACTTGGCGACATGATTCCTTTCATGTGCAATATCAAGGCTGAACGATACATACACCTCTCATCAAATGGGAGACAACTCATAACACTGAGTATAGTTGACAGTGATGGGTTAATCTGGATTGCCCAGTTAAAAATTGACAGATATTGTTGTATGTAGTTTTTTGTTTAACTAGCACTCTCTCTGATGTGGCACCATAAACTACTGACCCAAAGTCAATGATGGAAAGGAGAAGGCTATGGGCCAAAAGCCTATGGGACTCTGGTATACGAAAAGCCTGTGCTCTACTGTTGAAGATAGAGACGTGTTCAGATATTTCCTGAAATTTCTGTGATATCTTGAGAGAAATTCCTTACCTGACAGTAGTTCCACAGTAGGGCCACCAGATCAAATATTTTTAGAAATATTGTGAAATATCTGACCATGTCTTTGGCTGCAGCTGTAATTAGGAGACCCAACCTATAACTACGTGAGACATGAGACTCAAAGGAGAGTGCTATCCAAAGTGATCCCTAAACACTTCGATGCTTTCATTATTGAAATCTGAAATGGTTAGTGGTCCAGTGCTATTTCTCCTAGAAGCCCTGAAAAGCACGGATTTTGTTTTTTGTTAACAGAACTGAGGACCAATCTATGAGACTTAAACCACTCCTGCAACCTACTGAAATCTTGCACCTTAGCATTAGGTTTCTGTGTGTTATCACCCACACAACAAATTAAAGTTACTAACTGTAACTACGCAGCTTCATGAATATCTTCTCCATAGAGATAGATAGCAAAAAAATTAAGATTTTTAGCTATGCTAATAGGATTTAACTTTTAGGACCTGAAAAGCCCTAATTCACAAAGTTGTCTTATGAGAAATGTGGTTACACAGTGAATAAAAGTACAAATGTATCAATCATATAGAAACTTAGAAACATAGAAGTTAACATAAAGTATATTCAGACAACCAACACAAAATACCAACTTTCCTATATTAATAGCCATACAACATATAGTAACTAAGCATACAGCCAGGAGTCAGAAGCTACAATTGAATTGAAAATCCATAAGTTATTCTGGTAGGATTTAACCACGATTACATTTCTGAACCAGTTCTGTATTAAGTACAGATTTTAATATTTCTATTTTGATTTTCTGAGTTGCTGGTAAAAACAACAGTTACGTAAGAACATACCGTAACAGTAGATCTTCGAGGGAATCTCTCATCAGGTTACACTGTCAGGCGCTAGGATCCCATGGAAGCTTTTCTGCAGCAGTCCACTAGGGGCCACCCACGCCGATGTCAGGCTCCAACGTCACTCACCCTATAAAAGCGCGGGTGGCCTCACTCCCTTCTCAGTTCTTTCCCTAGCCGGAGGCCATGAGACAGGAGTCCCACTAGGGAACCAAGGACACAGAAAAGGTGCCCAGCGAGCAGAAGCAATAGAACAGCCAAGCTGGAGAGACAGATAGGGAGATGGAGGGAGGGAGGGAGGAGGATGGCATGACCCGATGACAGAGATTCCCTTGAAGATCAACTGTTATGGTAAGTTCTTACGTAACTGTTCTATCTTCTTCGGGAATATCTCTGTCATCAGGTCACACCCATGGAACGAGTCCCAAGCTATGCCGAGTGCAAGGACAGTCTGGGTGGCAAGAGGCCAGAGGCCTATGACAGAAGGCCTTGAACCACAGCAAAGCCAAAGCCTGCCCTTTCTCGGGATCCAATGTCCAGACTGTAGTGCTTGGTGAAAATGTAGACAGTACTCCAAGTGGCAGCAGTGCAAATCTCAGCTGCAGACACGCCTCTGAAACAGGCAACTGAAGTGGCCATTCTCCTGGCGGAATGGCTCTTAACAACCCTGGGAAGTTCCTTACCATACCTCCTGTAACAAAAAATAATTGGCCAAGCATTTGGACAAGCACTGTTTCCAAACTGGATTGCCTTCTCTACCAGCGGCAAAAGAAACAAACTGTTTTGACTTCCTGCAGTCCTTAGTACGGTGTGTATAATAATGCAAACTTCTATGCACATCCAAAATATGGAGCAATGCTTCCCCTGGACTGGCATGCTCCAGATAATAAACAGGCAGGTGGATGGACTGGTTGAGGGTAAACACAGACACCACCTTAGGAAGAAACTTAGGATTTGTACGTAAAGAGACTGTCTTTGTGGAAAATCAAATAAGGGTGCTCACACATGAGAACCTGCAGCTCTGAAATTCTTCGAGCAGAAGTAATACCAACAAAAAATAATGCTTTTAACAACAGAAAGTGTAGATTGCAAGACACGGCTGGCTCAAAAGGAGGCAGGGTTAGTTTCTCCAAAACAAACCTAAGGTCCCAAGCTGGAACCAGGTTATGAATGGGAGGCTTCAAGTGAAGAATGCCTTTGAGAAAAGTACAGGCCACATCCAGCTCTGCCACGGTACAGCCATCAGTGGGCACATGGACGGCCGATATGGCAGACAGCTGCACTTTAAGGGAAAAGTATTTGAGACTGGCATCAAACAAGGTCAGGATATAGTCCAAAACCTGATTCACCATAAAGGGTCCAGCTGGTGACAAGAGGCCCAAATAGCAAACCACTTCCACTGCATGGAATAAGTGGCCCTGGTGGAGGATTTTCTGGCAGCCACCAGAACATCAGACATTTTCTGAGACACCCCAAACCAAGCAATGGCTACGTCCTTAGGAACCATGTATGCATATGCAGGGACTTGAGGTCTGGCTGGACCAGGGTCCCCTGTGCCTGTGTTAATAGGTCCCGACAAAGGGCCAGGGGAACCAAAGGTTCCACAACCAATTGTTGCAGTAATGGAAAATATATCTGCCGTGGCCAGAACGGGGACACTAGGATCAGGGTGGCACCCTCCATCTGTAATTTGATGAGAATCCACTGAATCAGAGAGAAGGGAGGGAATGCGTAAAGAAACCTCCCTTTCCAGGACAAGGACAATGCATCTTGCCAGAAAACTCCACACCCTGGATCTAGCCAGCAGAAATGCGGCTGTTCTATGTTGAGTGGGGACACAAAAAGGTCCAACTCTGAGTGACCCCACCTGTTGAAGAGGTCTTCTGTGATCAAGGTCAGCAGCTCCCACTTGTGCACCTTGGACTGTGACTGGCTGAGGCTGTCCACCAAGGCATTTTAGGCACCTGGCAAATGGACAGTTGACAGTTCAAAACCGTGATCTACAGCCCATTAACAGACCCTCACTGCTTCCCAACACAGAGTATAGGAATTGATCCCTCCTTGCTTGTTGATGTAATACACTACACTGAGGTTGCCCGAGTGCACCAGCAGAGGACCAGGGCGAGACAGTTCTGGAAGGCCTGTAAAGCATACAGAACTGCCCTCATTTCTAGAATGTTTAAGTGGAGAGGTGCCTCCCTCTGAGACCAGAGGCCCTGGGTCTGATAGGGGCCAACGTGGGCACCCCATCCCTGACCTGAATTATCTGTGGTGAGGATCTGGTGCGGGGTGGGGATCAGAAAAACTCCCTTCAAGAGACTGGCCGGATTCAGCCACTATTGAAGCACTCTGTGGACTGGAGAGGAGACAGGAATCAGCTGATCTACGTCATCTGAACGCTGATCCTATTAGACTCGGAGGGTCTACTGCAGAATCCTCATGTGGAGCCTGGCCAGAGGGACCGTCACAGTGGCGGCTGCCATGAGGCCTAAGAGCCGGAGGAAGGTTCTGGCTGGCACATACCTGCTCTGAGCCACCTTCTGGGCCTGGGCAATAAAGCAATCCATCCTGTCCTGAGGAAGGTCTGACCCTGGGTAGGGTCCAGAACTGCCCCTATGTATTACAGTCTCTGAGAAGGTGGTCAGTAAAGACTTGGGGTAGTTAACCGTGATGCCCAAGGAGTGAAACAACTGTAACGTGTACTCCAGGGTGAGCAACAAGAGCTCCCTGGACTGGGCCTTGAACAGCCAGTCATCCAGGTAGGGGAACACATAGAGGCCCTTGCAACGTAAGGCCGCTGCCACAGGTGCTAAGCACTTGGTAAATACCCGTGGTGCAAAAGATAAGACAAAGGGCGATACCCTGAACTGGTAATGCTCCCTCTGAAACAGGAACCACAGGTAACACCTGTAAGGCAGGTAAACCATGATATGCAGGTAGGCATCCTGCATATCGAGGGAGTTCAGCCAGTCACCCTGACTGAGCAGCAGCAGAAGGCCATGCAAAGTGACCATCCGGAACATTTTATACTGAATAAACAGATTTAGTTCCTTGAGGTCTAGAATGGGCCTCAAGTCCCCTGTTCTCTTGGGGACCAGGAAGAATCTGACATCTGGGCACTGGCTCTATGGCCTGTTTGTACAGCAAGGTGAGGACCTCCTCCCGGAGTACCTTGGTGTAGTCCGGGGGTAAAACAGGGGAACTGGGGGAATGTCTGGAGGCTGCTCGACAGCATGCTCTTGTTCAATGATCTGCAGGATCCAAGCATCTGAAGTGATGGTTCTCTATTAAGACAAGCGGAAAAAGAACCTGCCTCCAACCACTTCCTCCTGACTCAAAGGAGGAGGAGGGTGGTCCTGCAAAGAGTCAAGCAGAGGCTGAACTGGTGGCAGAGGCTGCACTGCCGCATCTGGTCTGCTTGGGTGAGAGCCAGCGGAGGAAGAGGGAGCAGGCAAGGCTGCACTGGCTTTGCGTTTACCCTGAAGTTTGCCTCCGGGACCTAACTTTTGGGAGGACCTCCGAAAGGAGGACTATGGCCTATTACTGGACTGGGTATGGTACAAGGAGTGGACTGACCAAATGGCCCTACCAGAAGCCTGCAGCTCATTAATAATGTCCTGCACATCTGGACCAAAACGATTGTGACCCACAAAAAGGGAATTTAACACCTTTTCCTGGATGTCATTGGCAAAACCACAGACCAGTAGCCAGGAGTGCCTTCTAAGGCAAATGCCAGAGCCAGCTGCCCAGGCTGTAGTGACAACCATATCATAAGTGCCCTGAGGAGATGCTTACCAACATCCTCTGAGGCCTGGAGTACCTTTAGGTCCTGCTTATGAGACCCTTCAGGAAGGAACTGAGCAGTGGCTTTGCCCTTCCTCCAGAGGGTAGTTTGGTATTTAATAAGGTGAGCCAAGTATATAGCAATCCAAAGGCCAAGGGTGGCAGAGGCGAAAGTCCTTTTGCCCCACAAATCCAACCGTCTAGACTCCCAATCAGAGGGCTGAGAAATAAGGTGCTTAGGGGTCTTAGTCCTGTCATGGGCAGCTTTTATGACTACAGAGTCCGTCTCAGGCTTGGCTGCATAAAAGGGTAACCCTTAAGGTGCCTGATAAAGCTTGTCTGCCTTCTGGGGCATAGCTGGCATCCTATTGGGCCTGTGCCAGGCTGCTGTAGCTGCATCATTCAAGGCAGGCTGCAGTGGAGGAATAATCTTTGGTGTAGATTCAGGGATCTCCAATATGTTCACCATATTCCTCTTGGTTTCATCCTCCTCTCAGTTTGGAACCCCACAGTGGAGGAGAGTTGCTTCATCACACTGAAGAAGAAGGGGTCCTCAGAGGTGGGGGCCACTGGGAGTATACTTAACAGACTCCTCACTCACAGATGATAGAGATCCTGTCAGAGGTTTCCAAGTCAACTTCTTACTCATCCTCCTCTTCCTCAGGGAGAAGAGGATTATGACGATACTCCTCTTCAACGCTAGACTGCCCTGGAGCAGGGGCCAATGAACACTATGCCGATAAAGCCACAGGAGGCGCAAGGCGGGCCTAGAGGGCGACACCACCTAAAAAGCCGACAACGGCGTGGGCGACAACGGCCAGGGCCGTGCAGCCAGCTGCTGAATCACAGAAGTAGTAGGGGAGGTTAAAATAGTACTGAGGTCGACGACAGGGAAGGGTATCGTCATCAACACTGGTGTCGACAGAGGAGGCATGAGGCCCTGGTCTTTCGACGAACCACTAGTTATAGAAGTAGCAGGAAGACCCAGCGCCGACAAACCTCGAGGCTCAAATAGTCTCATCGGCAGGGCAGGGGCTGATGACCTGGAGGCTGACAACCCATACACCACCCAATGATGGGCAGGAGAAGCTACCATGGGGGGCCTGGAGGATACAGAGGCCTGCATGGGGCAAGGCGCTGATACCGAAACTATAAATGGAGCGATCCCTGGAGAAGGAAAGGATGAATCCAGCAGGGACCAGGATCACCAATGGGGGAGTGGTTCTTGGGCTGCTCCTTGTCCCATCGAGAGTGCTTCCCCAAGGATCTGTCCTGGGCCTTGGCAGCCTGCAAGCCCCTGGAGGATGCTGGCGACTGGATGGAGGGGGCCGTGGAAGACCCCTGCTCTCTGCTGGCTACTTGTTGCCCCATGAGGAACTTCTGCAGGGCTTTCTTTTGTCAGTGCCGGGTGGTAAAGTTGAATTTCTGGCAGGATTCACAGACAGAGATGTCATGGCTAGGCCCAAGACAACAGACACAGAGCTAGTGTTTGTTGGTAGAAGAAATTTTCTTTCCGTATCAACGGAAAAGAGCTGATGAAGGAGTAGTTCTCGACATGCAAAGGATAAAGGAATGCCTTTAAGTGATTCGACAGAAAAATAAAATAAAGAGTAGAAACCTTTTGGCTGTCAAACTGAGTGATGAAGCTTCCGCAGAGTCAGTGCGTGAATAGTTGATGGTGGGAAAGAGCTGAGGAGGGAGCGGGGCCACCTGCACTTTTAAAGGGTGAGTGACGTTGGAGCCCGACGTCAGCATGGGCGCCCCCTAGTGGAGTGCTGCAGAAAAGCCTCAGTGAGGTCCTAGTGCCTGGCGGCTAAGTTCCATAGGTGTGACATGATGACAGAGATATCCCAGAAGAAGATGAGCATTTAATAATGTAGATATGCAATTGTCAGATATCATTTCCCCATACACGTTCAATGTTTTTGGTATAATCAGTTCCTTATGTTTTATATCTCGTAAAAAAAAAGCTGTCATAAATGGAGATCCCCCCAACACCTTAACCCCTGATTAGGCTTTTCACAATTGAGAAATGTTTTTTTAAAGTATTCTAACTTACTTTATTTTAATGTTGAAAAGTCTGTGATTCCGTGGTGCAACAAAAGTTCAGATTGACCTCGGCTGATAGTTATGGGACTTTCTGAATAAGCAGATGAGAAAACTGGGCCCAGAGATTCAGGAAGGTGCAGACACTATCCCTTTTAAGAGAATTTGGAACTCATGCAATGCTGAGCATGCTATATCTATATTCTATTCTAAATATACATCTGACCTTGATTTTTCTTCACAATATAGTAAAGATAAGTGGGAACATGATTTGACCATCTCCCTCATGGACCAACAGTGGTCTTTAGTATGGAGGAATCCCCAGGATTACTTCAACCTCGCCAATGTGGCAAGAATTTGGCTGGAAATTGAGGACTCGATTTTTCTAAGTGCCAACTCAGGTTGCTCATAGTAATCCAAGAGTTCCGCCGAATTGTTGGCATAGATGTGGTAAGGGACACGCATCCCAGGCCCACATTTTTTGGCTATGCCCAAACACTGAACCCTTCTGGGTGGAAGAGAGCCGACGACACATGTTTCAAATCTTTGAGGTACAGATACCATTAGGCCTAGAGCACTTCATATTAGGAATTATGCCACAGGGCATTAGTGGCAGGGAGACAAAATACTTGTGGTTAATTTTACTTATTGCCACACTAAAAGCCATCACTAAATGATAGCTACAGCCGGAACCACCTGGAGTAACAGACTGGCTTAATGTGGTGGAATCCATTCAACGGCAGGAAAGGCTAACACTTAATCTTAGACAGCAGTCTCACCTATATCAAAATAGGTGGACCAGATGGCTCTTATATGAGGGGATGACCTAACTCTATACAGGGATGATATTAATGGGGTGGGAGAGGGAGGAGGGGGCTTTCCCGAGATCTGGCCTTTTTTTTTGATACCAAGGGACACAGATAGTCATATTCTGGATACGAATGACTGCTACTGTTGGGATTGTCTGTTTCGGTATATAATTAGTTATCTACTTTTCTACCTGAAAACTGATGTGTAATACTGCCTGTGTGGAAGTATGTAAATTTAACACTATTTTCCAATATGGTACTGTAACCCCCCTACAAATGGGGGTTCCCGAAAAATCTTCCTTGAGCTTATCTAAATGCTCACTGCCAGGCTGGTATCCTGTGTTTTTGCAGTTTAAATGTGGTTGCCAGAGAGTGCCTATATAGCCTCTGTGTACTGTATATTTAAGAGCTGCCTGGATTGCAGTCATAATTAATCAAAAAGGGAACTCTGTTAGAAGATGTGCTTCTTTGCTGATCATTTATTAGAGTAGTAATAATATTGCAGTTTGTTCTAACCTGCCTTCTTTGCAGCATGGACAATTCTGTTTGTTTCCATCATCTTGGTCCTGGACTGCTGAAATGGGCCAATCGGTACATCTGGGACTCTAAAATGGAGCCTGCCTACAGGGCCTTGGTGGGGTCAAAACTTGTAGGAATTGTAGTAGTTGTTGTATTTTGGCACCTAAAATAACCTGGAGGGGGAGCCCTTGTTGTGATTGACAGACAGATCTGCCAACCGAAAATTTTGGTTTTGGGGAAGTCCCAAACTGCTTGCAATTTCAGTTAGATCTAAGTTGGGAAGTGAAGAAGTAACAGCTCAAGGTAGTTCGAGCAGCAATCCATAGTGGATTTGCATGGGAGAACTGTGGAAAGGCCTGAGTTTTGGCCTGCATGCCTGCCTGCTGTCCCTGAGAGGGAACTTGTGCCTTTTTTCAGACTGAATCCGAACTTGGAGAGCGAAGTAAGCTACTGAATTGTGACCAGGCTCCTACCTGAAGAAGACCAAAGATTTGCTGAATGCGATCGGCCTGTCTGGACCTCCAGCCACCTCTGAACTCCCAGGTTGTGCAGAGACTCTGTAACTGTGACCGATGAGCCTTTTACCTGGTACAGTGGAATTTCCTTACATGTGAATGTGTTGTGTGTTTATAGTGGGTCGTGATTTGGTTCCCCACTGTGGTTTGAATTGTGTTCTGCTTGCTGGAAGCTGCATTAGAATTTCCTTACGTGTAAATGTGCTGTGTGCTGCTAGTGGGTCGCGATTTGGTTCCCCACTGTGGTTTGAACTGTATTCTGCTTGCTGGAAACTGCAACCAGCCCCACGGTCTGAATCCAAAATCATCTCCATTTGGCCTGGGCCTTGCCACACTGGCCCAGCCCGACTACCCACTGCACAGAGAAAGCCATCGACGAGAGACCTGCCTGGGGATCAGCCCCCTGCTCAACACCTAAACAGGAATGATGCCTCAGTGATTTGTGTGGGCCCCGCTTCTCCGGGCACTCCAGCTCAACAATCTGTAGTCTCAATTTCGTCCTGCCTGTGTCCAGTACTGGGTATCATGAGTAAACATCAGGGTAGCTCCCTGCAACAACAGCTAAATCTAAAGTGTTGTCATCTGATTGCCTGGTTGTTTTTCTTTCACGAACTGAGCCCTCTTACTCCGGATTACAAATAGTGTGTGTTGTGCATGTTGCTTTCCTCCATCACAGGGTCCCAACCAGCTGCAACGTTCCTGGCTAGCCCATCGTCTCCCTACCTGGGTACCCAGAGGTATGACTGTATGGGGACTTAAAGCGCATGTATAACTGTTTGATTAATATAGCCTTTAAGCCAACCTGATTATACCCCTTCCTTGTTCAAGTCCCCTGAATAAATCAGATCTGACTTTTTCTGCATTTAACCTGACTGTGGTTCCAGTTTGTGCCAAGAGTTCTGTACTGTTGCTATTTGCTGTGCATAAACTTGTTTTACAGAGGCTCCCCAGGGTTGAGCCAGAGGAACCAGCCCTGGCGGTAAGTGCAAACAGTGTGGGTACTTGTATGGTGTACAAGGGGTACTGTGAAAGTGATTATCGTATATTGCTCAGGCCACTAGAAGGGAAAGGAGGGGGTCACAGTGTCCCGGAGGGCTGTGCCCAGATTAGTTTGACCACTACCAACCCTGACCTCTGGTTGGAGGCACCAGTTGCAAAACCTAGGCTCCTTAACCTGCTACTACCCAAGCAGGCACAGGTAGTAGCCAGTGGAATAGCGCCTCCTAGGGGTTACAGTACTATACTGTTATTTTGTGTTGGATTTTTGTTTATGTTTAGACCATGTACTCTAATGATTATAATGGAACACTGGATGTTATAAGATCTACTGGGCACCCAATATGGGTGCAATTACTTTGAAATGGCATTATTTGTTTGTATATGCTTTAAGTGTAACAAAATAAAGCAAGTATGTATTTATTTATTTGCTTTTGGTAACCGGGTAGGTGCACTACAAAGAACTGCCTATTTTCAGGCATGACCCAGGAGAGTACAAATCAAGGAACATGTAAAAACAAATACATATACAGTACAGTGCTGTACAATAGGAGATTCCAAACAGTTATGCAGAGGTGTAAGTTACGTTGTACATAGAAGAGGTACATATCACACAGTATAATAGGAACGAAACAGACAAAAAGGCACAATTTGCAGTTAATAATGTACAAAACATGACTGACAGTGCTGTTGGTAAGTCAGCAAGGAGACAATTCCCAGGCAGAGACAGGGAACAAAGGGCGTAGCTGCAGCTGAGGAAGAGTGGGGATGGGAGGAATCAAGAGGCCACAGGGAAATTTAACTGCAGGACAATGGTAGAGTTGCATGACTCATGAAGCTAGGGATATTTGCAAATATGAAGGGAGGCGAGGTCATTGGAGAGGCCTTTCTTGAAAGTGGGGTGGGATTTGGGGTGCCTAAGATGAATTAGGAGAGAGTTCTAAAATTTGGGGCATAGAAGGAGAAGGCAAGTTCACCCATCCTGGTAAAGCATTTTGGGACAGATAACAGAGCTAAAGACATGGAATGGAGGGAACGAGGGCAGTCCATGGGGGTGAGCATAGCAGCAAGTGAGGAGGGGATAGAAGAACGAATAATGTTTACAAAAGGAAGGTCCTGTTTACAAAAGGAAGGTCCTGTCAAACTAATCTCATAGATTTCTTTGACTGGGTAACCAGAGTAGTGGACCAAGGGGGAGCAGTTGATGTCGCCTACCTTGACTTCAGTAAAGCTTTTGACACTGTTCCACATAGAAGATTGATAAATAAGCTGGGTAGGCTCGGGTGGGTCAGAAGTTGGTCAACTGGGTGGCAAACTGGTTGATGGGCAGAAAACAGAGAGTGGTGGTAAATGGTATACAGTCAGAAGAGATGCAAGTCACAAGTGGGGTACCTCAGGGATCAGTCCTGGGGCCAGTCCTCTTCAACATCTTCATTAGTGATCTTGCAGATGGACTAGAGGGTAAGGCTTGTTCTGTTTGCAGATGACACCAAGATCTGCAACAGAGTAGATGATCCAGATGGGGTGGGCAGAATGAGAAGAGATCTGGATAAACTAGCAAAATGGTCAGAAGAGTGGCAACTGGGATTTAATGCAAAGAAGTGCAAGATCATGCACATAGGGAAGAGAAACCCTGAAGCCACCTATAGGCTGGGAGGGGAGTTGCTAGCAGTCACAAAGGAAGAAAGAGACTTGGGCATCATCATCACTGATGACCTGAAATCATCCAAGCAGACCTCTAAAGCAGTAGGTAAGGCTAGGGGGTGTTAGGGTGTATTAGTAGGAGTATCACAAGTCGTAAGAGGGAGGTAATAATCCCTCTTTACCAGACACTGGTTAGGCCCCATCTGGAGTACTGTGTGCAGTATTGGAGGCCACACCTTCACAAGGACATTAACCAAATTGAGGCAGTCCAGAGAAGGGCAACTAAAATGGTGCAGGAACTGCATCAGAAGACATATGAGGACAGATTAACAGAGCTCAATATGTATACCCTTGAGCAAAGGAGGGAGAGGTGATATGATCGAGGCATTCAAACACCTTAAGGGCATTAACAAGGTGAAAGAGTCTAACATGTTTAAATATAAGAAAATAGCAGGACAAGAGGACACAGCATGAGATTAGAGGGGGCGATTAAGGAAATGTGAGGAAATTCTTTTTCACAGAAAGGTGGTGGATGTGGAATGGCTCACCACAAGAAGTGGTGGCTATGAATACAGTGCAGGGCTTCAAACAGGCATGGGATAGGCATAAGGGAGCAATACAAATGACTATGAATAGATAGGCCACTGACAGAGCAAAGGCCGATGGCACATTTATAAGGTAGGAAAAAGAAATGGGCAGACTGGATGGGCCTTGTGGTCCTTATCTGCCGTCAACTTCTATGTTTCTATGTTGTCAGTCAGACAACCTAATGAATAAGCCCGACGTGAGGAAGGAGACAACCAGTGGAGGTCGGAGTAGAGAGTACAGTGACACTTAAGACAAGAAGCAGATAGTACAAATCTACAGACATTGTTGTAGGCAACATCCCACATTTGCAAGATGCTAACCAGTGCCATAGCGAATATAGGCAGAGCATAGCAGAGTCCAGGGAGGAGAAGGCCTTGAGCGACAGAGATCCTGACGGCAGGGGTCAGAAACTGACGGACTTGGTAAGCCAGTCCAGTTTTAGTATTGACTGATTTGCAGACAGCTTTGACATGCAAAGAGAAGTTAAGTGATAGATTCAGCATGACCCCTAGGTATTTGAAGGACTGAGTTACTTCCACAAGGGAGCCATCAAGACAAGAAACCTGGAGAGACGGAGTTTATGCGACAGATTTCCTTTGTGGCCCAAAGAGCATAGCCTGGGTCTTGGCAGCATTTAGCACCAGGAGGTGGGACGTAAGCCAAGTTTGGATACGATGAAGATCAGAGGAGAGGTGGGAGTTAATTTCATGAATAGAGCTATAGGAGACATAGAGAACCAAGTCATCGGCATAGAGAAAGGAGAGACTGTGGGAGGGCACAGAAGGTAGGTTATTGATGAACAAAGAAAAGAGCAATGGCCCAAGTATGGAACCTTGTGGGATGCCTGAACGAAGCAGGACAGGGCAGGGGTAGAGAGAACTTTATGACAGGAGACAGACTGGGAACGGCTCCACAGATAGCTGGCAAACCAGACAAGTGTGGATTGGGAGCCAATAGAGCCTAGTTGATGCAGGAGCAGGTTGTGGTTAACCGAGTCAAACGCCTTTGACATGTCAATAAAAAGAGCCCCAGTAAGCTGGCCTTGGTCCACAGCAGATTTGATGTCACTGGTGAATTGCACTAGGGCCGACACGGTGCTGTGGCCTGGCCTAAAGCCATGCTGAGCAGGAGATTGCAGGTTAAAGTTGACAATGAAGTTAGACACCTGGTGATGGATAAGCTTCTCCAGGAGCTTATTGAGGGTTGGAAGGAGCACAACAGAATGGTAGTTTGTTAGGTTTTTTGGATCACCCTTTTTGAAGACTGCGATGACCCTGGCATTTTTCCAGGAGAGGGGCACAGTACCCAAGCTAATGGAGAGGTTGAACAATTGCATGATGGGGGTAGCAAGAAGAGATGCGCCTAATTTGAGAATTCTGTGTTCCAGTCCATCAGGACCTGCACTGCCGTGGGGAGACATCATGTTAAGAGCTCGTAGGACATCCAGCCTGGAGACCAGGTGGAGAATCAGGGAAGGATGGGATGGGGAGGTCGGGGAGGTACAGTGAGGGGGACCATCAGCATCAAAACTAGGGAGGGTGGTAAAGAGTGAGCTGAAAGCATTAGCTATGGTATTAGGGTTGTTACAGGAGATGTTATTTATTAGAAAGTCATGGGGGGGGTTTGGGACGTGTAGCGTCCCATTATGTGGTTTATTTGTGCCCAGTACCTTATTGGGTTACTAGAGGTGGCGTGAAGAAGGCCTCTATAGTAATTGCTTTTGGCAGTCCGTAGCGCTTTCTTACAAGAGTTACGAAGGGAGCGACATGCGATGAAGTCAGAGAGCAGGGAGGAGGTTTTCTATCTGGTCCAGAGTTTGTCCTGTGCTTTAAGCATACATAGAAGAGGGCTAGTTAACCATTTGGTAGGCAGGCCCCGTACACTGCGCCTGATGGAAGGATTGTGCTTGGACTGCAAGGAGCACAGAGAGTTGGTAAAGTATTCCACAGCCAAGTCGATGTTATTTGTCACAAATATGGGGGACCAGTCAACATGCTGAGGATCCCTTAGAGAAGCTGAGGGGTTGAGGGCAGAGAAGTCAGACATGGAGATGATTTTGGGTGGGTGGGGTGGGGGGCTGGCATCCCAGACACAGGTGACAGGTGAACGGTCGCTAATGGAGTTCTGTAGCACAGTCACGGAAGAGATTCTGTCCGGCCTGTTGGTGAGTACCCAGTCAAAGAGGGTGTGACTATTATCATTGCTGGAATGTTGCGTAGGCACAGAGACAAGCTAGGTTAGGCTGGCCTTGCTTTTATTAGAGTCAAGGACAGGGAGGTTTGGGCCGAGCCAGTTCTGATTGAAATCACCTAGACAAATCACTTCATTGTTTTTGGTGGCCCGGGGGAGAAAAGCCAGGAACTCCTCGAGCCCATGTTTGTAGGAAACTGGAGGCATGCAGGTGAAAACAATGTGCAGTTTTTTTGAGTCATCCAGCAGAAGCAGTGCATGAAGTACCTCACAGGACACAAACGACGAGCATGGTAGTAAGGTTAGGTTTAGATGAGACTTGTAAAATAGTGCCAGACCGCCACCTCTTTTTGATGACGGACGATCAACCCGGAACAAGTTGTATCCGGAGAGGGGACACAGAGAGTCAGGGGGAGAGAAGGCTTAAGCCAGGATTCAGAAATTGCAAAGAGATCAGGCCTCTGAGTGGTGGTCCAAGCTACAAGTTCTGCATGATTAGCCACCAAGCTTCCTATATTAAGGTGGGCAATCTTTAGTCCTCTAGAATGGGCCCAGGGGAAGAACCGACCGAATAGTGAGGGAGCCCTGTGGCCAAGAGGCCAGGGTTAGTTTTCACATCACCTGCCAAAGATAAGGAGAAGACAATAATCCAGGTAGCAGCAATCAAAAAGGCGAGGATGGTCCTAGCTTTGGAGATGCGTTTAGATGTGCTGTAAGACCTAGTCAGGCGGAGAACCGGTTTTGGGCAAGAGTGTTCGATACGGCTATTGAGTCACTTGGGGAGAGGTAGCAGATTGGAGAAGGTAAAGTCCTTCATGTCTACAGAAAAGCCTGGAGGAGCAGCAGTGAGAGGGGTGAAGTATTCCAGGGCAATGCAGCAACAGAGAGGAGTCAGTAGGACTAGCAGGTAGAGTGGGGGCTGCATGATCATGTAATAGAATCTGATATTTTCCAGAAGCAGGACCGAGGCAGCAAACACAGTAGACTGCAGGTTCTAGGACTGCCCACAGTGATGTGCCCCGCCCCTTTATCACCAGATGCCAGTCAGATAGGGTATAGGGCGGAGTAAAGGAGTATTTAATAGATGGAGGGAGGGGTGCGTAAATTTCAGCTTGAAGGAGCACAGCTCACACAAGGTAAATGCAAGCTGCTCCCTCTGAATAGCAATGAAATTTAAGCTCCACGAAATTGGGCTACTGCACCACGAAAGGTGCCAAGTTCAAAAGTTTCGGTGCATACAGTGCACTCAGGGCTCCTCTGGGTCCGTACCTGTAGGGCAAATTCCGGCGGCAAACTGTCCTGGGCTGGGCTGGAAAGGGCTGCAGAAGCAAGCCCTCAGACCCTGGAAAGGAAAGGAGACAGAGGTGTTAGCTTTTTAAATAGGGAAGAAAAATCAAAGTTAAACAGAAACAAAGAGAGAGTAGAGGGCTTGAATGGGGCGGGGGGAGCTGCACTACAGAGCAAGTTCTGAGGGGGGAGGGAAAGTTCTAGTGGCAGTATTAAAAAAAAAAAAAAAGTCTGTGATTCCGCAACATGGTGGACGCTGTGCAGTTTCATTTCATGTGAAAGTGCAGCACTGCACCACTTGCTTCAATACACTTGTATTAGGGAGTCATGTGGCGCTGCACTTTCATATGAAATGGAACCGCACTGCATTCATCGCGGAATCACGGACTTTTCAACATTAAAATTAAGTAAGTTAGAATACTAAAATAAATGCTTCTCATTGCAAAAAGCCTAATCGGGGGTAAGGTACTGGGGGGTGGTGACCCTCCATTTATGACAGCATTCCTTTAAGTTGCACCCCATGGTTGATGTCCTCCACTCAGGAATCTTTCATCAAGCCTTTTTTCAGGGCCATCATCGCACCCCTCTTTTTTCTTCTCAAACTCTAGGAATTCCAATTTATCCTCTAAGAATACCCAAGTACAATGCAAACCATTCTGTTGTATGTTATATAAAATATATTACATAAGCTGATGTTTAAATGTTGGTAAATAATGGTGCTCTTTGGTCTTAAACTGGTGGCGCTAGGACCCTCGGGAGTAAAACTTTCAGTTAGGGCAGCAGCAACAGTGCTGTCACCGATGCATGCGTGACACATCCAATATCTGTTGACAATGCCTCTAACTGCCTCAGTTCTATTAGCAAGGAGAGTAAGAAAGCAACAAAGTAGCACCATACTTGTAGTGGGATGAAGAAGACAACAAGGATATAGACAGTGAAAAGAAAAAAACAGAATATAAACAGCTAACAACCTATCAAGATGTGAGGGAAGAGTTTCCTTCCTTAAGGTGCTGCCCCCCTCATGGGCTGACAGCTTGTATACAAAAATCCTACAGGAAATGCCAAGCTAGGGTTACCATCCATAAGCTCTAGAGGAGGAAAGAAAAACGAAAGGCAGTGACTCTGGACAACTGCCTTCTTAGCACCGCCAGGCAAGATATCCTGTGCTCAGTGCGCAGAGCAGCAATCTAATAATGCCAATGGCAATCTGCGTATGCCAATTACCAAACCAGTCAGAATGGATAAATATCCATCTTTAAGGAGCATGTATCTAGACAGATGTATGCAGTTTAGTACATTCATATCCCCATGACAGAAAAATAATTTTGGTGAGAAAAAAAAAAACACATTTAGTGATTCCACTGCAAAGACTGTAGTCTTTTTTTTTTTTTTTACTGCTATTTTTCTCACCTCTCTACTGCTGGCCTCTCTCCGGTGTGGGCTGTCGGTCGGTGACTGTCTCTTGTCTGCCTGAAGCTCTGACCGTCTTCTACAGTGCAGGCACCGCTCCCTCAGACTGCTGACCCGTCCCCCCAGGGAGGGACCACTGACTCCTCTGGTGCTCTATCTACAGTGTTGTGGGTCGCAGTCATTGGAAGGGACCGGATCTGGTGTCAGATGCCCGGCGGTGACGTGGGATCACGACCCCTGGCCCCACCATCGCCGACCGACAGCGAGAGGTTTTTTTTGTGTGCTTTTCCCCGCCCCCTCCCCAGTGGAGCTCGGATGTGTAATGATGGCCAGCATCCACCAAGCTCCACTCCTGCCATACGGCAGCAATGCTTGTTCCATGGCTACCCCTGACAGCCACCAGAGGTCGCTCAGGAGCGGTGCTTGTCCCTATACCCTCTCCGGGAAGGGAGAGCTGTCCTCCGGACGCTCAATCCCTAGTCACCCCGGCCAACCCCCGACGGCCCGGGCTCATTCCCGAACCTGAGTCGCCGGCGTGGCATGAGGTGAGGCATCTAGAGTCTTAACCCTCAGCACCACCAGGCCGGCTTAAGACTGTAGTCTTGGTGATACAGAGAAACCAATTCTGGATACTGGATCTCTAAAGTTGATACCTCAGAAGTAATAAAAATACCAACAATTTAAAAAAAAAGGACAGAAAAAAGGTGTGGTGTCCACTGCCCATACCAAACAAGGTACAGATTCTCAAACTTTGTAGATGGCATTCGTCTAGAATATTTTAAGAGAAATTCTAGCCATGCATAACCAAGGACAGCATGTTAGCTATATCTGAATTTTATCCTAAAAAAAGTTGGATATAGTAGCTAATAAGGACACAAACAAAAAACAGCCCTCTGGCCTAGCCATCAATGGGAGAAAAACAAACATAAAAGGACCAGCCTCCTAGGAAACATGGTCTCCAACAGTGCCGATGTGGGGGGAAACCACTGAGGGTGTAGCGCTAAGCAACCTTACTGACCGTTCCCTCATATGGTTACAGCAATGGTATATTTTATTGCTGCAATGGGTGTTCAATTCAGGGATTATCTACAGAAAAAGAGTAAAATCGTGTATAGTAACTAATGGGAAGTAAACTAAGTGGGAAGTACCCAATTGGTAGAGAGAGGAAAGGTATGTATCCCATCTGGGAAAAAGAAATGGAGAAGAGAAAGAATGATCTCCCTTCTGAAGAAATTGTGTTTGTGTGTGTGCAGACGCATGCCCATGGAAGCCAAGAAGTAACCAACAGGTCAAAGAGAAGAGGTATTACCCAAAAGCTGAATGACAAAGAAACATTTTACCCATACCCAAAGGCCAAATGGTAAAGAAACAGTTTAAACACAGAAAAATATTTGGCAGACAAACCAAGGGAGTGAGCACTCAGAGCCACTAGCCCTGGCTCTGATCTCCAATAAGACAAAAAGAGGGGGAAGGCAGTTTGGTGAGCGGTGCTCTATCGAAGGATATTCTTGAAGAGCTGTAGTTATGGTAAGAAACTTTCCTTTCTTCTGAGGTTCAATCTTCTCTATAGAGACCCACTCTTTGGTCAAGTAGCAAGCTTCCCACATAAAGAGAAACAGCACCAAGGGCCTCCACTCCAAGTGCAGAGCTGGTCCCTAATGTGCACTTCGTATGCAAAAACATTCTGGTTTACTTACTGTTTACTACAGTATAGTAGACTGAATCAACTAATTTTGTTTACTTCGAGGCTGACATCTTCTGTTACTACAAATTCCAGAAGCCCCTGCATCTGACATCAGAGCAGTAGGCAACAGTGGAAGATTCAGTAGCCTGCAGTGTATGTTGATCTTTTGTTTGCTGGTCCCACTTCCTCCCCAGACTGTACTTAACCCGTGGAGAAAAGCAACACCAGAAAACAGCTGATTGGAGATTATAAAACCTCTAACATGCACTGCAGGCTACTGACTCTCCCACTGTTGCCTACTGCTCTGATGTCAGCTGCAGGGGATTCCGGGATTTGTAGTAACAAAAGATGTCAGCCGAGAAGTAAACAAAACAAGTCTGATACAATCTACTCTACTACAGTAAACAGCAAGTAAACCATAACATTTCTGCACACAAAGTGCATATTGGGACCAGCACCACAATGGAGTGTGGGTCCTTTGTGCTGACTGTTCCCCTTTAAAGGGGGCAAACAGGTACAACTCTGAGGCCACAGGTCTCAGTCCTCAGTGGGGACGGGAGAAACTGAGGGGAGGGGCCACCCAGATTTTCATAGTCAAGGAAAGGACAGGTGAATGCAGCTTGTCCTCAGGAAGAAGAGGTGTAGCTGGCCCCTACAGCTGTTGCCCCACCTGCTGGGGAAAAAGGTGAGTTCTCTCAGAATCTGGCCTTCAGTGCCTTATAGTGGCAGACCAGACCTAACCTAGACAGTCAGAGTCAAGACGTCAATCGGAGACAGAACGCTGATGCTACTTTGCTGAAAGGCACTGTAAGATACCCTCCTCTGGTGCTGTGCATCTTACATCTCCTTTGTAGTTATGACAAGGCTGGGCTGCACCTTGTCATTTGTAGGCATTTCAGACAACAGGACATTCATCTTAGCTCACAGGCATTGCTCATAAGTCAACAATTGTGCCTGGTGTGATGCTATGGTTATGGAGGACTTAGCCATAAGGCCTGCGATGGGGGGTATGGCCTAGTCGTAGGAGACAGCCTGCTGCCCCTTGTAGTCAAGGGAGACGTGCAGCCCAGAGAAGGGTGACTGAGATCTTCAGGAGACCTGATGTGAGCCCAATATCTATCCTGGAGGCCCCTCAGAGCAGGGAGAGTGGAAAAGGGATGACTTCTGGCTGTCACAATAGCCTCCCCCAATGCAGTACGCCAGGGAAGAATCATGTCCAAGCTATGCAACAACAAGAAGCCCAGCAGCACGACATTGGGGTTCCCATCCACAAGACAGGGCCAATCCAGTGTCACTTTAGCTCCTTTTCGAATCGCTGACAGAGAATATCTTCGGCTGCAGAGGAAAGGGGGAAAAAGGATTCATTATACTCTGAGGAGGACAAAGTGGGAGATATGGATGGAGGTGAAGGAGGCACCGGGAAGAGCATGAGTTCTGTCTCCTAAACCAGGTCTGTACATTCTCCATCTATCAGTAGAACTGCTGCTAGGATAACTGGCCTGGAGGCCTATGGATCATACCCACTCTATCAAATAGGTACTAATGCACATGAAGCAGCAGCCTTGGGGAACATAAATCACCTGAGATCCACTGTACCCATGCCTCATCCTGGACCTCACACATCTTGCTTGATTGCCTTGCCCTAGGAGAAGATTGTAAAGAGCATCTGATCCCGTGTCAAGAGCAGCAGCAGTTGCTAGTATGCGGGTGTCCATGGGGAGCAGCCGACCAGTCTCCAGAATGACCTATTGTAGGAGAGCTGGCCCGGTGGCACTGGACACCTTATCTCGTACCACGCTGGCAACCCGGGTTCAGGAACGACCTTGGGTTGTTGGAGAGCCGGCACCGGGGTGGGGGAGGAAGGGAGCAGGATTGAGCAGCTGAAAGGCAGCTCTCCTCTCCCGGGGTGGTCGTCGACCCCCTGTAGTTCTGCTCCCACTGGGTGGAGGCCTGGTGAGTAGCGTGGCGGGAGAGTGCCCTAAGGCATGGTGTGCAGCTGCCTCCACACGTGCATGCATGCCCAGGGCACGGGGACGAGGAGAAAACGGGGAGAAAAAAGCTGATAAAAATCTATATAAAAAAAAGAAGGACCCATTATATAGAAACATAGACTTTGACGGCAGACAAGGACTGCTTGGCCCACCCAGTCTGCCCATTTCCTTACCTACTGGATAAGCCGCAGATCCTAGTTAACCAATAGCCTACATCTTCCTACAGGAACAAATATGGAACCACAGTCAACAGTGGTATGCACACCGGTGAAAACACTGCCACCAGGCAATGCTGATACTGCATGTAGTAATATTTTTATTAGGCCCACACCATACCCCTTTCTGCATTCTTTTAATTCATGACAACTTAGAGCTCATAAACACAAAGGATAGACGAATATCAAAAAATTCTGACTTCCAAAAGACTGTGATAAGCCTTTGAAAGTTCTAGTACTTTAACAAATCTTATGAGAACCAACAGAACCTTATATTTTTTTCTTTAATTTCAGAAGCAACTGAGCACTAACTACAAATATGAAGTGTGCGTGATGACTCCTCTGTCAATGCAAATATAAATGCATGTAGCATCTACTATGTGACTGTTCCACAGAATGAAGACAAAAAAATTAGTTTCCATCTGAGATTAACATACATAAACATACAGAACAAAATGATCACAAATATACACCAGTAGTGGACTTCCAGTGATGTCGTTGCCCAGTATGAAGGAGTAAAAGCAGAACTCCGTCCCTACCCGGTATTATAGCTTCCAGTTTTGCATTTTCAATTGTTCTAATTTGACAAAATTCAGTGTGGGAAGCTAGCAGTGTTGATGGAAGGAGGCAGGAAACCAAAAAATAGCAGCTCCTCTATAGCCTTTCCTACTTTATCTTTGGCTGGATCTCCACAGGCAACAAGTACGAGTGACATGGTGGCTAGAAGTTACATGGCTGCAGCACAGCCTACTAATGCCACAATCTTGGAAGAGCTTAGTAAATTCCGAGCAGATATCTGGGCTTTACATATCGAATTCAAAGACTCTGTAGTAGCCCTGGAAATTAAAGTAAACGACTTGGAGAAGCCGGTTATGAACACTGATTCTAGGGTGGATTGTATGGAGCAGGTACTATTGAAACTTATGCAGGAACATCACAGCTTGGCAGACCGCTACGAGGATTTAGAGAATCATTCTCATAGAAACAATATACGCATATAAGGAGTGCCACAGGGAGAACAAGGGGGTGACATGCTTTCTTTTCTCCATAGTTTTTTACCATCCGTTCTGGACGTAGCTGATCTCTGCCCCCTGCCTACAGAATGGGCGCACTGAGCTTTAATGCCTAAACCCCCCAGCTCTACTTCACACCACCGATCCATCGTCCTCCGCTTTTACAACTTTGCTGTTAAACGTTCTTTACTTACTTGAGCCTGGCATAAGGGGGTTATCAATTATAAAGGACAATGACATTATTTTGACAATAGTTATTATACAACTTTGTTAGCCAAGTGCAAAGCACATGTTCAAATTTAGCACTTTTTAAAATCTCGTATCATCAAATTTACAACCCCCTACCCAGCTCGATTATGTATACACTTCTTGGACGGTCCTAGAACCTTTGAGAATCCCAAGGCAGCAGTGCAAGAGCGCTGCTCGAGGAAGTACGACATTTCAGAGGAGCCAATGGACCAAAGACTCCCATGAAAAGCAAGCTTTACGGCCGAACTCTTGGACAAAATCGTCTCCTCACAGCAAAAACAGACACACAGAGCAGGCACCAAATGAAATTAAAGCCCAACTCGAGTCTTTCTGCCATGAACAGCTTGTATAACAGACCTTAAATGGGCGTCAATATTTTACTGTACTCTCTTGCGGTCATAATTCAGTATAGTCAGTGAGCGGTGTATTTCTTAGTTCTTTCTGTTTGCTTAGCCCAGCTGACTTATTCTGCAGGACAATTTTCACTTATTTTTATGGCATTCTTGACAGTTTAGATTGGGTCTTTTTATATATGCTTTTATTAGTTTCATGGGTTGATATGTTGAGCCTGGGTGAACTTTACGATACATATCTTTTTTTTTCTCCTTCTTTTTTAATTGTAAATAGTTTAAAGCTGTAATTAATCACAATGTTCTTGGGCCACCTGTTTCTTCCCTCTTGTTCTGATACTGTACTTCATTTTGCTTCATATCCCCTTAAGATCCCTTGGATTTATTCTTTGGGTGTGGTGTCAGTTATTTTATTTTAATATATGAATTTTGAAAATACTACTATACTAAAGCATACACAAAAATGCTGGTAATATCACTGCTGCAAAAGTGATAATACCATCAAAGCAGGGACTGATAATAGTATCGTTCAGAGCCTGTAATACTATCGTTCGGAGCTCTGAACGATACTATTATCACCAAAACTGATGAGCGCAAGCACAGGACTCTCCTACACCAGGCTATCTCAATCAAACAACAGCAACCTCAAGATCAAAATGTGACTCATAATTGGCTGCTTTCTCTTTGTGGAAGGGCCGAACACTTTCAAAAACATGGCGGCCATCTCTCACTTAGCGAGAGTATAAACATTTTCATGTTCTGGACATTTCCCCATTCTTTTTTTTTTTTCTTTTAATTCTTCCAAAAATTGAATTATCTTGGCGATCCTGCATTCCTCAAAAACAGAAAAGGTAGGACTGCCTACCAAGCTTAAAACATAAGCTTTCCTAGTACAGTCTGCTTGGGGGAGATGAGACAGTGCAGCGGTCGGCCAGAACCGAGAGTCCTTCACTGCAGCAGCCAACCGCCCATTACAAAATGAAGAAAAAATAAAAATTGGATCCATATATTAAAAAAAATAAATAGGTTAGTGTGCATCACAAGGAGGTAATCCCATCTCAAGGTTCTGGGGATATAGCAACCTCTGGAACTCCGCTCTCGAGGTTCCCATATCCCCAGAACCTCTCGATGGAATTACTCCCTTGTAATGCACACTAACCTATCTATTATTCGTTTTATGTGGCAGTCTTCCCCCACTTTTTTCTTTTCTTTATATATACAACTGGAGATGTATAAACTGCTTTCTATTATAAAATGCCGTATTTGTTTTGACAGTGTAATTCTCTGCTACTGTACCTTATGTCCCTTTTCCCCCCACATTTGAGTCTCTGGCATTGGGGGAGACATCAAAAAACTGTTGAGGTATTGACCACATCTAATGGCTGCTCATTAGGAATGATAACTAACATCTCCCCTCCCCCTCTCTTTTTCTTTCTTAATTTATTATGTATAGTATGCATCTTTATTATGAACTCCAGTTTCGTATCTCCTTTTTATTGGTTCTACTGAGTTCCCATGATGGATTATGATACTTTCTTACTTTTTTGTATATAGGTTGCTTCAGCACTATTAGTCACTAACAACAGTTGATAACGAAGACAGTCTAGCTGTGCTTTTCTTCCTTATTCTGAATCCCTTTCTTTATTCTTATCACTCTAATCCGGGGGGCTAGAATTCTATACTTTTTTTTTTACTATTACTTTATAACAAGACATAGAAATCCTAGTAAGGGCAGGGGGTCTTAGATTATAGAAAGGGTTTTCTCTGTTAATAATGGGAATTTGTCACTCTCCTACTTATTTTATTTTTTTATTTAGCTTTTGTTAACCAGGTAAGTGTACGAGCCATAAAATGACTATTTTTAGGCACGACCCGGGAGAGTACAGACATGCAGAAACTTAACAGGATAACAATTTATAAGTGCTTTACATACAATGAGTTAAAGAGGATACAATATACCAGAACACACAAAGTAAAGCGCTTTACATACAATGAGTTAAAGTGGATACAATATATCAGAGACATACAGAGTAGACCATTCATAAGTTCATAGCTGCCTACCTTTGCAATGAATAGAGAGGACCCTGGACAATAAATTATTAGGTGACATCATATAAACAGAACAAGGTACACAAAAACAGGTAATACAACAGGAAGAAATAACCATTGAGAGCAGGGGGTGTCATTAAGGAAAAGGTCGGTAAGTGAGGAAAAGGGGAGCAAGCCATAAAATTAGATTATATGAGTATATGTAAGTGTAAGTGAGATGTCTGCAGTGCAAGATTGTATATGGGCAGGGAAAGGAAGCTGGGACAGGCTGAGGCAGTAAGAGGGTTATAGAGAGATGAGGAAATACTATTGTATGGCAAGAGACATCAGTCATTAGGTAGGGTGAAAGCAGGAACAGGTATCAGCAATCATCAGATTTCATATGGGGGACCCTGCACCCATTACTAAGCTGCTTTCAGGGTTTCTAAGTAAAAATAGGCCTGAGATAAAAAGATACAGGGTTGGAAGTACTCCTTTTTATCCATATCTAGTTCTTTCATATTTATATTTTTTTTCTTTCTACTCGGCCTTTTGAAGCTCTTTTTCTGGATTTTTTTTCATTTATCTTCTAGGTTTCGATGGAGGCTCCCTCATCACTTCATTATGTGCAGCGCTCTCTGTTAGGGACTGAAATGTGTCCTAATCAATGTATGCAGTCTGCTAAAAAACTGGATGGTGTAAAAACCTGGGTCTCCCATACGAACCCAGATGGTCTCACCCATATGGAAACATGGGTTAATGGAACAGTATCCCAACATGAAACTGCCTTACCCTCCTATAAACATTTCCACCTGGACAGACCATCCAGAGGAGGTGGCCCTGCCATCTAAATTAATAATAAATTCAGGGCGGTCGACTTCAGTTCCCTTTCAACGCAAAATGAATTTGAATGTTTAGCAATCAAACTTTCTTTATTTGATGTACAGACGGTTAACATCATAGGTTGCTATAGACCACCTAAAGGTGGTTTAGAACTTCTGAATCACATCCACACCACTGTAAACACACACCCAAATGAAACAATAATTTTAGGTGACCTAAATCTAGATTGTAATTCCCACAAATCAAATAACTTGAAAAACCTATGTGATGACTTAGGGTCAAGCACAGCTAATTACTAAACCCACAAGACCAAACACAAAAAACCCTACCAAGGATACCACACTAGATCTCGTATTGACAAATAGGCCCTCTAAGTTCGCCCATGTTGCAATATTCCATAATGACATCAGTGACCACAACTTTGTAGCCTGTGTCAGGGGTTCAAAAAAACATAACACCATATCAAAATTCATTGTCAAAAGAAGGTTCACAAAATGTAACATTTCATACTTCCTAGCTGACTTGAGCACGACGAACTGGCAACAATGTTATCTTGCCTCCCCAGTCATGAAGCAACTGTACACTTCAATCATTTAGTATTGGATATCATACACAGACAAGCTCCCCTGGTAAAACAGAGGGCTAAAAAATATATCTTGCCCTTTGTTCAACACTGAATTTAAAAAAAAAAAAGCCTTAAGAATAAGGGATGGCCTCTGGACTACTGCTGGGCATATAAAATCTGAATCTAACTGGATCACGTTTAAAAAAATTAGAAATTTATGCACCAAACTCATAAGGGATACTAAATCTAACTTCTATCTGAATACTCTGGACAACTCTAAAAGTAACACAGCCAAATTTTGGCAGGTAGTCAAAAATATAGAAGGCCAAAAAACAACCCTCTCCCTTCCCTATCAAAATTGAATCGCAAGGCAAATTGACAACAGACAGACAACTGATTCTGGAACAACTAAATTCCCACTTTGCGACAGTCGGACTGGCAATTTGACAACTCACCAGTAGCAAATTACCCACCTCTCACTTGGAAAACACCTCCACTCATACTCATCAGACCAATCTATTTTCATTCCAGCCCCTTACATATAAACAGGTGAAAGACTTACTACTAAGGCTAGACACCAACAAAAGTGCTGGAGCTGATGGCTTGGGCCCCTTGTTCCTAGAAATAGGCTACCCTCATCTTTCAGCACCAATAATCCATCTTTTTAACCTCTCACTCTCCAGCAACGAACTTCCAATTATTTGGAAAACAGCACATATTACACCTCTCTTCAAATCAGGCAACATGTACAATCTAAGTAACTAGAGACCTATACATATTCTACCCATCCTGGTCAAACTCCTAAAAAAATTAGTTAATGCTCAGCTAAGGGATTACCTAGGGCATACAAATCTCATAAACCCTCTGCAATCTGGATCCAGACCCAAGCATAGCACTACATCGGCTCTAGTTAAAGTTACCAGTGATTGGTTAACTGCCCTTGACCAAAGTCATATTATAAGAGCTGTATTCCTTGACCTTAGCAAAGCCTTTGACACCGTTGACCACAGTATATTACTACACAATGTCGACGAGGCATAGATCAGGAAGCATAGGAAGACCAGGAGCAGCTATAAAATTCACAAGTAGCGTTTTATTATTGGCAATAACAATAGAATAAAAATTAAAAAAAAATGTTCAGGATAGCAATATACAAAGGCAGTACAAACAGAGAAAACTAAAGTCCTCCATCTGAGAGTTTCTTTCCAATTTCCATGAAGTCTCTCTAGCAAAAATATAGCTGCTCTTTTTATAACAAGTCTTTGCTTCACAATTAGCTTCTTCATCCTCAGCTTGTTAAGGAGACATCCTGTTTCTCACAAAATGTATACCCAGACAGACAAAAAGACAGAAAAGGAGAGGATAGAACAGATCCTTGCAATTAAACTCTATGAATAACAAATGGAACAGGGCCCTGTTCAACCTTGTCACATGAGTTAGGCCTTCATGCAACCACACTACCCTGGATCTCAAGCTACCTAATTGGCAGACAGCAACAAATTAAAGTAGAAGGTGTTTTCTCCTCCTGTACAACGCCACCTGGAGGAGTACCATGATGCTCAATCCTGAGTCCCCTACTATTCATGATACACATTAATAATCTCAACAGAAACATCACTATGGCTAACCTGCATTTCTACGATGACGATACAGTCCTTTACATCTCTAAACCCACCCTATCCAGCGTATGTGCCGATCTCCAATCAAGAGTTTCATTAATTGCAGTTAAACTTATTCCAATCAAAATTACTATTAAATGTAAAAAAGACTAAGTTAATGGTTTTTTTTCGGCTATAAATTGGGCATCCCCCAGTTTATCTGCTCCCGCCAGAACTACACTCCTAGGAGGATCACTTGAAGCAGTGGACAACCCAAAATATCTTAGCTTATGGCTCGACAGACGCATGTCCTTCACCACACACACACATAGCTGACCTATGCAAAACAAGTATTTGCCAATGCCGAATGCTTCCTTGCATGGTTTATGTGGCAGGTGTTTATTGTGTTAGTTGAACTTCTAGTGAGAGGAAAAACCTGCCTGAACTATGTTTTGACAAGCTGTCATATTTTGGACAGCAGTTGAATACAGTAGCTCAGATAATAAGAAGACTACATTGAAAATGTAGGGTGCATTGCCAGCCCGGTGGCGCTGAGGGTTGAGGCGCTAGACACACATTGTGCCATGCTGGCGACCCCTGTTTGGGAGCAAGCACAGGCCACTGGGGTCGGCAGAGAGGATAAGGATCCAACAGCTCTCCTTTTCCGGGGAGAGGGGCGCCCAGTTGTTGGTGCATGCCTGGCTTCTAGCGGCGGCTGGGGGCTGGCACACTGATGCTGCAGACATCGGGTCAGAGGCGGGGCAGACGCCTGATGTGGTGCACGTACCGGGAGCATGCACGGTACTGTCCCTGGCATCCTTGTACACTCCGCCCATGACGGAGAGAAACCAGGAGGAAAAAAGCTCATGGTGGATGATGGAGGGAGCTCGCAGGTCCCGCCCCTGAATTGTCAGTGCCAACCACTGTACTGGATCGGGTCTTGCTGGGCCCCACACGCCGGGGGGGGGTAGCTGGTTGGCTGGTGGATGCTGGCGGCAGGGCTGGGGCTCCCTCCAGATAGAGAGGGCTGTGGAGCAAGAGTGCAAATAATTTAAAAAAAAATGTGGGATGCAAGTACTTAAGATTTCCACAGTTACTAGCATGCGTACCGAAATTGTACCAAGTGGCCATAACTTTGTCATTTTTTCATATTTTGACCCTAAATGTTGAACACAGTCTTCTTATCACCCCACCTCTGGACCCTGTAGGTGAACGTTTTCAAAGTCATGGGAAAACGGTGTTCCACGGCAAAGGGTGAAAATACATTATGGGCAGGATATGAAAAATGACAGCTGTACTGGTCATGAGATGGTGTGATAAAAAGGCTATATTGAAAATTTGGAGTGAAAATATTGAAAATGACCAAAGTTACATGCGTGCGTAGAAAATTTTGAACAACTGGGTGTAACTCTGCCATTTTGGGGAGTTGTTTCACCAAGTTTTCCGCACGACCTTTTTGGGACCCCACCTCATGAAGAATGCCACTATCATTTTGTTCACTTATCCCAAAAGATGATTTCGCAGAGCGACTGAGCATTTCTACACCACAGGTGCGAAAACACATTTCAGGCAGGATGTGAAAAATGACAGCTGTACTGTTCATAAGAGGGTGTAAAAAAATGGCAATGCTGAAAATCTGGAGTGAAAGTATTAAAAATTGGCAAAGTTAGAAGCGTGCATAGAAACTGCACAACGCATGCTCGTAACGCAGTCATTTTTTGGAATTTTTTCATCAAATTTGCAACATGGGCTTTTTGGGACCCACCTCATGAACAGTGGCACTGTTGTTTTGTTAATCGGTTCCAAAAGGTGATTCCACGTAGTGACCACGAAATCACCTTTCGGGACCGAATAACAAAATGACAGTGTTCACCAGGTGGGGTCCCAAGAACCCCATGTTGAAAATTTTGGGCCAAAACTTCCTAAAAATGGCTAAGATATCAACCTAAGTTGAAAACCCCTTTGACTGCCATTGTACAGTGCTTACCTTTGATTCTTCAGTTTGCCAGTCGGCTTTGAAGAGTGCAGATGTGTCCCGGTCCTCAGAAGATGATGGTGCCAACCTCCAGAGGTAAGTATGGGTAAGGGGGGGGTAAGGGGAGGTGGGTGCTCAGTGGAACAGTGGGGATGGGGGAGGGGGGACTGGGGAGACGACGAGATACCGTTTTCTTTTTTATAGGTTAAGAAAAAAGAGTTTGAGGGGCGGTTTTCTTTACTTAAAGGTACAAAAAATATTAAGCACACTGGGGTGGGCTCTCAGTGTGCCATATGAGTTGGGGGGTACATGATGCCAACACGGGGATTGGGCACCCCGATGTCTGCACGGGAACGGAGGGTATGGGGTGGACAGCACACAGTGTGAGGGAGCAGGAGGGTTTGATTAGATGCCTGGGGCTGGGATGGGAGCGGGGAGGACATCAGCAGTGGTGGCAGCAGGAGGGTTTAATGAAAGATGCCGGGCCGGTAGGGGAACAGAGAGTGCAGGGTGGACTGCAGCAGTGGGAGGGAGTGGGAGAGTTTGATTAGATGCCCAGGGCTGGGATAGGAGTAGGGAAGACAGCAGCAGTGGGAGGCAGCGGGAGGGTTTAATAAAAGATGCCAGGCCTTTGGGAGAATGGAGGGTGTGTGCGGGGCGGACTGCAGCAGTTGGAGGGAGCAGGAGGGTCTGCAGACTTGCAGTGCTGGCTATGCAAATGAGAGGAATAAAGCGGTGCGGTTTATTTCTCTCAAGTGCGAGCCGGCTCCCCACTGTGAAATTCCGACGGCAGTCACACTCAGCTTCAGTGATCATTGGCGTGTCAGGGCCGCGCTCACTGCATAGTGGTCTGCACTGGACTCATCTGAGACACACTGCTCAAATGCCGTACTGTCCCAAGGTGTTTCTTGAGGAAGCGCAAGGAAACACAAAAACTAAGAATTAGATTAGTCTTCTTCTATAGAAATAAGAATTGTGTCCCACTGGATGTCAGAAAGACTAGTATAAGTCACCTCCCTCCCCCTCTTGGACTATGCAGACCTTATATATAGCTGCTGTCCTTTTTTTTTCTATATACATTTTATCCTCCAGTCTCCCCTACCTGCCCCCTTCAGACCAACCCCCGGCCCATCACCCGGCTTTCCGGGACTTACTTTATTCTACATCCTCTGCCGCAGGGCTACGGTGGTGCCCAGTTGCTGGGTGCGGAGCTTGAAGAGGGTCAGTAGTCACCCGTAGTCTGGGGTGTTTTTCCTCAATTTCTTTCTCCCTTCCCATCCCCATTGCTGGGGCGCACAGGCCAGACGTTCGTGTGTGGAGGCACACGCATGCCCGTGGAAATCCGGCAGCACCCTCCCTTCTCTGGTGCCCAGCAGACCCACACTACCTTCAGGCCTTCACCTGGGGGCAGTTGTTCGGCAGGAGCGCCAGCCCTCCCGGGTTGCCAGTGTGGCAAGAGGTAAGGCACGGATGCCTCAGCCCTCCACACCACGGGGCCGGCTTTACAGTCACTGTTCTAACACCTGTCTGATTTATTACTAATTCAGCACCTACAACACATTACTGCATACTATATGCAACTGTAGGGTAGACATCTCTAACCCCAAGGAGGCTCAAAAATCTCTACATGTGGGCCTATAAGGCAATAACTAGAAACTTACGATAGAATATTTAAGATCCTATCAACTGGTCTCACAGCAGCTATGCATTAAGGAAAAGTAACTACATTCTCCTATATATTCCGAGGCATACTACCCAATATGGTAAATCAGCTACCATCTGTGTCATCCCTATAGTCTGGAATAACCTGCAAAACTGCCTCAAACTCACCAGCATAGTTAGCCTAGGTATCTTCAAAATCACTTATAGGAAACTTATGCAACGAGTCATGTTCCTGTAAAAGTTTAAATGTATGATCACCATTGTACTCTGCATTAATTTGTTACTTTAAGAGCTACTGTACACTCCTCCTGAAACTGCACATATGTATGTCATGTTCTACCCTTCTGTACATTGGGATGCCCACTCTTAAACGGCATCATATGTATTAGATAGGCATTATTAAGCACTCTTTCTTGTTATACTTTATAAAATTCTGTACTGCACTTTATACATTCTCTGTGTATATTAGACGGGCATTATCAAGCATTCTTTCTTGTAATAATTCATCTAAATGATCTGTATTGTAACGTATACCTTTTCTATCAGTTTCTTGTGCTATGTTCATATCATCTTTCCTATTGTATACTGATGCACCAAGTTTTTTTATTGTATGCTGTCCTTCCCAGGACCTTCTTGTAAATGAGCTTGCTCAACAGAGCCTTTTCCTAGTGAAATAAACAAACTAATTTCTAACAGACCTGGATGGTCACATCTTAAAGGATACCTAAACAACATTTTGATAACAAACTATTCAAAACTGTGACTCCGTAGGAGACTAAAGGAAAGGCTGCTGTATTCATTAAGGCTAAAACTACATATATATAATTTACCTAAATGTGGTTCCAGAGCATTTGAATATTTTAAAATCAGCCTTCTAATTTCAAAAATACTGTCTTACCTGCTTCCTAATGTGTCATGTGATGACATCATTTGAGCCAAAGTCAAAAAGATATATGGCTCTCTATAGTGCTAACTAGTTATTTTTTCCCTTTGTATAGAATTGTTTCACCCAAAAGGTCAAAACCATGTGCATTATTTTGTATGATACACATGTTAGGCTATGGGTCTGTTCATTTTGTTTATTTTAACATGATGAAATTGTGTTTTAATCCAACCGACTTTCTCTGTAGCAAACCACAGTGCAGTACAAATCTTGAATAACCTGGTGGTCTAGTGGTTATGGTGGATCCAAGATGCTACAGTGGGGGTGCTGGGGTGGTGTGCATGCTTAATATGCACTTTTTAACATTTTTATTAAATATTTATATTTTCTGCTATTTTTTTCTAGTACATTTTTGACAGAACCTACAAATGTAATCCATAGTTTGATTGTAAACATTTGTACAATCGATAAATCAGATTTCTTCAACAAAGTGAAATGCAGCAGCAGCACGCAAGTACATTACTATGTGTGTGGGGGGAAGGTGCAGCCACACCCTTCACCACCCCCTAGAGCCACCACTATTTTGTAGCAAAGTTCTTGTTTAGTCCAATGTTACAGTTCATACTTTCTCAAAACTCAAATATATGTTTGTCTTGTCTTCTTTTCCCATGGGAAATAATAATAATAAGAATCAGCATTTATATAGTGGTTTTCATACACACTGTATCCCAAAGTGCTTTACAAGCAATACTAGACTGGTAGTGAAGTGACTGAACATGTAATGGCAGCCATTTCATACATTAATATCCACACACAGCCTTGGACAATTGCATGAACTGGTTTTATAGGAAGGAGAATGTTGGCCAGGACAATGGGGTCAAGTAGTGATCAAGGTGCTGGCAGCCCACATCTTATTTCTCACAGTAATCTGCTCATATTCCCCCTTCCCTGAATATAGCAGTATCTTGCAAGAGTGGCCTTATCAGTCCCCCTCTGGTATTCATTCGTCACTATTACTCCTCACACCGAAAACTGGTGAGCTCATCACCCTTCTGCATCATGAATGCAAGTAGTAGAGTCCCCGTTTTATTTTGACATATCAAATATAAACATATCTTTCCAGTAAGTCTGGCTGATAGCAACAGGGAACAAGGGAAATGATGGGCTTTCCTATCCTTAGAAGATCTAGGCTACATTTGATTAGGCACTGCTAAATGATGGGTGTGCACATCATTTAATAGTGACAAATCGGTACTTCCGGTGACGTCACCACCCGGCATGGCAGCCTAAAAGCCGAGCTCCGAGGTGGTAGTGCTTAAATTGTATGAATTTCGGTGCCATTTGCAGCCAAACACAGATTTGTGGACCGGGAGAGGATCGAGGAAGAGCTCCGATGTCGACGCGCAGATCGAGAGGCCAGAAAAAAAAAACGCTCGGCAGACTAAGTCAGAGGGAGGAACGGAGCCCAAGCACGCCTATGTCCAGGGCCTCAGAGTCAGCAGCAAGCTCGGCGGAAGAGGAGGAAGAAGGCAATACATCCCGCGCTAGCTCGCTTGATGGGCGGGCCACGGCCCACATTCTGAAAATGTTGCAGCGCATAGACAGTAACGTGAAAGATATTAAAAAAGACCTGAAACACCTGGAGAAAAGAACATCAGACCTGGAAACCAGCTTAGACGTCCTGAGGGAGGACCAAATCAAAATAACCCGGGCGATTGTATATCTGGCTAGGAGGGAGAGGGAACTAAGCTAGAGCTGAAGATGCAGGGTCCAGAGGAAGGAGGAAAACTATCTGTATTTTTGGCTTCCGGAGAAAGCAGAACAAGCGGATATAGCTGAGTTTATCAAAACCTGGCTCAGACAGGAATTGGACATTCGGAAACGGAGCCTCTGGAAGTGGAGAGAGCCCATCGCGCCTGGCCCCAAACCGGAAACAAGAAGCCCCCCGCGATCAATCCTGGTAAAATTAGCCAGATTTCCAGTGAAAGAAATGATACTTAGGAAAGCATGGGCTAAAAGGACTTAAATCTAGATGGCAAAAGGGTTTATGTGGACCACGATTTTCCCCGGTTACAATGGCAAAACGAAAAGGGTGCTGACAGTAATAAAACAGCTGAAGGAACAGAACATCAAGGCTACTTAAGGTACCCAGCAAAATTACTGGTCCACTGTGTGAGGGTTAAGCTGTACGACTCCTATTACAAGCTAGCAAGCAGCTTCAGAAGGTTGGGATCTCCTCCGGTTTGCGGCAGGAAGAAGCGGAGCAAGCTTTGCTCCAACTGAAGTGGTCGACGGGGAAAGAAAAGGGGACAGGAGGATCCGACCCATTCCGGAACAAGGGCCCAGGAGAACAGCTTTGCCAAGATCTACTTCATCTCAGCAGGGGATTACTGGTATCCAAAGCAGCAGATAAGGGGTGATGGGACTCCTCGATCTTCCTGGTACCATGTTTTATAATGAGACTGAACTTGCAAACCTTTTTCATAATGAATATATTTCGCACCCCGCGGACTGTGGATTGGCTCTGGTGTGTCTAAATGGAACTGGAAAATGGATTCACGAGACTGGATATGGATTTATAGCAAAAACTCCTTTCCATCTTTTTTTCTCCTCTCGTTGGACAGTCCGGGGATACTGGGAAAGGAGGCTCAGGCAGCTTAGAGACTGAGCAACGACTAGTCTAACTAATGGCTGGCACCAAGCTTGGATGGGGGGGGGAGCCCTGTATGTTAAGGGAGCGACCTCCATCACCCCCTAGACATATGACATGCACCACGACCGGATGTCAGATTGGCGAGGAGTCAAACAAGTGGGGACCATATAGACCTGTGATTCCAGGCGGGTGATCCTTTGGGGGGATTTTCTCCCCTTTCTTTGTGTTCTCTCGCCGATATCCTACCCTGGGAGACCACCTGTCCGCCCAACTGGTGTAGGGTGGAAGGTGAGGAGCCGGATTCAGGCTCATGCTCCTGGGCGGAGGGAGCGTCCCTCCGTTTGAGACCCTGAGGGGTCTGCTTGTACATAGTTTTACTGTTAAACTGGGGGGTTGGGGAGGTGGGGAGGGAAAGGGCCTTAAATGGGATAATGGTGAGCGGCATTCAGGGGAAGGAAGAGACTGTTGTGGTCGAGCTATGCTCCAGAAAGTAAAAGACTACAGATGTAAGGGAAAAGAGAGGGAGGCTGATGTCCAAGTTAACCCAAAAGAGTGTAAAACTTGAAAGGATGGATACGTTGAAAATAACCTCACTTAATGTTAAGGGTCTAGGTACTCCAGTTAAAAGATATAAGGTGCTCCGAGATCTGGCGAAGACCAGATGTGACATTGGGCTCCTGCAGGAGACTAGACTCTCTGACGAGGAGCATAGGAAGTTGCGGAGCACGTGGGTGGGTGAAGTCTATGCCTCTTCACATAAGCAGGCGAAGAAAGCGGGAGTAGCCATATTGGTGAGGAAAGGTTTGGGGGCAACTCTCCAGAAGGTCAGTTCTGATGGAGAGGGTAGGTGGGTGATATTATCACTAAAAGTGGCGGAAAGGCAGATACATATCCTAAATCTATCGCCCCACCCCTCTTCCTCGGAATTTTTATGACTTTTGGGGTGGTTGCATCGCTACGGAGGGCAAGTTATTATGGGAGGGACTGAATTGTGTGGAGGATCCGGGAATGGATAGGTCAACCAGAAGAGATAATCAGGACAGGGGCGCGGGCCCAAGAGCCCTATCACATCTTAGGGCTGAGGTAGGCCTGATAGACACCTGGAGACAGAAGTTTCCGACTAGCAGAGACTTTACCTTTTTACTCACACTCTCAAAATTCATACTCGCGTATAGATAGGTTTTATACTCAGAAGACATGGGAAAGCTCAATAATAGACCAGCAGATACACCCGATAGTAATCTCGGATCATGCAAAAATCAGTCTTACGATCAAGTTAGGGCCGCTCTATAAGCAATCCCTGTGGAGGCTTAATGCTGGGTTACTTGGAGATAAAAAGTTTGCTTCCAAAATTAAACAGGTAATAGAGAATTATGTAAAAGAGAACTGGGCGGATGGAGTGCCGGTAAAATATGCATGGGACGGGCTGAAGGCAGTGGTCAGGGGAGAAATTATCGCCTACGCGGCGTACCAGGAAAAAGTCAGGGGCCAGGAACAGGATAAGTTAGAACGGAAAATTAAGGAGTTGGAAAGTGTTCACAAAAAGGGAAAGCAAAGCAGTATTTTAAAACAACTGAGAGAAGCAAGGGGAACAGTTAAATAAAATTCTAACGTATAAAACTGAGAACGCCCTCAGATTCCTAGCTCAGAAATTTTATGTAGATGGCAATAGGGCGGGAAAACTGCTAGCCTACAGGTTGAGAAAACAAGAAGCGGATAGGTTTGTAAGAGGAGTCAAAAACCCAAAGAATCATGGGGGCTTAGTCACTGAACCCCCGCCGGATAGCAGAATGTTTCAAAAGTTACTATGAACTTCTTTATAAATCGGAAGCCCAGTTAGGTCAAGCGGAAGCGGTTGAGAGATTTCTTTCGAGCCTGAACCTGCCAAAGCTCTCAAAAAAACTGCAGGAAGAGGTGGACCGCACATTCACCCAAGTTGAGTTAGATGCAGTAATTAAACAGTTAAAACATAATAAAGCCCCAGGCCCGGATGTTTTTTGTGCGGAATACTACCAGGTGTTTAGAGAGGTGCTTCCCCCCCGTTGCTGCAAGTTTGCAATACTGCGCACAATGCCTCGGAGACCCCAGATACGTGGCAACAAGCCATAGTCACTCTCATCCCAAAGCAGGATAAAGACACCACCCAATGTAGCAATTATCGCCTATCTCCTTATTAAATGTTGATGTTAAAATCCTGCAAGACCGATAGCTAATAGGTTACAAGTAATAACTCAGCTGGTGCATCCAGACCAGACAGGTTTATACCAGGTAGGCATTTGCAAGACAATGTCAGAGGCTGATTACAATTCTGAACAGTTTTCAGGTGGAAAGGAGAGAGGCAACTGGACTAATAGTTACACTGGATGCGGAAAAGGCGTTTGATCGCCTAGAATGGGATATTTGCAGGCGGTGTTGCAGAAGTTTGGGTTGGGCCCAAAATTTCAGGCGTGGATTAAAACATTATATGCCAGCCCTTCGGCAAGGGTCAGAGTTAATGGTCTTTTTTCAGAACCATTCCAGATTAAAAGGGGCACTCGACAGGGATGCCCTCTCTCACCCCTGTTATTTGCTCTCAGTATGGAACCCTTAGCTGAGGCTTTTCGGGCTCGAGAGAATATCTCTGGTATAGTGGTTGGAGGGGTAGACAACCGCATATCCCTCTCGCTGGATGATACTTTATTGTATCTATCGGACCCCGATACCTCCTTACCAGCTGCTATGAGGCTCCTAGAGGAGTTTGGAGCATTGTCAGGATTTAAAATTAATGAATCTAAATCAGAAATAATGGTGATGGGAGCAGGAGGAAATACTCGTGGAAAGTTGCAGACAAACCTAAGATGGGGGCAAGGGAGTTCAGATACCTAAGGATTCAAATAACAAAGGATTTAGGAAACTGTTCGAAGCAATTTCGGAAAATTACTGAAAGAGATAAGAGAGGACTGTGGTAGGTGGGCGGCTCTCCCAATATCCCTTGCGGGCAGGGTAGAAACAGTGAGGATGAACTTGCTCCCGAGATTCCTCTTTCTTTTTGATGCGCTTCCTCTGATGCCCCCAAAAGAATTCTGGCTGGAGGCACGGAGGATAATTAGCAGATTTGTATGGGCCGGGAAAAAACCTAGGCTAAGCTGGGGATTATTGAAGTTACCAAAGGGGAAAGGTGGACTGGGGATCCCAGACATGAAGAAGTATTATAAAGCAGCACAATTGCAATACTTGGGGCCATTAGCCTCTAAGGATTGTAGAGCAAAACTGGAGTCGAAATGGAGGTACGACTATTACACCCCTGTACATTTCGAGTAGTTCTATTCAATGAGGCTTCCTCTGAACTAAGGCCCCTACCAAGGACACCAGGGCTGAGAACCCTGGCCCAATTATGGACCCAGGTGGTGAAAGAGTTTAAGTTGCAATCCTGGCTAGCCGGACAGGGAGTTATAACAGAGAGCACGAATTTTTCACCGGGGAGGGAGAACCCTCTTTTTAGACGCTGGGCAAGGCTAGGGCTTACAGAATTCCATCAGTTGTTGGCAGGTAACAGCATTAAAAGTTTGCCAGCTGCAACAGGAATTCAGTATCCCGTCCGCTGACTTCTATGGATACCTGCAGATTAGGCACTTTATGCAGGCCGTAGAGAGGGGCAGTGTGGAAGTAAGCAAAAGTTGGCCTCATCCTTTCTTGGATCTAATTCAAGAGTTGTTTAAGGGGTCAAAGCAACAAACCCACTTGCTCTCTAAACTATATGCAGCTGGTGGGGTGGGGGAAATGGAGCATAGAATTAAGATTCAAACAAAGTGGGAGAGGGATCTGGATTGTGAAGGGGAGAAACCAAGGTGGGAACTGATATGGAAAATGGCTAACAAAACATCAGCCTCCCCCTCTTGGAGGGAGTTTAGATGGAAAACTCTCACCAGATATTTTAGAACGTCCACAATTACAAAGCATTATAGTCAAAACAAGTCAGATAATTGTTGGAGAATGTGTGGAATGGTCGGTTCGCACGAACATATATTCTGGAGTTGTCCAAAAATTAAGGGATTCTGGAGCCCGGTGATCCAAGCCATGGGACAAATCCTGGATCACGAGGATTCCAGGTCACCCCGGTATTTTTTACTGGGGAACCACCGACGGTGGGGAATCCGTCGCTGACTTATCTGTTTTCGATTCTTACTGCTGCTGCTCATAGGGCAATTACAAAGAGGTGGCTGGACAAGACACACCCACTCTGGAACAATGGTTGGCAATTGCTGACCAGATTAAAATAATGGAGAGGCTAACCCACCTAGCCCGAAAGACAGATAAGTTCAAGGCCAGATGGCTCCCTTTTTCGAGTATCTGGCATTAAGAGAAGGAAGGAGGTTCTAGAAGTGCTGGCCAGGGAGGCCTTACATTAGAGCCAATACAGATGGGCTAGCCTTCCGGAACAGTCCCGACTCCTTAGTCGAAGTAGAGAAATACAGAAGAGTTTGAGGAAAAGCCTATATCAGCTGATTAGGGAATGCCGCTCACCATGGGGGGAGGGAGGGGGAATTAATCAGTTGGTTTGTATAGGTAGTGAATGAATAAAATTCGCTGTAAGCCGACACTGGCATAAGTGTATTAAAATGGGTACAGACTTTCAGACCAAAGTACGGTCATATTTTAATTTGTTAGGGAGACCTAGGGTGGCGCCATGTAACTGTCTCTGTAATTGGGGCGCACCTGGATCAATACGATGTTCCTATCTAAATTGGCCAGTGTCAATTAAGCAACATGACATGGTGTATTTTGGGGGTTCCTTTCCTTTTTTTTTTTTTTTTGTTTAATTCTGTATGTATTTAAAGTACTTGATTTGTTATCCTGTTTTTTATTCGCTTTCATTTTTCTGTTATGTAAAATGTAGAAAACTTTAATAAAATACAATTTCAAAAAAAAAAAAAATAGTGCCTAATCATAGGTGGCTTATATCTTACATGGGTAGGAAAGCCTATTTTTCCACTTGCGCAATGCAGCTATCAGCCTGGTTTACCAGAAGATCATGTTTATTATTAATATGTCAAAATAAAATGGGAGAATGTACTAACCATATTCATGATGCAGAAGGGCAGTGAACTCACCAGTTTTTGGTGTGGGGTGCAGGAGAGAAGAATGAATGCTAGAGAGGGACTGAAGAGGCCATTCCAGCAGGGGATAGCTATATTCAGGTTGGTTGAAGGTGAGATCTGAAATGTGGGGCTGCCAACATCATGATCACTACCTGACTGTGGATGAGAGTAGCCAGCAATGATAAATACTCAGAGTGGCAGGGCTGCACCTAAACTGTTACTTGAATTCAGTGTAGGGAGATTACCCTCAGGTGTGTGGGGGGTGTTGACGTTTGTTAGGACAGTATTGAGGGAGTTATGTATAGCTCATTCAAGATTTGGAAGGGTGGTAGCCAGCCAACTCGAATTGTGGAGTACAGCACAGAAAAGTACTGGAGAAGAATTGCTGGGAACTGTCCTGCGGGGTTCTGCAGATCACAGGTAAAGGAGTAGACTGACAATGGAAGTCGGGTGGATTTGCTCAAGGTACTAGTATGCCTCTCCTGCTAATAATATCGTTACCCATTGTAAGTACAGCCCTTATGAGGGCATGAACAGCAGTTTTTCTGGTGTGTCATGATGTTTATTGCTTGGCCCTCCAGGAAGATATAGTTGTTGGTTAATGAGGTGGGAAAAAACACAACAGGGGAACTGTACATACTACCGTCACTGTGCAGAACGGTGGTGAACCACTCAATGTTTACTGTGAGAGCAGAAGTCAAACACTGAGAATGTGGACTGGAGAGTGATTTGGGAGGCATTTTTTAACAGTGCCAGCTGATGATGCATATTGGTATAGGTGTGTACAACTCTCTGAGGTACAAGATTACAATCTGAGGTATGATAATTCTCTTCATGAGACCGTAAGCACATATGCGGCAGCAGGCAGTACTAAGGACAGGGTATGGATGATGGGGTGTTCAACAGAAGGTAGGCTAGATGCAGGAGGTTCACATGGAAAAAGAAAGCCTTATTTGTGGATTAACAAGAGAGCATGGGCTCTGGAACTGAACCAGACCAGTACTTTGCTCTGTGACCCTGAGCAAGTCATTACACTTCCTTGTGCTCCCAGGCCACACCTGTAAACAAGTTTTCAGCTTAGTGCGTCTCTCCTGGTTAACAAAAAACAAAATTCTGTACATCACATAACCACTAGATAATCAGGTAATTGAAGTGTTGTAATGCAATTTGCCAAGGAAAAAGTCAGTTGGATTGCAAAACATTTTCCACAAGTTAAAGTAAACTAAATGAACAAAATCATAGCCTAACATGTACTGATTAAAATAATCCACAAGTTAATACATGGTGTTGATCATTCTGGTACAACAATTCAAAACAAAGAGGGAAAGAAGAACTAGTAAGCACTATAGAAATATATGTGGGTCTCTATCTTTGGCTCAGATGATGTCATCATGACTCATCACTTAAAAAGACTTGGCAGCCATCTTAGGGAGAAACCAAGGCTGTTTTTTGAAAGTGAAAGGCTGATGTTTACATTTTTCAAAAGCTATGAAACTGCATTTATATTATTTACATAAATGTAGTTTTAGCATAAATGTAAACAGCAGCCTCTACTTTACCTTGTTATGAAGCCAGATTTTGGAGTTTGCAGTTTTAAAAAACTGCTTGTTTAGGTACCCTTTAATAGATTTGATGTTCCGGAAAGGCGTGGGAGCTTTCAAGTAAAGCTACCCAGTGGGCCAATGGCACTAGTTAGTCCTGGATTTTTAAATGTTATGTTTTCGTGCTCCTCAATACGTTATTGATTTTTTAGTGCGGTATTGGGGATGGTTACTTCAATGATTCCACATCTGATTGTTAGTCTAGCCGTGAATCATGTCTGGAGTGAACCTTGGGGACACGAGCTTGACCCGAATCAACCTCAAGTAACATCTTTCCACCCTCAGATGTTACTAAAGAGCTGTGACTTATACACTGCTCCCTACTTTGGAAGTTCATGGTGGTTTATTTTTCATTCTAATATTTTGGCTATTCTAGATTTTGGATTCTGCCCTGTTGGCAGATTGTTTCTTGGCTGGAACATTTTTTCTTAGTTCCTGTTGGCGCTGTACAATTTCTACAGGCTTTATTTGGGTGTTATATTAACTTGTGGCAACAGTATGGGTATTTCTTCACTTAAGGGGCGGTTTGATGATACGTACTTTTGGTTTCGATTGGGTGCACCTAGTTAAAGTACATTATGCTAATTTTATACTATGGAATCTTTTAATAAAGTACTGTCCTATGAGGTAAACAGGATACACAACCCTGTTACATGTTACCGCCTCCTTCAGTATTTTCAGCGACAACGTGAGTATATTATACTTCAAGAAACCCATCTGTCTCCAGATTAACATAAAAAATATTTAAAGTTTGGGTTCAGTCAGGTCTTTTTTTTTCTTCCCATAAATCTGGTCGTAGATGGGAGGTTTTGAACCTCCGTCGATGTGGTCTCCTATTTGAGACTCATAATTATGACACAGCTGTTGCATGCCAGTATGTTATTGTTACAGGTACCTTATTTAGGAGTTCTCGTATGTTGGTGAATACCTACAGTATTTTCCTCCTGGTACAGATCATAGAGTTCTGTCTTTTTTTTTTCTGTAATACTTGGTGATTTGTGTGGGCACGACTTATTTGGGGAGGAGATTTGAACTTTACCCTGAATCCTGCCTGATTAGGATACTTTTAACCAGAAGCCCTATCAATTCTCTTTAGTGCAAAAAATATTTGTGCAGAACTCTATGCCAACTAGATATTCTCAGCACATGGCATCACCTCCATCCCTAACGAAGAGACTGTATGCATTATTCCCCTTGCCATGGCAGTTATGAGAGGCTGGACTATCTTTTCACAGCCACTGAGCATGTTGACACCCTGCGCGATGTCCAACATGGCCTGTTACACCTATCTGACCGTACCCCATTATATGCCCATTTTTCTTTGGCAAAAACCTACATGTCAAACTACCTGGCGTCTGCACCCAGGCCTCTTACGTGACCAAGAACTTCTTAAGAAATTAGACAGCCAAGTCTCCCAGTTTCTCATGCCTAATGACAAAGGAAATGTACACACTTAAATCTGTTCTTCGCGGTACTATCATAGCACACACCTTGACCCTACATAAAGCATGGGAACGTAAAATGCAGGAAGTTCAACATACTCTTCATACTTTACAGATGTCCCTCATGCAAGGAGATACTTCAGTTAGTCCACAGTTATTAGAGACTAAAGCCCAGCTTCAGAAACTTCTTGATCAAAAGGTAGAACATGACCTCTTTTATATCAGACACAGATATTATGAGGGTGGCGCCGGGGTGCGCATGCCCTGGCTAGGTGCCTTAGAGCACACAAGGTAGAGGCTACTATAACTAAGCTTCGCCACCCAGAAACAGGTTCATTCACTTATAACAAAGCTGAGATTCTGAACATATTCAGGGCCTATTACTCTGTTTATACACACCTGAGGTCCCCTTGCCTTCAAAGGAACAAATACACTTGTTTCTAAGCCAGGCCCATTTACTCACACTTTCCCCTTAGCAGGCTTGGGTGTTTATCTCTCCCTTTTCTATGGAGGAGATCCTTTATAGCATCAGGTCAGCCAAAACAGGTACATGCACGGGCACTGATGGCTTTCCTTCGGAATTTTATAAAATTCCTTCTTTTGGTCATCTTCTGACCCTGCTGCTTCTCCACCTTTATCGTTCCCTCCAGGAGGAAGATGTTCCACCACCCTCCTGACAGTATGTCATTATTACTACCCTCCCTAAACTGGGCAAATAACTCACTATACTGGCTTCATACCATCCCATCTCTATTCTGAATTCTGATTATAAATTATTTATGTCTAGTTGGGCATTAAGGTTGGAGGGCCTTCTCACCTCCCTGCTAGACTGACACCAGGCAGGGTTTGTGCGCAGATGTCAAGCCCATGACAGTGTTCGAAGAAAGTACAGTTACGTAAGAACTTACCGTAACAGTAGATCTTCGAAAGGCGCTCTTATAGTAGGTATTCTCATACAGGACTGACTCGCCAGGCGTCAGAACCCCACGGAAAAATTTCTAGCTACTAGTTTCTGGCAGGGGACCGCCACCACGTCAGGTGACCGACATCATGTGACATCAGTATAAAGGGGTGGTCCCCCACACTTGCCTTCCAGTTCTTTCCTGCCAAGGGCCAAAACAGGCAAGACGAGAGAGAAGAGGAAATTTCCCCCCATGGAAATGGAGCTAAAGAAGCTCACAGGGATGGAGGGCGGGAAGGCAATACTTACTGCAAGAGCCTCTCTCGATGATCTACTGTTACGGTAAGTTCTTACATAACTGTATTATCTTACTTCGAGAGAGCTCTTGTAGTAGGTATTCACATACAGGACTGAATCCCAAGCAGTCTGGAACAAGGAAAAGCACTCGGGAGGAAGAAAACTATCCATAGCATGGAACCTCCGGCTGAACGGGTCTTATGTAAGAAGACCTTGAAGCACAGCCAACCCGAAGCCTGCTCTATGGCGAGAGGCAATGTCCAAACTGTAGTGTTTCGTAAAGGTATGGAAAGAAGTCCAAGTTGTGGCTGCGCAGATGTCTGCCGCTGACACATTCTTGAAACAAGCCGCAGAGGCAGCTACTCCTCTGGTGGAGTGACCTCTGACTTGACCCGGCAGGGTCTTGTTGTACTTGTCATAACAGAAAGTGATACAATGAGTCAATCATTTTGATAGGCATTGCCTAGAAACAGCATTGCTATCTCTATTGTGAGCAAAAGAGACAAAAAGCTGATCGGTTTTCCTGAGATCCTTAGTTTTTATTTTTTATTTTATTTAGTTTTTGTTTACCGGGTAGGTGCGCTAGCCATAGCAATGACTATTTTCAGGCACGACCCAGCAGAATACAAAACAAACTTCTGGAAAAACAACAGTAACAGTACATTCTAGAAATAGTCAAAGTGATGGGTACATAGAAACAGGTAGCTTACATAGGTAATACAGTATCACAGGTAAGTGTAAGCAGTACAGACAATTTCACGAAACATTAGAGCTTATACTAATATTAGGAGGAGAATAAATTAGAAAAGGAAAAATGCACTGTCACTTTAGGAGACAATGATTAGGTAGATTAGAGAGGAAGGAATGAAGAAAGTGATCTTTCAATCGATGCCCAGAGCAGGTCTGAGAGAAAGAAGAAAGTAAGAAGCAGTAGGTTGGAGTGGATGGGCAAAAACGTGGGGGGAATGAGATTAGGAAGTGCAAATACAGCCAGGTGAGGGAGTAACCCTGTCGGATTGAGAGAAAGTGCTATGGGAGGAATGTGGTCAGGATTAAACGGGAGGCGAGGGGGAGTCCAAAAAAAACCTTGTGTCTATGGAGGTATGAAACAGGAGCAGATACTGGAAGATATGAGCTGGTGGCGCAGTGCTTTCTTAAAGCAGGAGTGTGAAGAGGCTTGATGAATGGTAAGAGGGACGGAGTTCCAGTACTGGGGGGCCTGACAGGCAAAAGCACTAGAGCCCATTGTGGCAGCATGTTTAGGGATACAGACAGGGGCATTTTTAGCAGAGTGACAGTCATAGCAGGAGGCCTGACTTTGGAAAAGTACCGCTAGGGGTTTAGGTATCTGGGTCCTAATTATATTGTCAATGAGGGAGCCAAAAAGAATAACGCCTTGACGCCTGAGGATGAAAACAACCAAGGTCAGAGTAGAGGAGGCAGTGATGTTTCAGCCGATGACAGGAGGATGCATAGCAACATATATTATTATAGGTAACATCCCATTTGTGAAGACGTGACTTGTTTGCAGAAATATAGGTAGCTGCCCCATAGTTAAGTGATGGCAGTAGTATTCCCACAGGCTACAGCAAGCCTGGCAGATGAGGTGAGGGCATAGCTGGTTTGATAGGCAGCTCCAAGTTTAGAGTTTACAGATTTGCAGGTCCTCTGAATATGAAGATCATAGTTTAGTCATGGATTCAGTGTGACCCCCAGGTACTTAAAAAGAGTTAACTACTACCACCGAGATGCCACTGATCGTGGAGACTTTAAACTTGTGCTGGGAGTGTTTAAGTTTAAAACTGGATTCGAAGAGCAGAACTTGGGTCTTTGTTTCATTTAGGACAAGTCTGTGTCTGACCAACCATTGCTGGAGTAGCTGGAAATCGTGGGAGAGCTTCAGGTTTATATCCTTAATGCATTTGGCGTTAGAGTACAGCACTATGTCATCTGCATACAACAGGGAGCTGGTGTTCATAAGGTTTGAGGTGATGTTGTTTATAAAGATAGAAAAAAGCAGAGGGCCAAGTATGGACTCCTGGGGTACTCCGATGTTAGCTGTGGTCTTGTCAGAGATGGTGGAGTTGTACTTCACAAATTGTGTTCGGTCAGTCAGGTAGCTTTTGAACCAACTCATAATGTTGGCTGAGAAACCTAATGATTGAAGTGTGTCAATGAGGATAGAGTGGTCAACTAGATCAAAGGCCTTGGTCATATCAATGAAGATAGCCCCTGTGAGAGAAGCAGAGTCCATGGCCATCAGGGCATCGGATGTGAATTTCAGTAGAGCAGTGGTGGTACTATGGCCCTTATGGAATCCATGCTGGGCAGAGTTTAATAGATCATTTTTCTGGAGGAACTCAACAGTTTGGTTAGCTACAAGCTTTTCAAGGATTTTCCAGAGAACAGACAAGATAGCAATTGGTCACCTTTTTTAAGAACAGGGGTAATCCTTGCCATCTTCCAGATATCTGGGACATGTCCCTGGCATTAGGAGAGGGTAAAGATTTTGTCTTCCAAGAAAGGAACTTTAAATCTGCTGTAGCTGTTGGCTTAAAGGGAGGCAGGGTAAGCTTCTCCAGAATTAAGTTCAAGTCCTGGGTGGGGGGGGCAGGAATGCATATGAGGGTTTTAAAATGGAGAACCCCTCTGAGAAAGGTCTTGGAGACTTCCAAATGAGCAAAAGTCCTGTCCCCAAAGGGAATATGGTAGGCTGAAATTGCTGCCATGTGGACCTTTAAAGAGAAATGGCTGAGACCCAGATCAAAGAGATGGTGCATGTAGTCCAGGACTCTATTGGCTGGGCAAGAGAAATGTTCAAAGTCCTTTGACATGGGCCAAATTGAAAACCGTTTCCACTTCATGGCGTAGGCGGACCTGGTGGAAGGCTTTCTGGCCTCTACCAAGATGTCCACTACAAGCGGAGAAACCCCAAAGCAGGCTTTTGCTACGTCTTCAGGAGCCATGCACGCAAATGAATGGATCTGAGACCTGGATGAACAAGGGTCCCCTGAACCCGGGTCAATAACTGTTGCGACAGAGGAAGAGGAAGTGGAGGTTCCTCTGAAAACTGTTGCAGAGCCGGCCCGGTGGCATAGAGGGTTGATGCGCGGGCGCCTTGCCTGGACCCACACCAGCAACCTGGGTTCGAGAACAGACTCGAGACGCCAGGGGCTGGCAGGGGCGGGAGAGAACTGAGCATCTGCAGAGACTGCTCTTCTCTCCCGGAGATGGGTTAGGGAGTCGTTGGTTGGCAGAAGCCTCTGGTGGAGACCAGGAGCACTGCACGATGGTGAAGGAGGGACGTACACAGAAAACGTGAAAACACTCCATGTCACGCCAGATGATGGCTGCCTGGCTCTCCGAGCCCGTCAATGCCTCCGAAGCCTTCCGCCTCAGCAGCACCTCCCCAGGCCAAGATGTTGCGCTGGTCTGCGGCCCCCTGGCTGGTACTTTCCCCTCGGTGAAGGGGGACCCATCCGGCGAAGGGTTATGCCGGGTTACCCGGGGAGATGGCTGTCATTTGAGAGTGGAGGCTCGGGAGACAGGATGGGTCGGAAGAAGCATTGGCTCGCCTGAAGGAGAGGCTGGCATGGATGCAAGCTAGGCGAGAAAAGAAGTAACACACAAAAAAAGAAAACTGTTGCAGAGAGAAACAGAGAGAACCAAACTTGCCTGGACCAGAAGGGAGCCATGATAATCATTCATGCCACCTCTGATCTGAGTTTGTTCAGGACCCTCGGAATTAAGGGAATAGGACAGAATGCATAGACGAATCTGTTCCTCCAAGCGAGAGACAGAGCGTCCCGCCAAAAAATGTTTCACCCTGGAGCTAGCGAGCAGAAAGCGGTAAGTTTTGCATTTTGGGGAGACGCGAAGAGGTCTATCTGAGGCGTTCCCCAATGCAGAAAGATGTTGTCTACTCTTGATCCAGTTCCCATTCGTGGGCCCTGGCTGAGGACCGACTGAGTTGGTCTGCCAGCATGTTTTCCACTCCCGGAACGTGAATGACAGTCAAGTGAAGGTGGTGCTGGGTTGCCCAGAACCATACCCTCATCACTTCCTGGCACAGAAGGTAGGAATGCATTCCTCCCTGCTTATTGAGATACCAGACTACGCACATGTTGTCTGTTTGTATGAGGAGATGACTGGGAAGGATGAAGGAGCGCAGAACCTGAAGGGTAGAAAGGACTGCTCTCAGTTCGAGCACATTTATGTGCAGATTTTGTTAGAACTGGGACCAGCCAACCTGAGTCCCGTGAGACCCGAGATGGGCTCCCCAGCCTTCGCCTGACTCATCTGTCGTCAATGTCTGGTAGGGGGATTCGATGTTGAAGTGAACTCCCTGGCATAGGTTCTCTTGCACCATCCACCATTGTAAGTCCCTGATCATGGGATCAGAAACTAGTACTTTTTGGTCTAGAACATCCAAGGTTTGGTCCCACTGACACTGAAGTGTCCACTGAGAGATCCTCATATGGAGCCCTGCGCGTGGGACTGTCGGAATGGCAGCCGACATTAGCCCAAGGAAGCGAAGGACTGACGTGGCCCTGACCCTTCTGTGACTGGACAGGAGACAGGTTTGAGTCTGAAGGGTGTTCACCCTGTCTGGAGGCAAAAAGGCTTTGCCAATGATCGTGTCCAGTATCGCCCCTATAAACTGGAGGTGTTGGCAAGGGACCAAATGGGACTTTGCCTGGTTGATGGTGATACCCAGGTTGGTGAAAACCTGCAGGGTAAGGGACAGAGAGTGCAGGAGTTCCTCCCTGGATGGGGCCGCCAGGAGCCAATCGTCCAGGTACGGGAATACCTGAACTCCCAGGGTACACAGGTGGGCCGCTACCACAGACAGGCATTTTTGTAAATACTCGGGGGGCCGAGGGAAGACCAAATGGGAGGGCCTTGAATTGGTAGTGGTCCCCCTGAAAGCAAAGACGGAGGAATTTGAGGTGGGAAGGGTAAATGGGGATATGCAGGTAGGCAACCTGCATGTCCAAAGCACACAGCCACTGTTCCTGCAGAAGAAGAGGCAGAAGGCTCTGCAAAGAGAGCATTCTGAAGCGTTTGTACTCCATGAACATGTTCAGGGAACTGAGGTTTAAAATAGGCCTCACGTCTCCCATCTTCTTTGGAACTAGACAGAAATGTAACCCGTCCGTCAGAGGTGGTTGGGACTGGTTCTATCGCCGCCTTCGAGAGAAGGGAGGTGATTTCCTCTAGGACCAGAGGAAGATGTTGCGGGGAGTAAAGACAACTGGGGGGGGGTCTTCGGGGTGGTTTCTGTAAAAACTCTATTGAGTGTCCTGCTATCAACTGGAGCACTCAAGCATCTGACGTTGTCCTCTCCCAGCCTGGCAGATGGGAGGAGAATCTCACCCCTACCAGTTCCTCTGGAGTCTCCAGAGGCAGTGGGAGAGGTGAGGAGTCAGGAGGTCTGGGGCAGCACAGCAGCCGAGGCTCCTGCGTTTTTTTTGCTAAGGGGAGTCTTGGTTGCTGGAGGGGCCCGATGCTTGTTGGCCCGTTTGCCATGTGGTTTTGATTTCTGTTGGTTCCATCTAAGAAAGGGATGTCGCTGCCCCTGAGGGGGTATGTACATAGAGTCGACAGACTTAAGTGCAGCGACTTTCTCCTGCAGGTCGGTAATGATGTCCTTGACATCACCCCCGAACCCCTGAAGGGAGCATCCTGGATGGTGGATTGCACTTCAGGGACCAAACCTGACACATAGAGCCAGTCATGACGCCAAAGGACTACGGCGAAAGCCGAGCTCCGTCCAGCTGTGTCCACTGCGTCGTAAGTGGCACGAAGCATGTGCCGACTTTGCCGAATGAGCAGAATGGACAAGATCTGCCACTTCCTACTTAGTCTGGGACTCAGGAAGGGAGTCTAATTTGGATTCTACCTGACTAAGGATGGTCTTCTGGTAATCCCCCATATGTGCAACGTAATTCAGGGCCCTAATACCCAGGGTAGAAGAGGAATAGCTCTTCTTCCCGTATTGGTCCAAAAGCCAGGATTCCTTATCAGGCGGAAATGAGCTGAGGTGTTTTGGAATTGCGGAGCAGCCGTGAGCGGCGCGAATGAGGACCGAATCCGCCTTGGGGTGCAGGTTCAAGAAATCTACTCCCTCGGGAGCCTGATATAGCCAGTCTGCTTTCCTCGGAAGGGGGGCTAACGCGCGGAAGGTTGTTTCCAAATAGTGGGAACAAGGTCCGCGTGAGGCTCTATCCAGGGTGGAATCAATGTAGGAGCAGTCTTGGACAGATCCAAGTGGGCAGCAAGCTTTTTACGCTGTGGATCTGGTTCCAGTGATTGCCACAGATGGACTTCCTGGATTTTCCTCAGTAACTCCAGAAATAAGGGATCCTCCGGACGAGACTTCGGAGGGGTTTTTGGCCTGGGGCGGTCTGGAGTACATGGCTCGTCATCCGGATCAAAGCGTCCTTCTGAGTCAGAGTCGGACGTCTCCGATGAAGACAAGGAAGACTCCTCCCTATGTGGGGGAGGGATGGCCCCTTTGGGGAATTCCCTGGGGCGTGTGTCCTCCCCACCCCTGGCGCCAGAAGGCTCTCCTCTGGTGTCGGGTAAGGGGGAGGAAGTCTCCCGTCTCCAACGTAGGGGATCCTGCAAAGGGTCTGGCATCGGCAGATGATTCTCTACTTCCCTGGTGAGTTGAGCCTTGGCCTCAGCCCACCAGGAGGCCAGAGTCTCCTTCAAATCCACTGGTGTCTGTGGTGTGGGCAGAGGAGGAGTAGGAGGAAGGGGATACGGATACTGAAGATATCCGCAGAAAGAGTATCCATAACCCGATGGCAGGAAGCCCGGCATCGGGTATTGAGGTGCTGGGTACTGCGGCATCAGGTACTGCAGCGCCAGATACTGCGGAGCCAGGTATGGCAGCACTGGGTATTGGCACCGGATGCTGCGGAGCTGGGGTATGGCGGCACTGGGAATTGAGGTGTCGGATATCCAGGAGCCAGGGGCTCTGGAGGAACAGAGGGACCTGGCAAAGGCCCAGCTGGTGGGCCAGGAAAAGCTGGCCCCATGGGTATTGGGCCCAGCGTAGGAACGCCGTACAGTAGGGGAATGTCGGCTGGCATCAGGTAAGCCAGCATCGGGACCGGTGTCAGGGTGTCTGGTCATGAAGGAGGGGGCCCCAACGGCAGCGTATCCAGATCCACTGTGATGACCGGGGAGGGAGGATTAGAGTCCCCAGGGGTCAGCAGAGGAGACGCTGGGACCTCAGAGGGCAACGCAATGCGCTGCGGGGAACCAGGAGCATCGGATCAATCAAGAGAGTCCAGCGCAGGCTCCTTGGCCAGGCGGGCATCGATAGGGCCAACATCCGGCTTATCGGCCGGATCCAGGCGGGTGTCAGAGGGGCCAACATCCGACTTGTCGGATCCCTTGTCTGAGGAAGGTCATGCTGGAGATGCGGCCCTGTCGGGCGAAAGTTGGGCTGTTAGCCCTCCCGAAGGAGCAGGCATCTTAGCAGTCTTGTCCAGGTGGACGCCGGTGGCACCGATGTACAACTTAGCGGACCCACTCAAACCCGAGGACCGCGTGGTGGAAGCCGCCCTCCCGGAAACAGAGGCCTCCTTTTCCCTGGAGGCTCCCGAAGGGCCCGAGCGTGAGCCAGATGGGAGGGGCGACACCTTCTTAGACACCGCCAAGATGGTCATCGTGGACCGGTTCCTTGGAGGGGACATTACTTTCAATGTCGCAACTCTAGCCGGAGCTGCGGTAGCCATGGAAGCCGCTTCCCGCTTCCGATGCTTCTCCTTATCCTATTTCTTCTTATGACCTTTGGTGGAAGTGGACGCCTGCCTCAGTTTCTTTAGCTCCTTCTCCATGGATGCCATTTTTTTTCTTCTGAATATGGGCTTCCAGGGACTGCTGCCTTCTTTTCCGGGTAGCGGAGTTAAATTGTTGGCAGTGTTGGCACTTCTCCACGGGGTGGTCTGGACCCAGACAGAAGAGGCACAAGGAACAGCCTTCCTTGTGTGGCAGTTGAGAGCCACACGAGTCACACTTATGTTTATGTGATTCAGAAGGGGTTGGGAACGACATACACAGCGAATCAAACGGATAGTAAAAAAGAAAAAAAAGACAAAGAGGTTGAAAAGTCCAAAAACTAGACCGACGAACGACTGATAAGCATTGAACTCCTACATTGAGGAACTTTCACAAACCGACGGCGGGAAAGAACTGGAAGGCGGGTGTGGGGGCTCGCCCCTTTATGCTGACGTCGGTCACCTAATGTGGGGGCGGTCCCCCGTCAGAGACTGCTAGCTAGAAATTTTTTCGTGGGGTCCTGACTCCTGGTGGGTAAGTCCTATATGTGAATACCTACTGCAAGAGCCCTCTCGAAGTAAGATCATTACATCTTTTAGACTGTGTCCCTCAATGCTCGATCCCCCTGGTCCTGGCTAGCTTAGATGCGGAGATGGCCTATGACCATGTGTCATGGCCTTTAATATTGGCTATGTTAAAGGCATTCGGTTTGCCTTTAGATTTTCTAAATATGTTATAACTCCTTTTATCGTTCTCTCTGCTTTGGTTAAAATATACAGAACTATTTCCCAGTCTTTCACTTTAGGGAGAGGCACCTGGCAAAGATGTCCCCTCTCTCCGGTTTTATTTGCTTTGTATATAGAGCTGTTGGTTTCTCATATACGGCATTCCCCAAGTGTACAGGGAATTCCTTTAGGTGCACAGACTACAGAATAGCCCTGTTCACTGATTATATTTTGCATACCGTTACTGATCCAACTACATCTCATTTGACAGTTTCTGAAATTTTAGCCCGATTCGACAATATAGTTGGCTTTCATTTAAATGGGTATAAAATGAAAGTGTTAACTGTTTAGCATACTCCACCCCGACGTATTAAAGACTTTTTTAATGTTCAATGGAATTGAAATTTCTTGAAATACCTCTGTGTATACCTAACCAAACATCCGGATCACTTAAAATTACTTAATTATGAGCCCCTAACGCCACCGGTGGCACAGTATCTGGGCCATTGGTCACTGCTAAGCATCTCCTTTTTGCAGAGGGTACAAGTCATCCATTTAAATATATTACCGAAAATACTATTTTATCTGCAAACTCTTCGACTTTACCCTGCTAGTTATTATTTTTGGAATCGGCACAGACTGATATCTCATTTTATATGGAGAGGGCACAGGCCTAGAATCAGACAATTACTGCTACATCTGTGTCCAGCTCAGGGTGGGACAAATTTGCCTAATCTTTGTCTGTATACATTAGCCTGCCAGCTTCACTTACTTCGCCTTTGAACTCTGAAAACTTACCAATCCTACTGGAAAGATACAGAATTTACTCTCAACGATCTCCATGATGACAGTCGTATTTTGTTTTTTTCTCTGAAAGTCACAAAACATCCAGCACGCATCACCACCAAAACATGATGCTGCTCACTGGAGTCAAATAAAGGCTCAAACAGAGGAAAAGACAGCCAACTTGGTTAAGACGGGGGATAAAACCTTTTATAGGTACATTAGGGAGCAAAAAAAGACAAAGTGAGGGATAGTGAGGCTTAATAAAGGGGAGGGGAGGTGGGCAGAGGGTGACAGTGAAAAGGCAGAGATCCTGAATGAATACTTTTGCTCAGTATTCACAAAAGAAGAGGAGGAGGAGGAGGAGGAGGTACTTAAACCAAACAATAGAAGCATTCTGGATAAGGGAGTTGATACCAGTCCATTCACAGAAGAAAGGGTCCTGAAAGAACTCCTAAAACTCAAGGTGGGTAAAGCAATGGGGACTGACGGGATTCACCCAAGAATTCTAAAAGAACTAAGGGGAGAACTAGTGACACCACTGACTACCCTTTTTTAACAAATCATGGAAGGACGGTGTAGTACTGGAGGAGGGTGGATGTTATTCCCCTCCACAAAAGTGGGAGCATGGCAGAGGCAGGAAACTACAGACCTGTTAGTTTGACCTCAGTGGTAGGGAAATGATGGAATCACTTCTGAGAGAAAGAACTGTTCAGTACCTAGAGGTCAGCGGGGCACAAGACCCAAGGCAGCATGGATTCACAGTGGGAAGGTCATGTCAGACAAATCTAACAGACTTTTTTGACTGGGTGACCAAAGTAGTAGACCAAGGAGGGGCTGTGGATGTGGCCTACCTAGACTTTAGCAAGGCATCTGACATAGTCCCACACAAAAGATTAATAAACAAGTTAACCAGCCTGGGAGTGGTCCCAGGGAGGTAGCCTGGGTAAAAGATTTGCTGGACAACAGGACACAGAGGGCAACAGTAAATGGAGTCCACAGTAAGGAAAGGGGGGTTACTAACGGGGTACCTCAGGATTCAGTACTGGGACTGGTCCTCTTTAATGACTTTTTAGGTGACATTGCAGAGTGGCTGGATGGAAAAGTTTGCCTCTCTGCAGATGACACAGAGACTTGCAAAAGGGTTGATACACGGGGGTTGGGGGTAGAAAGAATGAGAAGGGACTTGGCAAGGTTGGAGGAATGGTCAAAAGTAAGGCAGCTTAGATTCAATGCAAAGAAGTGCAAAGTAATGCACCTGGGAAACAAAAAAACAGGGAAACAGTACACAATGGGGGGAGGTACTAACAACAACAAAAATGGAACGGGACCTGGGGGTAGTCATATCAGACAACCTAAAAATAGGAAAGCAATGTGAGAAGGCAGTAAGGAGGGCTGGGGGGATACTGGGATGCACAGGGAGAGGCATCACCAGCAGAAAACAGGAAGTTGTTATCCCTCTGTAAAGACAGTTGGTGAGACCCCATCTGGAGTACTATGTGCCATTCTGGAGACCCCATCTCTGCAAGGACATAGACAGGATGGAGGCAGTCTGGAGGAGGGCAACTAAAATGGTGCAGGGTCTGCACCAGAAGCCATGTGAGGAGAGACTTAAGGAGCTTAATATGTATATCTTGGAGGAAAGGAGGGAGAAGGGGGGACATGATAGAAACATTCAAGTACCTCAAGGGAATCAACAAAGTCCAAGAGGGTAGCATCTTTCAGCAAAAGAGATGTACAAGAACAAGAGGGCACAATCTGGAGATAGAGGGGGGGGACGGCTCAGGGGCAACGTGAGGAAGTATTTTTTTCACAGAGAGGGTAGTGGAAGCATGGAACAGCCTTCCAGAGGAAGTAGTGAAGTCAAAAACAGTGGGGGAATTCAAGAATGCATGATACAGACATAAGGCAATTCTAGTGGGGGGTAGGAGGAGGAAGTAGGCTGTTGGTTAACTAGGATCTGCAGTTTCTCCGAAAGGTAGGGAAATGGGCAGACTGGGTGAGCCAAGCAGTTCTTATCTGCCATCAAAGTCTTTGTTTCTATGCTGTAGTTTATTAAAGTGCCAATGCTATGGCACATCTTAAACGTTCTTTATCAAAACACATGCCAAAGGAACAGAACACACACTTTAAGTACTACTGAATGACGTCAGTATTCTGCGACACGGAAGTGCAAAAGCATGTGTTCTGTTCCTTTGGCATGTCTTTTGATAAAGGGCATTTAAGTCGTGCCATAGCACTGGCACTTTTTATTATAGTTACATATTTTTCCCCCTCGGAGTCCTCTGCTGCCCTCTGACGTCCCCCCAGCACGGACACCGGGTATGAGGCCCCCTTCCCTGAACCCCACGACTTACCCTTCATGGCAGGGGGGCCGGGAGCAACCTGATCCACCAGACCAGATGAGTATTCGGGGAGGTGCCTTCCTGGGCCGTTGCGTTGGGGGACCATCATCATCCTGCAGAGAATTCCCATTTTTCACTTTCCTGGCTTCCTGACTCCCCCAAGAGGACTGTGGCTTGCAATGGCACCAGCGGCGGTAGTGTGCATGCTCCCCTGCACACCCATGCCAAGTGCCTGCCACAGTCACTCTCCTTCAGTCCACCTCCCAGCCTCCACTAGGGGGCAGGCAATCGCCGAACGCTGCTAACCCCCCCCCCGGAGAAGGAGAGCAGTCCTGAGGATGCTCAATCCTTCTCCCCCCTGCCAACCATTGGCAGCCCATGCTCATTCCCAAACACGGGTCGCCGGTGTGACGTGAGGTAAGGTGCCCAGCGCCACCGGGACAGCCATAGCACTTTAATAAACTACAGCATTTATTTGACTCCAGCAAGCAACATCATATTTTGGTGGTGTTAAGTGCAGGATTTTTTGTGACTTTCATTGTTTGACTCTATCCCGGCACACCAGCCTGATGCACTCTTCTTTCGGCAATTTGTTTTTTTCTCCCCCAGGTTATTTTCCTTTTTCCCATTTTTCTCACTATACAGCAATGACACTTTGGGCATGGCATTCGGTTCACATGAAGCACCTTGGGGATGAGGCACCCCCCTCCTCGAAGCTTTGGCAGGGATGCAGAATAATCCGCTAAATATTTCAGACCCTTTTTTACGGCAGTGGGCTTGTCAGTATCTAACTTATTTACACCAGATCTTAAGATTCCCTTGGGGTTTGCCCCTTTTCAGATTTACATGCTTCATATTCTCTACCGACCTCCACTCATTACCGGTATTTGCAGATCCATCCATATATACAAATGCTACCTCTCCCCATGCAGATGCCTTTCAGATTCAGTTCCAGCTTTAATTACATTGATTTTATTTCACCAGCAGGGCGGGTTACAGGAGCATCTGACTGGCAGACTATATGCTACAGTATTCTTTGGGACCAAGCGAAAGATTCTACACTTTCCATTTTAAACCAATGGAACAAGGATCTACAGATCTCTTGCGACCATGCCCTGTGGGTGAAATATTGTCTTCCAACATACAAACTTTTGATGGCACTTTTTTTTTAAAAGAGTTTGCTTGGAATAGTCAGATAACATTCTTCAAGACTCCAGTAGTTTCAATGAAATGCCTAGGAGAGCAGGCTGGCATTTTTGGCTGGTGGGCTTGTGGTGAGACCAGGGCCGACCATGCTCATGTTTTTTGGTCCTGCCCACTCTTGCGTCCTTATTGGATGGCTATTTCAACTGTTTTAGCATCAATGTTCAATATTCCATCACCTCTGTCTCCCATATTAATCCTTTTACATATACACCCTGCTCCTTCAAATGTTAGTGGCATGAAACTTAAGCTCTTGTTGACCCTTTGGTTTGCATGAAAAAAGTGATAACCAAACTACGGCTCCAGTTATAGCCTCCCCAGATGGCTCAATGGGTAGCACTAGTAGATACTATTTATCAGCTCGAAAAATGTATGTATTAGTTCTTAAATATTATGCCAGTATTTGAAGAGACTTGGAGATGATGGGTACTTTATAAATTGCAAACAGGTTCAGCATTTGTTACGTAAACTCTGTTTAGTCTTCAGGTTTGGACACTAAGTTGTTAGTATCAATGGCTTGGCAGGTTGCACACTCACCTCTGAGGCCAGAAGATCAGAAGGCTGTGGGTTCTATCCCCACACCAGGCACTTGGTTAAATTCCAATACTGAACTGCAGTGCAGCATGAGGGGGGTGCTGCACTCCTGAGGTACAGTCTTTCGGATGAGACGTCAAACTGAGGTCCCATCTGCCTGTTCTGGTGGTAATTCAGGTGAATGTTAAAGATCCCATGGCACTTCCCGAAAAGTGAAGGGGAATTTCTCCGGTGTCCTGGCCAAATTTCCCCCATTCACTAAAAATACCACCAACAGCTTACTCTGGTTCAGTGTCAGTTGGCATCCATCTGTATCCCCTCCCCCGGAATGAGGCTGAAAATAGGCAGAATTGTGTAGTCCTCCTTTCCCGGCCAACAAAAAACTAAATAAAAAAATAATTTAAGATTCCCTGCTGGTAATTTTGTTTGCAGCAGGGCTATAGTCTGGCTTTACCCATGCCTTACCGTAAAGCTTTTTGCATTAAGCGTTTTAGTCTTTTTTCTTAGTTCTGTTGTTACTGCTAAATTTCTTCAGTGTTGGCATCTAATACGCTGCCAGCCTATACATCTACTTAGTATACTATTTAGTTCTTTGATATATGAAGCCCTTCATGTTCTTGTATTTTATCTTTTATTATGAACTTGTTACACTGTTAAATTGATTGTTGCACTTTTATCTTTTTCCTAGTGTTGCTCAGACAGTATCCTATAAATTACGATACCAACAGATACCTCCCATTTGGCCGGAGAGTTGCTGTGGTAGGATAGCAGTGCTATCTGACCATGGATCCTGCCCTCTAGGATCCAGTGCATGGATCCTATGAATGCTGTGGATCCTCACAACAGATCCAGCTCAGATCCTAACCATCTGACCTAGGAGCCCTGGATCTGACCTAGGATCCATCACTATCTGACCTCGGATCCTAACTATCTGAAGTAGGATCCCTGGATCTGACCTAGGATCCATCACTATCTGACCCCGGATCCCAACTATCTGACCTAGGATCCCTGGATCTGACCTAGGATCCATCACTATCTGACCCCGGATCCTAACTATCTGAAGTAGGATCCCTGGATCCCAACTAGGCTCCCTGGATCCTAACTAGGACCCATCACTATCTGACCCTGGGTCCTACATCTGTCTTTGGTAGGATTTCTAGTAGAATCCAAGTCAGGATACCAGCACTACCTGACAGATAGTGGTAGGATCCACAAAAGCACTATCTGAGCAACACTACTTTTTCCCAATGAAGTTATCATTTAAAAAAAAAATACACTAGTAGTAACATAAATCTATGCCATACTTTCATGAGAGACACAGACTTTGTTGGCTCCAGTGAACACTTATTAATACAGTCCAAAGTCCCACTGTATATGAAAGGCCGTGCTACTATGTCAAGTTTAAAATGTTACAGCAGTTTAATGGTGTCATTCTTGTGCCAGAACATCATGTTTAAATGAACAGCAGATGCAATTAAAATTCTCAGCTCATGCCACAAACCCATAAACATCCACAGCCTTTGCAATGAATTGCTAACAGAAATGATGGCTCTGAAGCCTTTCACACACTGACACTCGTGCTGTTCTGATGCTGTTATCTCTACAATGTCACTGAGCTATACACCTGGCAGAGTCTTGCAAGGTTACCTCTTAATGCCATTGTCCCTATGAGTATATTAAATAGCAGTGTAATGAAACAAGTTTACTGTTAGGGCTCTCTCTTCGTTACAAACCATTAAACTCATGCAGTGATACAGACTAGTGAACATGGACAACAGACCATAGCAGAAACACCCGAGGCCAAGTATGAATGAGCGTTAAACTCCACACAGAACTAAAACATATCAGTACTAAAGGCAATAATGGAAACATAATTTCAATTTTCAGAAAGTGAAGCAGCAGCACGAAGGTATAGCCTTCGGGCACTGCAAAATGAGGGATGAATACTACACACCATTTACTCCCCACAGAACAAGTGGAAAACAAGAATTTATTTTGTAGGTTTAATTTCTGCTTGCTAAAAATATAGTTAGTACTGTTTTTTTCCCCATAATCTTATTTACTGGTTGATTATCTGGAATTCTGAAAATACATTAACAATACAAGCCCACCATTAGATTATAGTGGTTCTAACTCAAGTAATTAAGTCTGAGCTCCTTTATCTACAACTGATGCACTCTATAAAAATGTAAGCCTCCATTGACAGCACATCATTCAGTTTCTCTGTACTATTTTATGCAATAAATCTCTGAAGGTAGAAGGGAGATGACCATCCCTATTAAACATTCAAATATCTCTTAAAATTCAGATGAAATTCTATCAGACTTACCATCAATATTGTTTCTGTTAATTCCAACACTGTCACTGAAATTAGTCATAACAGCTGGGTAATCATATTATCCCACTAGGGAGACTGTATTCCAAACAAAGCTGTCACATCATCTCCGAACCCTGTCATTCCCTGTATGCCAGTTTGCAATTCTGCCATGCAATATATGCAGCATTCCCTGATGAAGAGTCATGTCAAACTCGAAACGTCGGGGTAACTGCCATGCTCTCAATTTAACATTTCTCCAATAAATTCTACTTTTGTGAAGCTCTTTGGATTGTTGTGATGAGTCTGCACTACTGTATTGACTTTTTTCTCCTAGAGTGCTGCCTCCTAGTGAGCTGTTCTAGAATCATGGATGGCCTGCACCTCTGTGCCTTGAGTATCATCTTGTGGATCAGAGGGAATGGAAGGAAAGCAATCGGGAGGTCCTGAGCCCAGGAACACTGGAATGCAGCCCCCAAACAGAATCCTGCTGAGGGCAATGAGCACAAAACAGCCTCACCTTCCTGTTCTCCCAGGAAGTGAACTGATCCACTGATGGTGCTTCCCACACACAAAATACCTAGGATACCATCCGTGGGCGTAGTGCCCACACATGGGATGCTACTCTTGAATGACAGAGTGTCTTCCAGCTGGTTACACAGAAACATAGACAATGATGGTAGAAAAAAAAAACAGGTCACTCTCCTGTAACTGTAGTTCTAGGAGTGGTATATGGTTCACATCCACACACTGGCAGTTCTTCCTCAAGAGCTGATTCACCATAATGTCTTTAAGCAAAGCTCCTCCCACAACCCTGGTGGTATATCCTCAGCTCCGCCCCATGACATCAGATCCTGCACGCTGGAAGCAAGGACATGTGTGCAACTTGCCAGAGGAGGTTGAGTGGGTGATGCGGATCTGAACCATATATCACTCCTAGAAATGAAAATGATGTACTCACTGTAATTCTTGATCTTTCAGAATATCTTCCTCATTCATTACTGGATGGGTCTGTGCTAGAGGAGCTAGGACCCCTTGGGAAATTTAAAAGCTAAGAGCTAGGGAGCCGATGTTGATGATAGCACCACGGACGAGGCTGAAACATGATGTGGTGCTCATGGACTGGCTATTAACCGACGCCGGCCCCCTGCTTTTCTCAGTTCTGTCTGCCAGGAAAGGACACAAGTGACAGAAAAAAAGAAGAAGGGAAAACAGGGGCAAGGTTGCCCAAAGGATGGGACAAAGGATACAGGTTATAAAAGGAATAAAATAATAAAACCTGTCTAGCAGAGAATGAAAAGAGTAAGTAAGTAAATAAGTAAAAATTAATTTAGTTAGGAGCCCAATCCCTGGGGCTCTGGGCACTGTGCAGAATAGACTGTTTAAACAGGGCCACAATTTAAATAATCAGCAAAATAAACTGTAAAAGATATTAAATACATCAGGCATAATTTAAAATACATCTGCAGGGTAAGCTAGGTTAAAAAGGTGGGTCTTTAGGCCCCTCCTGAACACCTCCACCGTAGTGGCCTCAGTCAGAGATCTTGGGAGCAAGTTCCAGAAGACTGGGCTGGCCACCCTGAATGAAAGACCACATGAGATTTTCAGCCCAGTCCTCGGAATTACCACAAGGCCCTGGGTGGAGGAACAGAGCGAGCATGTCGGGATGGCAGGGATAAGGAGGTCTGGCAGGTAGCCAGGGCCCGATCCATATAGGGCCTTCATTGGTGAGCAAGACCACCGTGAAGAGAACCTACCATCTGACCGGCAGCCAGTGCAGACCCCGCAGGACCACGGTCACATGACAAAACCTTGATAATCCTGACAGCAGCCTGGCCGCTGCATTCTACACTGGCTGCAGCCAGCAGAGGTTTCCCCCACTGATCCCGAGGGATACAGCATTACAGTAGTCTAGCTTTGACGTCACAAAGGTGTGCACCAGTGACGGCAGAGCTTCAGGTGGAATTAGGGGTTTAATCAGGGTGATGTTCCTCAGATGGTAAAAGTGAATTTTAATGACAGGTAACACCTGAACCTCAAATGTCAGCCTGTCGTTGAGGGCTACACCCAGATTTCTCACCCTAGAGGACGCCAGCAACGATATCGATCCCAGAACCAAGCCTGTTGTCATCCTGGAGGTGTCCCCATCATGCCCGTGGCCAGGCTCGGTCACTAGAGCCTCCGTCTTGTCTGGGTTAAGTCTCAACCAGTTAAGAATTCATCCAATCCTGGATCTCGGCAAAACATTTATTCAGCACTTCGACAGCACCACTTGTCTCTGGTGCGAAGGACATGTACAGCTGGGAATCATCTGCATAGCAGTTAAAACTCAAGCTGTACTGTCTGATGATCTACCCCAAATGTAACATGTACACCAAGAACAGCACTGGTGATAGGATTGAGCCCTGAGGAACTCCACAGGTCAGAGGCAGACAGGAGGAGGAGAAATTCCCCATCACCACCCTCTGCCTCCTTCCCGAAAGGACTCAAACCAGTTGAAGATAACACCGGTGAGTCCAGAAATCTCTCTAAGGTGATCCAACAACACAATGTGGTCCATGGCATCAAATGCTGATGACAGATCAAGAAGAATGAGAACTGACCACTCTCTTCTGTCTCTTGCCATGAGAAGATCATTATGCACCCAGACTAGTACCATCTCTGTGCTGTGCCTTGCCCTAAACCCAGACTGGAAAGGCTCAGATGTCACAGGTCTCTAGGTGTTCCTCGAGTTGCAGAGCCACCATCCTCTCAACAACCTTCCCTAAAAATGGGAGGTTGGAGATTGGTCTATAATTCGCTAGGACATCGGAGTCGTGAGATGTTTTTTTCAGAAGGGGCTTCACCAGCGCCTTCTATAAAACGTCTGGGAAGACCCCCTCTGAAAGCGAACACTGGACCAATGACCTCAATGCATCCCACTAGGAGCTGTGTTGGGCCAGGGTCCAGTTCACAGTAACTGGGCCGCAGCTTCAAAATCACCTTGGAGACCTCAGCCACCCCACACTGGTCAAAACTCAGACTAGACAACAGGAGTGCCCCTGCTCCACCCAGACCACACCCTGCAGGTCTGGTCCAAACCCACTGGCGAGATCCTGACCCGAAAGGAGGATACCCTGTCAGAGGAGCTCACTACCCTGGGTTGTGACATCCTACCATGCCCCGTACTTTATAGCATTCAATCCCAGGGCTCACACATACTCCTTTTCTCCATCCACCTTCTCTACATCCCATTTTACCAACTCCTTTCTGTGCACTGTGCCCTCCTAGCCTTTCTCCCCCTACCTCCCTCCCTTCACCTCTACCTAGTGTATATTTTTATTTTTTTTCTTCCGTTACTTCCTCCTGCAACCTTAGATAACCTGCTTTATCTTCCTATAGACACTTCTATGTATGTAAATACCGTGTAATCTGTACAATATCTGTATAATTCTATGTACATATGAACTTCTTTTTCTTCCTCTCTGTAAAGAGTATTATCTGTATTGCCTTGTAAATACCTGTGTTGACCTGTATATACAATTGTTCATGCTCCACCCAGGTCCATCTTGCAAATGAGCTTCTGCTCAACGATGAACGCCTGGTTAAATAAAGACTTGATTGATTGATTGAGGGATTGATTGAGAAGAACTGAGCAAACTCTTTGCAAAGTACTACTGAAAAAGCTTTTTTTGGCTGTAGACAGACAGGATGGAGAAGCCTGTTCACAGCCAAAAGAGCTGAGCTGGTCTATTCCCCCCGCCGCAATCTCCCTGGACAGGAACTCTGCTTTCTTATGGTCGACTGCCCTTTGATAGTCACCATAGTGATTTCTCATATCCAGCCTATCCTCCTCTAGCTGGGTCCTACGCAAGCAACACTCCAACCTCCGACCCATGGTCTTCATCGCCCTGAGGGCCTCACCAAACCACGGGGGTACTAGGGCAAGAAGACCTGGGCTGTACACAGACCGGTGTAATGGCATCGAGCACCTCAGAAACAGCCCTATCATAGGCTGCAACTGACTCACCCAAGCCTACCACACTAACGGCACTAACACTGGAAAAATCAACTACCACCATCAGTCCCTCTGGGGACAGTCCCCTTAAAGGGCAATAGCTGATCATCTCAACAGAGGAGGGACCATAATGGGGAGCCCCGAATGAGAACTTCACTGTACAATGATCAGACCAAAAAACCCAATCAATCTCAAGATCAGAGACCTCAAGACCCAGTAAGAATACCAGGTCCAGGGTGTGGCCATGGTGATGGGTCACAAAGGCAACTGCCTGTGCTAGGCCCAGCGATATCATCAGCTGGAAGAGGTCAGAACCAAACTGTGAGGATTCATCATCGATCCAGGCATTGAAGTTCCCCAAAATAAGCCATCTAGGTGACTCCAACACCCTGTTGGCGATGAAGTCCGCAGCATCCTGCAGAAATTCTCCATCTGACCTTGGTGGGCGGTAAACCAGGAGACGTCTACAGCCTGCACCTGGACCCCCACGCACTGCCACACATTCAAATGACCTGGTACATCCCACTGAATGTAGGGAGAAGTTCAGGTCAGATCTAAAACAGATGCCTCCTCAGGCAGTGTACTACGGAGTACCTATCCGGGACCGATGCCTCTAAAACTGGCCCCGCATCATCCCCCAGGCAGGTCTCCGTGATGCACGCCACGTCGATCGAGGAAATCAAGTCCGACATAATCGCGGTCTTGTTCCTTATTGACCTGGCATTGCACAACACCGCCTGGAGGGGATCAGTGAAGACTGTAGGCCCTCTAGCTGCCTGCCCACATGGTCTGGTGGGAGCCCTAGGAATGGAGACCAAACACGTCGGGCCTCTCTCAAGGCTATGTTTCCTCCAAAGGTGCCTCCTGCCCCATACCACCCTGATCCCATTCACCTCCATTAAGCTCCTGGCACCCTGCCACTGACCCCTCACCCCCCTTGCATTTCACCTCCCAACGCCCTATAGTGGCAGCGGGGGATTGCAAAAAGGGTGGAGGTCATGCAGCAGGGCTGCTAGATAGCTAATCTGGAAGGGCCCCAGACTCCTGCACATGACTAAATAAAATAACTGAACTAAGACAAAATCCCTGAATTACAAAACCAAATAAACAATAACAAAATAATCAATTAATACAATCTTAACTACTCACTCACACATCATTCACACCATAAATACAATAAACGATTCCCTACACAGACACTCACCTGACACACCCTATCTAGACCTAGATACCACCCACAACCACCCTAATCCCATAACATATACATTTATTTACTCAAAACCATAAGGAGAATCCTCAAACTTAAAGGCTCAGTGCAACTTCCAGGAGAAGGTTTTCAGTCTAAAAGTATATGCCTATCAGAGGAGAGATGCAATGAAAGGCTAGTCCCATAACAGCGGATGGGGGTAGGTTCCACACTGAAGTTCAGCCTTGTCCTTCCAGTGGTTCCAACTCTGGAAAACTATCATTGGACTATTCAGGGAATTATATGTTTTGACATCAGAATTTAAATAATTTTTTTAATAATTTTCTGACTTGTTCTCTTTCCCATACTGTATGCATTTCTTATCCCCCACCCCTTATTTCTAGTCATTCTGTTTCCATCTTCGGCTCTCTTTCTTATACACTTTCCCTCACCACTCTCACTTTTCTCCTTGTCCTCCATCTCTATTCTACTACTTTCGTTAAATTTTGAAAATCTGGGAATACTGACATTCTGTTTAATTTTACAACTTTAAAAAGCCAAAAAATTTGAAAGAAACGTTAAATAAGTTAGAAATCACCTCAGAATAACTTTTGTCTCATCATACTATAAGTAGGATAATGATCATTCATGTAGCTCTATTTAGAGACTTAAGTTTCCCTTAATTTATTTTCATTTATTTATAGCGAACTTCAGTGTGGAACCTACCCCTGTCCGCTGTAATGGGACTAGCCTCACATGGTATCTCTCCTCTGACAGCATATACTTTTGGACAGTAGTAGACAAATCATTAACTTAAGGGGATGTACATGCATTTAATGTACCTCTTTTGTTAGGTTAGTCAATTTATTGCCTGTCCATACCTATGCCTTTCTTTATCTAGTTTTACACTACCCTGGGCTATAGAATTACTATTTGAATTCCACAACTAAATCTGAAAAATAGCAGTTAGGTAAGAACTTACCGTAACAGTAGATCTTCGAGAGCGGTTCCTGCAGTAGGTCTTCACAGATACGACTGTGCCCTCTGGCGTCAGGACCGTACAGCAAACTTCTAGCTAGCAATACACACCGAGGGACTGCCCCCGGTGTCAGATGGCGGGACGTCAGCGTGACAGTATATAGGGAGCAGTCCCCATGCCGGCCCTCCAGTTCTCCCACCGGAAGATCCCTGTAAGGATTACGGGAGAAAGGAACATTACTCCTAGAGCCCGGAGCTGCTGGTAGTTGCCCTGAAAAGGGATAGGAAAAACAGGAGCTGGGGGAAGGTGGGAGGGAAAATATGACCTACTGCAGGAACCTCTCTCGAAGATCTATTGTTATGGTAAGTTCTTACGTAACTGCTATATCTTACTTCAAGAGGGTTCCTGCAGTAGGTCTTCACAGATAGGACCAAATACCAAGCAGTCAAGAAAAACAAGTCAGAGACTAAGGTCCTGGACTCGGAATGTCTACCAACATGAGAGCCTGTTATGATGAGAAACCGGCTCAATGCCTAGAGTCAATGTCCAGACTATAATGCTCGGTGAAAGTATGGACTGAAGACCAAATGGCCGTGGCACAAATATCTGAAGTGGACATGTTCCGTAAGAAGACTGTGGAAGCAGCCATGCCACAAGTCGAGTGACCTTTAACTTCCCCCAGAAGGGGTTTCTCATACTTCTGACAGATGAACGAGATGCAATTAGACAACCATTTGGACAGGCCCTGTTTAGAAATGGCTGTACCCTTACGTCTGGGTGCGAAAGTCACAAAAACCTGGTCAGATTTGCACACCTCCTTGGTCCAAGAGATACAGTATCTCAAGATCCTGTGTGACGTCCGACTTGTGCAAAAGGTATTCCCCCCTATTGGAATACTCGGGATAATAAACCAGCAATTGAACATCTTGGTTCAACGTAAATTCCGAAACCACTTTCGGTAGAAAGGAAGGATTAGTCTGCAGTGCCAGCCAGTCTCTGTGGAAAATTAAATAAGGCTCCTTGCAAATGAGGGCCTGAAGTCCCTGAAATTCTTCAAGCTGAGGTAATATCGACTAAAAAGAGCACTTTCCAGGACAAATAGCACATGTCGCAACTTGCTGCCGGCTCAAAAGGGGGCAAAGTAAGTTTCTCTACAATAAAATTTAAATCCCAGGGGAGAATCGGACTATGGACCAGAGGTTTTAAGTGGAGGATCCCCTTGAGAGAGGCTTTAGAGACCTCTAACTGCTCTAGGGTTTTGCCATCCACCGGAAGGTGGTAGTCAGAAACTGCTGAAAGATGGACTTTCAGTGAAGAGTAACTGAGGCCTGAATCAGACAGGTACTCAAGAACCTGGGGCGCCGAGCAAGAAAAGAGGTCAAGGCCCTTGGCCATGGCCCAAATGGTGAATCTCTTCTACTTCGTGGCATACGCAGATCTAGTGGACTGTTTTCTGGCCTCCACTAGAACCTGGGCGACTCGCAAGGAGACGCCAAAACTTGAGGCCACTATGTCCAAAGGTGCTACGCGTGCAAGTGGAGAGACCTGAGGCTCGGATGCATCCGGCTGCCCTGCTCCTGAGATAGAAGATCATGGAGGAGAGGAAGAAGTACTGGGGGTTCAGATGCTAGCTGCTGTAGCAGGGGGAACCAGATCTGCCGAGGCCAGAGGGGAGCTATGAGAATCATGCGAGCGCCCTCTGCTTGAAGCTTCAGCAGAACCATCTGCAGAATTGGAAAGGGAGGGAAAGCATACAGAAACCTCCCTGTCCAACAAAGAGTCAGAGTGTATGTGCCAAAAAACACCACACCCGGGAACGAGCGAGCAAAAGTTGGGTAGTTTTGCATTGGATGGGGAGGCGAATAGGTCTATTTCTGGCCAACCCCCACTGATCGAAGAGATCTTCCACTACCTCCTGCTTTAGTTCCCATTTATGCGCCCATGCAACGGTGCAGCGGAGATTGTCTGCCAGGATGTTGTCAACTCCCAGAACATGGACTGCTGTTAGGGACAGGCCGTGCTGGACTGCCAAGTACCACACCCGCATTGCCTCCCTGCAGAGGGGGTACGATCGGGTGCCTCCCTGCTTGTTTATGTACCATACCATGGCAGTGTTGTCGGTCTGGATTAGGAGTGTTCCCAGCTGTAAGAGGGGCTGAAACCCCTGGAAAGCGTAGAGCACATCTGTCATCCCTAGAACATTTATGTGCAAGTGCTCCTCTTGTGGGGACCATCGAACCCAGGTGGGCTCCCCAACCTTGACCCAAGGCATCCATTGTGAGGGTCATGGAAGGAGATGGAGATGAAAGGCCCCCCCCCCCCCGAGGAGAGGTCGGATGGCTCCTACCACCACAGAAGATCCCTCTTCATACTGCTGCTGGGTCACCCTCATATGCAGTCTGGCCAACGGAACTGTGGTGATGGCCACCGCCATTAGACCCAACAGGCAAAGGGCAGAGCGTGCTGTGGTCCAAAGACAGTTGGACACAGACAAAGCTTGTTCAATCAGTGTTTCCGCCCTGTCCAAAGGTAAGAAGGCCCTGCCCTGGACCGTATCCAACATCGCTTCAATGAATTGGAGGCACTGAGAGAGTGAGAGTTGAGACCTGGGATAGTCCACAGTGATTCCAAGCCAGGTAAAGAGGTCCAGGGTGGTGGAGAGAGACTCCATCAGACTGTCCTGAGATGGGGCCAACAACAGCCACTCGTCCAGCTATGGGAACACATAAATCCCCTTGTGGTGCAGAGCCACAGCCACCGCTGCCAGGCACTTGGCAAAAAACAGGGTGCCGAAGAAAGGCCAAAAAAAGGGCCTTGAATTGATAGTGGTTCTCCTGAAAGGTGAACCGAAGGAAACGGCGGTGGGCCTGGAGGATAGGGATGTGCAGGCAAGCATCCTGCATGTCCAGCAAACACAGCCATTGGTTCTGTTGGAGCAGGGGTAAGAGCCCTTGGAGGGTAAGCATGCAGAACCTCTTGTATTCCACAAAGAGGTTTAGCAGGCTGAGGTCCAGAATGGGCCTCAGATCGCCTGTCTTTTTGGGCACCAGGAAAAAAATGGAGTAATACCCACTTCCTGTCTGCCTGACAGGAACCGGCTCTATGGCTGATTCGTCTAATAGAGCCTGGATTTCCTGCTGAATGAAGAGTAGATGACCTGATGGGTAATGAGACCTACCCAAAGGGCTGTCCGGGGGTCTGTCCAGGAACTTGACTGAGTGCCCTCTTGCGATCAGTTGGAGGACCCAAACATCTGTGGTCATCACCTCCCATCCATCCAGGTGGAGGGTGAACCTTCTCCCCACTGGCTCCACTGACAAGATGGGAGGAGGTGGAGGGGGTCCCCTTGAGTCAAGAGGCAGAGGGGAGGGCACCTCTGCTGCATCCAGCGGCCTTTTGGGCTTTTGCCTGAGGGGTCTGGGCATTAGAACCAGTGGTGTGGTGCTTACCCTGACATCTGTTCTGGTTCTTTCTATTCCATCTTTTTTGTGGGCGATGAAAAGGCTGCTTGGGTTTTTGGCCTGAGCGGTACATGGAGCAGACATCCCACAGGGATCTGCCACTCTCCTGTAGCTCTGTGATTATATCCTTCGTGTCAAAGCCAAACAGGACAGAACCCCTGAAGGGGTATCCAGTAGAGTGGTTTGGACGTCTTGCACCAGTCCCGCAAGATGGAGCCATGCCAGATGTCTCAGGCAAATGTCCGAAACGGTGCATCGGGCCACCTAGTCCACTGAGTCATAGGTGGAACGCAATGCATGGTGGCAGGAAGACTTGTTAAGTCTCACCTTGTCCAACAGCTTATTCCTGAGTTCCTCATTCGGGATAGACTGAAGCACTTTCTCTAAGTCGGTCAAAGCCGACTTCTGGAAAGAGATCATGTGGGCCATGTAATTAACAGACCGGATCACACAGGTGGAGGAAGCGTACACCTTGCAGCCATATTGGTCCATCTGCTTGGACTCTTTGTCCAGAGGTGAGGCACTCAGATGCTTTGGTTGAGCCGACCTATCGTGGGCCACTGTAATGACCATCGAGTCAGCCTGAGGTTGACTCGTAAGGTGGCTCACCCCTTCTGGGGTATGATAGGTGCCGTGTGCCTTTCTAGAGACCACAGGAATTGAGGATGGTTGTTGCCATATTGTGGATGCTAGGTCCCCATGCAACCCTGTCCAAGATGGAATGTGTAGGGGGTCTGCATTGGTCAAATCCAGGTGCTCTGCAGGCCTCATCATTTTTGGATCCATCTCCTGGGATGCTCAACAGCAAGCCTGCTGGATGGATCTAAGGAGTTCAGCAAATGACGGGTCCTTCGGCTAAGATTTGGGAGACTCCTTGGGTTGTGGTTCCATTGGAGAATGAGGCTCTGAGTGTGCTTCAGTGTCGGAGTAGTTATCTGAGTCTGAAGACTCCGGTCTGCTGGGCAGAGAAATGTCTGGAACCTTTTCTGTGACCCTGAAGCCCGAAAGGGCCCCAGCTGGGCACCTGCCAGAGTCCCTATCTAATGACCGATGGTCGACTGGGGATGGGCTCCTAGGAATTACCCTGTGGGTTGGGGTAGAAACCATGACTGGATGGGGGTGCCCCAGCTCCTGCAGGAGATGCTATTTGGTGTCCTTCCACCAGGCCAGAATTGTCCCCTGTGGTTCCGGCTGAGGAGGAGGAGGAGGAGGCAGTGGAGGCTTATAGCCTGGAAACCCCCAAGGGAGAATATGAGGGGTAACCAGGAGCCTGGTACCAATAGGGGTAGGGCTGATGATGGTACCCCTGGTAAATATGGCTGACATCGGGTACCCAGGCGTCAGCACATCATCAACCGGCCGATGGCCTCCCTGGTGCCAAGTAAAAGGGAAGTGTGGTCGGGGTTCATGCCTGTAAGACCGGATGGGCGGAGGGCCAGCCCAGAAGGCAGCGCTGAGGGACCGCTCAACATGTGGGTCTGGTCGACAAGCCTGAGGCCGGTTGGAATCCCTGAAGGGCCAGGTGAGGGCTCCAGTGCCGGAGCGAGAAATCCTGAGGACATTCCTGAGTCTGGAAGACATAGACGGGAGAGTGGCCTGGCATCGGGGGCCTAAGAGGACCCCATGTCTGATCCGAGACCAGCGAGGGGGTAAAGGAATGGAAAACCCCATCAATGGATCCGCTGGAGAAGCAGAAAGCTCAGACAGTAGACCCGATATAGGAGAAGGAATCCCCTGGCCAGAAGCACACATGTCACGAAGGTCCGGGGAAAACAACGGGTTGGGCTGAGTCAGTGAATCCAAGGAAGGAAAACCCTCGCAAGACAAGGAGGTGCCTGGAAGCTGGCTCTGCACGACGTTGGGTAGTAGACACACACCTGACAGAACAGCTTCAGCTGAGAGGTCGTTGGACAGGCCAGCGACCGACTGATCGGCCTCGACAGAGCGGATGTTGGAGGAGCCGGCGTCCAACTTATCGGTTGCAGTCAGGCGGACAACAGTGGAACTGCAGTCCAGCTTACCAACTGAGGCCGTACACCCGGCGGTGGAGCCAGAGGGTGACTTATCGGCCTGAGAGCTGTCGACAGGCCCTGAAGTAATATCCTCCTGGGAGGAATACCCCTGTCGCCCACTGACAAAGGCGGGAGGCGTGTCGGTGACTGATCCACCAGAGTGGATGGAGACCGAGGAGGAGGAGGAGTACTCACTGAGGTGGACGCCCCACCTGAAATAGCATTGGCTGCCTGGTGACACTGGGTAGAGGGGGACCAGTCCCGGCGCTTCTCCTCCTTCTTTTCCTTGCGCTCAGAGGTGGGTGAAGAACATTCCCGCAGCTCCTGAAGCTCCATTTACACTGATGCAAGGTGTTTTTTCAAAAGGTGGGCATTGAGGGCTTTCTGACGCCTGATGTGCATGGCCTGGTTGAAGGACTGACAGATGTCACAGTCGTCAATTCTGTGTTTTGGGCCTAAACAGAGGACGCAGCGGGAGTGATCGTCCCCATGCAGAATCGGAATGCCACACTGTAAGTACTTCTTCTTGGCTTTTCCCAAAGACATGCATTAAACTTTAGAAAAAGACAGGAAAAGAACACAAAATACTTATAAGATGGCGGTCGACTGTAGCCGAGTTCACCACAAGATCCGGCGTTATACAGGTCGCATCATGGAAAAGAACTGGAGGGCGGGCGTGGGGACCGCCCCCTATATACTGTGATGCTGGGGGTGGCCCCCCGCTATGTATTGCAAACTAGAAGTTTGCTGTGCGGTCCTGATGCCAGAGGGTGAAGTCCTATCTGCGAAGACCTACTGCAGAAACCCTCTCCAAGTAAGATCAATAAATTCTGATTTAAACCCGATGATGTTTAAGACTACATTTGGCATAATTTGCAGACATGGTGTTACTTTCAGTTAACTAGAAATCTTGACTTGCTAAAAGAGAATATAATGATCATTGAATATTATTTACCATACTGCATTGCTGCCAGTCTTTAATGCAGATCTTGTTTTATATATTCATTCTTGTTTTTCTGAATGTCTGAATTCAGTATCCTTTTTTTACATTTTATGCACTACCACTTTAACTGCAATTGATTAAATAAGATGTCTGTGCCTAACTACAGACACCCCCCCCGATGAAGAATTAACGTTCGAAGCGCTGGAGCTGCGATAGTTGGCACGTTCTCCATGCCATTGCCTTCCCTCAACAATAAATTGGCATTAAAAAAAATCCTTGAGTGCTGGAATTCATTTTTCGATTTGCTTGGCTTACGACCTTCTCCAAGCACCCTGGGCCTGATTCCTGGGTGCAAGTTCCTTTTCCTCACTCTAGAATAGGAAAAGTCCAGCACCTAGATGACAGGTGGCTCACTGATGAAGAGACAAAGCCAAAAAATAGCAAAACTAACTACAAGGAGATTCCTATTAAGATAGAGAGGGTAGAACTCAGAGCTTTTCTTTTCTTTTTTGCCCCATCTTCCTTCCTTCCTTTTTTTTTTTGTTGTTTAATAGAAATTCCCATCCCATACTGAGAGGGGGAATAAGGGAGAAATGGGGAGCAGGCTATCCTAGCTGGCAAGAAGAGAGGACCTGTTGAGAAGACAGGAAGAGGCAAGACTGTGATGCTAATGAGAGAAAACTAAAGAACCTTAGCTGCCCCTTTTTTGTTCCTCTCCCCCCAACATTTTTTTTTTTTTTGGGGGGGTGGCTAGGAGGCAAACAAACAGACCTTCTACAATCACTATCCAAGCCCTAGAAGAAAAAAAAAAGTTTAGATTTTTTTTTTTGCTAGGAGGGGAAGCAGAGAGGCCTATGAAGAAACCATCTAGTTGTCTCCCAAAAAAAAATCTATCTTTAACTTTATTTTTGTAAAAGTGGAGCATGGGCCACCTAACAAGCCATGCTGCTCCCCCTTCCCCTCGCTTATCACCAAAGGGGGTAAGGAAGGGGAGAAAGAGATAGGAAAAAGAAAGACAGGTGAGTTGACCAGACATCTGGCCACAGCGGGAGATGGTGGGCGGGCTGCAGTAATGAATGGTGAGGATATTCTGGAAGATCAAGAATTACAGTGCATATGGCACTTTTATATCTTTCAAGAATCAATCTTCACCATTCATTACTGGATGGGTCAGTGTGCCAAGCTTACCACCAAAAGACAGTGTTGGCTCACCCTGAGAGAAATAGCTACTTCCACAGCCTCCCATGGGGGAGAATCACAAAGAGGCAGGAGCCCCTTAAGGGCCTGGCGAGGCCCAAGACTGGTCAGTAGCAGGCGGAGGCTCCTGTGGCCTAGGAGCAAGACAGCACCCCACAAGTTCATGCCTGGCCCTGCAGGAAAAGAAATGATCTCCCTAGAATCATGAGGTGATCACCCTGTGCCAGACCTAGGGTTACAACCGGGAGAGATGAAGCCATGCCAGTCACCGAATGCAGCCTGCTGTTCCCACCAGCAAGGAGGCTGCCTCGCCAGCGACATAAGATGCCCTTGCTTGGTGCAGCACCAGCTCCAGTCCCTGGGGAGAAAGACGTATGGCCGGTCTAGCTGTCTCACAATCTGGTAAAGACACTAGGAGTCGTCCTAGTGTTGAAGACAGGTACCTGCCACAGGTTGCCAGGTGCGCCTGGTGTACCGAAATGCACTGCAAACCGCTGAGAAGACTCTTTGACCTCAGGCACCAAACTCCACATAGTCCAACTCTGGGAGATGGTCATGCACCAGGCGGAAATGCCCAGAGGCAGTGTTCAGGAGCTGGACTGTAGAAGATGGGTGTGGCATGGCTCCTGGTGCACAGTACTTGCACTAGGCATCCCCAGGACTAGAGAAGGGGCAGAGGGATGGGGCCGGACATGTATACATGCCTCTGCAAAGGGCCCAGGCCATGGAGGTATGACTACAGAGTCGTGACTGTACTCCCCAAGGAAGGACAGTGCCAGGCGGGCAGGATAGCAGCCTGAAAAATGTTCATTTTGTGCCTCCCTCATCATCTCTGACAGGAACTGCTGGTAGCGAGGGATAGTCAGCGTCTGAGAAGATGTGAAGAGTCCTCTTCCTCAGAGAAGGAAGATGAGGATGACAAGGAGCTGGACCGGGGGTGGCTACACTAGAGTCTCAGACTGGAAAATAGCCTGGTCTAGTGCCCTCAAATAGGTGGGAAAGGCACTCACCAACACCCTAAACAAGTCCCAGGTCAGGGGCCTCGAAGGACCCGAAACGTCAGGGAGAGGAGGAGGAGGAGAAGGCAGAGAAGAAATAGTAAGAAGAGGGTCATGGCAAACTAGGCCAGGTCCTCTGCTAGGGCTACGAGAGTATACAGGGGACCTTGCCTGAGGAGAAAGTCTGACAAACTCATCCCCCAGACAACACTCAATCAAGAAGGAGCAATCTAGGAGGTGCCCTGAGCAGAAACCCACAGGTGGGGAGATTGCAGCCACAGAGGTCCCACACGGTGGCCCCTATCCCCACCTGTGGCAGGCCCAGATAGTTCTGGAGAAGCCAGAGGATTCAAGTCAGCACTACGACTCCTGCCAGAGCCGCCACATACTCTGGGGTCAGAGTGAGCCACTGACAAAGATCTACCAGCCCTAACCTCACCAGAAAGGGCACTGCCCATTGGTAAGGGCCTAATGATGGGCTCTACATCAGCTATAGAAGCTGAAGGGAGACAGAACCGTGGACAGCACCATTACTCTCCCTGACACTGAGAATGGCACCGGAACCCTGCCCAACACCGCATCCAGCAATGACCGCCCCTACTGGCACCAGAATCAGTGCCGGGGCTGCTGCTTTGAGCAGCACCAAAGAACAAAAAGGGGACATGCTGTGACCAGCACCTGGCAGAGGAGCAGCTCCTGACAATGACGCCAAGCTCAACCAAGGCCTAGAACTAGGCCCATGAAAAGAACAGTTACATAAAAACTTACTGTAACAGTAGCTCTTCGAGGGGATCTCAGTCATCAGGTCACATATACGGAACTTCACCATCGGTGAAGCAGAATCCACACAGAAGATTTTCAGCAGTACAACTCAGGCTGCCCACGCTGATGTCATCGGTCGACATCACCAACTCTATAAATGCGTGAGTGGCCCCATTCTGTCCTCGGTTTTTCCCTCCCAAGACTAAGGGAGCAAAACTCGTGCCATGGGGGAACAGAGGAGAGAGAGAAGTGCCCAGGCCTAAATAAAAGGCTGGATACAGTGGATAGCCAGTTCTGAGAAAGAGCCCTATAAAGGGGGATGGTGGGAGGGAAAGCAAACTTGATGGCTGAGATTTCCTAAAAGATCTACTGTTATGTCAAGTTCTTAAGCAACTGTTCTGTCTTCATCAGTCATCAGGTCATACAAATGGAACAGGTCCCAAGCAGTTACAGTTGCACATAAACAGTCTGGGAGGAAGGTCTTCCCTAAACTTAAGACAGGAGGCCCTGCATCACAGCCCTGCCAAAACCTGAACAGGCTCTTGAGGCAATGTCCAGCCTGTAGTGCTTGGTGAAAGTATGGATGGTAGTCCAGGCGGCAGCAGCGCAAATGTCAGGAACTGAGATCCCTTTGAAATAGACCACAGAGGTAGCCATGCCCATTGTGGAATGGGCTTTCACCACCCCGGCAACTCTTTGCCATGCTTGTTGTAGCAGAACATAACACAATGTGCCAACCAATTAGACAAACGTTGTTTAGCAACCTGAATTCCATCTCCACCTGGGGCAAAAGAAACGAAAAACTGCTTCGACTTTCTGCATGCCTTAGTTCGGAGCAGATAATACTTCAAAATTCTGTGTATGTCTAACGTATGGAGTAGTGTTTCCCCTGGATTGGCATGCTCAGAAAAATAAAAAGGTAGGTGGATAGATTGGTTCAGGGTAAACTCAAAACCACCTTAGGAAGAAAAGTATAGCTAAGTAAGAACTTACCGTAACAGCAGATCTTTGAGAAAGGCTCTTGCAGTAGGCAATAACCATTAGGACTGAACCGCCAAGCGCTAGGACCACACGGAAAACTTAGCTAGCAGTGTCTGGTGGAGCACCACCCACTCAGTGTCACGTGACCGATGTCAGCCCAGCGCTATATAGTGGGTGGTCCCCACACCTGCCCTCCAGTTCTCCCACCGGAGACCTAAGAAGGTGCGACAGGAGAAAGGAGTGTGCTTCTGGAGCCAAGAAAAAATGCTGAAAGAAGCAGCAGCAGCAGGGGGAAGGAGGGAAGGAAAACCTTGCCTACTGCAAGAGACTCTCTCGATTATCTACGTTTATGGTAAGTTCTTATGCAACTGTACTATCTTACTTCGAGAAGACTCTTGCAGTAGGCAATAAACATTAGGACAGAGTCCCAAGCAGGGTAGATCAGGCAAAGACTGAAAATGGGAGACAGGAAAAGGTCTGCAGTAGGCAGAGTCTAAGACAGAAGGCCTTGAAGGACAGCTAGTCAAAAGTCAGCCCTGCGCCTAGAGGCAATGTCAGATCTGTAATGCTTAGTGTAGGTATGGACAGAGTTCCAAGCGGCTGCCGCACACATGTCTGCGTCAGAGACATTTCTGAAACAAGCAGCAGACGCAACCATGCCTCTGGTTGAATGTTCTTTAACTTCCCCCGCCAGTGGTTTGGTATACTTCTGATAAAACAGAATGCAGTTTGCCAACCAACTGGAAAAATACTGATTTGAAACTGCCGCGCCCTCTCTTTCAGGTGCAAAGGAAACAAAAAGCTGATCCGTTTTGTGGACTGACTTCATCTGATTCATGTAATAACATAAATTTCTGTAGACATCCCGATGTGTGCAGAATAGCCTCTCCTTGATTAGAATGCTCAGGGTAATAAACCGGCAAGTGTATGTTCTGATTCAAAGTAAACTCAGAAACCATCTTTGGTAAAAACTTAGGATTTGTACACAGAGCATCCAGGTCTCTGTGAAAAATCAAATAGGGCTCCTTACACATAAGGGCCTGATGCTCAGAAATCCTACCAGCAGAAGTAATAGCAACTAAAAACAGTTCTTTCCAGGATAGATAGCACAGGTTGTTACTCACGGATGGTTCAAATGGAGGCAAAGTGAGTTTCTCAAGTATGCAGTTCAGATCCCACAGAGGAACAGGGTTCCTGACTGGGGGCTCATGTGGAGGATTCCCTTCAGGAAAGTGCGATAGACCTCCAACTGAGCCAAGGTCTTGCCATCTACCCGAGGATGGGAGGCAAAAATGGCAGATAAGTGGACCGTCACTGAAAAATTGCTGAGTCCCAGGTCAGAGACATGCAAGAGGTACTCCATGACCTGAGGGACAGGACACAAAAAGGGGTCCCAACTCTTAAAGGTTGCCCAGACAGAGAATCTCTTCCACTTCATAGTGTACGTGGTCCTTGTGGATGACTTTCTGGCCTCCACAAGAACCTGAGAAACTGTAGAAGAGACTCCAAAGAGGGAGCCTGCTATGTTAGGAGGCACCACATGTGAAGGTGAAGGGACCTGAGACCTGGGTGAACCAGGGTGCCCTGCTCCTAAGTTAGGAGGTCATTGCAGAGGTGTAGAGGAACCGAAAGCTCCACCGCCAACTGTTGGATCCCCCTCCGCCTGCAGTTTGAGCAGCACCCTCTGCAATAGCGGGAAGGCGTACAAGGACCTCACTATCCAGCAAAGAGACAGAAAACATCAGGCCCAGGAACAAGCAAGCAAAAACTGGATAGTTTTGTTTTGCATGAGGAGGCAAACAGATCTAGATCTGGGTGATCTCAAAGGTTGAAGATGTCTTTGGCTACTAACTGCTTCAGTTCCCACTCGTGTGCCCATGCCCGAGTGCAGCTGAGACATGCACTGCTGCGAGCTGAAGGCGCTGCTAAATTTCCCAATTCCAAACACGCATCGCCTCCCTGCATACGGGGTATGACCACATGTCTCCCTGCTTGTTCAGGTACCAGACCCCACACATGTTGTCCGACTGGACCAGCAGTGAGCCTGGAAGGAGAAGGGGCTGAAAAGCCTTACGGGCATACAACACCGCTCGCATCTCCGGCATGTTGATGTGCAAGGAGAGCTCCCGCTGAGACCAGGGTCCCTGGGCCCTGCAATTTCCCAAGTGAGCACCCCAGCTCAGAGGCATCCGTTGTCATGGTCTGGACTGGAGGAGAGGCTGAAAGGGGACACCCCCAGCAGAGATTGTTTAGATCCTGCCACCAGAGACGATCCCATCGCATGGGTCTGGAAACCAGGACCCTGTGGTCCAGGTCGTCCAACCTCTGGTTCCACTGCACTTGAAGCATCCACTGCGTGACATGCATGTGGAGTCTGGCTAGAGGAACAATGGGAATATCTGCCACCATAAGGTCTAGGAGGTGCAGGATGGACCTGGCCGTAGACCAGCGACCGGAAGCCACCTGCCTGGTCTGCTCCTGCAGCATTTCCGCCCTGTCCAAGGGGAGAAAAGCTTGACCCTGGGCTGTGTCCGGCACTGCCCCAATGAATTGGAGGCACTGAAAGGGTGTTAGGTGAGACTTAGGGTAGTTTACTGTAACTCCCACTTGGTGGAACAGAGCTAGTGTAGTTCACAGAGAGGCTTCCGCGCTGTCCCTCAATGGAGCAGACAGGAGCCAGTCGTTGAGTATGGAAACACATAATGACCCTGGCATCACAGAGCCACTACCACCACCTCTAGGCACTTGGTAAGCACCCTAGGTGCTGAGGAATGGCCAAAGGAGAGGGCTCTGAACTGAAAATGCTACCCCTGGAAGGAAAACCTGAGGAAGTGGCGGTGGGCCTTGAAGACATTGCCGATACACATCCTGCATATCCAGAGTACAGAGCCAGTGTCCCTGTTGAAGTAGTGGCAGTAGACCTGGGAGAGTCAGCATGCGGAATCTCTTGTACTCGACATACATACTGAGTGGACTGAGGTCCAGTATTGGCCGAAGGTCTCCTGTCTTTCTGGGCACCAGGAAGAAATGGGAGTAATACCCCTTTCCTGCTTGGCCATGAGGAACAGGCTCAATGGCTGACTTTTGCTGTAGAGCCTAGATTTCTTTTCTGATGAGCAGGATGTGATCTTTCAGGTAATGAGAGTGACCTCGAGGTTTCTCTACGAATTCCAATGTGTGGCCTTAAGCTATGAGCTGAAGGACCCACAAGTCTGCCGTGATTGCCTCCCATCTGGGCAGGTGACTGGTGAATCTGGAACTAGTGGTGGGGCGATCCGAGAGCCAAGAGGGAGGGTTGAAAGTGCCACCCCGGAAGCCCTCTGAGACTTGGCTGGGGGGTGGAGGCAGCTGAGGGAGCCTGAAGTTTGCTCTAACACTTGGCGGGCAGTTGTCTGACACCTTTGCTGATGATGAAAAGGCTGCTGGGGTTTGGTGCTGATACGGTACAGTGATTGCACAGAGTGGAAGGCTTTCCCACTGTCCTGCAATTCAGTCAGTATATACTTGATGTCTCCCTAAAGAGAACTGAGCCTTGAAAGGAAGTGTCCAGGATAGAGGCTTGAACATCCTGAGCGAATCCGGATACCCGCAGCCAGGAGTGTCTGCGTAAGCAGACAGCCATCACAGTGCTCTGAACAGAAACATCGATGCCATCATAAGTTGCTCATAAGGTATGATGGCAGGTAATCTTTGCTCTCCCAACTGTCTCCTTGATCTTGGTCTTGGCCTCAGAATCTGGCAAGGCCTCGAACTCAGATCTGAGCTGGCCCAGGATAGCCTTCTAGTAGCATACCACGTGGACTACGTAATTCAGAGTCCTCAGTGCCAAAGTGGAGGACGAGTAGATCCTACGTCCAAACTGGTCCAGTTGCCTCGACTCCTTATATGGAAGGGAGGTACTCATATGCTTAGGCTTAGTAGAGTGGTCATGAGCCACATTAATGACCACTGAATCAGCTTTGGGGTGGGTGCTGAGGTGGTCTTTGCCCTCTGGGACATGGTATAATCTGTCTGCCTTTTTAGCGACGGCTCCAACAGATGATGGTTGCTGCCAAATAGCAGTGGCTAAATCATCGTGTGGCCTCATCCATGGGGGAATGAGGAGCGGAATCAGCTCAGGCAATTCAAGGTGCTTCGCTGATCTCCTATGCTGAGGATCTTGGTCCTCAGTCTTCCATCTATTGGTCTCTTGGATTTTTCGGAGGATTTCCATAAAGGAAGAGTCCTCTGGAGAGACTTGGGGGTCTCCCTGGGTTTAGGGTTTTCCGACAGAGGAGATTCATAGCCTGAGACTGAGGGGGAAGAATCAGACTCAAGAGTCCAATGAAGGGCTCCTCTCCAGAGACAGAGACCTACGGCGGGGAATCTCCTTCTGGGGTTTGATTGCCCCACTCCTCCTGTCCCCCACTGCTGAAACACCTAACATGTGACTAGAAGTAGAGGGGCAAGTCTCAGCAGGAGAGAGAGAGAGCGAGGAATAGGAGTTGGACAGGCTGGTGTAGAGGCCATGACCGGCTGACTTTGGTCCAACTCTGACACAAGCTGTACCATGGCCCTGTTCCACCAGGACTGAAAAAGGGCTTCATAATCTACCTGTAGCTGAGGGGGGAGTGGGAAGAGGAAGCTGGAAGGTCGGTGGGTAACCCAGCATTGGGTACCCGGGTGTTGGGAACCCTGGTGTTTGATAATGTGGTGTTGGATACTCCGTTTTGGGTACCCCCGCAATGGATATCCTGGCATTGGGTACCCTGACATAGGGTAACCTGGTGTAGGGTAGCCCGGCATTGGGTAACCTGGTGAAGGACCCAACAGCAGGCTGGGGGACCCAGCGGAGGCCCTGAAGGGACACCAGAGGGTCCAGGCTGCAGAGGAGTAGGCTGTGGGAGAGCAGACTGCTGGCCCGTGGGGGGAGGCAGCAGCAGACCTGCAAGGGGGGGGGGGTCTGGCGATGGCCCTCCTGGGCCAACAGGTGCATACAAGTTCTGGGGCTGGGGAGGCATCCCAGACGGAAGAGGATTGATCGGAATGTCCCTGGAGGAGATCCGGTGTAGGGCCGAGTGGTGCTGGCTGATTGATCAGGTTAGAGGGGTGGCAGCTCCTCCAGCTCAGGGTGGTCACCTTGGGATACTCCAAACTGGATGATGGCTATGTCCTCAGGAGCCAGGCATGCAGATAAAAAGACTTAAGGCTGTGATGCACCAGGGTCCCCTGATCCTGCATCAACAGATACCTGCAAAAGGGCAGAGGGACTGGAGGTTTCTCAGCTAACTGTTGCAGTAATGGAAACCATATCTGCTGTGGCCAGAATGGAGCTACAAGAAATGATGCTGACCCCCTGCATCTGTAGCTTGATTAGCACCCTCTGAATCAGAGGAAATGGAGGGAAGGCATAAAGGAGCCTCCCCGCCGAGAGGGACAACGTGTCTTGCCAGAAAACCCAGGCCCTGGATCTAGCGAGCAGAAACTGGGCAGTTTTGCGTTGAGTGCGGATGCAAAAAGGTCCAACTTTGGATGACCCCATCTGGTGAACTGATCTTCTGCAATGGATGAGAGAAGTTCCCATTTGTGCATGCTGGACTGAGTCCAACTGAGACTGTCCGCTAGGATGTTTAGCACGCCTGAAACATGGATGCCTGAGAGAAGCACAGTGTGGTCTAGCACCCAGTACCAAAACCACATGGCCTACCTGCATAGAGGATACAAATGTGTCCCCGTCCCACTTGATGATATAGTGGATCAGCAGCTCACCCGGGAGGAGATGGTTTTGAAAAGCCTTCATGGCCTATAGGACTGCCCCCATCTCCAGGATGTTGATAAGCAGGGAGGTTTTGATCTGGGACCAAAAGCCCTGAGTTTGAAAGGGACCCAGGTGCACCCCCACTATGGACTGGAGGCATCTGTGGTGAGGATCTGCTGGGGGAAGGAGATCAGGAATGGAACCCCTTGCAACAGGTTCAGCGGGTCCATACACCATTGAAGCACCTTGCTGGCTGGGAAGGAAACCAGCACCACCTGTTCTAACTTATCCATGCGTTGGTCCCACTTCAGCCCAAGTGCCCACTGGAGGACTCGCATGTGCAGCCCAGCCAGTGGAACTGTGGGAAACAGCCATCAAACCCACCAGTCTCAGGTATACCCTGGCTGAAACATAATAGCTCTGGGCAACCTCCTGAGCTTGGGCAATAAGGCACTCTGTTCTGTTTTGAGGCAGGAAGGCCTTTCCTTGCGCCAAGTCCACAACTGCCCCTATACATTGCAGCATTTGGGATGGGGTTAGGACCGACTTGGCAAGTTAACCATGATGCACAGAGAAAGAAACAGCTGCAGGATTACCTCCAGAGTCCGTAAAAGCTGTTCTCTGGATGGGGCCCCTAGGAGCCACTCATCCAGAAAGGGGAAAACATACAGTCCCTCGCTTCTGAAAGCTGCAACTACTGCTGCTAAGCAATTGCTAAAGACCAGAGGATAAGCCAAAGGGCAATACTTTGAACTGGTAGTGCTCACTCTGAAAGAGAAACCGGAGAAATCTCTGTGGCGGAAACACCAAGATATTGAGGTAAGCATCCTGAATGTCCAGGGAGCATAGCCAGTCACCCTGCTTGAGAAGAGGCATCAGACCACGCAGGGTTACCATGCATATTTTTTGTACTGGACATACAGACTGAGGTCCTTGAGATCTAGTATGGGCCTCAGATTTCTGGTTTTCTTGGGGATCTGGAAGAACCTGGAATAAAATCTCATATTTCTTTGGCACCAGGGTATAGGCTTGATGGACTTCTTGTGCACAAGGGACTGTATTTCCTCCTGGAGAACAAACAAATGGCCTGGGAGGTATGTGAAGGGTACTGAAGGAGTCTCCAGCGGCATCTCAGTGAGTTCCAGAGTGTGACTTGTCTCCACAATCTGAAGAATCGAGACATCTGAAGCAATTGTTCTTCATTGATTGAGATGGAGGGAGAAGGACCTTTAACCACCACATCTTGGTCGGGGGGGGTTGGCAAGGAGTCAAGTTGAGGCAGATCCAGCCACTGGGGCAGATTTGTCACCTCTAGGGCCTGTTGCTGCGGTGCTGGAGGAGGAGGGGGTAGGCAAGGCAGAGGATGTTCTTCTCTTGCCCTGTGGCCGGGAGGCACCTCTGAATTTGTGGGACACCTTGTCAAAAGGAGGGCGTTGTCTGCTCTTAGGCTGGGTATGATTGAGCAAGCGGACAGACTTCATAGCCCTACCAGATGCCTGTAGCTCATTTATGATGTCCTGCACATCTGGACCAAACAGTTTGGAGCCATCAAAAGGGGCATTAAGCACCTTTTGCTGGACATCAGCTGGGAAACCAAAGACCCTCAGCCAGGAGTGCCTATGAAGGCAAATGCCTGTGGCAGGAGCCCTGGCACCTGTATCTGAATTCTCACAGAGTTCCTTCAGGAGGTACTTGCTAATATCATCAGAACTCTGCAGTCATTTAAGAACATCCTGTTTCTGGGAACAGTCAGGAAGCGCATGGGTCGTGGTCTTGCCCTCCTTCCAGATAGTACTCTGGTACTTGTCCATATGGGAGAGGTAACTGGCAATCCTCAGCCCTAGGGTGGAGGAGGCATAGACCCTCTTAGCCAAGAGGTCAATCCTATGGGATTCTCTGTTGGGGGGAGGGAACTGAGGTGCCTGGACACATCTGACCAATCATGAGCTGCCTTAATTACCACAGAATCGGTTTCAGGGTGGGCACCATAATGCAACAGGCCCTGGGGGACATGATACAACTTATCAGCTCTGTGGGGCACAGCTGGCACCATGACAGGCCTGAGCCAGGCTGCAGTAGTGGCATTCCTCAGAGCAGAAAGGATAAGAGGAATGACCTTGGGGTAAGACTCTGGGATCTCCAAGAAGATCACCAGATCTCTACTGGTGGCATTCTCCTCCTCAGTATGGAAGCCCATGGCTGAGGACAGCTGCTTCATGACACTGAGGAAATTAGGGCCCTCAGGAGGAGACCTGGGAGTATGTCTGACAGAGTCCTCACTCACTGAGGAGGCAGTAGACCTGTCAGAGGAAGGTGACTCTTCCTCAGGTAAGATGAGGTCAGGATGGTAGTCCTCCTCGAAATCGACCTGCTCCAGCTCAAGGGACCATCAACACCCCATAGGGAGCAGCCTGCGGGGGACAAAGTGGTGTCATCGATGATGGAGCCGTCAACGGCACAGGTGATGTAGGCCTATATGCACCCAACTGATGGACCAAGACACTAGTGAACACTAGTCAAAATGTCATTAAGGTCAACAACAGTAGAATGCTGCATTAAGGGGGGGGGGTCAACGGTGCAGGGTGCAACGATCCATCTAGTGGGCCCTGAGAGCCTGAGGAGCCTGAAGACCTGGAGAAACATTAGCACGATGACAAGCCTGTCATCCACAGAGTGGGAGCCAATGACCGGCTGCCCTGTGCAGCGGGCAACAGTGCTGTCGGTAAGGGTCTGGTAAAAACAGAAACCTGAACAGCAGCAGGTATTGGTGCAGCCGCAGCTGACGGTGTACCCCTGGATGAGGAAGAGGAGGCCGCTGAGGAGTGGGAACGCTGCCGGGGGGAGCGATCCTGATCACAGTCCTTTTTATGACTTTTCCATAAGGACTTGTCTCAAGCCTTAGCAGTCTGGGAGCTCAATGAACCCGCCGGTGACTGGGAATGTGGTACCCAGGAGGACCACTGCCCAGAACTGGTTACCTGTTGCTCCATTAGGACATTTTTGAGAGCCTTTCAGCATCACCTGAGGGTAGTTTGATTAAATTTCTGGCAGAGCTCACAGTCCGAGATGTTGTGGTCAGGCCCAAAACAGCAGACACAGAGTGAATGTTCATCTGAAGAGGCCATCTTCTCTCTGCAGTGACAGAACAGAGAAGAGGAAGAATTAACTCTGGACATAAACAAAATAAAGGAATCTCTATAAGGAAAGAGATTCTAAAAGGTTAAGTATAAAAAAGCCGTAGGCAAAAATGGCGCGAGACTGTGTCGGAGCTTCCCCGGAGACCCATGCGAATAGTCGATGATGGGAAAGAACTGAGGAGGAAGCGGGGCCACTCATGCCTTTATAGGCTTGGTGATGGCAAGTGATGGCATGGGCGGCCCCAGCTGTACTGCTGAAAATCTTTCATGTGGATCCTGCTTCACTGACGGTGACGTTCCATATGTGTGACCTGATGACAGAGATACCCCCGATGAAGATAACCTCTATCCTTAACGGAGCCCGGCAACCAGAGAGGATTATCCCAGCTCTCATCCCCCGGATCTTCCAACCTCTTGGGGGATAAGAAGGAAGATCTCCACTCGGTGTCTAGCACCACGGGTTTTCACTCTCCCGAGGCCACAAGCCGTGACAGAAGGGGACCCAGTCACGCAGTTGGCACCATCCCGATCACTAGCGCCAACCCTACTTCCTGCAGCTGAAATGGCACCAGAACACAACCCCAGGAAGCCCGCCAGTGTAGGCCTAGCGTATAGCTCTGACTTTGACACAGGGGGCCTCCTGAAAAGGCCACGGACTGAGACAGGCACGTAACAAACTGTCACGAACCCACGCCAGAGGGTCAGATCCACAGTGCTTGCAGTGCCCACCCCTAAGTGCAATCCGTGAAAAGGAGGGGGAAAACAGGGGATACCCTCTTCAAGTCCCTCTATAAACACCTGCCATAAAGTCCCAAGGTCCCCTTTTTACTCTGGATCAGGGTACAATACCAGTCTCGAGTCTTGTAGCCAAATATGAACCCTTCAAGGCTGTTACACAAAGGGGGAAGATCCAGGCATTACAACCTCTTTGGGGCAGCATTGCAGCCCTGATTCTGCCTTCTCCCACAAGGCATGCAATAACCTGGTTCAAATACCACAGACCCTTCCCTTGAGACTTTGGTATTCCCCCTAATTTATCCAGACTTTCCCTTTTCAGACCCTTTCTTCAATTTGTAGTTTATGATGACACCCAGTAGCAATAAGAACAGGTTACTCACCTGTAACAGTAGTTCTAGGAATGGTATATGTTGTTCATCCACACTCTCTGGCATGTCCCTTTCCCCTTTAAATCTCACCGGAAAGTCTTCAAACTGGCTCCTCCCACTCACCCGGGAGGTAAATACCTTGGCTCCGCCCCATGACACCAGATCTTAGCCTGCTGGAAGCAAGGTAGTGCGCTTAAAGCTGGGGAGGTCAGGTGGATGCGTGTGGATGAACAACATATACCACTCCTAGAACTACTGTTACAGGTGAGTAACCTGCTCTTCTAGGACCGTGGATATGTTGTTCATCCACACTCTCTGGCAGACTCCAAGCAGTTCTCTACTTGGAAAAGAGAGACTGGAGAACTGAGGCCCCAAAACCAGCATCCTGGAGTGACTCAAGGTCGATGTGTTAGTGAGTAATGAAGGTGTTTGCTGACTTCCAGGTAGCAGCCCAACAGATTTTCTGGATAGGGATGTCCTTGGAAGCAGCCACCGATGCAGCAGTGTGGCAGGTAGAATGAGCTCTTATCCCTCTGGGAGGCTCCTTTCCCGCCAATTCATAGCACAGACCTATGCATGATGTAATCCACCTTGCAATGGTCCATTTGGCTGCAGGTCTGCCAGAAGCGGCTTCAGCGTAGGTGACAAACAGCTGGCGAACCTCTCCCCGAATTTCTGCCGTTCAGTCCTTATAATAGGAGACAGCACGTCTCAGGTCCAAGGTATGGAGCCTGTACTCGGCATCCGAAGTGTAATTAGGGTAGTATACTGGCAGAGTCAATACCTGGTTAATGTGAAACTCTGACACCACCTTCGGAAGGAATTTCAGGTGGAGGTGCAGGACAACTTTGTCCTTGTGGAAGACCAGATAAGGGGAGTCCACCAAAAGCGCCTGGAGCTCCCCTGTTCTTCTGGCTGACGTGATAGCCACCAGGAAGGCCGTCTTCCATGACAAGTGTGAGAGCTCACACTTGTGCATGGGTTCGAATGGCTTGCCCATGAGCTTTTCCAAAACCAGCAACAGATCCCACAGAGGTGGAGGTTTACGCACCGTAGGGGATATGTGATCCAGGCCTTTGCAGAAGCACCCAACCAATGTCTCCTGTGCCAATGTCGGCTGACCGGCCCGCACCTGGTAAGCAGAAATGGCTGCCAGGTGCACCCTAAGGGTTGATGACTGTAGACCTCTTTTGGAGAGAGACCAAAGGTAGTCGAGAATGTTAGCCACAAAGCAGGATAAGGGGTCCAGACTCTTACCCTGACACCAAATGGAAAACCTTTTACATTTCAAGGCATAACAGTTCCTGGTCGATTCCTTATGAGATGCCTCCACCACTCTGTAGACATCCTCGGAAAGACCCAGAGCCTGGAACTCTAGCCGCTCAGGTACCAGGCTGTGAGGTGCAGGAACTGAAGTTCCAGATGGAAAACCTTCCCCTGGTTCAATGATATCAGGTCTGGGTATGTACAAAGCTGCTCCAGGGCCCTGCAGCTGAGGCTGAGGAGATCTGGATACCAGAATTGGCGGGGCCAATCTGGGGCTACTAGGATCACCTTCGTCTTGTCCCTCCTCACCTTGAGTAACACCTTGTGGATCAAGAGAAATGGAGGGAAAGCGTAGAGGAGGCCTGGGGTCCACGGCCTCCAGAAGGCATCCCCCTGCAGCGAGCCCTGCTGAGGGGGGTGGGCATGGTACAGACTTAGCTTGGTGTTCTCCCTGGAGGCAAACAGGTCCACCAATGGTTTGCCCCAACAGGAGAACAGATTGTAAGCTACCTCTGGATGGAGAGACCACTCGTGGGATGTCTGGCCTAAGCGGCTGAGAGCATCTGCCAGTTGGTTCAAGACTCCTGCCACATGGATGGCTAGGAGATCTGCCTCCAACCGGCTGACGAGGGTCCAGATTCTGAGCACCTCCTTGCATAGCAGACAGGAGTGCATGCCACCCTGTTTGTTGAAGTAGTACATGGTCGTGGTATTGTCCATCTGGACTTGAACCACTTGACCCCGGAGCTGAGGAGCGAAAGCTGACAGGGCCAGTCTGACTGTTCTGAGCTCCAACAGGTTGATGTGGCATCGGGACTCTTCAGGGGTCCAGAACCCGTGGGCCCTGCTGTCCCCCATGTGGGCTCCCCAGCCCATGAGAGAGGCATCGGTCGTCAGGATGACCGTCGGCTCGGGGCGGACAAGCGGGATTCCTTCCTGCAACCAGTCTGAGACGGTCCACCATCGGAGAGCGTCCTACATCTTCTGGATTGCACTGATCAGCTGGTCGAAGTGACCATTCGCTGAGTCCACTGGGCAGCCAGCTCCCACTGGAGGGGGCGCATGTGCCACCTGGCCCAACAGACCACCGAGGGGCATGCAGCCATGTAGCCCAGAAGGCGCAGGAAGTCCCAGGCAGGGTGCAAGTGCCCAACCAGAAATGATCGGGCAAACGAGGAGAGAACCTCTGCCCTGTCTGCTGGGAGCTGAGCTCTGGCTTGATGAGAGTCGAGCTCTGCTCCAATGAAGCCCATCACCTGAAAGGGCATGAGTTCCGACTTGGCCTTGCTGATCAGGAAGCCAAGCTTGGAGCAGGTTTGGCAGGCCAAATCCCTGGATCTCTCCACCTCCTGAAGGGAGGAACCTGCCAAGAGCCAGTCATCGAGATATGGGTATAGCCAGACTACTCAACACCGGAGATGGGCTGCCACCACTGCAATGCACTTGGTGAAGACCCATGGGGCCAATGACAGGCCGAACGGCATGGCTCAGAACTTGTACAGGGTCCCCTCGACCCTGAAGTGGAGGAATCACCGGTTGGATGGACGGATTGGGACATAAAAGAACGTGTCCTGTAGATCCAGTGAACAGAACCACATGTTTCGCTCCAGGGATGGTATGATCTGGTTCAGAGTTACCATCCGGAAGGTGCGAGACCTGAGATATTTATTCAGGTCATGGAGATCTAGGATGGGGTGCCAACCCCCTGTTTGCTTGGGCACCAGGAAGTACCTCGACATGAAGCCTGGGTCTGTAGGAGGATCCGGCACTGGAGCTACCGCCTCCTTGCAAAGGAGCTGAGCAATGTCGTCCCGAAGGGCAGACTGAGTGCAAGCTGAGATCCTTTCCTCCCGAGGGGTGTGGGTTCGGCTGGGAGGATACTGCTCGAATTCCAGAGGCAGTCCCTGACCGAACACTTCCAGAACCCACCTGTCCAAAGTGATACCGGACCAGGCGGAAAGAAAGTGACGGAGCCGGCCCCCCACGGGAGGACCCAGAGCTGGCGTGATGGGTGTAAGGGTGGCAACCCTCGACCCATCACTGAGCAGGCTTAGAGGAGGAGGAGGAGGCTCCTGGACCAGCACCTCAGCCTCCCTTATGGGACTGTTCAGGACCCTGCTTGGGCCTGGGGCACCAAGCTTGAGCCTGCTGCTGCTGCTGTTGTTGCTGCTGGCCTCCTTGAAAGGAGGGCTGCCTAACCACAGGAGAAGAGTGCCAAAAAGGCTTCTTCTTGCGCTTCTGCTGGTTCTTGCCCGAAGAACCCTTCGCAGAAGTAGCATCCAAGGGAGCACTGGACTGCTCTATGCGCTGGAGGTGACCAGCCACTCCCAGACCGAAGAGATCAGTGCCAAGGAAGGGCACGTCAGCTAACTTGTGCTGAGTATCCGCCGGAAAGGAGGATAACCTTAGCCAGGCCCTGCGGCGAGTAGCCACTGCGGCTGCTAAGGATTGCCACAGGAATCTCCAATGTCCAGGGCCATCTGGAGCTGCTGTTTCGTAACAACATGGCCCTGGTCACGGACTTGCTTCACCGTGGTTTGCATGTCCGCTGGGAGATGAGGGAGGACTTCATCTAATGACCCTAAGAAGGCATGAGAGAAGTGTGCCATGATCACAGCCGAGCTGGCCTGACGAAGGCCTAAGGATGAGGCCGCATAAACCTTCCGGGCAGAATGATCCATGTTCTTGGACTCCTTGTCCGGAGGGTGGTCAGTGTCGGCTGAGATACCAGTGTGTCTGAACACAGAAGCAGTCACAAAGCTTTTGGCCAAAGGATGCTCTGTGAACCCTGCCAGGAACCCCATGGGCACCGTATACTTGCGAGCCATGCGGGCAGACAGAGCTGGACAGGAGGCAGGATGCTGCCATAGCTCAAGGGCCAGGCCAACAATGGCTTTGGCCACTGGAAAGGCCTCCGTCGGAGGATCCCCCTGTTTGAGGATATCCTTGAGGGGTCATTACGCCTTCTTTTGGATAGGCTCCAAGGGCATTCTGGTAGATTTGGAAATCAGGCAGAGGATGCCCTGAAAAGAGGAAGGACCTTCCTCCAAACCTGCCACTGATGACTCGTCATCCCCGGGATGCGAGTTCAACCCAGTGGCATCAGAGTCCGAAGAGTCGGAATATAATGGTCTCCCGCTTATGTCTCCCTCAATGCGCCGAGGGCGATCAGGGACAACAGCGATGGCCAGACGATGGGGCAGTTCGGTGTCTGTCCGATCTTCATTCGAGGGAGCCCCTCTCTGAGGTTGCTATAGCGATGGTTCCACCAATATAGGTGGGGAGACCGAAACAGTCCGAGCTGGAAAACGTGTCGGCCCATTGGGGGGGGGGACCGAAGCCTTTGGTTCCGAAGGGGTCGGCATCAGCCTGGGAGGTGGGGGGCCAAGTAATGGCTGGTGCTGCCAGTGGAGCCAGCTTTTGACCGGTCAGAATAAACTGTTGCCACATGAGATCCTCATAACGTCAACGGAGTTTCCGTCAAAGTCTCTCCTCGTCTGAGGAGGATGAGGATCGATGGTGACGCCTCTTTCTAGAGTGCTTGTGACCTTTCTTCGGTTTTTCAACCAAAGGGGTCCTGGTCCTCAATCGAGACTGACTGGGTCAGCTTGTTCGATTGGGAGATGTTGGAGTCGGAGAGAACCGAGGTTCCAGTACCTTTCCCTCAATCGGGACACCCAAGAGCAGGGTCTCCTTGTCGGGGAAGGAAAGGACAGGCATCCTTTCCAATGAGTCGTCGACCGGAGCCGACGACAATGGCTCGATAGGGTCGAGAGTGATCTCGGTGCCTTGGCCGGACGGAAGGTCCGAAAAGCCGGCGGCTGAGGAGGAGATCTCGACCGAAGTCAAGACCGCATGTTCCTGGGGCTCGGACCTCTCTCGGTCCCAGGAACATCTCCTTCTGGAGGAAGAAGACTTAGATTCCTTGTCCCTCTTCCAAGGGTGGGAGAAGTGCGAGCCCGAGGGTGCCTCGCCCCTGGGGGGGGGACTGGCACAACTCCCGAAAGGAACCAGTAAAAGTAGAGCCAAGGTTGAGAGGCATGAAAAGCATCTGGCGCGAAGCTTAGCAGCTTCCTCTTTGAAAACCGCCATCTGATCCAGCTGTTCAGCGGATCCGCAGCCGCCAAAACATGCCTCCTTCTATTTCACCGGTGGTTACTGACTCTGGTCTCCCCAATTTTAGGCACACCTTGCGGTCATCCAGGACATTGGTATGGAAGGCCAGACAGATGGTGCAAGAAAAGGTGTCATGTACGACACCTAAGCAATAGACACACGAGAGGTGGGGATCGGTGCGTGACATTTTTTTGGCTACAAGGATAGCGGCGAAATCCGGGGGACGATTTGTCCTCCATGTCCGATGCACTAGGATTGGAGTCATAAACTCTAATGAGATTTAAAGAAAGTAGCACGAGGGAACCTGAATCTTCCAGCGGAAAAGAAGATCTGGTGTCATGGGGTGAAGCCGAGGTATTTACCACCTGGATGGGAGGGAGGAGCCAGCTTGAAGACTTTCCGGCGAGATTTAAAGGGGAAAGGGACATTCCAGAGTGTGTGGATGAACAACATATCCACGCTCCTAGAACAGTTTAGTCACAAATTTAATACTGAACCTCCCACAATCACACACCCAATTATAAGAAAATCTCACTCAGGCCACTTTTCTTTAAAACAAAATATTTTTGCTAAATAGTTGCTAAACATACAGTTGCAACTAAAAAGGTTTAAATAATCTTTTTGGTCACAGCATAACAAAAAAAAGGGGAATTTGTACAAAAAATGCATTATGACAGTTATCTAAAGTTCTGCCTTAGTTAGTAGTGAATTGAAGTCCATAAAGAGTAAGTGCAGTCTCTAGTTCTTTGTCTCTGTGCTGTGGCAGTTTTGCTTCTCTGTGTGTTCAGGAGAGAGTCCAGATGAAAAGTGTGCCACATGCCCTGAGCTGAAGGCTTTAAATACTTTCTGTAACTTGCAGTGTCATCAGGTATCCCAGTTCTAAAGAAACTAGTCTATTTACCTATCAGATGAGTCAGAGCAACTTCGCTGTTTGACCAGGAGATGTCATTGTTCCGCTGTTTCCAAAATTCCAAGAATATCAAAAATCAAACCCTGACACATATAATTAACATGATTATGACATTCAGAGTTAAAATCTTTTGAAGTCCCCTGTAGACAATTCACACCCATAAGACAAAGTTTACATTAGCCTGTCAGACGTTTGCTGCGCAAATCCTAGCTAAAACATCCTGGGCTTTGAACTGACTTCCTTCCATTAAGTTACAAAGAAGATCCTGTAAGGTTTATGACTATATGAGCTGATTTTATTACCTCTGGGTCAACTAGTCAGGAAATGTAATTAGTTTCTTGCCAAGCAAGCTGTTTTGCAGGTTATAGAACTATCAGATATTAAAAAAATCACATTCCCTTCTCTTCACACTGGTATTTTAACATACACAGAAATCACATAAAACACATCATCATATATTTGTACATATGGCTGGCAGGGGCATATCTTGCAACATCCCTCCCTCCTAGACTTAAGTTGTGGGAATCCATCCCTATGCAAAATTCTGTTACTGTCCTAACTCGTGAGATAGACCGTCTGCGTTGGCACTGGCTGATCCGGCCCTGTGTGTAACTGTCATGTTGTAGGCCTGTAGGGCAATACTAGATCTTAAGAGACAACCGTTTGGTCTTACCCATCTAATTCAACCACACCAACGGGTTGTCATCAGTCTGTACCTCAAAGCGTCTCCCATAAAGGTACAGTTCTAATTTCTTCAGGACCCATATCTGCGTAAGACATTCCTTTTCAACTGTGGAATATGACTACTGCCAGGGAAGTAACTTCTTGCTCAGGTACACTACTGGGTGATCCTTTCCCTGGTTAGAGGTCTGACAGAGGACTGCTCCAATCCCCACACATGAGGCATCTGTCTGGACTACAAATGGCTTACTGTAATTTGGACTGCCTAACACAGGGACACTGCACAGTGCCTCCTTTAACCATGCGAATGTTTGTTAACAGGCTGGCTCGCAGTTTACTTTCTTGGGCTTTCTTCTCTTTAGCAGGCCAGATAGGGGACCTGCCAGGGTACTGTAATTTGGTACAAACTTTTGATAGTACCTGGCGGTCCCTAGAAAGCTCCTAACCTGCTTCTGGGTTTCAGGTATGGGCCACGCCTCTATCGCCTCAATCTTTGCTTGACTGGGATGCAGCTGCCCCTGCCTCACTACATGGCCTAGGTATGCCACTTCCGACAAAGACACCTGGCACTTTTCACCTTTGACACCGAGCCCTGCCCTCTGTATCCTTCCCAACACTTCCTTCAGGTGGGAAAGGTGTTCCTTCCAACTGGCACTGAAGATGGCAATATCATCCAGATAAGCCACTGCGTACTCTTCAGTACCATGTAACACCTGGTTGACCAACCACTGGAAGGTGGCAGGGGCATTCTTCATTTCAAAAGGCATTACCAAGAACTCAAATGATCCTATTGGAGTGGTGAAGGCTGATTTTTCCCAAGCTCTGGCAGTTACCTCCACCTGTCAATACCGGTAAGGTATGTCATTCCCTCCCAACTTGTCCAGTAGTTCGTCCGTCCGTGGCACTGGGTGGGCACTGGACTTTGTGACTGCACTGAGTCCATGACAGTCCACATAGAAGCCAGTAGAGCCATCCAGCTTGGGAACGAGGACTACGGGTGAAGCTCAGGGACTGTGGGATTTCTGAATTACCCCTAAATCCAGCATTTCTGCTACCTCCCTCCTAATGTCCTTTAGGACGGTCTCTGACACCCGGTAGGCTGTCTGTCAGATGGGTGCTTGTGTCCCTGTATCTACGTCGTGTGTACCTAAGGGGGTACGTCCCGGCTTGGCAGTAAACAAATGGGAAAAGTCCTCTAAAACCCCCCTCACTTCCTGGATCTGCTCTGGGGTCAACTGGGGTGACAACATGATTGACTCCACAGAGGACTCCCACTTGCTTTCCTCTAGCAAGTCCATGAGGGGGTCTTTTTTGTCCGTTCCCTCCCTGGGACTACACACTGCAAATACCATGTCAGCCCTATTTGCATATGGCTTCATCATGTTGACATGGTACATCCTATGGCTATGTCTCCTGTCAGGCAATTACACAATATAATTTACGTCATTTACCTGTCAGACTACCTTGTATGGTCCCGTCCACTCAGCCTGTCCTTCTGGACTGGGATTAGGACAATGACTTCCTGACCTACACTGTACGAGTGAGCTCTGGCTCTGCAATCGTACCAGACCTTTTATTTCTGCTGGGCAGCTGACAGGTTGCCTTGGGCTACCCCCATAAGCTCCTTCAGCTTCTCCCTAAACCTAAGGACGAACTTCACTATGGGAGTTCCCTGGGTGGTGTGTTTGCCTTCCCAGTCTTCCCGGCTCAAGTCTAGGGGCCCATGCACCCTACGTCCATGTAAGAGCTTGAAGGGGGAGAACCCGGTCGACTCTTGGGAGCACCTCACTGTATGCGAACAACAGGTGAGGGAGGTATTTCTCCCAGTCCCATGCTGTTCAGCAAATGCTTGGGGCATCGATTTTAGGGTACCATTAAACCTTTGCACAAGCTCATTGGCTTGTGGGTGATAAGGTGTCGTGTATCTCTGCACCACCCCACACTTCTCCCACAAACACTTCATCAGGTCTGACATGAAGGTACCCCCTTGATCAGTGATAACCTCCTGCGGAAACCCAACACGGGAGAAAATGCCTAGCAAGGCATCTGCCACTTTGTCTGTCCTAACTGAGGAGAGGGCGACTGCCTCTGGGTATCAGGTGGTGTAATCAACCACCGTCAGGATAAACTTGTTCCCGGAGGAGCTTGGGGTACTCAAAGGTCCCACAATATCCATATCTACCCACTGGAATGGATCCTCCACAATGGGCACGTGAATTAGGGCAGCTTAGGTTTTACTACCTGCCTTCCCTATTTGTTGGCACCAGCGACAAGATCTGCAATACTCCTTCACCTGCTGGGTGAAGTTGGGACAATAAAAATTCTGGGCCAATTGCTGCATGGTGCAAGTGATGCCCAGATGCCCAGACATGTGGATATCATGAGCGATCTTGAGCAACTGCTCATGGTAACCCTGGGGAACAACATGCTGCCTGCCCAGCACCCCTCCCTCTGTCTTCACGTACTGCGTATACAACAGTCCATTGTCCCAAAATACCCTATGCCTTATGTCACCTCCCGGTGTTCTGTCAGATTCTGCACAAGCCCTCAGCTTCTCCAAACTAGGGTCAGTTCTCTGAGCAGCTGCAAAATCTTCACATCTTCCCAAGGCATGGTACATGTCCCCTTGAGTTCCTAAACTGGAGTCCACAGCTCTAGCATCAGGGCATTCAGGGTCACTGCCAGCCCTAACCTTCTGACCATTTGTTACCCCTCCCTCCTCGGAGTAACCTTCTGTAGCTGTCTTGCGAATGGCTACCTGGGGAAGTCCTACCTCTCTTTCACTACTCTCCATGTCAAGAGACAGACTGGGGAACCGGCCTCCCATTTTCTTTCACAGGGGCTTCTATGAGGTTCAGGGAACACAATCAGCCTCTGCCGTCTGACTGCGGGTAACCGCACACACCACCCTGTTCTGGAGATTGTTCTTTATTATCACATCCAGGGCAAGATTATCTGCCACTGCCACTTTTTGCACAGTCTCTCCTGTCTCACCCCAGTCCAAGAGAAAGCTAGCAATTGGCAGAGTTTTTTTCCTCCTCAGTGAATCCCTTCACCGTTACAAATGGATTAGGTATAAGCTGTTGTTCAGGCCCCACCAAATCCCCTTTTACAAAAGTAAGAGATGCACCCGTGTCCCTTAACCCATGGGTCTGCATCCCATTTACAGTATCCGGGTGCGTGCGCTCCCTCAAGTTTACAGGCATGCTCTCAGGGATACACAAACAACCCAACTCTGTTTGAGCACCACTTTGTCCACTCTGTGCCTTTTTTAGGACACTGTCTAGCAAGATGTCCTGGCTGTTTACAAAAATAACAGTCTTCATTTCTTTTATCTGAGAAATCCCATTTTTGTAACTTGGGGCTTCCCCCTTTCTGTGGAGGCAGTGAGGGCTTCAGCTCTTCTGAAGGTGCGCTTTTCCCTTTCTGTGTTGCCATACCAGCCCCGCTCCCTTTCAGAGCAGGCATGCTCCTGGCATAGCGTATCCAAGAGCGCAACAGTTTGCTGTGCTGTTTTTGGATCATGGTCCTCTAGACAGGTTTTCAGCTCTGCTGGGAAAGCCCAAAAGAACTGCTCTAGCAACATAACCTCCTCAATTTTTTCCACAGAATTTGCTTCTACTCCCTTCCACCAACATTTCAAAAACTGACGTTGCTTTGTGGCGAGTTCCTCATAAGCTCATGTCAGGGCTTCTTTGGAGCTTACGGAACTTAACCCTGTATGCTTCAGGAGTTAACTCATACTTTTTAGGCAAATCAGTTTTAAGTTTCTTATAACTGCTACTGTCCTAATTGTCCATTTGGCCTAGCGTCTCACACCATTTACCAGTAAGTAGCGGGAATAGCTGAAAGCTCCAGAGCTCCCTGGGACTAGAGTGTGTGATGAACACTGGCACCCCCATGTCCAGGTTCTGGTCCTTTTCAGTCACTGGCCATGACTCGAGCTTCTGGGCAGCCGCTAGCTCATTGGCTGCCATGAGAACCTCCACGAGATGCTTTTTGGTTCGCCCCTCATACTGGACCTGTCTTTCCTGACACAACTGCCTTAGGTAGTCTGCAGTGCATTCATTACAGTTGGAAGCCATTTTCTTCCCTATTACTACCCTAGCTTACACCAAAAAAAGAAAAAAAAGAAAGAAAACTGGTAGGGAACTTTATACTGTAACCAAATTATTATTATTTTCCAAGTCTCTGCCTTGATTGTGTGTGGCTTGCTTTCAGTTTATGAATCTGATACACTGGCCTCAAATTCATCTGTTATGCCTGTGCCACCAATATTTCTCGAGTCTCATTGCTACCAGATCTCTCAGATCCCATCACTGCCACCAGATCTGTCACAAACCCACTCCTGAGGGTCAGGTCCACTGAGCTCACAGTGCCCACCCCTATGTGCAATCCATGACAGGGAGGGGGGGGAACAGAGGATACCCTCTTCGAGTCCCTCTATAGCACTTGCTGGCTTCACAACTGAACACTTGCCACGAAGTCTCAGGGTCCCCTCTTTACTATGGATCAGGGTACAATACCAGTCTCAAGTCTTGTAGCCAAATATGAACCCTTTGTGGTTGTTACACAAAGGGGGAAGATCCAGGCGTTGCAACCTCTTTGGGATAGTGTTGTAACCCTGATTCTGCCTTCTCCCACAAGGCATGCAATAACCTGGTTCAAATACCACAGACTCTTCCTTGAGATTTTGATATTCCCCCTATCTTGTCCAGACTTTCCCTTTTCAGACCCTTTGTTCAGTTTGGTAGCTTATAATGGCACCCCGTAGCAATAACAGTTTAGTCACAGATTAATACTGAACCTCCCGCACACCTAATTGTAAGAAAATCTCGCTCAGGCCGGTTTTCTTAAAAACAAAATATTTTTACTAAATAGTTACTAATCATACAGTTACAATTACAAAGGTTTAAATAATCTTTCTGGTCACAGCATAACAAAAAAAAGTGGAATTTATACAAAAAAAAAACACTATGACAGTTATCTAAAGTTCTACCTTAGTTTGTAGTGAATTGAAGTCCGTAAAGAGTAAGTGCAGTCTCTAGTTCTTAGTCTGTGTGCTGTGGCAGTTTTGCTTCTCTGCGTGTTCAGGAGAGAGAGTCCAGATAAAAAGTGTGCCACATACCCTGAGCTGAAGGCTTTAAATACCTTCTGTAACTTGCAGTGTCATCAGTTATCCCAGTTCTAAAGAAACTGGCCTGTTTACCTATCAGGTGAGTCACAGCAACAACTCTGTTTTGCCAGGAGATGTCACTGTTCCGCTGTTTCCAAAATTCCAAGAATATCAAAAATCAAATCCTGACACATATAATTAACATGGATATGACATTCAGAGTTTAAATCTTTTGAAGTCCCCTGTAGACAATTCACACCCATAAGACAAAGTTTACATTAGCCTGTCAGAATGGTCATTTGCTGCTCAAATCCTGGGTAAAACATCCTGGGCTTTGAACTGACTTCCTTCAATTAAGTTACAAGGAAGATCCTGTAAGGTGTATGACTATACAAGCTGATTTTATTACCTCTGGGTCAGCTAGTCAGGAAATGCAATTAGCTTCTTGCCAAGCAAGCTGTTTTGAGGGTTACAGGACTATCAGCCATTTTAAAAAAATACAAAAATTTCCTTTTCTTCACACTGGCATTTTACCATACAAAGAAATTACATAAGACAATACATCACATATTTGTACATACTGTATGGCTGGCCGGGGCATAGTTCGCCACACCGATCACCCCCAGAAGGGGGTCAACTGTCCCACAGATCACTTCCTCAGGTTGTCTGTCTCAGTGAGAGGAGGACTGGAAAAGGCTTGTTCTTCCTCTGTATGTATTGAACTGGGGAGGAACTTGGGAGCCCTGGGGCCTTACCTTGGAGTCTCTCATGCGAAAAATACCAAACAAAAAAAGAGCTTAGCACTGTAAAAGGACAGAAGAAGTGAACGTGGTGCCAAAAAGGCAAGAAAAAATATGGCGTCAAGCTAGCAGTGGTGAACTGTCACACAGAGAAAAAATGGAAATGCTCCCACGGAGTGCAGCCTCAATGGTAGTAAGAACAGAACTGAGAGAAGCAGGGAGCTGCATCAATTACTGGCCAGCCCACAAGTGCCGCATCATGCGTCACTGATGTTGGCCCCCTATTTCTAATTACTTCACCTTTAAATCCAGCTAGAACATCTTCAAGCTAAGCTCCTCCCACCCACCCTGGTGGTATCCTTCTCAGCACCACCCCATGACGTCAGATCTTGCATGCTGGAAGCAGGGATCTGTGTGCCACTTGCCACAGGAGGTTGGGTGGGTCATGTGGATGTGCACCACATACCACTCCTAGACTCACAGTTACAGGTAAGTACCCTCATTTTTAGGGACAAGGATATGCTGTACTATCCACACACTGGCAGATTCCTAGCTGTTCTCAGGGAGGATGGGGTAAGATGCACACCCCTACTTGGAAAAAAGGGATTGGAGAACCGAGGTCCCAAAACCAGCATCCCGGCATGACTCAAGGCTAATGTGGTAATGGGAAATGAAGTTGTGTCCTGCCTTCCAGGTAGCCGCTCTACAGATTTCCTTGATAGCGACATCCCTGGCAGCAGTAACCGAAGCAGCAGTATGTCTAGTGGAATGAACCATAAGCCCTACGGGAGGCTCCCTACCAGCCAATCTATAGCAGAGGTCGATGCAGGATACAATCCACCTGCTTATCATCCACTTAGCTGCTGGTCTCCTAGGTGCAGCTTTAGCGTAAGTGATAAAAAGCTGGCGAACCTCTCTCCGAACTCCAGCTGTGCGCTTCATATAATGAGCAAGCATTCACCTCAGGTGCAATGTATGGTGCCTGTACTCGGCCTCCAAGGCTGGACTGGTGAAGTACACCTGGAGATTGATCACCTGGTTAAGGTAAAATTCTGAAACAACCTTCCGGAGGAACTTTGGGTTGGGGCAGAGGACAACCTTGTCCCTGTGGAACACCAAGTAAGGAGACTTCTCTGAGAGTGCCTGGAGCTGACTGATCCTTCTGGCTGAGGTGATAGTCATCAAGAAGACAGTATTCCATGACAAGTGAGAGATGTCACACCTGTGCATTGGCTCAAATGACTTGCCCATGAGCACTGCTAGTACCAACGAGTCCCAAGGTGGTGGTGGTTCACGCACCGGTGGGGACAGGTGGTCAAGGCCCTTAAAGAAGCACCCGACCACCTTCTCCTGCACCACAGTCGGCATAGCAGCCCACACCTGGTATGCCAAGATGGCTGCCAGGTGCATCTTGAGAGTTGTCAACAGCCAGCCCAACAGGGAGGGACCACAGGTAGTCCAGGATGCTAGCCAGGGGGCAGCACAGGGGGTCTAGCTCCCTGCTCTGGCACCAAATGGAAAAGGGTGTCCATTTGAAGGCACAGCACTGGCACGTCGACCCCTTCTGGGAGGCTTCCAAAGCCCGGAAAACCTTGGAAAGACGCAAAGCCTGGAACTCTAGCTGCTCAGGAACCAGGCTGTCAGGTGCAGGGACTGAAGGTCCCAGTGTAAGTCCTTCCTCTTGTGGCAGGAGAGCAGCTTCTGGTGGAGAGGCACGCACCACAGAGGCCTGCTGAGGTTGAGGAGATCTGGGTACCAGAACTGGCGCAGGCAGTCCAGGGCTACCAACATCACCTGTGCCTTGTCCTTCCATGCCTTGACCAGCACCCAGTAGATCAGGGAAAAGGGAGGGAAGGTGTAAAAGAGGCCCAGGATCCAGGACCTCACGAGGGCATCCCCAATCCATGTTCCACACTGTGGGGGGGGGGGAGGCGGCAGGCACAGAACAATCTCAGCTTTGCATTCTCCCAGGAGGCAAACAGGTCAACCAGGGGAGTGCCCCACTGGGAGAACAGAGGGTTCACCACCTCCTGATGAAAAGACCACTCGTGGGACACCTTGCCCACTCAACTGAGGGCATCCGTCAGCTGATTGGAGGCTCTGACCATGTGGATCGCCAGGAGATTGGCATTCAGACTGCACATGAGGGTAGAGGTGAGAAGGGCTTTCCGACACAGCCGGAGAGAATGCATTTTGCCCTGCTTGTTGAGTTAGTACATGGTCATGGTGTTGTCTGTCTGGACCTGCACAACCTGAAGGAGTGAATGCCATCAGGGCTAGATGCACTGCACTGAGCTCCAGCAGGTTGATGTGGTATAGGGACTCCTTGGGATCCAGAGCCTGTGGTCTCTATGGTCCCCCAAGTCAGCTCCCCATCCCACCAGATCATCAGTGCTTGGAGGACGAATGGGACTCTATCCTGCAGGTCTTCCAGGACCAGCCACCACTGGATGGCATCCCACTCTGGCTTCATCATCACGAGACACTGCTCCAGGTGACCAAGGCGCTGAGACCACTGAAGGGCCAGCTCCCACTTTCAGGGGGCTCATCTGCCAGCGGGCACACAAGACAACACTGATGCAGGATGCCATGTATCCCTGCAGCCGCAGAAAGTCCTGGGCAGAGCGTGAGTGCCCAACCTGAAATGATCGGGCAAAGGAGGTAAGGTCCGTTGCCCTGTCCGCTAGGAGTCAAGCCCTGGCCCAGAGGGAGCAGAGCTCTGCCCGATGAAGTGGATGGTCTGAGAAGGCCTGAGTTCTGATGTAGCCAGGTTGATAAGACCCTAGGCTGAGCAAATCTGGAGTGCCAGGTCCCAGGACCACTCCACCACCTCTCGCGATGGACAGGAAATCAGCCAGTCGTCCAGGAAAAAGGTAAACCCGTACCCCACTGCACCTCCAGGAATGCTGCCACCACTGCAATGCACTTGGTGAAGACTCTTGGGGCTGAGGAGAGGCCGAAAGGCATGACCTGGAACTCCTACAGCCCCCTTCCACACAGAACCGAAGGTACTGCCAGTGGACAGATGGACTGGAATGTGAAAGAAGGTGTCCTGGAGGTCCAACGAGCTGAACCACATGCCCTGCTTCAGAGATGGGATTATCTGGTTCAGAGTGGCCATCTTGAACTTGCGCCTCCTCAAGAACATGTTCAGGTCATGCAGATCCAGTATGGGGCGCCAACCCCCCATCCATCTGGGGACTAGGAAGCACCTGGACACAAAGCACTGGCCAACTGCAGTGTCCGGAACACAAGCCACAGTGCCTTTCTTGAGGAGCTGGGCAATGTCCTCCCTGAGAGCAGACAGCATTTCAGGGAAGCCATGAACTCCTGTAGGGCATGGGCCCAATCGGGCAGGTGAGCCTCAAAGTCAAGAGGCAGATCTCTACTCACCTCGTCAAGCACCTATTAGTCCGTAGTAATCATGGAACAGGCATGCCAGAAATGGTGAAGCCAACACACACGGGGAGCTGAGGCCAGGGTGCAGCAGGCAGAAGGCAGACCCCCCCCAACCCATCACTTAGCAAGCCTTGAAGGAGGAGGATCCCATGTTGGCTGCTGGAGGAGCACTGGTGCTCTGACTTCCAGATTTCTAGGGGCCCTGAATGGCCAGCTTGGGCTTAGGCTGCCAGGCTTGGGGCTGCCCCAACTGGGGCCGATTTTGGTTAGGCTGCTGGGGCTGAAAGGGTCAAAATGAAAAGAGCTTCTTATTCATTCCCTGATCCTTGAAGTCCTTTTGTGAGGACATGAGAGTCCAGGGTGACAACGGACTTCTCAGTCCTCATAAGGTGGTCCTTTACACCCGGCCCCGAAGAGATAGGTGTCCAAGAACTGGACATCCACCAGCTTATATCGGTATCTGCTGTGAAGGTGGAGATCTGGAGCCAGGCTCTACAGTGCATGGCCACTGCCACTGCCATGAACAGGGCGCAGGAGCCACCTATGTCCAAGGCCGTCTGGAGCTGATGCTTAGCGACAGCGTGGCATTGGTCACGGATCACTTTTATCGCAGACACCAAGTCTGCAGAAAGGCATGGAATGATGAGGTCCAAGACTCCCATGAGCGCGTAGCCGAAGTTGACCATCATTACAGCAGAACTCGACTGCCTGAGGCCCAAGGAGGATGCAGCGTACACCTTATTGGCAGCTTGGTCCAGCTTCCTCAACTCCTTGTCAGGGGGCTTGTTGACATCCCCAACATTGCCCATTTGATGGAAAACTGAGTCCACCACTAACCCCTCGGCCTAGGGGTGATCAGAGAACCCGGCGAAGGACCTGATCAGGACCGCATATTGTGGACCATATGGGCAGAATGCGCAGGGCAAAAAGCTGGATGCTGCCAAAACTCCAGTGCTGGACCCAGGATGGCTTCCACCACCAGAAAGGCCACCCATGAGGAGGCATCCCTTTCCAGGATCTCAGTCAGCAGATACTTGGCCCTCTTCTGGACTGACTCCAGTGGGATCCCCATAGACCAAGAGATAAGTCAGAGCAAGGCCCCAAAGGACACAGGGCCCTGGTCGGAAGCAAGGTCCTTGGAGGACTCCCAATCAAAGCTCGGGGTCCTAGAGGAATGCATGGAGAAGCCGTCCATATCCGACAACTCCTCAAATGCCGCCCTTGGACCACGGTCCCCATGATCTACTCTGAATTCGCCAAGTCGGTAATCTGAACCGAAAATTGGCCAGGGAGACCAGAGGTGAACTGAGCTGCCTTGGATGGAGCCCTGTACAAGGGCTGCTTGGGTAGAAGCTCCAATAAAATAGAAAAGCCAGAGAAGGCTCAGCTGACCTAGGATGGGCCGGAACCGTCCCCGACAGGGTAGGACGACGGGAGCGTTGGGGCCTGCTGGAAGGATTGGCCTGCCCAAGGACCCACTGCTGCCATAGAAGCTCCTCATACCACCGCTACAGTTTTCAGTGGAGCCTTTCCTCGTCCAAAGATGAGGAGGAGGAACAGCGTCAGTGGCACTTCTGTGGTGGGTGAGAATGGGAATGGTCTGAGACTGGGACTGGCACCGGGGTCCTTGACTTGGACTCCTACCAGGAAGTCGCCATCAAGGGGACGCGGGAGGAGGGGCCATGTGGATCACATGGACTGGGTCCTGCAATGAGACCCCCAAGAGGAATCTCCTGGGAGGAAACAGCAGGGTCAGCTGACCTCTCCTGTTCTTCCTGGGATTGGGCTGAGTGGACTGGAATCCAGGAGGGTGAGTCACCCCCAACTCATCTGACAATGGGTCAAGAAAAGTCTAGGCCAGATGGTCGGCCCGTGTCTCAGCAAGCATGACAGGGACACCAAGGGGCTAGCGGCCTGTCCTTCAGCCCTGGTGGGACTGGCCAAAGCAGAGTGTTCAATGACCATCGAGTGGGACTTTTTAAGCCGTGCCTTGGAAAGGCAATCCCCTCGGGAAGGGCCCTCCCTGAGAGTTGCAAAGCAAACAAGGCAACTCTGGAGCTAATGTGCCAAGTCCAAGGATTAAAGTGCAAAAGAAAAGAATGGCACCATTCATTAGTTGTTTCTGCTATAATGCTCAAAACTTTAATTTAAGCATAAATTGCTGTGACAAAAAGCAGGGTACTTACTTGAGATGCAACCCAACAGGTTTCGTGCATGCGCCCTTCCTCAGGGATTGATGTATCTAATTACACCAGTGTCACTTAAATGCAGTAATTCCTTAAAGTGGCAGTGCATAATTAGTGTGTGTAAACACAAAAATGTATAAAATATATTCCCATTACCCCCAACATTACATAGCATTAAGTGCAAAATAAAGACTGGTGAATTAAAAACACATGGCAACATTTCAGTATACCACATTTCTATTATAATAACATATTAAATATAAGTTTATGTTATTGAAGTGGCCACCATTGTTTTTAGATTTGTGACATGGGCACAAACTGTTTTTTTTTAATTTATGCTTTTTTTTAAAAAAAGTTTCTCTGCAGAGCTGACAGGTTGCTCCAGCCCTACCTCAGAGGGACTCGTACTCCAACCCAAACGCATCGGGTCACCATGGACCTTGTCGGCTCCCAGCCATTTTCCGCCTGCTTTCTCCCCAGCACCCGAGTCGTGCCTCCGCGGAAGCAGCCAGACACCATGGACAGGTGCCCTTCCCTCATCTGGAGGACATGCCTGTGCCAACACCCAGTCACTGTTGGGTGTCAGTCCACAGCGAGCCGCACTGTCCTCCCTCTCCGAGGAAGGAGGGCTGTCTACAGACACTCAATTCTTCCTCCCCCTGCAGACCCCTGAGTGACCAAAGTCCATTCCTGAACCCGGGTAGCCGGTGTGGCGCGAGGTGTGGCATCCAGCGCCTCAACCCTTAGCGCCACTGGGCCGGATTGTGTACTTATTTTTAAGTGCTATGATCCCAAATACACATACACACAATGGGCTATTCCCTAGTATAGTTCCCATTTGAATATCTTCTGTGCATGTATATATTAAAATAGGTGATAGTTCTAAGTTTCTACATTAATATGCTCCAAATCAGCTAACTTACTAGAATTTCTTATATACATTAAGTTTGATTGGCAAATGAATTTCCAAATATTTTTTCTTCTCAATTCTTTTTCAAGACTTTTTTAAGAATGGGGATAGACCAAAGGTGTCATTATAACCTGGAGTTTTTAGGGCTCCTAATTCATAAATCCAGAATGCCTCCTTTTGCAACAATTTTGTCTCTACATCCCCTCCCCTCTGACCTGTGTATATTCTCTTTATCCCACAAAACGTAAATTTAAGTTGTGGTCCACCAGATAAAATGTGTTTATAGACAGCATTCTTTTCTACGCAGCATTTGATGTCGCTCAGATGTCTGCTTATCCATTCTTTAAGCATTCTAGACATTTTACCAATGTAGAACGCACTGCAAGTACAGGTGGCTAAATACACTACACCCACAGAAGAACAGCTGATAAACTGTCTGATCTCAAATTGCTTTTCTGTATTTACAGAAGTGAAATGTGATTTTTGGGGGGGATTTATACTGCAGAATTTGCAACGTCCACAAGGGAAATTGCCCCTAGGTTGTTGTGGAAGCCAGTTCTGACTTTTTCGTATTGTAGGTTGCAGGGAATGTACTAAATGGTCTCCCGTGGATATGTGTTGGCTTCTTTTGCAAGTGCTGGCTCTGCCCTCAGTATATTCCAATTCCAATTCTTCTCTACAATATGTTTTATGTTTATAGACAGTGGACTAAAAGTAGTTACAAAGTTAACTGTTTCACTGCCATTTCCTTGTTCTTCTTTATATTTTAATAGTTCTACCCTGGGCATTTCTATTACTGCACTGAGCGTTGCCCTAGTCACACTCTGAGCATAACCCCTCTGCTGGAATCTCTGTGCCATATCTGTAGCCCCCTCTTGAAAATCATCATCCGTGCTGCAGTTTTTTGTTAGGCACATAAATTGAGATTTCGGTATGTTGCTCATGGTGTGGTGGGGATGGCAGCAAGCTGCATTAAGTATTGTGGTTTTATCAGTGGACTTACGATACGAGTCCGTTTTTATTGTGCCATCCTGCTGTTTTTGAATTATTAAATTCAGAAAGCTAATTTCCTTTTCATGTACTTCTACATTAAAGTGCAGGTTGGAATTGGTTGAATGTAAAAATTCAACAAAGTCCCAAAGCTGTTCTTTAGTTCCCCGCCACACTATCAGCACATCATCAATATTGCGCCTCCACAGGTCAATGTGTTCATAGAAACTGTTCACGTTTTATCATAAATAACCCGCCCTCTCCCACTGTCCCAAGTAAAGGTCTGCATAATTTGGGGCAAATGTGGCCCCCATGGCTGTACTTTATACTTGGAGACAATATTTCCCTTGAAAAACAAAAGTGTTTGATTTTAGTACTTGTTCTGATAAACTTACCAGAAAATCTTTCTGTCCCTCTACCAGATCAATGGCGCAATCTAACCACATACGTTGTGCCCTGGGTACTGGGAATATATTTATATATTTTTGTGTTTCCACATATTAACAATGCACTGCCACTTTGGGGAATTACTGTATTTAAGTGATACTGGTGTAATTAGATGCATCAATCTCTGAGGAGGCGCGTATGCGCGAAACCGGTCAGGTTGCATCTCAAATGAAGTGAGCACCCTGCTTTTTGTCACAGCACTTTATGTTTAAATTAAAGCTTTGAACATTATTGCACAAACTTATCAATGGTGCCATTCTTTTCTTTTGCACCCCGAGAGTTGGGAAAGACTGACACACGTCCTTAAAGTACTCTGTGAATGAAGTCTCCGAAGAGACGTCCACCGGAAGCAGCGCTGGGACGAAGGAAGAGACTACCACAGCCTGAGCTGCCACTTCCTCAAAGGTGACCAGCCGAGAGGCTGAGCCTGCTGCTGCAAACGGCCTTCTGGGGGGCGTCCTTGGACCAAACCGGAGGATCCCGCTTATCCAGATGGTCAAGCAAAAGATGGGCATACCTGTCTTCTAAAGAGGAGGAGAGTATGGTCTTGTACAGACTGCATGACTGTGGGTCATGCTCTGCCCCTAAACAATATATGCACGCGGCATGAGGGTCAGGGTCGGTGTGCAGCATTTTTTTGGTTACATGTCATGCACCACTTAAACACTGGGCCAGCTTGGGATTAATCAAGCTCCATAGAGGGGGAGAGCTGTATCGAAAAGAAGCAGTAAAAGAAGATAAATATTCATCGAAAAACGCCTGAAGATTAAACAAAAAGGGCCTACAATGCATGCAGAGAGCTGCAAAGGAGGAGATCTGACTCTTCCAGCAGAAAGGGAGATCTGATGTCATGGGACAGTGCTGAGGAGGATACTACCTGGGTGGATGGGAGACGCTTAGCTTGAAGACGTTTCAGCTGGATCCAGGTAACAGCCCTGCAGATCTCCTGGACAGGGATGTCCCAGAAAGTAACCACCGAGGCAGCAGTATGTCTGGTGGAATGAGCTCTGAGCCCAACAGTAGGCTCCCTACCAGCCAACTTATAACAGAAGTCGATGCAGGACAAAATCCACCTGTGCATTGTCCTTTTAGCTGCAAGTCTGCCAGGCTTGACTTCAACATATGCCACAATGAGCTGGTTAGCCTCACCCTGAACTCCAGCTGTATGTTCCACATAATACGAGAGGGCCTGCCACAGGTCCAAAAGTATGGAGCCTGCGGTTGACCTCCAAAGATGGATGTGTGAAGAAGACCTGCAGTTCCATCACATTGCTAAGGTGGAACTCTGAGACAACCTTCAGAAGGAACTTCGGGTGAGGGACAAAGGATGACCTTGTCCCTGCAGAAGACCAGGTATGGGGGCGCCATAGAGAGCACCTAGAACTCACTAATCCTCCTGGCTTGACGCGACAGCCACCAGGAAGCCCATTCTTCCATGTCAGGTATGACATTTCACACCTGTGCATAGGCTCAAAAGGCTTCCCCATGAGCACTGCGAGAACCAGCAACAAGTCCCAAGGTGGTGGAGGTTCATGCACCACTGCTGAAAGTGGCCAATGGCCAAAGTTTAGTGACCGGTGACCAAACTTTTATCAACAATGTGTAATTAGCTAACCAAAAGGTTGAGGAGATAGAAAGGTGTAAAATGGCTAGTGTAGAGGCTGCAAACATACAAACATAGACTTTGACGGCAGATAAGGACCGCTTGGCCCATCTAGTCTGCCCATTTCCCTACCTACAGGATAGGCCGCAGATCCTAGTTAACTAACAGCCTATTTCTTCCTACCCCCCACAGGAATTGCCTTATGTCTGTCCCATGCATTCTTGAATTCTCCCACAGTTTTAGACCCCACAACCTCCTCAGGAAGGCTGTTCCATGCATCCACTACCCTCTCTGTGAAAACATACTGTACTTCCTCACATTGCCTCTGAAAGGGCTAGTAAAAGGTGAAGGTGGCTAGTAGATGACTACATGATACCAACATGCAGATTGATGTGCCTCATAAGTGCAGAGGTGTTTGGAGAGTAATTGTTGAAACCATGCAAATAATGATACCACTGTGCAAACTGATGTCTGTGTAGATGCCCAGGTTCAAAAGGTGTTGGGGACCTTTAAATAACTGTAGGAAATAAGTGAAGAGCATAAACTGTGTTTAAAAAAATAAATGCTTTAAAGAAAAATTGCTTTGCTTTGCTCAGCAGAGATATTTTGTACAAAACCTTCCTTCAATCCAAGGTCATAGCCAAAGATGAGGTTCAGCTGCTTCAAACCACTGCAGCTTAGATACAGTTCCTCATTTTATGATTTCTTGTGTTTAAAAAGAATGTGTAAGAGAGTTGATAGGAAACGGTTATGTCCTTGTTTTGGCCACTGTCTAGTCAGCAAGTTATTTAAAGTGAATGTGAAGTCCCCCCATATATTTTCTGTATCCTAAAGCGAGTTATTTTTGATGAATGTAGAATCCCCTGATCACTTGTTTTTCCATCTAAGAATGACCACGTCTCAGCAAAGTGTCAAATGTGTCTTGTGACCGAGGTATCTCATGGCCACTCTATTTTTCGAACCCAGACCTCAGGATGTATCAGATGACCTAGAGACTAGGCTGAAATGTGCTGTGGTAAGCTGTGGGAATTTCCACCATGCATTTTTGGGGTATAAATACAGGACCTAAATGTCATGGCCAGTGTGTTTTTTAGAGGAATAGCTACGGCTGCTATAGATGCTAAAACACCCAGAAAAGGGAGCGGTTCACTTCTCTTTTCTGTACCTGTAGCCCTGGTGGTAAAAAGCCATCAGCTGTTTAGATTTGATCATGTTAGAGGTAAACTTGTTAGGGCTTATTTGGTATTAATAAATTGCAACTGATTTAAAACAACATTTGGTGTCAGGTGGCTTTATTGGATTACCAGTGACCTCTAGCCAAGAACCTTGTGCTTTTACACCAGCAGGGACAAGTGGTCAAGGCCCTTAAAAAACTGCCCAACCACCTTGTCCTGCCCCACTGTCGGCATACCAGCCCACACCCCATATACAGAAAAGGCTGCCAGATGCACCTTTACAGTCGCCAATCACAGTCCCGGCTAGGACTGGGACCAGAGGTACTCAAGGATACTAGCCACAGGGCAGGCAAGGGGATCAAGCCCCTCGCTCTGATACCAAAAAGCACTGGCAAGCTGACTCTTTTCAAGAGGTCTCCACAATGTGGAGCACATTCTCTGAAAGACTCAGCGAGCCTGGAACTCTATCCACTCAGGAACCAAGATGTGAAGTGCAGGGATTGAAGGTCTGGGAGCAGGACCTTCTCCTGTTGTCGGGCTGGCAGATCTGGGTAAAGAGGCAACCGTCATGGGGATCTGCTGCTGAGACTGAGAAGTTCTGGGTACCAGAACTGGGGAGGCAAGTCTACAGCTATCAAGATCATCTGCACCTTGTCCTTCCGAACCTTGACCACCACCTTGTGGATCAAGGGAAAAGGAGGAAAGATATACAGAAGGCCTGAGGTCCAGGGCCTCACATAGGTGTTTCCCTCCAGTGTCCCAGGCTTCCTTACCATACTTACTCAAGCAAAAATGCAATACAATGTGTCACCCATTTTGACAGGCATTGTTTAGTCATAGGAGTGCCCTCTTTCCCAAGGGCGAATAAAGCAAAAAGCTTAGAAGACTTTTTGCAGTCCTTGGCATGTGTAACACAGTATAGTACAGTTGTGTAAGAATTTACCATAACAGTAGATCTTCAAGAGAGGCTCTTGCAGTAGGTATTCACATATAGGACTAAGCCACCAGGCACTAGGACCACACGGAAAACTTCTAGCTAGCAGTGTCTGGCGGGGGACGGCCCCTGACATCACGTGACTGACGCCAGCATGACACTGTATAAGGAGAAGTTCCCATGTGTGCCTTCCAGTTCTCCCGCCAGAGACCTAAAAAGGTACGACAGGAGAAAAGGAGAGGGCTCCTGGAGCCAGAAAGACAATATGAGAAACCACAGAAGGAAACCCAGGGGGTGGTAGGGAGGGAAAGCAGTACCTACTGCAAGAACCTCTCTCGAAGATCTACTGTTACAGAAAGTTCTTACGTAACTGTACCATTTTACTTTAAGAGGGCTCTTGCAGTAGGTACTCACTTATAAGACTGAATCCCAAGCAGTGACCTGAGACAAGTCTGAGACATGGGAGGCAGGAATGGGTTTTCCAGCAATTCCAGGGTACTCATGAAAGGAGTCCCTGTAGAACAGCAAGACCAAAGCCTGCTCTGTGCCTCAACGCAACGTCCAAACTGTAATGATTGGTAAAGGTATGGACAGACCTCCACGTTGCAGCTGTGAAAATGTCTGCGGCTGAAACAAGCAGCAGAAGCAGTCGTGCCTCTGGTTGAATGCCTTTTAATTTGACCCGGAAGGGTTTTGTTGTACTTCTGGTAACAGAAGGTAATGCAGTTTGCCAGCCATTTGGACAAACACTGTTTTGAAACAGTGGCGCCCTCTCTTTTGGGTGGAAAAGAAACAAACAACTGGTCAGTTTTACAAACAGACTTCATTCTGTTCGTATAGTACCGGAGAATTCTGTGTATGTCCAGTGTGTGCCAAATGCTCTGGGTAATACACTGGCAAGTCAAGTGACTGATTCAAGGTGGATTCAGAGACCACCTTGGGTAAGAACTTAGGACTGGTTCACAGAGCCACCTGGTCTCTGTGAAAAATCAAGTAAGGTACCTTACACATCAGAGCCTGAAGCTTGGAAATCCTTCGAGCTGAAGAGATGGCTACTAGAAAAAGCGCTTTCCAAGAAAGATAGTGCATGTCAGAACTCGCCGGCTCGAAAGGGGGCAGAGTGAGTTTCTCTAGTATGAAATTCAAGTTCCAGGGAGGAGGAGGGCTCTGTACTGGTGGTTTCAAATGGAGAATCCCATTCAAGAAATTTTTGGATACCTCCAACTGGGCCAAAGTCTCGTTTCCCATAGGAATGTGATAGGTAGAAAAGGCTGATAAGTGGACTTTTAGAGTCGAGTAACTAAGACTCAGAGCGTAGAAATGAAGCATGTACTCTAAGACCTGTGTGACTGAACAAGAGAAAGGTTCTTATCACTTTCGAGTCTGCCCATGTGGAAAACTGTTTCCATTTCATGGCATATGTTGCTCTGGTGGAAGGCTTTCTGGTCTCCACCAGAATTTGTGCTACCCTCGGGGAAACCCTGAAACGTGCAGCAGCTATGTCAGTAGGTGCCACGCATGCAGATGAAGGGACTTGAGACCTGGATGTACCAGGGTCCCCTGTTGCTGTGTCAAGAGATCTTGAGAGACCAGCAGTGGAAAGGGAGGTTTAACGGACAGTTGTTGCAGTAGAGAGAACCACATTTGTCTCAGCCAGAAGGGAGCAATGAGAATCATTCGTGCTCCTTCTGCCTGGAGTTTCATAAGCCCTCTCTGAATCAATGAGAGTGCAGGGAAGGCATACACAAACCTCCCCCTCCAGCAAAGAGACCGCACACCTCACCAGAAAACACTACATGCTGGAGCAAGTGAGCAGAAGGCTGGTAGTTCTGTGTTGAGTGGGGAGGCAAGCAGATCTAGTTGTGGCATTCCCCACCTTTCGAAGATGTCGTTTACCACCAACTGTCTGAGCTCCCACTGGTGTGCTCTGGCTTGCGTGCAGCTGAGTGCATCTGCTAGAATGTTTTGGATGCCTGGCACATAAACTGCAGTCAAAAGAATTTTGTGGTTGGCTGCCCAGTACCACACTCTCATCGCTTCCCGACAAAGGGGATAATAGCAGATTCCGCCTTGTTTGTTTATGTATAAGACTACGCACATGTTGTCTGTCTATATCATAAGATGACACAGTAGAATGAGATGTTGGAAAGCCTCAAGGGCATCAACACTGCTCTCATCTCAAGTATGCTGATATGAAGAGACAGTTTGACGTGGGACCAAAGACCCTGTGTCCTGTGTGGTCCCAGATGTGCTCCCCATCCTAGGCTTGAAGCATCCGTTGTCAGGGTTTGGGAGGGGTTGTCTAAGCGAAATGGATCCCCCTCAGAGAGGTTGTCCTGGTTTTGCCACCACAAAAGATCCTGTGCCATCAGATCTGAGACTAAGATCTCGTGGTCCAGATCATCTGATCTCTGGTCCCACTGCCCTCTGAGGGTCCACTGAGGGACTCTCATGTGTAGTCTGGATAACGGGACTGAAGGAATGGCCGCTGCCATGAGCCCCAGCAGTCGAATGATCGTTTTGGCTGATGCCTTCTTCTGCAAAGCCACTAGGTGTGTCTGATGCTGCAATGTTGCTATCCTGTCCTGTGGCAGGCAAGCCTTACCTGGACTGTGTCCAACACTGCTCCAATAAATTGGAGCTCTTGGGGAGGAACCAGGTGGGATTTGGCATAATCAAAAATTATGCACACCCATTGGAAAGTGTCCAGAATAAGGGCCAGAGACCTGGCTAGGGCATCCCTCGACAATGCTGAAATCAGCCAATCATCCAGGTATGGGAAAACTTGGACCCCCTGCGTGCGCAGAAAAGCTGCCACCACCGCTAGGCATTTCATGAACACCCTGGGTGCAAAAAAAAGGCCAGAGGGGAGGGCTTTGAACTGGAAATGCTCCCCCTGGAAACAAAAACAGAGGAATTTGCAGTGTGGTGGACAGATCGGGATATGCAGGCAGGCATCCTGCATATCCAGAGTACAGAGCCACGGACTCGTCTGTAACAGAGGAACTAGGCTGGGAAGAGACAGCATTCTGAACCTCTTGTATTCCACGAAGAGGTTCCGTGAGCTCAGATCTAGAATGGGTTTGATGTCGCCTGTCTTCTTGGAAACCAGGAAGAAGTGCGAGATAGTAACCTTTCCCTTGATGTTTTATGGGAACTAGCTCTATTGCTGCTTTTGCCAGCCTGGATGTTATTTCCTCTTTTACCAAGGGTAAGTGGTGGGGTGGGTAGAATGAGTGATCTGAAGGTTTTGTTGGAAGTCTCTCTATGAATGCTACTGTGTGGCCTTTTGCCATCGGTTGTAGCACCCATGAGTCTGTTGTTATTTTCTCCCACTCTGGTAGATGATAGGAGAACCTTCCCCCCCACCAGCTCCTCTGGGGGTGCAGACCAGTGGAGGCGGGAGGGTTAAGGAGTCAGGAGACGAGGGTAAGGCAGAGGCTGCAGCACCCGAGGCCTTGTGGGATTTGGCCAGGGGGCTCTAGCAGCCGAAGCTGCCAGACATTTATTTTGACATCGGTTCTGAGTTTGTCTTTGCTGGCGAAGTTGCTGTCTCCTAAATGGCTGTTTCAGTTTCTGCGGAGGTTTGTACATAAACTGTTCAGAATGTAAGGCTTTACCCTTATCCTGGAGGTCAATGATTATGTCCTTGACGTCACTGCCAAAAAGGACTGACCCTCTGAAGGGGGCATCCTGTATGGCTATCTGGACCTCGGGTGCCAGACCTGAGATCCGAAGCCATGCGTGGCGTTGATGGCTAATGGCTGATGCTGAACCTCTACCTGCAGCATCCACTGCACAGTACATGGCCCGTTACATATGTCTGCAAGCAGACCTAGCTGACCCAACTAGATCTGCCATCTCCTCTTTTAAAGACGAGTCCTGAAGGGAATCCACTTTGGACTCTAACTGACCCAAGACCGATTTCTGGTAGTCTCCCATATGGGCGACGTACCTCAGTGCCCTGATTCCTAAAGTGGAAGAAGAATACATCTTCTTTCCATACTGGTCAAGAATCTTAGACTCCTTATCAGGAGGGGAAACACTGAGGTGTTTCGGTTTGGCGGACCTGTCGTGGGCTGCACTAATGACCACAGAATCAGCCTTGGGATGGAGGCTGAGATAGTCTTTGTCATCGGGAGTTTGGTAAAGCCTGTCTACTTTCCTGGCCACTGGGGCCAGTGAAAAAGGCTGTTACCAGATAGTAGTGATCAAGTACTCATGTGGCTCTATCCAGGGTGGAATGAGGGTTGGAGAAGAGTCTGCCAGGTCCAGGTGAGCCGCCAGTCTCTGCCTCTGCAGATCCTGGGCAACCGTGCACCAATCATATGCTGTTTGAATCTTCTTGAGGAGCTCCAAGAAAGAAGGGTCCTCAGGAGGGGATTTGGGAGACTCTTTTGGCTTAGGGTACTCCGGTGTAGGGGTGTCTAGGTCAGAGTCAGAGTGGACTGTGTCACTGTCCAAGTCCGAGAAATCATGGTCACTGAGTGAACTGATCGCCAGAAGCGGTAAGTCTGCTGCCCTCGAAAATTCAGTCAGCCTTGAAAATTCCCAGGGTCGAGGATTGGGTAAAGGTTCCAGTCGTCTGCCCGTCAGGGCCTTAGGGCTGGATGGCGGGGGAGGATCCGGTGAAAGAGGCCTTGAAGGCAGCTCCGACATGTGCTGTGACTTTCCTTCCGCCCACCACAGCTTGAGGACCGCCTACAGGCCCACTTGCGGTTGAGGTGATGGATTGTGAAATCCATAGCTCGGGAATCCACAGTAAGGGTAACTGCAACCCAATGGAGGGTAACCTGGTGCTTGAAAACCTGACCCCGGATAGTGTGGTGTTGGGTATCCTGGCATCAGGTAATGTGGCGCTGGATAGCCTGGCATTGACTGCCCAAAAGGGTGGCCAGACTGTCCCGACGTAGGACCAGATGGAGGGGCCGCACGATCCAGCGTCGGCCCTGACAGAGGGATCAACAGGTCTGGACAACATCCCATCGGGGGTGCAGAAGGCCCCGATGGAGGAGTCGAGCCCGACGGCAGACCTTTTTTTTTTTTGACTGTTTATCTCGCCCAAGAACCAGACCTCTCTCAGGCAGTCCACTCACCTTGCCGCTTCTACCGCCCACTGTGATCATCTGCCCCCTCAAAGGCGTTAGCGCTCCCCACGGGCCCCCAACCCAAACTCGTGGGGAGATCAAGGGGTGGAGGCAGAGGCCCAGTATTTGGGCGTGTGGCAGTCAAGGCACTGGGATGCCATCGCCTATCTGGTCCTCAGGGGTATTTTTTCCTTTTTTTGCTGCAATTACCCCTCCCGTGTGTGGGCACACCCCGACGCTCTAGCGCACGGCATCCCTGCCAGCACTGGCCACGCCATTACATGCTAGCCTGGCTTGCTGCAGTACCCACGGTCTCCACCGGGGGTCTATGGCTCGCCGGGTTACCCCATCCCCTGTAAGCCAGGAGAGCGCCACATGGGTGCTCAGTCCTCAACCCTTCCCCTGCCGACCCCCAGCACCCGTGACCGGTCCCGAACCCGGGTCGCCGGCGCAGCGTGAGGTATGGCATCCAGTGCCTCAACCCTCAGCGCCACCGGGCCGGCCCCCAATGGGAGATCTTGAGAGACCGAGATGCCTGAGTGAGTTGGAGGGACATGCGTCTGGTCTGCCAGTGTCTCAGGCATCTGAGGCTCCGGCGCAGGGGGTGACGAAACTCCTGATGGTGGACGATCTCCTTCCTCCGTATCCCAAGTGGGGGGGGAGTTGGAGGTACCGTCTTCATCTGCGGTAAAGAAGAAGTCGGAGTAGTCTCCACAGTCAGCTGCATATCAGGCGTCAGCTGGACCGTCACCTCTTTGTCAGGTCTGTTATCAGGGCCTGATGGAGGATCCGGGGCTGGGCATCCGTCGGAGGAGCCAGCAGACGACTTAGCAGCCACAACCTTGCGAGAACCGGAGGAGCCGGAGCTCGACTTACCAGTCCCACTTGTGCCACTAGGCCTCTAAATCTATGAGGCTTCAGAGGAGGTGGGCACCTCCTGATCCCCGGAGGCTCCCATGAGGTCCATGGCTGGATGAGGGGGCCGACGGCCGTTTGGTAGCCACCAAAACAGATGTCGAAGGCTGATCCCCCAGAGGGGAAATTACCTTGTGGGCCACAACTCCAGCCGGAGGCGGCAGGACTGCTGGGGACTCTTCCCGGTCCCGATGTCTCTCCTTGTCCTTTTTATGGTGGCCCTCTGGAAAGGATGACAATTGCCAGAGTTTCTTCAGCTCCTTCTCCATACTGGCCATCTTTTCTTTTAAAAGAAGTGCTTCCAGGGACTGCTGCCAGCGTTTATGTGTGGCCGAGTTAAACTTCTGGCACTACTCACACCCCTCAACCTTATGGCCTGGGCCCAGGCAAAGAAGGCAAAAGGAATGGCCATCCTTGTGAGGGAGCAGAGTTCCACAGGAGTCGCACCTGTTCTTATGCGATTCTGAAGGTGTCAGAGATGACATGCACGATGATTTTGTAAAACAAATAATAGCGAGAATACGACTGATCGTTAATAAATTTAAACTTTTCAGAAAATATACTCATCCAAAGATGGTGTCGACAGCAGCAGTGTTCTTCCACGAGGTCCGATGTGCGCAGGTCAACGGTGGGAAAGAACTGGAAGGTGGGCATGGGGACTGCTCCATATATAGCATCACACTGACGGGGGAAGGCGGTCCCCCACCAGACACTGCTAGCTAGAAGTTTTCTGTGTGGTCCTAGCGCCTGGCGGCTTAGTCCTATATGTGAGTACCTATTGCAAGAGCCCTCTCGAAGTAAGATCTCAGTTTTCTATGTAGATCCAAAGTATGGAACAGTGTCTCACCCTGGTTGGCATGCTCAGGATAACAAACAGGAGGTGTATCATTTGGTTCGGTGTAAATTCAGATACCACCTTCGGTAGAAACTTAGGATTCGTATGCAAAAAGACTCTGTCTTTCTGGAAAATCAAATAAAAAGGCTCACACATTACAGCCTGAAACTCAGAAATCCTCCAAGCAGAAGTCATCACAACTGAAAACATTTTCCATGACATGAAATGTAAGCCACACCTCGAGGCAGGCTCAAAAGGAGCCAACATCAATTTCTCAAGTACAAAATTCAAGTGTCAAGGCGGACTGGATTACAGATAAGAGGTTTCATGTGAAGTATACCTCTCACTAAAGTACAGGATACGTCTAATTGGGCAACAATATGACTAGAGATGTGGGCACAGAAAGCTGATATAGTGGCCAGATGCACCTTACTAGAGTAATACTGTAGGCCTGAGTCAGATAAGGAAAGCAAGTATTCCAGCACAGAATTCACAAGACATATAAAAGGGTCCAATTTCTGGGAAGCAGACTGTGACAGAGTTGGATAAAACCCTGTCTCATTTGTTATGCAGAGGGAGTTAAAAGCAAGGATCTGTTTTGTCTTCTACTACTTCTGCTCCTTGCCTGTCTGACTCCGCAATTAAATTTTCTTGTGGCACCTAGGAATAGGTAACTCTCACAGTACCACAATTTCCCATTTTTACCCTTCTTCACATGCTGTTTCTACCTGTTTCTATTCTTTCTTTGTCCCCTTGCTTCGCTGTGGTTAAAAATATATGTGAATCTTTATGTGAAACTGGGATCCCTTGGTTTGCAAATATATATAATTATAACATGGGCACCAGAAGTACAGACAGCTGATAGGCAGATACCCATCAGGTGACCATACATTAATTTCTTAATTAACACACAGCTTGTGGTGCTGAGGCACCCTTTACAGATTAGGGGGCACAGCCGCACTTCTTATTCTGTTAGCGAGTACATTCCTAAGTGGCAACCATGTAAATCTCTCACAAAGCGAGTGACAGATGGCAATGCATAACTCTGTCCCAGTAACAGACATATTCAGATATGCACAATTATATATCTGTGTAGCCAGCCGGCCATCTAATGTTGATAATCCTCAGCCACCCAATCAGCTGAACTCTGTGCTCCTTGCTAAGCTGCAGACCCACACAGTAGTGTGTGCCCAGAGCTCCGTTAAGGCCCCCCCAGAAGGGAAAGACACCCAAGTTGTACGATTGGCCGCAGAGCAAGCGAGAGACACACACACAGATTAGACAGAAGAACAGCAAACGACTGGTAACTGTATTGGGCGGCCCTGGCGGTGCCACTGAATTCAGCATGGCTGCAAAGTTCTCCATGTGTCTCGCTTGCTGTCTCTGTCTGTTGGTGTCTCGAGTCCCCAGCAGCAGAGAGCGAGTGCTGGCATTGTCGGACGCAGCGATGCTGTCTTCCTAGTGCAATATTTGTGTGTAACATAATTGAGGCCGCTTTCTAGGTCACTTCCCATGGGGCGCATCAGCAGTGCCGCAGACCCCTGAAGCTTGTTCCCCCGAGTTCAGGAATGGGAGGGGGAGAGAGAGAGAGAGAGAGAGAGAGACAGTGTAAGACGGGCAAGACACCAAGAGAATCTGCCGACATATAGGACGACAATGTCCTCCACAGCTGTGCATTGTCCAGATCAGTGTTTGGTGGTTCTAGTCAGTGGGAGAAATCTGCATTAATTAATGTTCCCTGCTGACTGACAAGCCAAAATCCTACGTCCGCACCAGCAGTGAAATGGAATGCAGCACTGTAGAGAGAGAGAGAGAAGCACAGTATTAATGTGTTGTGCAGTCAGTCATGGGTTACTCTGTGTATCTCTGCGAGTATGAATTTGAAAGTAGCAGACCGCTGTAAGTAAGCATTTTTGGCAGTATAATGAGATCGGTATGCTCCTTGTTCTTAGCTTATATGTCTGTTTGCCACAAAATTATGCTTGCAGAGCATTTTTCCTGTGGCAGAACACAGAAAAGGGTGGTACTACAACTAGAAAAAGTGGAAGAACACAAAGGAGTTTCCACATGTTTTTCCTCTTATTCCTGTTCTTTTTGTCCATTTCTCTCCACATATGGCCCATGTTATAAGCGCAATGACCCACTCTAGGGTGTGTGGTTATTGGGGATTAATCAACACCCCATGTGCTATGAGGACACTCGGCAATAACCGCACACCTTGTCATGGGTTATTGCTTACGTATATTACTGAGGTGATTGCACAGAGCTCTTTCGGTTTGTTAGAAAAGATATCAGTCTAGAACAGAAGCTTGTTTAAAAAATTGTCAACAGGAGACCAGCCCTGGGACAGAATGTTCTATTTTGTTGCACCTATAGGCTGACCTCAGGAAAGAAACTGACAAACTTCTAAGACACTTTGTGAGAAACAGCAGATTGATTTACACCAACAGGATGCTGACTTTAAACTGTCACAAAGACATCTTACAAAAAAAAGAGAGCAATGTTTTTGTTTAGGGCTAGAGAGAGGCAGATTTTAAAGAGAGACTCTCAGATGTAGGACTTTATTTTGCCTGTATGAGCAACTACCCAGTACAATTTTTATTTATTTTATTATTAATAATAAAATGCTACTTGTAAATTGTATAACTTTTCATGATTTGCATACGTTTCCTGACTTATGCCCCTACTATAGCTGGTATTAGAAGTGGGAATTACACCATGTATTCTCTATGCCAGGAATCTTTGTACATGGGTACTAGATCTGGCACAAGAAAAGCATAAAAGAATGGTGCGAATCCTGCAACAGCAATCCAGGAGTAATTACCAGAAGAATGGCAGCAAATCTAGAAGCAGAAACACAAGTCCAAATTGAGACTGCACAGCCAGCACCAGTAGTGAAAGAAGAACTGGCAGGGACAGCACTTGCAAGCATATCTGCCTTCTTTCAAATGGTGGGCTATACAACAAAGATAGACTGAGAGGCAGAGAAGAGATGCAGCAACAGAACAGCGATGGCTGGAGACCTTGCAAGTCATCAAAGCTGGAGGATCTGGTACATGGCCAGCTGATCAACAAAACACAAACAATGTAAACAATATTAAGCTTACAAAGCCGTGTCCCTCGGATTATATCGAAGCATACCTGACAACTTTTGAAAGGATCGCCGGAGCCTGCCATTGGCCAAAACAGCAGTGGGCAATCAGGACTGTACCTTATCTGACAGGTAAAGTTCAACTTGCCCACAGCAATATGGACACTGCACAGTCAGAAAACTATGACCTTGTGAAAAGAGAAATTCTTAAAATATATGACACCACAGACAGAGATTCCAGTCCCTTAGGTACCACTCAGTCGACAATCCTCGAGAACCATTCACCTGATTCAGAGAACTCCTTACTAAATGGCTCCAACCAGATGACAAAACAATCCCACAGATCACAGACGTATCTGCAATGGAGAAATTCATCAACATTCTTCCTACAGGTGTGCAGCTTTGGGTAAAAGAACACCTACCAGAAAGTGGGGAAAAGGCCATTGCTTTAGTAGAGAACTATCAGATGGCCAGACAGGTGCCGCAGCTGTGAAGTAATATCCAAGGAATGATAAGACCTTCTTTTTCCCAATTTAACTCCAGATCAGAGAAGAACTCTGATGGGGGTAACAAATCTGCACCCAAAGACTTTATTTGCTATAACTGTAATGAGCCAGGCTATATTTCAAGAAACCCCAATAAAAATAAGAAGGATAACACTGAAGGAAATCCGGCCTTGGCAAACTGGGAAAGTATTTAACAAATGTCAAGGTGGGAGATAAGATTGTGATGGGACTTGCAGACTCAGGAAGAAGACAGACCCTGGTGCATGTTGAAGTTCTGGGAAAAGACTGTGCTAAAGGACCAGGTACTCGGGTCATCTGCATCCACGGGGACATGCAATTTTATCCCACCACCCAAATGACTATGAACATTAATGGGGTGTCACACTAAATGAAAGTGGGGATAGTACCAAAGTTACTTGCATCTGTGATTACTGGAAATGACTTTCCAGGATTTGCTAAGCTAATCACAGAGGGAGTAAACCCTGCTGTTTCAGCAGCTATGATAACAAAAGCAAAGGCAAAGAAAATCTCACATGCTGGGAACTCTTTTACTTTTGGTGACTCTGATTTGGATTTATTTGAGCCTAGCTCCAACATCCGGAAGTCCAGGAAAGAAAGACAGACGCCTGAAAAAACAACGGCAACAAAGGACTGATGGACATAAGGGACTGATATATGAAAATGCTGAAACTAAATGGATAACTGATTGTGATTTTGTTTTTGAGCAAACTAACAATGTTTCTCTCCAATGTTATTTTAAGCAGCAGGGGGGTTAAACAAAAACAGGGTGAACTAATGTTTAAAAAAATGTAATGGGCTACTGTACAGGACTGGGTTAATCCTCAGACGCAGGAACAGACAGAACAATTGGTCATACCAAAGAAGTACAGAACTGCATTGTTGCAGATGGTCCATGATAGTCCTATGGCTGGTCATTCGAGGAGGGATTGAATCCTTGCCAGATTATTGTACACATTTTACTGGCCAGGGACTCATGAGGATGTTTCTACCTATTGCAGTTCTTATTTATTTTATTTATGTATTTGTTAAGCAGAAGGGTGCACTGATCCAAGGAACTGTTTGCAGGCACGACCCGGGCCATGAAGATGGCACAATATCACAGTACAAAGGATACAGGCACAGTCGGTAAAGTAACTGCAAGCAGTTGCAGAAACAGGTGAACACATTAAAATAATACTACATTGTTCTGTGCAAAATTGTGAATAAAGTGAATACAGTACAAACAAGTGAAGTACACAGTGGTACACTGGCAGCGCAGGGCCCAGATAAAACGATCCAGTATCAGCACCTTATAGTTACGTTATGCAAAATGCAATAAATTCAAGGGTGGAAACATCTGGACAGCCCAGCTACCCTCAGGCAGGGTATGGCAATCAACCGGGGGGGAGCAGGTACAGGTGACAGTCGCTGCAAGGAGAGTCTTATAGTGGGACTTAAATAAGGGGTGTGAGCCTCGAGTCCATAGGGAAGCAGGTAGGCTGTTCCACAGGTCTGGGGCAGCTGAAGAGAAGGCATTTTGGCCTATACATGTGGTGTCCTGAGAGCACTCTAACATAAGGCTAGAGGAGTTCCAAGGGCCACAATAGCATGACTTTGGCTTAAATAGGGGGCTACATCTTTTTCCCTAATAGATTTATCTAAAATGCGGCCTAGGAGGTAGTCATGGTGGGCCTATGGGGGGAGCCATACTAGTGCCTGGTAGAGGGAGCAGTGATGTGTAGAGTACGGTGCCCTCAGGGCAAATATACAAATGTTACTATAAATTGTAATTAGTTTGGAAAGTCCTGAGGATGTGGTTTGTGTGTAGATGGGAGAACAACAGTCCAGAAAGGGGAGAAATGTGCCTGGGCAATGGTGAGTCTGGCTTCAGGGGTCAGGTAATCTTTAAGCCTGTATCAGACTCATAATTTCTGGTTTATACACCGAACAGTGTGTCCTATGTGGTCAGCAAAAGTCAGTGTGGGGTCGAGGGTGACTCTGAGGTATTTGAGGGAGGTCATGGACTTCAGTTCTTGTGCTGAACGTCAGAAAGCAGCCACAGTGACTAAAAAATGACAAGGTGCCTATGGTGCCTCTACCCTTGACAGAAGTACCTTTTGACAGAACTGCAGTGGATGTGGTTGACCCATTAGACCAAAGCAAGGTAATCATTAATTGTGATGTGTGTGACTATGCTACTAAGACCAGAGGCAATTCCAATGCACTGTCAGAGCTCTGTGTGGCAGAAGAGTCATAATGTTTTAGTAGGAATATATTTTGTGAGGTAAACTGGGAGGTTTTTGTTTTTCCAATTTCGTTGTTCTGATTTTGGATTCACACAATATTCATTCAATTTTAAAACGTGGCCTGTACCTTCATTTTAAAGTACAATATAAAAGAATACAGGTTAAATTCTGTGGAAAAACAGTTTCATAGCATGGCAGCTAGCAAGGCCCAGCTGTTAGTAAGTTCACAGGAAATTATGTATCTTGTAAGGTATTTTGAGCTCATGCTAAAGTTGAATAAGCACATAGTTTCATTTGCATGCAGTCTAAATTCCTAGCAACAAATGACAGGAGACAAGACGCACTGAATACAGGAACATAGGCTGAGGTAATGTAACAGTTCAGTATAGCAGTATAGCCTAGAGGTTAGAATAAGAAGCTGTGACTGAGCTTGGTCCAGCAGACCTGGGTTTGATTTCCCACAAGCTTGACTTACATACAGTGGGACTCTGAGGAAGTCACTACTTAACCACCCCAGTGCTCCCAGGTCACTCCTGAAAACAGGCACTTGTGCCTAGTGGGCCTTACCTGGTTATCAAAGAAAAACACACACCTCAAAAAAAGTAACCATTGGCTACCTTGTTTAGTCTGTTAAACAAGGTGTGCACTGCTAACAAAAGTGACTTGGTGACTGAAGGAGGATAACAGGACAGGAGGGCACAGTAAATGACGTGGTAAATGAGGTGATGGTCTGAGAATTTTTTTTTTTTAAAAAGGTAGCAGAAGGCAGCAGCATGCACACGTGGAATATATTGGACCTCCCACCCACCCACCCTTTTGAACTCATTTTTTTTTTTTTGATAAGCCGACTCTGTTGTTATTTGCCAGTGATGGGCCCCATAGTTTCACCAGTTTTGTTTTTTTTTACTCAGTTAGGATGTGTATACCGCCATAATTTTTAATTTATTTTTAAATTGTTTTATTTTTATTTTCTGGGTAGTACAACGCCATAAAAAGAAAACTAACTGGTAATTAAGTAGACAGACTAAGACAGCATTGTGAAATATTATGTACACACACACAGTATAATGGATGGACCTCCCACCCGCCCTTTTGAAGTGTGTTTTTCCTCCTCGGATAAGCCGACTTTTGTAGTTTGTGTTGCCAGCGATGGGGCCCCCACAGTTTCAACAATTTTTTTACTCAGCTAGGATGCACATGCATAGTACATTTTTTTTGGTACTGCAATGCCATGAAAAACTCAAGGTTATGAGACTCAGGTAGCATTGTGATTTGTGAAAGAAAATACCCACTTCTAGTGTTTGTAATTTTTTTTCTTTCATTGATGACTATCGATTCAAGAGCAGCAGATCAGTCAGAACTCGGAATGGGGTTAGATGTTACCCATGACAGAGACTTGGCACATAGGGTACATAACTGGGAGACATCTACCAGAAATCAGTACAGTCATTTACAAATTTAAGTCAACCTTACAAATAAAAGATTGAAGAAAAAATGTGTGAGTGTGAAATTCTTTCATATGCTCCACAGAGTCAGAGAGTAGCCCCAAGCTTTTGTAGTCTTGCTAGACAGCAGTTCAGTGGAAGAAACAAAATGGTGACTGGCATAAGACAGGGCACAAATGACATGAGAGACAGGCTCATGCAACATTCCCTTTCCCCTAGTACTGGGCCTGTAGTACTACTAATTTCTTCAACATCACTGCCAACAGGCTCATCATCACTACTGTCCGAGTAGTGTTTTGGAAGTGCCCCCAAGTATCCTGCAAATACACCATAGTTTAGTTTAATAAAAGTTAAAATTTCAACATTTTCTAGATGGAGTTTTCTCCTCCTAGTACTAGCAACATAGCTAGCAGTGCTAAACATTCTTTCTGAATGGACACTTGTTGCTGGGCAACTTAAACAGTAAAGGGCCACTTTTTGTAATGTTGGCCAGACCGCACCCTTGTCATGCCAATACCGAAGTGGGTCATCTCGAACATTCATCTTTCTGGGATCCTTTTAAGAAGTCATCCACCATACTGTTTGCTGAGTAGCTTGAGATGGCTCTACGAAGCCGCAGCGTCAACATCTTCCTGACGCGACCCTACAGTGATGGATTTATCTCAACCGCAATTTGTGGTAGACATAAATACATCAGAAAACCTCTTTGTGTTTATCGGGGGACTTCCCGAATCAATCCCCCATGCAGGGGGCTCCCCCCCCCAAACCCCCCCGACTTAGGGATTATCAACTCTGAGTCGGAGTTGATTCGGGTAAGGGGTGCAGGACTGGGGAAAAGAGTGCTGGGGTCCCAGGAGGACTTTACAGTGAACTGCTGATGCTGTCGGCATTGACGTGTTCACTGTAAAGGTTTCACTGCGGGATTGGTATACGGCTTGTGATGGGGAGAAGTAACAACACTGTATTTCTCTGTGTCATCCAGTCCTACCCAAATGTTGTCTGTGGAGACACCATACAACCTGCGCCTGGGTTCCGACTCATAATGCAAGGCTTTTCTTACTCTTCTGCCTTCACTGGAATCTGTTTCTTGGAAGGGAGCATGGCTATTTTCGTGATCAGCAGCTGCAGCACTTCTAGCTGGCGTTTCTATTGTCATTTTTATTTTAGAGCAGCTTTATTAATGAGCAGTTCTTGATAATGGTTGAGGTCTACACTACCAGACTGGAGAAGACCTGGCAAACTGGTTTTGAAATGTGGATCCAGCATTGTTACTATCAAATAATGTTCAGATTCCAAAATCATGGCAATCCTGCAGTCCGTTTCCAAACACAAAGACAACTTTTCAGCAAGAGTGACACCTGTGCCTGCACCTTGCTCTTCAAATGTTTCTCAGAATCCTTCCAGTCTCTGTATGAGAAGACATATCAATGGAATTACTTGACTTATGGTTGCGCCGTCAGCACTCGCTTCACACATGGTTTCTTCAAATGGCTGTAGCAACTGACATAAATATGATATAGGATTCCACTGCCCAGAGGTGAGCGCAGCATCCCCTTTCCCTACTGCATAGTCCATGGTGTAATGGTACACTGCTTTGTGTTGTTCTCAGAGCCTCTGTAACATGCAAAAGGTAGAGTTCCAGCTAGTGGCAACTTTTTGCTTTAGCCGGTGAATTGGTAAGTTATTCTGTTTTTGCAGTTCTGCAAAATTTTACCAGCTTTTGCAGAGTGCCTAAAGTGACCACATATCTTATGTGCAGCATCCAGCATATTCTGCACACGCCTGTCTTCATTCAGGAAGTCCTGTACCACTAGTTTGAGTACATGTGCAAAACATGGCAAATGCAGAAACTAGCCATCCTTTAATGCTTTCACAATGTGAGCTCCACTGTCTGCAACCACAAATCCCAGGGAAAGGCCATTAGGAGAAAGCCATTCTGAGAACCGTTTCTTTAGCTTCTGTAAGATGTTTCACACCAGTGTGATTTTCTTTGTCAAAACTTGCAATACAGAGGGCAGCCTGTTTGTGAGGATTTTGTTGGTCTCTGGTGGTGCCAAAGAATGTTACAGAGGAAAATGGCAGCCACTGGGTGATGTCATGTAGTCTACTGTTTGACCACTTGTCCACGTATCTGCTGTTATATGTACTTCTTCATCAGCCGATGACTTCAAGGCACTGTTTACCTTCTGCAGCAGTTCCCTGTAAAGAGCTGGCACAGCCTTTCTGGAGAAATATGTCTGTGATGGCAGCTGATTTCGAAGGGCAGCAAGTTCCATCACCTCCCAAAACCCAGCAGAGTCAGCAATAGAAAATGGGCACACGTCCAGTGCAATCATCGCAGATATTGCTTTATTTAAATACTGAGCAGCTGGATGGCTTAGAACATATTTAGTTCTCTGTTCAAAAGCCTGATGCATCGTTAACTGTTTCTGAGGTGTGACTGGCACACTATAAAAGGCTGAAGGAGACAGAGAAGAACTCATTCTGTTTTCAATAAGGGAACTTTCTGATTATGATGAAGACCTAGCAGATAAAGAGGGTGATGCAGTCAAAGTCCTGCTGGGTGTCTGAGGGGTTTTACGTTGTATATGGAAAAATGTAGATATACCACCAGCGTGAGTATCAGTGTTAACCTGTGCAACATTCTCTGCCATATTACCTTGTGACTTATTCCTGGTCCACTGAAGTGGATGTATTGGCTGTAAGTATCTTATTAAGGTTGATGTGCCAAGCTTGCTTGCATGACTTCCTCTGCTGAAAGAGGCCTTGCATAAACAGCACTGCAATCGGGTACCTTGAGAAGGGGGACGATGCAAGGTGGAAATCCTGCAGATGTGGGTGAAAGCGCGCACGTCATGCACAGAATGGCACTGCATATCCTGCATCTGGGGGGGAAGGGAGACCAGAAATGCGGAAAAACCCGGCACCGGGGAGGCTACGGTGGAACCCCAGTGGCTGAGCCCACACGCCCAATGCTGGCCCCAACCCTGACTTGACTCTCCGTGGTTCCTACCACCTCCCGTAAGAGTCCAGCAGGAGATGGGGGACCCAACACCCAATTCCTTGGTTGGGGGAAGGGTTTAGGTAGGCGGTGAAGGTAAGGTCAAGTGGGTACACCCAAGAGATGCTTCGGTTAGCTGCAGACCAGGAAGGATGAAGACAGTTTAAAAAAAAAAAAAAAAAAAGAACAGATGGCCATGTTGCTACTTGCAAAGCTCAGACAGCAAAGCCTCCCCTCTTTCCACCCAGGTGGAGGTGAAGGGCCTGGTCTAGTAGGCGCTGAACAGAGCTGAATCCCTTTTCTTTCATGGCACATAGGCCTTGACAATACAGAACCTTATCCACCTGGATAAGGTAGACGGAGTGAGTGAGTGAGTGTGTGTGTGTGTGTGTGTGTGTGTGTGTGTGTGTGTGTGTGTGTGCCTTGAATTTCAGCTTATGAAGTACCATTTTTTTCTGGATTCAGTAGCTTTGGGCTGACAGATGGTAGACAACTTCCTAGTTCACATGAAAGGTTATGGTAATTTTGGTTATGAAGGACGGAACTGTCCTCAGCACCACCATGTCCTTATGATGTATAAGGTAAGGTTCCCTATGCAAAACAACCTTAAGCTTGTCAATTTTCCTGGCTAAAAAGAAAAAAAAGCCACAATCTGGAGACACACCTTGTAGGCCAGAATGACCAAAGACACCGATGAAGAGGTTTAATGGTGCCCTGCACTGAGCATGAATTATGAAGTATGGATCCTAGAAGAAATGGGGGTCCTGATGGATGGTCAGATCCATCTGACTACTCAGCATAAACGAAAAAATATCTAACGAGGTACCCAGCACTGCACTGAAATGAATACCTGCCCTCGCAGGGTGCTTAATGCTCGATCTTGTCCACTTCCACTTGAAAAAGAAAAGCTGGGATCCACAGAATCATAGCTGTAGTGGACCTAAAGCCCCTTTCTCTGGCCCAGGCTGACAAAATATTCCACACTCTCCTAGTCCGCTGAGGTGCATCTTACCTAAAGGCCATTAGGGAGACTGCCATCTTTTTGCAGAATCCCTGCTTTAGAAGTGTCCTCCCTCTAGCTACCAACTGCACTGCTTCTTGATTTGGATGCCTGATTTTATCCTGACTGAAAAGACCCCATGAAGCTGAGGGCGAAAAGGGCCCCACGGATGTGAGGTTCACTAGCTCTGAAAACCATGGCCTTCTTGGCCACTCTGGAGCTATCAGATGATATACTACTTCCCAACTGTCTGATCCCTTTCAATGTCCTGAGGAATAGAGGAAGCAGAAGGAAAAGATCCGCACTGTTGAAGTCCAGCAGTTTTGACTGGAACTCCAATGCCTCTGCCTGTGGGAGCTGATACTGGCTGAAGAAACTAGGCCACTAAGGGTTTGTATGCAAAGCAAACAGACAGATCGAGGATGACAGAATTTTCTGCACAGGAGGTCAAACACCTCTGGAGGGACCACTTCCCCAGGTGCATGCTTTCGTGGCTTAGCCAATTGACCTGCATATTCAGTTCCCCTGCTAAGAGAACTGCCGCTGGGAACAGCAGACTGTCCTCTGCCCAGTGAAGAACCTCTGGCACTTCTGTAAGCAGGCCTTCACTTCTTCTGCATCCTTGCCTGTTTATGAATGCCACGGAGTCAAACCACACTCAGTCAAAAATGAAAAAAAGTAGGAGGGTTAGGCACTCTGCCCTCACGTCTAAGGAGTTTATCTGATGATATTAATCCCAAGAACTCTACACTCCCTGTACTAGGATCAGGTCCAGGACCACTACAGCCCAACAGGCTGGCATGGAGGTCAAGACCAACTCCAGAGAGCCCTCCAGGAGAGTAACCTCGCAATGATTCTCAGGATTCTTCCATCAAGTGAGTGACTGCAGCACTGTCTAGAACAGATTGCTGGACTAGAGAGTAAAGGAGCTGGCTCTGAGTTTGTCCAGGTGGGAAGCAATTGCTGTCTGCATACTTTAAATTTATATGGTGATAGTGCGTTCCTCTGGGGAGAGGAGGTAATTTTTGGGCCATTGCCAGGGAAATGACCTTCACCGGGCTTCCTGGCAGGACTGCACTGTAGGATTGAGGAGGCTTACCTTGCTCTCCAGTCCCTAGGATATTTGTAACACGCTGTGCACAGAGTAATTTGGTGCATAAAAGCAGGGGACAGGCTTTTCCAAATAAATTAAGTCCACAACATGAGGTGGCAGTAGTTTTATTATTTTTAACAGTTGCACAGTTACTTTGGAGGAGTCAGGGATAGGGAGTGACCTGGAGATACTTCCTGCCCACCCAGTATAAAACAGGAGCCCCACGCGAGCAGGAGCAGATTGCTGGACTAGAGAGTAAAGGAGTTGGCTCTAAGTTTGTCCAGGTGGGAAGCAACTGCTGTCTGCATACTTTAAACTTATATGGAGGTAGTGCGTTCCTCTGGGGAGAGGAGGTAATTTCCGGGCCATTGCCATGGAAACGACAGTCACCAGGCTTTCTGGCAGGACTGCATTGTGGGATTGAGGAGGCTTACTTTGCTCTCCAGTCCCTTGGATATTTGTAACACGCTGTACACAGAGTAATTTGGTGCATAAAAGCAAGGGACAGGCTTTTCCAAATAAATTAAGTCCACCGCATGAGGAGGCAGTAGTTTTATTATTTTTAACAGTTGCACAGTTATTTTGGAGGAGTCGGGGACAAGAAGTGACCTGGAGATACTTCCTGCCCACCCAGTATAAAACAGGAGCCCCATGCAAGCGTGAGCGGGGCGAGTGCCCGGTTCTGTGCAGAGACACACGCGTGTCGCATGTCTGCTGTGTCCGCTGTGGACACTGGTGGAATGGTGGGGGAAATATTGCCAGTGTCTCTAATGCAGGGAAGTGGAATAATGCTAAGGGACACAGGGAAAACAAGGTGCAACCAATTCCATTATGGCACAAGGTAAACCTAAAAGGGGTAAGGGTAAAAAGGCATGTACGATATGTAAAATGTACACAGAGGCTGCTGTTTGCAGTGAGTTCACGTGTGAAAAATGTCAGTTAGTGGTTACACTGCAAGTGGAAATTCAGCAGCTTATGCAGAGACTGGAAACTCAAAAAGCGATTGTGAGGTTGGAGAGTTTTATTGATGAAGCTGCCAATAATATTAGTGGTATGGGGGACATGGTTCAGAATTCTGGGAGCGGGGTGTCTGTTCTAGTACTGTAACACAGGAAGAGGCAGTAGAAAATAATGAGACAACCACACACTCACAAACAAACTCCACGCTGGGCCCACCATTAACACCGACCCTTCAACTGTCTAACAGTTACATAGGCCTGCAGCTGGAGGATGAGGAAGTTATGACGGCTCACTTAGAACAACCCGAGTCTATAGTTTCCTCTCGGTCAGAGGTTACACAGGGTCAGATTAATATAGAACACCCTAGTAATGAGGGAACGGCAGACAGAGATGTTGTAGTGACAGGGGACTCTATTATGAGATGGACAGATACTATAGTATGTTGGGGGCGAAAAGAGCATACCACTGTAAGCACATTACCTGGAGCCAGGCTACACGATATTTCAAACCTTCTGGATGGGCTACTAGAAAATACTAGTAAACCCCTGGTGATTCTGCACATAGGAACAAACGATGTAGCAAGAAGTAGAATGGAGGCCATCCAGGCTGAGTTCAGGGATATAACAACAAGGATCAAAAATAGAAATGGGGAGATGATAATAGCGGGGATTTTACCCACTTATGGCTTACATTCACATAGAAACAATGGCTCATTATGTTAATCAACAGGTGGCTGAGACAATTCTGCAAGGAGGAAAAATTTGGTTATATGGATAATTACATAACATTTAATAGACCAGTTTTGTTTAAAACAGAAGGCCTGCACTTAACTTCTGCAGGTACTAGGATTCTCGGGAAAAAAAACTCTTGAGGTAATACGATTCCATTTAAACTGGAAAAAGGGGGGTCTGGAAAGTGACCTAAGCAGGGGCACTAATCCCAAGACAAATCTCAAAGAAACCCCTGAATGGAAAGCAGTTCTCATTAATGCCAGGAGTTTGGTTAATAAGTATGATGAATTTTCTTTGTTGTTACATTCTCAGAGTATCCATGTGGCATTAGTTACAGAAACCTGGTGGGATGATAATGATCTGTGTGATAAAAAGGTGACAGGATACAATTTATTTTCCAAATCCGGATTACATAGAAAGGAGGGTGAAATAGCCATATATGTGCATAATTTTATATATTGTGAAGAACTACAATAGGATACGGGAGCCCTAGAACTACTATGGGTAAATCTACTTCCTCAGAAGGGTACTAGGATCATTTTAGGATTAGTATACAGGCCACCCTCTATAACAACATCTGAGGATGATGAGGCACTATTATTTTATTTTTTTATTTTATTTATTTAGTTTTTGTTGACCGGGTTAAGTGCACTAGACAAATCCTGCCTATTTTCAGGCACGACCCGAGGGAGGGGGATATAGATGAATGCCAACTGACCTTGAACCAGATTAAACTGTTGGTGGTATTTTTACTGAATGAGGGAAATTTGGCCAGGACACCGGGGAACTTCCCCTACTCTTGCAGTAGGAGGACCCTGACACTGCGACTTGTGGTCATTCTACAGCAGAACCTGGAGGTGGAAGGTCTGCAGGTGAGGGCTACGATGGCCCAGAAGTCTATGGAAATGGAAGTTCCTCAGGAGGAGGGATCCGCTGAAGAGGCGAATGGGTTGCACCCATTGGGTGGCCAGCATATTGCCCAAGTCGGTGGTCCCTCAGCATTAGAAAATGTGCAGCGTTTAAGTCTGGCTGAAAAACGTCGTTGTTTGGAGGAAGAATTACTACGTGTCATAGAAACATAGAATTTGACGGCAAATAAGGACCGCTTGGCCCACCTAGTCTGCCCATTTTCCTACCTAACAGATAAGCTGCAGATCCTAGTTAACCAACAGCTTACTTCCTCCTACCCCCCACTAGGACTGCCTTATGCCTGTCCCATGCATTCCTGAAGTCCCCCACTGTTCTTGACTCCACGACCTCCTCAGGAGGCTGTTCCATGCATCCACAACCCTCTGAGTGAAAAATACTTCCTCACATTACCTCTGAGCCATCCCCTCAATCTTCAAATTGTGACCCCTTGTTCTTGCACATCTCTTTTTCTGGAAGATGCTACCCTCTTGGACTTTGTTAATTCCTTGGGGTACTTGAAAGTTTCTATCATGTCCCCTCTCCTTTCTTTCCTCAAGGGTATACATATTAAGCTCCTTTAGTCTTTCTTCATATGTCTTCTGGGCAGACCCTGCACCATTTTGGTTGCCCTCCTCTGGACAGCCTCCACTCTGTCTATGTCTTTGTGGAGATGGGGTCTCCAGAACTGCACACAGTACTCAGATGGGGTCTCACCAACTGTCTGTACAGAGGATAACAACTTCCTGTTTTCTACTATTGATGCCTCTTCCTATGCATCCCAGTATCCCCCCAGCCTTCCTTACTGCCTTCTCACATTGCTTGCCCACCTTTAGGTCTTCTGATATAATTACCCCCAGGTCCATTTCTATTTTTACTGTTATCAGTATCTCACCCCCCATTGTGTACGCTTCCCCTGGGTTTTTGTTTCCCATGTGCATTACCTTGCACCCTTTGCATTGAATCTGAGCTGCCATACATTTGACCATTCCTCCAACCTTGCCAAGTCCCTTCTCATCCTTTCCACTCCATCTTGTGTATCAACCCTGTTGCAGATCTTTGTGTCATCTGCAGAGAGACATACTTTTCCTTCCAGTTCCTCTGCAATGTCACTTATAAAGACATTAAAAAGGACCGGTCCCAGTACTGAACCCTGCTAGTAACCCTCCTTTCTTCACTGTGTACTCCATTTACTACTACTCTTTGCATCCTGTTGTTTAGCCAATTTTTTATCCAGGCTACCACCATGGGACCCACTCCAAGGCTGGCTATCTTGTGTATTAATCTTTTGTGTTGGACTGTATCAAATGCCTTGCTAAAATCTAGGTAGGCCATGTCCACAGCCCCTCCCTGGTCTACTACTTTGGTCACCCAGTCAAAGAAATCTATTAGATTTGACTCACACGACCTTCCCATCGTGAATCCATGCTGCCTTGGGTCCTGTGACCCACTGGCCTCTAGGTACTCAACAATTCTTTCCTTCAGAAGTGATTCCATCATTTTCCCTACCACTGAGGTCAAACTAACTGGTCTGTAGTTTCCTGCCTCTGTCCTGCTCCCACCTTTGTGAAGAGGAATCACATCTGCCCTCCTCCAGTCCTCGGGTACCACACATCCTCCCATGATTTGTTAAAGAGAGTAGTCAACGGTGTCACTAGTTCTACCCTTAGTTCTTTTAGAATTCTTGGGTGACTCCCATCAGGCCCCATTGCTTTGTCCACCTTCAATTTTATTAGTTCTTTCAGAACCCTTTCTTCTGTAAATGGACTGGTATCGAGCCCCGTCTTCAGAGTGTTTCTCTTGTTTGGTTTAGGTACCTCCCCCCTCTTCCCTTTCTGAATACTGAGCAGAAATATTAGTTTCAGTATCCCTGCTTTTCACTGTCACCCTCTACCCACATTCCCTCCCCTTTACTAAGCTTCAGTATCCCTCCTTTGGTCTTTCTTGGCTCCCTAATATTGCCTATAAAGGTCTTATCCCCCTTCTTAACAGAATTGGCTATCCTTTCCTCGGTTTGGGCCTTTGCTATTCTGACTGCCTTCCCTGCCTCTTTCTGCTTTAACTTATAAAGTTCTCTGTCCTGCTCCTTCTGTGTTTCTTATATTTCCTGAATGCTGTCCTTTCTCCTTAACCTTCCCTGCCACCTCTTTGAGAACCATAGCGTTTTTTCCTTTGTTGTGTTTTATTGATTTGCTTTACACAAGGCTTGTTGCCTCTGTGATGGCTGTTTTGATCACTCCCCATTGTTCCTCCACCCCTCCTTCTTGCCTGTTTGCTAATGCTTTTCTGAGGCACTCTCTCATTTTCCCAAAGTCAGCCCTCCTAAAGTCCAGTACTCTTGCTTTTGTATGACTTGATTGTATGGCTGTGTTTATCGTGAACCACACTGTTTGATGGTCGCTTGTTCCCAGATGGCTACCCACTTCTAAATCTGAGATTCTTTCTCCATCTCCATTTGAGAGTACCAGGTCTAAGATTGCTCCCTCCCGAGTGGGTTCCAATACTAGCTGTCTGAGGCATGCCCCCTGTAGGGCATCAAGAATGACCCTGCTTTTGGATGTGCCTGCAGCAAAGGTGCTCCAGTTAACATCTGGCATATTCTGATCCCTCATCAACAATATCTCCCCTTTTTCTGCCATTCTAAGAAAGCCTTCTATTATTTCCTTGTCCATTCCCTCCCCCTGAGATGGGGGTCTGTATACAACCCCCATGCAGATTGTGGTGCCATTTCCTGTCTCCAGGGTGACCCAAAGTGCCTCATCTGCTCCCTGTTTACTCTTTAGTTCTGTTGCTTTGATCCCTTCCTTTACATAGAGGGCTACTCCTCCTCCTCCTCCTCCTCCTCTTTTACCCTCCCTGTCCTGCCTGTAGATTGTGTATCCTAGTATGTTGACATCCCAGTCATGGTTCTCTGTGTACCATGTTTCTGTGACTGCCACAATATCCAGACAACCCTCTTCCATCAAGGCCACTAGTTCAGGAGCTTGTTACACAGACTACTGGCATTGGTACTCATCACCTCCACTTTTTGATAGCCTTACCCTTTAGCCCCATTTCTGTCCTTACTGCCTTTGCCTTTTTACATTTAAATCTGTTCTGCTCCCTATTAACTTCTGTACCTTGGTGTTTACCTCACTAATCACCATGTTTTTGTGGGAGGCTCGGTTCTCTGCTCCTTTCAGTGCCTCCCCTTGGCTGGTTTAAATGCTTGCCAATGAAGCATTTAAACCTCTCACCTAGGATCCTGGTTCCCCCCTGGACAGATGCAGACCATCGCACCAGTATAGGTCTGCATCCTCCAGTGGCTCCCAATCCACAATGAAGCCAAAACCTGAGGCTCCACACCAGTTTTCAACCACTCATTGAATTCCCTGGTGAGAAGTGCCCTAGCATCTCCCTTACCATAGACAGGTAGCATCTCCGAGAAGGTTACCGTATGCGCTACTTGTCTAAGGCCCCTTCCCAACTCTACAAACTCCTCTTGCACTGCTCTGATCCCATTCCTAGCCAGGTCATTCGTCCCTAGGTGGACAATGACATCCAGCTCCCTCCCTCGTGCAGCTCCTCCCACGATCCTGAGGATTCGCTTCCTGTCCATCCAAGCCGTGGCACCAGGAAGGCACCTTACCTCCCTCTCCCCTTCCTCCCCCATTTCTACCCCCTAATGATTGAGTCCCCCACCAGGAGTTGTTTCCTTCCCCTGTGGGGTCCCATGCCACCCTCCTGTGGGTCTCCTTTGTGAAGGTTCCCAGCATCCTCCTTGTTCTCCACTGCAGGTGCCTCCATAGAGGAACCACTATCCACTAGAAGAGTGAATGAATTGTGGAGAGGTACAGCTGGAGGGATGCAACTCTGTTCCACCACCCTTTCCCTCCTTGAGCCCACCCTGGTCCAGCCTCTCCTCTTTCTTGGAACCTCTGAGGTACTGGCATTGGCCCTGGTGGTCCCTGGGTGGGGGAGGAGGTTTCACGAATCCTAGCCAAGTCAGCCTGGAGACGGGCAACCTCCTCTCTCAGACCAGAGAGGTACCTGCAAATAGGGCAGCATCGCAGCCTCCAGAATGTCTCCCGGGACACTGCTGCTTCACAGCCATTGCACTGCACCACTCCTATCATGTCTTATTTTGTGTCCTCTCTAGTGTTTCTCTGGATGCTTATTCTCTCCTCTCCTTACAACTCTCACCCTTCCTGTTCTGGGACAGTAACTTCCTATCTTCTTCAGTAGCCTCCTTCTTCCTTACTCAATATCAGACTACCAGCAGCTAGGGAGGGAGAGTGAGCTACTTTTTTCCTTTAGGGTTGACAAAACCAATGTTTCTCTACGATCCTTTCCTTCTTACTGCCAAACAGGAAGTTCCTGTTAACAGTCAAATCCAGTGGCTATAAAAGTAGAACTGGCTTTGGGTGGGATGGAGGGTAATTAGTAAGAAAAAAGGCTAGCAACAGGAAGTTGTAATTTGACTCACCTGCTTTTATAGTGTCTAAACCAGTCCCTCAGGTAAGCTCTCTTTCATCCTACTGGTTTAGCAAAGTCAGCTGATACAGTACCCTTCCCTGCACAGAACACACACTGACTTTCTTTCCTTTCTTTTTAACCCTAAATAAGACCCCTTCTACTTCTAATAAAGTTATCTGTCTACTTAATCTTAACAGACACTGACTCCTGCTGAGATATAAGTTTTAAATTAATAAGAAAATGTAGCTTCTTTTAGTTAGCTGCTTTCTGCTCTACAAGCAGTGTCAGTGAGTTAATGGCTAAGGAAGGGAAACAGCAAAGTCTGGATGAAGATCGTAAACGGAAGCGCGCTGACACTTCCCCAGGAGCTGCTACATCATCAGGTTTGACTAAAATTCATGTGTCTGCAGAGAAGCCTACAGCAGACCCGGCTTCCTCGGGTCAGGCTTGGGGAGACATTATGGATGCAGCCTGGTCGCCGGATAGGGCCCTGCAAGATGCGGGTAGGATCCCTATGTCGGATGGCCACTGGAAACCAGCAGGTGTGGTCGATGGTGCATCTGATGGACTTCCTACTCAGATAAGTAAAACTAACTCTGATTTACCTTTGCCGACTGCGGGTCACGGTGTCGATTCCATTAACCTTGAGTCTGCCCCCTCCTCCCGAAGTCCCAGAGGATGGGGTAAGCACTGGGGTTGCTGATACGGGCCAGCCGCAGGCTTCAGAGGCTCCAGCTAGGCCTATGTATGCTAGCCACTTTAAACAAACTGTGGAGCAAGCTAAAAGGCGCAATGCCAATCGTTTGAGATACGTGGGGCCTCGGGATAACCCCCCAGATTGTTTTTTTGTGGGAAAAATACTGCTTAAACAGAGTATGGGTTTCTCTCCATCAGAGGTCTATGCACTTATTCATGTTCAAGGGGAGTTTACCTTCGATGTTAGTTTCTGCACCCCTGCTCTGTCAGAAACCTTTTGGTGTCATTATCTGAATTTGAAAACGAATCCCCTATGGTCTGACTTCATTGCTTTTCCTCTAACCATCCTTTTTAGGAATGAAGGGGTTAATGTTGTTGATATTGGCACTGGCTAGAAAAGAAGTGTGAAATTCAAAGCAATCCTGTCCCTATTTTAGATGATATGGGGTTTTGGAATGGGGGCTGGAAGTTTCGGGTCAAACTGCAATCTACTGATACTGATCTCATTCATCTCCCTAATTGTTTTTTCTGGGCAGAGATGAGGGTTTTCTTTTTTACCCGGGTCAACCCAGGGTTTGTTTTAAATGTGGATCCAAGAAACATATCAGCACCTCCTGCGACGTCCTTAAATGCACTCACTGTGGGGAAAACAGGCCACCCTAGTGCTCACTGCTTCCAGAAGGCAAAATGTAATCTCTGTGATGAGATAGGACATGTTTTTGGGTCTTGCCCGGTGGCTGCTCAGAACACGGAGGAAGCAGATTTTCGGAGTGCAAGACCATTACATCAGGTTGGCAGTTAAGCAGGGCCACTCTCCCTTGGGAAAGGTATCTCATGTTACCCCTACTGGGGGTATGCTGGTGGACAAACGGACCTTCAGTGCTGAGGTGGCTCTAGCCCCTGTTGCTGCTCCCATACCTATGAATCCAGTACCTGTGGATAATGTAGTAGGTGGCATGGCAATTAATAGTGAGGCCCCCCCACCCCCTGCCCCAATGTCCTCTGGAGAGGACTTTACTTTGGTCATGGGGAAAAAAGGGAAGCAAGTGAAAGGGAAGGCTAAGCTGTCGAAGAAATCTACTACCTCAGCCACTTCTCTTCCTCTGGTAGACCCTAATCTATATGACATTTTGGTGGATGAATCATCGGGTTTGGATGAGGCTGTGTCTCTCTCACAACCTGTATCACTGGTACTTCCAGAGGGTCAGAAGGAACCGAGACCTCAGGATTGTACAAGTGGTAGGGTAACAAGAGCCTCTAGTAAGGTGAAGTGAGGTCTGTTCTGGGTTGACTGATGGCTCATTTTCAATTTCGTGTGGCGTCCTTAAATGCTAATAGCATTAAATCCCCTGTGAAGCGTCGGAACACCTTTTCCCAGTTTGTGCACGAGAACTTGGGACTGTGTTTTTTTTCCAGGATGTTTGGTTGCACTCTTCAGATGACTTGTCTGCTGCTACTGCAGGGTGGATCTAGGGGGACTGTTTTTGGTCACAGGGACACGATTTATGCAGTGGGGTTGAGATTTGTTTTTTTTCTTTTCCATATTCAGGTGGTGCAGCATTTAGAGATTATAGAAGGTAGAGCTTTGCTCTTGGATATTAAATGGGGTGACACCCCTATTCGTTTGATTAATATTTATGCTCCCAAAATAAGTTTGATAGAGTTTCTTTGTTTAAGTCCCTTTTCCCAGTTTTATGCACTTCTTCTCCAGTTATTTTGGGGGGTGATTTTAATTGCACCTTGCCCTCCTAAAAACCTTCGGTTTTGGGGGAAAAGGTCTATTGTGACGCATCTTGCTTGGCACAGGTTATACAGGATGCCGGGTTGGTTGATGCTTTTGGGTCTTCTGCAAGTGATAATAGTAACACCTATTTTTGTGGTCCTAGGGCTTCTAGGATTGATTATTTTTTTCTTTCTTCTGGGTTGCTTATACAATCACAATTGTTGCAGGAAGTAGCTACATCTGACCATATGCTTCTGAAACTTGTTTTGGGGGATGTGCCTGAGACCCAGAGGGGTCCTGGGATATGGAAATTGAATGTCACTTTATTAGATATCCCTATAATAAGGGAGGGGTTCCGTTCTCTTCTGATTGCACGTCAGTCATTTTTTTTTCTATATGAGGATTTGACCAAGTGGTGGGGGGACACGAAAACTGACATAAAGGGTGTATTTTCAAAAGGTGGGATGTATACAGTAAATGGGAAACAGCAGCATAATGAGCTGAAGTATTTGAGGGAGGAGGCGTATTTGTTTCTGGTCCATCTTCAGACAGCATCTAGGGTCTGGGTGTCAGTATAAAATTAAGGGGTTAAAGGCTGAACTGGCTCATTTGCAATTGAAAGTTTTAAGTGATATGGAAAAGAAGCATAAGTATGGGATTTCTGGGTCAAAAAGAGTTACTTTACCGTTTGAATCTGCTAGGCTTTCACGAGAGTCAAGCAGTATGACGTATTTAAATACTGCTGAGGGAGAGGGGGTAACGTCTAATGCTTGCATTTTATCTGAAATACATACTTATGCTTCCAGATCTTTTCAGAGCACTCCCCTCCTGCTTGCTTCTATGCGCTCTTGGTTAAACAGTTGCCAGTCACCAAAGTTGGCTCCAGACTTGAGTAATTCGCTTATAGAACCTATATCCCTGGAAGAACTCAGGTCTGTTATCTGGGCTCTTAAAGCAGGAACTGCCCCTGGTTCTGATGGGCTTCTTCATGAAGTGTATAAAGAAATATGGCAAGTTTTGGGGGTAGAACTGGGCGAGGTCTTCAATGTTGGTTTAAAGTCTGGGAATCTCCCTGAGAGTATGCTGCAGGGTTTGTTGTTGCTGATTTATAAAAAAGGGGAAAGGGGTGATTTGGACAAATGGAGACCTTTGTCACTACATAATATCGACTATAAGTTTCTAATGAAGGTTTTGGGGAAGAGGTTACACTGGGTTTTGGATGTACTGATACATCCCTCACAATTTAGTGGAGTCCCAAAAAGACGGGTTCAGAATGCTCTTATCCTTCTCGGGGAGATTTTGCAGAAGGAAGCCTCACAGGAGATTTTTGGTCACCTTGTTTTCCTTGAGCAAAATAAAGCCATTGATCATGTACTATAGAGTATGCATACCTTTGGGAGACGCTGCATAGTTATGGGTTACCTTTTGAGTTTATAGCATGGTTACAGACGAGTTATAGGGGTATTAGTTTACTGCCTAGCATTAATAGTTGGACAGGGCGTAGGGTAATGGTGCATAGAGGTGTACGTCAAGGATGTCCACCAAGTCCTCTGTTATATGTGCTGTCATTAGACCCCTTACTGTATGCCCTGAATATGTCACCAAGGATTACAGGTCTCTCTGTTGGTTGTGAGGATACTCCGGTTCTGTCTGCGGCATACGCGGATGATTTGATGTTGGTTCTGGCTGACAGTTCTTCTGCTAAGGAAGCCCTTTTGTTCTTGGAGACCTTTTCTGGCATTTCTGGATCTTCTATTAACACTTTAAAAAGAGGGATATTACCATTGGGTTACGATGCTGCTGATGTTGCCTTAATATGGCATACGCCTATAGATTTTATAGTTATAGGAGAATTCTTGGTGTCTATTTTGGTGGTCCGGATGCTCCTAAATATAATTGGGAGAAGCAGTTGTTGGCGGCTCGAGATAGGGTGGTCCTCTGGAATAAAGGACAGACGTCAAAAGCAAAACGTGTTTATCTTATTAAAACCTTTTTATTACCTTATTTTTTGTTTTTGGCGGCAGTGTATCCTCCCCCACATTCCTTGGAAGCTTCACTTTATAGTGTGTTTTTCTCATGTTTACGGGGCCGCAGATTGAACCCAGTGAAGAGGGGTATTACTTATTTGCCTATTAGTGAGGGTGGTTTGGGGATGCTGAATCCTGTGGTGTTTTTTTTTATATTACATTTATTTCATATAACTTGACACCTCTGTTAAAAGGGGGAGCCTAAGATATGGTTCCCATGGGTGGGGTATGTTACTGGTCATTTGAGTGACAATTAGAATCTCTCTGAATTTTTAACCCGCCAAACTAGGGTGTCTCAGTTTCTTAGTCATTTTCAGGGACTGATTGGGAAACTGAAGGCTTGGCAGATTACCAAACAATCCCTCTGTTTATATTCACGGAAACAAATTTACATTGGCATTGTGCAGGATTTTTTTTATGCTGCACCATGGTTCCTAGACTTGCCCACAGCTGACCGACTTTCAAAGCTAAGGTTATTGTCCAATAAGAGAGAGTACCTAAATACTTATGGGACTTTTTGTGGCTTTGCCTCCATAAGAAACTGTGTGTGAAAGGGAATTTAAAGCATAAGGAACAGTCAGGGAGATTCTGTTCCAAGGAGGAGATATGTATTGGCATAGTTGAATCATTGCCACATTTTTTTTCACTAATTGTCCTTTTGCCGTGTCTTTCTGGTCTGCTTTTCATGCTGCCTGGCCACTAAACCCTTTTCAGGGTCAGTCGTCAGATATTTGGACCGAGGGTGTGCTCCCGGGCTCATGGGTGATTTATGATGCAACTACTGTAAGACTTCTGATGGGGTTTATTGGCTATCAGCTCTGGCAGCCCACTGTAGTTTAATGCTTAGAAAACAGCTGAAATCAGACAGCCAGATTTTACATAACATTAGAAAAGATGTAATTTTTTTTTATTTATTTATTTATTTAGTTGTTTAACCAGGTGAGACACACTAAGCGGAATGCTTTTTTACAGGTGCAACCTGGGAGCACAGGGAAGTTAAGTGACTTGCTCAGGGTCACACAGTATGCAAGTGGAAGCTGTGGGATTCAAACCCAGGTCTGGTCTGCTGAATGTCACCAGATTTGCAGCTCAGAGCCTTAAACCACTGCGCTATACTGCCTCGAATTAGGTGGCAGATGTTAGAAAGGGAGAGAGTACATCCAGATCTATATAAACTGTGGTGGAGACAGATGTCTTGGCTAGATATGGGCTGAAGTTTATGACTGCTTCCTTTATGGCGTTTTATTTACCTAAGGGTTCTGATCTAAGGGGGACCTTTCCCACTAATATTGGGACTTGGAGGGATTGGTCTACAAATCTGTTGCTTATACAGAGGGCTGTAGGTGACTATCATTGGCTTTTGGGTTCTGTTAGGCTGCTATTTCAGTAAGATTATACTGTTTATTTTCTTTTCATTCCCCTTTTTTTTTTACTTATTCAATTATACTTTGTATGTTGTGAACACATTTTTTTCTTTTTGTAGTACGTTTTGTTCATTTAGACAGCTCTGTTTTCATTTTACATCTGTACATGTGCTGCACTGCTTATTTTTGTTTCTAAATTTTTCTTATACTTTGTGTGATGTAACACTACAGTATATCTGTTTTGCTTTCTAGTTTTGAAACCATTTCCTCCTTTGTTTGAAGATAATGTATGACTTTAATTTTCTTATGATTTGTATGTTTCTTTTATGTATATTCCTATGGTATGCTTTTGTTTGCTGTTTGAAGTCTGTAATAAAAAATTCCCCTACTCTTTTCGAGAAGTGCCATGGGATCTTTAACATCCACCTGAACTACCACCAATCCAGACAAATGGGACCTTAGTTTAATGTCTCATCCGAAAGACGGCACCTCAGAAGTGCAGCACCCATCTCATGCTGCACTACAGTGTCAGTATTGGGATATTAACCCAAGTGCCAGATGTGGGAACTGAACCCACATCCCTCTGATCTCCCGGCCTCAGAGGCGAGTGTACTACCTATTGAGCCACTGATATTATTAAAAATAATAGGGGAGTTGGATCCAGTAGATAGAATATTGCTGACAGGGGACTTCGATCTACCTAGTATAGACTGGTTAAAGGGGCAAGGGGTTAGCAATCTGGACAAAAGGCATATTGACACCTTTGACCAGATAGGTCTTGAACAACTAGTCCAAAGTAGCACCAGGGGTATTAGAACCCTGGATCTAATGCTTACCAATATGGGTAACACAATTAGCACTCTCCAGGTTAACAACCCCCTAGGTAATAGTGACCATTGTTCAGTGCACTTCAGCATCATGGAACCTGTACTAAATTTTAGGAGAGCAGATTTCTCCACTATCAGAAGCCAAATGCTGGCATGGGATTGGATGAGTGATTTTAAGGGATTATCTGTGCAAGAAATGTGGAAACAGCTGTTGGCTAGATTATCAAATCTTGTAAAAACCTTTATACAGTACCAAGTATACCAAAATACATCACTAGCATCAAAACAAATCCTGTATGGATGAATGCGTCCATTAAAAAAATGATAAACAGAAAGAGCAGACTGTACAAAAAACTAAAAGGTAACGGGTCACTTGGAACAAATCAGGCTTATATGGAATGTGTTAAGAGTATCAAAGTAACAATTAAAAAAGCTAAAGCACAGTTCGAGTTGGATTTAGTTAACAGAGTGAAGAATAATAAAAATCCTTCTTTTCATACATTAATAACAAAAAGGGAGGCCACTGCATGATAGGCCCATTTTTGAATGACTTAGGAAATACAGCAACAACTGCAGAAATGGCAGACATTCAGAACAAATATTTTTGCTCAGTCTATAATAACAATACAGCACCATACGCTGGTAAAGAAGCATCCACTCCTGGGAAAGTTACTATTTTTATTTATTTATTTATTTAGCTTTTGTTGACCGGGTAAGTGCACTAGACAAATCCTGCCTATTTTCAGGCACAACCCGGGAGGAGATACAGATGAATGCCAACTGACCTTGAACCAGATTAAGCTGTTGGTGGTATTTTTAGTGAATGAGGGAAATTTGGCCAGGACACCGGGGAAATTCCCCTACTCTTTTCGATAAGTGCCATGGGATCTTTAACATCCACCTGAACTACCACCAATCCAGGCAGATGGGACCTCGGTTTAACGTCTCATCCGAAAGACGGCACCTCAGAAATGCAGCACCCCTCTCATGCTGCATTACAGTGTCAGTACTGAGATATTAACCCAAGTGCCAGACATAGGAACTGAACCCACAGCCCTCTGATCTCCCGGCCTCAGAGGCGAGTGTGCTGCCTACTGAGCCACTGACACTGACCCCCACTGACCACTATTAACCCCAAGGATGTATTTGATCGACTCATAAAGATTGACACAAATAAATCACCAGGCCCCAAGAATTTACACCCTAGAGTCATACGTGAACTAGCTGATGTGCTGACACCACCAGTTACTTGCATTTTCCAAGCCTCCCTAGACACTGGCTCAGTACCTTTTGACTCGAAAACTGCTATTATAGTCCCTATTTTAAAGAAAGGGCCTAAGACAAAACCTGAAAATTATAGGCCAGTAAGTCTAACCTCTCCGCTGGGAAAGATTTTGGAGGGATTGGTCAAAGACTTAATATCAGACTTCCTAACAACTCAGGGATTAGTCAACCCAGCTCAGCATGGGTTTACAAAAGCTAGATCCTGTCAAACGAATCTTTTGGCTTTTTATGAGAATGTCAGTAGGGAGCTAGATATTGGAAATTCAGTAGACGTGGTTTATATGGACTTCGCAAAAGCTTTTGATAAGTTACCCCACATGGAACTTCTAAATATGCTGGAGAACAGTAACCTAAACCGGAACATTTGTAATTGGGTCTCAGCATGGTTGCAGGGGCGAAAACGAAGGGTTACCATAGGCGGAGTGCTTTCTGATTGGGCACCAATCGCTAGCGGGGTACCCCAGGGCTCTGTTCTGGGGCCTAGTCTTTTTTCATATCTATATATCCTCCCTTAGTTTACACAACCCTGAAGTATGGTTACATAAATTTGCAGACGACTGCAGATTTGGGACAGTGGTGAATAATAAAGAAGATTCTACATCCCTTCAGAATGCTATCAATGAGACTTTGGAGTAGGCAGTAACAAATAAACTTGCCCTGAATATGGGAAAATGTAAGGTTATGCATTTTGATAAGCATAATGCTAAAGCCTCATGTATGCTTGCTAATGACATGCTAACAGTCACTCATGAGGAAAGTGACCTGGGGATTAGGGTGACTGGTGATTTAAAGTTCGGGACCCATTGTAGGGTACAAGTGAGGAAAGCAAATCAGAACTTAAATAGCGCACTCAGGCACATAGCTAGCAGGGATGATAAGGTACTCATGCCACTCTATGTAGCTTTGGTGATCCCCATTTAGAATACTGCGCCCAGGTATGGTCCCCTCAGAATAGGGAAGATATCAACAGGCTAGAAAGCGTTCAGAGAAGATTTACGAGCTCTATCAAGGGTTTAAATGAATTGCCATATGAAGCAAGATTGTCATCCCTCAGTTTGTTTTCCCTTTATTACAGAAGGTTTACGGGAGATTTTTGTTTTTATACAGAATAATGGGAGATGACAAACTTCGGGCAGAGGTTGGTATCCAGTCTAAGACTAACTGGTGCAGTAGCAGGAGACATAATAAACAACTTGTCCATTTTAATTGGAACCGTAACATAAGGAAGAGCTGGTTTAGTCAAAGCATGGTGGTGGTACCTTGGAATGCGCTTCCATAAGTACTCATGGAGAGCCCGAGTATGAATAACTTCAAAGTTAACTCTGACTGACATTTCAGCAAAATAAAAACTCAATTCTAGATTTGGTGTTGGCAAGCAATTATGGACATAAGTCTGCGAGCTTGAAATTACCTATGAAACCTATGAAATGGGATCGGACTTTGTACATTTGGGGCACGTTTGTGGACAGATGTCACTGCCTGGTATTTCAATCACTGAGTCTCTTGGACTGGGTTCTCTTTTCTATTTACTGAAAAGGAAGCCTTCTGCTTGTCCACTCAAAACACTGCCCCAAGGGGCACTAACCTCTGTCGTGATGGGGACTATTTACCTTGCTGCTCATCCAGCCATGGATCTCCAGTACTTCCAGAATCCTTGCTACTGATTTCTCCCCTATCTGCACTGTTGGAACTCTGAAGAGAGTATCCAGAAAAGGGGAGTTAACGTCCTTCTTGTCAGCTGAGTCACTAGTATGATAAGAACTTTAGAGAACAAACTCAGCACAGCTTCCAAACTAAGTGAAAGCTCACTATTGCGTTAGCGCTGCCCTTGTGTGATTGATGAATGAAAAGTGGAGAGAGGCATCCATCAGATCAAGAGACGCCAGAAAATACCCTGGCTGGACCACCTAGATGACGGACCATAGAGACTTCATCTAAATGTCGAATGTGTAATAAAAGAACATAACTGTCTTCAATCTAGAATGGCTACAAAGCAAGTCACGGTTAAATTCCAGCCTCCCACCCCCTGTGGGGCAGAACTAGGGAAATTACCACTGTTCAGATCAGGTGGACCATCACCCAGTTTCTAGTCTGCTGCTTCACCTGGCTCAAGAAACCAGGAACTAAAGGAAAATATACCTGAAAGACAGTCGAGAAAGCTAGGGCGTAACCCAGAGCCAAAAGACTCAGCAGTCTTCTGACAAGGAATGGAAGCAGAGATGGCCTCACATACCTTCACACTGAAGATCAGCCTCTCCTTTTTGCAGTTCCATTGCACTTGTAGTTAAAGAATACTTCTGTTACAGTTGCCCTAGAAACTAAGTGTGCTCCTCCGATCATCTGGTTACCAAATTGTTTTAAGAAACATTGAAATGTGCTCCTAGACTGACTTGGTCAACCAAACCCCTACCCTATAAAGGTTGAGCTGGGTGACTGTCACTGCCTGGAGATTGGCAACTGCCCTCTCTTGTCCTGCACGTCCATTAGAATATCGTCCAGCACAGGGCCGAAACACAATCCCTGAAGACATCCAGCTGCAAAAGGTTAATTCCCTCTGAATCATGTAAGATGAAACTACAGCACCTAACACAGCCACTCAGGAGCATACCACCACAGAAATATTAAAGGACACAAATACTATTTGTAGGTTGATGCCAGTTGAAGTGAATGCAAAAACCATCAACTTTTTTGTCATGCGGGTCTGACAGAACCACCAAACTTGTACTGGTATGGTGGTGCGCTTCACAGCATGAGGCATAGCTTTGTCTATCACTGGAGGACTTTCCCACTTTGGAGGGTTTCCTCCTTAACAAGACAGCATCAGACCCAAGTCTAAAAACAGCTTACACTGTCCACCCACCGCTGCCCAGTAATCTGGTCACAGTGACAGAAGTTGGAAAACATTTCAGGGCTCAGGCTGTTGCAGGGAAAAAAGTCCACATCTTGAGTCTCTACAACCACAGCCTCCTCAACTGGTTCCTCCTACAGGCCTCAGTTAGATAGGACAGTGACTCCTAAGTTAAACAAAGGACAGGCTGATGGGGGCATGGCTAGCAGCTGAGCAGTGTGCAACAGGTTTTTGTAGCTCGGCTACAGAAGTCCTAAAATTGTAGTAAATTGGGGTTAAAACTCCCTAAACATAGCTAAAAGTAATAGATTCAGCAAGTATCCATCCTACTGAACCTCTACATACTAAAAACATCTGGTTTTAGTAGGAATGGGCCATCCGAAAACTGATACGGGAGGTGAAGGCTCCAAACAGAAAGAGACCCGGCCAGGCCCGATTAAAGATGGAGACCTTTCATCAGTAAATGTGAATCAACTGACTAACGCCGCACTGCTAAAGGTTATCCAAGCTCTGGATAAGAAAATGGATGATTTTACCACAAAAATGCTGGTGGCAGAGACAAAGCTACAGTCGGTGGAAGATGAAGCCAAGGGGGCTTCCAGGTTGGCAGACAAGGCTATAACCATGTCAGCAAAACTCGATAACGAAAACATGATGCTGCGACAATGCCTGGAAAATTTGGAGAATGGGGCACGGGCGTCCCACGTCTGTATCTTGGGCTTACCAGAGGCAGCAAAGGGGGTTGATATCTGTGGCTTCTTATCACAGTGGCTGCAGGACTATCTATGGCTCTCTTTTCAACCAACGCTTCTGTGGGCTTATTGGATCACACCTTGGGGAGACCGAATCTATGCTGCAACAACCAGTCCTCTGGCCCGTACAATTCTGGCAATCATGAACTCCATCAGGGAAAGAGACGCTATCCTGCAAGAGGTGAAGAAATGTGCCCCAGTTAGCTGGCAGGACACTCCAGTTCACATCTTCCGGGATCTAAGTTTTGCCATAAGGCAGCGCCAAAAGGGTTTTGATGGCGTGTGCACTCCAGATTGCACCAGCTCGGAGTCCAACATGTGCTCCTAATGCTGGCTACCCTCAAAATAGTCTACAGGAATGAAATGTACCATTTCTCTGACCCAGCAGAAGCAGGGAAACTGCTGGGGAAGATTGAATGGGACTGTGCAGGATGAGACTATGACTTGGATTCAGAAGCTGAGGACCATCCTTGAAGTAAGGACCCACGACTCGAATTCTTGAAGGTCATGGATGAAAGGGGAGTGTGGAAAGAAAAGCAGAGACTTTTTTGGAATAATTGTTTCCCTCCTTCTACAGGGACTGTTCTTTAGTGGGACATTGTAGCATTCCGTCTTTGGTTTAAATGTTATAAAAAATGTAAAGTTCCACCGGAGGGTTCACTGGAGAAAAGGGTTGGGGGTGCAAGTGCCCCTGATGATGCAGTTTAATTTTACTACTCTGTTTTGCCTTCTCTTGGGACAGAGTTACTGTCTCGGCGAGGGCTTTATATACTTCTTTATACTTGTTCCTGAGCCTAGTTATTAATGGCTTAATAGATGTTTTTAAATCAAATCTACTGTTCATTAAAGTTCAAATATATTTAGGTAAAGTAGTGGGGAAGTGAAATATCTGCTTCAGTTTGAATGAATCTAGACATTTACTGGACTCTGCGAAGCATCAAAGTTGCTCTGATTTTAAGTAATGTTTCCTGTGTTAGGTTATAGGGGATGATTAGCCTAGAAGGATCCAGATTCATTTCAGTGCAGTAACTGCTCACTGCTGTTTTTGTTTCAAACCTATATAACCCCTCTATGTGTCCACATTTGTAGCATGGATATACATAGGGTATCTACGGGTTCGGGGAAGGATGAGGTTACCTGGCACAAGAGACCTAGGTTTGACTACTCTGCACAGGGGCACCCAAGTAAATCCAACTACAGGAAGCAATAACTGTAATGTCCAAAACCAGAATTGGGATTTTTCAGTGTGGCTTTATTTATTAACTCACTGAACATAAACAAAGCTCTATAAGGTCCCCCACAGGGCTACGTAACTATAATGCAGATTAGAGGTTAAACACAGCGGTCCATTTGAGGAATGAACACTACAACAGTTGTCTGGCTTTGGACCCACCAGGCACTCAGCCTGGACTTTGCATGCGCACTGGATACACAGCCCGACTGGCCCGGCTCCCCTGCCGGCCACTCGACTGACGGTCCACTTGGCAATGAACCCAAACTCTACTTGGAAAGACATCCCATCAAACAAGGAGGCTCCCAAACTGTGGCTCCCCCACACCACTTGAAGTCTGCGACTCCTAGAGAGATTTTGTTTTCGTACTTCCAATTCAAAACTCCCATCAAACAGGGAGACTCCCATCAAACAAGGAGTATGTTCCCATCTTGTGGCTCCCCACACCACTTAGAGTCTACGACTCCTAGAGAGATTTTCAAGTTGCGACCCACGTCTGGGTACCCACCCCATCACTGGCCAAGCGCATGAGGCAAGTAGCAAAAACACAGAAGAAATCTGCAGAGGTGGACCTGGTTACTAAAGATGGGGAACTATCCACCTCCAGCTCCCACAGCCCATACCCGGCCATTTCTCTGGACACACAGAACTTTAGACTTTAAAACTGTAGATTGACGGTGGATGACCTGAAGCACCCCCTCTACAATGAACTTTAACACTTTAAACAGATGACTGCTCTATTTGTTTGTCCTAGTTGACATAGTTCTCCCAAATAGCAGTCCCAATACTTGAAATCCAACTGAAGAAAAGAAGTTGTTTGCCCTTCCAATGAGGCCAAACACTCACCCATCTCGTTGCAGGTGCCCCACAGGCGAAGAAATGTAACCTTTGCTGTTATACATGAACAGACTGAACTTAAATTAAAACAGGCAGCTTTCTTCCCAAGGTGGGAGAAGGATTGCCCTGAACCCACAAAGAACTTTTCCTCACTCCCCGAGGGAGGGGGGTAAACAGACACTACTGGTGTCCTTCTTGTTTGCTTAAGGACAAACTGAAGACTGACTTTGAATTCCCAAGATTCTAACTTACTCTGAGCTGAAGATTCCAAATGTGGCTCATGCAGCTGTGACAATTCTATAATGATGTCATCCTCTAGTCTCAGCTGTGACTGAGGACAGAGTGAGACAGTGTGAAACCCATTTAACTGGAGTTTCACAAGCTGCCTTCTCTGCCTACCACTAGGTCTTACTGGGATTCTAGTAACCCGGTTAACAAAGGGTTACACTGCCTGACCAGGAAAATTACTGTCCCCAGTCATTATGCACCCGGCCCTAGGCCATCCCACCCTATGTGCTACCCAGCGGAGGGGGTGATCAGGTCTCTCCTACCACATGTGCAGCACAGGTAGGTAACACTAAGGGCCTAGAGGCCTACAGCTGACATATCAGCCTCTACTCTATCCACTTACTATGGACACCTAGTGGCTCTGGTAGAACCATCCAGAGCATAGCCCTGATAGATCAGCACTGCGACCCCTACTGCAGGTCAGGGCCACAGCCTGTCCATCCCCCCTAACCCTCTAGGGGAAACCTATCTGCCTCTAACATAACACCCCAAACAAAAACAAAACCCGGGGACCTCCCCGACCTTGGGCAGCCTGCAACTACAACATTAGGAACACAAACAGTACTTTAATTTCTACACATAAGCACTGAAACGAGGAACTCCGATGAGCCCCTCCTCCTCTTCTTGTCTTCTCTTCTCTCTTCCAGGAACACCTGTAAGAAAAGACAAAAACAAAACAAAACAACACACCCTAATCTGCATTTACGATCTACCTAAACAACAACAGTGACAAAACAGCAACAACCCTTACCATACAGGAAAACAGAACACTAAACAATCCCAAAAGAAAAATATATATATTTTTTTTAGAAAAAATAGAAAAGACAGTATATACATTAAGTACAGAAATGACATTGATAACAATACACCTTTTGGGGATGGAATGCCTAAATGTCCCACTAGTGACTACAAGGCCGAACAGCCCATTAAAGAGTCTCCTGGGCCGGAGCCCGTGAACATAGTCTTTAAGGCCATAATCCTGAAGGGAGAGTCTTATGACACTTCACACACTGTTTGAAGTCTGTAGTGTAAGGTGTGTATCAATGTCATAAAGATAGAATAAAAAGATTGTGACTCACCAGCCTCTTGAAGTATTCGAACTAAGCAAACCTGGTCCCTTCCAAAAACTCTCCCTGGCAGCATTTCTTCTGATACAGCTGGGCAGACATCTTTCCGGGAACCCACAGGAGTGCACATCTGGAAACAGCTGGGCTGACGTCATAACTGGAAAAGGAACCTTAGAATAGGAACAAAAAGAGAAACAGCTGGTCTGGCATCATCCGATTACCAGGCGATGAACAGGCAAACAGCTGGGCTGGTGTCCTCTCTGGATCTGAAGTCATCTGGTGGTAGCTGTAGATGGTTATCGATTAGGGCAGTACACTGTGGACTGAAGAATGTGGAGCACCTGATTTGTTGTTTATTCATATTGGCAGTTCAATAAGGTTACTTCACAGTGTAGATGTGGCAGTATTGACTACCACTGCTCGGCTCTCCATTTTGTAGGCCGGGCTTAGTTCTGGAGAGGTCCTTGCACTGAGGCCAATAGTAGAGGGGTCAGGGCTTGAATTATTACTCCATCTGGACGCACATAATTCACACAGTGGGAGACTTCAGTCCCTCTCCATCCACTATTCTCACTCTGTCCATAAACAGTGTCCTGCCTCTCTTCCACTGTGTATACTTTTCGTGGAACAGTCTATTCTTTACATGCTGGTTAGCCCCAGGATGCACGTTTCATTGCTTCATCCCAGATCCAGGATTTCCTGCAGTTCTCAATCTCCTCCCAGACTCTCCGAGGAAAGGTAGGAAAGGTCATACCAAGATTTCATTGGACCTTTCTACGAACCAGTCTCTCTTTTACTTGCTTTGGTCAATCTGAGACCGCTGGCCTGGCTTGGGGTGGCCAGTCCTGGTTCTACCAGCTTCGCATCCTCAACCAAATTAAAACGGATCCCTGACTTCTTCTTCTTCTGGTGAAGCCAGGCAGTGGCATCACCACCTTCTTGAACACATTCCTCCGAGGCAAGATCTTGAGGCTGTGTACCGCTCCTATCTCACAAGGCCACTTAGGTTCCTCCTCATCTTCCTCTTCACTGAGGATCTGAGCCCAGGAGTGAGCAGCAGTTCTCACCCCGAGACTATCCATTCATCACTAGGATGGAGGTCGACACCCTCCCATTCAACGGCCTCCACATCTCATCTTCACCTTCGAGACTTGGGCTAGGCCCCACCCAGGGGTCTATTGATGCTTTATCTGAACTTGCCTTCTGAGATCCAGCATCCAAAACTTCAACTTCAGATTCAGTCTCTAATTCTGCACTCTCTAACTTTGTACCACACTCCCGGGGACCTTCCTCCAGCAGGTTCGCCTGATGCTGTGCTGCCAACTGCAGATTCTTGAAGTTGTGTCCATGGGAGCCAAACCGATTTGAGGTGCTTTATACAAGCCATATTTTGTAGACAACCAGCACAGTGAGGAATCATGAAGACATCCTTCCAGCACTAAAGCACATCTGGCATACACGCACTGGATAATTAGGAATTGCCACATCAGGAGGAGTTGCCCTCTATAGCACCAATTTTCAATGTCTCTCAATCTATTTACTGCTGTTGTTACTGCAACCCGGCATGATCCGGTAACGAGCTGGTCCTGAGGCCATAACTGCAGAAAAACACACAAAAGTTCACTGTAACTGAAAGTCCTACTTTAAATGAACACACTCTGTAGCTTTAAAATGGCTCCTCTGCTGCTTTGCTTACTTTACTACCCCACCCTGTAATGGCGGTGGCAGCACTCCTGTGCATCAACATTCAGACTCTGGGTCAAGCCACTGCGCACCCGATTTACATCAGCTACTAATAACTTTTATTTTAAACTGCACAACTTGCTCTTTTCTGGCTGTTCTCACATTTACAGAATTTTCATTGGACTTTTTCACATGCTGGCAACATTTATTTAATCACAGTCCCATTTAAAACTTCAGGTTTCAGCACAGGATTGCCTGCTTTTACTAGTGTTGCACTTATTTTACAACCCACAGTCTCTCTCTGGCTGCAAACTTTAAACTGAGGCTACGTTCATTGCTATGCACACATTTAATGGTTTTACAGACTTGCACTTGCCAGCAGGATATCACACAATCGCTATTGCAAAGTTACTATACAGCTGCACTCACATTTTATATGGCATTACTGAAAATCACTGATTTGAGCAGTTTTAAATCGCTTACTCACTGTTATGGTAGCAGATTGCTGCGATGGAGGAAAAGCGGCCTGCAGCCAGATTTTGAAGGCCTCAGATTTCAAGCGGCAGGGCAGTCTCGCGATCGTAGTATTAATCACACAATTCACTGATCCACGACCGATAAGCGGGTTGAGCCCAATTTTGAACTAGAAAAGTCACTTTTCACTGTTTACAGCACTTTGAACACTTCAGCGACTCCTCCACTGCCAGTACATGCACTACCTTCGTCTCCTCGAATGCTGAAGCAGACACTGAAGAACTGGCTGAGGGGCGGGACTAATGGCAAACTGACCAACCACACGACGCCATGCAAATGAGCCTCTTCTTCCTCACAAGTACTCCTCTCCTCATGGCGATCGTTGAGCAGGCAAATTTAAACTGAAAAGATGCACTTTTTTTTTTTTCCACTGACTCCATGTCGGGAGCCCATTTCCAACGTCCAGGGCATAATTTCTCTGTTGCTACCCCTAGTTTTCCACACTTTCCTTCACAGAAACTCATTTTAAAAGCATTTCAAACGTCCAGGGCATAATTTCTCTGTTGCTACCCCTAGTTTTCCACACTTTTCTTCACAGAACTTTATTTTAAAACTGACAAACGCTGTAAACTATGTTGATGCAGGACAAGGACACACACTTTGGCTTTACAGCTCCTTGGTAAACAGTTGGCATTTTTTAAACAGCAGCACAAGATTCACAGCATACAGTAGGGAAATTGCTTCAACTTTTTTGGGCTACCGACCGCCAGATAGCCAAAACACTAGCCTACTTGCCCAAGCACCTTCCTTCCCAAACAAATCCAAAGCGGTGCCTCCATTTTTGTAACCCCTCTATGTGTCCACATTTGTAGCATGGGTATACATAGGGTATCTACGGGTTCAGGGAAGGATGAGGTTACCTGGCACAAGAGACCTAGGTTTGACTACTCTGCACAGGGGCACCCAAGTAAATCCAACTACAGGAAGCAATAACTGTAATGTCCAAAACCAGAATTGGGAATTTTCAGTCTGGCTTTATTTATTAACTCACTGAACATAAACAAAGCTCTGTATGGTCCCCACAGGCTCACGTAACTGTAATGCAGATTAGAGGTTAAACACAGCGGTCCATTTGAGGAATGAACACTACAACAGTTGTCTGGCTTTGGACCCACCAGGCACTCAGCCTGGACTTTGCATCTTGATTGGATACACAGCCCGACTGGCCCTCCCCTGCCGGCCACTCGACTGACGGTCCACTTGGCAATGAACCCAAACTCTACTTGGAAAGACATCCCATCAAACAAGGAGGCTCCCAAACTGTGGCTCCCCCACACCACTTGAAGTCTGCGACTCCTAGAGAGATTTTGTTTTCGTACTTCCAATTCTAAACTCCCATCAAACAGGGAGACTCCCATCAAACAAGGAGTATGTTCCCATCTTGTGGCTCCCCACACCACTTAGAGTCTACGACTCCTAGAGAGATTTTCAAGTTGCGACCCACGTCTGGGTACCCACCCCATCACTGGCCAAGCGCATGAGGCAAGTAGCAAAAACATAGAAGAAATCCGTAGAGGTGGACCTGGTTACTAAAGATGGGGAACTATCCACCTCCAGCTCCCACAGCCCATACCCGGCCATTTCTCTGGACACACAGAACTTTAGACTTTAAAACTGTAGATTGACGGTGGATGACCTGAAGCACCCCCTCTACAATGAACTTTAACACTTTAAACAGATGACTGCTCTATTTGTTTGTCTTAGTTGACATAGTTCTCCCAAATAGCAGTCCCCAATACTTGAAATCTAACTGAAGAAAAGAAGTTGTTTGCCCCTTCCAATGAGGCCAAACACTCACCCATTTGATTGCAGGTGCCCCACAGGCGAAGAAATGTAACCTTTGCTGTTATACATGAACAGACTGAACTTAAATTAAAACAGGCAGCTTTCTTCCCAAGGTGGGAGAAGGGATTGCCCTGGAACCCACAAAACTTTTCCTCAGCCCCCAGAGGGAGGGGGTAAACATACACTACTGGTGTCCTTCTTGTTTGCTTAAGGACAAACTGAAGACTGACTTTGAATTTCCAAGATTCTAACTTACTCTGAGCTGAAGATTCCAAATGTGGCTCATGCAGCTGTGACAATTCTATAATGATGTCATCCCTCTAGTCTCAGCTGAGACAGAGGACAGAGTGAGACAGTGTGAAACCCATTTAACTGGAGTTTCACAAGCTGCCTTCCCTGCCTACCACTAGGTCTTACTGGGATTCTAGTAACCCCGGGTAACAAAGGGGTTACACCTAGATTTGTGGGCTTTTAGTGGTACTGTTATTTCTTTGCTGTCTTTACTAAGAATTGTTTTTGGGTTGTTGAAAATTTAAAACCTAGTCTGGTGTGTTTGTAGTAGTGCTGTTTTCCTTTGCTGTCATTACTTGCTGCAAATTTTGTATTGTCTTGTCTGTCTTGCCCTGTAGTTTGGGAGAGGGGTGCTAATTGTCTGACCTCTGACCTCAGCTATGTGATAACTGCAGGTGAGGCTAAGTCTGATTTGAGGTAGCAAGTTGATTTTTGGTTTCTCAGAATAGGCCAAAAGGGGAAGGATCCAGATTCATTTCAGTGCAATGCAGTAACTGCTCATTGCTGTTTTTGTTTCAAACCTAGATTTATGGGCTTTTAGTGGTACTGTTATTTCTTTGCTGTCTTTACTTAGAATTGTTTTTGGGCTGTTGAAAATTGAAAACCTAGTTTGGTGTGCTTGTAGTGGTGCTGTTTCCCCCTGCCCCCCACTCTTAATTATATGCCCTGTTAAATCTGACTGACAGGAGCCAAGAACAGGGAACAGCAGGGGTTGTGGAGTAGGAGGGGCACAATGGGGAGGAAGCACGCCCTCGGCACAGGTGTTCTGACTCATTTTTTTTTCCTTCTTTAAAAAAATTATCTGAGGATCGGTAGCAGGATTTTCAGGACAGTAAAATAATAAAGCGGGAATTGCAAGGAGAGCTTCAGTAACAGGCAAGTACTGGAATAGCAGTATAAGTGTAGTATAATGTGGGGAGTGGTGCAATGCAGTGTAAATGTGGGGCAGCCATATACAGGCAGACTTTCTGGATGCTAAGGTGCTGCCCTATCTGCAGGCATCTTTCTGGACTGCGGGATGAGGAAGCCAGACTCAGAGCAGAAGTAAACTGGGTAAGGAGTACCTTCGCCCCTATCCAGAGACCACTCAGTCCTATGCCACTGCCTCAAAGAATGCCAAGAACGAGGAGCACTTGGATGACGGTGGGCTCAGGGAGGGTTAGGGCGGTCAGGCAGAGGCACATCCCAAATCCTATTCCACTCCAGAACTCGTGTGCCGCACTTGCAAACAGATAACCAAACAGAGGTACCCAGAGAAGTGGAAGGGAAGGATCATACCTCTCGACCTTTTGTCCCCCAAATGTGGAACACTGCCTGTCAAAATGTGGAACAAATGGGCAAAATGTGGAACACTTAATCAAATATTTACAGAAAAAGCTTAAAACACTGTTAAAATGTTGCATTTATGTTCAGAAAGTCTGTTATTAATTGAATAATTTATTTTTTTCCATCATTTACTATGGATTTTTGCTTTAAAATGTTGACTTTGAATGTGGAACAAGTCTTCACAATGTGGAACAGGGAGCTTTTTTGAAGCAAAATGAGGAACGTTCCTCATAATGTGGTACAGTTGAGAGGTATGGGAAGGATGTGGAGGTCAACCAAGAAGGTGACCTCAGTGGGGAGCCCACTGGACCCCAAAGAAGGAGGAAGTGAATCCTGGTGGGGGACTCTATTGTATGAGGGATCCAGTGAGAAGCACAGGAGGGGGAGAACAGGGAGGTGAGGTGCCTACCAGGTGCCACGGCATGGAGGGATGGGAGAAAGATCCTGAGGATCGCCAGGAAAGCAAGACGGGAAGGTGAGCTGGATGTCATTATCCATCTATGTACTAACAACCTGGCAAACGGGGAGCCTAAGGAAGTTCAGGAACAGTTTAGGAAATTTGGGAGGGGTCTCAAGCAAGTAGCTACTTCTGTCACCTTCTCAGAAGTACTACCTGTGAGAGGCATGGGAGAGTGTAAGGGCACATGCACCAGGAACTTTAACACACAGTCGAAGAACTGGTGCTGTGAGGAAGGGTTTGGATTCACTGGTGACTGGAGACCCAGCTGAAGGGATGGGGGCTTGTTCAAGCCTGACGGCCTGCATCCATTCTTGAGGGAAATCCAAGCACTCAATGACAAGTTTAAATGCTACATGGACAAGCATTTAAACTAGCCAAGGGGGATGGCAGGCCAGCAAGGAGGGTACCTAACTGCCCATCCACCACAGCTAGCAGTGAAACCAGTGAACAGGAGGAGTGAATATCTCTATAAAGCAGTGTGCAAAAGATGGAGATAAGCACCCACGAGGTGGATAGTCAGAAAGGGGGCCAAATTCAACAGAAGGGCAGACAGCAGGGAGAACCAGGGATACCCTAAAGAAAGATACTGCTCAACTAATAGGGTCCCTATTAGTTGAGCGGTGTCTTTCCTTTTTATCAAAAGGTAGTTTAAAGTATTAAAAAAAGGTTTTGAAAATAAGCCCTATAGGCTTGCATGGGGCACGTCACAAAACGGGGGAGCAGGCAGTCCAGGAAGTGGGAAGGGATCAGCTAGCTCATGGTTTGCACAAGTTATGATCCCTTCCCAAAGTTTCACCTGTGAGTAAACAATTTTTATTTGTACACAGCGGGGCTATCGCCACCCCAGGGTAGAGGGATATGAAGCCCAGCATGTCAGATCAAACAATTCCTTTAAAAAAAAACAAAGGACAGGTTGGAATCATGTTCTTGGTTTCTGAACACTCCACTTCCTCTCAGAGGAACACTTTCTCATTTGATGGCTCTGGTTCCATCAGGTCAGGGTTCTCCCTAGGCTCCCTGCATCCTCTTCTTAACCTGTCATCAAGGTTGGGGGTTGCCTATCAATCTGGGTGAGCAATATCACACAGCTCTGTTGCACCTGGATGAGCCTGTATGGGGCCCCCTTGACCGGAAGGATCCCTGCTGGGAACGGACTGTGGGTTATCATAGTGATATTATGAGAAGCAATATGGACTTGTGCAACTTGGCTTTACCACTGTCAGTTGGCACCACAGATGCACCCCTCCCCCAACCAGGCGTTTCGGCTGGGAGGAACCAAGACAGACATGTTAAATTATGTCACATAGTAAAGGCAGTAGGACCCCATGGGCAAGGTCCAATTGTCTAAAAACAGGTCTTACATCATTTTCTTAGCATAAATGGCCTACAGTGGGCCATGCTGCCACGGATCTCTGTCTGGAACAAAGACACAGCCAAGAGCTTAAATTACGAGACACTACCCTTTTAAGAAAAAGAAAAGCAACTCTATTCCACAGATTTTCCCCACTAGATCTTGCAGAATAAGGCGCTCACTGACTGAACTAACGAGGATATGGTATACAGGGCAGACTGTATGGACAACTGATCATTCTGCCAAAATGGTTTATGCCTCTAGTTTACAGGAATCCTCTGTTCTTGCCTTACATGCAAAAACTGTGCAATCCTAGTCCTCATAAGGTGACCAGAAAGACAAGCACAATCGTGCTTGTACTGCAGTGAAAATGAAACTGCAGCTTGCAGAAAAATGGCCCCTAGAGAGCTGCATCAGTGTTCCTGAAACTCAAAGTGCACAAATAGTGCTAATGTTTAGCAACCAGCACCGAAACAGAATGGAACGACCAGAGCCTGCCTGCACTGGTGCCCTGACTCAGGAGTAAAGACAGACTTAGTGCTATGGCAGCGAAGAACTGCCACACGAGTGCACTGATGACATCATGCATGTGTGTGACGTCAGGACATCAGCGCCTGTTTCTTGCACATGCATCCTTTCCTGCTCACTGCCAGTAAAGTGAGATGCTACCACTACACAATCAAAGCTGGCTGGATGCCAGGCAACATGGAAAAAAGCACAAGCAGGAATGGCGCAAAGTGCCGCACTCAACCCAGAACAGACACACTGAGCCATAGCAGACCTTGCAGTCGAACCACAAACACCAAAAAAAAGGTAGTTAACTGAACAGATGCAGCAATCAGAAACAGACCCAAAAAGATAAAAATAGGAGATCCAGGGTTCAAACAGCACTACGGTTCATCACCAACAAGGCTGCCTGTCAGCTCTTAGTCCCCTGCTCAAACAGCGCAAAGAAGGTACAAGACAAAAATGGGGACAGGCTCAATTTCAATAGAAAAACAAACCAAAAGGTTGCAAAAGGCCACCACCATGCTAAAAAGATGCTAGAGGGGAGAAAAAAGAGAAAAGCACTATCGATAGAAATTACAACCTCACCTAACTTTCTGAGTACACACACACATTAATACTAATTATCTATTACTTACCTGAAGCACTAGGCTGTAAACTCTCAGCAGACCCATAACAAACGAACGAAAAAAAAACAAAAAAACCTCCCTACATGGTAAGTGGTTCCCATTGAGGCACTGATAGCACTAGAACAGATGTTAGCCAGCAGGTTAGTCAATTTGAAAGCAACAGCTTAACAGCCACAGTTTCTAAATTTAAGGGTGCCTTCTGTCACCCTCAAGCCCCAACCTGCCTAAGAATTGTACAATCCATAGAAGAAAAATAACAGATTTTTGTAGAAAAGGCCAAACTTCTAGAGAGCTCTGCTCTCTGCATCCTAGCCCAAAAGTGGTACAGCTGAAACTGAGTAACTGCTCTATCTGGAATGTCATATTGCCAGGATTATATGCTGAAGTTACTGCCAAGTGGGGAAGCATATTAGCAATTTGTAATTATGAAGTGGGTATAAAGACTGCTCAATCCTGATTGGTCAGGAGCTGCTTTCAGCCGGGCCATTATCCCAGCACAATGGCCCGGGTGAAAAGTAGCTCCTGGCAGTAAGATCTACTTACCACCAATCAGCTATGGCATATCGCTCCTTGCTGTTGCTGCCAGCTCGCTGTTAGTGAAGACAAATTTTCCCAATTGGTCCCACAGAGTAGCCTACCTTAGTGCCGGTAGCAGTGGCACAGCTCCAGCCTCAGAAACCATCCGTCATCCACTCCTCGAACAGTTCTGCTCCTGCTGGCACAGCTTTCTTAATTTTTTTTTTTAAATAAAGTTTTCGGTTTACGCAACTGGTATACGGCTCCATCTCGCAGACTGCACCAAGTTGAGACAGACCGCAAAATACAAGCAGTTTGTTTTAATAAAGAAAAAAAACACAGACAAGCTATCTCGCCATTCCAGTAACTCCCTACCACTCTCCCAATCCCAACAGCAGCCTGTTAAATCATCCGTTACAGACTTGCTCCCAAAAGTTCCCTGGTCCAGTACCTTAGCTGCCAGCTGTCATGAATTCAGCCCACCGTTCAGAGCAGCTGAAGTCTCCCTTTCCCTCATCATTGGTCAGACAGGCTCTGCTCCCTGGTGCTGCAGATAAACAGGTTACTAACCTGTAACAATAGTTCTAGGACTGGCATATGGTGTAGATCCACACTTCTGGCAGAATCCTTTCCCTTTAAGAACCAGGCTGGAAGGTCTTCAAGCCGGCTCCTCCCACCCACCTGGGTGGTAACTCCCTTGGCACCATCCCGTGACATCAGAGCTTACCCTCTGTAAGCAAGTTCAGTGTGCCACTTGCCAGGGAAGGTCGGGTGAGTTGTGTGGATGTACACCAGATACCACTCCTAGAAAGTACAGTTAAGTAAAAACTTACCGAAACAGTAGATCTTTGAGGGGTATCTGTTACAGCAGGTAATACACTTGGGTCGTCGCCAGAGGTAGCTGTGGCACACGGCAGCTCTGTTAGCAATCTTTTCCCGGGGTCGCCCACACATGACATCACCTTACTGTTTCCTTTATAAGTGTGGGCGGTCCCTGGTATCTTCCGTTTCCCCTGCCGGAATCAGCTCGCTAAGTAAGGACCGAGGAGAAGCCAAGGTACCACAGGTATCCCAACCCATAAGTCATTAGACCAGAATTTCTTCTCCTAGAGAAGGAGGGGGGATGGAGGGCGGGATCGTACCTCCTGCAAGAGATACCTCTCAAAGATCTACTGTTCCGGTAAGTTTTTTCGTAACTGTACTATCTTCCATAGGGTGCTCTCTTGCAGCTGATAATACACTTGGGATGAATCCCAAGCAGTAAACCCAAGAAGGGTGGAATTATGACAGGAGGCCTTGTAGGTCAGCTCAACCAAAGGCCGTCCTACAGCGTGAAGCAACGTCTAAGTTGTAGTGCTTCGTGAAAGTATGAATTTTGGACCAGGTAACTGCATTGCAGATATCTATGACAGAGACCCATGGTGGCCATAGCTCTGATAGAATGGGCTTGGACAGGCTCAGGTAATGGCTTGTTATATTTTGTGTAACAAAATGTGACAGTCTGCTAGCCAATTGGAATGGGTCCGTTTAGTGACTGGAAGACCTTCCCTGTTTGAGGCGAAGGTAACAAAAAGTTGAGAGAGGTCTTCATAATCGATTTAGTTCAATTAATATAGTATTGTAATATACGATGGACATCTTGAGTATGTAGGAGGTATTCTCCTAGATTGGAGTGTTCAGGGTAATATACTGGTATCTCCAAGGATTGATTTAAGGTGTGTTCTGACACTACCTTAGGTAGGAAGGAAGGACTGGTACAAAGTGCCACTCTGTGAAAAATTAAATAAGGTTCTTTACACATGAGGGCATGAAGCTCGGAAATATGCCGAGCCGAAGTGACAGCCAATAAGAATAGTGTTTTTCAAGAAAGAAAACGAAGGTCACAAGTGGCCGCAGGTTTCAAAGGGTTCAAGAATTCATTTCTCTATCAGAAAATTGAGATCCCATGGAGGTGGGTCATCTGATAGGTGGCTTGATATGTAACATACCTCTTAAAACAGTTTGGCTAAATGATGATGATACAGTAATCTGCCATCAAGAGGTTCATGGAAGGCCGAAATGGAGGCCAAATGGACTTTGATAGAGGAATAGCTTAATCCTGTGTTGGCAGTCGAGGCCAGGTAATCTAATACTTTCATCAGTGGACAAGAATAAGGATCCAATGACCTGGAGGCAGCCCAAATGGAAAAGTGTTTCCATTTGGCATTATAAGTTCCTCTGGTTGCTGGCTTACGTGAGGCTGATAGAATATTTGCCACAGGAGAGGACACTTAGAGACATGCTATGAAAGCGTCCTCAGGAGCCAAGCGTGAAGGTGTAGTGACTTCAGGTTGGGATGTAGAAGGGTCTCTTGATTCTCAGTTAAAAGATCTGGCTTTATTGGTAATGGGATGGGTTCCTCCATGGAGAACTGTTGAAGCACGAGGAACCACACCTGCCGAGGCCACAGAGGGGCGATGAGAATCATGGTGGCAGGTTTGAGTTGTAATTTCAGTAGAGTCTGTTGCAGGACAGGGATGGGGGGGAAGCATATAAGAAGAGTCATGTCCATGACTGGGACAGGGCATCTATAGACCGTCCCTTTTTGCTCAGGGTAATGGAATAGTATCTGGGGAGATGGTGACTGAGGGGGGAGGCAAACGATCCAGTTGCGGGGTCCCACACAAATGAAAGATTTTCGGAAGAACTTTGTGATGAAGTGTCTATTTGTGTGTGGAAGACTGGTGACCGAGGTCAGCCAGGAGATTGTGGCACACTGGTAGATGGACGGCTGTCAATAAAAGGTGTTGCCGTATGGCTTCCTGCCAGATCGCAATCGTCTCTCTGCATAGAGAACGTGACTTTGTACCTCCTTGTTTGTTGAGGTAGAAAACTACTGAGGTACTGAGGTATTGTCTGATTGAATCAGCAACGGTCCCAGGGACAAGTGAGGTTGAAAAGCCTGTAGGGCTAGGCGGACCACCCTCATCTCCAGGAGATTTATGTGGAGAGGAGGGGGAGAATGGGTCCACTTGCCTTCTGTCCTGTAAGGACCCAGGTGCACCCCCCACCCTTCTAGGGATGCATCCGTGGTCAACATCTGCTTGTGTGGGGGACATTGGAAGGGCATGCCTTATGATAGACTGGCTCAGAGAGTCCGCCATAATAGGGCGGACTGCAACGTGGGGGGAGAGACTCTGATTTTGTCTTCGAAATTTCCTGTTCTTTGAGAACATTGGTTCGGGAGAACCCACTGGACTGGTCTCATGTGAAGATGGGCAAGCGCCACCGTAAGGATGGTAGCGGCTATGTGCCCTAGAAGGTATAACATACGTCTGGCTGTGATTACTTTTTGAGCTTGTATCTGAGAAGTCAGAGACAGGAGCTTGTCTTGTCTTTCAGCTGAGAGGTAAGCCCTGGCAGAGACGTGTCTAGGACCGCTCCTATATATTGCAGTGACTGTGTAGGGGTCGGATTGGACTTCGGCTAGTTGACCATAATCCCTAGGAAGTGAAACAGAGTTAGGGTTGCTTGAAGGGAGGAAAGCTGAGAGGTTTTGGACCCTGTCTTGATGAGCCAGTCGCCAGATATGGGAAGACAAAAGTGCCCGTCCCATCGTAGGGCTGCTGCTGCTATTACTACTGTTAGGCACTTGGTAAACACTCTCGGCGCGGATGAGAGGCCAAATGGGAGTGCCCGAAATTGATAATGTTGTCCCAACAGGTAAAAACGAAGAAACCTGTGGTGGGCAGGATGGATGGGGATATGTAGGTAGGCATCCTTCATATCCAGTGTACATAGCCAATCCCCTCATTTCAACATTGGCATGATGGAAGTTAGGGTGACCATGCGGAACCTTCTGTACTGGATGTGTAGGTTCAATTGTCTGAGGTCTAGTATCAGTCTGAGATCTCCAGGTTGTTTGGGCACCAGGAAGAAATGGGAATAAAACCCTTTTTTGATGCTCTGTAGGGGGTACCGGATAAATGGCCTTCTTGGTCAGAAGAGCCCGGAGTTCTTCCTGGAGAATGGGAATCTGGTCGGGTGAGGTAGTGGAAAGAGCAGGGGGAATGAGGGGGAGGCACGGAAGTAAATTCCAGAGTGTAACCCCTCTGAATGATCTGAAGTACCCACTCATCCGATGTGATTGTTTGCCAGGCCTCTAAATGGAGGGCAAAGTGACTACCTATGGCTCCCGAGGCCTGACTGAGGAAGTGTGGACAAAGTCCCAGTTGGTCACAGGGAGGCAGGCTGACCAGACCCACCAGGAGGGTGGAAGCGAGAGTCCTTGGCGGCAGAAGTGCTGGTCCTGGAAGAAGGCTGGGAGCGACTACGGGATCTGCCTCTATGTGAGCCTCTGTATTTTCTTCCTCTTTTTGAATAAAAGGATTGGGGACGGTACGATGGCTGGGGAGTGTGATATATGCCATGTGCAGTACATAGTGTCCATCCTGAAGACTGGAGATCATCTGTAAGTGTTTGGGTACCTAGGCAGAAAGGTTTAGACCCATCAAAGGGGGCACTGACCACTCTATACTGTACATATGGTTTAAGTGTGAGACACGAAGCCTAGCATGGCAACACAAGGTAATGCTGGTTGCTGACATGCAGACCGAAGTATCGACAGCATCATATCCCGAACGAAGTAGGTGTCAGGAGATGGAATTGCCAGTAGATATTGTAGCCAGTAACTGATCCCTCTCCTGCGAAGGAAGAAGTTTATTGACTAATTCTATGGCAGACAACCAGAGTGTACGCTGGTACTTGACCATATGTCCCATATAATTTAGGATTCTTAGCTTCATGATACCTGCTTGGAATACCTTTATTCCCAGGTAATCTATTCTACGGGAATCTTTATCAGGAGGTAAGGAGCTCATATGTTTTGGTCGTTTAGTACGATCATGAGTGGCACCAATCACTACTGAATCCACTTCAGGGGTAGTGGAAAGGAAAGAATGATCCAGAGGAGCCTGGCAGAGGTGATCCACCTTGCGGGGAACAGCTGTAACAGTGGAAGGCTGATTCCAGGCTGCAAGCATAGCATTTTGGTAGGTTTGTATAAGTGGGGGTACCACTAGTACTGGCTCTTCTGGTAGTTCTAGATAGTCTGCCATATCCTTTCATTGTTTGTTATGTTCAGTAGTGGAAAATCAATGACTTTTTGAATCTGGATCATCATCTCATGGAAGGATGGGTCATCGGGAGGAGAGGCAACCACCTGGTGGAATAAGTTCTCATTTAAGGAGGAAATATCCGAAAGAGGGGACTGGGGTTGGAAATCCAGGTACGGAAATTTCTAATCCTCCAAATCTCCAGTGAAGTCTGCCGGAAATTAAGCCTCATCTGAGAGGTAGTCATCCATGTATCAGGGAGGTGACCAGGGTGGGGAAGGGTCTCTGTCACCCTGGAAACGTTTAGGCAAAGCAGTAGGAGATCGGGACGGGTGACTTGTCTCCCCTGGATTGGAAGGCTGAGTATGCCTAATGGCTTGTAAAACCTGCTGTGCCACTGCTGAGGCTACGTCCAGTGAGGGGGGTGGGTTCTGAGAAACCAGGGGGACTGTTATGGGGAATTGGACATGAGGTATTAGCAGGTCTTGTACCTGGGTGATAGAGCCCAGGGTCCCGATCCCTGTCCACTTGGCCCCTATGAGACTATATCTGTGAGGGAGGAGGGGTGGAATGCATAGCAAATGCAGAAGGCTTCCCCATAGGAACACAATCCCTCATCGACGGGGCCGCAAGGGAAGAAGTAGTAGAGTGTTTAAATGAAGTCACTGTCGACGGGAGATAAGCCCCCGCTGATGGGACACTGATGGAACCAACAAAGGGTTCATCACAAACTGCCATGAGGGCACTGGAAAGCGCCATCGACGAGAGGGTGAAAACCCCCGTTGACGAGCAAGCTGTGTGTGAAGGCATCACTGACGGTGGGGCACCTGTGACAGTGGCCGACGACAAGCGTTTAGGCACAGAGGATGAGGAGGGCTTCTCCTTCTCTTGTTTGTGTCATTTGTGAGAATCAGTGGATCGGGTACTCTTGGGAGGAGCCCCCTGATTCTCCAGTGGAGACAATTTCTGCTCCATTATATATGATTCAATCTCCTGCAGTCGATGTCGATGGGTTGTCTGGTTAATATCCTGGCAATGTATGCAAGAAGTGGCGTCATGTGTGGGTCCCAGACACCTTACACAAGTGGTGTGGTTGTCGAAATGGTAGATTTTTCTACCGCAACAACAGGAATGTAATAGCACGGTCTTGCTTGTAGATTCTTTTGACATTCGTCAATGTAAAAATTGAAACGAGAATTCCACTTCTAAGCTCAAATTCTCGGCGTTGACTGCTACTGAGTGCACTAGCTGCTGCATGTGAGCTGAAGACGGAGGGAAAATGAAATAAGGATACCAGGGACCACCCACACTTATACAGGAAACAGGAAGGTGATGTCATGTGTGGGCAGCCCCTGGAAAAGACTGCTAAAAGAGCTGCCATGCGCCACAGCGACCTCTGGTGACAATCTAAATGTATCACCTGCTGCAAGAGATCACCCAGTGGAAGATCTACTGTTACAGGTTAGTAACCTGTTTTTCTAGGGACGTGGATATGGTGTACATTCTCCTGCACCGGCCCAGTGGTGCAGAGGACTGAGGTGCTGGCACCTTACCTCAAACCATGCCAGCGACCTAGATTCAGGAAAGGACTCGGGACGCCGGGGCTGGCAGGGGAAGGAGAGGATTGAGCATCCGCGGGACTGCTGTCCTGTCCTGGGGTGGGTTGCAGGGAAGCCTCACTCGGCAGTGGCCCCTCGGGTGGAGACTGGGAGCACTGCATGAGCAGCGTAATGGGAAACCACAGGAAAGCGGAAAACAGTTTCAGGACCCGCTGGATGATGGCTGCTGGTACGCCAGTGCCACCCAAACAACCAAGGGAGCCATTTCCGCCTCAGCAGCACCTTGGGGCCAAATAGAGAGTGTGCTGGCCCGCCCCACTGGTGCCTTCTCCTTTGGAGGAGAGGGACCTATCCTGTGAAGGGTTATGCCAGGTTACCTTGGGGATGGCTGCAATGTGAGGACAGAGGTTCGAGCGAGGGTAGTAGGAGGCAAGTCGGGACCATGGCGGCTTGAAGGAGTGGCAGGTCCTGGAGCACGTAGGGGCGAAAACAGATAATGCAGAAAAAGAAATCATTCTCCTTTCATCAGGCCAGAGTAAACAGTACATAAGCATGATACTATACTATCCCTATTCAGGCACTATGGCAAGGCTGGGACAAAACCCACCACCTGCAGAGCAGACCCTGTATACCTCTTAGCATTCTGCCACTGAAATGTTAGATGCAGACACTCAAAATATATAGGAAAATGTAGGGAAAGAACAGAGTTGAGTGATTTGAAGGGGACATGGAGCAGCTATGGTCAGGCTAGGATAAAACCCACCACTTGTACAGCAGACCATGTATGCCTCTTAGCATTTTTTCACTGAAATGTTGAATACAGACACTCAAAATGTAGGGAAATGAGGGGCACTGGTCTTAATAATGTGGAACAAATTGTCAGACAGAGACACATTCAGAAAACTGGAAGCAAGTAACTTAACAGCTTTTACCCTTGATCACACCCTGGACACTAGCTGAAAGTTCTGACAGTGGAGTGATAATTACTCACACTGAGACTTGTGTGGATCCTTTTCTTGAACTGCCAGATAACTTCAGGTCTTAATGAGGTGTTAATCACACCAGGCCATCTGCAACACTGAGAGAGATTAGGACAAAGACTACATAATGCTAAAGCAGAGACATTTTTAACTTTATTAACAGCCATGGAAAACCTGCACTAGTCAAAACAGACAAGTAGAGGGTTAGCTGCACTAGCCCTGGCCAATTTACACTAGGTTTTGGGCTAGTAAAACAATGTTAAAATCTAACCCTGATCCCATTCATCCGGTCGCCCTAAAAGAAGTCGAGCATGCCAGTCCTCAAAACTATTGGGATGCAAGGGGCGACAAAGGCCACATGCCTGGGGATCATGATCGTGGCCTAGGCAGTAGACAGTCACACACAAAGAGTGCAGGACCGTCCGGGACATCTTCTACCTACAGTTGCATCTTTTGAAACCAGGTCCTGACTTTGAGTCGTCCATGACGTGAGTTTCAAACTAATTCGAAAACCACTTAAAGACGTTATCGAAATGGAAGTTTTGAAATGCAAAGGGCCTACTTAGCACAGAGCGATAAGGAGGGAACTTTCTTCTTCCAGCGGAAAGGAAGATCTGATGTCACAGGGCAGTGCCTTGGGAGTTGCCACCTGGGTGAGTGGGAGGAGTCAGGCTGAAGACCTTCCGGCCCAGTTCTTAAAGTGAAACAATTCTGCCAGAAGTGTGGATAATACACCACATCCACGTCTCTAGAAAAACCATTTCCTTGTTTTTGAATTTAACGGAAAAGCCCACTGTGCGCTGGCAGTCAGGACTTTACACACTGAGGCTTAAAACATTGTCGCCACCTGCTGGCAAAGTGGTCACAAAACACTGAAATATGACTTTTTTTTTCCTTTTAAAGATTTATTCAATATTTTGTATCTTATTTTGGCAAATAAAATATACATTTTAGTAATTTATTTATATAGTAATGATAGGGACCCATTTCATAATCACAATAAGGCACTCCAGGGGGTGCGTTATGGTGGGCTAATGGCCCTTCTCGGGTAGTGGAAGCACTCAGCTTCACCTTGTACTTCAACCCACCTGAGGTGGGCCGACATCCCAATGTAACATCCCCTGTTGCGCCTTGATGCTTAATTATTGCACACTGACAATGTGAAGCGATACAGAAATTTTAAATAAAATCAATAAAAATATTTGGTAGCATTACTTCACATAGAGGGTGGTTATCATGTAGACTAGCCAATGAGGTGAGGTTGTGGAAGGCAACACTGTTCAAGCTTTAAAGCAAGACTAGACAGATTCCCGAAGGAGAATGGCACTGAGGGGTTAGACAGCAATAAGTAGGGGTAGCATTCCAGCTGATAAATTTTGACGTGTGACCATATGTGGTATAGTCACGGATATGTGGTAGGAGGGGTGGACAAGTTAGACCCCAAATCCTTTTCATCATCACAATATACGAGGTTACTTTTACCTTCCCTCAGTCTTCTTTAGCAGCCAATGTGTACCGAATGGCTACTGCTGCTTGCTGTTCATGAGCTTGTAAAGGACTCTGGGCTAAGGGTATTTTCTGTTTTTGTGACTCTGAATCAGTACTTTGCTTGTTGCCCTACCATGCTTTGCCATTATCTTACCCATGCATTCTAATTTCCTAATGCACTCTATAAAGCATTTTGAGATGTGATGTATGACTGATGTAAAAAAAAAATGCAGTTTATTGCTCCATAGTAAACAAGCATTTGTCAATGCCAAACGTTCGCTTGCAGGTATTTGCAGTGGTGTTTGGCATGTATGGTGCTTTACCCTAATGCCCTGTGCGATTGCTGGTATTTGCACAATAAATTGTCAGCATGACCTTTTTGTTACCCCCATTGTGCGCTACATAGGCGGAAACACGTTTTGGGCAGGATGTGAAAAATGACAGCTGTACTGCTCATAAGGAAGTGTGGTAAAATGGCAATGTTGAAAATCTGGAGTGGAAATATTGAAAATTCGCAAACCTAGGAGCATGCGTGGGAACTGTGCAATGCACGCTGGTAAAACAGTGATTGTTAGGAATTTTTCACCAAATTGTCAACATTGGCATTTAAAACCTCTGCTAATGAACAGTGTCACTGTGATTGTCTTACTGTGTGCCATACATTGATTTTGCACTCGACGCCATGTGTGCAGTACAGTGAGCGGAAGCTGCGTTTTGGGCAGGATGTGAAAAATGACAGCTGTACTGCTGATAAGGAGGTGTGGTAAAATGGCAATGTTGAAAATCTGGAGTGAAAATATTGAAAATTCGCAAACTCTACGAAATGCGTATAGGAACTGCACAATGAACACCGTAAAACAGTCATTTCTAGGAATTTTTCACCAAATTTTCAACACAGCCATTTTAAGACCTCTGCTCATGAACAGTGTCACTGTGATTTTCTTAATGTGTCCCATACATTAAGTTCGCATCACGGACTGCGCCATTATGCGTATATGGGCAGAAAATAGAAATTACGCATCACACGTAATATGATCTTTCTGTGTATCTTCACCATTCATCACAGATGGGGTACTGGCGGGAGATCAGGACCCATGAGAACCTTTTTAAAAAAAGGATAGTGAGTCGACGCAGCATCGCGCCGCCTCGAGGCCGAGCGCATCACGTGGCGCTCAAGGATTAGCGCTAGCTGTGTCGATCCGCCTGCCTACCAGTTCTGAGTCGCCGGAGAGGTAAGAGGAAGGGATGGAGGGTGGGACAAGACAGTCCAAGGACAGAAAAAGGAAGAGAAAACTGAACTAAAGGAGAGAAATAGCGACTGAGAGGACAGCAGAGGAAGTAAGACTAAGGGGATTGGGTAGGGGCCCCAATCTCTGGAAAAGGAAGGAGGGGGAGAGAATTTAGGAGAGGTGAGAGGTAACAAGGATCCAGGACCCTTGTCCTCACCAGACTGTATAGGAACTGCAAGGAGTGGCAAAGCTCATTGCCAGAATTCAAGGCACAGAATAACTGGCAATACCCCAAAAGCAGAGTCGGCTATTCTGGAGAAGGACAGGGTACAGGGACTCAGTACTCTCTCTGTAAAGATATTTGGTGAAAAAAAGGGAGCTTTTTTTTTTTTTTTTAAGAGGATGGATAACAGAAGGAGGGCAACCACCAGTTCTCACCCCGTAGGGGTGAAGATAATAGTAGAGAAGAAAATGCCACTCGAACTGTACCCTTGGGAAGAAAACTACCCCTGTGTCCCAACTTTACCCGGCTCAAAAGAGGGGTAGGCACAGAGGAGGAGGATCCAGAGACTGGAGCCCCAGGGGATGGCGGAGGGATCTGGATGAATGGTGAAGATACACAGAAAGATCATAATTCACGGTGAGTGCACGCAATTTCTATATCTTATCTGTGTCAATCTTCACCATTCATCCAGATAGGTGAGTACCAAGCCCCGAAGGGTTGATTAATGCACCCTAAGGGACAGTGTCCCTTAGCCCTCAGTGGGTGACACACTAAGGGGAACCTTCTGGGCCTGAGGAGGCCGAGAGTGGGGAGGCGAGGCAGGGTCCCCCGGAGAAGAATCTGCCCTGACAAGCGTCATCTCGCCCCTCACGGGAAGAATGGGTTCCCTGGTGGTGAGCAAATCACCTCGCCGGGCCAAGGGTGACAGCTGGGAAAGGCGACCACGCCAATCTCCTGGTGAGATCGCTGTCCCTACTACCTGGTGGCTACCTCCACTGGCGTCGAAGATGCCCTTGCTTGGTGCCTTGCTAGCCCAGGCCACGTGCAGAGAGTGCGATGGCTTGCCTGGTTTGCTCTGGAGTCAGGCAAGTAGCTAGGATCTGACCCAGCGCTGACCACAAGAACCTGTTGTAGGCTGCACAGTGGGCCTGATGAGCGGAGATGGAGAGAAGCAACCGTGCAGAGTAGAAAGTCCTCCTTCCCCAGAAATCAAAATCCGAAGAGTCCTGATCAGGGGGCCAATCAGGAGTGTCCAAGTGCGTCAATCCGGACTGTGGATGAGGCATAGAACCTGGAGACTCTGGGGGAGCGCAACACCTCTGGCTGAGGTCCCTAGGGGAAGGAACTCCAGAGAAGGGCCTCTGCCAGAAACGCATGGACGCTTCCCGAAAGGGAGCAGGCCAGGGCGGCACCACAAGGGTGGCCGCACCGAAATTGCCTAGAAAGGCGTCCGCCGCATGCTCAGGATTGCTCATGGACAGGGGACAGAGGTGAAGGTCCTCCAGCATCCTCACGAGGAAACACTGATACTCGGAGAGTCAGCAGCAGGAGAGATATGGACAGACGGTTCCCTCCCTGAAGAGGGGATGAGGAGCTGAGGTCACCATGCGCCTGAGAGCTGCTCGGGGAGGTTGAAAACCTGGCTGTCCATGGCCCTAACGTAGGCAGGGAACCGAGCAGCCACCGCTCTGAACTGTTCCCAGGTGAGGGCCGCTAGGACCAAGAATACCTGGGAACGCTGGAGAAGGCGGCAGAGGGAGGGGGGCAGAGCCGAGAGAGGAAGTCGGCTGACCTCTGCCAGGGCTAGGAGGACCAAGGACCCCCGCGGAGGGTGTCCTGGAAGACTCCGCAGCTGACAGCTGTACAACCACGTTGGTACTGCCTAGGCTGCGCCCAGAAGAATCCCCCAAGTGAGGCGACCGGGGCCGTATAGATCCAGAAGGACGGTCCCCTTCCTCCAAAGAATGGGACCCCTCAAGGAACCAGAAGGGGAAGGGCGGAAGTCCGCGCCTGCTTTGTCCAGGGCCCGGTGGGTCCTAGAGAAAGGTCGCACGCCGACCCCACACCCCTACCCTCGGAGTCTGAGAGAGTCCTAGTTCCGAAAGAGCCAGCCTAGGAAGCTGGCAACTCTGGGCTGCCCCTCAAGGGGAGACCCAGGAGTAGCATCTTCCTCCTGTGGGGCTTCCGATAGCCCCAATGTTGGGCGATCGAGACACACCACCGGAGGGGTATCACCGCCGAGGGCCAAGGAACCCCCAAGGCCAGGTTGCATGGCAATGGTGGCACGCACCACAGCCTGCTGGTCAGTACCACTGACCCTAACCTCGGGGAACCAGACGCACCTCAGTAGGGGCTGACTGAGACCCGCCATGGAGACCACCGCTCGTCCTCTTCGAGCTCGAAGGATGATTTCACGCAGTGACTGTGCAGTGCCTGTGAAATCACCCTTCGGGCCCGAATAACACCATGACAGTGACATCATTCATGAGAAGGGGTCCCGAAAACCCCATGTTGAAAATTTGGTGCAAAAATTCCAAAAAATGACTGAGATATGCAATAAAGTTGAAACCCCTATCTAGCCCATTATACAGCTTACCGGCATTTCCTCAGTTCGTGGTCGCCTTTGAAGAGTGCAGACGTGTTCCCGGTCCACCGAAGATCGTGCGGCGCGGGTCCGGAGGTAAGTATGGGGTGGGGGTGTGGGAGGCTGGGTGCGCAGTGGGTGGAGTGCGGGTTGTGGGAGAGGAGGCTGGGGAGGCCTTACTGTGAGACGTTTTATTTTACAGGTTTAAAAATAATCGTGACAGGGGCGTTGCCAAGCGGGGTGGGCTCCCAGCATGGCAGAAGATGACTGGGGGTCGAGGAGCCGACGGGGATTGGGCACCTCCGTCAGTAAAAGAAACCGAAGGTTTGCCACGCTGGGGTGGGCTCCCAGTGTGGCAGCAGGATAGCTTTGGGGCCATGGAGCCGGCGGGGATTGGGCACCCCGTCGGCAAACAATGTTTGCAGCTGGGGTGGGCTCCAGCGTGGCACCAAAGCTTTGGGGCGGTGGCGTGATCGCGGGGGGGCAGCACGTGACGCGGGGGGGGATAGTGTGATGGCGGCGCCAGGCGAAGTGTAAGCCTTTGAAGCAGAGGAACACCGCTGGAAACAGCGCAGAGCTCCTGCACCCATTGGTGCAGGATCGCCACGCCTGCTCAAGGGAGCAGTGCATTGATGGGAGAGGCACACCTCCAAGTGTGCTACTCTCTCAAAACGTCCCTTGCGCATGCGCGCAATCGAACATAATAAATGTACACCTTAAAGCCATTACCAGAGAACTATTTTTAGTTTAGCATTTTACTACTGAATCAATGTGCAGGCATTAAATCTAGTTTATTTAAGAAAAAGCTTATAACATTTGTTTTCCCCCAGCAAGTAACACAAAGGAACGTCCAAAGCAGTCCTTTATATTTTTGTATGCAAAGTCTGCTATGGAGAAATTTTTAGGTCTGTGAACAGAAGAAAAAAGCTAATATTTTTCTATTGCAAATAAAGAAAATAAATGCCTAAAAGCTGCATTTAATGGGTCCCATCTTTCATCTGTGGTACAAACCTTCCCAGCCATACATGCCTCGCTCGTTACTGTGGCTGAATGTGTACGGTTCACAGGAAGTGAATGCTGCTTTGTGAAACAAACACAGAAACACATTTTTTAACATAAACAGAATTTATGTACAAACCTGTGCCGCCTGCTGTTAGGTATTTGTCTCTTGCATAAACAACAGAGTCCAACATGGATTCAAACAACAGGAAATAGCCCTATATAGGAATAAACAAAGCAGGGTTATGTAAAGGTTTTGGTGTAGTATTTGATCAATTACTTATAACAAAACAAGCATACTATTCCTTGTATCCACTGTAGCTGTAGATGAGGTTTTGCACTGAACTGTTTAGACCCTGGAGTTCCTGGATACCCTCAGCTGACCCATCCACATCTGCAGCTAGTCCTATATCATGAAATGACACAGAATACTGAAACACAACGCAGATTCTGCTAGAAACTTTTTTTCCTCTTCATTTTGAGTGCACTGTACTGCTTGTGTAAGATACCAGCCTGGCAACACTGAAAATCAAAGAACAGCATAAGCAGCTGCCCTGCAAGATTCCTCACACTGTCCCATCGCTATGACTCCATCCTGTCGAGGAAGGACCATACCTGGTGGCCGTGAGAGTAATTAAAGCCCTGTGCCCATTCAAGCTTTGGCCTCTCACGCGACCTGCCTATAAGGATGTTTTGGTGTCACCTATGATAGTGGTGTTATGTGCGGACATCTACCCACCAGACCCCAAAAAAAATCATTTCACATATAATGATCACTTCACATAAACTAGAGGATTACACATTTTGGCCACTACTGCCTTAGATGACAAAGGCTCTGTAACTCAGTGCCACTGCACTGAGCCAACCAACCTACCCAGAGAAATTAAAAAAAAAACACAGTTTCACAAAAATGTCTGTGATGAAAATAAACTACCTAAAATAATTCAAATCTCTTAAAGTGCTGGTCCTATTTTTCAAACGTTAAACAAACATTAGGGATATTCGCACATAGAAGCTGCTCACGTAGACCTCATGCTGAACTTAAATGGGAACAATTAAACGACTTTTTCTACGTCAACAACTGACTATAATTAAAGTGAGGAAAGATTAATGTTTGGTTCGTTTCTCCAGAGGAGATAAAGTATCTCTACATACTAACTAAGCGGCAGGCTTTCTCTGCCCTAAAAAAAGTTACTGTGATACTGTTATTTAAATTTGTCGAGAAATGCTGAAAGTAACACTCTAAGGATATCTGTGACCTGCTGACATAAAAAGGCAATGTTGAGAGAATAAATGCATCCAAAATCCCCCGACAAAAGCACTTGCTTAGTAAGTAGTTCCAGCAGTGATCCTGTTAAACTTAGGACCTGTTATTCTCAAACAGACGCATGTATACCTGAGCTAAATAAGTTACTAATATATCTGAAATGCCAGTTGTTTAGCAACTGAACCAAAAAAGTTCATTATTTCACTGATCAACTTCCATCTCCTCCTCAATTGTTTTTATTTGTTTCTTCTATTCTCCACTGTTACACAGATGGTTAAGGACAGAGAAAGACTAGGAGCCCATCAAGTCTGCACCGATATATGACATGATATATATGATACATAAGTGGCTGCATGTGAGGCGCTCCCAGAGCTAAGTGCTGTTTACAATGTTTTTCAAATTTAAAATATTTTCTCTGCATGCCAATTTGGGTGACTGTGAAAAAGGACAGTGTGGTCTCCAGGAAGGTATAATATTTATGTGGTAGATGCTGGTTGGGAGTCACAATGGTCATCACATTTCTTCTGCGATTTGTCAGCTCTGATGTAGTTCATTTTATTATTCTATTTTTAACTATTTCTGTGTGTGCCTTTTGAGGTGTCTGATCTTATTTCTAGGCATTTGGGCTGCTTTGGTAGTTTTCTGTTGTTGTTGTTAAACAATTTAGTTTGTCTATTGATGTAGTATGTCTAATACATTATAGTATATCATATCTTTTTAAGATGTCTCTGATTTATCATCGTCTCCTGTCCTTTGGATTTGCTTTTCTGTTGCTGTGGCAGCCTGTCAATGGTGTGGTCCTGTGATTTTGTCTGTAATTTAAGGAGCCTTCTGGGTTGCTAATTTGTATTGTTTTTTTGTTTTTTTTTTTTATATATCTTTTTTTGTTTGTTTTTATAGCGCAGCAACAGCTTAGCATTTCTGTCAGTTGTTTGCTGTTGCTAAGTAGCAGATGTTCTGGCACTGTGTTCTGGTTCTGTGATAGAATCTGTAATAGCAGAACATTGAATGCAAAGATTTCACTCAGTCCACTGAGAATACCAGGGATGTAAGCAATAATATTTGACATAGTGGGCAGTATTAAGTTATACCGGACAGCCCAAGGGTGTAATGGGGAATGACCCCAACGCGTAGGCGGAGGGCCTTATAGCACCTGCAAGATCCAGTATATAGAGAATACTGGATGGGTAACCATGCAGAACCAGTGTGTTCTGCCACAGAGGGGTCTGATTCTCTGTGACCTCTACAGCGAAGCTCGAGAGGTCCGTGGGAATCAGATCCCGAAGTGGCAGAACACAACAGCTCTGCATGGGGTAACCCATCTTGTATTTTTTATAGTGTATGTGACCCATGAATTTTTTTCCCTCTGCCTCCACGGAACTCGGCAGGCGGCTCCGGCCCTCCCTCGGAGGGCCTCATTCTCTGGCCCTGATCACCCAGCCCTAGCCATGTCCTGGAGTTCCCCTGTGGATTATCCCCCCACAGTGGGGCCAGGGAGAGGAGTGCCAGCTTTACTCCCCACTCTAGTGCACAATCCATAATCGGGGCTAGCAGGTGTGGTGACGCATCAGGCCGTCACAGAGCCTGCTAGTTCCCAGTATTTTCCATGGCTTTTCTCCCCGAGCCCCCATATGTGCAATGGGTGGGGATGGCTGGACTCCACGGAGGCAGCCATTTGCCCTGTTATTTGGGGCCCTCCCCTTCTGATGGCGTGCATGCGCTGACACCCAGTCGCCATTGGGTTTCAGGCAAACAGCATGCCATACCGTCCCCCCTCCCCGAGGAAGGAGAGCGGTCTATGGACACTCAATCCTTCCTCACTTCTGCCGACCCCTGAGCGACCCGAGTCTGTTCCTGAACCCGGGTTGCCAGCGTGGCGCGAGGTGTGGTGTCCAGCACCTCAACCCTCAGCTCCACTGGTGGGCCAGCCCCATGAATTATTTTAATAACATTTTTCAGGCTTAAAAATGTATTTAACTCATAGACAAAGAAACTGTTGTCTCACAGCGCAAGGACACAGAGTTGTGTGGTTGCTAGGGACTGGGTGTCCCTATGTTAGCAGCTCATACTCCAATTGGTTGCTGCTCTACTATGGAAGGGATTTAGAGAAAAAAAAAAAAAACATGACCAGATGTCTCACTTAGCAAGGAAAGAAACAATACAGAGGCCAAAACTTAAGTAAAAAACCTTTTTACGGCTCAAATCTGGATGATCCAGCTTTTCCCATTATGTATAATTAACTGATCCCTTGTCTGAAAACCACAGTGGCCATTTTCAGTGTGTTTAAAGTAATACTGACACATGGCAGTTTTCTGTTTGTGCTTTGAAAACACAGCTCGAGCTTTTTAGTCTAAATGAATGGAATGCTGTTCTGCATATACAGTCAGTACAGCATTCCATTCATTCTTGTGCGTGTATATGAACAGTGTTCCACCATGTACTATAGCCCAATACTGCCCTCCTTGGAGGGTATTATTGTGCTTAGAAAATGGACCTCTGCATTACATATGTTTGAAAAAAAAAATAATTTTTATGTTTAAATATTGAAACACTTCAGTGTTTGATTTATTTTTTAGTTAAATAATTCCTCCACCTGCATTAGAATGCTGTGGGGTTTTTTTTGAGCTTGGGACTTTTGTTCTGTTGGAGCCTCTGTAGTTACGACTTTGAGCTGGTTGTCATGGCTACCCCCTCCCTTCCCCCACATAGGGCTTAAAACGCTTTATTCATTCATTCATTCATTCTTCATTTTTTTAAACTATCTGTAGTTTCTGGGTTGAAGTGTGAGACATAGCGAGCGGCGGGCGCATTGTGTTGCTACTAAGGGATGGAAAAATGGGACCTGCATACAATGAGGTCGAGCTTGATGGCAGAAAAAAAAAAAGCTGGTCAAATACAGGTAGCAGTTGCCTGTTTACTTACAGTCTGGCTGTGCAGTGTTGACCTGAGGTACTAGCAGGGATAGTACTTTAAGATTTGAATGATTGGGACAATCGGCCTGAGTAGTGGTGGCAGTAGGTTCAGGCATACTGGCAGCAGAAAAATGAAATTAAGCCTGTGAAATATCGGGTACTTTTAAAACATTTTATTTTTTTTTACTTTATCGCCCCGAGCTGCCAGTTACCTTTGCTCGGTCACAGACTGCGGGACCTCCACCCCCCACAACGACCACGACCCTCTGATACACCCCGGATTGCCGCCCCTGCAGCACCCTGGCCTAGCACTGCAGACATTGGGATTGGTCAGAGGTCCGGCCTGGTGAGCTAATTGAGGCCCGCGGCGAGCATCATCTAGGGTGGCCAGCAGCTCCCTCAGTTTTTCCTGGTTTTCTGGAGGGCAGGGACGTGCAATGATGTCCTGTGTCCGCCCCACCCCCTGGAGTACTGCTACGCGCCAGTAGCTGTGGTACCCCCGGCCTCCGCCAGGGGTCCATCAAGCGCAAACGGGCTCCCGACCCTCCCCCTGGAGAAGAAGAGCAGTCCGCAGGATTCTCCATCCTTCTCCCCCCAGACGGCCCGATTCCGTCCCCGAACCCGGGTCGCAAGTGGAAATCCCACCGCTGTGCCGACAGACCAAAATATCAGGTAATTTTATGTGTCTGATTATTGTCTGGTTTGTAGTTTTTATGGATTGGGGGGGACTTAGTAGGGCTACTATTGTAACTGTTAAATGGTGGAGAATCGGGACGAGGAATGGTGGTGGAGTTTCTTAACTACATCTCCCCGAATGTGGACATGTGTTGTCAATTTGCTCCAATTAATGCATCAGCTGACTTTTGAGTGAGCAGGAGCCATGACTTGATCTAGCACATTTTATCTGGCTGTTAAGGCTGAAAACCTTATGGTTTATTTAAATAACGTGCTTTTTCTTCTGTTGCCGGTGATTTGCATATATGGGGTATATGTGTGTGTGTGGGGGGGGCAGTGCTGCTTGCCGTTTTGTTGGGAATCTTGCCTGTCAAGAAGAAAGAAATGGCAGGTCTGCCATTTCCAAAGTGCGAGTGCCCACTGATACTGGTGATGAGGTCAGCTGGGACTGGCACTTTTAATACCTAGTCTCTGTTGTCTGATAAGACACCCACCTTGGCAGGGCTATCAGCCAATCAGAGCTCCAAGATTTTTTAACCCATTTTTTAAACAGTTTTAGAATACCAATGTGTTGTGAGTCTTAAAAACAAGAAACTGTAATCAGCATCTGGATTCTCCACATTCAGCACATAGTTGTGCTTACTGCTAATATAGGCGTTAGTTGCTGGACGTTTTTGTGTTACAGTTAAAGAAGACAGGAACTTATTTGTATTGGCAGCTGTTTACAATTTTCCAGTTTTCACAAATGATATTCATATCCCAAATAATCCCTATGTAACAGTACCCGAATAAAAAGTGATGCAAAAACATTTATAAAATGGCAAGAAAAAATCTAGAAAGCTCATCGACCAAGACAGATCAGCTGACCGTACATTAATTCTCTATATACGCACAGTCATCCTGGTCCTAAACCACATTACACAATGAGCAGATCAGTCCTCCTACAACCAGAACTAGCTTCCATCAGTCTCCCTACAACCAGAACTGATCTTCCACCACAAACATGGGCGCTACCTTTACACTGTAGAAACCTTCAACTGGGCCCTAAAATTAAAATTATCTTAAATGTAAAGTAAAACAAATTAATTAAATGTTGTTTACCAGATTGTCACACTCTCCTTACACACACATAAACAAATCAGAAACATTAAGTATTGTTTATAGTTTTCATTGTGATTGGTTGACCATCCATGGCACTCCAGACATTACCTCATGGGTTTTAGCCCACCTGATAAGCTAGGTAATGCACATGACTCTAGGATCAAATTTCTTGTATATCCAGGTCCCAGAAACCCCTGCTCTCCAGTTCAAATTGTGCATCTGATCAGGCTACAAGCACACCAGGATCCCTGCTGTCCTATTTTACAAAGGTAGGCCTCTTTATATTCAGCTGATTTGCTCAACTTGATTCAAGGAGATGCATCCTACCATATATGCAGTTGTTTTTTAAAATGATATTATTCCCCAAATGGGAGTACAGTTTTCACAGCAAGGAATTTGTTTGATATAGTGCCTTTTTACTATTTTTAGTTAACCCTGAGATCAGGGAAAAAAGATTTAGCTCTCTTGGGCAAGGAAAACTTACACTACTGTGTCCTTTTCCTATGTAAGGCTCAAGATTACTGTGTTTTTTGCTATAATTGTGTTCCTTTACTAGCCTTTAAATGACTGTTGTTTAATCAGATGAGTGGAATACAGCACTAGTTTTATTTAAAAAAAAAAAAAAGACGAGTTTTTATGTTGTTCTGTGGCTTAAGGTCATGTCCCTCTGCAAAACAGCTTGCTCAGAAGGTCTCTTACCATGCTTGTTACTTTTATCATGTTTGTCTGATGCTTAGTCTGCTTCTAGTTAAATGCGCTAGGCAGCACTCCGCTGGCTTCCTGGAAGACTACTTGGGTAGTGAGCGTTTTTGCTGTGCCGCGTTTTGAGAGCCTTTTCCGATTGTTTGCCTTCTCCCCTGCCTGACTGGTTGTCCCCATGGCCTCTCTGCACCTACTCCTCGTGGTGCAGCGCGAACAGGCTGTGACAGGCCTATGGCCTCCCTTCTCCCTCCATCGCTCGTCTTTTCACGAGCGTCTGGGCAGCTACCACCACAATATGTGGTGTGATCACCAGAAAAACACAGGGGGCAAATAAAAAGACGGAGTTCAGGCCTCCCATGTCGCTACCGCATGGGGGACATCCTCGTGACCTCAGACCTGCTCCTCAGCACGGCGTGGCGCTTCTCCCCCCCCTGGCCACATGGCCTGGCTGCTTAGCCCCTTACAGGTCGCCCTCTCCCTCCATTCAAGCGCGACTGCACCCAGGCCACAAAATCCACCACACGCTCAGGGGCGCATTGCTCACAGCCTCTGGCGTGCTTCTCGCATCCCCCCCTCACTCTGTAACCGCATGGCCAGCCTAGGCCCAAGGCCTAGCGTTGCATGATGGGGGGTGGAGTTCTCTCTGCTGGCCGCGCGCACGCACGCCCTGCATCGTGATACTGTGGGCACAGTCACATTCCTACACTGCTAGGAATCACACGCCCTGGGACGCGCTAAAAACCCTTTTTTATCTCACAACAAGCCTAGAACCGCAGCATATGAGGCAGTTGTATCCGAAGCATGTCAGGGACACAGCCCTATATTAAACCACTGCACAAATACCAGGAAGCTTGCAGGCTGCTTACTAAGTGGGCCGGATAGACGATCTGCAGCCTTGCTCCTTACCTCCATATGGGGTTCCTCCCCCAGCGACCTTATACTCCGAGGTACTCCCACCCTGGTCCATACGGGTTCCTCTCTATAGCAACCCTTATGTCCAAGACCTCATATTCTAATGTACTGGTGGTCCCTCTCCATAGCGACCTCCACTCTGCTTGTCTCCATGCAGGTCCCTCTCTACAGCGACCCCCATGAGGAACATAGCCTGCATCGCTCCACGCACCAGTCCTAAACCTATCAACAGCACTAAACAGATATGGGGCACCCACAGATTGGAGGCCCATTGTTACGCAAGCCTAACAAATACGCATCCCTTTTTTATCTTCTTCTCACCAGATGGTCAAGGCCAAGAAATGCACTGCTTTCAGCGCTAACCTCCTGCCCCACGCCCCGGGCCCCTATGCGCCGCCTGCCTACATGATGATGACGACCTATCGCTGGAACAAACTGCTGGCATGGGCCCCAATAATCCTGGGCCCAGTGGTTCCACTTGGATGGATCTGGGTGCTTTCCTACTCCAGAACCAACAGGCCACCGTAGCGATGATGGAGAGTCAACAGAATTTTATACTGAAGGTGATGGAGAAGTTAGAATCCCTCACTCAGCACAGAACACCAACTGCGCTACCTCTGGAGCCAGACATTGTGGGGGGGAGGGCCAATGAGGACCATGCAGAGCCAGTATCAGATAACCACAAGCCAGACTCTGGAGAGGACAAGGACATGCCAGACAAGGAAGACGGGGCGGACAGCGATGACGAAGCTTGGAGCCGCAATCCGTTCCATCCCTCACATCCAAACTATTCTCCTTTGACATGGTTCCAGGCCTCATGAAAATAGTAAAGGCCACTATGGGGTTCGACGTTGAAGAGAGCAAACCGGAGTCGAAATTGGACCCCATGATTCAGCAGAAGGCAACCGTTAAGGAGACATTCTGGGTATGTCCAGGGATCGAGGATATCGTCAACAAGGAGTGGCAATCCGTGGAGCCTAGCAGGATGTTGAACAACAGGAACTTGGACCACATGTACCCAGTCCAAGAGGACAAAGCCAGCAGCTGGTGCACAGCCCCGACCATTGATCCTCAGGTGGCGGCACTCAGTAGAAAGACCATCTTACCATGCGGGACCATACCTTTGAAGGACCCCACAGACAAGAAAGTGGAAGACATGTTAAAGAAGGCATTTGAGACAGAGGGAATGGCTGCACGGGCATCCACTATGGCCATTTACAAGGCACGGGCCCAGATACGCTGACTAGAAGAGCTTCTTGAGCAGGCCAACCCCAAATCTAGAGAGGCGGAACAGTTGGAATGCACTCTCAATGCAGCAAAATACCTGGCTGATATGGCAGTGGACTCGCTCAGACTGAACGCAAGGGCCACAGCCATCACTAACCATGCCAGAAGGGCACTATGGCTTAAACTATGGGAGGCCGACAATGAATCCAAGACATTACTACAAAATTTGCCCATGAAGGGGAAACATGTATTTGGGGAGGGCCTGCAGGAGTTCCTAAAGCAGAAAGAGGAGGGAAAAGAACTCCTCAAAAACAAAAGTAGGCACTCCTACCTACCCTCCGCTAGGCGGAGGTTTCGGGAGGGAAACAAGTCTTACCACACACGTAGAGATACCTCATACTCAACCAGTACATTTCCAGGAAGAGGTACCCACACCACACACCGTACCCCTTTCACCCACTCCTACCAGACCTCCTCCTGCAGATCCCATGGGTCAAGGTTCGGAGGATGAGGTAGAGGACAGAGGGAAAACAACAATGACTACTCAAACAGATCTCCACACGGGCGGGATCGGTGTCCCCCCCGTGGGACAAAGACTGTCGCTCTTCAGCCACCAGTGGTTCTACACGACCTCGGACAAATGGGTTCAAGAGGTGTTGTCAAGAGGATACTCGATAGAGTTATCAGAATCCCCCGTCACACACAGGTTCATCATCTCTCCCATTGCCAAAAGGAAGGCTACAGCCCATCAGGTACAACAAATCCTGTGGGACCTGATCCAGAACAGAGCTATACAGCCCATCCCTCTGCACAAACAGAAGCTAGGAGTATACTCCATCTTCTTCCTCGTCCCAAAGAAATCAGGCGAACTACTCCCCATTCTGGATCTGAAGCACCTCAGCCAGCATGTAGTTCCCCAGAGGTTCAAAATGGACACACTAAAGTCGACCCTATGCAGTATCCGCGTAGGAGATTTTCTGAAGTCCATAGATCTAAAGGACGCATACCTTCATATCCCCATCAGACCGAAACACAGACGGTACCTCAGATTCCACATCCTAGGCCAGCACTTCCAATATCAGGCCCTTTCCTTCGGGCTTACCTCGGCACCAAGTGTTCACCAAGGTGTCAGTAGTGCTAGTGGCCAGGCTCCGAGAACAAGGTCTCGACATCATCCCCTCCCTGGAAGACTGGCTGATTCGGGCGCACTCCAGAGAGCGCTCCCTCCAACACACCAGGCTCACCCTGAGGGCTCTCGAGGAGCATGGATGGGTGGTGAACCAAGCCAAGAGTCATCTGGTGCCCACGCAACAGATAGAACACCAAGGGGCAGACATCAACACGTTGCAGGGCTGGGCAAAACCATCCCAGACAAGGGTGCACAACCTAATCAGATTGTCACGCCGACTGCGCCACTGCCATCAGTCAACCGTGGGACGACTAGCCCAGCTACTAGGTTACATGGCATCTTGTATCGACCTGGTCCCTTGGGCCAGGTGGCACATGCGACCCCTACAGACTTACATTCTCACATGGGGGTCACTGAACGAATACAACTTGCATGTCACAGTCCCATTACCACCATCAGTGAGACAGTCACTAACATGGTGGACAGTGCGCAGCAATCTCACCCGAGGGGTTCCACTGGAGGCATCTTACCACGCCTCCACAGAGACGGACGCAAGCCTTCTGGGATGGGGTGCTTGCCTAGGCGACAGGACGGCACAGAGCCAACAGACAACATCAGAGGCCCAGTTGTCCATCAACATCCTAGAAATGCGGGCAGTATACCACGCTCTCAGAGCTTTCAAAACCTCCACTGCCAGTCAGTTGGTCCTGATACGTTCCGACAACCAAGTCACTGTGGCGTACATCGCCAAGCAAGGGGGCACCAGAAGCAGAGCTATGCTGAGAGAGGCGGCAACGGTCCTCAACTGGGCACAGATCCACCTCTCCCATCTTGGCACTGTTCATCTTGCTGGCAAGCTCAACATTCACGCAGATTGGCTCAGTCAACAATAAGTCCACCCAGCGGAGTAGCATCTACACCCCAGCCTCTTCTATCTGATCCAGGAGACCTGGGGACCGATATCCATGGACCTCATGGCCACAGCATAAAATGTGCAGGTCAATAAATATTACTCAAGATACAGGGAACATCAGTCCCAGGGGACCGACGCCCTGACACAACAACGCCCTGACACAACCCTGGTCCCGGGATCAGGCGTACGTCTTCCCACCCATACCTATGCTACCCCAAGTACTAGCCAAGATCCGATCTTCACGATGGACCATCATTCTAGTCGCTCCTTACTGGCCATGAAGAGCATGGTTTGCCACAGTGTTGGCAATGACTATGTCCAGTCTCAGGTTACCCTACCAACCCGACATGTTGACCCAGGGACTGGTACTACACCCGGCTCCACGGACGCTAAAGCTCACAGCCTGGCTCCTGAGAGGAAGAGATTGATGAAAGCAGGGTATCACGACTCAGTCATTTCCACAATACTGCAATCCAGACCATCCTCGACCACTTCTATCTATGGTAGACAATGGTCGGTGTTCGGGAGGTGGTGTCAAGATCAGGGCAAGGATCCTGAGCTAGCAGACATGTCCACTATCCTCTTATTCCTTCAACAAGGAATAGAGAAAGGATTGGCCCACTCCTCTCTCAGAGTACAGCTCTCAGCCATCGGAGCAGCCATTGGTCCCATAGGGGGACACAGCTCAGGGGCTCATCCGAACGCGTTGCGTTTCCTGAAAGCAGTCGAGATACTGTGATCCAGAGTCAGACTATCCATCGCTCCCTGGGACCTCCCACTGGCACTAGACTCCCTCAGTACAACCCCCTTTGAACCGCTACAGGAGGAAGACCTGTTCTGGGTTGGTATGAAGACCTGCTTCCTCTTCGCGATATGTTCATCCTGAAGGATCGGCGAATTGGGGGCGCTATCCTGCAAAGAACCTTACATGGTGTTCACCCCTCAGGGGGTCTGCCTATGCATGGTTCCAGCCTTCCAACCAAAAGTCTTCTCCACCTTTCACAGGGAACAACCCATTGAGTTACCTACCTTTACTGGAAATACTCAACCTGGAGACAAGCCCGTCCCACACCACCTAGACATAGGGATCACCCTATCCATGTACATACTGTATCTAGAACCCTACCCCTACGCAAGACCGAGAGGTTGTTCATTGTCACAAAGGGACAAAGACAAGGCAAGGCAGCCTCCAAGACTACCATTGCTGGCTGGCTCAAGAGAACCATTCAGAGACTTACAAAACAAAATAGATGACACCCCCCAAGGGTATAAAGGCCCATTCCACCAGGGCGGTAGCTACTTCTTGGGCAGAAAGGGCCAGCGTGTCTGCAGAAGACATCTGCAAGGCGGCAACTTGGACTTCCATCCATACGTTTGCCAGGCATTATAGACTAGAGCACCTGTACAGGCTACAGCCAACCTTTGCAACACAGGTCCTCTCAGCCGCCAGCTCTTCCTCTCACTCCTAGACCACTCTGTCTCCCTCCCATGGGTACAGTACTGCTTCTTATCTACCCATGAGGTAACGTCTGGAGTGCCATGGATGGTCAACCAATCATAATGGGTGTTTACTCACCTGGTAAAGGTGACTGTGTTGGTTGACATCCATGGCACTCCACGACCCTCCCGACACAGTGCTCAGAAGTGATCAGGTTTATAGAATAGGAATTATCTAGAAATAACTGATTCCGTTTTCCTAATGGACGTCCAGGATGTCGACCGTCGACCACTTACGAGTCGAGTTTAGACTGTACTAATAAGAAAATAAAATAAGGGCCGATGGCCCACTTGTACATGTCGCCTCACTCTGCATTATTTATACAGGATGGTTACTGTGTTTTTGCTAGTAGTGGCTGTGTTACTAACCTTACTTTCAGCTTTGGAAGATTCGAACTGGAGAGCAGGGGTTTCTGGGACCTGGATATACAAGAAATTTGATCCTAGAGTCGTGTGCATCACCTAGCCTATCAGGTGGGCTAAAACCCATGAGGTAATGTCTGGAGTGCCATGGATGTCAACCAAACACACTCACCTTTACCAGGTGAGTAAACACCCATTACAACTGTTTGTTTGCTAACAGTGAAAAATTCCCCTTCTATCTTTACCTGCTCATCAGGGAAATCTCTTCTGCATTCCCTGACAAGTGAGATAACTGAATAATGTATGGTAGAACGTTGTTATGCATAGAAATCCATACCAGCTAAAAAGCTGTTATGCTGCAGTAGCTTGTTGTTATGCTGCACCAGGTATGTAGCTACTGCAGCATAACAACTTGGAACCTTTCACATAATGCTGTAAGTGCTGCACGAGCCGCATTCTCTTTAAACAGCTGTCATAACTGTACACAGTTGCGAGTGGCGATTTTAAAAATGCAGGCACCAGATCAAAGCATGTCGGCCGCTATTTTCTCCTGGGAGCTATCCGATCATTTTTTTTTCCCCAGTCTACCACAATCGTTCTTGCCATCCGATGTAAGCTTATGAAATGTAAGTACTATAAAATTCAAGAGAAACTGTTGCCGTCTTCGGGTTTGTGTCTCAGTATGTGGGGTACAGTAACAATTTTCTAATTTGTCATCACAGATAGGTGACCATACACTATAAAAGATAATGTATATTCCTCTATCTGTGACAAGTTTGAAAACCTCTTCTCGAGGATGTCATGGCGACTGAACCTCGAGAGCGAACGTCGCCATGACTACCTCTCGAAGAGTTTACAAACTTGTTACAGATAGAGGAATATACATTATCCTCTATGTCTCTGGCTGTAAAACAGGCCTTTGTTGTCTGTGTGTACAGTGCGTTAGTAGAGGAACATTCTACTAGTAGAACTGAGCAGAATTTTGAATCCCTGTATTTCATGGTAAACATTCCATGATAAACATTCCATTTCTTGAATGTGGGGAAACCCAGAGGGAAAAAAACAGAATGAAAAAAATAAGCAATACTACTATATAAACAAAGAGAAAAGGTGGTAAATGACTCACCCTGCTGTTTATCTTTTAGAACAGAGTGAGTAGTTCATGATGCTGTCAGTGAGTGTGGCAGTTTTGAACCACGCTCATGCTTGCAGCACTTGGGAACTGAGAAGCCCCCTTTATGGCTTCCTTTCAGTTTTGTCTACAGAGTGAGGAGATAGAAATAAAATAAGGGGGCTATGTGTCATACTTAGAATGAGAAAAACAGCATTTGTGAATTGTTGTAGCTCAGGGTTTTAAATAATTGATTAGCAGTTTTTTCTTTGGACTATACTAACTGTACAGAAAGTATTTATACGGATTTTCTAGAAGTGCTGTGTTTGTTAAACACAGTGAGGCAAGAGCTATGCATTTTTTCACAAAGATTTAGCACTTTTATGAGCAAAACGCTAAGCAATTTTTAGAGTTAAATAAATCCTTCTAGCTGGCAGGGGAATATGAAGCTTAAGTGGGCAGGGAGGCACACACTGTATAACACTACATTAATCTAGCGCCAATGGGCAGAAGGACTATTTTATGTTAAAAGCACAGATTCACTTACATTTTTACTTATTTAAAAATGTATTTAAAAATAGAAAAACTACTTCTAAAAATAAAGGGACATTTTGTAAGTGCAATAAGACACTCCAGGGTTGTGCATTACAGTGTGATAACCGCACTCCTAGGGACAACCTGCACTCAGCCTTCGGTCTCGTGCCTAACTACGCCCCTAAGAGTGCAGTTATCACACCGTAATGCACACCCCGTCGTGTCTTATTGCTTACATATTTTACATTGTTTTTATGGGCAGCATTCTGTTACCGTTCTCTTCATGGAACCAGTGATCTGGAGTTTTAACCATGTCATGGTTTGTGTACAGAACTCTAAGTATGGTTCTGACAGGTTAACAGTTGATGCTTTGCATTCTGTACACAAATTGATATACAGTAAAAAAAAAAATCCTAATGACTGGTTCTATGAAGAGGACTGTGTAGAATGCTGTCCACAAGAAGAAAACAATTAAAAACACAGTTTTTCACATCAGTGTTTATTCAGGAATAGTTAAATATGGATCATCTGGAGGTAGGAATTTTATTTCTGTAACTATGAACATTACTAACTGCTGCCTATTAGTACAAATTCCCTGCCCCCAAATGCTTACAGCTATACTCTATCTGGATGAGTACTACAAAGTAGTTTTCATTACTGTTTTCTGTGCTACAGCTGAGCCTTACATCTCCACCTTATCTGTGTGACCACTATGAGTTAATTTAGTCATCCGTTTAGTACTTTAGCTGCTGAGCTCGCTGACTTCCGTTCAATATCACAGGCCAGGCAGATACCACACATTGTAAACTGTGAATCTGTTGTTGGAATCCACATCGGCTTGGTTTAGCTTTATCCATAGGTCTGTATAGGAATGGAGTTCAGAGGGGAGGCAGTCAGGCGTGGTGGCTGAGGGGCGCTCTTCTCTAAGGATATGCTCGGGATGAGGGGACAATGCTCCATCTGCAGGACTACAGCAGAGCTCCAGGCTCAGCTGGTGGCAGCAAGGGTAGAAATGTCTCAACTGCATCACCAGCCCATTTGGATCCCCCCAAATCCCCATTCCCCAGAGACCCACTGGTCCAGGGAGATGGAGAATGGTGGGGAGGGGAAAGGGGGCAGGGGCAGCCAGAAGGACGTTGTCCAGCCCAGCACCATTCAGACAGCAAACCACTTCACAACCCTAGAGGAAGCTGAGGCAACTTGACTTCTGGGGGCAGGGGGACTAAGTCGGTCAGTGGGAAAGGGCATAACAACGTGATGACACCAAAGGGGAACAAGTCTACCATGAGAATCTTAGTTGTTAGGTACTCAATGACTCAGAGTATAGAGGGTGGTGGTGGTTGAGGGGGGGGGGCTGAACAGGAGGGGGATGGCCTGGTGCCCTCCTGGTGCATCACAGAAACATAGAAATTATCGTCAGAAAAGGAATGCTAGGCTCATCCAGTCTGCCTGTAAACCCCATACTTGTTTACAGCTTCTGACCCTCCCCGTGCTTTACAGTTATGATTCCCCTATGCCTGTCCCATGCATGTTTAAATCCAACTACTGTGCTTGCTCCCACCACCTCTAGTGGCAGACCATTCCATGCGTCCACCACCCTCTATAAGAAGAAATACTTCCTCTCATTCCCGCTTAACCTGCCACCTTCCAATTTCATGTCATGCCCCCTTGTTCTTGCACACCTCTTGTATTGGAAGATGCCTCCGCCCCCTGCACCTTGTTTATGCCCTTGAGGTACCTGAATGTTTCTATCATGTCCCCTCTCTCCTTCCTCTCCTCTAGCGAGTACATACTGAGGTCCCTTAATCTCTCCTCGTATGTTTTGTGATGCAAGCCCTGCACCATCTTAGTCGCCCTTCTCTGGAATGTCTCCGGCTTGTTAATATCATTTCAAAGGTGCAGCCTCCAGAACTGCACATGGTACTCCATGTGAGACCTGACCAGGGTTTTATACAACGGCATCACAACCTGCTGCCTTCTGATGGTGATATCCCTGCCTATGCACCCCAGCATATCACTGGCATTCCCAGCTGCTCTTGTACGCTGCTTTGACATTTTCAGGTCATCTAAAATAATGACCCTCGGGTCCCTTTCTTCCTTAGTAACTGTCAGCACCCCTCCCCAATATCCTGTAGCTCTCTCCAGGTTTCTATGCCCCAGGTGCATTATTTTACACTTCCTACAATGAAATCACAGTTGCCATTCCTCGGACCATTTCTCAAGCTTCCCTGGGTTTTTCTTCATTTTCTCCACCCCTTCTGGAGTATCCACCCTGTTACAGATATTGGTGTCATCTGCAAACAGGCAGACCTCTCCTTCCAGCCCCTCTGCAATGTCACTGATGAAGACATTAAACAGGACTAGCCCAAGGACTGATCCCTGAGGTACCCCGTTGGTCGCTCCCCTTCCCCAGATTGTACCCCATTTACCACCACACCTTCCACCTTCTGTCTGTTAGCCAGTTCCTAACCCAGTTTACCACCTTGTCACCCATACCCAGACTACCCATCTTGTTAACCAGCCTCTTATTTGGGAAGGTGTCGAAGGCTTTGCTGAAATTGAGGTAGGCGGCTTCCACTGCCCCTCCCCCATCTACTTCCTTCATCACCCAGTCAAAGAAATCTATCAGACCTGTCTAACATGACCTGCCCACTGTGAAACCATGCTGCCTAGGGTCCTAGGCACTGATGGCTTCTAGATGTCCCACTATCCTTTCTTTAAGCAGTGCCTCCATGATCTTCCCCATTACTGAGGTGAGGCTGACTGGCCTATAGTTCACCGCCTCCTCCCTACTGCTGGATTTGTGTACAGGGACCACATGTACCCTCCTCCAAACCTCTGGTACCATTCCTGTGTTGAGTGACTATGTGAACAAGGCTGCCAGAGGCTCTTCTAGATCTCTTCGCAGCTCCCTTAACATCCTCGGGTGTATGCTGTCTGGCCCCATCGCTTTATCCACCTTCAATTTAGTGAGCTCCTGAAGGACTCTCTCTTCTATGAATGGATTGCTGTCCACCTCTCCCCCCTCTCGGCACCTGTTGCTCAATTGTGGTCCCTGTCCCTCCCTCTCTTCCATGAATACTGAACAGAAGTATTTATTCAGTATTTCTGCCTTATCCACGTCTCCCTCCTTGCACTTCCCTTTCTCCTCTTTTGAGTCTAACAATCCCCCCCGGTTTTCCTTCTTTTGTTGATGTACCTGTAGAATGTCTTGTCCCCTTGCTTAACTGTCTGTGCTAATCATTCCTCTGTCTGCATCTTTGCTCTCCTTCCACCCTTCTGACTTCCCTTAGACACTCTAGGTACACCTTCCTGTCCTCCTCTCTGAGTCTCCTTATTTCCTGAACCCTGCCTTCTTAGCCCTTACTTCGTCTGCCACCTCTTTCGAAAACCATAGTGGCTTTCTCCTTCTCCTTCCTTTTGATACCAGTCTGATGCATTTGTTGGTCACTTACACTATGGCTCCTTTTAGGTGGTCCCACTGCTCTTCCACCCCACCCCCATCCTTTTCTCCAGGGCTATTTTGATCGCTTTCCCCATTTCAGCGAAGTCTGCCTTTTTGAAATCTAGAACCCTTGACCTAGTGTGACTTGACTGAGTCCCTGTCTCCCTGCTGAACCACACTAGATACATAGAGACACAGACACTGTCAGCAGATAAGGGCCTACGGCCCACCCAGTCTGCCCATTTCAGCTTGTAAGTTCAGTTTATGTTTTCCTAGAAGTCTGCAGAGATCGCTGTATCCCAGCTGCCCTTCTACCCGGATATCTGCGATTCTATCTCCGTTGGTCATCACTAGATCCAGAATCGCTGTGTCCCTGGTGGGATCAAGCACAAGCTGCCAGAGTCCTGCCTCCTGTTGGGAATCTAGAATGCCCTGCTTCTGGCTGAAGCAGCTGCCTGGGTGGTCCAATCCACATCCAGCATATTGAAATCCCCCATCAGCAGAATTTCACCTTTTATCACCATCTCGTGTATTTCCTCCCCAGCTCCCTATCCACTTTCTCCCCCTGTCCTGGAGGCCTGTATACCACACCTGTGTGTATTGCTGTGCCATTTCCAGGTTCAAGGGTGACCCACAGTGCCTCAGCCTCCCCCTGTTTACCCTGTATCTGTGTTGCCTTTATGCCCTCTCTGATATACAGGGTGACCCCCCCTTTATTTTACTCCCCCATCCCTCCTGAACAGAGCATAACCTGGTATATTGATTCCCCACCCATGATTTACAGTGTACCAGGTTTCAGTTATTGCTACTATGTCCAGGTACGCCACTGCTATCAATGCCTCCAGTCTGGGAGTTTATTTTCCAGGCTGTGGGCATTAGTTACATGGCCTTCCATGTTGAGCATTTTAGATTACTTCCTCTGCCCCTGTTACCGCTCTTCTGCTTCCTTCCCCATCCTCAGTTACCTTTCTTATGTGGTCTTGCTTCCACCATTTTGGCCCCCACTCTGATAACTTCAGTTGTACTCGTTGTCAATTTATTTTTCAGCATGTGCCCTTGGTGGGGTGTTACTAAGCCTTCTGATCCTCCTGGCTCCACTCTTTTGACCACTTTAAATGCTTGCTGCTGAAGCATTCAAACTTGTCACTCAGGATCATGGTCCCCTTCCTGGACAAATGCAGGCAGTCGTCCTTATACAGGCTTGCATCTGTCTAGGTGGGGTCCCAGTCTCCCATGAAGCCAAACCCCTCCCTTCCACATCAGTCCTTCAACCAGGAGTTGAATTTCTGGATGCAGCATGTCCTAGCCTTCCCCCATGGACAGGTAGAACCTGCAATCCTATTAATCAGCTTCCCATCTCTCCATGCAGTGCTTCCTGGAAGGCACCTGACCTCCCTGTCCTTTTGCTAGGTTCCCCTAACATCACTCCTCGGACAATTGAGTCCCCCCAACAGAAGAAGCTTCATTCTTCTCTGGCCAGCCGGGATTTAGATAGGATACGGAAGATGGCAGAGAGGGAGCAGGGGGAGCTGGGGGTGCTTTTACATCTGGGTACTAATGATCTGGTGAACTAGTCGGTGGAGATGGTGAAGTGGAACTTTCATAGACTGGGGGGACAAACTGGTGGCACACTTAGGCTCCCTGGCTTTTTCCGGAGTCCTCCCTAAGTGGGGCAGGGAGAAGCAGCAGCTTAGGATAAGAAGTGATACAATATACAAGTTTAATTGGTGGCTTAAGGGATGGTGTCAGGAGAAGGGGTTACCACTTTGTGGGGGATTGAGGAGGACATGTGGGACAGAAGACTCTACAAGGGTGGTGTACTTCCCCTGACAAGAGGGGGCCTGCATGCTGGGACAGAAGTTTGACATCTATATCAGACATTTAAACCAACTGAGGGGGAGACTGGGACTAGGGTAACCATGGTGGCAGGTAACAGTACGGGGATCCTAGCTAGTACTCACCCATATCTGGGGGCTTGTAGAAGCACAGAGGGTACAAAAAGAGTTATGGCCCTAACTGGACCAGCAAAGGGGACATAAGAGAGGGGGAATGCACAGTGTGTAAACACCAAGAAAAACAAGAGGATGAGAGGACAAGGACAGCACAAGGGTAGTAGGAAATGTATCATGGGTTAGATGGAAGATGGAATGCCTTAATGCCAGAAGCCCGGGTAACAAAATCAGCGAGCTCCAGGTGTTGATGGTAGGCACTAAGTTGGGCCTTGCGGCCATCAAAGAAACATGGACTTCAGAAAATAATGACTGGGACCTGACGGTCCATGGGTACACAATGTTCAGGAGGGATAGAGGAACAGGAAGAGGAGAGTAGTAGCCCTTTTTGTCAAGGATGGCATTCAGGTGGTGGAATTTGGGTGCATCAGGGGTAGTAATGGGGAGACAGAGTCGCTGTGGGTGCAACTCACAGCACCCTCAGTAAACAAACTGTGCTTGGGGGTATCTACGGACCTCCAGGGCAAGGGGAAGAGAGGGACAGAGAGCTCAGGGAAGAACTTGAAAGAGGGGTGGCAAAGTCGGAAGTAGTGTTGGTGGGTGATCTGAACCTGTCTGACATCGATTGGGATGTTCCAGTAGCCAAGAGCACCAGAATTCAGGCCTTGCTGGACACCTTCCAAGACTTTCTACTGGTATAGCTAGCTAAGGAACCCATCAGGCAGTCTGCAGTCCTCGACGTGGTGCTCATCAACTCGGAGATGGTAGGAACTGTAATAAGAGGGAAGCCTCTGGGTAACAGCAACCATAATTCCATTTGGTTTGAACTGGCCCTTGGGTCTGGAAAACCCCAATCGAGAGACAAAGTCCTTGACTGTAGAAAGACGGACTTCGACAGGCTCTGGGAGCTGGTCAGGGAAAAGTTAAGGTGGGCAGAAGAGAGATGGGGGCAATTAAGGGAGCCATTCTTGAGGCATTTAAGGTATGCATGAGAATGGTAAACAAAATGAACAGATTTAAGAGACCATCGCGGTTCTCAGCAAGAGGCAGGGATTGGGGAAGAGGTAGGGGAAAAGGAAAAGGCCTTCTACAAGTATAAAGAAAAGCAGAGTGAGGAAGAATAGGGAGAATACATACTGGAAAAAGAGGGCGGTGAGGGAGGCAAAAGCAGAGACAAAGCTGCGTATTATGGAGGGGTCAAGAATGGAGAAAGAGTTCTTATGGTATATTAGGGAAGAAAAAGAAGAAAGCAGGTAGAATTGTAAGGCTAGCTGGGGGGGTAAGGTGATAAAGGAGGACGGGCAAAAGGCCAATATCCTTAATAATTAGTTTTGCTCAGTTTTCACTAAGGACAACAGTGGGCCCTTGCCAGAGTATGGCATCAAAGCAGCCACTAAGGGGGGTCATGGAGATGAGGCAGCCAATATTCACAAATGAAAGGGTCCAGAAGGGACTGGCAGTCCTAAAGACAGATTAGGCCCCAGGACCAGATGGGCTGCATCTGAGGTCACTCAGGGAGCCGGTAGCAGTACTGGCTAAACCCCTAGGAGGTCTATTCAACGGGTCACTAAGTACGGGGGGGGGGAACCAAGGATTGGAGGATGGCAGATTTAGTCTCACTCCGTAAGGGGGTGGGGACAAGGAACAAGCAGGGAACTACACATCTGTCAGTCTTACCTGTATTGTAGTGAAGCTAATGGAGACACTCATCAAACAGGACCTCATGGACTACTTGGAGAGAAATGGTCTCCAAGATAGTAAACAGCACGGATTCATGGCAGGGAGGTCCTGTCAGACTAAACTGATAGTTTAACTAGGAGATGAGAGAACTGGATAGGGGCTTTGCTGTGGATTTGCTATACTTTGACTTCAGCAAGTCTTTCGACTTGGTGCCTCACAGATGCTTGCTGAAGAAGATGGAGGATCTGGGTGCAGCTAAGGTCATAGTATGGGTAGGTAACTGGCAAAAGGGGAGGCAGTAGAGGGTTGTGGTTGATGGGGTCAAAAATCAGAAGAAAGGGAGGTCACAAATAGGGTACCACAGGAATCTGTCCTGGGTCCGGTCCTCTTCAATCTGTTCATCTGTGACACTAGTGAGAGAATCCGGAGAAGGTTGTGTCTCTCTCTGCAGATGGCACTAAGCTCTGTGGGAGGGTGGAGAGTAATGAGGGACTCATGGAAATGCAAAGTGACTTACAAAAGTTAGAGGGGTGGCCTAAGGTTTGGCAGTGAAATTCAATGCCAAAAAGTGCAAGTTAATGCACCTAGGGAACAAGAACCCTAGGACAGATTACCGGATGGGTGGGGTGAGACTTAGTGCTATGGCTGAGGAACAGGACCATGAGAGTTATCAGTGACTCCCTTAAACACCTGAGTCAGTGCAAGAAGGCATATAACAAAGTGAGTAGGGAACTGGGATGTATCAGGAGGGCAGAAGAGAAGATGCAATACTTCCGCTATACAGATCCTTGCTTAGGCTACATCTGGAGTACTGTGCCCAGTTCTGGTGCCCTCACCTCAGGAAGGAGATGGATAGGCTGGAGACGGTGCAGCACACAGTAACAAAAATGATTCGGGGCCACTGGGACAGGTCCTATGAGGACGACCTCAAGGCACTGAACATGTACTCACTGAAGACAAGGGAGAGGGGAGATTTGATAATAAACCTTCAAGTTCCTAAAGGGAATTAATAAGATGAACTGTGGGAAACCATTTAGCTTGAATACTAGTTCGTAGTCACATGGACATGAGTGGAAACCGACAGGAGTGAGGTTCAGGAGGAACATGAGGAAGTACTGTTTTACATAAAGGGTGGTGGAGCTGTGTAATAGTCTTTCAGCGGAAGTGGTGGGTGCTAAAACAATTGGTGATTTCAAGCACAGCTGGAACAGAAATACTGTGAGCTTGGGGCAGCAGAAACAAAGTGGAATTGTATTTTATTTATTTGGGGGGGGGAAGCTGGGGAGGGCTAGGACTCTGGAGGGACAGTAAGTCCCAGGGCTAAATAGAAAACTCAGGTAGACTGGATAGACCATTAGTCTTTTTCTGCCATCACTGTCTGTTTTTATGTATCTGTGATACATTTATGACCTAAACAGCCACATTATTAACCAAAAGCACATAGTAGGCCATTGGAGGACGTCATAATCCCAATTTAACTAGAGACATGTGTGATCTAATCCACAGTTCCAGTTCATCAACCTGGATGTAGTTCGACAAATCTTGATCTGTAAAGCAGCGCTACCCACTTCCAGTAGTATCTACAGCAACATATCAAAGGGAGTTTTTGTGAACTTGCTTCACTAGGTCTCAGTCACAGCCAAAGTTACTGAGTGAGACTGGAGCCATGAACCATGGAAATGGTCCAGCACTCATCTTTAATGAAATTCTGTTTAAATCATATCCAAATGATACTAACAAAAATACAGTACTTGTATGCGAATGATCTGTGAAGAGTATCATTACCAGTTAAGAGTTGTTGCATGGCACAAAAACAGATGTATTGTACTGCCACAACACAATATTGCAGCCAATTAACTGAAGCTCTTTATTTACAAAACGTTCTGGCTAAATTCCATCTGTAATTAACACTCACTTCAGTCACCAATCATATTTGAAAAAGTATTCCTTTCAAAGGACATTGGATGAGTACCTGCAGGAATGTGAAGCTTAAAACTTGGGATACGAGCATTTTTATTCATTTTAAGATCTAAAAAACAATTAACAATGGTGCACCAGCAGTTTTCATCTTATGCCCTCATTTTTTTTTTTTGGTCACTCAGAATACTGTTTTGATGCTTACAGTTTTATGAAATCCACAACAAATAATCTCCAATGTTATGTGAACTGAGCGGCTAACAGGATTGTTTCTTATGAAAGATTATGTAACATATGCTTGTCAATCAGACAGCACTGCTGAGTACATGCAGACTGTGAGAAAGTGACAAAATGTGTGGCACGCCATTCAATCCTGGAGACAGAAACTCAAAACACAGTAAGAGACGAGTGCTTCAGTGCACATAAAGGTTTGCTAATAATTACCATGGATTACTGTCAACCTCTGCTTTCAACTCTCAATGCACAGTGTGAGGACAGCTCCTTCCCCAATCCATACAGGACAGAGAAACGTCTCAGTCAGTAGTAAAGAGCATGATGTTTCACCTGATATACCCAAGACACAAAAATGATTGTGTGGTCATGTGGCGACTCAAGCAACTTATTTATTTTTATTTCGTTTTTTTTGTTGACCGGGTAAGTGTACTAGGCAGATTCTGCCTATTTTCAGGCACGATCTGGGAGAGGGGGATACAGATGAATGCCAACTGATCCTGAACCAGATTAAGCTGTTGGTGGTATTTTTAGTGAATAAAGCACTTCTCCTTGTGATCTGGTCACTATGGCTATAGCATATTTTTCTGTATAGGGGTTCTTCCCTCCAACCATAGGTCAGTCCCTCTCTGACCTCATGCCACCACTCAGCCCAATCCTCCATTATCCCACCAGTGTTATCCACCCATGTTTTCTCCCCGAGTCCTCCCACATCCTTCCACCTACACAGAGGTGCCACACTGCTCCACAGATGGCCTCACATGCATGCAGCTTCCTCTGGGGGAAGCAGGCTCCCTGGCTCGCTGCAGTGACAAGTGACACCCCCTCCTCTCCGGCTGGGAAGCACTGCAGTCCCCTGAGACACAGGATTTTTTACACTATGGCATGTTTTCCACTGTAAACTGAGCTCAGACTCTCTGTTTCACTTCACTTGCAAGTTGAACCAAGATTCAATCCCAGGAATCCACTGGGAACAAGCAAGCAGCTTAAAAATCAAGTCACACGAGTCTGTCTTCATTTTGGTACACTAACAAAGTTCTTTTCTTTACTCCTGTAAGTGTAGGAGGGAAAAAAAGAATGGCATAACTGACATAGACATAATCATTTCTGGAATGGAATCTAATATAATTTGTTAGTTCACACACGTTTTACAAAAACGCAATACTGTTCTGTTTTGTATAGTGACATTTATTCAAAAGTATCACAAAATGAATTCAGCTTGTTTTGACCATGAGCTCTGTTTGTGAAAATCATACATCTTTACAGACAGACACTGAGCTCGGTTTGTGAAAATCATACATCTTTACAGACGGACACTGAGCTCTGCCTGTAAAAATCATACATCTTTACAGACAGACAGGTAAAGATGAATGTTTACTCGGATACATTTATAGTCTCAGCTCAAGATTTACAAATGGCTATTGTCCTCTGCCTGACCTTTCCACTTTGGTGCTCCCTACCACTGCCTGACCTCCCTCGAATCCCAGATCCTCACCATCAGCAACAGGGAACTGTCCTTGGTACTGAACCATGCTATTTATTACTAATATCAGAACGCTCAGCTCTGTGCTGCGCTCATCTGCAGTGTAATTTAGAATGTAATTTCACAGCCTGCTGCCTCACCTGTAGGGGTGCCATATGGAAAGAGAATTATACCTGACATCTTATCCCATGATGCTCTGGGGTAGCCCTGCATCTGCACTGACAATCCTCACGTTTCTGTCTATTGTATTAGCACGTTCAAAATTAATTACTGAGAAGGGCTCTGCACCGCACATATCCGTGAGCAGAATAATAATGCTTAGCCATTGGCATGTCTCTAAGATAAAAAATATACCACTTCCTACCATAAGGAACCAAGCAGAAAGAAAATGAAGAAAAGGGCCTATTTAAAACACATTTTAACATCAACACATGACTTATGCCACACTATGGAGCCTTTCTTTCACACTGTTAATAGTACATTTTAACACATTTCCTTAATTTTAACAGAGGATTTCAAAATACTGGTCCACAATGAGAACTGAAGTTTAGAGCGCTTTCTTTTTTTTCTAAGTTCTTGGGCTGTTCTTAGCGTGTTTAAATGGAGAAGGGTTAACTTAAAGCAACAGTATTTGTTAGTCGCCACCATGTCTTAAGTAATGATGTGTTTTTTTTTCCTCTGGCAACAACATTAATATACTCATTTTCTTTCATTTTCTTTCATTCCTGAATTGAGATGTAGGATTTTGACATTTCTGAAAGCCCCCCGTTCCCATGGCATGCCCATCATGAAAAAATGTAATATCTTGGCGTAGGTGAATGCTATTTACCATCAGAAACTTGCGGTAGCACCATTCATATACACATCTATTAGGAATCAAGTACGTACATTCACAAAGTAACCTCAATGGAAGAGATTTAAACAAAAATTGTACAAGACAGTAATCTTTAGACATGAATCATTAATCACAAATTAGTTATAACATTTGTTTTAAAAATATCAGAAAATTAAAAAAACACTAAGGATGAATCTAAGGACGTCACAAATACATACAAAGAAATACTGCTGCTTTAAAACTGAAAATGCTTGTCTCTGTCATTAAAAGAACTCCATGATGTAGGGCAGACTTTTATAGCAGCACTGCCCTGTTCCCAACAGCTGTAACATTCCACTCCATGCTTTTTCATAAACTGGATGCAATGCCAGTAAACTCAAATGTACTGCTATAAGAGAGGAAAAAAGAATCTGAGTGGAGGGTTGGGGGACCACTACACTATAGAAAATATGTAAATACAGTATGAGTGAGAGATTGGGGACTGGGGAGGGGGGAAGAATCACTACACTATGAAAACGGTGATTTTACTTTTATAATAACGGTGACTGGGGACCAGGGAGGGGGGAGGGACCCTACACTACGGAAAAGGGGGGGATATTTCTTTTATGACACTGGAGATCAGGGACCAGGGAGGTACTATATTGCAGGATTGTTTTTTATTTAACAAACGGGTGGGTTCTTGGGCGATCGGGGTCGGGGAGGGACCACTACACTATGAAAAACTCTTTTCTTATTTACCGTCGGGTCTGCGATCGCGGTGGGGGTGGGCACCACTATGCTATGGAAGACTGCAGGTGAGTGGGGCTTGGGCAGGTGGGGGCGCACCTCACTAATGGCATGCAAGTGAGTCCAATGGGCATGCTAATGTCCTCTAGTGCCTTGCATGCGCAATGGTCTCATTTGCATGCCTCCCTTGGTGAACTGCACTGTAGCTCCTGGGCACTACTGGCTGCGGGCCATTGTCCTGGTTGGCTATGGGGGCAGCGCTACCATGCTTGCAGTGTCAGTGGTTCAGCAGGTAGCACACTCACCTCTGAGACCGGGAGATCAGAAGACTGTGGGTTCTATCCCCACACCAGGCACTTGGGTTAAATCCCAATACTGACACTGTAGTGCAGTATGGGGGGGGGGGGTGCTGCACTTCTGAGGTGCTGTCTTTCGGATGAGACATTAAACTGAGGTCCCATCTGCCTGTTCTGGTGGTAGTTCAGGTGGATGTTAAAGATCCCATGGCACTTCTCGAAAAGAGTAGGGGAAAATTTTATTGAGCGAAACTGAACAAGTATATACAAATGATACATTATTACATTAGTAATACAATCATAACAAAAGAAAAACAAATGAAATATATAAAATTCATCCTATTTTGTCCTTCAGAAAAGGGACAGACATCCAACGGAGAACCCATACATCATGAGACATATGTTGATATTCAAATTGACATTGGTTACATAATTCCTTTTCTATCAAACTGATAACAGTCTTAGGATTTTGGTATACTTGTTGCAATACAAATTTACATCGAGATTGCCATAATGTAAATTTGATAAAATAAAATATAAAACGTATCAAACTTTTATCTATACCCAAGTTTTGTAAACTAAATCCTCCAATCACTTCTGCATATGTCACAGTCTGCCAATACTGATTGCCCCATAGGTGCGCCAATGTTGCCCATAATTCACAAACATAGGGACACTGAATGAGAAAGTGTAGCATAGTTTCATCTTGTGCCACACAACCTAGTCTGGGGCACATACGTTCCTCCATGCTGTTATGCTTAGCATTCCCCTTAACAAACAGCTTCCCATGGGAGCACAGCCACGTGACATCCCAAATCCTAGGAGGGATCAGTTTATCTTTTAATGATTCCAATACGTAATTCATATACATGGGTTCAATGTCCTTTAATTCAACAGTTGAAATATAATTCTGGGAATTTATTAGGTCATAGAGATTTACTTGTGGATAACTCCACAATTTTCATCTTTAATCCCCACTTTTTTAATTTGGTGAGGGCAGGCCTAAAAAAAATACATTTTGTCTTGACTTGTGTAGGTATCACCCCTTTTGTTTCCCAAATCTGATAAAGTGGCCGATTCCAATGTGCTGCATATGTAGTCCAAAGGGCTAAACTAGGTCTTGTATAATCCACTAAATTTGCATGAAAAAAAAATACTGTAAAAGAAAAGTATAGATTTATCAAATTCAACCCCCCGTCCTACTGGTAAATATAATATTTCTCTCTTTATGGGATTAAGACGGCTCCCCCAGATTTACTGAAACACCAAACTAAGTAGTAACACTTCATAAGCTTTTGGCAATGGGTATATAGCACTGATACACACAAATATTGGGAGGAGAAAAGGTTTTACCACAGCTACTTTCTTCTTTTTAGACTGCTGCCAATTCTTCCAGTTTGTGACTTTCAACTGGGCTTCATCTAATTTGGTTTTCCAGTTTAGACAGGCATTATCTCCTCGCCCAAACCAGACACCTAAAAACTTGAAAGGTTCTACAGACACCCTTATCTCTTGCCATGTATCAGTCGGAATTCCAGTGTCACTGAGTGCATATATGACACACTTCTTATTATTAATTTTTGCTCCTGTAGATTTAGAGTATTTATTTATCACCTCTAGAGCTCTGGTTCCGGAGTCATGATCTGCCATCACGACACAGATATCTGCATAAGCAATGACACGTGTTTCCATCCCTCCCCCACCGGAGTAGTACCTCTAATACCTGTATCTTCCTGGATAAGCCGTAGCAATGGGTCCAAACAAAATATGTACAGTAATGGGCTGAGCGGACACCCTTGTCCAACTCCACCAGTAATATCCACATAGTTTCTCATCCTTCCATTAATCAAGGGAATTGCTCACGCATTATTGTATAATAAATCAATCCAAGTCACAAAAGTCGGAGGAATCCCATAATAAAGCAAAGTGCTAGAAATAAACTTATGGGGTACTCTGTCAAAGGCCTTTTCCAGATCCAATGACATAAGATAACCTTGTAATGTACCCTCTTTCCCCTGCTCAACTAATTCCCTTATCAACAACAAATTATGTTGAATTAACCTAGTTGGTACTGTACAAGTTTGAGCCATTGATATAAGTACAAAAGCTGTACTTACTAACCTATTATGTAAAATTTTCAACAATATTTTATAGTCAGTATTTAATAAACAGAGACTGCCAATTATTTAAATCAGTTCGGTCCCCCTGTTTAAATATCATTATTTGGACAGCAAGACAAAAATGGAAATCAATATGTAAATGACCCCAAACCCAATTGTAAACAACCACTAAAATCCCTGTTAATATTTCTAAAACTGTTTTATAAAACTCTGATGGTAAACCATCAATGCCAGGTGCAGTGTGTCCCTTCAATTGGTTAACAACTACCTCAATCTCCTTTGCAGTGAGAGATTTAATAAGATCCCCAATATATTTTTTATTCAAATTAGGAGCCTCTATATCAGAAAGTAGATGCTCCACTTCTCTATCATCGAGAAAAGGGGCAGTATACATCTCATTCAAATAATTAGTGACGGCCTTCAAAATGTCCAGGCCCTCAGAAACCAAAGTGCCATCATCAATCCTTACAGCTGCCACGAAACAATCAGATGCACGTTTGGAACACAGGGTTTTATTTAACTCTACAAATTGATTAGCATTTTGCTCATAAAAGTTCTAAAACATTGTGAAAATGCATAGCACTTGCCTCACTGTGTTTAACAAATATAACACTTCTAGAAAACCTATATAAATGCTTTCTGTACAATTAGTATTGTCTCAAGAAAAAAACTGCTAATCAATTATTTAAAACCCTGGAACAGCTTTTAAAAGCATCACCAAATCCAGTTTTACTTGCTGAACAAATTCTATGGTCATTCAACATAGCTTTAGCCCTAGAATACTGTATTTTTACCATTTCATGTTTTAAATTAACTACTTGAGCCGTCAACACGATATGCTGTGTATTAATGACAGTATATACCCTAAATAACTGCTGACAAAGTTTTAAGTACGTCAGGTACTGCATGTTACGGCACCTGGTAGAGTAGGTCTGCAATAGGGACCGCAATTTCTGCTTGGTCTCTTCCCACCAGAAACTAAGATTATCATATAACACAGCATAAGACATCCTTGCTTTTAACAGGTCAGTGACTGATTTAACAACTTTGTCTTCTGTCAGTAAGGCCGTGTTCAATTTCTAATAATGAGAACCATAATTAGGGCCCTGCCGTCCTCCCAATACCACGTAAAGAATCATATGGTCTGTGGTTTCTAATGGAATTGTCTCAGCATTATGAATATAAGAGGTGTTCTGTGTAAACAAGAAGTCTATTCTGGTGAACAAAGCACCCCTATGGTAAGTGTGTCCACCACCCTGTAGATGCAAACTCTGGAAGGAGTCTTGCAAATGGCACTGCTCAAGTATGCCCTTCAAACAGTTAGAGTCACAAAATAACTTATTCATAGTACCACCCTTATCATTCCTGTCTATTACACAATCAAAATCTCCCGGCCAAAGAATATGCTTAGTTGTAAGTAAATAAGATTTGATTGAGTTAAAAAGGTCAACCCTATCCTTTTTCCTAAGGGGAGCATAAACATTGATCAGTCTCCAACCATCCCCCCTTATAAACAAAATCCAACAATAGAGCCCTCCCTAAAAGGATAGCCACAATCTTAGAAATCTTAAACCCGTCTCCCCTAAACAAAATTCCTACCCCATCACAAAGTTCTGTACCAAAGGAAAAATAGGAGGGGCCACAACACCGAAGTTTCTGAGCTGCCCTAACTAAAAAAATATGTATTTAGTCTAGTGTCTTGTAACAAACAAATGTCACACTTTAAAGTTTCTAAAATAGACAGAGTGACTAACCTACGTTTATCATTCTTAATGCTCTTAACATTTACTATAGCGAGGCTAAGCAGCGAATGAGGCTTAGTGTAAAAAGAAAGGGAAATAGCTCAAGGTGGTTTCTTTAGCCTAGTACTTCTCCGGACCCTAACACCCATTTTCTTCCTCCTGTTTGTATCAATTCCTTGCACTAGCAAATCACTTTCGGATTCTGAAATATGTGGGGCCAAGGAAGAAGCTTCTAAATCCTCCCCCATTCAGATTCCTGCATACTTCTAGAAAGTACTTCAAAACTATTTTTTAAAGGCAACCCATCGTCCTCCGGTACATTGGCCCTAGCAACTTTGGATCGTGGCCTAGACCACCTGATACCTCATTTTTTACAGTGGGGAGGATTTCTGTAGTCACTACTTTGTTCGTTTGTTCAGTTAAAGTTACTTCAGCTGGAATAGCAACCAGCTCTTCAGGAATAGTAGTACCTGTCTCTTCAATTACCTCAATCTCCTCCGGGGGTACTGGAGGCGGTGGGGGAAGGGTATTAGGCCTCGTCATTTCAGGTTGAAGCCTATGCCCAGAGGTCCGTTGTTTAGCCATACTCTTTTTTTTGTGCCTCTTTTATAATAGAATCCTGACTGGCGCGGTCTGTGCGGTTGTGTGTAGCCTATGGGCCGGTTCCATACGTGTGTCCACTGTCTACACACAAATTGCATCTCATTTCTTCTTTGCATTCAGAACTGTAATGACCAAAAGACAGACATAGGTTGCATTTTAATCTGTCACAGGCCGAACTCATATGAGTAGAAGCCCCACATTTAAAGCAAGTCCTGGGTTGCCCAGGGTAAAAACAGTGACCTCTTTCATTCCCCAAAAATAAACTGTTTGGTAGGTGTACTGGACCCAAACTATTATTTCTTAAATGCACTTTATACTGCCATCCTCCATTCCACAAATGTTCTTCATCAAAAATGGGTTGTGGGGAACCAATTATATCACATTTTTTTTCTAACCAATACGTAATGTCATGCACAGAAACTGATTAATTCCTAAATAGAACAGTCACATTTTTGAGAGACGGTTTAGTCACGAAATGGTATCCAAATTTCAGTATATTTCAGAGAGTCATATTTATTCCAAAATCTATCTAAACCCTGTGGGGTATTAAAGCTAACATCATAAATGTTGGAACCAGAAACGTGAATTAAGGCGTGTATTTTGTTAGAAAAAAAGCCTAAAGTAAGTTTCAGCAGGGTTCTACCAACATACAGATGGTCTGGGACTATTTCCAAACCTCCTAGTTACTCAATTCGTACAGCGTTGCGTCTCTGCAAGGGGGGGCAGAAAAAGGGTAATTTCTCCTAAAGCGTTGCTAAGCATCTTTAGATTTATCAAGCAGGGTCTGTTGCAATGGAGGCAAATTTAGTTCTGGATCAGGTGTATCACTCCACCCTGCAGCTTGTGTCTGTGAGTCCTCTAACTCTGAAGACACTGATATCGAAGGTGGGGGAAAAACTGTTTCTTTCTCCCCATGTACAGCTTTCTGACAGTCTATGCAAGGTAAATCAGTGGCGTTTTCACCATTCAGCTCAATGTGCGCCTTGTCAGAGTTCATGGCTTCCTGAGAAGGTAACTGTCCGGGTATCGGGCTATGAGAGGGATCAGGGACCCCCATATGCCGGATTCGCCTATTTTCCAGCCTGCATTCAGAAGGGAGCATTCAAGAGAGGTTGGGGAAACCCCGCATTTAGCAGGGAGAGTTATGTCAGAAGGTGTCCCTCTCCGTAAACCAAGTTCTTGAAAATCACCACAGTCATTGACTTGTTCTGTACTCACAGTTACGGAGACTGTCCCAGGTTCTAAAGCTTTTTCAGTTTCTGTCCGAGCTCGCCCAGCAGCTGTCACAGACTCCTCCGCCCGCCCTGACTCAGGTGGGTGGAATTCGTTTGATGCTGCTACGTCATTAGGCTGATTCGTGGTGCTCTCGATTGGAGTTTTCTTCAGTTCATCAAGAGCAGGTAATTCTTTCAGAAACAGTGCAGCAGCATGTAATACATCAGAACGGAGCGATTCAGGCTGTGCTTCAGCTAGTCCCAGTACCTTAGCATTTAAATCTGCTTTATGTCCAAACTCTTTATACCGCAATTCTTTATTTTGTTGTAAGATTTTCGACAACCAAGCTTCATCAGAAGAAAAAAGGCCCGAAGGCGGACTCGCAGATTCTTTTGCATTACTAGGTAGCTCCAACTCGATCGCCATAATTTCATCTATAACTTCGTTGGTCTCCTGAGCTGGACTTGTGGGTAGGGAGACGTGCTCACCCACAGGGACACCAGCAGAATGAACAATCAACACTCCTTCCTCCATAGCGGCAGCGCCTCCCCTGACAGAGTAGGGGAATTCCCCCGGTGCCCTGGACAAATTTCCCCCCATTCACTAAAAATACCACCAACAGCTTAATCTGGTTCAAGATCAGTTGGCATTCATCTGTATCCCCCTCCCCCGGGTTGTGCCTAAAAATAGGCAGAATTTGTCTATTGTACTTACCCAGTCAACAAAAACAAAATAAATAAATGTACTGCACTGCTTTGTCTGGGTTAGCACTGCCCCCTGCCAGCCACTATTCACAGTGGGAAAGCCTAGTGGACTATCCGACTGTGAATAGCACAGTTACCCACAAGTGCAGCAGGGGAGTGCAGCACAAACTTTTGCGCTCACTTTGCGCTCCCTTTGTGAATCCTGCCCCAGGCCATTTATAACGCCACTGACTTTTTATGTACAAACATGAAATTTGCTTGGAACAGTATTTCAGACTCGACAATTCTGGTGTCCTTTGCTCAGCTTTTTTTGTACTGCATAGTAGCAAAAAATGCTAATAATATGAAATTTTTTTTTTTTTTTCTCCTCGATAAGACAAAATTGCTAGAATTTTAAACATGAACCTTAGAGGTTCATTTGATACTGTCCCATGGGTGGTGCTTTGGTGTTTTGAAAAAAGCAGTTACTTACCAGTAACAGTAGATCTTTGGGGGAATCTCCTCCAGTAAGCCACACCTATGGAACACAGATGCCGACATCACACCTATCCAGAAACTTTTGCCTAGCAGGGCTGTCCACCATGATGTACCTTGTTGGCGTGTATATAGTGTGTGTGTGTGTGGAGAGGATACCTCCTCTGTTCTGCCTGTCCATTAGAGATAACAAAGCGACATTTTGCCAGACTGGCAAACATCAAAGAGAACCCCATTGATGCCACAGTAGGAAGGGAGCAATGACAAAAAGAAAGAAAAAAACAGTACAAGGCAAAACAAACCCCAACAATGGCCCCCAAAGCATGGGGGAAGGCATGAGGGCGCATTGTGGCTCAGTTGAGGAGATGATCTTGAAGATTCACTGTCCAGTCTTCTTCGGGGCTATCTCCCTCCAGTGAGCCACACCTATGAAACGATTTGCAAGCGGTACCCCAGACAACCAGGGAGGGGAGGAGGCCATCAGGAAGGCATAACAGACAACCAAAACACAGGCCAGTGTCTCATAAGCCAAAGAAGTAGGAAGTCAGAATAGGGTGATACTGATATAGCACAGGGGGAGCATGGGAAGACTAAACCTAGAAGCCACCACAAGGCCAGGACACAAAAAGCGTCAACAGCAGGAACACACCAGGGCCCAAGGACAGCCATGGAGACAGGCCAGAAACAGTGGAAGAAGATGATGAGGCACAGTGATACAAACAAACCACAACATCAACAGGAAGACCAACGACCAAGACAGAAATGTCGCCAAAGCAAAGCCAGGTAGCAACCAACAGAGCTAGGAACGTCAGGAAATGGAGCCAAAATATCTGTAGGCCCCACAACTATGCAAGGCCTGGCTAGAAGCTGGAAACCATCCACAGCATCCAAGAAGATGGTTAGAACAGCCGAAAAACACTGCATGAAAAGCTGATGATGGAAACTTGGATAACACACAAAAGATTGCAAAAGAAGTAAGGAAGGTGACACGGCAAGTGCAGGCAACAACCAGCAAGAAGAGGGGATGCCAGAAAATGGTGACTAGCACCTGAACGGCGAGACTGTCAATGAGGTAAGGCCAAGAGATGGCACCCAAGGGAGCCACAGGACCCACTGTGACATAGGACCGGGCTAAGTGACAAGAACTAACTGAGACATCCCCAAAGAACTGCCAGACTGGCAACAATGCCATGTCAACCAGAAACCCAATGACAAAAATGGAGTTGAAGGCGAAGATGAGAGCAGAAATGTGAAAACAGCTATGCACAAGGCAGGGGACTGCAAGTGTAGCAGGCACGTTTGAAGAGGCAAAGCCAGGTGAAGACCAGCAAGAAGGGGGACACCAGAAAATAGAGATCTCAGCCCAAACAGCAAAGCCGTCGATGAGCCAAAGCCAGGTAATGGAGCTCAAGGGAGCCACAAGCTCCAGCAATAATTTGGGGGAGCAGGAGCATCACTATCAAGCCAGAAACACACCTTGGCATCCGAGGATAGATGGAACAGCTGAAAAGGCTAAAGATATGACCAGCACTCACCACCACAAGGATAAACCTTCAGCAGAAACACAGACAGCAGTGGGAGACCAGACGGAAGCGACGGAGAGGAAAACCATCAACACGCTGACAGTCACTGCTGGCAAGGCAGCAGGCAATGCTGGCAGCACAAGAAACAGGGCCCATGTAAGAAGTAAATGTACAGGACTATAGTGCTGAGGAAGGGTGACAAAGGCTGGCAAAGCATGTAGCAATGATCTTCTAAGGAGGGGTTCCTCGGTCTGATGTGAAATTGATGGCATAAAAGGAATGAAATGAGGAGGTATGGGGACGCCAACGTTATATAGGCCTCGACAAGGCACATAATCATGGATGGCCCCACTAGGCAAAAGTTTCTGGATAGGTCCAATGCAAGTGGTCTCTATGTTCCAAAGGTGTGGCTCACTAATGGGAGATAGCCCCAAAGAAGATATAAAAGGTTACTTACTTGAACACATAGTTCTGTTACTAATATTAGTTTCAAAGCCACACTCAGCCAGTCTTCCAGTTCCGCCCATACTTCACTCAGATCTGCAAGCTGGAACAGGAATCTGAAGCAAGCACAGCCAAAACACAGGTGGATTGTGTGTATGTGGATGGAATGCCAGTGGTAAAACTATGGTTACAAGTAAAGTAACCTCCATTTCGAACTACCTAGATTCAGTTCACTCTCCACACTTAGGCAGATTCCTAGCAGTCCTCTGGAGGTAGGGAAAGGAAAGCATCCCAAAGTAACAAATTAGGACTGAGGACCCAAAAGTAGCATAACAAGAACACAGCAAGTAGATGCTGTAATGGGATACGAATGTGTGCACATTCAACCCAGCAGCAGCCTAATATATTTCAGAAATGCGGATGTACCTGGCAACAGAGGCAGCAGTATATTTGGAGTAAGTCTTATACCTCACAAATGGCTCCTCCCAGCCAACCTGTAATACAGAGACAAGCAAGAGGCGATCCACACGCCAGTAGTCTGCTTGACTGCCTGTCTGCCCAGGGTGGCATCAGCATACATGAGAAACAGCTGGCGAGACTCATCATAAAATATTCCACTGTATGCTATTGGTTAAAAAGCAGAGCCCTGCGAACATAGTATATAAAACATTTGCTCGACCTCTGAAGCATGAGGTTTCAGAAAGAATGTGAACAGAATGAGTGCCTGAGTTAGGTGAAACTCAGAAACTACCTTCAGCAAGAATTTCATATGGGGGCATAAGGCAATCTTGTCCTTGAGGAAAACCTTGGTAACTCTACAAATAACACCTGGAGCTCGCATACCTATCTGCTGAGGTGATGGCGACCAAAAACGCATTTGTTTCTATGACAAATTTGGTTTTCCATAACAAGTGTGAGAGATGACACTTGTCCAGAGGCTGAAAAATGTACCCGTTAGCTGTGACAGCACCAGCGGTTAAGTCCCACAGTGGAGGTGGTTTATGCACCTGAGAGAACAGGTATTCAAGCCCTTTAAAGAAACGGCCAACCACCTTTGTCCCAGCGCCATGGTACGCAGAGATGACCGAGGTGAGTAGTACTCCGGAGCAGTCTCCAGAGCCTGAGACACAGGGCAGCAGCACCAGAGCAGAGCGCGACACGGAGGCAGGACTTTCTAGAGAGAGGGAAGTCGCCTCTGCAGGTCAGGCAGCACTGCTGGCAAGCTCTGCACACCACAGAAGCGCCCTACGCGCACCGCGGGGTGCGAACCCACGACAATGCACTGTGGAGATGCATATGGCCAGAGTTGGGGAGGGTGGTGCCCCTGACCAGGACAGCCTGAGTGGCGAGAGCACCATCCAAGTGGACGTCGAGAGGGAGCTGTCGATGTCCAGAGTGACAGAGTATTCGCAGAGCACTCTAAGTAGCAGCAGCTACAGTGATCAGGACAGAGAGACTGCAACCTGGCTGGGTGAGCACATCACACAGCCCACACGCCATGCACTGCTGACAGATGACCAGCTGGACACCCTGGAGACAAAAAGGGTGGAGGCTAACACTCACAAAAATACTGCGTAGGCATGGAATGTCCTCACCGACTGGCTTCGAGCCACGGGCAAGACATAGATTTCAGCACAGATAGCCCACCTGAGCTCGCAAGAGTCCTTAGACAGTTCTATGCCCCAGTCAGAACGGAGCACAAGGAGCAGTACAGCCTGAGCTCCTTTGTCGGACTCCGCGCTGGACTGCAGCGCTATCTCACTGGACCCCACATTAAAAGAGTGATCAACATAATAATGGATGGAGACTTTGTCTCAGCCAACAACGTGTTTGTGGCGGTCCTGAAAGAGTACAGAAGGGCAGGGCAAGACACGGCAAACCACCACCCGAAGATCAGTCCTAGCGAGAAATTGAGCCCAGAGACCCCATATGGCCTTGTTCGAAGGCTGTGGTTTGAAATCCAGCTTGGGCTCACCCGGAGGGGGCAAGAGGGGCAGAGGGAGCTGCAGCAGAACTCCTTTGTAGTGCAGGTGGATGACGAGGGCCACGAGTACCTGGCCCTCGCATTCAAAGAGAAGACCAAGAACCACGCCCAGCTCGGTGACACCACTCGCCGGAGTCTCAGGGGAGTCCACTACAGTACCCCAGGCAGCAAGGACTGTGTTGTCGCTATGTACAAGGAGTACATACAGCGCTGCCCAAGCAATGCCCCCGCCCTCTACCTGCACCCTCGCAGGGTGGACCACACGGGACCGCAGCACCGTGCCAGCTGGTATAGCAGATAGCCGATGGGGAAAAACTAACTGGGAGGTCTGATGCCCCAGATCTCGGAGGACGCCCACCTGTCTGTGCAGTACACCAACCACAGTATCCGGAGCACCGCAGTGAGCATGCTGTCCCAGGCTGGTCTCGCCACCAGAGAAATAATGTCTGTGATGGGCCATCGCTGCGAGACCAGCCTGAGAAGCTACTGGTGTCCCTCAGCAAACAAGTGCAGGAAGTGGTCGACAGTCCTATCATGCCCCCGGACAGCGCTGTCACCCGGTCGCTCACCGCTGCAACCCAGAAGCCCCTCCACACCGGGCGCAGCTCCCACATCCAGCCCCAGAGTCTGTCACAGCAGCGCAACCACGGAGACCTGCCAGGGAATGCAGGGACCACCCTCCGACAACCAACCGGACAGCAGACAGCATCAACCTCCCCCGACCACAGCAGACCATGCAGCGCCCCCACCCACAGTACCACAGGATCCACAGCGGCAGCCAACGCAGAGAAGCAGCAGGATACCGGGCGCTCTCTCACCCGCCACTCCACCGGAGTCCAGTCCTTCCACTTTGAGAATGTCACGGTTCACGGGCCAGTGACATTCTCATACCTGCTGGAAGACAGCCGACCACAATAGAAAGCTCCTCTTCATGACGCCCTTCACAGAGCGCTGGATGGCTACACACAGATGTGGCTCCGCCCACGACGCCTGTTGGAAACGCCATAAATCGTTGCGCTCCACAGCTGTTTGCCGGCTGGCACAAAATTACCCGCACGGATATAACCAGGACTGTGAACTGCAAGGCAATCATTGACCGTGCTACCACTGTCACCGATGATGTTTTTCGTGCACTGTACTCACTGTAAGGTAAATAAAGCGTTTTCGCTGAACCCAACGTCTCCATGTGTTTTTGTGCCCATGCTCAGCAACTGTTACACCGAGCCACCTATAACATGGGCTCCTCACTCCCGCAACGAGCCCATGTTACAAGCGCATTAATCACCTCCAGCATCGGGCTCTACCAGGGATTAATGCCCGCTGGGTGGTTGGAACCCTCAGCTTTCGCCCTCATGCACTTCCAGCGCTGGCATTAATCCACCGGTAGAGCCCTCCTCTGTCGGTGATTAATGCTTACTTGCAGTCCTAACAGCCTCAGTTCTGTTAGCAAGGCGAAGGAAAAGAAAAAGCACCACATTTAAATAAAGAAAAGAAAATGGATATAGACAGAGAAAAGCAAAACCTAAATATAAATGACTAACAACCAAACAGGAGGGAAGGGAAGAGCTTCCCTCCCTCAGAATACCACCTTCTCAAGGGTAGGCAGCTGTACATAAACAACACATAGCAAATTCCAAGCCAATGCTATCACTAACAAAGCCTAAGGCAAAGGAGAAAACAAATAAAGCAATGACTTCACACAGCTGCCCTCTAAAAGTTGTCAAACTGGGTATCCTACACCCAAAGCGCACAGCACTAGTCCAAGGATGCCCAGAGCAACTGTGTGTGCCAAGCACCAAGGCAGATAGTGTTCACAGGTACATTCCTTGAAAGATGCGGGACATCTAGGTGTCAGAGAGCAAATGTTTGCAGCTAATCAGTTCCAACCCGCAATTACAGGAATAACTGAAGGAAAAGTATCAAGAAACTTTGTTGGAAAAAAACATGCATTGGTGACAGAAAAAAAAAACTTTTTGGCACCTTGCCCCTGCAGCTAATGGGGCATCAGAACAGAAAGACTAATAACAATCACTCAATTTAGTAAGCAAGGATGCAACCTAGAACCAGTAAACTGAGGTAAAAGAAAGAAAAACACATATACCCAGGTGCAAACCCCGGTTGTTAAGATATCCATAAAAATTAAGACATATTAAAACAAAACACAAGGTTGTACGAAATAGATTTGGTGTCCAATGCACACTTAAGGTGGGGCATAGATGCAAATTATATGATACATTTTGCATTTCACCTTGAATACCCAGGGGGAAATGTAGCCACAGACAAGAAGAACCACAGAGAAGGCTGTGTATGACTGAAGATGGCATGCTAAATTTTATCAGTATTACCCCTGAAAAAAATTACAATTTGAATATTTCACTGGGACATCAAAGGGAAACACTTGGGTCCAGCCATAAATGGGAAAAACAGATATGAAAAGTCAGTCTCCTTATGAAATACGGTCTCTTTACAGTGTTGGCAGGAGAAAGACCATTGAGGGTGTAGTGTTAGATTGTCACATTAACATTTCCATCAGGTGGTCACAGCAGCATGTTAGCACTACCTGCCACACTGGTAGAACCAGTGAATCGGAGAACTGATACAGAAAAGGAGAAAGAAAAAATAATGCAAAACACAGGGATATAAAGGTAAGAAGATATACTCAGTTCATAAATGAGTGTTAAAAAAGGAAGCTGGCTCCATGCCACCAAGTGATAACGGGTCAGTCGACATGCTGGCGACCCGGGTTCACGCCCTGCACTCGGGACAGCAGGAGCAGAGACCATTGGGGAAGGTTAGGAGCGTCTGTAGGACGCTCTCCTCCTCCTTGGTGGGGAGGCAGCGAGCCTGCATTGCTCTATGAGCAGCTCCTGGTGGCCCATAGTGGCAGTGCACTTTGTGGGATGGGTGACCACACACTGCAAATGCATCTACCCAGGCCACTCCTTGCGTATGGCCAAAATATGGGTGGTCGAGAGAGAAAACAGAAAATTGCCCACTCGGGCAACTGGATGGCGGTCACTGGGCCTCTCGCACTACGCAGCCGGATGAACATCTTCTCCAGCTGATCCCCAACCATGTGCCCTGTGTAGCAGATTCTCAGCTTCCCCTTCAATGGGCCCCGGCGAAGGGATATGTCAGGCTGCAGAGGCATGGCACATAGGGGACATTGAGAATGGCCAAGAGGGATGGCTTGGTGGGTGAAGGGAGTGCCTAGGCAAGCCTGAAGGAGTGGCCGGTCGGGGGCCCGGGCAGAGCATAAAGAAATAAAGCAAAAAAAGTAAAAAGGAACTAGAGGCTAGGAGGGAGAGAAGCTGTATCTCACCTCCAATCTCATTTATATTTCTATTTTACCTTTTTCTTTTTAGTCATTTGTTTTATTCGTCATTTATTTTGTTTACAAGTACCCATATGGGCAGACAAATGACCAGCATGTCAAACAAGGTGATCAGTATCTTTGTGAGATATCAGCATGACATGGCAGAGGAAGGAAAACACTGCCCAAAAAGCAGATGTACTGCAAAAGGAGGCAAGCCACAGGAGCAACAAACATCCTGGATTCCAATAAAAAAGAGAAAGGGGGTATGGTGGGCAGGTGTCAGGTGAGTATGGGATCTACTGAGAAGATACTCTTGAAGATCTGGAGTCACGTTCAATAACTTTTTTATCTTTCAAGAAGCACTGCAATTGGAAATCAGTCTCAGCTCAGTGCGACTCTCACGGTTACCAATCTTTAAATAAATAAATAAAATTATCTCCATAGATTTCCACTCTTTGGTAAAGCAGCATGATTCCCATTAAAGAGGAAGGAACAAGATCAACCTCAGAAGCATGAAAGCTTCAGTACACAGCAGGGGAAAACTGAGGCATGTGAGTCAGCATCACCTGAAGGCAGGATGGGTGAGTAGCCAGTAGTCAGAGGGTTAGGGGCGGCAGTGGCACTGAATGCCCTGAAGTTAGAGCTAGGGGCCCTAGTTTAGAAACTGGAGGGGACCTGTCCCAAGCATGGGGTCATTATGTCGCAAGACATAATGCCGCATGGCACTATCGCACTGCACGATTAATGCCATTAAGTATCATGTCTTTATTGTATGGGAGGCTCTGCCCCGGACCCCCCAGTAAAAAATTCTCAACCCGAGGGAGGTCCAACCCGGGCGTGTACAGGTCCGGGGTTTTGCCATAATGCCGTGGTGCCAGTTAAGTGCGACATTATGACCTGGTATGCCTGTCCCATGCCTTGGGAATGTGTAAAGATTTTGCTGCTGCTCAGAAAAATGACCCTAGTTAAGAGAAGCTGAGGGTTTGGGCAGATTTTGACGGAGCACAGGGAGATGGTGGGAAACCTGAAGTTTATTGGGACAATGGACTGATGTATACGCAGGATGTACAAACAGAGGGAGGGGTGATAGGCAGGCAGGTTGTCATTCCCCAGGGGTACCGTGAGCGGTTGCTCAAGACTGCATACGATATTGCCTTGTCTGGTCATCTGGGAATCACACGCACTATGCAGTAACTGGCCCAGAATTTCTATTGGCCCAACTTCACTCAGCAGGTGAAGGAGTATTGTAGGTCTCGTCACCGGTGCCAAGAAATAGGGAAGGCGGGTAGGAAAACCCAAGCCGCCCTAATTCCCTTGCCTATAGTGGAGGAGCCATTCCAGAGGGTAGGAATGGATATTGTGGGGCCTCTGAATACCCCCAGCTCCTCCGGGAAAAGGTTTATCCTTACCATGGTGGATTATGCCAGCCAGTACTCAGAGGCAGTCGCCCTATCCTCACTGAGACAGAAAGTGGCAGATGCCTTGCTAGGGATTTTTTCCCGTGTTGGGTTACCGCAGGAGGTTATCACCGATCGAGGGGGTTCCTTCATGTTGGACCTGAGGAAGTGTTTGTGGGAGAAGTGTGGGGCGGTGCAGAGACACATGACACCTTATCACCCGCAAGCCAATGGGCTTGTGGAAAGATTCAGTGGTACCCTTAAATCGATGCTCCAAGCATTTGTGGAACAGCATGCAAGGGACTGGGAGAAATACCTTCCCCACCTGTTATTCGCATGCAGGGAGGTGCCCCAAGAGTCGACAGGGTTTTCCCCCTTTGAGCTCTTTTATGGACACAGGGTACGTGGGCCCCTAGACTTGATCCGGGAGGACTAGGAAGGCAAGCATGCCACCCAGGGAACTCTCATAGTGGATTATGTCCTTAAGTTTAGGGAAAAGCTGACAGAGGTTATGGGAACAGCCCAGAGCAACCTGGCAGCTGCCCAACAAAAAATACACGTTACTCACCTGTAACAGGAGTTCTAGGGGTGGTGTATGTTGTTCATCCACACTTACTGGTAGGTTTCTTGCCGGTTTAAATCTTGCCGGAAGGTCTTCAAGCTGGCTCCTCCCACCCACCCAGGTGGTAAAACTCTCGGCTCCGCCCCATGACGCCAGATCTAGCCCGCTGGAAGCCAGGTTGCGCGTCAAAGCCGGGGAGGTCGGGTGGGTTGTGTGGATGAACAACATATACCACTTGTTCAATCCACACTTATTGGCAGACTCCTAGCAGTTCTCCGGGAGGAGGGAGGCAAGGTGCACACTCCCTACTTGGGGAATAAGGACTAGAGAACCGAGGTCCTAAAACCAGCATCCTGGCATAACTCAAGGTCGATGTGGTAGTGGGTAATGAAGGTGTGTGCTGACTTCCAGGTAGCAGCCCTGCAGATTCCCTGGATAGGGACGTCTCTGGAAGCAGCCACTGAAGCAGCGGTATGGCGGGTAGAATGAGCTCTTATCCCTCTGGGAGGCCCCATGCCCGTCAACCTATAGCAGAGATCTATGCAGGAGGTGACCCACCTACCAATTGTCCACTTGGCTGCAGGTTTGCCAGGTGCGACTTCAGCGTAGGTGACAAACAGCTGGCGAACCTCTCCCCGAACTTCAGCCGTCCGCTCCTTATAATAAGACAGCGCTCTTCTAGGGTCCAGAGTATGGAGCCTATATTCGGCCTCTCAGGTGTGACTGGGGTAGAACACCGACAGAGTCAACACCCGGTTAAGGTGAAACTCTGACACCACCTTCGGAAGGAATTTCGGGTGGGAGCACAGGACAACCTTGTCCCTGTGGAAGACCAGATAAGGAGACTCGATGGAAAGCACCTGGAGCTCTCCCATCCTTCTGGCTGACGTGATAGTCACCAAGAAGGCAGTCTTCCACGACAGGTGAGAGATGTCACACCTGTTCATCGGTTCTAATGGCTTGCCCATGAGCTTAGCAAATACCAGCAGTAGATCCTACGGAGGTGGAGGTTCTTGTACTGGAGGGGATATGTGATCAAGGCCTTTGAAAAAGCACCCGACCACCTTCTCCTGCGCCACTGACTGCTTTCCAGCCCTCGCCCGGTAAGCAGAGATGGCTGCCAGGTGCACCTTAGGGGTCGTTGACTGAAGCCCTAGATGAGAAAGGGACCACAGGTAGTCCAGAATGCTAGCCAAAGAACAGGAGGAAGGGTCCAACCCCTTTCCCTGACACCAAATGGAGAATCTCTTCCATTTGAAGGCATAGCATTTTCTGGTTGACTCCTTACGGGATGCCTTGATGACGCTGAGGACCTCGTCGGAAAGACCCAAGGCCTGGAACTCTAGCCGCTCAGGAACCAGACCGTCAAGTGCAGGGATTGAAGGTCCAGGTGGAGTGCCTTCCCCTTGTTGACTGAGATCAGGTCTGAGTAGGCTGTAAGCCGCCTCGGGAGCCTGGAGCTGAGGCTGAGGAGATCTGGATACCAGAACAGCCGGGTTCAGTCTGGGGCTACCAGAATCACCTGCGCCTTGTTTGGAGTTGCTGTTTGGCCACCGCCCTTCCCTGGTCCCGCACCTGCTTGACCGTCGTTTGAAGGTCAGCTGGGAGATGAGGAATCACCTCATCCAGGGAGCCCAAAAGGGCGTGTGAAAAGTGTGCCATCAGGACGACCGAGCTAGCCTGACGGAGGCCTAGGGAGGAAGCAGCATATACTTTCCGCCCTGAGTAGTCCAATTTCTTGGACTCCTTATCGGGTGGCTTGTCCACATCCCGAGCATTCCCAGAGTGCCAGAAAACGCTGTCAGTCACTAACCCCTCCACACAGGGGTGCTACGAGAAACCAGAGAGTGAACCTGTAGGGACTGCATACTTCTGAGCCATCCTGGCTGAAGGTGCTGGACAAGAAGCTGGCCGCTGCCACAACTCCAGGGCCGGGCCAGCAATGGCTTCGGCCACCGGGAAGAGCCTCATGGGGAATCCCTTAGTCCAGTATCTCCGTGAGGATCTGGCCCATTTTGAAACGGGTTTGAGCTTCAACCCAGTGGATTCTGAGATGAGTCGAAACATACCTAGGAATAAGGATGGGCTCTCGCCAGGTTAAGCGGCCTGGAAAACAAGTAGTGGTCGTCGTCAGACACCGAGGAGTCTGCAAACAGCTGCCGAGCACCTGAGCCACCCTCCACATGCCGAGGTCGATCAGGAGTGAGGGTGACCAACAACCTATGGGGCAAACCCTGACCCGACCGAGAATCCTTGGTCAGGGCCCCAGTCTTCAGTTGCGGAGGCGGAGGTTCCACCACAACAGGTGGTGCAGCCGGTTTCGGACGAACAACCAGTGCCGGCTTTAGTTCCTCGACCATAATGAGGGGTTGCGTCGGCCGCTACGGTGACAGCCACTTAATGGCCAGAGAAGGCGACAGAGTCAGCTTATTCCCGGACAATAGAAGCTGCTGCCACATTAAATCCTTGTAGCGCCGACGCAACTTGCGCCAGAGCCTATCCTCCGAAGAGGACAACGAGGATGAGTGGTGCTGCCGCTTTCCATGGTGCCGAAACCGAGATCGCCGACAGCGGGACCGGCTGGACCTGGAAGAGGACCAAGACCTTCGAGGATTCCAAGGGTGGGTCAGAGAGGGGGTTGGGGAAACCTGCTCCTCTCTTGGTTCAGGGACCTTAACCGGGGACTCCGGCACAGGAGGCACAAGCAAGTCCTCGATTTCCACTGGGGGAACTGGTGAAGAAGGGTTATCGGCTTCTCCAGTCGACAAACCGTCCGATGGGTCGAGAAAACTCTCGACTGCGTCGATGGATGTCTCGGCCCGCTGACCTGACGAGGACACCATGAAGCCAGCGGGTTTAGCTGCATCCTCGACCGAAGTCGACTATCCAGGGAAGGGGACTTCTCCCGCTCCCACGAATGTCGACGGTGGGACGTACCTCTGGAGTCCTTCTATTTGGACCGAGACGAATGTCCCAATGGCCCTCCTCCCTTGGTGGAAAGGGATTGGCAAAGCTGCTTAAAAGAAGCTGTATAAGAAGAGCCCAAGGAGAGCAGGATAAATGCCACGACTGAGGAAGATGAAGATGCGGCCTGGGCCGCCTCCTCTTGAGGGCGATCATCTGCTCCAGCTGGTCTGCCGAGCCCGCTGCCGCGGACACCACCCAATGGGCTTCCTTTGACTTAACCGGAGGATAACGTTTCTCAGGGCGCCCCAAAAGCAGTCAGACATACGGTCCTCCAAGACCCGAAGCCGAAAGTTGCATAACTGTAATACAAGTCATGTCTGAGTCCTAGGCAGTAAGCACTAATATAATCACGAATTCGCGGCCGACATCTTCACCGGCCAGGGCACCAACGAAACTGGAGTCGATTTGTCCATCGCGAGCCGCGAAGGGAAAAAGAAGACCGTTTTTTAATCTTTAGAGTAAGTTTCGGTTTAACCGAAGAGTGTGGATCCAGGCCTAAAACGCAGAGCGCTAAGGAGGGAACCTGAGCTTCCAAGCAGTAAGGAAGATCTGGCATCATGGGGCGGAGCCGAGAGTTTCACCACCCGGGTGGGTGGGAGGAGCCAGCTTGAAGACCTTCCGGCAAGATTTAAAGTGGCAAGGAACCTGCCAGTAAGTGTGGATTGAACAACATATCCACGTCCCTTGAACAAAGGGTACAGTACGACTGCAGAGCCAGAGCTCGCTTGTACACTGTGGGTCAGAAGGTCATGGTCCTAATCCCTATCTGGAAAGATGAGCTGCAGGCTGAGTGGGCAGAACCATACAACGTAGTCAGACAGGTGAATGACATGAACTACATTACAGAACTGCCTGACAGAAGACGTACCCAAAGAATGTACCATGTCAACATGTTGCAGCCATATGATAATAAGGCTGACATGGTCTTTGCAGTGTGTAGTCCTGGGGAGGGGATGGACGAAGGAGACCCCCTTCTGGACGTGTTGGAACAAAACAAGTGGGAGTCCTCTGTGGAGGCAATCAAAATGTTGTCCCAGTTGACCCCGGACCAGATCCAGGAAGTAAGGGAGGTTTTAGCAGACTTTGCCCCATTGTTTAGCGCCAAGCCTGGACTAACTTCCTTAGCGATGCATGTTGTGGAGACAAGGACGCTAGCGTCCATACGGTGGATGGCATATCGGGTGTCAGAGGCTGTCCAAAAGAACATTAGGAAGGAGGTGGAGGAAATGCTGGATTTAAGGGTAATCCAGAAATCCCACAGCCCCTGGGCCTCACCCATAGTCCTTGTTCCCAAGCCAGATGGCTCTACTCGTTTTTGTGTGGACTATCATGGACTCAGTGAAGTCACGAAGTCAGACGCCCACCTGAACAAGTTGGGAGGGGCGACATACCTTGCCACTACTGACCTGATGAAAGGGTATTGGCAGGTAGAGTTAACTGCCAGAGCTAGGGAGAGGTCGGCCTCCATCACTCCGATAGGGTTATCTGAGTTTAAAGTAATGTGTTTCGGAATGAAGAACGTCCCTGCCACCTTCCAAAGGTTGGTGAAGCAGGTGTTAAATGGTGCTGAGGAGTATGCCATGGCATACCTGGATGACACGGTCATCTTTAGTGCCAGCTAGGAGGAACATCTGGCCCACTTTAGGGAAGTGCTGGGCAGGATACAGAGGGCCGGACTCACTGTAAAAGCTGAGAAGTGCCAGGAGGCCTACCTCGGGCATGTAGTAGGCCGGGAACAGCTCCGTCCTAATCAAGCAAAAAATTGAGGCAATCAAGGCATGGCCCAGACTCGAAACACAGAAGCAGGTTCGGAGTTTTCTAGGGACCACAGGGTACTATAGGAAATTTGTACCATACAATGCCCTGGCCGCTTCCCTATCTGGCATGTTAAAGAAAAGGATGCCAAAAAGGATTAACTGGGAACCAGCCTGTGAACAAGCCTTTACATGACTAAAGGAGGCACTATACAGTGCTTCTGTATTAACCATTCCAGACTATAGTAAATCTTTTGTAGTCCAGACTGATGCCTCAGATGTGGGTATTGGGGCAGTGCTTAGTCAAACGTCTAACCAAGGGAAAGAACACCCAATAGCTTACCTCAGTAAGAAGTTACTTCCCACAGAGCAGGCTTACTCTACAGTGGAAAAAAAAATATCTTGCCATGGTGTGGGCACTAAAGAAGTTAGAGCCATACCTATATGGGCAGCATTTTAAGGCACAAACAGATCACACCCCCTTCGTTTGGCTGGCACAAATGGGTAAAACAAATGGTAGGCTGTTAAGATGGAGCCTTGCCTTGCAGGGTTATGACATGGCTGTCTTACACAGGGCAGGGGCAGCAACCGAAAACGCCGATGGTTTATCACGTCAGTTTGAGAGGTGAATCAAATTTGGGGAATGCATCCCATGCTAGGAATGGATTTCCCCAAGTTCAGTCTAGGAGGGAGGAGTGTAACGTGATTAACCCTCTGCTAGTTATATTTGTGATATAAATATATGTTTATTTGAATGTCTGCATAGGGAAGGGGCAGCCAATCATTTTTTAAAGAGGCCTGACCTTTTCACCCCAACACAGTAACTGCAGTTGCTAGATGGCTAGCTTCCTTCTCTATTTTGACACACAGTTGCAGGACTTCCTTTATGCCAGGTTATAACAGTTGTAAACTATCTCTCCACTTTGAAACTACAGGGACAAAGTATGTATTTTATGGCCTCTGAGAAAAAGGCCATTTTAACTGGTTCCTGTTAGCTTGTAAAATTGCAATTACTTTGAAGGCCAGGAAGCTTCTGAAGAGATCAAAGGGATAATTATATCTGTCATAAAGCCTCACTAATTAAGAAGAAAGATATATATATATATATATATATATATATATATTTTGGAATGTTTTAGCAGTGGGCTGAGACATGTGACTGATAAATTAATTCAAGTTCTCAGGTTTGAGTGACCTCACAGCCAGCATCTGTGAGCTGTGCCATCAGGGAGGAGGAGTTTGAAAGAAATATATCACCAGCCAGCTGGGAGAAAAGCATGGCATTTGTATTTTTGGCTTTGTGCATTTTGCCTCTGATTTTGAGGTGGGACTCCTGACAACCTCTCACAGCACTGTGGGTAAATTCAACCATCTGTTTATTACTTGAAACACAGGGTGGTAGAAATTCAGTAATAAGGCATTGTTTCTGTACAATTATCCATTTACTTTAAAAGACTGTAAACCAAATTTTATATGTTCTGCATTTTGTATTTTATCTGTTTTTACTTTTTAGTAAACATTATTTTTCTTAAAATTATGCCTGTGCCTTTCTCAGTTTCTTTTGCATGTGGAGGCTGAAACAGTACAGGGTAAGATCTGACAAAAACTGTTAAGGGCTCAAAAGTGTGTTACTATCTTGCTAAGGTAAGAAGATACCTAGGTCCCAAACTGAGTCAAAAGGGTTAAATTGTGAACCAGGCTGGTGCCCACTGGGTGAAGTATTACACTGCAACCCCCAAAGAGAGTGTGATATCTGAGCCTGTTAACTGGGTGTGCTAGTGAAAAAGGGTTCATCTTTGACCCCAGGACTCGAGGCTAGTAGGTGATTCAGACCCAAAACGGACAGGAGGGTTACCATGTTTGTCTCCTGTTCACATACTGCACTTTGAGGTTTGGCACTGTGGGAGCAGAAGGCCTGACCTGCGGGGTGCACTTGTGACACCTGCAAGTACCGAAAATGGTCCTGTGCTGGGAGACCACATTTTTGCTGTAACTCCCCAAAGGGGAGTTGCCAATATCTAGTAAGTCCCAGCTTGTTCCATCTTCTGAAACTGGGGCCTGTTCGTGGTGGGGTGAAGTCTGGGTCTCCAATACTTATGGTCAGGGGACCTACTGCACTGCGGTAGTGCAAAACCAATCTTGACTTTAAAAGCATGCAGAGGGTGTACTTTGTCCAGGGGTTAGGGATCTCTGCCCAAGTACAGTGGGGGGGAATGGGTATGTGGGGGAGACTACTGCATTTCTACCCTGAGCCAACCTGTATCGCTCCTTTGCTTGATCAACCTTATAGCAGGAACCAACTAGGTGGCTAGGTGAAGTCTGGCACTTCCAGGGCCACCTTTTCTCTTGGGAGGCTCAGGAGTTTTCCATTGATCCTTTGGCACGCTGCAGCCCATATGAACTTCAGCAGGCATTTCTGCAGACGGTTCCAGTATGCCTCTGGGATTTTAACAGGAGGGCCTAGAAGAAAAAGAGAGACCTGGAGAGCACATTCATCTTAATTGAGGCAATTCTGCCTTCTAAGCTAAGGGGAAGCAAGTCCCATCCAGCAATGTCTGCTTGCACCTCACCAAGTAGTTTTTTCATAGTTTAGTTTCAATAAGTTGGATAGAATCGGGGTCACCCTAACCCCAAAGTATTTTCCTATGTTCCAAAGCACCCACTTGAACAGGCACATGGCCTAGAATGCTGCCAGGCAACTACTTCCTAGTCTCACAACCTCTGATTTGCCAACATTTATCTTGTAGCATGCCACCTGGCAATACTTCTCTAGTTCCCACTGGAGGGTTGGGACTGAAGTCTCTGGGGAGGTCAGGAAGAACAGGAAGTCATTTGTGTACAGCAAGATATTATACTCTCTACCTCCTGCCCCTACACCCCATATCTCTGGGTTCTGGTGAACCGCAAATGTGAGGGGTTCAATACACAGGGCAAAGAGCAGGGGTGACAGGGGGCACCCCTGTCTGGTGCCTCAATATAGAAAGAATCAGTCTGACTGGATGCTGTTAACCTTGACCATACCCTGGGGTGAAGCACAGAGGGCACTCATACTGCTGTGAAAAATGCCTCCTGTCCCCATCTCCTCTAGGGTGCGATATAGGAATCTCCAGTCCATCCAGTCAAAGGCCCTCTCTGCATCCATGAACACTGCCAAGGTGAACTCCTGATGACTACGTTGCCAAGCTAGGATATTAAGAAGGTGACGTAAATTGTCATGTCTGAGATGCCTATTTATAAAGACACTTTGATTTGGGTGGACCAGATACCCCACCCACCTCTGCAGTTGAGATGCCAGGATGGTCATGAAGAGCTACAGGTCAACGCTGAGGAGGGAGATGGGGCAGTAAAAAACACATAATGTTAGGTCTTTGTTGGGTTTTAGAATTACAGAGATATGGGTATTCTGCCAGGATGGAGGGGCTCGTTTTCTCTTCTGGACCGCCCTGAACACATTTCCTAGTTTTGGGGCCAGGGGCTCTGAGAACACCTTGAAGAACTCAGAAGCTAGAGCACCCAGCCCCAGGCCCTGCCATAATTTTAGGTTACTGATCACCACCTATATATCAGTCAGGCCAATGGGGGCATCTAAGGCCTCTTTTGCTTCTTCTCTTAGGTGGTTTGCCGTAACCATAGCAAAGAACTGGTCTAATTTGTCCTGGAACTCGGCAACTTTCTCTTAGGTGTACAATTTCTCGTAGAAATCCCAGAACAGCCCTGCTATTTTGCAAGGGGCCATTTCAAAGGAGTTGGGGTAGCTTTGTTTATGCAAATAGAGCAGTGCATGATTCATGACCTCTCTTTGCAGCTGCCAAGCCAGTAGTCATCCTGCCCAGTTCCCAGACTCAAAGAATCTTTGGTGGGAGTAGCATATTGGCCCCTCCACCTTCACCTCTGGGAGTCTGTTCAGCTGCACCCTGCAGGTCTCCTGTCACTGTTTGACCTATACATCGAGTACTCTGCCATTAGGTCAAAAAGTTGTTTGAGGGTCTGCTGCTCTTGGAGTCACTCTGTTTTTTTTTTTTAATTGGAGGCAAAACTAATGGTAAGGCGTGTGATTAGAGACTTCAGACAATCCCACCATGTGGCCTCCATGGGTACACACTGGGGATTAAGGGCCCCATACTCTTCTATGCAGCCCTCCGCCATTTTAAAACAACTGGGGTCCCCAAGCAAGGGCATGTTCAGCCTCCAGCTATATTCTGGCTGCACTGGGGCCACCAACAGATCTAATAAGACTGGGGCATGGGTCTGAGGCTGTGATATTTTTAATCACACAGGTCTCTGCTGTGTGGGCCTAGTTGGAAGACAGGAGGAATAAGCCGATGTATGAGTAGGCCTGGTGCGATGTAGACCAACAGATGTAGTCCCACATAGAGGGGTGGAGATGCCGCCGGATCTCTAGCAGGCCCAAATCCTTGGACAGTCTCCTAATGTAGCAGCCCACTTGAGATACATCTTGCTCCTGCCTGCCAAACTGGACTACGTGGGGCTGCATAACTCCATTAAAGTCCCTTCCCACCAGAAACAAATCAGTAGGGGACCGGGCCCAGGAAACAAATTTCTCCCATAGGAACTGAATATTCTCATTTTCCTGACTGGGGGTGTACAGGTTTACTGAGGCGCAAGGGGCCCAACAGTATGTCCCCCTGACCATGACAAACCAACCTTCTGGGTCTTCTAGGATGGATGCCACCTCCAAGGGACATGTCCAGTGAACTAGGGTTACTACCTGTCCTGATTTTCGCAGGACAGTCCTGATTTGGGCAGCTGTGTCCTTCAAAAAAACATGAAAAATGCTACATGTCCTGACTTTATAGTAGAAAAAATATTTTCTAACTTTCCACTAAAGTTGCAGAAAACTATAATACCTTAATGAAAATACCTTAAAATGATAAGAAACAATAGAAGAAGCTACAATACTCAGCCTTAATTCTGATTATATAGAGAAAAGAAGCCTGTTGCGTTGGTCGAGGGTATGTACTGCCCTACGAAAAATCATGTTTCAGTAAGAAATGTCCTACTTTGGGCTTCTTAAAAGGTGGTAACCCTACTGTGAACCAAAATTGCCACCCCTCTCCTATGAGGGTATGCTTTCTTAGATGAGGAGTAGACACAGCCCAACCAGGACCGCCGCAGTTTTGCGTGCTGGGACTGGATCAGTGAGTCTCCTGTGTAAATGCCATCATAACTCTCAGGCATTTAAGTTCCTTGAGTATTCTGATCTTTTTCAATGGGCTGTTTAGGCCATGTACATTATATGACACTACTCTTCCTTCAGCCATCATAAAAGTACTGAAGAGGGCCCCCCCCCTCCTCAAAGTTCCTTACAACACCAACCAAAAAACACATAACAATAAAACTGAAACTATGTACAACTTGCTCATCCTCCTTGGAAACACGCTGCTTTATAAGGTCTCTAACCCACCTGCATGGTTGCAAAGATGGTAGCTAAGCCCGCCAGTGGCACCGACCAGTGGTCAGATGTGCATCTAGCTGACGAGAGTTGCCCTCCTACCACATGCCTCCCAGCAACTTGGGTACACTGTCTTGCCTCCCACATTCAAAGTTAAAGAGAAATATGCACTATTTGCTCCCCCTGTTATATGGTAAAACCAGGCCATGAGAGCCGGGCAACCCAACCACTCCCACATGCACTTGGAAACCTCAAACACATCATTACTTTCTAGTTCGCGGACCAAGTTTTAAAGAATTAAAAAGAGTAAAAATTATTCTGAAACCAGAAGACCATCCCCGTTTGCCGTCACTCCCCCCTCCCAAAAAAAAACCCAATGATTTCTGCAATACAGCCACTGGGAGTCCATCACTGGTAGCCTCTTAATGATAATGCTGACAGTGTGTGTGTGTGTGTGTGTTCATTTCTTAGTTTTTGTTGTCTGGAAAAGGAGAGCAAGGAAATACTTCTATTTTGGCCTCATACCAGGGGGATAAAGATGCAGTATATTGATACTGAGCCAAGTTCAGCTGTTGGTGGCTTCATTAGTGAATTTCTTAAACTGCAGTTGTGACTGATTCAGACAACAGCTGGCTGAGGAGGTGAGTGGACAGTTTAAGCTGGCCACAGTCTGGGGAGGCTCACATTAATGAGAGTGGGGGGGGGATCCACGGATGCTGGAGCAAGGTGTGGGGAGTTAGCACTGGATGCCAGAGATGCTTGGACATGGAGCAGGGTGTGGGAGAGGTGCCACTGGGCACCAGGGATACTGGGGCAGGGAGTAGCGTGTACCACTGGACACCAAAGATAGTTGAAATGGGGTAGAGTGTTGGGGGTATTACTGAATGCCAAGGATCCTTGGAATGGGGCAGGGTGTGGGATGGGGTGCCAGTGGACATCAGGGATACTTAAATATGAGGCAAGGAGTGAGGGGTTACCACTAAATGCCAAGGATACCTGAAATGGGCAGAGTGTTGGAGGGGTTATCAATAAATGTCAAGGATGCTTGGAATTGGGTAGGGAATGGGATGTACCACTGTATGCCAGAGATTCATAAAATGTGGTAAGGTGAGGGTGCCACTGGACATCAGGAATTCTCAGAATGGGGTAGGTACTGATAAATTACTTCTATCTCAGCAGGAGTCAGTGCCTGTTGGGATTAAGCAAACAGATACTTTATTAGAAACAGGGGGTCTCATTTAAGTAAAAAAAAAAAAAAAAGAAAAAGAGGGAAGTCACTGTGTATTTCTCTGTTTGGGGAAGGGGGCTATATCAACTTAGTTTGCGAAATCAGGATTAGAGGAGAGTAGTTAATTGGGGGTGTGGCTTGAGCAGTAGAAAAGCAGCTGTCTCCAATTACAGCTTCCTGCTACTAGAATAAATCTTGCTTTCAGAGCAAGTAGAAGCGGACTAAAAAAGCTACAGAGTATCTTACTGATAAATCACTTCTATCTCAGCAAGAGTCAGTGCCTGTTGGGATTAAGCAAACAGATACTTTATTAGAAGCAGGGGGTCTCATTTAAGTTAAAAAAAAAAAAGAGGGAAGTCACTGTGTGTTTCTCTGTTTGGGGAAGGGGCTGTATCAACTTACTTTGCTAAATCAGGATTAGAGGAGAGTAGTTAATTGGGAGCATGGCTTGAGCAGTAGAAAAGCAGCTATCTCCAGTTACAGCTTCCTGCTGCTAACTTCTGGCAAAAGGAATCTTGCTTTCAGAGCAAGTAGAAGCTGACTAAAAAAGCGACAGAGTTTCTTACTAATTGACCTCCTTACCACCCCAAGCCAGATCTACTTTTATAGCCACTGGATTTGACTGACAACAGGAACTTTCTGTTTGGCAGTTGGAAGGGAAGGATCACAGACACATTAGTTTCATCAACCTTGAAGGAAAAAAAATAGCTCTTTCTCCCCCAGCTGCTGGAGGTCTGAGTCCAAGCAAGGAAGAAGGAGAATACTGAAGACTACAGGAAGTTCCTGTCCCAGAACAGGAAGGGCTAGAGTTGTAAGAGCACATAAGAAGTAGTAAAGTAGGTGGAAAAATACATAGCGGGAGGAGAGAGTAAGCATACAAAGCAACAGGAGAGGGGGACACAAAACAAGTCATGATGGGAGTGGTGCAGTTCAATGGCTGTGGGGTGGCAGTGTTCCGGGAGACATTCTGGAGGCTGCGATGCTGCCCTAGTTGCAGGCACCTCTCTGGTCTGAGGGAGGAGGTTGCCCATCTCCAGGCTGGCCTGGCTAGGATTCGTGAAACCTCTTCCCCCACACAGGGACCACCAGGGCCAGCGCCGCTATCTCAGAGGTTGCCAAGAAAGAAGAGTGGTTGGACCAAGGTGGGCTCAGGGAGGGAGAGGGTGGTGGAACAGAGGTGCATCCCTCCAGCTGTACCTCTCCACAATTCATATGCTGTTCTTGCGAAAAGTGATTCCTCTACAGAGGCACCTACAGTGGAGACCAAGGAGGATGCTGGAAACCTCCACAAAAGAGACTCACAGGAGGGTGGCACGAGACCCCACGGGGAAGGAAACAACTCCTGGTGGAGGACTTAATCATTAGGGGGATAAAAGTGGGGGAGGAAGGGGAGAGGGAGGTAAGGTACCTGCCTGGTGCCACGGCTCAGAGGGACAGGAAGCAAATCCTCAGAATTGCAGGACCAGCTGCACGAGGGAGGGAGCTGGATGTCATTGTCCACCTAGGGAAAAATGACCTGGCTGGAATAAGATCAAAGCAGTGCAAGAGGAGTCTGTAGAGTTGAGGAGGGGCCTTAGACAAGTAGCACGTACGGTAACCTTCTCAGAGGTGCTGCCCGTCTATGGCAAGGATGATGGTAGTGTACTCCGCACCATGGGATTCAATGAATGGTTGAAAAACTAGTGTGGAGCTCAGGGTTTTGGCTTCATTGGGGACTGAGGAACCACCTGGAGGGATGCAGGCCTATGCTGGTGCGATGGTCTGCATCTGTCCGGCGGGGGGGGGACCAGGATCCTAGGTGATAGGTTTAAATGCTTCATTGGCAAGCATTTTAAACTAACCAAGGGGGAGGCACTGAAAAGGAGCGGAGAAATCCCAGCCTCCCCCTACAAAACACAGTAATTAACGAGGTAAACACCAAAGCAGAGAAGTAATTCGGGAGCAGGACAGGTGTAAATGCAAAAAAAGGCAACGGCAGTAAGGACAGGGATGGGGCTAATTGGTAAGGCCATCAAAAAATGGAGGATGATGAGTACCAATGCCCGTAGTCTGTGCAACAAGCTCCCTGAACTAGTGGCCTTGATGGAAGAGAGATGCCTGGATATTGTGGCAGTCATTGAAACATGGTATACAGAGAACCATGACTGGGATGTCAACGTACCAAGATACACAATCTACAGGAGGGTAAAAGAGGAGGAGGAGTAGCTCTCTATGTAAAGGAAGGGATTAAAGTAACAGAACTAAAGAGTAAACATGAGGTAGATGAATCACTATGGGTCACCCTGGAGACAGGAAATGGCACTACAACCCGCATGGGAGTTGTGTACAGAGCCCCATCTCAGGGGGAAGGAATGGACAAGAAATGATAAAAGGCATCCCTAAAATGGCAGAAGAAGGGAAGATATTGTTGATGGGGATCTGAACAGTGTTGGGTAAGTTGCTTTTTCTATTACTTTCTACTTCTAGAAACTTGATCCAGGAAGCTCTGTGCAGTCACTAGCAAGGATGGAGAAGTACTAGAAAAAGTAATACACCTGACAGTTACTGCTACTTGTTTCTTTTTATACAAAAACAATACAAAAATAATAAAAAACTACAACAGATGACATTTATTTGAAAGTAATAGGTTAGTTACTAGTTACGTTTGAATAAATGTGATCAGTTACAGTTATGATTACTTTTGTATAAAAAGACATAAGTAATTGTAAATGTAAGATGTATTACTTTTTCCAGTACTTCTCCATCCTTGCTAGTGACTGCACAGAGCTTTCTGGAACAAGTTTCCAAAAGTAATAGAAAGTAATAGAAAAAGTAACACCCAACACTGGATCTGAATATGCCAGATGTTAACTGGAGCACCTTTGCTGCAGGCACATCCAAGAGCAGGGTCATTCTTGATGCCCCACAAGGAGCATGCCTCAGACAGCTAGTGTTGGAACCCACTCAGGAAGGAGCAATCACAGACCTGGTACTCTCAAGGAACTTGGATTTAGAAGTGGGTAGCCATCTGGGAACAACGACCACCAAACAGTGTGGTTCACAATAAACACAGCCATAGAGTCAAGCCATACAAAAGCAAGAGTATTGGAGTTTAGGAGGGCTGACTTTGGGAAAATGAGAGACTGCCTCAGAAAAGCACTAGCAAATGGGCAAGAAGGCGGGGTGGAGGAACAATGGGGAACATTCAGAACAGCCATCACAGAGGCAACAAGCCTTTGTGTGAAGTGAATCAATAAAAACGAAGGAAAAAAACACTATGGTTCTCAAAAGAGGTGGCAGGGAAGGTTAAGGAGAAAAGGACAGCATTCAGGAAATATAAGTGTAAACAGAACGAGCAGGAGAGAGAACTTTATCAGTTAAAGCAGAAGGAGGCAGGGAAGGCAGTCAGAATAGCAAAGGCCTAAACCGAGGAAAAGATAGCCAATTCTGTTCCGAAGAGGGATAAAACCTTTTATAGGTACATTAGGGAGCAAAGAAAGACCAAGGGAGGGATACGGAGACTTAATAAAGAGAAGGGAATGTGGGCAGAGGGTGATAGTGAAAAAGCAGGGATACTAAACGAATATTTCTGCCCAGTTTTCATAACGGAAGAGGAGGGGAAGGTACCTAAAACAAACAAGAGAAACACTCTGGATAGGGGGGTCGATACCAGTCCATTCACAGAAGAAATGGTTTTGAAAGAACTCTTGAAACTGAGGGTGGACAAAGCAATGGGGCCTGATGGGATTCACCCAAGAATTCTAAAAGAACTAAGGGTAGAACTAGTAACACCAGTGACTACTCTCTTTAACAAATCATGGGAGAATGGTACCTGAGCACTGGAGGAGGATGGATGTGATTCCACTTCACAAAAGTGGGAGCAGGGCAGAGGCAGAAAACTACAGACCAGTTAGTTTGACCTCAGTGGTAAGAAAAATGATGGAATCACTTCTGAAGGAAAGAACTGTTGAGTACCTAGAGGCTAGTGGGGCACAGGACCCAAGGCAGCATGGAGTCACAGCGGGAAGGTCGTGTCAGACAAATCTAATAGATTTCTTTGACTGGGTTACCAAAGTAGTAGACCAGGGAGGGGCTGTGGATATGGCCTACCTAGATTTTAGCAAGGCATTTGACACAGTCCCACACAAAAGATTAATATACAACTTAGCCGGTCTTGGAGTGGGTCCCAAGGTGATAGCCTAGATAAAAAATTGGCTGGACAACAGGATGCAGAGGGTAATAGTAAATGAAGTCCACAGTGAAGAAAGGAGGGTAACTAGTGGGGTACCACAGAATTCAGTACTGGGATCAGTCCTCTTTAATGTTTTTATAAGTAACATAAGAGAGCACCTGGAAGGAAAAGTTTGTTTCTTTGCAGATGATACAAAGAACTGCAATAGGGTTGATACACAAGGTAGGGTAGAAAGGATGAAAAGGAACTTGGCAAGGTTGGAGGAATGGTCAAATGTATGGCAGCTCAGATTCAATGCAAAGAAGTGCAAGGTAATGCACCTGGGAAACAAAAACCCAAGGGAAAAGTACACAATGGGGGTGAGATACTAACAACAAAAAAAATCGAAAGGGAACTGGGAGTAATTATATCAGATGACCTAAAGGTGGGCAAGCAATGTGAGAAGGCAGTAAGGAGGGCTGGTGGGATACATGGATGCATAGGGAGAGGCATCAACAGTACAAAGCAGGAAGTTTTTATCCCTCTGTACAGACAGTTGGTGAGACCCCATCTGGAGTACTGCATTCAGTTCTGGAGACCCCATCTCCGCAAAGACATAGACAGAGTGGAGGCTGTTCAGAGGAGGGCAACCAAAATGGTGGTGTGTCTGCACCAGAAGTCATATGAAGAGAGACTAAAGCAGATTAATATGTATACCCTCGAGGAAAGGAGGGAGGGGGACATGATAGAAACTTTCCAAGTACCTCAAGGGAATCAACAAAGTCCAAGAGGGTAGCATCTTTCAGAAAAAGATATGTGCAAGAACAAAGGGGCACAATTTGAAGATAGAGGGGAGATGGCTCAGAGATAATGTTAGAAAGTATTTTTTCATGGAGAGGGTTGTGGATGCATGGAATGGCCTTCCTGAGGAGGTTGTGGAGTCAAGAACAGTGGGAGAATTCAAGAATGCATGGGACAGACATCAAGCAATTCTAGTGGGGGGTGGGTAGGAGGAAGTAAGCTGTTGGTTAACTAGAATCTGCAGCTTATCCATCAGGTAGAGAAACGGGCAGACTGGGTGGGTCAAGTGGTCCTTATCTGCTGTCAAATTCTATGTTTCTATGGATGTCGGAGGGAGCGGTGTTGGATGACAGAGATACTTGGATTAGGGCAGGATGTGGCAGGAGGGTTCTACTGGTCACCAGGAGTTTGTTGTCCAGGGAAGAGTGAAAGGAGAGGTACCACTGGACTCCAAGTATTTGTTTACCAGGGAAGGGGGGGCACTAGACACACCCGAGACAGCTTACTACAGTGCTGGGGTGAGGGGGTACCAGTAGATACAGTGGATGACTAGATACAGGGGTGGCGTAAAGGTGGGAATGCCCAGTACTGCTGAGACTGTTGAACACAGGGTGGGGTAAGGTCAAGAAGTAGCAATGAGCCCAACTACTGTTTTTCATTAGAATTAATGACAATGCTGGAGAAAGTGAGAAAATAATGAGACAGCTTGCCATTAACAGTACTGGCAATTCAATCCAGTAACTGTTTGCCATTAACAATATTGGCACTGCTGGACAAACACAACATTAGCATTGATCTAACTTTACTATCCTGTCTCCAAACATGTCTGTTTTAGTACCGTTCTCTGCCTGGACAAACACTGTCAAAGTTAGGACAACACAAATGCTACTATTGATGGTTTGTGGGTTTTTTTTGTTTGTTTTGTTATTCTTTGTTAACCAGGTAAGGCAAACTAGGCACAAAGGTCTGTTGTAAGGGACAGCCCAGGAGCACTGGGGTGGTTAAGTGACTTGCTCAGTAGCATAGTATGCAAGTGGAGGTTGTGGGAATCAAACCCAGGTCTGCTGGATGAACCAAGCTGATTCACAACTCGTTACTCTTACCTATAGGTTATACTGCCAGCCTAAACAGTTTAATACTAACTGATGCATTACCGTAGTTTTTTTGTAATAAATCATTATCTATCAACCCCCTTTTAGCCCCACAGCAACATGACAATGTGATGGAAAATTAAATGCAAAGTAACAGCTATCAAATATACTCTTTTCAATTACATCTTTGCTCTCAATTACAGCCTAGCAGAAGAGTACCAGGATATTTTATTCCCCACAACTGGTCACTATGGGCAGCATGAACATTTTTTTTGTGCACCACATTGATGTACTAGGTCACAGCACTGGACCTTTTGTTCCAAACAAACAGGACTGCTTACGTTGACATGTTTTTTCCAGAGTAATTAAATTAAAATATCACTCTACAAGATTTGCCACTAGCACTGACCCATATCCACGTAGCTATGGACCCTTAATTCAAGTTGGTGAATAGTGATTGATAGTCACATCTCTGGAGCTTTATGACATGTCACTAACACTTGACAATACCTCCATGAAGAAGCCGGTCGCTGATGCACATTAGTGTGCTTGCTGGATTTATCCAGCTCCACACTCAGACTATAACTAAGAATTCTTCATATAGGGTGTTGTCAACTAGCAATCCTTGCTTGTGCGCAGCTCTTCAAATTCTAACTTTGGTAGCCACTCAAGAGACTGCAAGCTTCAAAACTGTCAACAAATATAAGTCTTGGAAGTTCTAAAGCTACATTAAAGCAGACATTGTGGATAGCATCACCATTTGTTATCACTTCTTTTCTGATCATTCATCTGCAATTTTATTTCAAAATGTATTGTTATTCTCAGTCATTTATAAGAAATGAAAGAATAACTTGCACACCTTTAAAGTAGACAGAGTGATGTGCATTTTACCTTAAAATCGAAACACAAAAGGTTTTAAAAAATATGCATCAAACTCCTATGGGAGTCCAAACAGCCATGAAAAAGTGTGTTATTAACAGCATTTGGCCATTAAAGAATGCTGAACTGAGATTGCCAGGTGCGACAGGGAGGGGTATCACCAGCAGAAAGAGGGAAGCAGTGTTATCCCTGTACAGATCACTGGTGCGGCCCCACCTAGAGTACTGTGTCCAGTACTGGAGGCCTAATCTCAAAAAAGAAATAGATCGGGTGGAGGTGGTTCAGAGAAGGGCAATCAAAATGATGCAAGGCCTTCATCAGAAGCCCTACGAGGAAAGGCTCAAGGAATTAAATAAGTACTCCCCAGAGGAAAAGAGTGAAAGGGGAAGACATGATAGAAATGTTCAAATACCTCAAAGGTATTAATAAGGTACAGGAGGGGTACATTTTGCTCAGAAAGGGATGCTCAAGGACAAGGCTGCATGATATGAAGCTGGAAGAGGGAAGACTTAGAGGGAACATGAAAAAATACTTCTGCATGGAAAGGGTGCTGGACATCTAGAACAGCCTCCCAGCAGATGTGGTGCGTACTGAAACAGAAGCAAGAGTCAAGCATGCATGGGATAAACACAGGGGGATCCTAGTAATAGGGCTGGTGGGGGTTAAGGCCGGAGATTGATCAGGGTCTACTGTAGCACAGTAGGTAGGGACTTTAGGGCAAACTAGGTGGGCCAAGAGGTCCTTTTTTTGCAGACAGCTTTGTTTCTATGTACTGGGAGAACGGAACAAGAATAATGTTGTTACAGAGGTAACAGAGAAAAAAACAGTGCAAATTACAATTGCCTTGTAGTGGTCAATAAAAGTGTTAGAAACATGAACATGTATCAAACAACTTTTATGTAAATGTTCATTAAGGGTAAAGGAGTGTAGGCAGAAGGAAGAAGGCTCACTTGGAGTGCTCAAAATAAAATAATTTTCCCTTTTTTACAATATATGCAGTTTTTACAATTTTTGTTTATCACATTAGTATCATCCCATGCATGACATTTCTCCCTTCCAGTGACAGCTCGCCCAAGATGCAGTACATGTCATAATGGTGAGGGCGAATGGAACATTTTTGTTAAGCACATTAGTGATGCCCCATGCATCAGCTTCCTCCCTTCCAGTGAGGACCAGACCAAACTGTAGTACATGTCACAGTTGCTGGCACCTCTTCTTTTTTTTTTTTTTTTTTATTTCCTCCCCTGCTTGGTAGACCTGGCCTTTCAGAGCAACCTCCCAACCTCATCACTCACCTTTTCTGGGGCTTATTCTCTGCATCACCTGTGAAAACACCACAGTGTTAGCGCAGTGAGCAACAAACAGCCTCCCATCTGAGAATGCAGTTATCCACTAGGATGCTCAAACCTCCTCTCCTCACCTGCTCTTTCGGTGCGTGGGTTTCATCTCACACCCCAGTTCCCAGTTTTGCAAATGGCAACGCTGTTGTGTCGTTGTGTGGTCAAGTTATGAAAAAAAAAAACATTCAGTGTAACTCAGTGGAAGGTAGTGAAGAGGGATCCAGTCCACCAGGGACTTGCAAGATTTTAGAAGTAGGACCAAAGACAATACTCATACATGCTGTCACCTGAAAACCAGCAAGTAAAGCTGCAAGGTTCCTGGGAATTAAAGCTGCAAGATGCGAGGACAAGCTTGGCCTTCACAGAACCTCAGTTTAATGACTGCATTATGATAAAGTTAATAGAACTCACCAGGGAAATAATTTATCAAGAAAACAAGTTATGTAGAATGGCTTCTAAAAATGGCTTTGGGTCTGGGAATCTAACGGAAAATGTGTCAGTTGTTTTGCCATTCACACACCCCCTTCTGTGACTATGAGTACCTTCAGCGTTGAATGTCAGGACAACAGTGTAAAAGCAGCACTATTTGTTAGTCATTATGTCTCTTTTAGCAATAATGCATTTCTGGTAAAAATATCCCTATACTTTTTTTTTTAATTCCTAAACTGAGCTACACAGTCTTGAGGGTTTTAAAATGTCCCCATCCCATGCAATGCCCACCATGAATTAAATACTGTGATTTGCAGTGGTGCTGTTTACCATCAGAAATGCATGCTAGTACCATCACAGTTCTGTACATCCACAGTATAAATCCAGTAAGTAAGTCAAAAGGTGCTCTCAATGGAAGAAATTTCTAAATATTGCTAGTGTCAGCAATCTTACATGACTTGAGCCATTAATTACAAAATAGTTAGAAAATCATTTTTTTTGTTGTTTTGTTTTTAATATCTGAGGGCGTTTGAATCTTAGGATGTCAGAAATAAATAGGTTGCTCATCTGTGACCATAGTTCTAGGAGTGGTATATGGTTCACATCCACTCCCTGGCAGATCCACTGGAAAAACAGGTTACTCACCTGAAACTGTAGTTCTAGGAGGGGTGTATGGTTCATGCTCACACTCTTGGCAGTCTCACTTTAAGAGCTATTCTTGCTGGACAATCTTCAAGCTAAGCTCCTCCCACCACCCACATGGTATACTCCTCAGCTCTGCCCAGTGACATCAGATCATCTTGCATGCTGGAAGCAGGGATCATTGTGCCACTTGCCAGGGGAGGTCAGGTGGGTTGTGTGGATGTGAACCATATACCATTCATAGAACTATGGTTACAGTTGGGTAACCTATTTTTCTAGGGACATGGATATGGTTCACTTATCCACACTCGTGGCAGACTTCCACAAGTTCTCAGGGAGGAGGGGGCAAGGCACACACCCCTATTTGGTGAACAAAGATTGGAGAACTGGTCCCAAAAGCAGCATCCTGATGTGATTCAAGATCAATGCTGTAATGGGAGATGAAGGTGTGTGCTGACTTCCAGGTAGCCACCCAACAGATCTGTATGGGGACAACCCGGAAAGTAGCCATCAAGGCAATGGTATGTATGGTGGAATGAGCTCTCATCCCTATAGAAGGCTCCCAATCAGATAACGTATAGCAGAGGTTGATGGAGGAGACAATCCACGTGCCAGTCGTCTGCTTAGCTGCCGGCCTGCCAGGTGTGGCTCTAATGTATGTGACAAAGAGCTTCTGAGCCTCACCCTAAACTCTAGCTGTACGCTCTCTATAAGAAGAGTATGCTTACCACAGCTCCAATGTATAGAGCTTACGGTCGACCACCAAAGAAGGGTTGGTACAGTACACCAGTAAGTTAATCATCTGGTTAAGGTGAACCTCTGATACAACATTCGCGAGAAACTTCGTGTGGGGGCGAAGGATGACCTTGACCCTGTGGAAATCCAAGTAATAAGACTCTACCAAGAGCGCTTGGAGTTCATTGATCCTTCTGGCAGAGGCAATAGCCACCAAGAAGGTGGTTTTCCACAACAGGTGTGACATCTCATACCTGAGCATTAACTGGAAAGGCTTGCCCATGCCAAAACCAGCAACAGATCCCAAGGTGGTGGTGGTTCAGTCACCGGTGGGTTCAAGTGGTCCCGGCACCGAGGCTCACAGCAGCAACCAGAGGTAAACTCGCTGACTACCACTCCAAATAGGATGCTTACCTGCATTCCCACATTTGTAGAGTGCCTCCTTCCCCATACAAAATCCTCCTATTACCTTATAGCAGGCCAACCCTAGAGTGGTTCGTCAAATATGAGGTATCCCCCTCTCCTTCATGCAACTCCTGTTCCTTATCCCTCCTTTTATCTCTAGCTCTTTTTTCTCTTCTCCTCCTTCTTTTCCTTTTTCAATCCTGACCTTTTGACAACTTAAATACTCTATTGTGGGATTACTGTGTATAGACTAATCATGAGAACCTAATTGGTATATATTCATCAAGTAAATGAGAGGCCTGTGCTGCAATGTAATGTTCTCCTTGAATCCTTATCCCTACAAATGTTTGTGTCTAATTAAAGTTTATTGCAACCAGTCTGTTTTACACATAGTATATGCCTTCCTGAAGGCCAGTTGAGACCTGGACTCTGATAAGTATTGATGTAGTTTAGTGCTACCTTGTATTTTGGTTGTATCCTTTAAGGTGGCAGTATTATTAGCTATCTCGCTTTTGTTTGTCAGGGATTGAAGCTCATGGTATATTTGCTTCTGTGTATTATGCAAGCAATATGTTAAAAGTTGAAAAATTTCAATAAAATATTACATGATAAAAAAAATTGGTCCAGGCACCTAAAGAAGCACCCTGCCACCTTCTCCTGCACCAACGTCGATGTATCAGACCACTCCAGGTATGCAGAGATGGCTGCCAGGTGCATCCTGAGGGTCACTGATCTCAGCCCTAGCTGAGAGAGGGACCACAGATAGTCCAGGATGCTAGCCAAGGGGCAGGTAAGGGGATCAAGCTCCTTGCCCTGGCACCTAATGGAAAATCTTTTCTATTTAAAAGCATAGCACTGATGAGTCAATTTATTTTGGGATGCCTCCACAATGTGAAGCACACAGTCCAAAAGTCCCAAAGCCTGGAACTCTAGCCACTCAGAAACCAGGCTGTGAAGTGCAGAGACTGAAGGTCTAAGTGTAGGATCTTCCTCTGTTGACAGGACAGCAGATTTGGGTACAGTGGCAACTGCCACAGAGGTCTGCTGCTGAGACTGAGGAGATCTAGGCACCAAAACTGGCGGGGCCAGTCCAGTGCCATCAAGATCATCTGCACCTTGTCCCTCTGCACCTTGTTCACCACCTTGTTGATCAAGGTAAAGGGAGGGAAGGTGTAGAGTAGGCTTGGGATCCAGGGCCTCCCAAAGGCATCCCTCAATAGTATCCCAGACTGAGGGGCAGGCACAAAACAGCTTCAGCTTTGCATTCTCTCTGATGGACAACCCATCAGCGGGCAGCTTTGGAAGGAGCACCAGAACTTGCTGCCGGAGGGGCACCATTACCCCTACCCCCGCCTTTTTTTCGGGCCCTGACCAGGGAACTTAGTCTTGAGAAGTCAAGAGCATGAAAGGCTCTACTAGGGCTACTGATGGCTAGGCTGCTGTGATGGAAAGGGCTAAAACTGAAAAGGCTTTTTCTTCAGCCTCTGCCCTTTTTGCTCATTCTGCAAAGAGGCCAAAGAATCTAGGGTGGCGCTGGACTTCTCAATCCTGGTAAGGTGTCCCTCCACCCTGGGGCCAAAGAGGTTGGTGCCCAAGAAGGAGACATCAGCCAACCTGTGCTGGATGTCCGCCGTAAAAGAGGAAATCCTCAGTCAGCCCTGTAATGCATTGTGACAGCTGCTGACATGGCAAAGGGCGCAAGAATCACCCCCATCCAAGGTGATCTGAAGCTAGTGTTTAGCTAGCACTTGACCCTGGTCTCAAACCACTTTCATCACCATCTGTTTGTTGGCAGGGAGGTAAGGGAGAACAGAGTCTAGGACTCCCATCAGACAGTGACCAAAATGGGCCATCATTAGGGCACAGCTCACCTGCCAGAGACCAAGGAAGGATGCAGTATTGGATTTGCAGAAGATCATGTTGGCAACCAGACCCTGGGCCGAGGGGTGGTCCGAAAATCCAGACAAGGTGCCAGTAGGGACTGCATACTTGCTGACCATATGAGCAAAGGGTGCCAGGCAGGAAGCTGGATGCTGCCAAAGCTCCAGCGCAGGTCCCAAGATGGCCTCGGCCATCGGGAAAGTAACCCCAGGGGATTTGTTCCAGCAAAGTACCTCCGTGAAGGGATACTCAGCACTTTTCTGCACTGGCTCCAAGGGAACCTCCATGGACTCGGGCATAAGTCTGCGAAGTCCCCCAAAAGACACCGGCCCATGGTTGGTAGTCAGTTCTTTGACCAATTTCCCATTGAAGTCATGAGCCCTGGAAGATTGCATTGAGGACCCTTCAGGCTCATATGAGGAATCCTTGAATATGGCCCTCGAAACTGAGAGCACAAGGAATCCCTTGACCTCAAACTCAAGCGTCAACTGGATCTATGATGCCTAAGAGACATGCCAAAGGGGCAGTATACACTGCCCACACTGGGTTCGACTATTTGACCCTGGAAGGAGGCAACTCCTGAGAGGAGACAGGCAGGTCCACTGCTTGGCTGAGGCCCGGCAGGAGTCCTGGAGATTTAGTTATCATTGATCCCCTCTGACAATGGGTCGGCAGGGTCAAGAAAAATCTTGACTGCCTGCTCAACCTGTATCATGACCGACAAGCTTGCTGAGGGCAACGTGGAGTTAGCAGCCTTGCCCTCAACCAAAGGTTTGCCAAAGCCAAATGCTTGACAGCTGTCGAGTGATCGGGGGAGCTGACTGAATGGGAAGAGTGCGCTCCCACGACTGATGGCAGGACTTTTTGGATTTTGTAGTCTTACCATGGTGGGCAGGGCTCTTCCTGAAGGTCTGGAGGGTTCTGCACATCTCTCAAGTTACTGGCGAAAACCAGGCCCACACTGGCCCCCAATGGGGGCAGTGCAGTGACCAACGAGGATACCCGCCAAATGGCTGCCAACTGGGCCACGGACCCTGCAACCACAGGGGCCACCTTACATGCCTGCTTCAACTTTACCAGAGAGTACCGTTCAGCCAGCTAGCTAAGAAGAAGACGGGCATAGCAGTCTTCCAGGGAGCAGGGAAGCACAGCCTGGCACAGGCCACAGGCAGCAATGTCATGCTGTTTGCCAAGGCAGTAGATGCACGACACACGTGTATCCATTGGAGACATCTTTATTTATTTATTTATTTATTTAGAGATATCAAAATTACGAACCTCTGAGTCAGACTCATTTACAAAGGCTTCACGTCAACTTACAAACTGTACAAAATAGTGTTCAAAGATACAATACAGAGGCAGAGATGGAACAGTAATTACACGTATATACAACAAATACAGGTAACTCACCTGTAACAGGAGTTCTAGGTATGGTATATGTTGTTCATCCACACTTATTGGCAGGTATCCTTGCCGCTTTAAATCTTGCCGGAAGGTCTTCAAGCTGGCTCCTCCCACCCATCCGGGTGGTAAAACTTCTCGACTCCGCCCCATGACGCCAGATCTGGCCCGCTGGAAGCTCAGGTTGTGTGTCGAAGCCGGGGAGGTCGGGTGGGTCGTGTGGATGAACAACATATACCATTCCTAGAACTCCTGTTACAGGTGAGTAACCTGTATTTCTAGGGACATGGATATGTTGTTCATTCACACTTATTGGCAGACTCCTAGCAGTTCTCCGGGAGAAGGGAGGCAAGGTGCACACCCCCTACTTAGGGAATAGAGACTGTAGAACCGAGGCCCCAAAACCAGCATCCCGGCGTGTCTCAAGGTCGATGTGGTAGTGGGTGATGAAGGGTGTGTGCTGACTTCCAGGTAGCAGCCCTGCAGATTTCCTGGATAGGGACGTCCCTGGAAGCAGCCAGCGATGCAGCGGTATGGCGGGTAGAATGAGCTCTTATCCCTCTGGGAGGCCCCATGCCCGCCAACCTATAACAGAGATCTATGCAGGAGGTGACCCACCTGCTTATCATCCGCTTGGCTGCAGGTCTGCCAGGTGCAGCTTCAGCGTAGGTGACAAACAGCTGGCGAACCTCTCCCCGAATTTCAGCCATGCGCTCCTTATAGTAAGTGAGTGCCCCTCTAGGGTCCAGAGTATGGAGCCTATATTCGGCCTCCCGCGGTGTGTTTGGGGTAGAACACCGGCAGAGTCAAAACCTGGTTAAGGTGAAACTCCGACACCACCTTCGGAAGGAATTTTGGGTGGGGGCGCAGGACAACCTTGTCCCTGTGGAAGACCAGGTAAGGAGACTCGATGGAAAGTGCCTGGAGCTCTCCCATCCTTCTGGCTGATGTAATAGCCACCAAGAAGGCGGTCTTCCATGACAGGTGAGAGAGATCACACCTGTGCACTGGTTCGAATGGCTTACCCATGAGCTTTGCCAGTACCAGCAGTAGATCCCACAGAGGTGGAGATTCTCGCACCGGAGGGGAAATGTGATCAAGGCCTTTGAAAAAGCGCCAGACCACCTTCTCCTGCGCCACTGACTGCTTCCCGGCCTGCGCCCAGTAAGCAGAGATGGCTGCCAGGTGCACCCTTAGGATCGTCGACCTAAGCCCTTGCTGAGAAAGGGACCATAAATAGTCCAAGACGCTTACCAAGGAACAGGAGGAAGGGTCCAGGCCCTTGCCCTGACACCAAATGGAAAACCTCTTCCATTTGAAGGCATAGCATTTCCTGGTCGACTCCTTACAGGATGCCTCAACTACATTGAGGACCTCGTCGGAAAGACCCAAGGCCTAGAACTCTAGCCGCTTCAGGAACCAGGCCGTCAGGTGCAGGGATTGAAGGTCCGGATGGAACACCTTCCCCTGATTGACTGAAAGCAGGTCCGGGTGAGCTGGAAGCTGCCTCGGGAGCCTAGAGCTGAGGCTGAGGAGATCTGGATACCAGCACTGGCGGGGCCAGTCTGGGGCTACCAGAATCACCTGCGCCTTGTCCATCCTTGCCTTGAGAAGCACCTTGTGGATCAAGGGAAATGGGAGAAAGGCGTAGAAGAGGCCCGGGGTCCACTGCCTCGAGAAGGTATCCCCCTGCAGCGAGCCCTGCTGAGGGGGGCGGGCATGGAACAGCCTCAGCTTCGCATTCTCCCTGGAGGCAAACAGATCCACCTGAGGTGTGCCCCAATGGGAGAACAGATCTTGTACTACCTCCGGCAGGAGAGACCACTCGTGGGACACAGCCCCTATCTGGCTTAGGGCATCGGCCAGGGTGTTGGAGGCTCCTGCCACATGAATGGCTAGGAGATCCGCCTCCAGGCTGCGCACGAGTGACCAAATGCGGAGAGCTTCCTTGCACAGAGGCATGGGCGCATCCCCCAGGCAGGTTTAGGTAGTACATGTCGTGGTATTGTCCGTCTGGACCTGAACCATTTGACCCCGTAGAAACGGAGCAAAGGCGGTGAGAGCTAGGCGGACCGCTCGGAGCTCCAGCAGGTTGATATGGCATCGGGACTCCCACGGGGACCAGAGGCCATGCACTCTGTGCTCCCCCAGATGGGCACCCCAACCCATCAGAGAGGCGTTGGTCGACAGAGAGACCGTCGGCTCGGGGCGGACAAACAAGGTGCCCTCCTGCAGATGAGCTGGAACGATCCACCACTGGAGAGCGTTCCACATCCCCTGGGTCACCATCACTAGCTGGTCCAATGGATCGCAGCATTGAGACCACTGGCTGGCCAACCCCCACTGAAGGGGGCGCATGTTCCAGCGGGCCCAACGGACCACGCTGGTGCACGTCGCCGTGAGACCTAGGAGGCGCAGGAAGTTCGGGCAGGGCGCGATTGCCCAACCAGAAACAATCGGGCAAAGGAGGAAAGAACCTCGGCCCTGTCCGCCAGGAGCCATGCTCTGGCTCGATGAAGAGAATCATCTGCTTCAGTTCGAGTTCCGACTTGGCCTCATTGATGAGGAGGCCGATCTGAGAGCAAACCTGGAGGGCCAGATCTCTGGACCGCTCCACCTCTTGTCTGGAGGGGGCTGCTATCAGCCAATCATCCAGGTAAGGGTACACCCGGACCCCTCGGCGCCGTAGGAATGCTGTCACCACTGCCATGCATTTAGTGAAGACCCTGGGAGCAAGAGACAGGCCGAAGGGCATGGCTCGGAACTCGTAAAGGGATCCTTCTGTTCGAAAGCGAAGGAATCTCTGGTGAGACGGACGGATAGGGACGTGAAAAAACGCGTCCTGCAGGTCCAGAGAGCAGAACCACACGCCGCGTTCCAAGGATGGTATTATCTGAGCCAGAGTGACCATCCTGAAGGTCCGAGACCTTAGGAACTTGTTTAGGTCGTGCAGGTCGAGAATGGGGCGCCAGCCCCCCCGTCCGTTTTGGAACCAGGAAGTACCTGGACACAAACCCCGGGTCTGAGGGAGGGTCTGCCACCTCTCTGATCACCTCCTTCTCAAGGAGCAGAGCGATGTCGGCTCAGCGAGCCGACAATGAGGCTGCGGACCCCGAGGCCCCCCAGGGCGCGATGGCTCTGAAGGGCGGGGCCTGCTCGAACTCCAGAGGCAGGCCCTTCCCCACCACTTCCAACACCCACCGGTCTGTGGTGATAGCGGATCAGTCGGAAAGAAAGTGGCGAAGCTGTCCCCCACACGGGGGGAACCTGGGGTGAGGTGACGAGGTTGGGGGCGGCACCCCTCAACCCATCACTGAGCAGGCTTGGAGGAGGGACCGGCTGAGGGACCACCTGGGCCTTTACCTCCCTGCTTCCTGGAGGAGGAAGCCGTGGGCTTGGGTTTGGGATGCCATGCGCTAGCCTGCTAGCCCTGATGCTGCTGGGCCGGATGTGCCGCAGGTGCAGACGGATGAAAGGGCTTAGGTTGCGATCTGCGGCCCTTGTACCTCTGAGCGGATGAGACCAAGTCCAGAGTGGCATTGGACTTTTCGATCCTCTGGAGGTGACCTTCCACTCCAGGGCCGAAGAGGTCGGTCCCCAGGAAGGGGACATCCGCCAACTTGTGCTGGGTATCCGCTGTGAAGGTGGATATCCTCAGCCATGCCTGACGGCGCATAGCCACCGTGGCCGCGACTGACCTGGCGCATGAGTCACCAATGTCCAAAGCAGTTTGAAGTTGCTGCTTGGCCACTGCCCTGCCCTGGTCCCGCACCTGCTTAACCGTGGTCTGCAGGTCAGCCGGGAGATGATGGACTACCTCGTCCAGGGAGCCCAACAGGGCGTGAGAGAAATGTGCCATCAGCATGGCCGAGCTAACCTGACGAAGGCCAAGGGAGGACGCAGCGTAGACTTTTCGCCCGGTGTAGTCCAACTTCTTGGACTTCTTGTTGGGAGGTTTGTCTACGTCCCTGGCATTTCCAGCACGCCGGAAGACGCTGTCGGTAACCAACCCCTTGGCTGAGGGGTGTTCCAAGAAACCGGACAGGGAATCGGTAGGGACCGCATACTTCCTCGCCATCCTGGCCGAAGGCACAGGGCAGGAAGCAGGACGCTGCCCGAGCTCCAAGGCCGGGCCTACAATGGCCTCGGCCACCGGAAAGGCCTCCGTAGGAGAATCCCCTCGGTCCAATATCTCTGTGAGGGGATACTTGGCCCACTTGGATACGGGCTCGAGCTGCATCCCGATGGACTCTGAGATGAGCCTAAGCAAACCCATGAAGGACGAAGGGCTATCATCCAGTGACTGACCTCCTGAGGACTCCAAGTCGACCCGCCTGGAGAACAAGGAGGAATCGTTGTCGGACTCAGAGGAGTCCGCAAACAGCTGCCTTGGGCCTGAGCCACCCTCCACCTGCCGAGGGCGATCGGGAGTGACGGTGACAGACAGCCTATGGGGCAGACCCTGGGCCGACTGAGAATTCTTGGTCGGGGCCCCAAACAACGGCTGTGGAGGCGGAGGTTCCACCGGAATCGGTGGGGCAGCCGGTTTCAGCCGAGCAACAGGCCTGGAAGCAGGCGCCTCGGCTAAGGCGGGGTTGCTGGCGCTCGGTGATAGCCACTGGTCGGCTTGCTCCCGGACAGAAGAAGCTGATGCCACGAGGTCTCGATCGTCGACGCACTCTGCGTCAAGCCTCCCCTCGTCCGAGGAGGAGGGACGCAGGCGACGCCGCCACAGCAGTGCCGAGACTGAGACCGCCTATGACAGCGGGATCGACTGGACCAAGAAGAAGTCCGAGACCGAGACCGCGAACCTCGGCTTTTCCGAGGAGGGTTCAGAGGTAGGGCGGGGGAAACTAGCTCTCCCCTCGACTCGGAGGGCTCAACCGTGGACTCCGGAACCGGAGGTACGAGCAAGTCCACGGACACCTCAACCATCGCCAGGGGAACCGGGGAGTGAGGGTTTTCGGCTTCACCGGTCGACAGCCCGTCTGACGGGTCGAGAAAAATCTTGACTGCGTCGACGGGAGTCTCGGTCAACCGACCTGACGGGGACGCCGTGAAGCCAGTGGCCGAAGCCGAAGGATCGACCGAAGTTGATGGTCGACTACTCGGTGAGAGGGACCTCTCCCGCTCCCAAGAGCGTCGACGGAGGGACCTACCTTTGTGGTCCTTCTTCTTGGACCGAGAGGAAGGCCCTGAAGATGTTGGTCCCTCTCCCTTAGTGGAGAGGGACAGACAGAGCTCCTTAAAAGAAGCTGAATAGGAGGATCCCAGGGAGAGTGGGATAAAGGCCGCGGCCGAGGAAGACGAAGATGTGGCCTGCGCCGCCTCCTCCTCGAGGGCGATCATCTGCTCAAGCTGTTCCGCCGAGCCGGTCGCCGCGGAAACCGCCAACCGGGCCCCCTTTGACTTTACCGGAGGATAACGTCTTTTGGGGTGCCCAAGTTGCAAACGGGCGGCACGGTCTTCCAGGACGTAGGCCGAAAAAGAAGAGCACAGGTCGCAAGCCTGTGGGTTGTGCTCAAGGCCCAAGCAGTAGATGCACGTGGAGTGCGGATCCGTCCGAGGCATTTTCTGCCCGCATGGGCACCTCCGAAAACTGGGAGTCGATTTGTCCATCGCAGCTGCGAGAGAAATAAATGACCGAAGTCTTGAAAACCTTAAAAGTAATTTAGGGAAAACCGAAGAAGTAGGAACCAGTCTTATATGCAGAGCGTTAAGGAGGGAACCTGAGCTTCCAAGCGGTAAGGAAGATCTGGCGTCATGGGGCGGAGCCGGGAGTTTTACCACCCGGGTGGGTGGGAGGAGCCAGCTTGAAGACCTTCCGGCAAGATTTAAAGCGGCAAGAATACCTGCCAATAAGTGTGGATGAACAACATATCCATGTCCCTAGAACTATACATTAGCAAGTAGTAAGTAAAATACAGGTGTTCAAAAGTTGGGGGAGAAAAACAGTGGGAGTGCAATGTTCAGAGGATTAGCAGGATGGAGATCCTTTGTCATAGCCCATGAGCAGTCAAGGACTTAGGTTCTTGTTGTACTGGACACACCACTTAAAGCTGGCTTAGAATCCCTGAGATCCATGATGTCGACGTCAGAGACAGAACTGAGGATACACTTTGTTTAAGTCTGCAGAAGAAGTTAGCCTAATGGCACACCTGAAAATTATATTCGGGCCTACACCATGCACATGGCTGCAAAGGAGGAGACCTGACTCTTCCAGTGAAAAGGAAGATCTCAAGTCCCGGAGCTGGGCAAGGGACATATCACCCAGATGGTGGGAGTAGCTTAGCTTAAAGACTGTCGTGAAACAGCTGGGAGACTGCCATGAATGTGGATAAGTGAACCATATCCATGTCCCTTGAACAGTCTGATGTGCTGGAATGTCTTTAAGCTAAGTTCCTCCAACCACGAAAGCGGTATATTTATTTAGTTTTTGATGACCAGGTGGGTGCACTAGCCATAACAATGACTATTTTCAGGCACGACCCGGGAGGGTACAAAACAGAAACAAACAGATAACAGGTTACAATATATGAATTCACAATATTCAAATGTAGGAATACAAACAAGCTGGAGATTAAATAACAGGCATAGTAAAATATGTAACGAAGTCAAAATAAAAATAAAGAGAGTAAAAATTACAAGAAAGCAACTAACATTTAGGTAAGGTCATAAGTCCTAACATTACCAAGGAAGTCTAAGAGGATTATAACTAGGTGACAGAGTCATTATAGTAGTCAATACAGGATAATGCGGGAAGATTGGAGTTGAAATAGGGTTGAAAGAGGAGGGTAGGATAAGACTGGAAGATGGGAACCTAGTGAGAGATAAAAGTCCCTAGGTAATAAGAAGGTGGAAAACAGGTGGTAGGAAGAAAGAGCTATGCATTGGTAAGGGTCAGTAAACTAAGAAGTGGTGTAGGTGCAGGAAACATAAGGAGAGGAGACGAAGGCTAGGGTGGTTTGAAACAGGAGCAACAGCAGGAGTCTAGAAGATAGTGTTGCAGCAGTTTTTTAAAGGAGGCACGGGATGATGCTAAGCGAGTACTTGGGGGAGGGAGTTCCAGAAATGGGGGGCACGACAGGCAAAAGCACTAGCACCTTTGGACGTTCGTTATCTGGGGATGTGGACTGGGGCATTATCAGCGGAACGAAGACCATAGCTGGATGTTTGGTTTAGAAATAGTCCTGCCAGTGGCTTGGGAATTTGGGATCTGATAATGTCATCTATGAACGATCCGTAAGCATATGATCTAGATGCAGAAGGGGAAAGCCAACCAAGATCAGAGTAGAGGAGGCAATGTTGTTTCGACCGAGGCGAGGAGGATGCATAGTGACAGATGTTATTATAGGTAACATCTCATTTTAGAAGACTCGATTTACTGGCGGAGGCATAAGTTACGATGCCGTAGGTGAGAGACAGTAGGAGTAAGCCACGAGCTATGACAAGCCTAGCAGATGGTGTGAGCACATAGCTAGTCCGGTAGGCAATGCCAAGTTTCATGTTTACCAATTTGCAAGTCTGCCGAATACGGAGGTTGAAGTTAAGAGTAGGATCAAGGGTGATACCAAGATATTTAAAAGAGTTTACTACCCCAACAGATGAGCCATTAGCAGAGGAGACTTTGAATTCAGATTGGGAGAGTTTGAGTTTAGTATTAGAACCATATAGTATGGCTTCAGTCTTTCCTTCGTTCAGGATGAGCTTATTTGTCAGCAGTCATTGTTGAATAACTAGGAGATCATGGGAGAGTCGTGTGTTGATGTCAGTTATATTCTTCGCACTGGTGTACAGAACAATATCAGCTGCATATAGCAAGGAGTCTGTGTGAGCAAGGTTGGAGGTGATATTGTTTATAAATATAGAAAAGAGCAGGGGGCCTAAGATGGACCCTTGCGGCACTCCAATACTGATGGAAGCTTTGTCAGAGAAAGTTGAGTTAAATTTTATTGTCAGAGTCCAGTCAGCTAGGTAGCTGCTGAACTACCTAACAACATTTGGTGAAAAATCTAGTGATTTAAGAGTTGTTAGGAGAATGGGGTGGTCACCTAAGTCAAACGCTTTAGTCATGTCAATGAAAATGGCCCCAGTGAGGAAGCCAGAGGCCACGGCCAGTAGAGCATCAGGCATAAACTTGAGTAGTGCAGTAGTGGTGCTATGACCTTTATGGAATCCATGCTGGGCAGTTGTAAGAAGGTCAAATTGCTGGAGAAAGTCAGTGGTTTGAGTGGCAATAAGTTTCTCATGAATTTTACTAAGAACTGACAGGATGGCAATTGGCCTATAGTTGCAGGGATCTTTACAGTCACAGTTCTTGAAAACTGGGGTGATCCTAGCTGTCTTTCAGATGTCCGGGAACATGGCTTTGGCAGAGGGAGAGAATAAAACTCTTGGCTAGAGGAGCAGCTATTTAGGGGGTGGCAAGTTTTAGGAGCTTAGGTTCGAGGTCGTCAGACCCAGTGGCAGCAAACTCCGAGATATTATTGAGCAATCTTAAGACATCGCGGTAAGACACTGACTTGAAAAATAATTTAGGTGTCATGACATCAGGAGGGGGGGGTGGAGTTAGATAGAACAGGGAAGGAAGAGGTGTATTTAGTAAGATCAGAGAATTGAGCATTGAAGAAGTTTGCAATGGTATGGGGGTTGTTACAGTGTACGCCATTTAGCAGCATGTCATTAGGAGTAGGGGCCTGGTTAGAACCCAGGAAGGACTTTATATGGGACCAGAACTTTTTAGAGTCACCAGAGGAATTTGTTAATAATTCCTTCCAATAGGCACTTTTAGCCCTTTTAATATCCTTCTTACAAGAATTTTGCAATGCTCTACAGGTATTTAGGTCAGCAGGTAATCCAGAGTTCCTATAATGGAGCCAGCTTTTGTCCTGCTGCCAGAGTTTGGAGGACAGGTCAGATTTTAGCCAGCGGGTATGACAATTTTTTACCCTACTGTTTGCAAGGGGACAGTGTTTATGCCGAAGCGTAAGAAAGTGAGTGAGGAAGAGGTTTAGAGCTGTATGGACATCACTAGATTTGAAAAGAGGGGACCAGTCAATAGCACTGACATTAGTTAGGAAAGCCTGTGGGTTGAGGTGAGAGTAGTTTTGGAAGGTAATAATACGTGAATTGGATGAAGGTGGCCTACTCTTACCCCATATGCAAAATGTAGGGGAGTAGTCGGTGATGGCATCAGCTAGTACTCCTGAGGAGATTATATTCTCAGGATGGTTTGTCATTATCCAGTCCAGCAGAGTACCGGAGTTCATTCGCAGGGCAGTTCTGGCAGGATCACCGAGCAGCTGGTGCAGGTTGAAACTTTGAAGCCTGGTTAGGGATGTGGGTTGAGAGTTACCTAGCCAATTTATGTAGATGTCCCCAAGTATTAGGACCTCATTTCTCTCAGAAAGAAGAGAGGTTTGTTTCAATAATTCATCAAGACCAGTTTGGCCTCGGGGGGGGGGGGGTTATAAGCACAAACAATATGTAGTTTTTTAGAGCCGAGAGAAAGGACAGCATGTAGTGCTTCACAGGTTGGTTAGAGGAGATCAGCAGATGGCTGAGAGATGGAGGTGATCTTCAAAACACATAACCATGCCACCTCCTCTTTTGGGGGCAGGTCTATCCAATCTCAACAGGTTGTAAGATCGAAGGCAGCATAGTAAGTCGGGGTGGACATTTTGAGCCAGGTTTCAGTAAGACAGATGATGTCAGGACTATGGAGAGCTGCCCAAGACTCCAATTCAGCTAGGTTGTGCACAAGGCTTCTAATATTATGGTGCACCACAGTGAGACCTTTGACATTGGTAAATGGATTAGGTGAGTTGTTTACAGGTCCTGGGTCAGAGTGAACATCACCTGACAGCAATAGAACCAGTAGGAGGAGATACCATAGTTTGCGTTGCTGGAAGGGCCATAGAGTACAAGTAGGCAGGTGACAGTTTTTAGGGCACAAGCAACCATTTGGATCCAGGTCTTATTTAATAGCATCGGTGTAGGGTGACAATTTTGAGGAGGCATCAGTGGGAGATTTGAGAATAAGAAGTCATGGGACTGAAAATCTGGGATAGCCGAGGAGGCTCGAGGTAGAGTAGGCATACATAGGTGGATCGATACCAGTGAGGTCACGAAGAGGGACAGCAGCAAGTATGGTTTCATAATGGAGAGGATTTGGGATTTAGATGCCAGAATGGGTTTAAACCAAGCAGACACAAGAAAAGAAAGAAATCAGATAATCAAATCACAGCTACGGCAGACTTTATGCCTAATGTAGCTTAAAGACACCCAGGATTAGATGAATATTATTTGTAGCAAGGGCAGTGGTCAGAACTGCAGCAGTGACAGAAGTGGTGATGTTCAAATGCCTCTGATAAAGCTTGGGAAAGGCGGTGATTAGAATTAAGGTGAGAAACGGCTAGAGGGCAATTCCAGAGAAGGCAGTCTGAGATTTAGAGAGAACTACAATTAGCAGGCTTGAGCTGTAAGTACACCTAGCTAAGATATCTAGGTCATGCTGCAGGCTAGATCAGGGATAGAGGGAGACAAAGACACAGGACAGCCAATCAGATGTGAGATAAAGCAAGGTGGGCGGAGTGATAGTGTACTTAAAGGAGGCCTGGGGGGGGGACCTTGAGTAGAGATAGCAGTTGAAACAGCAATGTTAAAGCAATAGGAAAAGGCACACCAATCAGTATAGAGTTCAGAAAGCAGGCAGACCAATCAGGGTTTGCCTAAGAAACGCCGCACCAATCAGATGCTGTAAAGGCAGAAGCGGATGTACCTTGGAGAAGTATCCTGGGAAGCGAGCCAGGCGGGCAGCTGGAGCTTGCGGCTTTTGGTGGGCGGCATCGGCCGGAGAGCTGGCCGAGCGCACCACCGGATGATCCTGCAGCACCGCTCAGGTGCTTGCCCCTGGAGAGAGAGAGGAAAACAAGACAAATATACAGGTTTCAGGACAAAGGGGTGGGCATCAGGCTGCAGACAGTCAGCAGGGGCTGGGGGTGAAAGACAGCCGACAGTTAACATGGGGTGGGGGTGAAGAAAAAATTACTCACCTTAGTAATGTTGTTTCTTCTAATGGAGTCTTGCTGTATTCTGACTATTGCAGTGCAGTGATATCCAACCTTTGAACTGCCCCGGAGAGGAAAGAGTTAACTTTCCATGCAAGGCATGGAACGCTGAACTCGAGCTCGGTTGAGACTCTGTCTGTTGTTGTTTGAACCCAAACCGCCAGGTCTTTACGAGCTATACTCACTGGGCGTCCTGTGTGGAAACTGTAAACTCACACTAGCCAACTGGCAACTAAATTTAATAAAAAGATTTTTTGGTTCCAAGGCAAAGACTCAAGTCAGGAAACCCAAAAAAAAAAACACAACACACACCCAAAAATAAGAGGGTGAGGAAAAGGGGGCACCTCTAGGGTGCCAACACTGTTCCTGCCCACCCACATCCCAAAACCCAGGTTCTGAGAGGGGAGGCAGGGGGGAGGTCAGAATACAGCAAGACTCCATTAGAAGAAACAGCATTACTAAGGTGAGTAATTTTTTCTTCAAACAACATGAAGTCTTGCTGTATTCTGACTATTGCAGACTACCAATCAGTACCTCCATGGAGGAGGGACAGAACCTACTTTGGGAACAGGCTCTGAAGCACTGCTGTGCCAAACCGAGCATCACTCCTAGCCTGGATATCCAGAGAGTAATGCTTGGTGAAAGTATGCACCGTTTTCCAGGTGGCTGCTTGACAAATCTCTAAGATAGGAATATCCCTGGCAGCAGCCAGGGAAGCAGCTGTACCTCTAGTAGAGTGAGCCCTCAGGCCTGAGGGTGGGATTCTACCTAATTTTTCATAGCAGAATTGTATACAAGAGACAATCCACCTGGCAATAGATCTCTTAGTGGCAGGTTTTCCCTTGCCAACCTCACCATAAGCGAGGAACAATTGGAGGGAGTCAAACCTGTGACCCTTGGTGCACTCTATGTAGTAGCTAAGGGCCCTTTTCACATCCAGGCTGTGTAGCCTCCTCTCCCCAGAGGAGGAGTGGTCAGTGAAGAAAACAGGAAGAGACATAGACTGATTAAGGTGGAAATCTGAAACCACCTTAGGCAAAAACCTCTTATTAGTCCTGAGGACCACCTTATCTCTATGGAAAGAGATAAAATCAGGCTCCACTGACAGGGCCTGTAACTCACTTATGCGTCTAGCAGAAGTAATGGCTACCAAGAACACAGTTTTCCAAGTCAAGTACTTAAGCTCTGCTGAGGCTCAAAAGGGGTTGCATAAGCTGGGCAATGCAAACATTAAGGTCCCAAGCAGGGGCAGGGGCCCTGAAGGGAGGATTGGTATGCAGCAAACCCTTGAAGAATTTACAGAATACAGGGTGAGCTGAAAGGAAGAGGGCTTGCCTGCTGATAAGAAGGCAGAGACAGCTGCCAGATGCACTCTAAGTGTAGCTGGTCTGAGTCCCAAGCTATTGAGATGAACCATATAGTCCAGGACTGTAGGCAACCCAGCAGACTCTGGAGAAATATGCTTACCAAAGCACCAAATAGTAAACCTTTTCCATTTGGAGTTGTAAGTCTTTCTAGTGGAAGGCTTTCGAGAAGCCTTTAGAATATCCAGAACACCTTGAGAGAGATGTAAATCAGCAAACTCTAACTCTTCAAGAGCCAGGCCTTGAGATTGAGAGATTTGAGATTCGGATACCACACCCTCCCCTGAGAACAGGTCAACAGGTTGTAATTCCTGGGAAGAGACAGGGGAAGGTGGACTGCTAAGGACAGCAAGAGAGGGTACCAGGGCTGTCTGGCCCAGTCTGGAGCAATCAGAATCACTTTGCAGGGCTGAGATCTGATTTTGACTAGTACCTGAACAGGAGAGGGAAGGGGGGAAAAGCATACAGGAATTTCCCTTCCCAACTGAGGACTAGAGCATCCAGGGGGACTGAGCCCAACACTGGGGGTCTGCAGCAAAAAAGAGGAAGTTGGTGATTGTCTGGGGCTGCAAAAAGATCTATCTGTGGAGTGCCCCATCTGGAGAAGATCACCTTCAAAATTAGGGGATCCAGGGACCATTCGTGATGGCCCTGAGATATCCTGCTGAGAGCATCTGCCAGGACACTGTCCTTCCCTGGGAGGTGCACTGCTATCAGAGAGGTATTCAGGGAATAGGCCAGAGACCACAACTTCATTGCTTCTGTGCACAAGGCCGTAGACCGAGTGCCCCCTTGCATGTTGATGTACCACACTGTGGTGGTATAGTCTGTCCTGATCTGAACTAGTTTGTTCTGAACAGCCTTGGAAAAAACTTGAAGTGCTAGAAACACTGCTCTGAGTTCTAAGAGATTGATGTGAAGCAGAGATTCTTGAGGTGACCACAACCCTTGGGTGGTCAGATCCCCCAAGTGTTCTCCCCAGCCCAAGAGGGAGGCATCTGTGGTAAGGATTAGAGAATGAGACTGAGTGACAAAGGGAACTCCTTGCCTTAGGTTGTCCTGATCCTGCCACCATTGCAAAGCCTGGATCAGGGTTCGAGTCACTGGGATTAGCTGGTCAGAGAATCCTTTCTCTGGGACCAGAAGGCTCTTAAGTGGAACTGGATGTCCCTCATCTGAAATCTTGCTCCTTGGACCACTGCCGTAGAGGCAGCCATGTGGCCCAGGAGCTGCAGAAAATGCCTTGCTGGTCAAGACACCTGAAGGGTGAATGGAGAGGCCAGTGTCACAAGGGTCCTTGCCCTGTCCAGGGGAAAGAAGGCTCTTGCCCTTATTGTATCCAGCTCCGCCCCTACGAAGGTGAGGAGCTACACTGGCTCTAGAACTGACTTTGAAAGATTTAGGAGGAATCCTAGAGAAGTGAGCAGTTGCTGAGTTATCTGTAGGTGTGACTTGACTTGGTCTGGAGACTGACCCACTATGAGCCAGTCGTCCAGGTATGGAAAGATGGAGATCTTTTTTCTCCTTAGGAAAGCAACCACCACTGCCAGGCATTTTGTGAACACCCTTGGAGCTGATGTTAGGCCAAAGGGCATTGCTCTGAATTGATAGTGGCCTGAGGGCAACTCGAACCTGAGGTACTTTCTGTGGGAGCATCTGATGAGAATGTGGAAACAGGCATCCTTGAGGTCCAGGGAGACTAGCCAGTCCCCTGGCCTTAGAGAGGGTAGAATTATTCCCAGAGTCACCATTTTGAACTTTGGCTTTAAAAGGTGCTTGCTTAAATATCTGAGATCCAGGATGGACCGCCATTCTCCTGTCTTTTTGGGGGTTAGGAAGTACCTGGAGTACAATCCTTTTCCCTTGTGTAGGGGTGGAACCCTTTCTATGGCTCTGAGAGCCAAGAGGGAAGAGACCTCTACCTCTAGGGCAAGGGCCTCTGAAGGATTTGCAGGTGGAAAGGATCTGGTTCTCATCTTGGGAAATTGTTTGAAGCTGAGAACCAGTCCCTGGCTTACTACTTCCAGGACCCATTTGTCTGATGTTAAAGACATCCAGTCCTGGACAAAGTAAGCCAGCCTGCTCCCTACAGGTAGTGGAGAATCGGCCCGGACAAACCCATCAGGGTGCCTGTTTGGCAGGGGCTTTAGACAGAGGGGAGGTAGCAGGCCTGCTTATACCCCGTCTGCCCCTCCCTCTGAAGAACCCCCTCTGAGCAAAGGCGGAAGAGTAGGCCTGGGCTTGGTAGAAAGGCCTATGAAAAGGCCTGCCCCTGGAATGCTGCCTCTGGGGAGTGGCTTGCCTTTCCTTGGCCTGAGCACTCCTATAGGTGGTCCTGTACTCATCCATTTTCTTCATGTAGTTCTCGGTCTGCTCCCCAAACAGAGAATTACCAACAACAGGAAAATCCATGGCCTTAGTCTGGGTATCCTGTGACAGGCTAGTATATCTGAGCCAAGCCATCCTACGAAGGGCCACAGATGTAGCCATGACTCTAGATGAAACATCATTGGAGTCCACTGCAGCATGAAACTGCACCTTGGATGACTCAATACCATCTGCAGCCACCTGCTCCAACTCCTTGGCAAGCTGGTCAGGGACCTGTTTAGCTAGAGCCATCACAGTGTCCCATCTAGACTTCTGGTATCTAGCTGTGTAGGCCATATAATTAGCCTGCCTGAGTCCCAAAGATGCTGCCATGTACTGCTTCTTTGCATTGGCATCAATCCTCCTGGAGTCCTTATCTGGGGGTGTGTGAAGCCAAGGGTATATTTGCCTTATCACAGGCAGCAGCCTGCACTACCCCAACATGGCTGCATTGCTGGGAAAGGAACTCTGTATCTGAGCCTGAAAGAGTATACCTCTTGTCCATTCTTCTGTCCACAGGAGGTATGGAATTAGGAGTTTTTAAAATTTTAAATGTCTGTTTCCCAAAAGACTTATGGAGGGGAATAGACAGTCTCCTGGGCTCTGGGACGTCCATCATCTCAACATAATCAGGCTCCTCCTGATTCTCTGCTGCTTCCTCCATAGGAAGCTGGAGAGTTTCAGCCACTTTTTTGTAAAACATAAAGTGGGACGGGGACTCAGAAAGCCTAGGAGAAACACCTGAAGGTCTGTCTGGGGAGATGTCCGGGTCAATGGGCACATCCAGACTTTCATAATCACCATCACTATCCTCATACTCTCCCTCCTCCGGTTCATAAAAATCCTCTAAATTATAATCCAGAACCGGGTGAACCAACCGAACCGAGCCCCTAACTGATGGTGTCGGTTCAGTCGGAACCGAAGTTAGCGACTGAACAATCCATATCGCTTTGGCTACTTCATCAGCGGTCGGAGAAAGAACTTGTGGGTCCAAACTGGCTGACTTATCCCTTCTTTTTCTTTTAACCAGAACCAACTCCTCAGAGTCAGTTCTCCTTTTGCCTGAAGAAGTTTCGTCCTGGTCAGAGGGCACTCCTTCTGGTTCGGTTGGAGCCGAACTGGGCTGGCCATCCGGGTCAGCGGACTTCTTGGCCTCCCTTTCCCTCAGCCTACCTACTCTCTTTTCCAGGGTAGCTGTGGGAAAACTTTGCAAATCTGGCAGTCTGAATCGAGGTGGTCAAACCCCAGACAATAAACACAGGTGGTGTGGGGGTCAGCCTTAGCAAAAGCTTCTCCACACACACTACAGTGTTGAAACCCAGTGGGCCCGGTTTTTCTTTTGGGTTTCTCAGACATGGCCAGTCCTAACCAAACTTACCCTTTTTTCGGCAATCCGCCAGGCAAGACACCCCTATCGGTTCCTGACCGTGTTACGGGTCGTGGAAAAAGTAACGAAATCCATTTTTTTTAGAACCGATAAGGACCGGTTACCACACTCTAAAAAGCAGAACAAACTTTTTTTTACAAACCTGATCGGTTCAAACCGAACCGATCCGATGTTTACAAGTTCCACACAGAAACTAATAATAATAAACCTATCTAGTACTCACGGTACCACAGACAGAGACCGAACCGACAGGTTAGATAGAAGAAATTCGGTTGAACCGAGGGAGAAAGTGACACTTTAACCGACTAAATTGAACCGAGCGAAGGAGAAATCTCTGGAGCGACTGTTCAGTGAGGCGGAGTAAAGAATCTGGCGGTTTGGTTTCAAACAACAACAGACAGAGTCTCAACCGAGCTCGAGCTCTGCGTTCCATGCCTTGCATGGAAAGTTAACTCTTTCCTCTCCTGGGCAGTTCAAAGGTTGGATATCACTGCACTGCAATAGTCAGAATACAGCAAGACTTCATGTTGTTTGAAAGAGAAATTATTTAACATTCCACAGATCAGGATGGCCAAGGAGGGGTTAGACAGAGACAACAGGCTGAAAGGAGGGTGGATACCAGGCAAGGTGAGGGGTAGCTACGTGGGGTAGGGTTACAGGTCACAGAGCAGGCTGAGATTTAGATCCAAGGAGAAAATTGAAAGAGCTAAGAAAGGGGGTTGGGACAGAAGCAAGGAGCAGAGGATTTGCACACACAGAAATCAGCAGAAATTAGGCTAGGATTTATTAGGATGTAGGAGCAAGTCAACTAGTAGCATATTACATTAGTAAGGAGCACTTTCATTTAAATACAGGCAGGCTAATGTTTTAAAGCATGAAACACTTCCAAATTTAAATGCAGGCTAATCTAGCATCAGACTAAACAGTGAAGAATTATCAGTGATTAATGCAGTATTACAGCAGCTTATTACATGAAAAGTTAAGCAAAGAAAAACCTTGATTAGAGATAGCAGGCGAAACAGCAATGTTAAAGCAACAGGAAATGGTGCACCAATCAGTATAGAGTTCAGAAAGCAGGCAGACCAATCAGGGTTCGCCTAAGAAACGCCGCACCAATCAGATGTTGTAAAGGCAGGAGCGGCCGTACCTTGGACAAGTATCTTGGGAAGAGAGCCAGGCGGGTGGCTGGAGCTTTTGGTGGGTGGCGTGACCTTAGAGAGCTGGCCGAGTGCACCATCAAATGATCCTTTAGCCCGCTCAGGCACCTTGAAGTATCTGGAAAGAGCCAGGTGGGGCGGCTGGAGCTGTGGCTTTTGGCAGGTAGTGACGGCCGTAGAGTTGGCTGAACACACCGCCGGATGATCCTGTAGCGCCACTTACGCGGTTGCCCCTTGGAGAAGTATCCGGGCAAGAGAGCCAGGCGGGCGGCTGGAGCTTGCGGCTTCTTGTGGGTGGCCGTGACTGTAAAGCTGGCCGAGCGCACAACCGGATAATTTTGTAGCGCCGCTCTGGCGCTTGCCCCAATCAGTATAGAGTTCAGAAAGCAGGCAGACCAATCAGGGTTCGCCTAAGAAATGCCACATCAAACAGATGCTGTAAAGGCAGGAGCGGACGTACCTTGGAGAAGTATCCGGGGAAGAGAGCAAAGGCGGTGGCTGAAGCTTGTGACTTTGGCAGGCGGCCGTGAGAGCTGGCTGATCGCGACCTGACGGATGAGATCTGCAGCGCACTCCAGGCGCTTGCCCCTGGAGAAGTATCCAGGGAAGAGAGCCAGGAGGGCGGCTGAGCTATGACTTTTGGCGGTTGGTGGTGGCCATACAGCTGGCTGAGCGCACTGCCAGATGATCCTGTAGCTCCGCTCAGGTGCTTGCCCCCTGGAAACATATCCGGGGAGGACAGCCAGGTGGGCGGCTAGAGCTTGAGGCTTTTGGCGGCGATCGTAGAGCTTGATGAGCGCACCGCTGGATGATCCTGTAGTGCCCCAACTCCATCCCGTGTTATCAAATCTTGCATGCTAGAAGCAGGAATCTGTGTGCCACCTGACAGGGAGCCTGTATGGGTTGTGTTAATATTTACCTATTCCTGAAAGCAGTGGGCCAGCCTTCCCCCCCACTGGTAATGGTTGGGTGACCTGGGCAGAATTGTCATGGGGTTTTGTTTTGGCTGAGGCATGGGGGCTGGTGCTGTAGCAGCATGCTTAGAGCCCCTTCCACCTCAGGCCCTGTAGTAACCTCTGTGGGCTGGTACTCATAGAATGCATAGGGGGCACTGGCTCTTGGGAAGTAATCCCTACCCCTGCCTCCCTACCATAAGACCTGTATGAAGTGGGGGCCTTTTCATTTTCAGTGTTGCTTTTGTAACTGGTTTTGTATTCATCCACTTTTTCCATGTATGCCTCTGTTTCGCCACCAAAAAGAGAATCTCCTTCAAACTGTAAATCCACGTCTTTTGTCTAATGGTCCTGGGAAAGGGTCATTGCCCTTAGCCAGGAGAGTTGCCTCAAAGAAACTTCAGGAGCTAAGACTCTTGAGGCAGTGTCTTTTGTGTCCACAGCCTTGTGGAGGTGGTATTTCATGGCATCCAGGTCAGACTCTGCTGTGGTAGTGAGGTCCTGTGCCAATTCACCATTAGCCTTCTCAGCCAGTGCCAAGTAAGCTACATGTCTAATGAGCAGTGAAGCTGATGTGTTAACTTTTTGGCCACAGTATCCGATTTTCTGGAGTCCTTTTCAGGGAGCTGTGCAAAGAAGGGTCCATTATCGCTCTCACAGGCAGCTGCATGGATTACACCCTGATGATCAGTGTAGGCATACAAGTAATTCCATCCCTTCTCTGTCCACCTGATACTTGAGTTTGAATTCCACAGCCCCCACTTCCATACTGTGTGACCCTGAGCAAGTCACTTCACTTCCTTGTGCTCCCAGGTCACACCTGGAAACAAGCTTCAGCTTAGTGTACCGTTCCTGGTTAAACAATTTCCCTTTTGCCAGGAGCTGGAAACGAAATTTACAATTTTTAAAGCCTTTTGGTCCTGTCTTTTTCTTGGGTCTATCAGACATGCCAATTTCTGAAAACCCTTTGAGAAACAAAAATCAATCGGCTCCTAAAAACCGAAGTTCTGACAGAAAAAAAAGAAGTTCTGTCAGAAACATAAACTCGTGAAAACATAATTCCTTTTACCAGGAACTGCTAAACCTATAACCAAAAATTACCAGTAGCAGTTGTAAAATACACAGGTATGAGAAATCAGTCTAGTTCCCTCAAAATGGGAACTCAATGTCGTTGAGATAAAGAACCACTAAAAGTGGTTGCAATTACACAAAAAAAGCCTAAAAAATAAAAAGAATAATAGCGGTTCCCCAAAGGCGGGGACTGTGCCTATGACAGGCTTTCTCCGGGACCTGGGAACTGAAATGGAAACTGGAGAAAAGTAACATATGACTAAAAATATTAAAAATCCTAAACTAATGTAGAGTTATCTAACACTAAATACAACTATGAAATCACACACTAATTCAAAGAAATAAAATGCTTCTGGTGACCAGAATACCAGAGCTGAATTAGGTGGTGACCGCTCTCTTCAGGCGGAGAAACAAATCTCTGCTAACGGCCTAAAATGGAGCATGACACCAGTGCAGAGTTTGAACCTTAGTTCTAAATTCTCTAATTTGTATAAGGTTCTATCCCCAGAGCATCTCTCTGTGCTGGAAATAGGTGCTAAGTGTAAACATTAAGTGAAGAATGTGAGTTTAGAATATTTTTATTGCTGTGCCCTGTGTCATGACTGATCATGGATATGGCTTTGACTGTGGTGGACAAGTTAACCTGACAGTGACCAATGATGAAAATCCATAGGGGAGGGCTTTAATTTAGCTATGTTTACAAAGATGTTTTCTTTACTAAGGTGGTGCATGTCTGCGCTGCCCCTACCTTGGGAGGTGCTACCCTGCTGCATTCACATGGCCCCTCTCAGCACCAATGCAATATGCGACAGAGGGGGGTCGAGAGTACCGAGAGGCATTGCTGGAAGCTGGGACTATGCCCTGTGCATATCAGAGCGAGCAGTAGAGCCTGTCTACATAGCTGCTTACACCGCTCGCTCCACAGTGCATTTGAAAGATTGTTACGGCTCCTCGAGAGGCTCAGGGAGCATCTTACCATGATTCAGTAAGTGTCTGCATGGCCACTTTTGCACCACAGCAACCCAAGTGGGCGCACTACAGCAGAACAAAAGTGGCCATGTAAACAGCCCTTTATTTACTGGGTGGGATCCCCTTCCAATGTCTGTGATTAGTGAACAATGTCATTTACAGCCTTTGATCAGAGAGCACTGTCATTTACAGCCTTATCTACGCTGCTGCCAACTCCTTCTGTTCCTGTCTTTTCAGATAGGGGAGGTCAAGGTGGAGGCAAAAATCTACCTGATGATGGTCAGGGAATATACCATCACATATAGAGTAGTGTATGGACAACCACACACAACAAGGCTGTGTTTCTGTCGAGGGCTTAAGATGACATCATAGGGATCTCGAGAGCGCAACCCTGAGATGGAAACACATGCTTCGTTGTGTATGGTTGCCCATATACTGTTTTATATAGCACATAGTTTAAGAAATGTAAGCTATAAGAGACACTGGGCCAGATATTCAAAAGGGTTGCGCCATGCTCAACAGGGTTGCGCATGCTCAAGTCCTACATTGCGTCATTCTGCGATATTCAGCAAGAGGCAGTTGCGCCACTGAAAACAAGCTGAGCAACAGCGCAATGCACATGAATGCATGCTCAACAGGAGGGGGAGGAACCACATGCATAAACTGCACAGCCCGATATTCAGCCGGGCTGTGCAGAGTTGTGCAGGCGCAACCCCCAACCTGAGCCTGCAGGACCTTGAGCCAAAAAAAAGGCTTAAGTAGAGGGCCACCCACAGGTGAGCTGCTGTATTGCAGGGCGCAACACAGCAGCTGCCACCTGTGGCTGGCCCCCAACTCAGTCCCTGTGCCCCCCCAGCCCGATCGCGGGCATAGTGTACTCCCCACCAGCCCGATCGCGGGCATGGTGTACTAGTGCTCCCCCCACCAGCCCGATCGCGGGCATCAATGTAGCCCTCCTCCGTTCATCCTGGTGGTCCAGTGGACCGTAATGCTCGATCGCAGGCAGAATGTAAATTGACACCCCCTGCCCAAACATCTCCCCCTGGTGGCTAGGTCCCCACCCCACCCACTCACGTGAGCCCCACCACCCTGCTCCCCTCGCAGCATCGACGCTGCCTCCCGCCGCCGACTGACTGCTCGGATTCGCCTATTGTGCAGAGCAAGCAATTGGCATGCACATCGTACCGACACTCCGATTTGTGAATGATTCATTCACAAATCTGACTGTCATGTACGTTGGCATTGCACGCCCATTGGCTCTTGCTCTGCACCAATGGGCATGCAGTCCCACCGGCAGTCAGTCAGCGGGCGGCGGGCGGGCATGGGTGGATGCTGCCACCACCGCCGCCGGGGCGGTGGTGGGGCTGTGGGTGGGTGGTGGTGGGGACACTAGCCACCAGGAGATGTTTGGGCAGCGGGGTGTCAATTTACATTCTGCCCGCGATCGGGTATTACGGTCCACTGGACCACCAGGGAGATGTTCGGGGTATTTTACTACGTCCGCGATCGGGCACTAGGAACATGTTCGGGGTTCATTTTACATTCTGCCCACGATCGGGCATTACGGTCCACTGGACCACCAGGGAGATGTACAGGAGGAGGTGGGGAAGCCACATTGCTGCCCGCGATCGGGCTGCAGGGTGCGTCGGTCCCCGACGGCTGTTGCCTGGCAGGGCGGCCAGGCGCAAGTCCTCGGGGATCGGCACACCTACATGCTAATGGCATGCAAATGGGGCCATAATCAGATGCAAATGGCCCCCCCTGCGCCTTGCATGAATTATGGCCCCATTTGCATGTCACCTTTTGAATATCGTGATTTTGCGCATGGCGCAATGGTACTTGGCCACCGCAAGTTGAATGCTGCACTCTGACAACTTGCGGTGGCGCAAGTTCCACTGCGCCATGCACAGTGGCTGTGGCTGGGGGGTGATACTCAAAGGGGTTGCTCAATAGCGCAACTCCTTTGAATATCGCCTGGGCCATACCCCTGTGCAACTATTTTGCGCAGCGCAAGGGCTTGCGCCTCAGAATGGCGCAGTTTGAATATCCAGCCCACTGAGTTCAGTTTTCAGTTTTCAGCGATAGCGTTCTTAGACATCAGCAGGGGCTGGCTCCTCCCCTGTCTCTCTTCTGCACTGGTTTCATTTTAGCACGCTTCTGTTGATGAACAGGAAAAGCCCCCCTCCTTTTTTTGTTACACTGACTTGTCTAATTGGGTCACTGTGGCTGCAATTTCCTTTTATTGGCATCTTTGATTACAAGTTGTGCGTGAGAGAAAAAAAATCTTTCAGGCGCCGGTCACCGGGACATACAGGCATATGGTAGTTCGAGGCTAAAACATGTTGTGGTATCACTGTGACATCAGAATGATACTAGAACAACTTTCTGTGACGTTTGAACTGTCCTACAACAACTTTTTGAGAGCCACTGAATTCCACGCACAATAAGCCCTCACCGCATACTATACTGCGTTTGTAGGAGGACAACCAAGCATGTCTCTGGTTGTGGATACTCTGAAGCACGTGGAGGGAGTGGACAGTTCAAATCAGGTTGGAGATACTACTTCTTTTACTGTAAACTTTTCCTTTTCGGGACAGACTCCTACCTATATGTCAGAAAGTTGCAAGTCTCTCTGTGATGTGAGGTGTGCTACATGGATTGATCTTCAGCAGCTCAGCTTCAGAATGAATGTGAAAGGTCTGCTCTCTCTCACACTGGCTTCCATGACAAGCTGGAGAAAGCAGCGTTCTGCTAAGAGAAGCACTGAAGAGAAGGAGGGGGGCAAGAAGAGAAGCTGTAGGAAGAGTCTTGAGAACACAAATGTATACTTAGTAGGGACACATACATTTAAGTGCAGTGGTCACAAGCAGCAAATGGTGGGGCACCTTAAAGAAAAGCAGTGCAGCATAGAGCCAAGAGCTAAGTTGGGAAGACTTTTTGCACATTTGGAGCAACTGTCATCAGCAGCAAACAAGGGGAGGGGGTTATCTGCAGCAGTTTTACAGTCTGCTTTTTTAATTTTGCTGATCGATTTGCTCAAAGTACAATACATTTTTCAACTCTGATTAGCAGTTTCACCCGTGAAAGTGCTAATCAATTTTTTTTTGCTTAAGTAATACCCTGCTGATCACCCAATTGCTAAAACAAGTACTCAAACTTGATTGGCTAATAGCCATGGGGTATCCCTACACATACCCACAGTAAAATAAAAATGCCAGTCAACAATCTTCACAGTACTACTCCTCCTCCTCTACCACCAGTTGGCCCTTACAATATGGCTGCCCTGGCATTCATTCCTCATGGCTGTGTTGCAAAAAGGCCCCAATGGAGCCAGTACAACCAGTGTTGCACATCTCTCCCAGTCCCAAATTTCCAACACATCTTACCTGCCGCTGCTGCTGCACTCTCAGGCAATGGACATCCACCACACAATAACAACAAGTCGGCCAACTACCATCTAAACTCAGTGCCATCCCTCCTCTTACCATTACCACACTGCTTCCTGCTGTCACTCTTCTGGTACCTACTTTGTTGAATAATACAACAGTGTTGCCTACTGAATAGATAAGAAAGTAAGAGAACTATATTTCTAAAGGCACACTGACACTGGAACACTCTTACATTCTTAATTTTTATTTTTATGCACACAAAAAAAACTATTGGATAATAATAATATTACAGTCCAGCATGTAGTATATCATGGGAAATTGCCACTTCTCAGATGCATGACTAACTCAGCCTGCGGTTATGTGACTCACAGCGCACCTGATGCATGGCAATATTTATGTTATAAAATCAGTGCCAAGAATCCTGTATTCAGACTGACTGAAACATGCTCCTACTAGTTGGATTGAGACAGCACAACCAATGGGTATGAAAGCATCCTAGCACCAATATTGCTCAATTATTACAAATATCAGTATGCGCCTCCTGAATTTTGCAGTCCCTAATACCGTTTTCACTTTAATACATACCACTACCTTGTTGGCCCCCTCAGTCGCCGAACTAAAACACCTGAAGCCAATTATTCCTAATTCAAATCCATAAAGTAAAACAATGTAAAATTCTCTTTTTTTTTAAATAAAATAAATCAGGGGGTGGAGACTTCAAGGGACAGTTCGTACAAATAGCACACACCCCACAGTGCCTCACATAGTGCAACTCAAGCTAGCATCCTGTAGTGATAGTCCATTTTTTAATTTTTATTTTTAACTTTCCCACATTCTTAACACAAAACCCATTTTATATGTACAAGTATCCAATGGCTAAAAGGAATCAAGAGACCAGACTGACTAACAGCTGTGGCTGTGGAGGCATCCTATCACATATCCACACACACAAAAAAGACCCTGCCAACACCCTTTTCACTTGCCTTAAATTATTCCACCCTCCTCTGCTTACACTTTGCTCACAGATACGATGGCTGCCCAGGCATTAGTTCATCTCCACAGTATATTAAAAAGGCCCAGTTCAGTGTCTGTAACTTCTACTGCACTTCTACCCCACTCTCACATTCGTAACATACCGTCCTTTCAGCTGCTGTGCTTACAGACTCTCAAACACCAGACTACCACAACAAAACAAAGATTAGCGAGTTGACTGCCATGAAACTCGGAGTCATCTCAGGACTTCTGGTTTGACACGTCCATGGCACCTCCTCCTCCTTTCATTAATGTCAGCTCTCCACTTATCTTCTGTAATGAAACCATCTCATTGTCACAATTCCATCTCTTCTACATTCTAACTTCCCTCACACCTGCCATCTTTAATCCTCTCTTAATCAGCTGTTTCCAGTAGACAATGTCAGAGCAAACTGAGCAGATAGTACGACCAGCTGCAAAGCTCATCCACACCATCCACAAAATCTAAACACATCTGTAAATTTAATTCCAAAACAGGAAGCTCCTTCTTCTCCTTACCAGAATGCTCTGTCCTACATTTAACAAACTACTTCATGTACTACTCTTCTGTTCACCCTACTGCAGAAGCACACTAATGCAGCAGTGCCACCTACTGACCACAAAACAAAGTTAGAGAACTATTTTTTTTAACGTACACCTGTACTATAAATAATCATAAAAAATATTTAAGTTTATTTTTTTTTTTTTTTTATACACAAATTTTTTTTATAATAGGAACAATGCACTCCAGGGTGTAATATATCTTAAACTCGACCTGTGGCCTCATGCTTCACAACGAACCCAAGGTATGGCACTATCCCATGATATACAACACCCTTGTTGTTTATTCCTTATTATAACATCAACAAAATTAATGAACAAAGCTGACTGGCTAGCTCAGCTGTCTACCCGTGGGTAAACTGGACAACACATGGCTAGAGACCAGATGAGATCCAGCAGACCAAATTACAGGAGCTACTCAATATCAGCACACCTCCAAATTTTCAAAGCTAAACATCTGACATTTCTTTCTCTTGCTCAGAACTAACACTTTCCTGTAATCCATAGTATAACAATTGTTGCTTCAAATTATGCAGTAAGCTCTCTGCACCACTCACCTATCCTAGCAGGGGCAGTAAAAGTGACAGCTAATTGTGCTACTTCAGCTTCATCTTCTGCTTTCAGTTCTGGACAGGAGCCACTCACACCGGAGACGTCACTGGTTCAGTCATCTCCACTGCTTCTTTTCACTACAGCTGCAGCAGGCAGAAAAAACTTTCAAGCTGACTGGGCCAGACTGGGCCCAAGACACATACTGAAGCTGACGGCACCAAATACAATATAGGCAGCCACAAAACAGCTACACACAGCACAATTATAGTTAAAAAAAAATATGAACTACTTTTTATTTTAGCTTCATACAGCAGAAAACCTCATGGGGAGAAATAGACACTGACAACAGACTATTTTATTAAGTGCGTGCATACAATCATAAATAATAAATTTTATTACAAATATTTTATTAGCTTTATTCTTACTAATGGGTTTTTCTTTTTTGTTTTCTCATGGTCCATTTTATAATCATGATAATGCACTCCAGAGCGTGTATAGTAGTGGGATTTACCCACTTCTCATGTGACTAAAACCCTCAACCAGCAGCCATATGCCGCATCACATAAGACATGAGTAAATCCCAGAACACATGCCCTGTTGTGCATTACCGCTTAAAGAAACATTATGTGTTCTGGGTTACTGTGCTTACAGAAGAGAAAATGCTTTTATTTTAATGGGGAAAAGTTTTATTTTTGAATAACTAGGCTTGCTAGGTTAGTTATAAACTCTTGGGAATTTATTAGCGGTCAGGGGATGTGTTTAGATTCAGACCAATGAAGATTCTAGGTTTCAGAGGCCCATTTTGTAAGACACATTCTGTGCTACTTATCCTTTTAAAGATATATTTATAAAAAAAAAGTGTTAAATAAAAATATTGAGATGCACTAGAGTTTTTGTCTTGTTGCCAATCAGTGCTAGATTCTTCAAAGCTGTTCTTGTTCTCTTTTCAATTTCTCTCATTCCAATGTTAACAGTCTCTTCCAATTCAGTCTGAAATACTATACCATCTCTATGCTTATGGCACTCAACTCTTTCTTTCAAATCTTTCTCTGGCACTTCCTTACTCCCTTTCTTTCTGTTTTATAAAATACATTTTTAACTTTCTCAGGTTCCTTCAGTTTCATGCCACCAAAACTCAAGTCCTTGTTCTTGGCAACAAAACTGTCCTCCTTAAAAATACCCTTTCTTTAATAACCCTTCTAATTCCTCCATTGCCTTATGTTAGAACTCTCTGGAGTTCTTCTTGACCACATATTTATCTTTGATCTGCATGCCTCCAAGGTTTGTAAATCTGTCTTTTAGCATCCTTTTAATATTGTTTGCGTTTGTTAGTACCCTGACAAACATTCAGCTGAAATACTTATCCCTGCATTTTTTTATCGCTTCTGATGAGAATTCCTGACTCTGCCTTTTCTCGAAGCTACATCATGTTCAAAATTTTGCTGCCTGCTGCCTCAGTACCTCTTGAAAATGTGCTTCCAGTATTTCCAACCACAGGCTGGCCTCCTGCCTTGTTTTACATAAACTCTGTTTTCAAAATCCTTCACTGACCTTTGACCACACACACTATCTCTGGCATCTATTTACCTTACTATCCGAAGGATCCTTCAGTTTTTCTGTACCCTCTGTTTAAATACAGAATTCTCAATTCACACATTTTCCAAGGCCACTGGCCATGCTGGATTCTCTAGTCCCGATTCGTGCCTGAAAATAGTAATTTTACGGCTAGTGCACTTACCCGGTTAACAAAAGCTAAATAAAATTAGACATCCCAGTATTTGGAATAGTTTGCATACTGCTGTTTAGTCTGATGATGATTTATATTTGACATCTCTTGAACAGCTCTGTGTCATTACTAGTTATACATGCCAAAGTTACTAAATGCCTTCATTACACTGTATACCCAATGTACTGATCCCAATTCTTGTTTTGTTAATGATATCATAACCATTTCTCTACCATTTACAAAATACCTTACTAAAATATTTGTTAATTTTTTTAAAAGTGCTAGTGTACTGCCTGAAATTAATACAGTATTAATTTTCAAAAGTAGTCAAATACTATTTCTTATAGCTGAATTTATTTTTGTTTCCTTTTCCTTTTTGCTAATTAAAAGATTTACTACCAAGCAATGCTAGGTGTGCTGTGTGGAACAGTACTCTACCTGGAGGCTGACACAGCTAGATCTACTCCTGCATATACATCATCAGCATTGTGACCCGACACTGACATCATGTCTGAGCAACAAGAGCCAATCACCTGCTGCCAAATAAGTTATCTGAGATGTCACAGTAAGTGAGGTCACAATGCGGATGATTTCTGAAGTAGAAAAAAATAGATACTGTATGTCTATCTCCAGGTAAAGTGGCTCTCTATACCACACCTGATACGGTCAGGGAAAAAACCTGTCCAACGAGCAACTGGAACAAGAAAATATGTTTAGAAACAAAAAGTAATAACTGACTACTTTTAAAAGTTAGTAACATTTTCTTCCGGCAACTTTGTGCACTACTAGCTCTATAAATTGCACCGATGGGCTGCTTTTTTTCCACACTTCTCTGTGTAGTCCTATTGTAACCTACTTCCCAAGAATGAGTCTCTAAATGAGCCAAGTTGTAGCTCAGTATGTTTTTTCTGGTAAAAACTGAAAACAACAGCGTTCCTCTTTCTGTTTATCTCACTAATACCTTCCCTCTTCAGAACCTGTCTTAAATCTCATATTTTCTCCCTAGCAACTGACTTGTGACTCGATGTTGTCTTCTTGTTAATCAAATGAAGCCTTTTCCATCATCGTTTTTTTTTTTTTAGCCCCCCCCCGGCCCCCATGCTTGCCTCACACCTGTTTCCAGGCAACTCCCAGTGCCAGACTTTTTTATTTTAGCTTGTGTCCCTTAAAGCCTGCCCCCCACAGTAGGGTCTTCAGGGACATCCGCCATGCAGCAGTCAAATCCAGTGGGGCTGCGAGAGATGCTGGGCCCAAGAGTCCCAGAGATTCACAGCTGCCAGGCATTCCTCCCACAAAACCTTGGTCAGCGCTCCATGCCATGCCTCTTCACAGGGTGAAGAGCTGTCACGTGGTTATCCATGAAGACAACTCTCTCCCAGTGCCTATCTGAGGAGGCGCTGTTGCAGAGGGGTGAGCACTACCCTAACTGCTGAGTCCAACAGCACTGCACTGCAGAACACCCAAAACTCCACTGGCCCAGCAGCGGGAGTCAGATGCACACCTGCATCTCTCACACAATAACACAATGTGCCAATGCCTATGGCAATGGGCCAGTTTCTCGTTTCCCCCCTTCAGTCTGGTTCACAGCTTCAACCGTTGTAAAATGTTCTCTCATTTTGCCCATAATCAGTGCTACCTCCCCACCTTCCCTTATTCTCGAGACTAAATTAAATCTCTGTAATGGAATCCAGAGTGGTTATTTGCTCATTCTGTTTCTTGCTCCAATTTTCTAATAAGTGGTATATGACTAGTAATTAATTACTTGCTCATCTTGTTCGGTTTATTCAGTTCTTGAGTACTGTTTTATAGGACAATTTACATTGTCTGCAGACAGGGTCACAGTATTTCTGCTGCATATTCTAGCATGTTCATTTTCTTTTACATTAATTTTCTCCTGTTCCCCCTAAGCAGCTTTTTTATTTATTGTATAATATTATACCAATGCCCTTTTTGTACCATTCTTCTATCGCCTACTCAGAACTGACTTATGCACAGTACTGTACAATGCCTATAGAAGTCAACACCCCTATATTTTTCCAAGCAATGGATATAACTGAATACATGTACACATATATGTAGTGCATATATTTGATTTAAAATCCTTTCTTTGAGCATTACAGCACTCATGAACTATAAAAAACTATATATAACAGCAAAGCAAAAACACAGGGCACATCAGTGATCTCAGTATTTTGCAAATTTGTTTCGTCTTAGAAAGTAAAAAGACATATATACAGAACGTATAGTGTAATATTACAGCATTTCAGCTATTTCCTTTCTGTCTGAACAAGAGATGTTGGATAGTTTAATGCCTTTTATTGGTCCAACATATGTCTTGTACAAAGATGGTAGAGTACAGAAGCTTTCAGGCAACACAGGTCCCTTCATGGGTGCAATCTGAAGGCTTGTGTACTATACCATCATTGTACAAGACATATTCTGGTCCAATAATAGGTATCAAGCTATCCAGTGTCTCCTGTGTACCAACATGGCTACAAGCCCTCTCCACTCTCAGATCAGCAGAACAACTAGCATCAGCAGTTTTCCCAATAGCCTGGGTTCCTCTGTTAAGTGTGCCCTGTTACTCTAATTACTGTACAACATCATTACCTCTGAACAGCCTCATACCCCAAGGGAAGAGTATGTGACTGCAGTTCTGCTTGTGAACAAGACCATTTTACAAATAATATCTTCAAACAAAAATGCCTTTTCTGGGAGCTGCTACAGATGCCTGCATTTCAGCCACTCAGCAAAAAAAAAAAAAAAGACTGTCATAAAAACAATAATGCATAATGTTTTCTTATAAAAAATGTATAATGTTTTATTACATAAGCAATAATTTAAGTTTTCAAATTTTCTTATATTATGCTCATCACATTTTAAGCTTTTTCACAGGAGATTTTAAAGTATTTTCTACAGAAACATTACAGAAATGGTCTTTCAAACTGCTGCAGAATTCCACTGCATTGTTATGGTGGCATATGCTCCAGAACTGGCAAGAGGGTCTGTACAGCATTTAAGGAAATGGTTGACTATTTTACAAACATTTTATGCTTCTGTGTGCATAAAATACCAATGCTGATAACACATCAATGAAGGAGAAAAATTATGTTGCAGTATTTTCCGATTAACAAATGCTACAGTGTTATTGTCTCCTGTTACAGCAAACTCACATACTATATTAGATACCAGGCAAACTGTAAGACGCCACATGCTGTGATACGCTAAATAAAAATGTAAAACAATATCTCAGAAGCCATAATGTGATGATAACTGTACATCTTTATCAGAATAATAGCTCAATTCACACAGCTTTACTTCAAATTAAGGTCAATTTTACTTCAAATTAAGGTTAAAATGTTACGAGTGCAAAAGATTTTGTATATGAATCCACACATACATAACTTATTTTTTTTGAGAAATTAGAATATGATTGTCATGTAGGCAAAAAAAAAAAAGATACACACTCATTTGAAATCCTTTTTGTAAAGTGAATGCTTGCTATACTTTCTTAACATCTATGTCTTTTGTAAAACATTTTTTTTCTTTGTTAAGATTACATATCAGAAAGCAGTTTTATACCTTATCCACTCTAACCAATTTAGAGATTGTTCAGGTCACAAGGCGTGTAACTTTACACTAATCATTAGTCCAATAAATGTATCATTTTTACCAACCACACCTTTATCCTGGTTTCCTTTTTTATTAGCTTATTTCAAAAATGTTTTACAGATGTAACATACACAGTTAAACTGGATATTTATCCAACTGCTAATACGCATTTACGCCATCGTATTTCAAATAGGGGGAGTCTGGCCATCATCATGTATGTTATATGTTCCACTTCGTATATATTTAACATAATTTCCCACCACCCCACTAGGTTAAGAACTCTATCGGTATGCCAGAGTCTGATGATATAGCCTTCCTGGCTGCTAGGACTGAAATTAATAGCAATTTTAATGTGTTACGGCTTAGTGTGTTGCCTTCTGGGGGAATTGCTAGCAGTATAAGAGAGGAAGTAATCTCCCATGGGCAGTTGAAGATTGCTTCCAATTCCTGTATTACTGACTGCCAGAGGGCATAAAGGCTGGGGAATGCCCAGAAATGTGTGTGAGAGTGGCCTTCACCTGCCCACATTTATGCCAGTAGTTTCCTGCATTGGACCCTGCATATTTAGCCACTATGTCTGGGGTATGGAAGTACTGATAGCAGCATTTCCATGAATACTCTCACCACTAAGTGGCGTGCGTTAGTCTATGGGAGGGGGTGGCAAATTTATGCCAAGTGTCAAGGGTGTGCATAATGCCTAATTTGACATTCCATCTTTGTAGGACAGAAGCAGTGGATTCAGTGGAGGTTTCTTGTAAAGCCTTACTGAGCTGGATAACGAGGTGAGACCAGGTTTCACCTAGGAGGTAAGCTCTGAGGAGCTGCAATAGCTTTGGGAGGTGTTCTGGGAGATAGGAGTGGGCTACTCCTTTCTCATCGAGATAAGATTGCTGATGTAGGTACCTATAATGGTTAGTAGTGGGGAGGTGGTAGGTGGCTTGTAGTGTGGAAAATGGGAAGGGCCTCTAGGGATCAAGAAGTTAAAATACATACCTCAGTCCTAGTCTTGCCCACCCCTGCTTAGCTGAGTCTATTCTGTTGAGGGAGAGGAGTAAGTTGTGTCATATGCTATGGTTTGTAAATGGAAGCGGTGGGTCGGCGTGAGGGCATGCTTTTGAATAGCCTGCCATTGATGGTATGTTTCCACCATGTAATGATAGAATCTGGATAGGGGCAAGTAATCTGGAGGGTTACCAAGCAGGTACTGGTCCTGATTTTGTTTCCAGTATGGTTGACAAGAAGACACCAGCCAGGTGCATAGTGTTCATAAGTGGGATGCCTAGGCAAACCACTTGAGATTCAGGAGATTCACCCACCCCTATCCCTAGGTAACCGTAGGACTGAGAGCCAAATTAGAGGTGGTTTCCCCTGCCAAATAAAGCAGGAAACTGCTTTATTTCTTGCTCTAAAGTAGCCATTATCAGGCATAACTGAAAGGATTTGCAGGAAGAATAGGATCCTGGGAAGGATGTTTTGACATATGGCCTCAACCCTACTGAAAAAGTCAAGGGGTATTTGGGTCCATCTGGACAAATCTTCAGTTATGTGTTGGGTCAGGAGTTCAAAGTTAAGCAGTTTGAAATGGTCAAGGTTTTTTATTCTAATTCCTAAGCACTGGATTACCGTTTATGCCAATTAAAGGGTAATTGACTTTTTAGGTTTGGGATTGGGGAAGAAATTTTAGAGGAGAACCTCTATCTTAAGCATACTGAATTTATACTCAGACAGTTCCCCAAATGCTTGTAAGAGCTCCTACATTGCTGGAACTGACTCCTCTGGGGAGGTTAAGGTCAATAAGACATCACCCGCAATAGTGCTTGCCTCCCAACAGAATTCCTGCTACTTGGGGCGTCATACACATTGCTGCAGCCAGGCGTTCCAAGTACAATGCAAAAAGCGAAGGAAACAGAGGGCACCCTTGCCTCGTGCCTCTTCATAATGGGAACGCATGTGAGAGAGACCCATTCAGTCACAAGTCTGCCTGTGGTGTGGCACAGGTGACTTTTAAGATTAGGACAAACTCCTCCTTGTTCCCCAAGTGTGACAATGTGGCCCATAAAAATGGCCAGGCCACCCAGTCAAATGCTTTTTTAGCATCTAGACTGAAAAGTGTTAGGGGATTTGACGTTTTGTTGCATAGTCTATAAACAAGGTGCACCTTATGCTGTCATGAGCCTGTCTGCAGTGGATAAATCTGACTTAATGATCAGTCAGTTGGGGAAAGTATATATTCCAGTTTGCATGCAAGGATGGACATAAAGATCTTATAGTCACAATTCAACAAAGATATTGGTCTATAGAAGGTGGTGTGTCCGGGGACTTTGTGTGGTTTAGGGATGGCGGAGATAACTGCACATCTCCAAGGGGGGCCAGTGTTTCACCCTGCTGCATCACCTAATAAGTAGACAGAAGCAGAGATGAAAGTTGTTCTCTGAATTTTTTTATAGAACTCCACCGGTTATCCGTCAGGGCTGAGTGCTTTACGGGTTTTGAATCATGGAGGCAATCTCTCCTTCTGTAATAGTAGCCAAAAGATGCTGGGCTTTCTCATCCTCCAACTTGGGAAGGGGGAGTGTCTGCAGATAGGCCTTAATCTGTTCTATGGGGGCCAAGCCCTTGGTGGCACAAAGTCACTGCTAGTATTTTGCCAGCACCTCTCTGGTGGTGGAAAGATGTTTGAGGAGCACTCCTGTCTCTGAATCACACAACTGCTGGACAGTGGCCTGTGTGTGATTTGCCCAGAGATTTCATGCTAGGTTACATGCCCCCTATGCTTCCACTTCGCAAAAACAATGCTTGTGCTTGTTCAACCTGTGTGTCCAGTATCTTCTGGATATCTTGTTTAACTCATTTTATTCTGAAATCTACTGTTCTGTCTCCCTGCTGTACAAAAAACTGGAGGACGTGAAGTGTGCTTTGAAAGTCCCTCAAATGGGCTTCTCCCACCTTTTTCCTTGATGAATAAGCTGTAAATTCCCCCTGAAGGATCGCCTTTATCATGTCCCAGAAGATAGTAGAGGAGGTGTTTTTTTTTTTATTGAAATTTTTATTTTGTATAACAGATAATAAATCAGACAACAAAGTGCAGTACATATGCATCAATAAAAGAACAATGAATGCATACATACAGTGTGTGTCTACTATTTTACAGGCCCATATAAGACAGTCCATAGTTAGGTATCCATAGTACAGATAAATTGGTATATAGACAGAGTATCAGTAAAGGGGTAGACAAAACTGTGGGGCTAGATTCCCAGAGATAGGTTCCTAATACTTTTCCCACCCTTTTTCTTTCGGGAACATATTTCTAGTGTTCTTAAGAGTCCCCATTTTTAAATATCCCTTCATGGTACAAAATCTGGATAATAGTCCAACTAGTGCAAGATCCACCTCCTCCATCTATCACCAAATGCGGCTGTCTTGTTGTTCATTTTGGTAGATATACATTCTAAATTATAAACCTCATATGTTAGTTTTCTCCAGGACTCCTTAATTGGGGTCCGATCAGTGAGCCATAATCTGGTAATTACCTTTTTAGCAATAAGAATTAGGAGTGTGATAACTTTATATATGTCCCATCTAATTTTAATAGTCGGAGGAAGGACCATTGTCAGGATAAAGACCGGTGCAAACAGTTCGGGAGCAATCAAATATATTGTTCAGTTCCCCCAGGATTTCCTGCCAATAATCTTGCAGGTGTGGACAAGACCAAAACACATGCTCATTCCCCACTGGAAATCCCCTGCAGCCCCTCCAGCACTCCCCAAATCCTGGTCCCCTGTATCTGGCCGTTACATCTGGGGTTTTAAATTACCAGGATCTGACCTTCCACCCCTATTACCTCCAATATGTAGTGGAGGAGCTTTTAGAATAGTAAAAGGCGGTCTTCTCCCAATTCTCTTTAATAATCTTCGAGCCTATTTAATTGCACCACCGAAGTCATATGTAGTCCACAGAATCTGTGATATAGTGGTGTAGTGCCTGATATAGATGGCTAATAAGTAAGCAATAAGACACGACAGGGTGTGTATTAGACACTAACACATGGCTAGTAGGTGTAGTGAGGCACAAGGCCACCAGCCGAGTGCGTCCAGCCTCCTAGCCGTGTGTTAAAGTGTCTAACACACACCCTGGAGTGGCTTATTGCATTTATGAAATGGCCATCTGTAGTGCAACTGCATTTAGTAAGTAAAATTCCCAATTTTTAGTAGAAAAAAACATCTATGTTTGTGTCAGTTTTCAATAAAATAGTTCCTCCACCTAAGTGTCCTGTGTGTTTTTTTTTTACTTAAATAATTTTGTCCTACAAAGGCTTCTGTAGTTTACATTTGGTTGCCATGGCAGTATTCACCCCACCCCCTATAAGCAAAGAAGTGGATTCTGTAACTAAAACAGTAAATAAATGACTTTTATAAACATCGGAAATTAGATGCTATGCGGGGTAAGTTGCGATCAGCTGCCAAGTTAGTAGTTGATCAGAACAGCCACTAAGCAGCTGGGCCGGGAGACAGATTGTGGTAGTAGTTTGTTTAAATGTTTCATTGGCTATAGTAATCGGCTTCTGATTAGGATGGAGAGCGAACGGGCTGGGAGACAGATCGCTTTTTGATTAGGATAACGAGTGAGCAGGCTGGGAGACAGATCACTTTTTGATTAGGATGGAGAGCGAGTGGGCTGGGAGACAGATCGCTTTTTGATTAGGATGGAGGGCGGGCTGGGAGACAGATCATGGCACTTCATTTTTTCCTCTTTACTACATGCTGCAACCATGAGGAGGCAGGTACATGGATTTAAAACAGAAACATTCAAAGACTGAGGCCAAGTGAACAGGCGGTCAAAGGTATTTATTTTATTTTTTTTACAGTTAGGCTGACACCACTTCTGGCAGAAACAGGATGGCTGTGTTTTGTCTTCTTAAGGTTCTGAGTGGGCAGCATCACCCATATCAATGCCCACTGGGCAGTGTTGGACCTTCTTTCTGTGTGTTAGACACTTTAGCATACAAGTAGTAGCCAATCACATTTCTTATATCTTGTACCACCCCTTCAAATGTTGCATGATTATTTGGACCATATAGAAGGGGGCCTCTGCTATTCTAGACAGAGCTTTCTCAGATGGGAGAAGTCTGTTTTTGAGAGCTAAGTAAGCTGGGAATTGGTCCCCAGGTAATTTGCAGGTTAACTGAAGGTATGAACAGAGTATATCCCCATGGGGCCTACAACTTGAAACGTGAAACAAAGGTGTGATGTTCCCTATTGTGACAAGGAGGAGATCAGTTCCGCAGTGAATAGGTTAGCTTGTCCAACTAAGGTGGAGCAGTATTGTCTCTCTGCTTCAGAAAGTGAATGGCGCCAGGTTCGTACCCAGCGGCCAAGAAAACTAAAGTATATCCCTGAAAGTGGTTTGGGGGAGGCAGCCTGGGGGGTTCTCCCAAAATGAGCAGAGGAAACTTTTCAAAATCAATGAGGGTAGCCTCTATGTCTTTCCAATACGCCATGTATGTGTGTACCAGGTGCAACAAAGCTATACAAATTTGAGCTGCCTGGGCATATCTTTTTATATTGAGGAGGCCAAGCCCCCCCCCCATACCCACGGGAGTTGTACAGAGGTGTATTTTAAGCGAGGCAAGGAACCCCCCCCAAAGAAATCGGGAAATTATTCTGTCCCATGATTGGAACAAGTATACATTTGAGGGTAGTATGGGTAAGGTTTGTATGAAAAAGAGAAAACGTGGGAGTATACTTTGTTGTATGGTTTCCACTCGGCTTAATAAACCCATTGGAATCTGATCCCACCTAGCAATAATATCGGCCACGATTTGCTGTGTGGGTGGTTCGAAATGCAACAGTTCCAGGTGTATCAACTTAGCAGGTATTTTAATACTAAGGTATCTCATCTCCTGTCTACTCCAGCAGAAAGCGAACTGCACTCTCAGTGCCCTGGAAGGGGGAATGTGTAGGCCAACACCTGTCTTAGAAATACAGGTTACTCACCTGTAACAGGAGTTCTAGGAATGGTATATGTTGTTCATCCACACTTTCTGGCAGGTATCCTTGCCGCTTTAAATCTTGCCGGAAGGTCTTCAAGCTGGCTCCTCCCACCCACCCGGGTGGTAAAACTCTTGGCTCCGCCCCATGACGCCAGATCTGGCCCGCTGGAAGCTCCGGTAGTGCATCGAAGCCGGGGAGGTCGGGTTGGTCATGTGGATGAACAACATATACCATTCCTAGAACTCCTGTTACAGGTGAGTAGCCTGTATTTCTACGGACATGGATATGTTGTTCATCCACACTTCTGGCAGACTCCTAGCAGTTCTCCGGGAGGAGGGAGGCAAGTCGCACACCCCTACTTAGGGAATAGAGACTGGAGAACCGAGGCCCCAAAACCAGCATCCCGGCGTGACTCAAGGTCGATGTGGTAGTGGGTGATGAAGGTGTGTGCTGACTTCCAGGTAGCAGCCCTGCAGATTTCCTGGATAGGGACATCCCTGGAAGCAGCCACCGATGCAGCGGTATGGCGGGTAGAATGAGCTCTTATCCCTCTGGGAGGCTCCATGCCCGCCAACCTATAGCAGAGATCTATGCAGGAGGTGACCCACCTGCTTATCGTCCGCTTGGCTGCAGGTCTGCCAGGTGCGGCTTCAGCGTAGATGACAAACAGCTGACGAACCTCTCCCCGAATTTCAGCCGTGCGCTCCTTATAGTAAGCAAGCGCCCTTCTAGGGTCCAGAGTATGGAGCCTATATTTGGCCTCCAAGGTGTGACTGGGGTAGAACACCGGCAGAGTCAACACCTGGTTAAGGTGAAACTCCGACATCACCTTCGGAAGGAATTTCGGGTGGGGGCGCAGGACGTCCTTGTCTCTGTAGAAGACCAGGTAAGGAGACTCGATGGAAAGCGCCTGGAGCTCTCCCATCCTTCTGGCTGACATGATAGCCACCAAGAAGGCGGTCTTCCACGACAGGTGAGAGAGATCACACCTGTGCATTGGTTTGAATGGCTTGCCCATGAGCTTTGCCAGTACCAGCAGTAAATCCCACAGAGGTGGAGGTTCTCGCAACGGAGGGGAAATTTGATTGAGTCCTTTGAAAAAGCACCAGACCACCTTCTCCTGCGACACCGACTGCTTCCCGGCCCGCGCCCGGTAAGCAGAGATGGCTACCAGGTGCACCTTTAGGGTCGTTGACCTAAGCCCTTGCTGAGAAAGGGACCATACATAGTCAAAGATGCTTGCCAAGGAACAGGAGGAAGGGTCCAGGCCCTTACCCTGACATCAAATGGAAAATCTCTTCCATTTAAAGGCATAGCATTTCCTGGTCGACTCCTTACGGGATGCCTCAACTACATTGAAGACCTCGTCGGAAAGACCCAAGGCCTGGAACTCTAGCCGCTCAGGAACCAGGCCATCAGGTGCAGGGATTGAAGGTCCGGATGGAACACCTTCCCCTAACTGACTGAGAGTAGGTCGAGGCGAGCTGGAAGCTGCCTCGGAGCCTGGAGCTGAGGCTGAGGAGATCTGGATACCAGCATTGGCGGGGCCAGTCTGGGGCTACCAGAATCACCTGTGCCTTGTCCCTCCTCGCTTTGAGAAGCACCTTGTGGATCAAGGGAAATGGGGGAAAGGTGTAGAAGAGGCCCGGGGTCCACGGCCTCGAGAAGGCATCCCTCTGCAGCGAGCCCTGCTGAGGGCGGCGGGCATGGAACAGCCTCAGCTTCGCATTCTCTCTGGAGGCAAACAGGTCCACCTGAGGTGTGCCCCAATGGGAGTACAGATCTTATACTATCTCCGGCAGGAGAGACCACTCGTGGGACACAGCCCCTATCCGGCTTAGGGCATCGGCCAGGGTGTTGGAGGCTCCTGCCACATCAATGGCTAGGAGATCCGCCTCCAGGCTGCGCATGAGTGACCAAATGTGGAGAGCTTCCTTGCACAGAGGCATGGAGCGCATCCCGCCCTGGAGGTTTAGGTAGTACATGGTCATGGTATTGTCCGTCTGGACCTGGATCACGTGACCCTGTAGGAACGGAGCAAAGGCGGTGAGGGCTAGACGAACCGCCCAAAGCTCCAGCACGTTGATATGGCATCAGGACTCCTGAGGAGACCAGAGGCCGTGCGCTCTGTGCTCCCCCAGATGGGCACCCCAACCCATCAGAGAGGCATCGGTCGATAGAGAGACCGTCGGCTCGGGGCAGAAAAATGGGATGCCCTCCTGCAGATGAGCTGGAACGGTCCACCACTGGAGAGCGTTCCACATCCCTTGGGTCACCGTCACTAGCTGGTCCAATGGATCACAGTGTTGTGACCACTGGCTGGCCAGTCCCCACTGAAGGGGACGCATGTGCCAGCGGGCCCAATGGACCACGCTGGTGCAGACCGCCATTAAGACCCACGAGGCGCAGGAAGTCCTGGGCAGGGCGCGATTGCCCAACCAGAAATGATTGGGCAAAGGAGGAAAGAACCTCGGCCCTGTCCGCCGGGAGCCATGTTCTGGCTCGAAGAGAGTCAAGCTCTGCCCCAATGAAAAGAATCACCTGCTTCAGTCCGAGTTCCGACTTGGCCTCGTTGATGAGGAGGCCGATTTGAGAGCAAACCCGGAGGGCCAGATCTCTGGGCCGCTCCACCTCCTGTCTGGAGGGGCCAATCGTCCAGGTAAGGGTACACCGAGACCCCTCGGCGCTGCAGGAAAGCTGTCACCACTGCCATGCATTTGGTGAAGACCCTGGGAGCAAGAGAAAGGCCGAAGGGTATGGCTCGGAACTCGTAAAGGGATCCTTCCGCTCGGAAGCGGAGGAATCTCTGGTGAGACGGACAGATAGGGACGTGAAAAAACACGTCCTGTAGGTCTAGAGAGCAGAACCACATGCTGCTTTCCAGGAATGGTATTATCTGAGCCAGAGTGACCATCCTGAAGGTCCGAGACCTTAGGAACTTGTTTAGGTCGTGCAGGTCGAGAATGGGGCGCCAGCCCCCCCATCCGTTTTGGGACCAGGAAGTACCTGGACACAAACCCTGGGTCTGAGGGAGGATCTGCCACCTCTCTGATCACCTCTTTCTCGAGGAGCAGAGCGATGTCGGCTCCGGTGAGCCAACAGCGAGGCTGGGCGAACTCCTGGCACTTCGGGCGACGGCTCAGAAGGGCGGGGCCTGCTCAACTACAGAGGCAGGTTTTCCCTACCACTTCCAACACCCACTGGTCTGTGGTGATAGCAGACCAGGTGGAAAGGAAGTGGCGGAGCCGTCCCCACAGGGGAACCTGGGGTGGGGTGACGAGGTTGGGGGTGACACCTCTCAACCCATCACTGAGCAGGCTTGGAGGAGGAACCGGCCAAGGGACCACCTGGGCCTTTACCTCCCTGCTTCCTGGAAGAGGAAGCCGCGGGCTTGGGTTTGGGATGCTAAGTGCGAGCCTGCTGGCCCTGATGCTGCTGGGCCGGACGTGCCGCGGGCGCAGATGGACGAAAGGGCTTGGGTTGCGGTCTGCGGCCCTTGCCCCTCTGGGCGGATGAGACCGAGTCCAGAGTGGCACTGGACTTTTCGATCCTCTGGAGGTGACCTTCCACTCCAGGGCCGAAGAGGTCGGTCCCCAGGAAGGGGACATCCGCCAATTTGTGCTGGGTATCCGCTGTGAAGGTGGATATCCTCAGCCATGCCTGACGGCGCATAGCCACTGCGGCTGCTACTGACCTGACACATGAGTCACCGATGTCCAAAGCAGTCTGAAGTTGCTGCTTGGCCACTGCCCTGCCCTGGTCCTGCACCTGCTTAACCGTGGTCTGCAGGTCAGCCGGGAGATGATGGACTACTTCATCCAGGGAGCCCAACACGGCATGAGAGAAGTGCGCCATCAGCACGGCTGAGCTGGCCTGACGAAGGCCAAGGGAGGACGCAGCGTAGACTTTGTGCCTGGCGTAGTCCAACTTCTTGGACTCCTTGTCGGGAGGCTTGTCAACGTCCCTGGCACTTCCGGCACGCTGGAAGACGCTGTCGGTAACCAACCCCTCGGCTGAGGGGTGTTCCGAGAAACCAGACAGGGAGCCAGTAGGGACCGCATACTTCCTTGCCATCCTGGCTGAAGGCGCAGGGCAGGAAGCAGGACGCTGCCAGAGCTCCAAGGCCAGGCCCACAATGGCCTCGGCCACCGGAAAGGCCTCCGTAGGAGAACCCCCTCGGTCCAACATCTCCATGAGGGGGTACTTGGCCCGCTTGGATACAGGCTCGAGCTGCATCCCAGTGGACTCTGAGATGAGCCTAAGCAAACCCATGTAGGACGATGGGCTATCGTCCAGCGACTGACCTCCTGAGGACTCCAAGTCAACCCGCCTGGAGAACAGGGAGGAATCGTCGTCAGACTCAGAGGAGTCCGTAAAGAGCTGCCTTGGGCCTGAGCCACCCTCCACCTGCCGAAGGTGATCGGGAGTGAGGGTGACAGACAGCCTATGGGGCAGACCCTGGGCCGACCAAGAATTCTTGGTCGGGGCCCCAAACAACGGCTGTAGAGGCGGAGGTTCCACCAGAATCGGTGGGGCAGCCGGTTTTGGTTGAGCAACAGGCCTGGGAGCAGGCGCCTCGGCAAGAGCGAGGGGTTGCTTCGACCACTCCGGTGACAGCCACTTGATAGCCGGGGAAGGCAACGACGTCGGCTTGCTTCCGGACAGAAGAAGCTGTTGCCACATTTGGTCCTTGTAGCGCCGACGCAACTTGTGTCTAAGCCTCCCCTCGTCCGAGGAGGAGGACGAGGACGAGCGGCGATGCCGCTTGCCGCGGTACCAAGACCGAGACCACCTATGACAGCGGGATTGGCTGGACCGAGAAGAAGTCCGAGACTGAGACCGCGAACCTCGGCTTTTCCAAGGAGGGTTCTGGGGCAGGGCGGGGGAAACCCGCTCTCCCCTTGGCTCGGAGGGTTCAACCGTGGACTCCGGAACCAGAGGCATGGGCAAGTCAACGGAAACCTCAATCTCCGCCGGGGGAACCGGGGAGTGAGGGTTTTCGGCTTCACCGGTCGACAACCCATCCGACGGGTTGAGAAAAATCTCGACTGCGTCAACAGGAGTCTCGGTCAACTGACCTGACAGGGACGCTCTGAGGCCAGTGGCTGAAGCCGAAGGATCGACCGAAGTCGACGGTCGACTACTCGGTGAGAGGGACCTCTCCCACTCCCAACAGCGTCGACGGAGGGACTTACCTTTGTGGTCCTTCTTCTTGGACCAAGAGGAAGGCCCTGAAGATGACGGTCCCTCTCCCTTAGTGGAGAGAGACAGACAGAGCTCCTTAAAAGAAGCTGAATAGGAGGATCCCAAGGAGAGCTGGATAAATGCCGCGGCCGAGGAAGACGAAGATGCGGCCTGAGCCGCCTCCTCCTCGAGGGCGATCATCTGCTCAAGCTGATCCGCCGAGCCCGCCGCCGCGGAAACCGCCAAACGGGCCTCCTTCGACTTCATCGGAGGGTAATGTTTCTCAGGGCGCCCAAGTTGCAAACAGGCAGCGTGGTCTTCTAGGACATAGGCCGAAAAGGAAGAGCACCGGTCGCAAGCCTGCGGGTCGTGCTCAAGGCCCAAGCAGTAGACGCACGTGGAGTGCGGATCTGTCCGAGACATCTTCTGCCCGCATGGGCACCTCCGAAAACCGGGAGTCGATTTGTCCATCGCAGCCGCGAGGGAAATAAATGACTGAAGTCTTGAAAACCTTAAAAGTAAATTCGGGTAAACCGAAGAAATAGGAACCAGTCTTATACGCAGAGCGTTAAGGAGGGAACCTGAGCTTCCAAACGGTAAGGAAGATCTGACGTCATGGGGCGGAGCCGAGAGTTTTACCGCCCGGGTGGGTGGGAGGAGCCAGCTTGAAGACCTTCCGGCAAGATTTAAAGCGCCAAGGATACCTGCCAGAAAGTGTGGATGAACAACATATCCATGTCCCTAGAACTATTTATTTTGTAACCCGCCAGTCTAATAAAAACATCAAGTTGTTCCCACACCGCTGAGATAGAGGTCTCTGGGGAGGTGAGGGTCAGCAGTATAGCGTCTGCAAACAGTGGAAGTTTATGGGATTTCCCAGCTAGTGGGACTCCTTCAACATTATTCTGGGCTCGAATATTTGCTGCTAAGGGCTCTAAATAAACAGCAAATAAAAGCGGGGATAGTGGGCACCCCTGATGGGTGATGCTAGTTAGAGGGAAGGGTGGTGATAGGGATCCATTTAATTTGAGGTATGCTACAGGGGATTGGTACGTAGCTTTGAGTTGGGAGATGAACCTGTCTGGAAAAGCAAAACGTTGCAAGGTAGCCCAGAGAAAAGGCCAAGAGACCCAATCAAAAGCTTTCTCAGCATCAAGGCTGAGAAGAGCCAACAGTATTTGTCTCTGTGTTACATATTCAAGAAGCAGTAAAACCCATCTTACAGCATCAAGAGCTTGGTGCTTCCGGACAAACCCCACCTGGCCCCCATCTATAAGCTGTGGTAACAGAATATCCACCCGATGCACTAGTATAGACATAAAAAGTTTATAATCGCAGTTTAATTTATAAATTGGGTGATAAAAAGCTATCTGGGTATGGTCCTTTCTGGGTTTGGGGATAGCTACAATATCCGTATACCTCCAACATGGCGGAGGGAGGTTTCCATCCTGTATATCTCTAAATGTCACATTTTATGTCGGGGTTACCAAATGCCAAAATACTTTGTAAAACTCGGCCGAAAATCCATCTAGCTCGGGCATCTTTTGAGATTTGGTAAGCATAAGGACCCCCCAGATCTCCTCATTTGTGATGCGGCAAAGGAGGTGCTCAGCCTGGACTGGGGAAAGTTTAGGTAGGGGTGAGTTTTGTAAATAGGCTGTCATCTGATGAGGGGAGCTATAAACTTCCTTGGTGTACAAAGTCCTATAAAAATCTGCCATCGCCTGTCGTATGACTTTCGGTTTGTATAATATGCATACACTAATGGGGTCCTGTATCTTACTGACCATAGCCTGTTTTTTCGCTCCCCGTAGGTGCCTGGCCAGGTTCCTAGTACCTCGGGGGCCAGCATCCTGATGAGAAAGTTTCAAGTATAACAATTGTTGCACTATCTTTAAATCAATTAGTTTCTGAAGTTTTTGTTTGGTTTGGTCTAGCTGAGGTTTGATTGATAGGTCTCCTTGATTCAGTTTATTTTGCAAACTCACAAGTTCTGCTTGTAGCTTATTCTGAAAGGACTCCCTGAGTTTCTTTTGGTGTGCGGAGTATCTTATGATCTCTGTGCGTAATACCGTCTTGAGGGTATCCCAATTAATAGCAGGAGAAGTTTCTGATGTGATACTGTCCGCCAATATTTTGGGGACAGAATCCTTGATTAACTAAACTAATCCTGGGTTTTGCAAGTGCATCAGGCTGAGGCACCAGAAAGTGTTCCTCTTTGGTTTCTGTACATCTATCTTAAGATAAAGAGGGGAGTGTTCTGATACTACAGAGGCCCCCACGGTTATGTCGCGTATGCGTTCTACATGTTCAACAGAGGAAATGAAATAGTCTAATCTAGCAGAAGTATGTGTTTTGGGGAATGGTAAGTAAATAACCTTGTAGTTGGGAAAAAATGGTGCCACACGTCCACCATACCCATTTCAGGGAGGGTGGCCTTAAGGCATCTCTGTAGTAGGGAAACTATATTTGGAAGGACGGGATGTATCAAGTGTGGTGTGTATTGTGGTACTGAGTTCACCTCCAATAATGTACATACCCTCTGCATGCGTGGAGTGGTCCTTAAAAAAATTCTGGCTACCAAAGAAGGCGAACCTGGAGGAAAGTAAACTGAAACCAGGGTAACTGGCATGGAGTTTAGTCTCCCTACTGCTATCGTGTATCTACCCTCCCCATCTAATATTTATTTCTGCAGAGTAAAGTGTACCCCTCAAGGGATCAATATCGCCGCACCTCTTCGTCTGCCAGACATGTGCATTGAAGAGACTACCACTTGGTATCCCATGGATTTAAATTTAGAGTGTTCACTCTGGGAGAGGTGGGTCTCCTGTAGGAGAAAGACCTCAGAGTTGTCGTGTTTGAAAAGACGTATTAGGTGTTTCTGCTTTATGGGGTTATGGATGCCGTTCACATTGAATGACAATATTAAAGAAGTGCTAACCATCTGGACAGCCTATTAGGCAATGCAAGGAATGACTAACCTCCTTAATATTTAGGGAAGTTTTATGTATGTCCCCAGATAACATGTAAGGAGAGAAAGAAACTTTACCCCTATCTCTTTTAACACATAATTCCTGTCTGAATGGTATAACTTCATTGACTAGTAATAAATCAAGCGAGGTGGGTTCTTCCCCTTGGAGTCCCCCTTCTGATTGGTGGGGAGGATCCTTCACCCTCCATCCTGATCTGTCCCAGATAATGGTATAGACACTTCTTGTATTATATCGTACTGCAACATTCAAACATACCAGGAAAAACTTAATTGCCAACAGGGCAAAACATATTTTGTAATAACCACATAGCAAACATTTTTTATACAAGATATTGTTATAACTAATAACTATTACTATAAACAGTCGCCTTTGAAAACTGCAGGCATATAGCTGACTTAGACAGGCTTCCAAGGTAGGGGAAACTCCATTTTGTTTCCCTACATGATCTGGAGAAGCAAAGGTAGAGGTGAGCTTCAATCCAGATAAGGGGGTACAGCCGAGACCCTCTGAACCTCGGGCCCCCTATGAACCATATCAGTTTCAAACAGAAAAAGTTAGGAAAAGGAGGTAACAGAACAAGGGAAGTGGGGGGAGGCTTTCAGTATACTGTATGGCTGCATGGTTAGAAAACTAGCCATAACCATTCATACCACCCCCCAGTCACTCCCAACATCGAGCATCTATTAAGAGGGACCAGAGAGATGAGGACTTAGTCAGAGAGAGGAAAAAAAAGACCCCCCATTAAAGAAGGGGAAGGGTGGTCCTCCCATCTACATCCGAGCAATAACATCTTGTGAAGTAACTGGCCCCCCTAAAGTCTAGGGGCTGTTCTCCAAACCTGAAGAAAGGGTGTCCATATCTGACTGCCCTGAATCTTAGAATCAGATCCCTAGGGTTAGAAGTCATTGTATCCCCCAGTACCCAATTCTGCTGGTATGCCAGGGAGATCCCCACCAATAAACCAATACATTAATATTGTAAGAACGTCCCACAAGTGTCATTGTCTCATATTAAGGGTTGCCCTTCAGAGGTTCATGGCCCTGGGAAGTCAAGGAACCAGAGGCTGCATTGGAATGAATCATAGCTCATAGTCATTTCCGCAGGGGAGGAGGGGGGAAAGGAAAACCCCAGGAGGAGGGATGGCTCCCCAATAGGGTCACAACAAGTGACTGCAGACTTCCCAGATAAAGAGAGGGAAATAAATACCTTTACCTGTGATCTAGAGTCGGACCCTTTGACACAGCCCAGGTCAGGAAATGTCCCTGTCCCAGCCGCCTCCCTCCCCCTCGGAGCCCGCTACCCATTACACCTTGCTGTTCACAGGCAAATTCGACGAGCACCATAGTAGGAGAAGGAGAATACAACGGTCCTCAGTCTTCAGGTTGGTTTTAAGTTGCTATCTCTCCTACAAAACATGGCCAATCTCTGTTTCGGATCAAGTGCTGGACTCTGGGTACCATCCTTTGTCTGCTGGGCCTTGCCTTGTGTCTGCCATCATGGAGGTTGGGCAGCTGGCATGTTGAGGGCCACTGAGCGTTCAGGAAAAGTGAGCCCCTGTTCGGAAAGTTTCTCTTCTGCAGAGGAAAAGTCTCTCCTTCCTGTTGGTAGCATGATGACCAGCTTCGTAAGATAGGGGGTGGTGAATCTGAGGCTTTGTGCTTTTAAGACAGGCAGCAATGGAAGGTACGCCGTACAGAGTCTCATGGTTTTAGGGGCATAATCATGGTCTACATAAAACTGTTTCTGTCTGAAGAAAACCTTTTGCTTGCACCAGGCTATGAGCAGTACCTGTTCTTTTATCATGCAGCTGCTGAAGTGAGCTATGATGGATCTTGGGCTGGCATTAGGCAAGGTGGGTTTAGGAGCCAGCGCTCGGTGGACCCTTTCTAGGTCGAGCTGCATGTCACTGGGAAGATCCAAGGCCTTGAGCAGTAAGTCCACCACAAATTCTTTAATTGTAGAACCCTCGGCCCTCTCTGGTATGCAATAGAGGTGAACATTCTTTCACCTCGCATGGTTTTCCACATCTTCTTGCCGGGCTGACAGCAGCTCCTGTTGTTCTTGTAACTGCTGTACTAGGCCTTCTAGGTCGTCCACCCTATTTTCAGTGGCAGTGACCTGTCTCTCGGTGACGTTGGCTCGCTGCTCGAGTTGGGTGATATCCCTGCGCATTTCACTGTATAATTGCTTAATATCTGCTCGAAATGCAAACAGCTCATTGTAGATGGTGTCAAGCTTGATTTATTTATTTTTAAGTTTGGGAGTACGGTGAGATTTGACTGCAGTAGATGCAGCCTGGGAGAGCGCGGTTCCGTTGTCGGAAGTCTCCGAGTCCAATTCCTCGCGGTCCATCATATTATTTTCCACCTTTCGATTCAATGGAGGCTCGTTTCCCTTGTTTCCCCTCTTGCTCATGGTCAAAGGTAGCTTAGTTTTATGCGATGATTTGAGTGTAAGAGGTGAAAATGCTGGGGGGAGGGGGGCAAACGGAGTGAGTCCTCTAAGCAGCCATCGGTTTCAGAAGCAAAACCGGAAGTCTCAGTAGGGGAGGTGTTCTGAGTGCTATTATCCCATGCAGCTTGTGGGAACTCCTCTTCAACTAGTGTTTGAAAGTTAGGGTCACAGAGCAATACTAAGTTTAGCCTCCATTGTATCGTTCTGTGAGATCTTCCTAAATTAAAGGTAGCGTAAACTGGGGCATGGTCTGATAACAATATGGGGCCATGCTTCCTGGGCCAAATCAAGATGCTCTGCAGTGGTGAAAGTATAGTCTAGTTGAGCCAAGGTTCCTGTTCAAGGTGTATGATATGTATTCTTGTCCATTTGGGAAGAAATGCCTCCAAACAACCACAAAACCCAGATGGGCTAGTGTATGCTGCAAGTACTTCTGCATGGAAGAGGCTTTATGTGCTACTCCTTTATCCTGGTTGCCATAAAAAAAAAAGGGAATGCAAATGCTTTATTTGCATGTGTTGTACTGCATGGACACAAGCATGTTATGTGATGTATCCTCTGTTCAACAGATTATACAGAAAATATCAATGCATTAATGGGAACATAAACAGTGTTGTTTACATTTTCTAATACAATTGTAAACTTGGGCATGTGTGAAGTCTGTTTATTAATCAGCCAGCAGTAGGAACCAAGCACCCAAAGGAATGGCAAAAAAATGGACTGAAACAAAAAGGTTTACTTTTCCTTATTTGGCCTGAAGAAGCTTGGCAGTTGGCAAGGTGAAACGTTATGTCTTGGTGGGGCATTGTCTGTCAAAGTGGACGTACTGAATGCATGGATCTTACAACATAACCCAGACATCCTGTCAGTCGTAGAAACATAGCTTTCTCCAAAAGTAGCGGATGCTTCAATTTCCATCCCAGGCTACACAGTCTTTAGACAGGATTGTCTCTCCAAGCGTGGGGGCAGTTGTGCGATCTACCTCCGAAACAACCTTCAAGGTCTCGTCCTAACTCTGTCCAAAACTGATGACCATATGCAAGCCCTTGCCATAAAAGTGCCTCTAGGTGCACACAATAAAACCCTTAATGTGTTTTCAATCTATACTCCTCTGGAGTGTTTTCGCTCTCCAAGTTTTAATTCGGAAATTATCATGTTAGGAAATTTCAATATCAATTGGTTCTCTACTGACACAAACCCTTTCAAAGATGCAGTTTCAGCAATTCACCTCACCCAGCTAGTCGAGTCCCCAACTAGAATCAACTATAAAACTGGGACAGGTAGCTTACTGGACTGGGTGCTCTCTAACCACCCTGATCATATATCAGACACAACCGTACTCCAAGATGCCTTCAGTGACCACTCCCCAGTCGTGTTTCATTGGGTGAACAAATTCTCTAAACCACCCGGTAGAACAATTACCACCAGGGTACTCATCCGTGGGCATCTTGAATCTCTAAAAGCTGACCTGCATAATCAGGACTCATCAATGGTTCACACAACTAACAACGTTGACACTGTCTTCGACCAATTCATTCTTCAGTTCAACACTATATGTGATAGGCACGCCCCATAAAAAGTGTAAAATCAAAGGCCGCTGTAATCCCTGATTTTCTCCGGACCTCCTTGAGTTTCTGAATGCCAGGGTCCATCTATGGTACAAGTCTAGGTCCCTGTGTAACCAAGCCCGCATACAGAGGTACAAAGTGGCTAGAAACAACTGCATGAGGGCTATTCGTGCAGCTAGAAATCAATATTATAAGGAAGTGCTCTCTCGGACCTGGAATGATGGCAGATATTTTGGATTAACCATAAAGAGGTCACTGGGAGAGACCTCAGATCTGCTCCTACGCTTAACATTGATGATGTACCCTCACTCGACCCCAAACTTATTGCTAACACTTTTAATAATGCCTTCATGGACCTGAGTGGTGTCCTGCCACCTGGCTACTTCTCTCACCCCCTCACAAGTGACTACTCTGGGAAAGAGACTCAGTACCCTTCTCATCTTCATTTCTGCTTCAAAACCCTCTCAGCCCATGAAGCCAGGAATTACCTACTCAAGGTATTAGGAAAATCAAGATTTAGTAGTGACACCCTGGATCTTAAGTTTATAGTCCTTACGCTGGATGAAATTCTGTCATCTCTAACACATATTATTAACACGTCACTTAGTTACTCTCAATTCCCTCACAAATGGAAATCTGCCACTGTGACACCAGTTCATAAGTCTGGGGATCGCACAATTACTGGGAACTACAAGCCTATCTCCATCCTGTCCCCACTCTCGAAAGCTCTTGAGAGTATAGTGGATGACCAACTGGTTGAATACTTAGAAAAATATCAGCTACAATGCCCACAACAACACGGGTTTAGAAATGGTCATAGTACCACTACCGCCCTTCTAGAGTTCACAGGCTTTATTCACCACTCCTTAGATCAAGGACACCTGGTCAGTGCCGCTTTCATTGATTTAACCAAAGCTTTCGACACGGTGAATCATGCCCTCCTGGTAAAACAGCTTACCACCATTGGCCTAGCTTGTGACAGCGTAGCCTGGTTTGAAAGTTACCTGCACAACCATACACAGCAGGTGAAGCTTGGTAACACCCTCTTGGATAGCAGACCTGTCCTATCTGGAGTTCCGCAAAGGTCTATCTTGGGCCCTCTTTTATTCAGCATGTTTCTTAACAACCTTCCTTACTCCTGTCAGGGTTGCATCCTTTTATATGCTGACAATGCTGTCCTGTTTACCAGTGATCCAGACGTTTTTGAATCTAGGCTACAAAGTAATTTTGTAGTCTTAGAAAGATGGTTCCATAAGCACAAGTTAGTTATGAATTACAACAAGACTAAAACTATGCTGTTCTCCAGCTCCCAAAATAGGCAGAGAACTTACCCTCTTTCTATCACCAATGAAGAGGGCTCTCCCCTGGAGCTAGTTCAGCTCTTTAAATATCTGGGGATTACTACTGACAGTACGATGACCTATGCCTAACACACTGACAACATTGCTAAGGCTGTTAACACTCGCATTGGGCTACTTTATAGGCATAAGCAATGTTTGACCCCAGAGGCTCTTAATCTGGCCATTCAAAGCGTGCTTGTCTTGCTTATTGATTACGGCTTACCAATCTATGGATCAGCTACTGAAACAACTCTTCATCGCATCATAGTTGCACTCAACAAAGCATGCCGGCTCCTTACCAGCTCAGCCAGTCTGTCCCATACCTGCAACATGTATGCTCAGGCTAACTGGCTCCAATTCAAAGGTAGACTCATGCACCAAACATGTTTACTGTCCAAAAAAGTAAGCTTAGGCAAAATGCCCCCAGGAGTGCAAAAGCTTATCACCCCCACTATCAACCGTCATTGCATCGGAAGCTCTACTAACCAGATTTTTTATATACCCAGCTATCGCACTTCTCTGGGACAAAGGTCCTTTGCCTACCGTGTCCCACTATGGATGAACTCGCTGCACCATGACATCACTTTAGCATCCACCTTGGGCTCCTTCAAGGTTAAACTTAAGCAACAGCTAGTTGCCGATGCCAGTTGTGACTGCTTCCAATAACCTTCCTTCTTGTGACCAGCACTTATTCTAACCTTATGCTATCCTGACCTTATGCATAACTGTTCTCAGCATGTAAATAACTGTTCTAAGTTTCTAATCATTCTCCTTCACATTTCCTCTTGATCCCTTCCACTCTTTCCCTTCCCCCCCCCAGTTACATCTCCTGCGCTCCCTTGCTCACTTTAAAATGCTTTGTCCCATACCTTCTCACCTCGGATGAGGCCCCTGGGCTGATGCCATCCCTTACCTTGTTGATGATTAGATACTAGGCTAAGTCTGTTCTCATTTTCCTGTAAAGGGTCATTTCATAAGACCCCATACCCTCTAATATAACCCTTTGAATTCCAGGTTTTAATCAAATATGCACCATGGCATACATTGTACAATACCACATGTACTGGAACTTCTCTAGTTATACACTCCTATAATGTCTTGTATAATTCTTTGTTTTGTTTGTTCTCTGTCTCATACTTTCCCAATATGTATTGTTCGTCTGACGTGGAACCTCTAAAATTAGCTTGTTCTCAAAGGTGTTATTTGAAATTTCAATAAATAAATAAAAAAAACTCAGTTTCCCTCCTTTCTCTAAATGCTTATATATCACATTCATGCAGAATTTTTTGCGCATATATGGAAACAATAAAGGATATGGTAAAGAAACACTTTTCATTTGACTCAGATTTTTACCTTTCCTATGGGTGCTTGGTCCAGAGTGCTGGTGTGCTCGTTCAATAGCACTGCACCACAGCTTTCACCTATATATGGCTCCACATCCATTTCACTGTTTATTAACCACAGTGTACTGTTTTGTTTTGAAATAGTCCTAATTTTTCCTTATTTGGGTCCCTTGTGAATGTAGCCTTTTCTTGCCCAGTATTTAGTTATAATTACTTAGCAGTTCCAGAAACCTGTGCCATCAGCTGAGTGTAAGACCTGAATAGAGATCTTCACTGTATGTTTCAGCTCAACTGATGTCACTGTGTTCCATAATACAAAAGTAATTAAAAAAATGAATGCTGGACAGGGAAATGGGCAACATTAACAAGGGACCCTAAATGACAATAAGAAATTGGGCTATTTCAAAATAAACACGTGAAACAATACACTGGCCTTATTATGCAGACTTCACACATGTCCAAATTAACAACCATATTAAAAAATATAAAATTGGGTTTTTGTTTCCTTTCAGTCGTGTTTGTCAGTTTGACCTAGTGGGTTAGAGAACCAGCTTGGTAATCACAAGATTGCAGATTCAAACCCTGCTAGAGCCAAATACTCACTGTGTGACCTTGTGAAAGTCACTTACCTCGCAGTGCTCCAGTCTACGTAGCTGTGGCAATGGGTAAGCTGAGCCCCACTGGAAATCAGATGTTGCATCTCTGCTGAGTTATCCTGGTTAAACATGTTGTAAAAAAAGAAAAAAGTATCTGGTGGCTGATCTAAACACAGAGTTTGTTGTGTTAAGAAGCCAAACATTATTACTTATTTATTTTCAGAATTGAACAGGGAACCGCAAACACTAGTTATTGCCACACTGAAATTATCTTGATTACTTTTGAACAAATGAGTCATCAGGCTGCCAATAACACAAAATCTAATCATCATTTTCATTATATCAATGCCACATGGTATAAAACTCTCTTCATAACTCATAGAAAGCTGACAACATCCCAATGTTCAGACTTTACTGAAAGTTCAAAAAAAATGTTACTGGCTAATAGTGATGTTTTTGGGGGAAGAAACAGAACAATCAGGCCACTGAACATTCTGCACTCACTGCATTAGCATTAAGTGCTCAGTGCTAATCCTACATCACACTTTGCATTTCTTAACTTTCCAGCTGCTGCACAGGCACACACATGCATGAATGACTGAATTAATAAAGAGAACCTTTATTTTTCAATGATAGATGTGATCTTAACATTTAATAGAAAAGCACATTTTGTCTTCATTTCACGCTTCAACCAAGTTCAGTCTGACCAGTGATCCTATCCATCAACTAATTTTCTCATAAAGGAATGACATACTTTTTCAATGGTTGGTCGCATTAGTCAATTGCGTAGATATTTGTATTTAAAGAGCCCGATATACTTTATTCCCTTAATAAACATGGACAGGTTGTGGTAGTGACGGTCATTTTGAAAGGACATTCAATGTTTCAAACTTACAAGTATCTATTCTATAGGTAAATAGCCTCTCTAAGATGTCTCTTGGCTAATCAAGAGCGTCATCTCGAGACATCTCTGCGAACTACGAGGCAAAGCCACTCTTGAGTAGCCAAAGGATATCACAGAGATTCTTGTAGTACGATTCTTTTTAAAGACGTTAGCACTGCTTACCAGACCAGAATGACGACAGCGCAAGAGGCTGAGTGGCTTTTTTTTCATCCTGAAAGGCTTGTCTCAGCATGGCACTGGCCCGGTCACCAGTTTTAATTCAACGAGGATTCAATGTGGAGTTATCCTGTCCCTTTTACTACACCGTCAACTACACTGTTTTCAGGTTAAATTATGTAAATTACCTTAAATACACACACAATCCTCATGGCCGTGACACATGAAAAAAAAAATGTACTGCAGTAGTAATGTGTTGGGACCCTCTGTAAACATGAAAAGAGGAGAGCGGGAGATTGATACAGCAGTCTTTCACATTTCACCTTTACAGTCCACAGCAGTAATGAAAAAAATTACATTAATGGTCTTGAAACTTTTTTTGATTGTTTAGTGGCTGCTGTTGGTGTCTATAGAACATGGTATGTAGTCTCATCTTGGGTGTTCAGAATATTTCCCACTAAGGTGCTTTTTTTATTTGTCAAGGTAGGTAGTGGGTTTTAACCAAATAGTGTGATGTTCTACGATCGATCACTACATGTGTCTTGCCCTTGCTAGTAAGATTGTGTCTGAAAATGATCAGTTAAGAGAAAAAAAATGCTGAATGCGGAAGATACTACAGTGTATAAAAACTTCTACACTGTATAAGAGGTTTTCACACACTGCAGCTTCATACATTCACTTGTATGCCAGTAAAAATAGAAACACTTTATAATTCTTACAGCAATCAATGAACTTTGCACATTCAGTTGGTTCTATGCTGATGAATTTAAGGAGCCATCCCCCCCAAACTAAACACAGTATTAGGGGTGTTATTCCAGGTTGGGAAAACATTAAATGCAGCTCACAATGAATTTAAAAATTACTGAACAACGGGTCACTCAGGTTGCCTAAAAAGTAAAGGACTTTTCAAATTATATGAATTGTTCTCCCAGCTAAAGAATGGAATGGTGTGGAATAAAATGGTTGTGTATACAAACATATACAGACAGTATCTATATTGGTCCAGAAAAGGTATTGCTTTCTCCACCAAGTCTAATTTTCCAGGGTGCAACACGTATAGAAATATTCTTTCCTCCAATCCTTCCCCACAAATCATGTGACAAACTGCTCTGGAAATAAAAAGGTGTTGACTGACAAAATTATAGTCCATCATGTCTGCCCATTTTCCTATCTGATTCATACCTCCCTAATCTTGGCCTTGCCTAGGCCATATGCCAACTGGCATCAGCCTTGCTGCCCCCACTCTCCACCTCCTTCTTTGCCTTAGTGTTCACCAATCTCTTGTAGCTGCCCCATGCTCTTTTGAAATCTGTCACCATCTTGCCGTTTACTACCTCCCTTCGTAAATGGTGCCATCCATCTACCACTTTTCCATGAAGAAATACTTCCTCATGTCCTTCCTCAATCTACCCCCCCAACCTCTACACCAGTTTATACTTTTGTTCCCTAGTTGATGATCCCACACTATGCTTAAAAGGTTGTGGCACTCTACCCTGTTTATACTAATCAGTTATGTAATGGTTTCCATCATGTCCCTTCTCTCGTTTCTCGATTCCAGTGAGTATATGATCAGATTGGTGAGATGATCCTCATATGACTGAACCTGCTAACACTGTATCATCTTTGTAGCATACCTTTGGACAAATTCTATATGGTCCTTATCCTTTTTCAGGTGTGGGTTCCAGGACTGGATACAGTACTGCAGGTTTGGCCACCCAGTGACACATAGAGGGGGCAACACCACCTAATTTCTTCTACCGTAGAACCCCCTCCTTACGAGTCATTTCCTGCTAGAAAAGAGGCACAGTTATAGTACTCTATAATAACGAGGGACCATTGTTCCAGAACAGGGCATAAAGCACTGTAACAGTGCAGAACAATGGCTAGATGCCAGCGCAGATGAAGTGTGTAAACAGGAATGGCGCAAAGCACCATGCTCAACAAAAACAGACCTCGGCCATGCTCAACTAAACAAAGAACTACAAGGAAGAATAGAAAAAAAAATCTAAAAATGCTAAGGAGCTGCAACAGACAGTAATAAATAAAACTAGCAGTGTCCAATACCTATGGCTACAATAGTTAGTCAGCAAACATACCGGACCCAGGGTTCACACAGCACTAGGAAACCTCACACTAATCTACCCGTGAGATCTTCTTTCTCTTCAGAAACTAGAAAAAGGGGCACTTTTGGACCAGGGACAGACTCAGCCCAGAAACAAACACCAGTTAGTAGGAAGGCACTAAAGAGATGCTAGAGAAAGGGGAAAGAACAAGAAAAATAAGATACAGAAGCACAGCCACATCTAACCATCTTACCAAGTTCCACCCTCACAAACTGAGGAATACTATTTCTTACCTGTGGCACCAGGCTGGATATTCTAGTAGACCCACAATCAAATCACCCTAAAAATGGCCAGTGGTCCCCATTTAGGTACTGTAGCACTGGAATGTGAAGCCACACAGAACAGAACACTGTGTTCAAGATCCCACTCCAAAACTCCCTGCATCCCAAAATTCTGTTCACCTTCCCTAGTGCTTTGGTGCATGGGACTGTTGAATTGAGGCTATCACTAATGATGACTCCCAAGTACCTTACTTCAGTGGTCTGATTGATTTGTAACCTCCCCACTCCCCCAACCACTAACCCATCTTCAGGTTTCCCTTGCCTTTGTGTACAACTTTGGATTTCTTTGCTTTAAACTTCAGGTGCCATACCTTGGACCACCCCTCCAAACTTTCTAAGACCCTCTACATATCCATGACCCCCTTCTCAAAGTCTACCCCGACACAGAGTTTAGTATCATCTTCAAAAAGGCAAAAGAATAATAATGAACATATACACAGTGACAGTAGTGAGTACGGGGATGGTGGGTGGGAAAGTGTAGCTCTACGAAGAAGATACTATAGAAGATCAAGAGTTATGGTAAATAACTTTCCTGTCTTTCTAGTCAATCTCCTCAATACAGCCACACCCATTAATTATGTAACCAGCAGTATCAATCCCCTGACTTGGGAGGCTGCAACAACAGGACTCAAAAAGGGATCAAATTCTGAAGTACAGTCAACCCAAAAACTGATTCTTTTTTTACACTGAACATATAGGGCAGTGTTTTGTGAATGTGTAAACACTACTCCAGGTTGTGGCCCTACAGATCTCACAATAGGGATCAGTCTGAGCGAAGCCTCCAGTGTGACCATGGCCTCAGTGTGATGAGCTGCAGCAAAGCTTTCCAACTGCTCCTCTGCCAGGGGGTAGCAGTTCTGAATGTACTTGACAATCCAGTTGGACAGACATTGTTTGGAAATTAAGGCTCTTTTATGGTATGGTTTGCAGAAAGCAAATGGATGACATGGTTGCGTTCTTTGGTTTTGCCAAGGTAGAACCTGAGAATTCTTCTGACATTGACAGAATTTATTTTGTTTCAAGATTTTTTGGATGGGGTAAGTACACTGAGCCACAGCTTGTTTCCAGGTGAACCGCAGGAGCACAGGGAGATTCTGACTTGCTCAGTCACACAGTTGCCAAGTGGTGGTTGTGGGATTCAATTCAGGTCGGCTGGGTCTCTAGATTTACATTTTGTGCTCAAAAGTCCAGGCTATACTGCCTCCCAGAAATGCAGCAACACTTCCCCTGGATTCTCTGATTTGGGAAGAATGTTGGCATTACCAAGGATTGTTTAACATGAAATTCTGATACTACCTTTGGCAGACATTTCAGGTGCACACAGAAGACAATCTTATCCTTATAGAATCATGTGGGAAGGATCTATAAACTAGGGCTAATAGCTCTGCCACTTTGCTTACCTTGCTGATGGCTGCCTGGAAAACCATCTTCCATGTGAAGAATTTCAACTCACATGTGAGTCTGGATCAACAGAATTAGAGATGGTTTCTTATCTGGTGGTCTCAAGTGATGTATTCCTCTGAAGAACCATCTGAAAGGAGGTAGTTTTGCCACTGGAAGTCAACTATTTCAGGATACTGTATGCTGAAATGGCATCAAGTGAACCTTGACTGGCAAGTACTGTAGGCTAATTTCAGACATGTCCAAGAGATACTCCAGAACTGCTTCTAGTGGGCAGGTGTAAGGATTCAGAGGATTCTAGGAATTCCACAGGACAACACTTTTACTTAGCACCACAGGCTTTTCTGAGGAAGTGGTTTCTTGCTACTAGCAAACTGAGACACTCATTTGGGCACACCAAATTTGTTAACTTCAACATCCTCAAAAGTCAAGCTGGAGGTCTAGAAAACGGAAACATAAATTCTGATGGCAGATAAGAACTGCTTGGCCCACATAGTCTGCCCATTCCCAAACTACTTAACTCCTGATCCTAAATGATCAGCAGCTTCCCCTCTCTTTCTTACCACTAGGGTTGCCTTCTGTCCATCACATGCATTCCTGAATACACCAGTTGATTTAGTCTGTACGACCTCCCCTGGGTGGCTGTTCCATGCACCCACCATCCTTTCTGTGAAAAAAATACTTCCTCATATCTCCCCCAACCTCATATTGTGACCTCTTGTTCTTCCACATCTTTTGTTTGAAAGATGCTGCCCTCCTAGATCTTGTGGATTCCCCGAGGTACGTGAATGTCTCTCTAATACCCCCCCCCACCTCCTTTCCTCCAGGGTCTACATATTGAGGTCTTTCAGTCTTTCCTCATATGTTTTCTGGTGCAATCCTTTCACCATTTTTGCTGCCTTCTCTGGACCGCATCTATTCTGTCAATGTCCTTCCGGATATGCAGTCTCCAGAACTGAACACAGTATTCCAGATGTGGCCTAACCAATTGCCTGTACAGTAGCATCACCACCTCCTGTTTTCTATCGGTGATGCCCCTCTCTATGCACCCCAGCATCTCTCCGGCCCTCCCCACTGCTTTTCACATTGCTTGGCCACCTTTAGGCCATCTGTTATGTTTACCCCCACGTCCCTTTCCAGTTTTGTTGTTATTAGTATCCCCCCCACCCCCCATTTTGTATTCCTCTCCAGGATTCCTGTGGCCCAAATGCATGACTTTACACTTTTTTGCACTGAATTTAAGCTGCCACTCTCTTGACCACTCTTCTAATTTGCCTAGGTCTCTTCTCATTTTTCCACCCCATCTGGAATCTCTACCATATTGCAGATCTTGGTGTCATCCGTAAAGAGGCACACCTTCCTTTCTAGCCCTTTCACAATGTCGCTAATGAAGACACTAAAGAGCACCAGCCGCAGAATTGAACATTAAGGCACCCCACTGGTCACTACCCTCTGGAGGTTCTGACTGTAACAGCTGACCCTGGAACTGGGTTTGCAGGTTGGATCACAGTGGAAGATCCAGTGGACAATGGATTGCCATCAGATGAAGCAATGGGTACCGTATCTGCAAAGGTTAGCACAGTAAATTCTGAAATATATGACACCCATTAGCCTCCAGTTTAAGGAGGCCCTTCTATATTAGAGAGATTGACAGGAAGCAAAGAGAAATCAATCTGCCCACAGCTGCCTAAACACACCATAACAGAAAGCTCCATGCTTTAGATTTCTGTAGCAGCAAAGCAGCAGTTCCACACTATGGTGGGACACAAAAAGTTCCACCTCTGGCTTGCCTCTGTCACCAAACAGGGACTGTACAACATACTCAGTGGGAGCCCACTCTTGTGGTTTTGCCGTGGTTCAATGGACAGACTACCAGTACATTTTCTAGTCCCAGGAGATGAGTGGCCTGGATTAGAACCTTGTGTTCCAGATCCCACTCCCAAACTCCCTGCATGTTAGTTTACTGTATGAATCTGTACTATCTTGTCCCAAATTGCATCCAGCAGGGCTTGCAGCCTGTACATGACTTTTCTCATCTCCCACACATTTATGAAGCGATGTTGCTCTCTTACTGACCAGGTGCCTTTGCAAGTCTTGCAAGACTTGTAAGTCAGTGCCTTCTGAAAAGACTACACTACTGCTCCACTTCAGGAGCAAGTGGCCACCTGTGCACACTGATGCCACACATATGTGGATGATGTTATCATATCAGAGCGCGTCTCACACACAGACACAAGTGAATTCCTGGTACAGTAGGAGCAGAGTTAGTGCTCTGTAAGAATGAGGGATCAGTGTCCCAGCACAGTGTGCAAAGCACTGGAGTAGTGAGAGCTGGCTAGATGCCACATGCCAGCATACATGAAGTGTGTGAGTAGGAATGGCACGAAGCATCACGCTCAACAAAAATGAACCTCAGCTAGCTCAACTAAAAAGGACTACAAAAAGAGTAGGAAAAAATCTAAAAATGTTAATGAGCTACAGCAGTTAGTAGGAAAATAAAACCAGCAGTCCCAAATACGAATTTGCCAACAGCCTTATGGTCCATCAAGTCTGCTTGAGTGTGCAGATGGCAACCCTTATACTGCAGCTGCCCCTCCCTCCCCCCCCTCACTCTCCCTTTTACCCTATCCCATCCCCTTTTGAAGCACTCCACTGTTCTACAGGACACCACTTCTGCAGGCAATACATTCCACCCAGACACCACTCTCTCCATAAAAAAGTGTCTTCTCATTTCCCTCCTGAACTTCCCCCTCCAATCTGAGACTGTGACCTCAAGTGTCCCTACCCCCCTTAATCTGAATAGTCCCTCCATGCCTGTCTTATTTATTCCCTTCATGTACTTGAAGGTTTCAATCATATCCCCCCTGTCTCTCCTCCAGTGAGTACATGTTCAACTCCCTCGGCCTGCTCACGTAGGGTATGTCCCCTAGTCCCTGGATCTTCTTTATTGCCCTGCGCTGCACCCCCTCCAGTAACTTAATGTCCCTCTTCAGGTATGGGTGCCAGTACTGCATGCAGTACCCCAGGTGTCACCTAATAGCTCTTTCCAGTATTCTAAATAGCTATAGCTGCAGTAGTTAAGTCAGGAAAAAATAGGGGATCCAGGGCTCACACAGCGCTAATAATAATAATACTAATATCTTTATTTATATAGCGTAATTCTTATTTCAAAGCGCTGCACATACAAAATATATCATAATAATTTAAAAACTTAACACAATTTTGACATTGGTTTAAAAAAGCATTCCCAATTAAAAACGTCATTCATTAAAAGCTTGTCGGAAAAGGTGTGTTTTCAGGCTGGTTTTAAAGCTCTCCAAAGTCCTGCACTCCCTAATCTGACAAGGTAGAGAGTTCCACAGAGATGGTGTGACAAACATAAATGCCTGGGCACCAGATGTTTTTAAACATACCCTGGGAACCTCTAACAACCCCTCACCAGATGAGCAGAGAAGCTGGCCGGGGCTGTAGGGAATCAGGAGCTCTTGCAGGTAACTCAGTCCCAGTCCATACAGGGCTTTATAGATCAACAGACCAATCTTATTTATTTATTTATTGAATTTTGATGACCGGGTAGGCCCACTGAGCCCCAAAGGTCCCTTTTTCAGGGGTGACCTGGGAGACAAAACAATACAATACAGTAAGACAGTACAGGGTGCAGAGAAAGTAGACATGAAATTCAAGGTTACAGTAAAGGCAATATTTCAATATATTGAACATAAGTGCAACAATTGAGGGAGTTGAGGCATGCTTTTGGAGTCATTTTGGGTAAGAAAAAGAGAGGGATTGGTGTAGGATGTGGGACTAGGGGTGACTATCCAATACCCTGACAATGGCATGAGCATGCCCCAAGCAGGTGAGACTTGAGCCTTGTGCAAAAGTTTAACAGTGACGGGGCTTCCTGTACTAAAGGTGGGAGAGTGTTCCATAGCTTAGGGGCAGTGTGAGCAAAGGATTTGCCTCCCATGTTAGTCTTGACTCTACGGATTGCTAGTAGGGACTGACCGGTGGTCCTGAGTATACGAGGGTTAGACTTAGGAATGATTATTCTGGTGGGGCAGCCGGGTGCTGCAGTTTGTAAGCAAGGCAGAGCAGGGGGTACTGAAGACGAGCCTCAAAGGAAGGCCACTGAAGCTGGGCCAGCGAGACGCAGGGGTGGCTTCTTGGGTGACTCAGTGTCACAAGCCTTGCCACCTTGTTGGACAGGACCTGAAGCCTGTCGACCTCATGCTCTGACATACCCTGAATTACAGGGGCAGCATATGTTAATGTAGGAAGGAGGACACTGGAGGCAATTGCTTGCCTTGCCTCCGGGATGTTGTTTTTTTTTTAGCCGGTACAAGGTGCCAAGCTTGCTGTGGATAGACCTAGTTACCTGGTCTACGTGGGACTTAAAGGTGAGACCTTAGCCAATAGTTAGCCCAAGGTATTTTATGTTGTCTACAATGTCTATACTCTTTCCAGCAAGGGAAGTTAGTTTTAAGGGATTGGTCCTGTCCTGGCCGAGGGATCTAGGGCCAAACAGCAAGGCTTTTGTATTTGTTGCATTGAGGACCATTCTGTTAGATTTAAGCCAGGCCTCAAGTGTATTTAGGTCCCCTTGGAGGAGAGGACCCAGGTCCTGGAGGGTAGACATGGACTGGTAGATGACTGTATCATCAGCGTATTGAACAACTGAGCTATCCCTACAGTAATGGTTGAGGTCTTTTGTGAAGACAGAGAACAGAAGGGGGCCAAGAATTGAGCCCTGAGGCACCCCCCTTGACAGAAGGAGGGTCAGATAGCTCTCCCTTCCAAATGACCCTCTGGGACCGGCCTGATAGGCAGCTCTTGAACCAGTTTAGGGCCTGGGCATCAAGACCTATGCCATGAAGCTTAGTTAGAAGAAGGTTGTGGTCCACAAGGTCAAACGCCTTGGACAGATCTATAAAGATTGCACCCATCAACATGCCTACGTCCAATGCCCTGAATACGTCCACTGTGAAATCGATGAGTGCCATATCTGTCCCATGGTTTGCCCGAAAGCCATGATGTGAGGGGGCTAGGAGTTGGTGGAGCTCAAGGTAGTCTCTCAATTGCCCGTACACTAGCCTTTCTTGCAGTTTAGCAAGGGTACATAACAGGGAGATGGGCCTATAATTGCCAATTTAGTCACGCAAGCCACTCTTGTGAATGTGGCCCACACTGGCCACCTTCCACTGGTGCGGAACTTAACCTTCAAGTAGCGACCTGTTGATGATCCAGGTCAGAGGTTTGGCTATGGATTGGGCACCTTCCTTGAGTAACCTTGGGCTAATTCCATCAGGGCCTCCAGAGCCTTTGTTTTTGATGGCTTTAAGTAGCTTAAGGACCTCACTCACCTTGACTAATCTTAGGTGAAATTGGGGTCTTTTCAGACTGGGGGGTATGTCAGAGATCTGCAAAGGCATAGATGGGGGCAGCTCTAACTTGTAATCATCGAGGCTGGTGAAGTGGTGGTTGACTGCTGAGGCTATCTGGTGGTAATCGCTGACATGTTGTCCTTGTACCTCTATTGGACCTAGTGCCTCCTTGGAATTGCCCTTAAGCAGTTCATTGATGTGTGACCAGAAAAGCTCGGGGTTCCCCAGGTTGGACCACTGGAGGTGGGATACATACTCCTTTTTTGCAAGTTTGACGGCTATTTACATTTATTTCTTAGGGTTTTGTAAGTAACCAGATCTGCAGGAAGAAGGGAGAGCAGAAACTTCTTCTAGGCCTTGTCCCTGCTTTTCATCTGAGATTTCACTGAGGGAGAGATCCACTTGTAGCAGCCTCCCTTTGTTCTAAATTTTTTAAGGGGGGGGCAAAGAATGAGGCCTCTTTGAGTAGTGAGTCTTGGAAGTAGGTCAGGGCCTCATCCAAGGTCATGAGAAGCCCAAGTGGGCCCCAGTCCAAGTTATTTAGGTAGTCATTAAACTTTGCGGATGTGAAATTGGAGAAATCACATACCGTGAGTTTCCTGGGAGGAATCTTTGGTGCACTGTTCTTCCAAATACAGAAAATTGGGAAGTGGTCACTGATAGCGTCTGCCAATATGCATACTTTCACGTATGTTAAACGTGATCCGCCACTGTACAGGCAGCTAGTGCAGAACACGCAGCATGGGAGTAATATGACTAGAGCGCAATGTCCCAGTCAACAACTGAGCCGCAGCGTTCTGCACCAGCTGCAAGTGGCAGATATCAACCCCTGGAAGCCCCGGGTAAAGGGAGTTACAGTAACCAAGGCATGAGGCCACTACGGCATGGATCAACATGGGCAAGTCATCAGACGGAGCAAGGTGTTTGATTCTGGAGATGTTCCTAAGATGGTAAAAGGAAGACTTGACAACTGCCGACACCTGCGCATGCAGTGTGAGCTCGTCGTCAAGAACCACCCCCAGATCACGCACCCATTCAGGGGGGCAGGCAGTTGTACACCATTCAACCAAAGCCCAGATGGCAGACCCAGTCACCCACCACCAGCCTATCTATCCAGCACCCAGGATCCACTACCAACACCTCAGTCTTAACGGAGTTCAATTTTAACCAGCTAGTTTTCATCCAGTCATGGATCTCCACCAGACAGCTGTTAAACAACGAGACTGCACTATCCTGGTTGGGTGCAAAAGACAGATAGAGCTGGGTATCATCGGTATAGCAATGAAACCTCAGCCCATATCATCTTACAAGGTCTCTGAGGGGCAGCAAGTACACTGTGAACAACATGGGGGACAACACCGAGCCCTGAGGGACCCCACATGGCACAGAGAATGGTTCCAAGGAAAATATCCCAGACACCACCCTCTGAGACCTGCCGGCGAGGAAAGAATGGAACCATCTGAGAACTGGACCAGCCAGGCCACAGCTAACCCTCAGGCACTCAAGTAGCACCCCATGGTTCACAGTGTCAAACGCTGAAGAGAGATCCAGAAGTACCAAGATGGAATGGCATTTCTGGTCCCTCGCCATCAGGAGATCATTGAGCACCCAAACCAGAGCTGTCTCAGTGTTATGTCTCTTTCGGAAGCCAGACTGGAGAAAGTCGAAGATATCATGGATGGAAACATGGTTCTCCAGTTGCAGCGCAACCACTTTCTCAACCACCTTCCCAACAAAGGGAAGGTTAGAGATAGGTCTGTAGTTGGCATAGTTGTTTGGGTCTAAAGAAGCTTTCTTAAGAAGCGGTGTCACCACTGCCTCCTTCAGGGAGCTGGGGAATTCTCCTACGTCTAAGGAGCACCAGACAATCTGTGCTGGGATCGGGCCGATAAACTCAATACGCCCCAATAACAGGCGTATAGGGCCCGGATCCAAACTATAGTATGTTGGCCGCAAATTCTGGACAATCCGCATGATATCCTCAGTCTCATGATGGTCAAAAGAACTCCAGGTTGACCGACAGAGAGTGGCCAAATACTGACCGCCATCAACTCCCATAGAAGACGCTAAGCGAATCTCGGCCCTGATGTCGGCCACCTTATCTGCAAAAAAATCAAGCAAACTCATCACACTTAATTTGGGAAAATGCTCCTGGAATCTGCAGACAGGATGGGTTGCACAACCTGTCTACGGTTCGAAAGAGTTGAGCTGGTCGGTTTTGAGCAGAAGTAATCTCGCTGGACAGGAATTTTGCCTTCTTACGCGTGACTGCTGATTGATAACAATGATAATGTTCTATCAATCAAAGGTGGTCGGCATCAAGGGACGATTTCCGACAGCGACAGTCCATCCTTCATCCAACTCGTCTCATCTCCCTCAAAACTCCATCAAACCAGGAGAGTCGGGAGGGAATAGAGAGTGGTCGAACATGGACTTGGGCGATGGAATCCAGAGCCTCAGTGATTGCCTTGTTGTAGGCCAAAACTAGACTCTCTGGATCCTCGCCTTCCTGCAGAACTCCCGATAGGTCCAATACCGCCTAAAGGCCTTCAGGGGTTACTCCCCTCAATGGATGGTATTTGACCATTTCCACAGGGGCAGGCCTATTGGGGGGGGCTGGAAATTGAATCTCACCGTGTAGTGATCGGACCATCCATACAACTGGTTCCACTACCAAGTTGAAGGCCTCGATCCCCAGGAGGAAGACCAGATCAAGAGAGTGATCATGTTTATGAGTGGCAGAGGTAACTACCTGTGTGAACCCCAACGAATACATAAGTTGGAGGAAATCTTGACCAAACTGCGAGAGTTCATCATTGACTCAGGCACTGAAGTCACACAGGACCATCAGCCTGGGCAACTCCAATGTCATGTTGACGATGAAGTCCACGATTTCCTACAGGAACAATTTCACACCCCCAGGTGGACGGTAGATGAGAATGATCCCACAGCCCACACCTGCTACTGCGGTAAACTCAAATGATCTGGTCCCCTCCCATGGTAGAACAGTATGGTCCAATTTTGATCTAAAACAGATAGCCACCCCCCCTGCCCCTGCAATCCTATCTCGAGTGGTGTATCACCGAAAAGCCGTCCGGGACAGCTGCCTCCAAAATGCGGCCTGCATTGTCATCAAGCCAGGTCTCGGTGATCCAAGCCAGGTCTGTTGACTCAACAAGATCAGCAATGATTGCTGTCTTATTTCTAACAGACCTGGCATTGCATAACACCACTCGAGTCGGACGGGGTTCCGGGGCTGGCCGAGTTATCTGCTCAGACAAGCCGGAGCCCTTGGGTATGGTAACTAGACATGGAGGACCACGTTCCAGTGACCATTTCACCCCAGGGTGTCTCCTGGACCATACAACTGCGATACGACCGTCCCGCTCCCCCCCACCGTAGTCCAGGACCCCCCACCCCTCCCCGCCTCCTCCTACTAACGATACCCAGTGCCCTACAGCAGTAATAAACTGCTGCAGGTAAAGGACGCTGTGAGAAGGGCTGGAGACCCCGGAGTTCGGATGAGGAGTAGTACCTGACCGGGACAGCCTCAGCCCAACACATCCTCCAACTCGCAAAACCCGTACTTCCACTCCATATACAGCTATTTTTCCTCCCAAAAATTTATAAACTGAAACAATCCCAAATATAAATAAACTCCCACAAAATATAATATATAATCCAAGAGAAAATACAATTAATAACAAACATATGAAATTCAGAAGTACTGAAGTCCTCTCACTACTCCAGTCTTTTTATTGTCCAGAAATGTATCTCCCCCACTACCTCTCATGAAGTGGGGGGACACAGCCTATAACACTGGAGTCCTCTCACGACACCAGTATAAAAATCTAAGTTGAATGTTTCTCTCAGTATGGGGGGAACTAACAATAAATATAACAGCCAGGAATAAAATCCTCAGTAAGTCCAGCTGAATTACTTCTGGTGCCCAGACACTCCTCAGTAGTCTAGTCAATTCAAGGCGCTGCATTTAAACGTAAAGTCCTTTTTTAATAACTCTTCAATACAATCTAAATTGACCAAGTTATGGCGGTCTGGGGTGTTAGCCAAAACTCCGTCGGGGAGCCCCCTTCCAACCAATCAAGGCATCATAGGCTATCCTAACTAAGGAGCTATACACTTACCAGCCTGTCAGATCTTCTTTCTCAACACTGCAGCCACTGCTCCGTAAGAGCTGCCCAGTGGTGGAACTACCAACCAGAGTCACTACTTATAGACAGAGAGAGGCTCTGGGACCAAGGCTCCAATCTCCCAGAACCAAAGGCCCTGGGTGACACCGAGGGCGAGAGTCAGGGTCTCTGACTTCTACAGACTGAAGATCTTGTGGCAGACCTTGCAGAAGATGACTTCTTCCAGTGCCGTTTCTTCACCAGGAAGAGGAAGAAATTGAGGCCAAGCAGTGCTGGGACCATAATGTAGATCCTGTGTGGGATCAGGAACACTTATTTTTGTGCTTGCGGGAAGACTGTTTTTCCTCCCGGGCACTGGACCGTCTGTAGTCAGAACCCTTCCCCAATGGGGAAAGCACACAAGAAATAGCCCAACTGTGATAGCAGCCTGCCTCTTCAGGCACCCTACTGTACTCCATGGCCTTTGACTGTTGAATCTCAGTAGTGTCGAGAAGAAACTGACATTTTCTGTGATAAAATACACTAAACTGATACAAAAAATAACAAACTCTAGCTTTAAACACTAAAACTGAGAATAACTGAATGCTGCTGTTGTATAGACATGACATTCTAACTCCTGACAGATGAGCGATGGAACTCTGATATGCACTCGATGGTGGGAAAAAGGAACTGAGGCAGTTGAGGGCTGGCGTCAACGTAACCATGTGCTGTGTCTTGCAGTGCCAAACATGCATGCTGCTTACTTCGGCACCAGCCCTCTGAAAAGTTCTAGTTCCCACTGGGTCCTAGCACCTCTGACTCAGACCCACTACTAGGAATTAAAGGTGAAGACTGAATCCAAGAAGATCAAGAAAAACAGATACTGAAACACAATCAAATCTAATTATCTTACTAAGTTATACCATTTTACTCATCATTATCTGCATAATATACGTTACTTGATTATTGTTATGATGCAAAAGGCCATCTGCGCTATGGAATCTGCTCTGTCCTCTGGAAGAAAGGGCCTAGCATGAGTGAAATCCAGGACCACCCCTATCAACTGAAGACTCTGAGTCAGAACTGAGACTCACACAAAATTAGCTGCACGCGTATGAAATTCAAGTGGAGTCTTCTAACAGGACTGCTGCCATGTCATTCCTGATTGTGTGTTTTATGAGTTAATCATCCGTGCAGGGATTTACACTTGTATCTGACTTCCTGAGGTATGCCACTAGAACTGCAAAGCCTTTAGTAAAGACATGATGATTATGCTAGCCTAAAAGGCAGGACTCTGAACTGATAATGCTCAATACCAACACAGAATCTGAGGTATTTATGGTGGCTTGGTCTGACAGGAATATGCTGATATACATCTTTTATTCCCAGTGATGACAAAAAAACTGCTTTTTGAGATATGATGGCAGAGAATCCATGGCACCGTTCTGAACTGTTTTAGGCTTTATGTAGCCATTCAGGTGCCTGGGATCTAGTATCAGGTGCAAGCCAACTGTTTTCCTAGGAATGAGAAAGTATCAGGCGTAGAAACCCTTTTGTATAACTGATTCCGTTTTTTTCTCCACTGCCCTGTTCTGTAACAGCCCCACCACTCCCAAAGAAAGTTGCCTGGCTAAAGGACCCGGAAGATAAGACAATTTTCCTGCTGGATGATCCAGTGGGTGCTCTAGCAGTTCAAAAGAGAAGCCGAGTCTCATAATTTTCAAGACCCACCCGTTCCTTGGCAACGGTCCTTCACTGCTGAAAGAATAGGGCTAGATGCTATTCTACCAGCACAGAAAGGTCCATCTTTGGCAGCTTAGGTGGGAATGGGGCTGGCAACTTTCAAGAGAGTTGCTCTTGGGGCTTGTGTCTGTTGTGACCTTCTTATTGTGACTTTTGTTTTGGTTGAAAATGCCTGATTGTACTTTGCAAGAGCATCACCTGCTGCCTTTTTAGGGTGTTAAAGATTTCACCCTAAGAACACACCTGTGAGATACTCTCACAGCTGTAAATAATCTGCCCCCTAAAAAAAATTTCCCCTAGTTCAACAGTCCAGATCACTTTTGCAGCACATGCCTTGGTTGCGAGGGGTTCCTTGATCTGATACCATGGAAACTGCCACTTGCCACTCATTGCATGGCCAGAACAGGTGCAGGAGAATGATGTGTCACAGCAACCCCTTCCATGGTTAAAGAACAGTACACCATCTCCAATGTGGCTCAGCAACCCTTCCATGGTTAAAGCACACTACGGCATCTCTGATGTGGCTCAGCAACCCTTCTATGGTTAAAACACAGTGCATCATTCTCAGTGAGGCTCAGCAACTCTTCCATGGTTAAAGCACACTACATCATGTCTGATGTGGTTCATCAACCCATCCATGGTTAAAGCACAGTACATCATCTCTGATGTGGCTCAGCAACCCTTCCATGGTTAAAGCACAGTACATCATCTCCTATGTGGTTCAGCAAACCTTCAACGATTAAAACATAGTACATCTCCTCCAGTGTGGCTCAACAACACCACCTCCATGGTTAAAGCACAGTACATCATCTCTGATGTGGCTCAGCAACCCTTCCATGGTATAATACAATACATAATATCCAATGGGCTCTGCAGTCCCTCCATAGTTAAAGCACAGTACATCATCTCTGATGTGGCTCAGCAACCTTTCCATGGTTAAAGCACAGTACATCATCCCCAATGTGGTTCAGCAACCCCTCCATGGTTAAAACACAGTATATCATCTCCAGTGTGGCTCAGCAACCCTTCCATGGTTAAAGCACAGTACATCATCTCTGGTGTGATTCAGCAACCCCTCGAGGGTTAAAATTCAGTACATCATCTCCAATGTGGCTCAGCAACCCTTCCATGGTTAAAGCACAGTACATCATCTATGATGTGGTTCAGCAACCCCTTCAGGGTTAAAGCACAGTACATAATCTCCAATGTGGTTCAGCAACCCCTCCAGGGTTAAAGCACAGTACGTCATCTCCAATGTGGCTCAGCAACCCTCCATGGTTAAAACACAGTACATCATCTCTAATGGGACTCAGCAATCCATCCATGGTAAGAGCACAAGTACTCCATCTCCAGTTTGGCTCAGAAATCCCTCCATAGTTAAAGCACAGTACATCATCTCTGCTGTGTTTGAGCAATCCCTTCATGGTTAAAGCACAGTACAGCATCTCTGATGGAACACACCAATCCATTCACAGTTAAAGTACAGTACATTATCTCCGACATGGCTCTACAATCCTTCCACAGTGAATGCACAGTACATCATCTCCAATGTGTTTAAGCAATTCCTTTATGGTTAAAGCACACTGTATATCACCTCCTATGTGGCTCAGCAATCCCTTCATGGTTAAAGCACAGTACATCACTTCTAATATGGCGCAGCAACCCCACCATGGTTAAAGTACAGTACATCATCTCCGATGTGGCTCACCAACTCATCTATGGTTAAAGTACAGGACATCATTTCCAATGTGGCTTAGCAATCCCAACATAGTTAAAGCACTATACATCATCTACGATGTCGCTCAACAATCCATCCATGGTAGGAGTACAAGTACTTCGTCTCCAACGTGGCTTAGTAACCCCTTCATGGTTAATGTACAGTACATAATCTTCAATGTGGGTCAGCAGCCATCTCAGTGGTTAAAGCACAGTATATCATCTCCAATGTGGTTCAGCAACCCTTCCATGGTTAAAGCACAGTACATCATCTCCGATGTGACTCAGCAACCCTTCCATGGTTAAAGCACAGTAAGTCATCTCCAACATGGTTCAGCAACCCCTCCATGGTTAAAGAACAGTACATCATCTCTCTTGTGGCTTGGCAATCTCAACATGGCTAATACATAGTACTTTATCTCCAGTATGGTTCAGAAATTCCAACATGGTTAAAGCACGGTATATTATCTCCGATGTGGTTCAGCAATCCCTTCATGGTTAAAGCATAGTACGTCATCTCCGATGTGGCCCACAAATCCCTTCATGGTTAAAGCACAGTACATCATCTCCAATGTGGCTCAGTAGTCCCTTCACGGTTAAAGCACAGTACATAATCTCCAATGTGACTCAGCAAACCCTTCATGGTTAAAGCACACTACAACATCTCAAATGTGGCTCAGTAATCCCAACATGGTTAAAGCACAGTACCTCATCTCTGATGTGGCTCAGCAAACCCTTCATGGTTAAAGCACAGTATGTCATCTCCAATGTGGCCCAGAAATTCCTTCATGGTTAAACCACAGTACATCATCTCCAATGTGGCTCAGCAATCCCTTCAGGGTTAAAGCACATTACATAATCTCTGATATAGCTCAGCAACCCTTCATGGTTAAAGCACAGTACATTACCTCTGATGGGGCTATGCAATTCATCTGTGGTAGGAGTACATCTACAACATCTTCCTGATGTGCCCACCCTCCACAGTCCACTGAGTGAAAAATCTAATTTCACTGCAAAACCCAGATCACCCATAAAGCAATGAAAAGTGCAGCAAGCACTCTGCTGGGGTCTCTACATAGGCAATAAGACATGACAAAGTATGTGATGTTAGTCTATACCTGCCTGCCCAGGGGGTTAGTAAAGCCAGACGCCACAGGCAGAGGGCATTACAGCCCCTGGAAAAGTGGGTATCGCTCAACACTGCCCAACCCATCCTGGAGTGTCTTATTACACTTAAAAAATGAACTACAATGTAGATTAATTTTCATGTTTGTAATATAAAATTATTTCTTTTTAATCTGAAAGCATATATTTTATGGTGTACATTATACAGGTGAGCGTGACTTGTTGCAAGGGCAGCCATTTCTCACTTAATGTGTTTCTGTTCATGTGGAGAGTGAGGGCAGTGGGGACCACTGATCAGCTGTAGTCTGGAATAGCTGCTCAGAAATGTTTGCTTTTACAAGTGGTTATGTGGAGGCGATTACAGGAAGTACATGTGACTGTTAGGCAAGTGCGTGTAGCCAAATTAGTTTGTGCTTCTGACTACCGGCTGAAAGAAGAAGAAAAAATGGATATTGATCACTGCTTAAAGATTCTGTGGTAGCACAGTGATAACAGTGTGTACTGAGTAAAGGTGGCACTGGGACATACTCTTTTTGTGATCTCTGCTGGCATATAACTATGACAGGGGAAGGTATTAGCAAATCAGAGGCCTGGGCTTTTCAAAATCATTTTCTAAAACAATGTAATGTGTGCATAAGAATATACATTTTTATACTTCACAAAAAAACAGGCAATGACACTGAATTTAAGTTTCTGTATCCAGTTTTGTTATTCCGTGTCTCGATAAAGATTTAAAAAGCATAAAAGAGTATCACGCAATAGCGGTTAACAGACTTCCAAAACATAATTTTTAATCAGCTGACCATCTATCAAGACGTTAACATAACCAAGAATGACTATTTTCTTTGACTAGTCATTTCTGAATATCGCACATTCACTAATAAATCAAAATCGACATGCCTGACAGATGTTAATGTTCATGGATCTTTTCAGTCGCAAAGGATTACACTCTCTATCATTCATTCTGTGAACTACAATCACCTTCCAATTTTAATCTCCTTCCTTGAAATAGTAATGCACCTAAACACCATTCCACTGCACTCAGTCAGCGCAGTCTAGATTAAGTTTCAAGTTTCTATTTGTAAACCATGCCTCACTGTCTGAAAAACTTGAAAAACATCACAGTCTTTTTGGGAAATAAATACTGTTGTAATAATAAAAGAAAACACTGTCTTGTAACAGCCAAAAGAGGCTGACCAGCCAGCAGTCTTGGATTAAAAATATTCTCTGCGAATACTGATCACAGTTGGTATTAAAAAGAACTCAGAAACATAAAATCCCCCTCCCCCCAACCTGAATTTCAGAAGCTTCTTTTTTTTTTTTTTATTACTGAGTAAATGTTCATTAAAATGGGATGTCATTCACTTGGACTTTAAAATGGTTATACCTGTCATAAATTCATAACACTCTGCTCAGTGACTGTGCTAACAAGTGCTAGGAGGTGAAAAAAAAAAAACACATGTAGTTTGATTTAGACGTGTTCCTCCTAAGACCATGTGCAAAACAGATGCACCTTCTAAGTTGTCTGTCTAGCTTCGCTTATTGTATTCAGGCATGTGTGTTCCTGTGTTCTAGACTCACTTAGTCTATCCAGGCCTAAAACTTACGTAAACCTTAAATGTTGTTTTACTCCTTTATCCTATGTGTACTTTGTATGCTACCCAGGCTATCTGTAAGCACCCTGAAAAACATGTTATCATTTTAAGACTGCCAGGCTATTTGTAACCAGCCTGACAATTACTGTTTGTATCCTCGTCTCCTATTTCCCCCTCCCCCGGGTCGCACCTGGAAACGAGTCTTGGCTCAGTGTGCCCCTCCCAGTTACCAAACTTTAAATAACTAAATAAATGTGTGTTCCTGTGTTCATTTGACCTATTTTTGGGAGGCTTGGAATGCCCAGAAGTGACCTTGCATCATCATTTGCTTTTAAATAAAGCCAGAGATGAACCAAACCAAGCACCAGAACACAGGCCCATGTAGTCTGGAGGGGGGAATGAGGAAGGAGTAGAGTTGAAGCGACTGGAGTCTGCTGATCAGACCACAAGCATACCGCAAATGTATCTTAAGAAGAAAAAAATTCTCATTGTAGTAATATTGTTTCTTCCAAGGTGTCCTTTAGCATCAGTAACAACAGCAGTAGGCTGGCTAGGTTGAGCTGCCTCAGAGGTGGAGTTTATGATAATGAATAAAATGAATTAGTCAATCAGAAGAGAGTTAGAGGGTGTGCTGAGTGGAGCTTGCCCAGAGTGCACCAGAATTTTTTCCAAGCTATGATGGGAACATGCCCCTATGAAATCTGTCCTAACAGGCTTTAAAAATCATGCAAGAGCATGAACAATAGAGAAATAGTAATTAAATATTAACTTTGCTTTAAATGCAATTCAAAAATCAGAACAACTTCGACAACAACAAAAAGTGCAGAGTCCTCTTTAGTTAGGTTACTTGGGGAGGATGGGTGGAAGGTTACTGATGCTAAAGGACACCTTGGAAGAAATAATGTTACTACAGTGAGTATTTTTTTCTTCTCACCCCAGGAGTCCTTTAGCATCAGTAACAATAACAGACTTCAAAGCAGTGCAGTTGGGAGGCGGGTACAGAACCTACTTAGGAAAGAGGCTCTGCAGGACCACCTTGCCAAATCTGGCATTAGATCTGTACTGTACATGCAGGTAGTAATGGTTTGTGAATGTGTGTACAGTCTTCCGTGTGGCTGCTTTGCAGACATCGAGCAAGGGAATATCCCTTGCAGCTGCCACTGTGGCAGCAGTGCCCCTAGTAGAATGGGCCCTGAGGGGGCTGTTTACCAGCCTTGTCATAACAAAACTGGATACAGGAGACTATCCAACGGGAGACAGTTCTCTTAGTGGCTGGTTTTCCTCTGCCTACCTCACCACAGATGATGGAGCTGGGTAGTAGAGCCCCTGAACTGCTTAGTGTGCTCCAGGTAGTAGGACCGGCCTCTCCTAAAATTCAAACTGTGAAGCCTTTGTTCCCCTGGAGTGAATCTTTAAGTAAAGAATACAGGAAGGGTAAAATGGACAGTTGTTGAATGGTCTCTTAGCTTCAGAAACACTGTGGATTAGGGGGAAGGGAGGGAAGGCACAGAGGAACTTCCCTGACCAATGCAGGGTAATGGCATCTACTGGAAGGGTATGCCCCCCCCCCCCGACAGTGAAACCAACAAAGCAACCTATGTCGAGGTCAACAGAATCGACAAGTTGCCAACAGGTTGCTGTGCTGGTGCGCCTGAGACAGGAGCACATTGTCTCCCAGTCCTGCACCCCCTTCCTGAATCAACTCCGACTCGGGAGTTGAGAATTCTTAGTATGGGGTGTGTGTGTGTGGGGGGGTTCAGAGGGCAAAGCCCCCAGATAAAAAAAGGACCAGGAGTCATTTGGGATTTATGTCGACTTCAACTTTCGGTTGACATAAATCCCACTGCTGTGATACCGGTTGATGAAAGTGTTGCCGAACCGGCATTGTAGATCCTGCTGGGAAAGTGTCCAGTGCTGGAGGCCTGCAGCAGTATAGAGGAAGCTGATGATTGAGGTGAGATGTAAACAGATCTACTTCTGGGATGCCCCACCTTCTGAACACTGTGGCAAGGACCTGCTTGTTCGGAGTCCATTAGTCGTGGCCTTGGCTGATGCAGTTCGAGGCATTTGCCAGGGTGTTGTCCTTGCCATGGATGTGTATGGCTGAGAGGCTCACATTGAGAGAGTATGCCAGGGATCAAACTGTCATGGATTTTGTGCAAAGCACATTCGACCTTGTGCCACCCTGCTTGTTTATGTAAAACATAGCAGTGGTGTTGTTTGTTCTGACCTGTACTGTGTGGCCTTTGACTTGAGGGGCAAAGACCTTCAAGGTGAGGCGTACAGCTCTGAGTTCCAGAAGGTTGATGCGTCTTGTAGATTCCTTGGGAGTCCAGGTGCCACTTATGGAATAGTTGCCCAGATGAGCTTCCCAGCCCAGACGAGAGGCATCTGTGGTAATGATTCTTGTCTGACAAGAAAGCTGGAAAGGAATTCCCACTAAGAGGTTGCCTGTTTCCTTCCACCAGCCCAGAGCTTGAAGCAGTGTCTTTGTCACAGGTACCAGCTTGGATAAGGAATGCCTTTTTGGGACCAGTAAGCCCGCAGGTGGTACTGTATGTCCCTCACTTGAAACCTGACGCCTGGGACAACAACTGTCATGGAGACCATGTGTCCTAGGAGCCTTAGAAAATGTCTGGCTGGCCTGGGACAAAGGAATTAACCATTGACAGGTTTTGGATCCTGTCTGCTGGAAGAAAGGCTCTGCCTTACTGGGCATCGAGTTCCGCTCCTCTGAAATTCAGGAGCTGTGTTAGTTCTAAGTGGAATTTCTTTTCATTGATAAGAAAGCCCAGAGAGTGCAGGGTTTGTTTTGTACAGCTGAGAGCCTCTCTGACTTGATATGGGGTTTTGCCCACCAGAAGCCAGTCGTCCAAGTATGAGTAGACTAAAATGCCCTGCTTTCTTAGGAAAGCTGCCACAATAGCCAGGCATTTGGTGAACACTTTGGGGGGCCACTGTAAGGCTAAATGGCATGGCTGCAAACTGGCAGTGTCCAGAGGCCAGCCTGAATCTCAGAAACTTCTTGTGGGACTGCCTTATTGGTATGTGAAAGTAGGCGTCCTTGAGACCCAGGGAGGTTAGCCAGTCTTCCCTGTTGCACAGAGTGAATCACAGTTGGGAAAGTGACCATTTTGAATTTTGGTTTCATGTGCCTGTTTAAGTACCTGAGGTCAAGAATAGGTCACGACTCCCCATTTTTCTTTAGTGTGAGAAAATATCTAGTATAGAGGTCTTTCCCCCACTGTGAAAAGGGAACTCTCTCCACCACTTTTGCAGACAGTAATGTTTTGACTTCCAGCTCCAACAGAAGTCATTCTGTTGGAGTTAGGGGGTTTTGACATTGTGGGACCCCGAAGGGATGGAAACTTTTTGAACTGTAAAGGAAGGCCCTCGCCCACTACCTCCGGTACCCACTGGTCTGTGGTTATGCAAGTCCAATGCTGGAGGTAATGGGAGAGTCTGCCCCCTACTGGGAGAGGGGAGGTGACCTGGTTGCTGGAGTCAGGGCTTAGGCTGAGTGGCAGGGGCAGGAGTGGTGGCAGCTCTCCTCAGTCCTCTTCTGCCTCTTCCTCTGAAATATCCTCTCATTTGAGAGTAATCTAAAGGCATTGGCACAGGGAAAAATGCCCTTGGGTAGTAGCCCCTGCCTCCGTTTCCCCTTGTACTGTGTTTTCTGGAAAGTAGAGGCCTTCTCTTTGGCAGCATTACTCTGATAGGTGGTTTTGTATTCTTCCACCTTTTTCATGTAAGCTTCTGTTCTGTCTACAAAGAGGGAAAATCCATTGCTTTGGTCTGAGTATCCTGCTAAAGATTAGTGTTCTTAACCACACAAAGCATCTCAGGGATATAGTCCGAGCCATGACCCTGAAAGCTGTGCCATTATTGTCCACACCCATATGGAACTGGTACTTAGTTTCCTCAAGGACAGTTTTTACAGTTTCAGTGATATCCTGGCACCATCTTTTTTTTTTCCCCCAACTCTTTTTCCTTGCCTTCCCATCCGGAACTCTCTCGCCTGACCGCTCTACTGACCGCTGTGTTCCCCACCATCTTCAAGTTAGTTACGACCCCCCCAGAGGCTCGGGAGGGGCTAAAACCCCCAGGGAGGTAAAGGGGGCAGTGGTGAGGAACCAGCATTGGTCGTGTGGCGGCGTTGGCACTGGAGGAGCCATTGCCTATCCAGTGGGAGGGGTGTTTTCTTCCCCTAGTTATGCCCCAGATGTAGGACATGCAATACGGTTCAGCCCACGACATGGCTGCTCCCACTCACGTCCGGAAGGCAGCCGCCTACATCTTCCCCATTTTCCAAGCCCCTGTGTGTCGCAGTGCTGACGGTCTCCACCGGGGGCCGTTGCTGTGCCGGGCTACCCCTGGATCCCTCCAAGAGAGAGGAGAGCAGTCCTCCAAACGCTCGATCCTCTCTCTCCTCTGCCGACCCCCGGCGCTCCGGGTTTGTTCCCGAACCCGGGTCGCCGGCGTGGCGTGAGGTGTGGCGTCCAGTGCCTCAACCCTCAGCACCACCAGGCCAGCCCCAATCCTGCACCATCTTGACTGAATTCTGATGTAGCATGGCTAAGACAGAGTTCCATAATGCTTTCTGATTTCTGGCAGAAAATGCCAAGTAAGTGGACAGGCAAAGGAGTAGAGAGGCTGTTGTATAACATTTTTTTAGCCATGGAGTCCAATTTTCTGGACTCTTTTTCAGGTGGCCATGAAGAAAGTGGAACTTTACAGCTTTGTCACATGCCACAGCCTGCACTACTCCCTCATAGCTGGGGTGCACAAACAGAAATTCAACATCATTTCTGGCCAGCTGATACTTTCTGTCAATCTTTTTGTCTACTCCAGGGACAGAAGTAGAGGTCTGGAGCAGCTTCACTGTGGCCTTTCTCAATGATTTGTAAATTGCCAAGACAATCTTTTTTGGAGGAGGAGGAAGACCCATCATATCTCTGTAGTCCTCCTCCTCATCCTTGGTGCTCATGGGTAGGAAGATCCAGGGTGTCCACCATGTGTTGCAGAATAGTAAAAAGGGAGGAAAAACACTCCTGGCCATTGGGAGAGGTATCAAACTCCTGGTCAGGGGATACATCAGGTTCTAGGGGTTGGCTCTTTGTCTCATCATCATCCTCATCGTCTCCATCACCATAGCAACAGTCTGGCCCAAAAGTAGGGGCAGGATTGTGAGGGTGAAATGGAGTAGAGGAGGCATTGAAAATTGTGCCCATACTTTGTATAGTCTGATAAAGGTGCCCGGCCTTGGCCATTTCCTCAATAGAGGGTAAATCTTTTTCCAAGTCAGTTTGTTTTTCCTTTTCCTTTTATTTCTGACTTTCTTTATCTTTTTGAGTCACTGGCTTCTCCTTTTGCCTCAACACAGGAGGGGCAATGATATGTTTTTCTTTAAATTTCTTTTTAGAAGGCACTGAATCAGAAACCTGCTTCCCGTGTCTCTTTTTAGACTGGCCACCATTAATGTTATTGTTGTTATTATCAGAATTGCTTTCAGTGAGTTTATCTTTGGGTTTAACCCGAGAAGAAGGCCCCTCTTCAGAAGTTTTGGTAGAGGGGGAAGCAGACAGAGAAGTCATAGTTTCCAATCTTTTGGCTCTTTTTTTTGATAGTCTTTGAACAAAACTTAGAGCAAAGTTCACAATAATGATCTGGACCTAAACAATTAAGACACAAATCGTGGCAGTCTGCTTTAGCCACTGTTTTGAAACACTTCAAGCAATTTTTAAAACCTGTAGGTCCAGTCTTTTTCTTTAGTCTTTCTGACATGCCACTTTGTCAGAAAAACCTGTAAAAATGTGTTCCCAAATAGGGAAAGTATAGGTTTGCAGCCGGTTCCCTCACAGTGAAAAAAAAACGCGAATAAAAGAGGTAAAGAACTGTTTAAAATAGAAGAAAAATGCGGTTCCCACTAAAAAACAGGCATGGATAACTTTATAAAGTAAAGAACCATCAAATTTACTAAGACACAATAAAGTTTTACATCAGAAATGAAAAGGGAACCTTGGTAAAAACTGAAAACATGGTCCCCTGGAACAGAAGGGAACCGTTAAAAAAATAAGAAAAAAAACAGTAAAATACTTACAAACTCAGCACAAAACTAGGGAAATAATGAAAAACTTTTAGTTTTAAGTCCTCTTCAGCCAACCGTGAGAGAGCACTTCAGAGGCAGTGTTGCTCAGTCAGGCGGAGAAAAAATTCTGGTGCCTTCTGGGCAAGCTCCACTCTGTACACCCCTCTAACTCTCTTCTGATTGGCTAATTCATTTTTTTCATTATCATAAACTCCACCTCTGAGGCAGCTCAGCCCAGCCAGCTTACTGCTATTGTTACAAATGCTAAAGGACTCTTGGGGTGAGAATGCCTCATTCCTCCTTCACCCCCTCCAATGACAGCCTCCTACAGAGGCGGGTTTGATATGCGCAGGCAGTCTTCATCCATGACACCAGGTCTGAGAACGATGGACAGACTGTGAGTGTCCAACAGCCGAAAAAGATGGCCACTGCACCGATCAGAGAATTAAACCAGGTTAGAGAAAAACTGCTGGTCACTGAGACTCTTGTTTTAGTTTGCTCACTGGCAAGGTTCATGTTCATATAGGAAGGACTCGAGAATTCCCACAGTTGCTGTAAGACAGAGACTGTGTGTGGCAAGACTAGCCAGGAGTAGCCTGTATATTTTGAAATTGCATTTCCATGAATTATTTTAATAAACAACCTACATATGAATTTAATGAGCACTACTACAACAGTGTGTGTCTTTAGTCATTGTGAAACAAGCCCTTATGCATAGTGTAGACAAGGTAGTGTGTTTAGTGTGCTTGTGATAATGCTGTGAGACAACCATGTAACATTAACATCAGGTTATGCCAGTTAGTAATAAAAAAGTTTCTGTGGCGTAGTGAGCTAGGATAAGCTTGTGAAGTCTTATTTGAAAGAAAAAAAATACTTATGTGGTGTTGTGTGTCAGGTGAATGCATGATTGCAGATATGATGCACTGCAAGAATAGAAACATTGAAGTTGACGACAGATAGGGACCACAAGGCCCATCCAGTCTGCCCATTTTGTCTACCTTATGAATGTGCCATAGGCCTTTACTCGGTCAATGGCGTACCTATTCATACTCATCTGTATTGCTCCCTCATGCCTATTCCAGGCCTGTCTGAAGCCCAGAACTGTATTCACATCCACCACTTCCTGAGGTAGGCTGTTCCATGCATCCACCGCCCTTTCTATGAAAAATAACTTCTTCACATTACCCTTTAATCGGCCTCCCTCTAATCTCATGCTGTGTCCTCTTGTCCTGCTATTTTTCTTATACTGAAACATATTAGACTCTTTCACCTTGTTAATGCCCTTAAGATGTTTGAACGTTTCAATCATATCACCTCTCTCCCTCCTTTGCTCTAGGGTATACATATTGAGCTCTGTTAATCTGTCTTCATATGTTTTCTGATGCAGTCCTTGCACCATTTTGGTTGCCCTTCTCTGGACTGCTTCCATTTTGTTAATGTCCTTGTGCAGGTGTGGCCTCCAGTACTGCACGCAGTACTCCAGATGGGGCCTAACCAGTGTCTTGTAAAGAGGGATTATTACCTCCCTCTTACGACTTGTGATACCCCTACTAATACACCCCAACATCTCTCTAGCCTTACCTACTACTTTAATGGTCTGCCTGGATGATTTCAGGTCATCTGTGATGATGATGCCCAAGTCTTTTTCTTCCCACTCCAGCCTGGTGGCACTGAGGGTTAAGGTATTAGATGCCTCACCTTGCACCACGCTGGCGACCCGGGTTCGGGAACGATCCCGGGCTGTCGGGGTTGGCAGGGGCAGGGAGGGATTGAGTGTCCGATGGACAGCTCTTCTTTCTCAGCGAGGGTGTAGGGCATACAGTCACTCTTGAGTGACCTCCAGTGTTGGCCGGGGGCAGCCTGGAACTTGCGTCGCTGCCGTATGGCACTGGAAGTGGAGCTCAGTGGACGCTGACTGTCATTGCATGTTCGAGCTCCATGGGAGGGAGGAGGGTGGGGAGAAAACAAGTAGAAAAACCCTCCTCTCCGCTGACAGGAGAAGGCAGGTCCAGTAGCAGCGGCCCCACGCCCAATGCCGGGCTTTCGGGAAGTGCTCTCCAGTTCCTCCCCACAAGCAGTGCACCCATCAGTATTTTAGATAAGAGTGCCGGCAGGAGTGGCGGTCCGTCCTCGGGTGACTCAGACCCAGGGGGTTATGGTAGCACTGCGGAGGGGAGGAGGCTGGCACCCGGAGAGTACAACTGAAGCTTCAGGCGGGTGGGCACAGCCAACGCTGAGAGTCTATGCTGGAGAGGTCAGTGGAAGAGGGGAGAGAAAAAGAGTTTAAAAAAAAAAAGTCTCATTCTTCCCTTGTGATTGTCAGCAACTCCTCTCCCAACCTATAAGTGGCTTCAGGGTTTCTCTTCCCTATGTGCATTATCTTGCACTTCTTTACGTTAAACCCCAGCTGCCACTCTTCCAACCGTTTTGTCAGTTTATCCAGATCTCTTCTCATTCTGCCCACCTCATCTGGATCATCTACTCTGTTGCAGATCTTGGTGTCATCTGCAAACAGACAAATCTTACCCTCCAGTCCATCTGCAATGTCACTGATGAAGATATTGAAGAGGACTGGCCCCAGGACTGATCCCTAAGGTACCCCACTTGTGACTTGCATCTCTTCTGACTATTTACCATTTACCACCACTCTCTGTTTTCTGCCCGCCAACCAGTTTGCCATCGAGTTGACTAACTTCTGACCTACCCTGAGCCTACCCAGCTTATTAATCAATCTTCTATGTGGAACAGTATCTAAAGCTTTGCTGAAGTCAAGGTAGGTGGCATCAACTGCACCCCCTTGCTCCACCTCTCTGGTTACACAGTCAAAGAAATCTATGAGATTTGTTTGACAGGACCTTACTTTTGTAAACCCATGCTGTCTTGGATCCTGTGCTCCTATGGATTCCAGGTGTTGCACTATCCTTTCCTTAAGAAGTACCTCCATAATCTTGCCCACTACTCGGGTAAGACTGACTGGTCTGTAGTTCCCTGCCTCCTCCCTGCTACCACTCTTGTGGAGCGGGATCACATGAGCCCTTCCCCAGTCTTCTGGGACCCTCCTGTGCTCAGAGATGCACTAAACAGTTCTGCTAATGGCTCTGCTAGTTCCATCCTTAGCTCCTTTAGTACCCTTGTATGTATGCCATCAGGTCATATTGCCTTGTCCACCCTGAGCTTAACAAGCTATTGTAGGACCCTCTCTTTTGTGAAGGGAGTTGTGCACACCTCCCTTCCCCTGTGTCCATGGTGCTGAGCTGTGGGCTCTGCCCCACCTTCTCCTCAGTAAATACTGAGCAGAAGTATCTATTTAGGATAGATGCTTTTTCTTTGGCTTCCTCCAGACACTCCTCCTTATCCCCTTTGATCTTAGCAATACCCCCTCTGGACTTTCTCCTTTCACTAATGCAGCTATAGAAAGTCTTGTCCCCTTCTTTTGCTGTTCGTGCTAGTGTTTCCTCGGTTTGGTCCTTTGCCTGCCTTACTGCCTTCCCTGCTTCCCTCAGGGAAGTTTGGTATGCCTCCCTATCTTAGTCCTGCTGCTTTCCCTTATATTTCCTGAAGGCCAGCCTTTTGGCTCTGATTTTTTCTGCTACTGTTTTTGAGAACTGAAGTGGTTTCCTCCCTCTTTTGCTTGTTTTTCTCACTAACACAATGGGATGTTGCTTTAAGTATTGCATCTTTAATGCTTGCACATTTTACCTTAACCCCTTATCTGTATTTCTTCTTGCCTGGGCTAGCTTAACTCTGTTGGCCATCTTATCAAAGTCAGCTCCTCTGAAGTTCCATATTTTTGCCTTGGAATGGGATGATTTAGTTCTAGTGGCCAAATTGAACCATACCATGTGATGGTCACTGACCCCAGGTGACCTTCTACCTGGAGAACTGTGATCCTTTCCCTGTTAGTCAATACTAGATCTAGGATAGCCCTGTCTCTTGTGGGTTGTTGTACCAGTTATCTGAGGCTCTCCCCCCTGCAGGGAATCCACTATGTGTCTAGTTTTGGCGGATGTTCCTGCTGGTACTGTGCGACAGGGCAAGTATTAGCCCTGGAGACCTGTACTTTGTTTCTCTCCTCAAGACTTTTGCAACAGCACCTACCGTTTGTACCATTTCTCTTTTCTTGCTTTTTCTCATCTTTCTGTCTATAGGCAGGCCACCTGTAGAACATTCTTGTTCTATCCCTTTTTCTTTCCCTGGTCTCTGGGTGCCCTTGTTCCTCTATAGTGTCTCCTGTTTTAAAAAGGTCCCTGCACGATCGTGCGCACAAATGCCAGTGCGAACGTGCAAGACCTTACCGCATGAATGTGTGAATCTTGCCCCCGTGACTGTGCGAGAAGGTATGCGAGCACATCAAGGAAACAAAATTAAAACACTCCTTCTAAAAAGGGTAGCTAATTTGCAAGCTACTCTCGGTGTTTAGCGAGTCCCTTTACAGTTTTTAAATAGTTCAAGGGATGCATAAAGAAGTGCTCACTACGGCGGTTGCTGCAAGGCTGAAAGCGCGTTTGCAAAGCTGCATAGCAAAACTGAGCCAAAAAGGGGTTTGCATAGTATGTGTTATCTTAGTTTTATGCCCCAAGAGTTCTGTTAGTCTGTGCACCTGAAATTACTTTGGGTTATGTTTACAGGAATACTTATTCAGATGCAGAGTTTTTTAATGCCCAAGACCTTCTACAGTCTGCTAGATTTCCCCTTTTCTTGCAGAAAGTTATGTTGAAAATGTGTTAATATTCTTGGTGCACAGCGTTGTGCCATATTAACTAAAAGAAGCATGCCTGAAAGTATGTGTTTTTATCTGTTAGGCATTTGATGTTAGGATTTAATAATAATGTTTTTTCACCCATTGTTTTACCTGCAGGAGTCATTTTGGGTGTGTCCTTGCTGCTCAGCACTCAACACTGTCTCTGACTCCTACAGTGCTGGACGGCCCTTTTCCTCTGTCTTAAACAGGTAGAAGACTGGTAGGAGTGGCCTGAGTAGCATGTCCCTCCCCATCTACGACTTATTTCTTAATGTAGGCTATAAAATAAAGTGTTTGTAACTTATTATCGCTAGTTATTGTGATTTCTGATATCAGTGCTGTGTCAACATTAAAAATGTATGTGTTTTAGCTAGTTTGGTTTCAAACAGATATTAGGGGTGGAGCCTTCCTTCATCACATGGCCCTTGCCTGCTATATAAAGAAATGCTAGACCTAGAGTCAGTAGAGTGGTGGACTCTCAGCAGTCCAGACCCTAGTTTTTCCTAGTGGTCATTTCCTTGCTTGATGGAAAAAGAAGTTACCTGCTTTGAATTGTTTTTCCTTTATTTTGTGCCCCCTTATACTGTTTGGTCATTCAGTTCGCTATTTTAAGTTAAGAAATCCTACCTTTTATTTTGTTTTTTGCTGAATAAAAGCTGTTTATGTTCTACGGATCCTGGTGTCTGCCTCCATCCATACCTACAGCCTACTACATAATGACCAATCTGTATCTGGCATGTTGAAGTCTCCCATTGCCAGAACCTCCATTTAGATGTCATATTTTCTATATCTTCCAACAGTAATGTGTCTATGTCCTCCCTTTGATCTGGAGGCCTGTAGACAACCCCAGTTCATATGGCTGTCCCATTTCCTGTTTCCAGGGTAACCCACAGTTCTTCTGGCTCCTTATGTGTGTTCTGAATTTCTGTAGCTTTGACATTTTCATTGACAAAAAGCCCCCCCTTTTGCACCTCGGTCTCTTCTGAACAGTACATAGCCAGGTACTGAAGTCTCCCAAGTGTGGTTACTGCTGCACCATGTCTCGCTAATGACTACTATGTCCAGTTTACCCATTGTCATTGTTGCCTGCAGGTCTGGGATCTTGTTTCCCAGACTGCAGACATTTGTGTACATGATTTTCTATTGGCCAGATTTCGATGCATTAGTTGTTGGGTGAGGTCCAGCGTTTCCCCTGCGCGTCGTATGTGGAGCTGGACCTTTTTCCTTACCTGATGATGCAAATGAACTACAAACATGCTGAACTCCTGTTTAATTACTAGCTGAGGAGGAAGGGGTGTTCATCCCATTCAATGTATCGGGTGCTACACCCCTCTCCCCATTTGCTAGTTTAACTATTCTGCAAAGACGTCAAACTTCTGCCCCAATGCACTGACTCCCTCCTTAGTCAGATACAGTCCATCGAATTTAAAGAACTTTCGCCCCCAAAACTGTTGCCAGTACCTACACATTTGTGTCCTTTTTCCTGGCACCAGCCCTTAAGCCACATGGTCAGCTCCCTATCTCCCCTTCTCTGACCTTCTGTCCGTCTGACCCCCTCTCCCAGACTGGCAGGATATCAGAGAAGGAGATGCCAGATGAAATGGATGACAGTCTGTCTCCCAGCCTGGTCAGATTTAAAATGTACTCATGATGAATTTAAATTTGTACCTGTCACTTCGGAGTTAGTTAAGGATTATATACTTAAAAATGATCCTTGGCCTAGTGTGGGGTATGATGGAATTGATTATAGAATTATTAGGTTAGGTATCACTTTCTTTTCTTACCCTCTTTCTCTGATTTTTAATTGTTCCTTAAAAGATTGTGTTTTTCCTCAAATAGTAACCCACAGATTGTATCTAATTATCGACCTCTTTGCTGAATCCACTATCTAAAATTCTGGAAAGAATTATTTTAGATCAAACTCTAGAATATCTCACAAAATATCAAATGTTTACTGATTGCCAGCATGGGTTCAAACTAAATCATAGCACTGAGTCGGACCCTGGTGAGGTTCATCAGCCACATTCAGTTTGCCCTTGATAAAGGGCACTCTGTTGGGGCTTTATTTGTGGACCTCACCAAGGCCTTCAACTAGTTGATTACACTCCATTGCCATCTATACTTACAAATTTGCATTTCTCAGCTGAGGTAATCAAATGGTATTCTGATTACCTCACAAACAGGACTCTTAGGACACTGATTGGTGACAGTTTTTCAAAAACAATAGTTATGCAGAGTGGGGTGCTCCAGGATTCTACTCTGGGTCCCCTTATTTTTTCTCTTTATGTTAATTCTGCCCCAAGTGTTTGTACAAAAACATCTATGATTTTATATGCAGCAGATGCGGTTATCTATAGTGACGGAACTAACATAAGTGAAATATTAAATGATGTTCAGATAGATTTTGATCTTTTTCAAGATTGGTTGATCCAGAACCATATGGTTCTAAATTAAAAAAAATAAATAAACTTACGATCTTTTCTTGTAGGCCTAGTGGGAATAATGATGAATTTATTCCTATTAAAGATAAGGTGGGGGGGTTACTACTGAGTTGGTGAAAAACGTTAAATATTTGGGTATATTATTGGATAGTAAATTATCCTTCGAACTACATGTTAAACATCTTAGAAAGATTATACATCAAAGACTAGGTCTTTTATATCGTGCAAAACCATTCCTAACTGCCTATTCTCGTAGGTTATTGTCACATAGTTTTCTTTAAAGTGTTTCTGATTATGGTTTACTGGTTTATTCCTCAACTATGACTACAGTTTTTAATAATTTGAGGGTTACATACAATTCAATATTATGGTTTATGCTTAGTGCACCTTATCGTATGCGTCATTGTCGGCTATACAAATCTTCCGGCTGCCTATCCTTGGCTGACAGAATTTCTCATAAAATGGGAATCTTTTTGTTTAAAATTATAAAAGGGCTTCTTCCTGTGTCAGTTACAGATCTTTTCCCAAGATTTTTTCATCCCTGTACAACTAGGTCTCAGAGTAGATTTTCTTTTAAAATACCGCTTTTTAAAAAAACAGTGGACCAAAGGTCACTTTTGTATCGAGCACCTCTTTTCTATAATAGTGTTCCAGTTGACTCTGCTGACTGTAAGACTGTTCGCTGCTACAGAACTCGCCTCAAACAATAGCTTTTCAATAAGTCTAAATGTACCTGTTTACCACAAACCATTATGTAACTGTCATATTTTAATATTATTTGTATTTTGTATTGCATGTTATTATTTTGTCTTCTATTTGCCTTTTTGTATTATTGTAACTTGTCATCTGTGAAAATGGGCAATTTTTGCTCATCAGATCTACAAGTATAAAAAATAAAAATGAAAATGAAATGAAAGGTGTTCTTTGGTCTCCACAACTGACCGGCTGGCAAGATCGTTAGTCCCTATGTGTGCCAGGATGTCAATGTTTTCTCCTGCTTCCTACATGATTTTGTCAATGCAGTCAGTGTCTCTCCATGCTGATGTACCTGGGAGACATCTGACCATTACCCCCGGCAGGAGGTAGGTATCACCTCCCCGAATCATGGAGTCTCCTATGATCAGAAGTGTTTTGGATTTCCTTTCTGCTTTTTTTGTTGTGGTCCCTGTTTTGGGCAAGTTCTGTAGCACTAGCTCCTGTGCTACAGTATCCTGCTCTGCAGTGTCCTCTGCCCCTTTGTTTGATTTTGGAGATAGAGGCAAATACCTGTTTGTAGTTTTTATATGGTTTGTGGAGGTGAGATAGTGAAGTGGCTTTCCACAGCCAGCGAGCTATGTAATATCATGTGCAAATAAATTACAATAAAAAAAAATAAGCCCAATGCCCTGAATATTTTGTTTGTGTAACAAGTTAAATTATGAGTGCTTTAAATACTTTTTAACAAGGGCACAACATTATTTATTGAGAGATTGACTGATTGATTGAGTTGAAGAGTTTTACCAGGAGAGACAAACTGAGCTGGTACCAGCTCATTTCTAGATGGGTCCTGGGGGAAAGGGGAGTAAACAACACAGATGTGTAAGTGAAAATAAACTGCAAGGTGTGGTTGCAGTATAAAAAGAACAGTCACATAAGAACTTACCATAACAGTAGATCTTCGAGAGAATCCCCTCCATTAGGTCACACTTTTGGAAATGTAAGCCATCAGCATCAGGACCACACAGAATATTTTTGCTAGCCGAGGGCTGCCCACAATTATGTGCAACATCAATGTGTAGATAACGAGGGCGACTCCAACACTGTTCAGTTCCCTGCCGGAGATTAGCCTCAAAGGGCCACTTAACCATGAGGAACCAGCAGATTAGACCAGTACCAGGCAAACAAGGAGAGGCATAGGATGCATGGAGTAAGGCTTCAGGCACAGCATCTGATATGATACTCAGTATATTGAAAGGAGGAAGGAGGGAGGTTATGTTACGGCATAATGGAGGAGATTCTCTCGAAGATCTACTGTTACAGTAAGTTCTCATGTAACTGTTCCACCTTCATCGAAGAGATCTCATCCTTTTGGCCACACATTTGGAACAACTCCCAAGCAGTACCAAGTAAACTGGGAAGACGGCACATTCTGATATGTGATCAGGACAGAAGATCTTGCAGTACAGCAAGTCCCAAACGAGCATGTCTATGACAGATGGTGTCCAGACTGTAACGTTTAGTGAAAGTGTGCACAGTGCTTCACGTGGCTGCAGCACATATGTCAGCAGCAGGGACATTTTTGAAACAAGCAACCGAAGTGGCTATACCCACTGTGGAATGGCCATGGATAGCACCAGGAAGTTCGTTCCCATACTTCCCATAACAAAAGGTAATACAATGCACCAGCCATTTGGAGAGGTATTGCTTAAACACAGGATTTCCCTCTTTCCCAGGGGTGAAGGAAACAAAAAGTTGCAAGGACGTTCTGCAGTCATTGGTGTGATTAACATGGTATCTCAGTGTTCTTTCTATGTATGTCTAAAGTACGGTGCAGCGCCTCACCCTGGTCAGCATTGTCAGGATAATAAACAGGAAGGTGAATCATTTGGCTCAGGGTAATTTCTGATAATACGTTTGCTCGAAATTTAGGATTTGTATGCAAAAAGACTGTCTTTGTGAAAAATCAAATAAGAAGGCTCATGCATTAAAGCCTGAAAAGTACAGTTACGTAAGAACTTACCGTAACAGTACATCTTCGAGAGGAGCTCTTGCAGCAGGTAATACCATTAGAACTGAAGCCGCCAGGCGTCAGGACCCCACGGAAAACTTGTAGCTAGCAGTACGAGGCAGGAGACCGCCCCCGACGTCGTCTCCGTCTGACGTCAGATGTGGTATGAAGGGGGCCGGCAAGAAATCCCCACTCTGGCTGGAACTCGTGATCCCTGGTAAGAAGGATACTGGGGGATGGAGGGTGGGAAAGCCACCTGCTGCAAGAGCTCCTCTCGAAGATCTACTGTTACGGTAAGTTCTTACGTAACTGTACTATCTGTCTTCGAGGGTGGAGCTCTTGCAGCAGGTAATACCATTAGGACTGAGTCCCAAGCAGTAGGAAGGACAGGCCCAAGTCTGAAAGGGCAGTAGGCAGGAAACCCGGAGATAGGTGAAAACAAGACCTCCTCAAGAGAGGAGGCCCTGAAGGACTGCCAGTCCAAAATCTGCCCTCCTTCTGGAAGCTACATCCAGACTATAGTGTCTGACGAACGTATGGACTGAGGTCCATGTCGCAGCGGCACATATATCTGCTGAGGAAACATTCTTGATTGCCGCGAAGGAAGAAGCCACTGCTCTGGTGGAGTGGCCCTAAACAGCATCCGGGCGGCCCTCCCGTGACGCTGATAACAAAAAGATATGCAGTCCACCAATCAACGGGTTAGCGACTGCTTGGACACAGGAAACCCTAACATGCGCTTAGCGTAGGAGACAAACAACTGGTCCTTCGACCTAGTGGAGCGAGTCCTGTGAAGGAAGAACTTAAGAATGTGGTGAACATCCAAGGTGTGCAACAGTGCTTCACCTTGGTTTGAAGCTTGGGGGTAGTACACTGGAAGGTTGTTGTCCTGACTGAAGGTCAGGGCAGACACCACCTTCAGCATGAACTTGGGACTGATTTGCAAGTTCACCATATCCTTGTGAAAAACGATATAAGGTTCTTTGCACATCAGAGCCTGGAGCTCGGAAACTCTTTGAGTGGAGGTAATAGCTACCAGCAGTAAGGCCTTCCAGGAAAGGACGTGCATCTCGCACGAAGCTGCGGGCTCGAAGGGAGGGAGAGTGAGCTTTTCCAAAACAAAAAGGAGATCCCAAGGTGGCACAACATCCCTCCTTGGGGGCCTGATGTGCAACACCCCTCGCAAAAATGTCTTGCAGGCATCCACTTGTGCTAGAGACTTATCTACTAGAGGAGCATGATATGCGGAGACCGCACACATGTGAACCTTGACAGACGAGCAACTCAGGCCTAAATCTAGGCGGTGATGGAGATACTCTAGCATGTGCCTGACCGGACAACCCAAAGGATCCAGGGCTCGTGCAGAAGCGTTTCCATTTGAGAGCATAGGTAGCCATAGTGGAAGGCTGCCTCGCTTCTACCAGAATCTCTGCCACCCTGCTTGACACTCCTAGCCTCTCTTCCGCTAGGACTGCAGGAGCCACGCATGCAGGTGAAGAAAGTGAAGAGCCGGATGAACAAGAGTTCCCCGATCTTGAGAGAGCAAGTGGATGGAGAGAGGCAACTGCACTGGAGGCTCCTGAGACAGTTGCTGGAGCAGCAGATACCAGATCTGTCGAGGCCACAGAGGCGCCAACAGAATCATTCTGGCTCCCTCTGACTGCAATTTGAGCAGTACTTTCTGCACAAGTGGGAAGGGTGGATAAGGCGTACAGGAACTTCCCCATCCAAGAGAGGGACAATGCGTCTCGCCAGAAAACACCAGGCCCTGGAGCGAGCAAGCAAAAATTGAGTAGTTTGGCATTGAATGGGGACGCAAAGAGCTCCAACTCTGGAATGCCCCAACAGTCGAATGGGTCATCTGAGACCTCCTAGACCAGCTCCCACTCGTGGCTGAGACAAACAGAGCAACTGAGACTGTCAGCGAGAATGTTCTGGACCCCCGGGAGGTGAACCGCCACGAGGTCCACGCCGTGTTCTACTGCCCAGTCTTACACTCTCATGGCCTCTCTGCAAAGGGGGTAAGAATGCATCCCCCCTTGTTTGTTGATATAAAACATCACTAGTGTGTTGTCCGACTGCACCAGGAGAGAACCCTGAGAAACCTGACTTTCAAATGCTGACAGAGCACTCAGAACCGCTCTCATTTCCAGGACACTGATATGCAGACAACGTTCTGTGTCAGACCAAGTTCCTTGGGTCTTGTGAATCCCTAGATGTGCCCCCCCAGGTCATCTACAGCTTGGTCCCACTGCTCTTTGAGGTGCCACTGCAGCATCCTCATATGAAGCCTGGCTAAAGGGACAGTGGAGATGGCTGCCACCATGTGCCCAAACAGCTGCAGTACCGTTTGGGTGGTGGAAGAGGGCCTTCCCTGAAAGGTTCTCACCAGGTCCTGGAGGCGTTCTATCCTGTCTGAGGGCAGGAAGTCATGCCCTTTCTTTGTGTCCAGGCTAGCTCCTATGAACTGCAGCCATTGAGATGGCTGTGGCTGAGACTTCAGCCAGTTCACCGTGATCCCCAGGGAAGAGAAAAGAGCCTGCATTTGACTGAGGGTGATTGCTAGCTGCCCCTCTGACTGGGCAGAGAGGAGCCAATCATCCAGGTAGGGGTAGACAAAGAAGCCTCTCCGGCAGAAGGCCATAGCTACCACTGCCAGGCACTTTGTACAAACCCTGGGGGCCCCCGAAAGGGAAGACCCTGAACTGGAACTGCTCTTCTCCGAGGCAGAAGCGCAAGAACCTCCTGTGCTGTTTCTGGATTTTGATATGCATGTAAGTGTCCTGCATGTCAAGAGAGCACAGCCAATCCCCTGATTGGAGCAGCAGAAAGAGTCCTGCCAATGTTAGCATGCGGAACCTCTGATACTTAAGCGAGAGGTTGAGCACGCTGAGGTCCAGGATAGGATGAAGGTCTCCCATCTTTTTCGGGACCAGGGAAAACCGGGAGTAGAAGTCCTTGCCTATCTGGGCTGGTGGAACCCTTTGAATCGCTCTCTTTTCCAGGAGTAGCGAGACCTCTGCCTGAAGGAGGCTGAGGTAGTCTGCTGGACAGCGGGACATAGGGGATGGTGGGTTGTCCGGAGGTATAGAGAGGAACCTATAGCATACCCTAATCGAATGGTTTCCAGCACCCACTGATCTGAGGTGATGCTGGACCACTGAAGTGGGTATAGCGCAAAATGCCCTCCTACCTGCTCATTCCACCTTTTCCCGATGGAAGGAGGGCTGGGGGGGGTCAGGAAGGAGAGACAGGAGGGGCCGGGGCTCTGGGTGCCTTGGATTGCTTTGGGCCCTGGGAACCTTGGGGGGAACTGACCCATCTATGAAATCCCTTCCGTTGGGGCTGCTTGCCGGAATGGCCTTGGCATTGGCGGAAAGGACACCAGCAGTTACCCTGTGGTTGGATCTTGTACATACGATGTACATCCGCTACCGCCTTGCCTTATTCTTGAAGGTCCTTGATCATTTGCACCACCTCTGGACCAAAAAGCACTGGACCCTGAAACGGTGAGTCTAGGACAGAATCCTGGAGGTGTTGCTGGAAGCCAGTCAGTCTGAGCCAGGACTGTCTCCTCATCCAAATACCTGATGATGCAGCCCTAGAAGCCATGTCTACTGCATCACAGGAGCATCTGAGTGCGTGCTTGTTGACATCTAGTCCGGACTGGGAGCAAGCCAGAATCTCCTGCTTGGTTTCCAAGTCTGGGAGGGTCTCTGCCAACTCCATGGTTTTCCTCCACAAGGACTGCTGGTAGGAGATCATGTGGGCCATGAAGTTAAGGGATCTAATAGATCCAGTAGTGGAGGAGAAGACTTTCCTTCCCCAGCCGTCCAATTGTTTTGAGACAGGGTCAGGAGGTTGCGAGCTGAGGTGCTTGGGATTGATCTCTCTCTCATGGGCAGCCGTGAGGACCAGGGAATTCGTCTTGGGTTGCTCCGCCAGGAATGGCTGCGACCTGGGAGGCTTATATAACGTACCCACCTTCCTCGGGACAGCGGAAACCGAGGAAGGAGTCCTCCAGGTAAGACGGGTGACATCTTGGAAGGGCTCAATAAATGGAGGACTGACCAGTGGCTTAGGCTCCTTCTCCCCTAGGAACTTAGCTAACCACTTGCGCTCCGGGTTGAGAGCCTCCATCTCCCACTGGTAAATAGTCTGGATAGATCTGGGGGAGATCCAAGACTGGATGGATTCTAGCTGGCTAAAGTTGAACTCGGAGAAAACAGAGGTTCTGGTCGTGGACCCAGGTGGTCAGATTGCGAGGCCGTGTACTGACTGGAATCTGGAATTTTCCTTGGTGGTGTGTCTCTCCCGTCCTCAGAACGGGTGCGTAACCTTGGGTTTATTCTTGACGACAGGTTGACCCTTAAATCTCAGGTGTCAGACGCTGTCAAGACTTCCTTTTATCACCTTAGGAACATTGCCAGGGTTAGGCACCTTGTTCCGTCTGACTCCCTGCCAACATTGGTCCACGCTTTTGTATCTTCACGCTTGGACTACTGCAACGCCCTTTACTTTGGGCTTTCTGGGGTTGAAATCCGTCGCCTACAGCTGGTGCAGAACGCTGCAGCCCGGGTGTTGACTGGGACAAGTAGGTCCTGTCACATTACTCCCGTGCTGCGCGAACTGCACTGACTTCCCATACGGTGGCGGATCACCTTTAAAGTCATTTTACTGACTTTCAAAGCCCTTCACGATCAGGGTCCAGCCTATCTGAAAGACCTCCTGGTTCCCTACTGCCCTGACCGATCACTCTGCTCAGCCGACATGGGGTTGTTAGAGATTCTAAGAGTAAGACTAAAATCTTCTGGTAGCAGAGCGTTTTCATACGCCGCACCCACTCTTTGGAACTCTCTACCATGCCGGTTACAGCAGTGCACCTCCGTGGAGTTATTTAAGAAAGATTTAAAAATGCACTTATGGAATATGGCCTTCTTAGATAAGTAAGTTATTTGATTATGTGTAGATTTTACTATAAATTTGCTACTATGATGATATGTTGATTTTTTTATGGATGTTTTTATGATTTTTATTTAGAGTTTTTGAACTTGTTTTTAAAATTGTTTGGCACCTTGATATTGTGAAAGGTGCTATACAAATAAAATTATTATTATTATATACCTCATTATATCGGGGAATGAAGGTTCATCTGGGGGGGGGGCGGAGCGAGTCCCTGGGCTGAGGGGATGGTGGCAGTAAACCATCTCCTGAGTAATCAGAGTCCAAACCTGCATTATCAGCTGAAGAAGACAATCAGGGAGATGATGGAGACAGGGGAAGGGACCTTTTTCTGGGCTTCTTCTTAGGATGAGGAGGGTGATCCCCCAACTGATCTTTGTCTGGAGTGGGAGGAGGACCCATGGGTGGTGGTGTGGGGACCTTATCTGGTGGCCAGTAAAGGAGGTCACCTTTGACCGTATTCCACCAAGAAGTGAATAAATTCCCTATATCTGGCACCGGGATCACAGCCAGGGCCAGGGCCGGGCTAGATGGCCCGGGCGCCTGACCGTCAGGGGCAGGTGTCTGGGGATCGGGCGCCCATTCCGGAGTGTCTGGCGTCAGGTCCGGAAAACCGGCATCTGAAAACTGACATCCGGTGCCCGACGGCCAATGGCTGGTATCCGGCCGGTGACCAGCGTCTGGAGGGACGTCAGCTGGCGTCTGTCTCTTGGGGGGGGGGTGCAGACAGCTGATCGTCGTACGGCGACCTTCCCATATCTGGTGTCGGGGAACGAGTCATCAGGGTAGGTGACCGGCTGGTAGGTCTGGCATCAGGAGTAGGACGTACCTTTGCCGGTGGAGGGGGAGTCTGAGTCCGGGCATCCCCATGCCTACCAGAACTTTCCTCCGGGTGTTTTCTCTTCTCAGAGGAACTAGGCCTGTCCAGGGCCCTGGGCAGGCCTTCCCGGGCTGACCCTGTAGATTTGTGAGGTCGGTGAGCCAGGGAGGAGGATCGATGTCCCTTCGAGGCCGACTCCTTCTGGGCACCCTGAGAAGAGGTGTGAGTGGCCTTGGAAGAGCGGGAGGACTCAACAGCCACAGGAACTGAGCCTTACCTCTGCGAGGAAGACGACGACAGCGCTGGTTTGGTGGGCGAGCAATGGCGGTATTTGGATCTGGCCCTATCCTTCTGCTTGTGATGTCCTTCACCCGAGGTCTTAGCTCTGGAGGGGTACTCTCTGGCCGGAGAGGAGGAGCTGGCTCTGGAACATCTCTGCATCGCTGCAAGCTGCTTCTCTAACAAGAAGGTTTTTAGGGCGTGAGTTCTCCTGGTGCACGTCTTTTGACTGAAGCGTTGGCAGTGTCTGCAGGAATCCGGCTGGTGGCCTGGGCCTAGACAGATGAGGCAGGCCGCGTGGCCATCTTTGGCTGGTATCTGCTTCCCGCAGGAACACTTAGACTTACGTCACGGTGGAAAGGGCGATGACATAAACGGTCGTTAGATTAGATAAGGGAAAAAAATAAATGAAGTGACTTATCTTGGCGTTCGATGCTGTCGACTGCAAGCGAGGCATCCGTGGAGCCGAACTACACAGGTCGATGGTGGGAAAAGAACTGGGGTGGCGCCAGGGGACCGCCCCCTTTATACTACATCTGACGTCAGGCAGAGCTGGTGTTGGGGGCAGTCCCCTGCCTCGTACTGCTAGCTACAAGTTTTCCGTGGGGTCCTGACGCCCGGTGGCTTCAGTCCTAATGGTATTACCTGCTGCAAGATCTCCACCCTTGAAGACAAATCTCATAAATCCTCTGAGCAGAAGTCATGGCAATTAAACAATAACATTTTCCATGACAGAAAACATAAGCCACAACTCGAGGCAGGCCCAAAAAGGAGCCAACGTCAATTTCTCAAGTATGAAATTAAAGTCCCAAGGCAGGACTGGATTACAGATAGGAGATTTCATATGAAAGATACCTCTTAGAAAAGTATTGGACACCTCCAATTGGGCAACTGTATGAACATCAATAGGTGCATGGAAAGCTGACATAGCAGCCAAATATACCTTAGCAAAGGAATGCCACAGGCCTGGGTCAGAAAGGGAAAGCAAAGATTCCAGAGCAGAAGTCACAGCATGTGTAAAAGGGTCCATATTCCAGGAAGCAGACCACATAGTAAACAGCTTCCATTTCGGCGAATAAGTATGTCTGGTAGAAGGTTTCCCAGCTGCAAGCAGAACATCAGCAACCTTAGGGGATACCCCAAAATGTGCAAACATGCAATAGCTATGTTTTCAGGAGCCATGCATGCAGAAGTAGGGACTTCAGGTCCAGACGGACCAGGGACACCTTGCCCTGTGACAACAGACCATGACACAGAGGTACAGGAACAGGATGCTCCATCGCCAGATGTTGAAGGAGTGGAACCTATATCTGGTGAGACCAGAACAGAACAATTAGGAAGAAGCTGGCAATCTCCACCCGTAACCTGAGCAGAACCCTCTGTATTAGAGGAATATTTATTTAATTTATTTATTTGCTTTTGGTAACCAGGTGAGTGCACTAGGCATAGCAATGCCTATTTTCAGGCATGACCGGGGAGAAGACAGTTTAAAACATAAAAAATGAAACATACATGTGACGCAGCACATGAAATTGGTGGAACACAGTGAGGAATGCAGGCAGCTAACAACAACTGGAACAATAAGTTCAAAGAGCAGTTCACATTAGGAATAAGTAGGGGAGTGTAACAATGGAGGCAAAACTGGAGAATACATTTAGGTAACAAACAACTAGAGTTACACGGTGAGTGAAACAGGCATTAGCAATGAGGGTTTATGCAAAACAAAGTACAGTAAGTGCCTAAATTGAGGGTGAGATGACAAGAGAGAGAGAAAGGTGGAGAGAGTGAGGGATGAGGGAGGAGAAAGTGGAGGGGAGGAGAGATGGGTAGTATGGGAGGTGGGGAAAAGACATAAGAGGAGGAAAGTATTATGGTGACAGAGGGGAGAATGATGAAGTTTAAGGTGGATTGAAGCAGGTGCATTGGCTGACTGATTGTAGATGTACCAGTGTCGAGAGTTTTAAAGCTAGCATGGGTAGGTGCTCCACGAATATTTAGGTGTGCGTTCCAGTATTTTGGGGCCATATGTGCTAAGCGGCATAAGCCCATGTTGGTTTACATCTGGGAATGTGATAGGGGGCTAGGTCAGCAGATCGGCGCTCATAGGGGGAATACATATAGGAATTTCCCTTTCCTAAAGAGGGACAATGCATCTCGCCATAAAAACCCAGGTCCTGGAGCAAGCGAGCAGAAATGCGGCAGTTTTGCGCTGTGTGAGGATGCAAAAAGGTCCAGGTCTGGATGACCCAATTTTGCAAAGAGGTTGTTTATCACGGAAGTCAGGCGTTCCCACTCGTGACCCATTGACTGGGACCTGCTTAACCTGTCTGCCAGACAATCTGGGGACTTGGGAGAAACACTGTCAACAGCTGAAGGTCGTGAGACAGAGCCCAGTACCATACTCTCATCACTTCCCTGCTCAGGGGATAGGAGTGAATGTCTCTTTGTTTGTTGATGTAATGCATCACACTGACACTGTCCATCTAGATTAGAAGAGGACTGGGGCAGAGATGATTCTAGAAAGCTTGGAGGCAGTACAAGACAGTCTGCGTTTCCAGGAAATTTATATATAGTTATGCCTCCACCTTCGTCTATGACATCGGTGTCTAGAAAGGACTGAGATGAGCACATCAGCCAGAGCCCTAGGCACCCATGGTGAGGATCTGTCCAGGAGCTAGCACAAGGAATCGAATGCCCTTCAGTAAAGTCTCATGATCCATTCACGGTAAGAATGCTCTCCGCTGTGGAGATGTGACTAGAACCATTTATTCCAATTTGTCAGTCAACTGATCCCACTGGATCCTGAGTGTCCACTGTGATATATGCATATGAAGTCAGGCTAGAGGAGCAGTCATTATGGCCGCAGCCATTAATCCCAGTACACATAACATTGTTCATGCAGAAACGTAGTAACTCCTGTGTACTAAGTGTGACTGTGCAATTAGGGTGTCCACCCTGTCCTGGGGCAGGAAGACACATCCCTTCTGTATGTCTAAGATCACCCACAGGTACTGCATACTTTGGCACAGAGACAACAAAGACTATGGCACATTCATCGCGACCCCCAAGAAGTCAAACTAACATGTATGAGACAAGGTGTGAAGCAGAGCCGCTCTGGAGCAGTCCTTCAAGAACCAGTCATCCAAATAAGAGAAAACACACAGGCCTTCCCTGCGAAGGGCTGCTGCCATGACTGCTAAGCATTTTGTAAAGACCTGCGGCATACGGAACAAACCAATGGGAAATACCTTAAGCGGATAGTGCCTGCCCTCCAGCATAAAGTGGAGGCAATCTCTGTGGGACTTCCTGAACTTTATGTGAAGGTATGCATCTTTCATAGCCAATGAACAAAGCCAGTCACCTGTTTGTAACATGAGAATCAGGGCTTACAGAGATTATCATTCAAAACTGTCCATACTTCATGCACAGAATGAACTCAATGGGATATAGCAGAGGTCACAGATCTTCTGTCCATTTTTGGACTAGGAAATAGCTGGAGTAGAACCCTTTGTTCCATTCTTAAGGGGGAGCAGTTTCTATGGCACACTTCTGAAATAAGGTCTAAATCTCCTTCTTTAAAAGGCATAAGTGGCCTGGAGGATAAAAGGAAGAAGGCAGAGGATGATCTGGAGGGATTTCTAGTGGACCCAGAGCATATCCCCTTACAATTATCTCCAGAACCAACTTGTCTGTGAGGCTCTCCTGCAATTGTTTTAGATGCAGGGAGATCCTACTCCCCTACTCCCCACACTCAACCCTGGATGCAACAGCTGGGGGTTGGGGTGGAGACGAAAAAGAGTCAGGTGGAACTGGGCGCAGCAATGCTATTGGAACCAAATTCTTTTGCTGCTGTGGCATGGGCACCAGGAGGAAGGGAATCTGGGAGGGGACCACCACCTATGCCAGTAGTTAGAAATAATTAGATTTCAAGCAGGTGATTCTCCTTCACTTTAGAACTGAACTCACCTGTGGTGAGTTGCAGGTGCCTGCAATACAAAAATCACTCATCCAACCAGTTTGAATAGAGAAAAGGACTCATTCTTCTGTTTTGTGCCACTGTGTGTACCGCAATGAGCATGGAGAAAAGAAAGACAGCCAGAGAATTGTCTGAGGAGGTCAGACAGAAGACTGTAGCCAAGCATGGACAATCTCAAGGCTACAAATCAATCTCCAGAGACCTTGATGTTCCTGTTTCCACCGTACGTAATGTTATCAGGATGTTTAAGGCCCATGGCACTGTAGCCAACCTCCCTGGACGTGGCCGAAAGAGAAAACTTGATCGAAGATTGCAGCGCAGGATTGTTCGAATGGTGGAGAAAGCACCTCGATCAACTGCCAAACAGATTCAAGCTGACCTTCAGACACAAGGTACGACAGTTTCAACTCGCACCACCCATCGCCAACTCAATGAAAGGGGGTTATATGGTAGGAGGCCCAGGAGTACCCCACTGCTGAGAGAGAGACATAAGAAAGTCCGACTGGGGTTTGCCAAAACACACCTGAACAAGCCAAAATCCTTCTGGGAGAATGGCCTGTGGACAGAGGAGACCAAATTAGAGCTTTTTGGTAAAGCACATCATCTCTATGTTTACAGACAACAAAATGAAGCCTTCAAAGAAAAGAGCACCTTCCCTACAGTCAAACATGGAGGAGGTTCAGTGATGTTTTGGGGTTGTTGTGCTGCCTCTGGCACTGGGTGCCTTGAACATGTGCATGGCATCATGAAATCTGGAGATTACCAGGCCATTTTGGAGCGCAATGTTGAACCCAGTGTCAGAAAGCTGGGTCTCTGTCGAAGGTCATGGGTCTTCCAGCAGGACAATGACCCCAAACACACTTCAAAAAGCACCCAGGAATGGTTCAAGACAAGAAGCTGGACTGTTCTCTAATGGCCAGCAATGAGTCCAGATCTAAATCCCATTGAAAACCTGTGGAGAGATCTGAAAACAGCAGTTGGGAGAAGGCACCCTTCAAATCTGGGAGAACTGGAGCAGTCTGCACAAGAAGAGTGGGGCAAACTGCCAGTAGAGAGGTGCAGGAAGCTCATCCATGGCTATAGGAAGCAGTCGATTGCAGTTATTTTGACCAAAGGCTGTGCTACCAAATATTAAGTCAAGGGTGTCAATAATTTTGTCAATGCCATTTCTTTTCATTTTCTGACTTAAAAGGATATATTAAATTCTGAGTCAAAAACAAAGGCTCTGTAATATTAACAGAGAAAAAAGGGATTGTGAAGACCAAATACTGTACTGTTGTTAATTTCAACTTATGTTTAGAAGAAATTGTGAGTTATTTGAAAAAGTGGAAGGGCACCAATATTTTTGGCCACGACTGTAGCACATCTTGCCCTTGCCAATTTTGGTTATGTGACCTCTGTGGGTATTGGGGAACAACAAACTTTGGGCTTACTGGACTCTGGCAGTATACAAACTCCGATTAGAGCTGATCTAGCAATGAATCTGCCCCATAGTGACTCAAGTACAACTATTCGGTGTGTACATGGGGATATTCACCATTACCCTACTACATGTCTTAATATAACTGTAAATAATGAATGTCATGACATGTTGGTAGGCCTTGTTCCACGACTCCCTGTACCTGTCATTGTTGGACAAGACTTTTCTCATTTTGATCTTTTACCGCAACAGCAGAAAACCACTTCAGGAATGGTTAATGTGGTGACTAGGTCTCAGATGAAACCTCAGGTGTTACAAGACATTTTTTCCTTTCAAGACTGATTATTTTGAGACTGTCAGGAAGATCAAAAAGTCTAAAGGAACTAGAAGAAAAGAAAAGAAGAACTGGAATAATAACCATCAGGCTACTGGCCCACTTCATATTCCACAGACTTTAGTAAAAGATATTGGACAAGAGCAAAAATGTGATGAGTCACTAACCCCTTTATACTTACAGGTCAACAAGGTTGGACCCCCGGGGTCAATCACGATTCATTGAAAGAAATGATATTTTATAGTTAGTTACTGTTGAACCTGGTACTAATGAAGAGCTTGAACAGTTAGTTGTGCCTATAAAATATAGAGAACAAATCATGCATTTGGCTCATGATATCCCCATGGCTGGTCATGAAAGGAGAGACCAGACAATCCAACGAATTCTATCTAGTTTTAGTTGTCCAGGGGTCCATCAGGATGTGGCGGCCTATTGTAGGTCCTGTCCACAATCCCAGCTAGTTGCCTAGAGAGGGAAAAAAGATATAGTGCCCCTGCAACCTATACCATATGTTACTACCCCATTCGATAGGGTTGCAATGGATGTAGTGGGACCCTTGTTAAAGAGTTCTAAGGGGAATCAGTATATCCTAGTCATTTGTGATTATACCAATAGGTACCCAGAGGCAATACCAATGAGGACAGTCACTGCCCCTTGTATTACTGAGGAACTGGCAAAGATCATTAGCAGGATGGGAATACCCAAGGTCATCCTGACTGACCATGGGAGTAATTTTACATCCATCATGTTACAAGAGCTTTACAAATTACTAGGGGTATCTGCTGTTAGAACATCACCATACCATCCCCAAACTGATGGGTTAGTAGAACGTTTTAATAAAACCATGAAATGCATGTTACAGAAGTATGTGCAGAAGGAAGGTCGGGATTGGGACAAGTACTTACCTTACTTGCTATTTGCCTATAGAGTGTTACCTCAGGCTACTACAGTGCTTTCACTCTTCACCATGCTATATGGGTGTAGCCCTAGGGGTCCCTTAGATGTAGTGAAGGAGCATTGGGAACAAGGGTCTAATGTAGCACATTAAAATATCTTGGAATATAGTGCTGCTTTGAGGAAAAGGTTGGTAAAGTATGTGATTATCTCCCATCAAAATGTTGACCAGAAACAACTTGAACAAAAAGAACATTACGACATGGATCTGAAACATAAATCATTTGATCCAGGAGACAAAGTGTTACTATTGTTACCTTCCACTGAAAATAAATTGCTCATGCGTTGGCAAGGACCATATGTGGTCTTACATCAAGTAGGCACAGTAAACTATGCCATTGAGATGCCACAGCATAGACCAGTAAAAAAATTCTACCATGCTAACCTGCTATGAAAATGGGTAGAGAAACCAGAGTCACCAATACTGTTTGTCCAAACATGATACTGATACAGCAGAACTAGACATAGCTTATGACAGGATTGATAAACCTAGTAATGACACTACATATCAGTTCTGAATTGACCCCTGAACAGAGATTAGAAATTGATCATCTTCTGAAGTATTTCTCTGACACATTCACAAAGGAACCTGGGAGAGCTAAGGGTGTGGTCCACGAAATTAGGGTTACACAAAATAAGCCCATTCACCAGAAGCCATACAGACTACCTGAAAAGATCAGGCCAGAAGTAGTGGCTGAAATAAAACGCATGGAACAGGCTGGAGTGACAGTTCCTTCACGCAGTCCTTGGTCCTCTCCATTGGTAGTTGTGCATAAGAAAGAAGGGGGCATCAGGTTATGCTTAGATTTTAGAAAAATAAACGAAGTGTCTGAGTTTGATGGTATCAAATGCCATGTTTAGACGATCTCCTGGACCAAACAGGGTCTGCAAAATACATTAGAACCCTGGATTAAACAAAAGGGTATTGGCAGATTTCCTAGGCCCCTAAAACTCAGGAATTAACTGCTTTTTGTACCCAACTTGGCCTATACCAGTTCACCACAATGCCATTTGGCCTGCATGGAGCTCCAGCTACCTTCCAACAGTATATGGATTTTGTGTTAAGACCCCACAAAAATTTCAGTGCTGCTTATTTGGATGATGTTGTTATCTATAGCCCTGACTGGGAGACTCATCTGGTCCATCTCAGTACTGTAATACATAGCATCCAGGATGCAGGTATGACCATAAACCCTTCAAAGTGTGCTATAGCTAAAAAAGAAACAAGATATCTGGGTTTTATTTTTGAACATGGGAGAATCAAGCCCGAAGTAGACAAGATTGAAGCAGTGGCTAACAGTCCAATACCAATGACAAAGCGCCATATCAGGTCTTTCACTGTTTTGACAAACTACTATAGACGCTTCAGCCATAGCTGCCCCCCTTACAGATTTAACGAAAAAATAGTTTCCAAATAAAGTAAAGTGGACTCCAGCCTGTGATGAGTCATTTCATAAAATCAAAGCCATCTTATGCTCAGCCCCAGCGTTATGCAGCCCTGATTTTTCTGAGCCGTTTGAATTACAGACCAACGCCTCTGACACAGGCACTGGGGCATTATTGACTCAACACAGCCAGGGAGAGGAACACCCCATTTTATACCTTAGCAGGAAATTACATGAACGCGAGAGAAGATAGTAAATGGTTGACAAGGAGTGTCTGACCATCAAATGGGCACTGGAGGCCCCAACATATTATCTTTGGGGAAACCAATTTACAGTTGTGACAGATCATAATCCTTTATGTTGGCTGAATTTAATGAAGGACAAGAACATTCACATATTACAATGGTATCCAGCCTTACAGCCATATAAATTTACTATGCGCCATAGAGGTGGTTCTCAGCATCAGAATGCAGATTTTTTTATCACGCTTTGGTGCTGATCCTGCCAGTGACTCTGCTGTAAAGCTGGATGATGGCATTACAAAGTGCCTAGGTGGCACAACCCCAGGGAAACAGAATGACATTTCAACAGTATTGTCTGTTTCTGAATTGAATGTTTTGAACACTGTTCATCTTAAGGGTCCCTGGGGGGGGACTTCTGGAGTGGGTGGGCGGAAGTTCCAACCCTACACAGGGTGAGGGGTCTCAGTCAACACAACAAATAGCATGTTGCCTTCTTGTGGTGGGAGGAGTGTAAAAGCGGGTCCTGTTTTGGAAGTAGAATTAATTATATAATCAGATGCAATAACCACCCCCTTTTTTTATACATCTTTTCACTCTAACCTATCTCCTATTCTATTTTAACATCTATCCTATATTTTCTTGTCAGAGTGGCCATCTTTTTTCTTGTCTTTACTGTCACTTTTGCCCTATTAATAAATGGCATCTGGTTGTAAAGATATTTAAAAAGCCATATTCAGTGGCTACTAATCCAAGAAATTAGGCTGAAGTTTAAATTCAGGAGGAAATAAAGCAACTGTGTTTGGTTGTTATGGTGCTGATTCTAATAAGCCCAAAGCACTGAAAATGTACCCTTGTTTTAAAACACTTGAAAATGGGCTAAAGTAAGAAAGAGTATAATTAAGAACACTACAGGCAGATTAACTGGTGTTCTGTAAGTGTCAAAAATTAATTCAAAAGGGAGCTGTAATTACTGAAGTTAAGCCTTCTGATTTTTAGAAGGCGGAGTTCCTCAGCAAGGCGTCGGCTGAAAGTGCACCTTACTGTTTGAGAAAAATAATAAAAGGTTCTGGAAATATAAACCAAGGGATTTGGGAAGAAAATAATGCATGTCCAAAGATTAGAGTGCCATATTATGTGAAATAAAATATAGATACTACAGTGGTTCACTTATATATGTTTTCCTTATATAAACAAAAAATAAATAAAAAGTTATAACCTTATATGGAGGCAGATAGGGAGCGTGTCCCTCATCTCTCTTTTCCATGCTGAGATTAGACTGTTATTTGTTCTTAAACAGGTTTTGTTTATCCTTATACTTTTCACATTTTTAAAGAAAAGTTGTTTTACCTAGAGATCTGTCTCATGCTGTAATGTCCTACTATAGGGCAAGCTGCCCCTGAAATGGCAGGTTTTATAGATACAAGAGGTGATGTCACTAGTTGGAGGAGCTAAACGAATGCTCTGACATCACGACTATACAAGCCTGTAGCAGTATTCTCAGGCAGTATTGTGAGACAAGAATAAATGTGTGTGAACCCTGATAATGCTAGCATTTGGCTATATGGTTTAAATTATATGTATATCTTCCTTTATGCTTGTTATTTCCTTTGTTCACCTTAATTAGTATGTCACATGACTGCTGAGGTCACCATTAACATTATAGAAGGTTTCTCTAGTAGAACCAAGATAGATAGGTTGGTCAGTAGAGTTCTAATCAAGGTGAGAGAAGGATCTCGGCAATGATTTAATGTGCAGGCTTTCACATTAACTAAGGAAGGAGAGAACACAGGAATTTCTTTATAGCATTTGAAGCAAGAAATATATCCCGACGTATGAAATGATATGAAGAAATAACATCATATTTTTCCTTTCTGTAAACATTGGATTTTTTTTTTTTGGTTTTGCGTTTTTCTAAAACAAAATGATAAATGCAGAAGTATGCGTTTTTTATGCATCATAATCTGGTTGTATGATCTGTTTATTGGAACCCACACGTTTACACAATGTATGATTTTTTTCCATAAATTTGGTATCTGACTAACTGAATATGCAAGTTGGGAAGCAGCACAAGCCAGGATTTTGGGCGACAGCTCATTGCAGCCAGGAGCTTTGTCGGGCTTCAGGCTAGTTAGGAGTCTGAACACTTCAGAACTCCTAAAAGTTTTCAGGTAGAATTTCTGCTGGTTCAGGTTAGGTTCAGTACAGTAGTTAGTTTGATCTTGTAAAGCACTGTGATTAGCATGGTCCAACAGGTCTCTGTGAATGGATCTAGATTAGAGAATTGGGAAATGAATTCCTCTGCAATAAGGGTAGAGTCTGTTAACAATTCCCCATTTTGTAGCATACAAGGGCCTCTACCACTAGAGGGAGTACATACAGGTTACTCACCTGTAACAGGAGTTCTAGGAATGGTATACGTTGTTCATCCACACTGTCTGGCAGGTTCCTTGTCGCTTTAAATCTTGCCGGAAGATCTTCAAGCTGGCTCCTCCCACTCACCTGGGTGGTAAAACTCTCGGCTCCGCCCCACGATGCCAGATCTAGCCCGCTGGAAGCCAGGTTGTCCGTCGCAGCTGGGGAGGTCGGGTGGGTCATGTGGATAAACAACATATACCATTCCTAGAACTCCTGTTACAGGTGAGTAACCTGTATTTCTAGGGACATGGATATGTTGTTCATCCACACTGTCTGGCAGACTCCTAGCAGTTCTCCGGGAGGAGTGAGGCAAGGCGCACACCCCCTACTTGGGAAATAAAGACTGGAGAACCGAGGCCCCAAAACCAGCATCCCGCCGTGACTCAAGGTCGATACGGTAGTGGGTAATGAAGGTGTATGCTGACTTCCAGGTAGCAGCCCTGCAGATTTCCTGGATAGGGACATCCCTGGAAGCAGCCACCGATGCAGCAGTATGGCGGGTAGAATGAGCCCTTATCCCTCTGGGAGGCATCATGCCTGCCAACCTATAGCAGAGATCTATGCAGGAGGAGACCCACCTGCCTATCGCCCACTTGGCTGCAGGTCTGCCAGGTGCGGCTTCAGCGTAGGTGACAAACAGCTGGAGAACCTCTCCCCGAACTTCAGCCGTCCGCTCCTTATAGTAAGCAAGCACTCTTCTAGGGTCCAAAGTATAGAGCCTATATTCGGCCTCTGAGGTGTGACTGGGGTAGAACACCAGCAGAGTCAGCACCTGGTTGAGGTGAAACTCCGACACCAGCTTCAGAAGGAACTTCCGGTGGGGGAGCAGGACAACTTTGTCCCTGTGGAAGACCAGATAAGGAGACTCGATGGAAAGCACCTGGAGCTCTCCCATCCTTCTGGCTGACGTGATAGCCACCAAGAAGGTGGTCTTCCACGACAGGTGAGAGATGTCACACCTGTGCATCGGTTCGAATGGCTTGCCCATGAGCTTAGCCAATACCAGCAGTAGATCACGGAGGTGGAGGTTCTGCACCAGAGGGATATGTGATCAAGGACTTTGAAAAAGCGCCCGACCACCTTCTCCTGCGCCACCGACTGCTTCCCGGCCCACGCCCGGTAAGCAGAGATGGCTACCAGGTGCACCTTAAGGGTCGTCGACCGAAGTTCTTGCTGAAAAAGGGACCACAGGTAGTCCAGAATGCTTGCCAAGGAACAGGAGGAAGGGTCCAGGCCCTTGCCCTAACACCAAATGGAGAATCTCTTCCATTTGAAGGCATAGCATTTTCTGGTCGACTCCTTACGGGATGCCTCAACGATGTTGAGGACCTCGTCGGAAAGACCCAAGGCCTGGAACTCTAGCCGCTCAGGAATCAGGCCGTCACGTGCAGGGATTGAAGGTCCGGATGGAATACCTTCCCCTGATTGACTGAGATCAGGTCCGGGAGCCTGGAGCTGAGATTGAGGAGCTCTGGATACCAGAACTGGCAGGACCAGTCTGGGGCTACCAGAATCACCTGCTCCTTGTCCCTCCTCACCTTGAGAAGCACCTTGTGGATCAAGGGAAATGGGGGAAAGGCGTAGAAGAGGCCCAGGGTCTACGGCCTTGAGAAGACATCCCCCAGCAGTGAGCCCTGCTGAGGGGGACGGGCATGAAACAGTCTCAGCTTCGCATTCTCCCTGGAGGCAAACAGGTCCACCTGAGGCATGCCCCAGTGGGAGAACAGATCTTGTACTACCTCCAGCAGGAGAGACCACTCATGGGACGCAGCCCCTATCCGGCTTAGGGCATCGGCCAGGGTGTTGGAGGCTCCTGCCACATGAATGGCAAGGACATCCGCCTCCAGGCTACGCATGAGTGACCAAATGTGGACAGCTTCCCTGCACAGAGGCATGGAGCGCGTCCTGCCCTGGCGGTTTAGATAGTACATGGTAGTGGTATTGTCCGTCTGGACCTGAACCACTTGACCCCGTAGAAACGGACGAAGGCAGTGAGGGCTAGATGAACCGCTCAAAGCTCCAGCAGGTTGAAGTGGCATCGGGACTCCCGAGGGGACCAGAGGCTGTGCGCTCTGTGCTCCCCCAGATGGGCACCCCAACCCATCAGAGAGGCATCGATCGATAGAAAGACCGCCGGCTCGGGGCGGACAAACGGGATGCCCTCCTGCAGATGTGCTGGAACTGTCCACCACTGGAGTGTGTTCCACATCCCCTGGGTCACTGTCACTAGCTGATCCAGAGGATCGAAATGCTGTGACCATTGGCTGGCCAGCCCCCAATGAAGGAGACGCATGTACCAACGGGCCCAACAGACCACGCTGGTGCAGGCCGCCATGAGGCCCAGGAGGCGCAGAAAATCCCAGGCAGGGCGCGATTGCCCAAACTGAAATGATTGGGCAAAGGAGGAAAGAACCTCGGCCCTGTCTGCCGGGAGCCGTGCTCTGGCTCATAAGGAGTCGAGCCCTGCCTCGATGAACTGGATCATCTACTTTGGCACGAGTTCTGACTTGGCCTCATTGATGAGGAGGCCAACCTGAGAGCAAACCTGGAAGGCCAGATCTCTGGACTGCTCCACCTCCATTCTGGAGGGGGCTGCAATAAGCCAGTCGTCCAGGTAGGGGTACACCCGGACCCTTTGGCGCCACAGGAATGCTGTCACCACTGCCATGCATTTGGTGAAGACCCTGGGAGCTAGGGAAAGGCCAAAGGGTATGGCCCGGAACTCATAGAGGGATCTCTCTGCCCCTGAAGCGGAGGAATCTCTGGTGGGACGGACGGATTGGGATGTGAAAGAACACGTCCTGAAGGTCTAGAGAACAGAACCACACGCCTCGTTCCAAGGATGGGATTATCTGAACCAGAGTGACCATCCTGAAGGTCCGAGACCTTAGGAACCTGTTCAGGTTGTGCAGGTCGAGAATGGGGTGCCAGCCCCCCCATCCGTTTTGGGACCAAGAAGTACCTGGACACAAACCCGTGTCTGGAGGAGGATCCGCTACCTTCCTGATCACCTCTTTTTCGAAAGCAGGCGATATTGGCTCGGCGAGCAGACAAAGAGGCTGTGGACCAGTGGCGAGGGAGGCGGCTTGGTGAGGGGCCTGCTCCATCTCGAGAGAGCAGGCCCTTTCCTACCACCTCCAACACCCAACGGTCCGTGGTGATAACGGACCAGGCGGAAAGGAAGTGGTAGAGCTGTCCCCCAAGGGGAACCTAGGGAGGAGTGATGAGGCTGGGGGCGACACCTCTCAACCCGTCACTGGGCAAGCTTAGAGGAGGGAACGGCCGAGGGACCTCCAGAGACTTTACCTCCCTGCTTCCTATTGGAGGAAGCCACGGGCTTGGGTTTAGGATGCCAAGCGTGAGCCTGCTGGCCCTGGTGCTGTTGGGTCGGACTTGCCAGAGGCGCAGAAGGAAGAAAGGACTTATGCTGCTGTTGTCAGCGGCCCTTGTCCTTCTGGGCAGAGGTGACCGAGTCCAGAGTGGCATTGGATGTTTCGATCCGCTGCAGGTGACCTTCCACTCCAGGGCCGAAGAGGTCGGTCCCCAGGAAAGGGACATCCGCCAGTTTGTGCTAGGTATCCGCCTTGAAGGTGGATGTCCTCAGCCATGCTCTGCGGCGCGTGGCCACAACCGATCTGGCACAGGAGTCTCCAATGTCCAGAGCCATTTGGAACTGCTATTTAGCCACCGCCCTTCCCTGGTCCCATACCTGCCTGACTGTGGTCTGCAGGTCAGCCGGGAGATGAGGGATCACCTCATCCAGGGAGCCCATGAGGGCGTGGGAGAAGTGTGCCATCAGCACGGCCGAGCTGACCTGGCGGAGGCCAAGGGAGGACGCAGCGTACACTTTGTGCCCGGCATAGTCCAGCTTTTTGGACTCCTTGTCGGGGGGCTTGTCCACATCCCTAGCATTCCCGGAACGCCAGAAAACACTGTCGATGACCAACCCCTTGGCGGAGGGGTGTTCCAAAAAACAGGCAAAGAGCCAGTAGGGACCGCATACTTCCTGGCCATCCTGGCCGAAGACGCAGGACAGGAAGCAGGCCGCTGCCAGAGCTCCAAGGCTGGGTCAACAATGGCTTCAGCCACCGGAAAGGCCTCCGTGGGTGAATCCCCTCAGACCAGTATCTCTGTGAGGGGATACTTGGCCCGCTTAGGTACGGGCTTGAGCTGCATCCCGGTGGACTCTGAGATGAGCCGGAGCAGGCCCATGAAGGACGATGGGCTTTCGTCCATTGACTGGCCCCCAGAGGACTCCACAGGTCAATGGGCCTGGAGAACAGGGAGGAGTCATCGTCAGACTTCGAGGAGTCCGCGAAGAGCTGCCTGGGGCCTGAGCCACCCTCCACCTGCCGAGGACGGTCGGGAGTGAGGGTGACCGACAACCTGTGGGGCAGGCCCTGACCCGACCGAGAGTCTTTGGTCGGCGCCGATTTCGGTTGTGGAGGCGGAGGTTCCACCACAATCGGTGGGGCAGCTGGTTTTGGCTGAACAACCGGCCCAGGCTTGGGCACCTCGGCTACAGCGAGGGGTTGTTTCGGACGCTCGGGTGACAGCCACTTGATGGCTGGGGAAGGCGACGGTGTCGGCTTGTTCCCAGACAGAAGTAACTGCTGCCATATCAGGTCCTCATAGCGTCGACGCAATTTGCGCCGAAGCCTCTCCTTTTCTGAGGAGGAAGACGAGGATGAGCAGTGGCACCGCTTACTTTGGTGCTGAGACCGAGACCGCAGATGTCGGCGGGATCGGCTGGACCAAGAGGATGTCCGAGACCGAGAACCTCGGTGTTTCCGAGGGTAGAGTCTGGGAAGGGCGGACACCAGCTTCTTCCCCGGCTTGGAAGCCTTAACCGGGACCGCGGGCGCAGGCAGGTCCTCGGTCTCCACTGGGGGAACCGGTGAAGAAGGGTTGTCAACTTCAGCAGTCAACAGCCCGCCCGACGGGTCGAGAAAAATCTCGACCGCGTTGATGGGTGTCTCGGCCGGCTGACCTGACGGGGACACCGTGAAGCCAGGACCTTAGCATAACCTCGACCAGTCCAGTGTCGACTGTCGGGCAAGGGACCTCTCCGCTCCCCAAATGCCGACGATGGGACTTACCTTTTGAGTCCTTCTTTTTGGAACGAGAGGAATGTCCCGATGGCCCCTCTCCCTTTCTTGGAAAGGGATTGGCAAAGCTCCTTGAAAGAAGCTGAATATGAGGTACCCAGAGAGAGCAGGATAAATGCTGCGACCGAGGAAGAGGATGATGTGGCCTGTGCCGCCTCCTCCTCGAGTCCGATCATCTGCTTGAGTTGCTCAGCCAAGCCAGCCATCGCGGTAACCGCCCAACAGGCCTCCTTCTACTTCAGCGGGTGGCGCTTCTCGGACTAGCTGTAACAGGCAGCCAGGTCTTCCAGGGCGTTAGCAGCGAATGGCATAACCTCGTGAGGCCTGCGGATCATGGTCTAGGCCGAGGCAGTAGACACACGAGTAGTGCGGGTCTGTCCTGGACATTTTCTGCCCACAAGGGCACTGCCGAAATCCGGGAGTCGATTTGTCCATCAAGCACGAGGGAGAAACTTGACCGAAGTCTTGAAAATTTTAAAATAAGCTTCGGGCAAACCGAAGAATTAGGATCCAGTCTACATGCAGAGCGTTAAGGAGGAAACCTAGCTTCCAAGCGGTAAGGAAGATCTGGTGTCATGGGGCGGAGCCGAGAGTTTTACCACCGGGTGGGTGGGAGGAGCCAGCTTGAAGACCTCCCGGCAAAATTTAAAGCGGCAAGGAACCTGCCAGACAGTGTGGATGAACAACATATCTATGTCCCTGGAACTAAAGATTTGACTGAGCTCCAAATCTTTTTGGGGTTGGAAAGATTGGTCTGTTGCCGTTTCTGAAAGTAATGCATTTTAGTTAACTTCCTTTTTACACAAATTCCGCCTTAACCGGTAAGCATTAAAATCAATGGATGTCCCACTTTTCCTATACTTTCTACAGGGGGTGTCTTTCCCTCATTAGTGTAAATAAATTTCTATCAAACCACTTAGTCTCCCTTCCACTAACTCTCCTTTTAACTAAAGAAACAAATTTATTTACAACTTCCATAAGGGTGACTTACTGACTTCTGGCACAGTGGAAGGAGTTAGATAAGGTACTGCTGGAAGCCACTGGCAAAATGGCAGAAAAGAGGGAGCTACTACTGGTGGGGGATTTCAATCTGATGGACGTAAATTGGAGACTCCCAGCTGTGGCTTCAGTTAGAAGCGGGGACATCCTGGACTCCCTGCATGGGGCATTCTTCAGGCAACTAGTCTGTGAGCCCACTTGTAATGGGTCAATACTGGACCTGATACTCACTAAAAGGGACAGTGTTGGAGACGTCAAAGTGGGAGACCACCTGGGGACCAGGGATCATCATATGGTGTGGTTCAATATATGGACGGCAGGGGACAAACCATACATGAGCAAGGGTCCTGGACTTCAGAACAGCAGATTTATAGAGATGGAAGAATGCCTTAGGGGTGACCTGGCGGGGGGGGGGAGGGGGTGATAACCTGGTGGGGTGGAGGAAGAGTGGGCAAAGCTTAAAGAGGTCATAGTGAAGGCAACAAACCTCTGCTTCAAGAAACTGAGCAAGAGCATAAAGAGACTGCTATAGTTCTTGAAAGAGGCGGCAGTAAAGGTAAAGGCTAAAAGGGTTACATTCAGAAGATACAAGGACACTCAGGAGGAGGAGGATATGGAGGTGTATCAGGGAAAGCAGTAAGGAGTGCAAAGACACAGACTGAAGAGAGAATAGCCTAGGTAGTACCAAAGGGGACAAGAAGTTTTTTTAGGTATGGAAGCGAAATGAGAAAGATCAAGGGAGAGACTGTAAGGTTAAAAAGGGAAGGGGGGAATGTACAGAACGGGAACCAAGAAAAGGCAGATATCTTGAACAAAAACTTCTGCTCAGTGTTCACAAAGGAAGGAGAAGGGGAGGGACTGCAAAAAGTAACAGAAGCTTTGAAGTGGGGGAGGTGGACACCAGTCCTTTTCAAGAGAAGAGAGTCCCGAAGGCACTCGCTAATCTGAAAGTGGACAAAGCAATGGGGCCAGAAAGGGTGCATCCAAGGATGCTGAGGGAGCTCAGGGAGGTACTGGCTGCACCTCGGACAGTTCTATTAAACAGATCACTGGAAACCGGAGTGGTTCCGAAGGACTGGAGGAGAACAGATGTAGTCCCACTTCACAAAAGTGGTAGCAGGGAAGAGACTGGCAATTGCAGGCCAGTCAGCCAGACATCATGGTGGGAAAGTTAATGGAAACACTGCTTAAGTAAGGATTGTGAAATATCTTGAAATCTATTGGGTTGCAGGACCCAAGACAGCACAGATGCACGGGGGATCAAGCCAAACAAACCTGAGATTTCTTTGACTGGGTGACCAAGGAATTAGATCAGAGAGGAGCAGTGAATGTGGCCTGCCTAGATTTCTGTAAGGCTTTCGACACCGTTCCACATAGGAGACTAGTGAGAAAGCTGGGTAGCTTAGGGCTGGGTAAAAAGCTGGGAAACTGTATATAAAATAGGTTAGGGTATAGGTGACAGAGGGTGGTGGTAAATGGATTTCACTCTAATAAAGGAAGAATGAACAGTGGGGTACCTTAGGGATCAGTGCTGGGACCTGTCCTCTTTAATGTCTTTATAAGTGATATTACAGAGGAGGTGGAAGGGAAGATCTGCCTTTTTGTGGATGACACCAAGATCTGCAACAGGGTGGACACTCGGGGGGGATGAGAGAGACCTGAGAAAACTCAAAGACTGGTCAAGGTTATTGCAGATGGGTTTCAAAGTGAAAAAGTGCAAAATAATGCACTTAGGGCACAGAGTACCAAATGGGTAGAGTGGAATTGATGACAGCCAAGCAGGAAAGAGACCTAGGGGTAATTATACTGGATGATCTAAAGGTGGCCAGGCAGTGCAACAAGGCAGTTGGGAGGGTTAGTGGGATGCTGGGGTGCACAGGAAGGGGTATCACAAGCAATCAATCAATCGATCATCTTTATTTTACCAGGCGAAAACACCATTGAGGACAAGCTCATTTACAAGGTGGACCTAGGGAAGTCAACAAAGACAGTATATAAAATACATAATACATAGAGGGAGATACTCAGATGCATGACAGTAAGCAAACACAATGTTCATCAACATATTTTTGGACTAGACAGTTAACAATAATTATACCATGGACATAAGTGAACAGCCAATGAAATCGTCAGACTGGCAGTTTACCACCAGTGTAAATCCTCTGATAATCAACAACTGTTGATGAGTACCTCCTCCTACTCCTAATCCTAATCATCTGCAGCACAGGAATAAATACAATAAAAAAAAAATCAACCTCTTTAAAAGTTGCATTTTATCGTAGTAAACAAATGAACCTTGGTATAATCGCAATAATCCACTCGGAGGATGTGGGTTATCGGGGGACTTACCATGGCTGGCAAGGATTTACACACTCGGCTGTGCCTCTTGGGCAAACCACTCCAGCCGTAGTAAATCCCAATAACCCACACACTCTCGTGGCTTATTGCTTAAATAATAGATTTACATGAGTATACATGGCACTCGATTAAGGACAGTATAACATATTATTCACCTGTGACAGGAAGGGGGAGTAAGGTGATTTAGGAAATATGGAGATAGAGAGGAGCGGTGGGGGGGGAGTGACAAGGGTTAGCTGGAATAGGAGGGGAAGGTGGGGCAAGAACTGGGGTCGGAGGAGGGGACAGAACGGGGAACCCCGGGGACTCCTAGAGCTAAGGGCTGAGAGCTACAGAAGGGGCTGTCCCTTCTGAGCAGAGCTATTAGGGTTCGAGGCAAAATGCACTTAAAGTTGGCAATCGCATGATTCAGAAATTTTACACTGAATCAAGGTCTTAAATAAGGTCATGCTTATCGGAGATGCTAGTTTTAGGATTTTTTGTATATTGTTCCAAATTACAGGCAGAGAATGGCGTATGGCTGTGGCTCCAAAGCGTGTCCTGATCTTTGGAATTACCAGGTAAATGTAGGAGAGACTCCTTAGTGCATAGCTGCTTACTAGTGAGACAGACAAGCAGTTGGAAATGTACTGCAGCAGTTTTTTGGTTATAGCTCTGTACGTCCAAAGCACTGCATTCCAGTGTCATCTGAGGCTGAGTGAAGGCCACCCCATGATGGCATAGAGTGTGCAGTGGTGAGTGCGGTATGATGCTCCCATGATAAATCTGATGGCTCGATGATATAATGTGCCCAATTTGGACAGAGTAGAGGTAGAGCACTGCCCATAGATATGGTCAGTGTAGTCCAACAGAGGTAGGAATGTGGCTTCGACTAGCCTAACCTTAGCTTCATAAGTAGATGCTTTATTCTAAAAAAGTAGGCCTAGTCTCGTATTCAGTTTCTTTGCCAGTTCATCCACATGGTCCCTCAATGAAAGTCTGTGATCGAACCACATTCTCAAGTACTTAAACTTTGTCACAAAATCTAAAGATTCCCCTAGCAAGGTGAGAATCTGGGGAGCCAAAGAAGGGGTAAGTGCTTTTGGCTTGCTGGCAGGAGGCGAGAAGAGGACTGCCTTGGTTTTCTTGGCATTCAGTAATTACTGTAGAGTCAGGATGTTATTCTGTAATGTAATAAAGTCAGCTTGCAAGTCCGAACATGTTAGTGTTGGAGTAGGCCTTTCGAGGTACAGGACCGTATCATCGGCAAAGAGATATATGTTAGCCAATTTTATTCCTACGTCGATATTGTTTATGTAGTTTGCAAATGGCAAGGGGCCTAGGATCGATCATTGCGGTACTCCCCTTAATAGTGGTTTAGGTGGAGAGAGGTCCCCGCCCGCTTTGACACACTGCTGGCGATTAGTGAGATAGCTTGTAAACCAGGACATTGCCAGGCGGTCAAGACCAAGGTTCCTGAGAGTGGTGAGGAGCAGATCATGGTCAACTGCATCGAACGCTTTGCTCAGGTCCAAGCACAAAGCACAGACATGCATTTTAGTATCCAAGGATGTTAACCAATCATTAGAGACTTTGGCTAGTGCTGAGGTAGTACTATGTCTAGGCCTAAATCCAGATTGGATAGGGCTGAGGAGATTATTACTTTCAAGGAAGCTCCTAATCTGCGTGTTGACCACTTTTTTAAAAAGTTTGGAAAGGACGGGAAGCAGTGAGATAGGGCGGTAATTATTTAAATCACTCCTGCAACCAGATTTAAATAAAGGTATGACATGTGCCATTTTCCAACTGGAAGGCAGTGTACCCTGGGACAGGGATAAGTTGAATAGATGGGTAATTGGAGGGGACAGGACAAAGTAACCAAGTTTTAGAAAGTAAGGCTCTAAGCAGAAAGAAGGAGGTGGTGTTGTCCCATATAGATCGCTGGTAAGACCCCACCCTGAGTATTGCGTGCAGTTCTGGAGACCATATGTCTGGAAGGACATACACAGAGTGAAGACAGCCCATAGGAGGGCAGCTAAAATGGTGCAGGGTCTGCATCAAAAGCCCTACGAGGAGAGACTAAAGGACCTCAACATGTACACCCTGGAAGACTGGAGGGAGGAAGGGATAGTACAGAGACCTTTAAATACCTCATAGGGGTAAATAAGGTACAGGAGGGAAGTATTTTTTCAGAAAAAAGGTGCTCGAGAACAATGGGACATGATATGAAGCTGGAAGGCGGTAGAATCAGGAGAGATGTGAAGAAGTACTTCTTCACAGAAAGTGGTGAATTCCTGGAACAGCCATCCAATAGAGGTGGGGGGGGCAAAAACAGTGGTGGGGTTCAAGAATGCATGGGATAGGTATAAGGGAATCATAGTGAAAGGGAGGGAGGGAGAAAAAGCTTCAGATTGAGTAGAGTCTGCAGTGAGAATGTAGGTAAGGAAAAAATAGGCAGAATGGGTGGGCCAAGCCACCCTTATCTGCTGTCAGTTTCTATGTATCTATGTCTGTAGAAGTACAGCAGTCTTGGCAGAACCATCAGGCAAAGCCTGAACAGCATTACAAGCATCTTTCCACATGCTGTTCTGGTATTTAATCATGTGGGTATGGTAATTAGTAATTCTAAGGCCTAATGAAGCAGAGGCATCTGTATGCTTGCCCTTTACATCCAGTCTCCCAGATTCCACATTCAGAGGCAAAATCCCAATGTGTCTATGGGCTTCAGACCTATCATGAGCAGCCATAATACCTACAGAGTCAGTTTCAGGCTGGCTTGCATAATAAGATTTAACAGACAAAGCAGGGTACTGCATACCAGGGACTGCAGGCGGAAGATTAGGTCTATACCATGCAGTAAAAGTAGCATCCTCCAAGGCAGGATACACTGATGAAATAGTAATGGAGGGAGTGCAAGGTACCTTGAAAAACTCTATGAGATTCCTCTTAGTGGAATCTTCCTCTTCCACGGCAAAACCCATGGCAGACTGCATTTATTACATCACTGCCCGAAAACAGAGGTCCTCAGGAGGAGACCCTGGGGTACAAACCACTGAATCATCACTGCAGGACAAGAGGGTAGAACTAGAGGGTAGATTCCTTTCTTCTAACTACTACACACCCTCATATACCTCCTCTAAATCCACCTCAAGATCCATGAGGTCAGGATTATATTCCATTCCCTCACTGTTATGAACAACGATGTGAGCCACTGAAGGAGCCAGCAAAGCTGGTGGTGGCTGAGAGGCACAAATCTGTGGTATACTAGTGGAATCTGTCCACACAGGCCTCAGACCAGAAGGCCCCGTCGGCAGCAAGACTGCCTGCAATGGCAACCTTGGCAGCATACATCAACTCATATGTGAGAACAATGCCAGCACAGCATAGGAGTCGATGACACCCTGCATCGAAGGGCTGAAGCCCAATGACGACAGCATCATACTGTCCATAGTAGATGCGGCAGTGCCTTAGATATACCCCATGCTGGTGTCTCAACAATGGTCACGGGGTGCTTTTGTTAACATTGCCAGAGTAGGTGTTGACACTGATGTACCTATTTTTAACAATAACTGGGATCCTGCCGGCGAAGCAGACTTGTCTTTTTCCTTGTTTGTTCTTACATCCAGATGCTGAGGAGGCCCAAGACGACATCCTTTCCCTGTCTTTCAGCTTCGACAACTGTTTCTCAGACAGCGACAAGAGAGAAGCAGACTTTGAGCCTTTTTCCCTCCTTCATGGCTTTTAATGCTTTTTTTGGCAAGGAGGTTTTCTACAGCCTTCCTACGGTGTGGCCTTGCAGCCTGGTTTCAGCCCTAGCAAATCTCTCAAGTTCTCACGTTGTGAGAATGGGCAAAACAGCAGACAAAAATAGAGTGTGTTATCCTTGTAGATTTAATTACTGCAAAATGCAATATCTAAATAAAGGTTATATAGATTTCAGTGGCATACAGAGACGATGATAGTAAACAGGTGAAGAAAATAACAAACAATGGCAACAACTTCTTCAATGATGATTTCTTCAGCAAGTCTGACGAGAATGATTGACAGTGGAAGAAAGAACTGAGGAGTGTTGGGGCCACCCACATTATATATGTGTCAATGTTACACATCACTGTGGGTGGCCCCAAGCTAGCAGAAAGTTTCCACATGGTCTTGATGCTGACAGCTTACAGTTCCAAAGATGTGACCTAATGGAGGAGATATCCTTGAGGAATATCTAGATAAGCATGTGTTTCTTCTTGGACAGAACAACCACTAGTATCTTCTATTTCTAAAAATAATCTTTTATGATATTTTATAATGCTTGAAATGCTAATCACTGAAACGTGTTTTTTAAATTGAAGCTTTGAGTCTGTTCAAATGTATTGATCCTGATTATACAGTTCTACTGTGTCGCTACAGGTCTAAACATGTGAATATAATATGTTATTGAAAAATGACAGGACTTAAAAAATTTTGTGAATTTATTTTTTATTTCAATATGTAACTTTTTTATATATCGATATATGGTCACTGCAGTACTGTCTTATCGATACACACACTTAGCTGACTGCAAGCCTTCATTTAAAAATTATGAAGTCGGGCGGGGGGTGCTGTGGAGCATCCAACAGGGTGGACATGATTTCTGTAGCTCTGCACGAGACTAAACACTGCCTAAACTTGTCTTAAAATTTAACTTTATAGACCTGTATTGGGCAGCGGAACTCTACTGGAATGCGATGAGCCCCTAAAAAACAACATCACACCACCACACTGGGGTTAGAATCATACCTTATTCAGCCTGGATCCAGTATGTCAGTACATTCAGGAGGCCCATCTCCATCTTTGGAGCTTACCCAGATTCTGCCCTTGTTCACAAAATTACAGAAAACCAGCGATAAAACCAATAAGCGTTTGGCGACAATGGATCAGAAACTTACCAATCTGGATGGGAAAATCTCAGAAAATCATTCGGCGATTGCAGAGCTCACTAATTGTTCCAAATGCCAATCGGGAGATCAATGTGGGCCTGATCCAGGACATAAATTTTCTTCGGGCAAAGGTGTAGACCCTGGAAAATGGTCTTCAGCAATGGAATGTAAGAACTGTTGGTTCCTCCTCCCCTGCTAGCAGGATGCATGGAGTTACGTACAGCAGTCGACAGACTTATTTTTGATGACCTGAACTTGCTGCAGAGACATGGGGGTTTGGGTGGCCCAAATATTTGCCATGCCTCAGTGCTTTAGGGCCCGTGGAGGCTCTACTGAATGCCCGCTGACAACCATTGTAACACTCTCTCCACCGAAAACCAGAATTTCACTATTGCAAGCAGCCTGGAGTAAGGAAGACAGTCTGGGAGGGCAGCCGACTGGGGGTTTTCCCCCTGATTTATCATCTCAAACTCAGGATCAGAAAAATAAGCTCCAGCTTGCGAAAAAATCTCTTTTAGCTAAAGGGGTAAAGGCTCAACTATATTTCCAACCCGGTTGCAAATGACCTATAATCAGAAACTCCATGTCTTCACAGACCCTAAGGTGGCTACTAATTTTTCAGAAAAGATACTAGGACAGTTGGGATCCCAGGCCTCTGTTCAGGATTCTGATGGGGAGCCAAATTGAAGCAGCTGGACTGTAGCCGATTCCCCATAATTATATGTTGGACTCACTGGTTTCACAGATTACGTTTTCCCTGGCTAATTCTGCTGGATGCTCCGTGAACAGAGACCTAAGCTAGTAGGAATATTTGTATTTGCAGTCCTGTATCCTTCATGTTCATCTTTCTTGGTTCCTGTTTGCTTTTAAAACTCATGTGTTCTTTATGATTACCTGTTGTGATTTTCTTCCCCCTGTGTGGCCAATATAGGTCCGTGAAAAGGTAACTTGTCCGAGCCCAGACGCTCTTCAAGATAATTTTGGATCCCTTTATATGTGGTCCCCCTATCATATTTAAGTATTCCTACGAATGTGAGGGACACTCGCCATAAAGACTGTACTACTTATGTGGTGAGACCGTGATCACCTACGGACTTATTCTCTCTTACATTTTTCTCCTTTGTTTTATTTTGGGGTGGTGGGCTTTTGTCTGAAGGCATATTTTGTACTGTCAAGCCTGTTTGAAATAATGTCACCTGCTGCTCAGTACTAGCACATGTACTTTTACAATTAGTACATTTTGCAGTTGTATGATGAAACTTCATAAAAAAAAGTTAAAAAAATGAAATCTCTAGCACTAACAGTTCCAAAGTGATCACATTTTTTTTTTTTTATTCCCCTTTTTTTTCCTGGCGGAACCACCGTCTGCCCTCCGCCCTAGTCATGGCCCCCGGAGACCTCCACCACCGCCTATAGCTGCTGAGGACCCGGTCATGCCGGCTTACCCCGGGCGTGGGGCCGCAGGCCACCTTCGTGACCCCGGAACTGTGACTGGTTGGAGTCCCGCAGCGGCAGTGACGAGGCGAGGCTCTCCGGGGAGGGCTTCATCCTACGGTGGTCCCACCCCGCCATTTTTTCCAATTTTCCTCCCAGAGGAGGCGGGGACGTGCAATGACGCCAGCGTCTGCCCTGCCTCCCCACTCCCACGTCAAGCGTCGGCAGCGCTGGAACTCCTGGCCTCTGCCAGGAGTCCTCAGTGCTCCGAGCACTGCCCGCACCCTTCCCCAGAGTAGGAGAGCTGTCCATCGGACGCTCGATCCTACTCCCCCCTGGCCGACCCTCTGACGATCCGGGTCCACTCCCGAACTCGGGTCGCCGGCGTCGCAAGCGGAAATCCCACCGCTGTGCCGACGGGCCGGCTAAAGTTATCACATTTTAAAGAAATTATCTTTTGAAAGGTCTAACTTTGGAACTGTTGGGGCTACAGACTTCATTTTGTTTTAAATGAAAACTTGGAGTCCTGCCATTAAGAATTATCTGCGATTATACTGTTTTTATGTATTGAATACATTCTATAGGTATCGATGCTACTGGGCCCTGCTTTTTTCAGAATATTAATGATACATGTTTTTATTTGTGACATAGGCAAGAAATGGCACATACATAGTGTTGATACTACTTTTTATCAGTGGACTATATCAATACAATAATGTATTGCTACTTAAAATTATAAGACAGTTTAAAAAATAATTTTAATTAAAATATTTTTCAACTTTTTCTGAATTTTGGTATTACTACACAATATTTAATTAGAAATGGTGTAGTTTTCAACTCAATTTTCATTCATCTTATTACCTTAATTGCATGGTGAACATTTAAGTCTCCCCTTACAGTATAACATTTTTTAGACATTTGCAGACTTCTCCCCCCCACACAAATACCAAATCTTCCTCGCTTTTGCAGGCTTTGCCTGAGAAAACATTGGAATATAATAAAATGCAATACAATGAAAAAATACATTACAAGAAAATAAAAGTAAAAATAAATCACAGTTGTGCAGTCTCGATATACAGGCAGATAAACAGGGCAACACAAAATAAAGATTTATAATAGTGCAAATTAAGGAACAAGTGCAATAAAGTACTGGGAGCAATGCCGGATAAGGAGAAGACTGCTACCAGCCAGTATGCCAAGGCACAAGGGATAACAATGCCAGTACAGTAAGGCACGGACGGGAACAAAAACAATTCCAGATGCAACACCTGATTAGGAACAGCTAGCCTAGGGTAGGAAGGGAATTTCTCACCATTATAAGATTTATTACATTTTGGCCCTGAACAACTGATTTTTGATCCACATTTTTAAAACCAATGGGTCCGACTGGACCAATGTTTTTTGAACCCATACCAGTGTCACTGCCTCTGCATATGACATCACAACATTCTGCCAGGGAAATTATTCTGATGCCACAAGCACGCTATCATTCCTTCAGGATAGGAAAAGCAACAGGAGTAGCTGGAGACTAAGGGACAAAGAACTTGCTTTTATACAATTGTTTTTAAGCAAGAAGACAGGACTGGGGTGCACTGTGGTGGGATAATGGCACACCTCAGAATTGTTATGAGGCACGAGGCGTCGCAGAGTGCCTTTAACCAAGTTATGCCACCAAAAGGCTCACCCTGGAGTGTTGTACTGTGATTATAAAATGGTCCAAGATTTTTTTTTGGGGGGGGTTTGTACAAACTGCACAAAAATAAAATATTAAACATTTTAATGATTTAAAAAAAAAGTTCATGGCCCGGTGGTGCTGATGGTTGAGGTGCTGGATGCCACACCTCATGCAGGGCTGGTGACCCGGGTTTGGGAACAGATCTGGATCATCGGGGGTCGGCAGGGGAGGAGAAGGATTGAGTGTTCATAGGACTGCTCTCTTTCTCCAGGAAGGAATATGTGTGCAGCCGTCGATGCACTGGTGGCCCCTTGCAGGGACTGGGGGGGGTACACAGGCAGTATCGGGCAACATGCTGAGGCAGAAGCCAGGAAGGAGCGCACGCGCTCCTGTCCATGGGCGTCATTGCACACCACACACATCGGGGGCAAACCAGAACAGGGAAATGGGCACCAGTCGTGGCAGCATGATGGCCGTCTCTATGGGGGAAGTACTCTACTCCGAGGGGAGCGCGGCAACATTGGATCTGGTCCTGGTGGAGGAGCATGGGGGGGCTCTACATCTTCCCACCATGGGGGGCAAGCCGTGGGGGTGAAGCCGCAGGACACGAATGGGAGCCAGGAGATCCTCAGGATGGTGGCCGGAGACCCTGGAGCATGCCAAGATGCGAGAGAAAGTAAGGCAGACTGGTAGCCAGGGGAGAAAAATTACCAAGGAAAAAAAAAGTTCATGCACTCTAACAAAATAGTCCCAGCATGTCCTAGCACTGATCTGCCATCTCAGTTTCACATATTATGCACAGGAACAGTCATTTTCTTTTTTAAATGAGCCCATAAACCTTCCCCCCCCCCCCACAATTTATCTATTTCCGCACCTTGTCTCATTCTTTATATTATGCTCCCTTCCCCCCACAGTGTTTCTTTTCTATCTTTCCTACATTCAATAGATGTAATGTTTTCAATTGATGAAATACAAGAATTCAAATCTCTGCACAGTTCTACTGGTAGAATGTGCACCCCCACACTCAAGAACTGAAGGCCTTAGATGGAAGCAGTGCTTTTGTTTTATCTGTAAGATGTTAAAGGAGATAGGAAATTATTTTTACACTTAACTGCCCTTTCATCTTCCTTTCTATGCCAGTTATTTATTGCCATGCCGATTATGTATTCTGATATGCTTTGACCAATTTTTGATCAATAAATAATCAAACTTTGAGGTGCCCTCAGAGTCATACTCCCCTTACCAGCTGCTGCTCTTTTTTTTCATATTTCTAAGACACTCTATGACATCAACACCACCATTCTAGGCGATTCATTTGAATGACCTGGAATGGTGTTACTGATGTCACAGAATGTTCGGGTAGTGTGAAAAGAGAAAGCAGCAACTGCTAAAGAGAGAACTTATGGTGGTTAAAAGGCAACAACATTAGATTATTAATTTAACAGGAAAGGTCAAACACATATCAGAATATTGGACAGACACTAAAGGGATAACAGAAGGGCATTTAGAGGTGTAAAAACCTGTTTCCTATCCCTTTTAAACAGCAGAGGGTTCTCTAGTATGCAGATAAGGACGGGAAGGGAATTTTCATGGTCAACAAAGAACACAGGAATGAAAACTGTAAGTACTGAAGGACTTCATTTTTTTAAATTTATGTATGTGTGTGTAAGAAGAGGATTATGATGGCAAATAGTATTTATTTCTTTTAATTTAAGGCATTTTATGTTAGGGCCTCGCTGAAGATTTTCAGTGAGTGAAGGTAGCAGTCAGTCATGTTTATTGATGGACAACTGTGGTTGCAATGGTGCACTGATTTCATGAGGGTGAAAAGGTTCATGGCCAGGGGCTTTAAGTGTGATGCTGTACTGTGATAACATCACTGTTTACAGTGGTCTCTAACCAATCAGAAATCAGAAGGATTCCATGCCATTTTATAGTTAGTAATAAATGGAATGCCCTGAAATTGAGATTGGTTCCACTGAGTCATGGCGATGACAGCTATTGTTTTATTTTTGCAGAAAACTGGGAAATCACTTTACATGAAAAGATTTGCCAGTTCTTGACCACAGCATAAGGAAAACTGAACTGATTTGCTGGCGGTGCAATGAACTCCAACTTTTGCTAAAAAGGCAATACAATACAATTTTCTTTTTGACTGCGTCTTTTATACAAAATGCATCACAAAACACTTCACAGGTTCAGCAAATAAATAACAAAGAAAAGTTAAAACAAACAGTGGCGGCTCCAGGAATTTGGAATGACTGAACACAGCCAGAGTCCAAAAGTCCTGACCAAGGCCACATAGAAACTGAACTTGGCAGACCATTTATAATATTAAGTCACTGTCCTACTTCGGACAATGTCCACAAACTACCACTGTCAACAACTCACTGCATTCTTCTGAACCTCAGTCCACCCCCCCCCCCACTTTACCCACTGCCTGCTACATACCATTTCCATCCTAATCCATACCTATAAAGTTGTAATGTATCCCTTTTCAATTCACCATTAGTCCCATACCTTTCCCAGATATCCTAGCCTGGCACCTCCTTAGCCCATGACTTCAACCCTAACAACTGCAACTGTCCCATGGCATTACAGTGGATTTCAGGAAAAGTTAAATTAGACCGCACCTGCAATAATGGTAGTGCACTCCTATAAACAAGCATGAGAATGAAGAGAGAAACAGGGGGGGAGTGCTACTCATCAAAGACCTGAAGATCCGACGCGAAACGAAGGCTGAAGTGCAAGTGGATAAACTTCATTCAGAAAATGCACAAATAAACTGACTACAAAAAAGGGGGGTGTCATTACCGATCCCATACAAACTAACATTTCACACCAAAATCAGATCTCCGATGAAGTGCTGTAAGATTTTAGTGCAAAATATTAATCTGGCATGGCGGTGGCAACAGGATCCCACTCCCACTTTTTGCAGCCAGTCTGCTTGCATGTTGTAAGCACAGAGGCTGTAGAACCAGAAGGAAGCCAGAGGGCATGACAGAGACAAACTAAGTATATCAAGTACATTAACGAGGTAGACCCCAGTGAACATTTCGGGACCACTGAAAACAAAAACAGGAGGGAAAACAGTTACAAATTGGCTGGGGTAGTTCTGGAAGAATGCCAGGAAACATGTCTTCACAGAAAGAGTGCTGATGGGGTGAAACAGATACCAGAAGAGGTGGTAAGCAGGAAAACTATGGAAAGCTTCAAGAGGGGGTGGGATAAAGTCAAGGTGAGGGTAAAAGTGTCCAGGGAGGGAGCAGAATGGCATGTAACAGACATGGTAGCCGTAAGGCCTTCTTCTATTGGCAAAATTCTTTTATTCAAAGAGAAACATTTCTAAATAAATAAAATGGTAATGTCAAAACCATGTGCACTGAAATTAGTAGAGAATGCGTCTGAAAAATCAAGGGTCAGCCATATTTGGTAAGATCTGTGAAACGACAGCGTGGTCCAGTGGTTATAGCACTAAACTGTGAAACAAGAGATTCAAAGCTCAAAGTCCATTGACTCAATGTTCAACCTTGCGCAAGTCACTGACTTCCCTGGACTTCAGTACACCTCGTAGCTAAACTAAATAGACGCAGGAACCAACTGAACAGTAGATGCTGTATCTTAGTTTGGGCTATCCTTTGTAGATGTTCTTTAAACTGTAAAGAACTAAAATATTTCAAACAGATAGACTTTAATGACTGAAAACTTTTAGAAATGATTTAAAGTTGAATCAAAATAGAAAACAAGGGCATCTTTTTTTTTCTCCCACTCCAGCTGACAATCAGTTCGCTGCTACCTTGCCCCATCCCCCCCGGGACTTACCTACAGCCAACTCGAGTGCACATTGGATTGCCCCCCAGGGCGGGTCCATTGGAGGAGCTACCCTGCAACTCCTTGAACAGTGCCATGGACATGATCCAGTAGCAGAATGCCTCGGCTTGCTGAGTGGGGCTAGGTGGGGACGGATGTCATCCTTGCCTCAGATGGAGTGGTTTTCCCCATTGTAGTTTGGAGGAGTGGCATGCAGTGATGTAAGGGTGCAAGCACCCATGTCTGGCCCACCTCCCAGGATCCTACAAGCATCAGCTATGACATCCCCCAGCCTCCACCAGGGGTCAGTCATGCGCCAAGTGCTACCCCACCCTGTCCCTGGAGGAGAGCAGTCCATCGGATGCACGATTCTCCTCCCCGGGCTCACAACTGAACGTGAGTCATCAGCGTTGCAAGCGGAATCCAACCACTGCGCCAGTAGGCCGGCAACAAGGACATCTTAAATACTGGGGAAAAGGACAATCAATAATGGAAAGACTTGTGCACAAAATGCCCATAAAGCTCAGACAGCTGCTTTAAAAATCCCCAAAAAAACCCATTTACCAGGTATCCCACTCTTTCGTTAGTGCACATCTGGTCTGCACAGACGCAGGTTTAAAGGGCTGGGCTTTGATGCAGTTTTTAATACTCAAAATTTGCTGCTGTTTTGCCATGTGCAATCCACTGTAGTTGTAAACAAGAATAAGTCACAAACTGGCATCAAACCGTACCTTGTGTTGTCTATAATTATTTAGTCAGTTCATTGTTAACCAGGTACAGTAATTACGCTAGTGCATGCCTATTTTCAGGTATGACCTGGAAGATTACAGTGGAAAAACAATTGCACAATACAATGGAAGGGAGAAAACAACAACAATACAATACATATGAATTCACATCAACAACAAAGATGGCACTTGCCACTATACAGTAGGTCAAAACAACAAGTAATTAAGTAAATACATAAAGACAAAATCCTGAGATTTTACAGTAGGCCACAATAATAGGCACTTAAGTAAGAACATAACCAGCTATAGGACTAAATACTGCATTTGGAATCACTTGTTTAATCACAGTAAGCCACATGTACAAAGCAGGCCAGCATACGCAGGATTCGCATGAACCTGGCCCGCACACCTCAACACCTCCATGCCGATGCTTTCACTGACAATGGTGCCCACTGTAGAAGGAAGGGGTTGGTACCTGCCCTGCTCCATACAAACAAGGAATTGTGAGATACGGAACTATGTGGCCAGGACTGCTGAATCCCTGTGAAGGAAAACCAAGTTTGCATACGAAATTAACATGGCTACAGGACCGACTGCCTCCCCGCAGTGCTCCCCGTCAGGACTGAGGGCTGGGTACTGGTGATTACGGCGGCAGAATGGGGCCCTCCCAAATTACCTACAGGAATGCTGTGGGGGGTTATGCAACAGCTGTGCCCCTTCCACTGTAGCGGATTTCAGGCATGTTACTGACTCCTGTCCTACCCCTCTTTCTACAACTTCACTTGTGTATCTGCTTAGATGTCGCACAACTGAGTTGGGGACCTATAGGGCTGTGCTGGGAAAGGGGGGATACTGTATACAGCAGTGGGATCTTACTCAGAGACAGCCTCTCTCTCTCTCTCTCTCTCTCCACAGCATGCCGAGACTTGCATGCCATGTTAACAGGTGTGAGCATTTCTGTGAATACAGCCTTATAAGTCAATGAAAATGCCTCACTGTTTTAGTTTTGGTCAATTATTTAAATATTCATACTAGACTTGTAGCATTTTGTTTTTATTCCACATTTATATAACTAACGTAGATTTAAAACAGACAAACTTGGTTACAAACTTTTTAATTTCAAATCTTTTTTTAGGCACTACTGCCTTCATGAGCAGACATGAAGAATGCTTAAACTGAAGCTTCCAAAGCAGAAAACATGCTAAGCATATTTTGCTAGCATTATATCAATATGCAAATAAATAAAAATAACAGAAAATGCATACATTACAGGGGAAAATACCTGAAAAGATGTGGATTTCTTTTAGACTTAACTGATGAACAATAGGGACTCCAAAGTGGTTGCCCTACTATCACTGCCAATAATAAGCTTCAGCTATTACATTTGACTATCAGTAGCATTATGAGGCTCTCATGTCAACAGCTGTATTACTATCTTACCCTGTTCCCCTTCTCCTGGATCACACCTGCAAATGAGCATCAGCTCAGTATGCTTTTTCTGGTCACCAGTTTTCAAATTTCAAAAAAATAATAAATGTAGTCTTTAATTAAAGGAAAGCTGTCTTCAATTCTGGCTCTCGCCCTCACATGGCTTACCTCCTGGTTTAGCTTTTACATGAAAAGTGGTGTTTTCGTAGCATAAGTACTTTATTTTAAAAGGCAAAGTCCGCTACCGGAAGTATGGAGGACACGAGGGCTCCATTAACTGTAAAGGTGTGGCGTTGCACGCTTCGGCTTCAATACATTTGTGATGGCGGCGGTCTTTCACCTTCAAGTAAATAGACCCCCACCTACATCTGCTATACTTCTGGGTAGCGGACATTTCCTTTAAGTACTTTGCGTACGAGAAAACACTGCTTTTCATGTAAAAAGCTAAACCAGTTGGTAAGCCTTGAGAAACAGAATTGAAGACAACTTTCCTTTAAAACATAACAGCTGACAAAAATTACATTGTTGTTTCAGTTGTAACAACCATCAAACTACAAAATAATCAAAACAATCTCGATGTTAAAATGTTTGGGTGTGGAATACTTTTTAATAAGAAAACAAGTTAGAGCTTACCATCCACTCTGATATAATGATATCAATCTTTTCAACTGGTAGATCCACCTCTTCAATTCGCCCTTTGATTAAGGTGATGACATCTTCTAAGTTGTTTGACCTCAAAATAAAAAACAAAACAATTTTTTACTACTGTAAATGCTGAACATGACAGATGAAGAGAAACTCACCAACAGTAATGTTCAAAATACAGGATTCACATACTTAACTTCAATGTTTATTCAGTTAAAAGCATGTTACATAATCTACTCCAATATCACAAAGAGAGAAAACTGCTTTATTACCAAAAGACCAAACACATGCCATAATAGGCACCCTGAATTCTATTCAAATTTGCAGCCAAGAAAACAAACAGAAATACATGATTGTCTCAGAGGACCGGTTTGGCTTTCCTATAGCTCTCACCCAGTCAATCCTAATTCAAAGGCAGCACCAAGACAATAAGTGTTTAATACAAAACACACCTCCCAACAACAGTTTAGCTTTAAATGTAATTTTATTTATTTAATTTTATTAACAGGGTAAGAGCATGGGATCGAGGGTCCCTTTTCAGGCTCAAACTGGGCATAAAAATGTAATACAAATTATACAAGAACAGAGTATAAATACAGCACAATTTACACATACCTGTAGCACTTAAGTACAATTACAAATACATTGATTATGCAATGTTGTAAAAAGTTGTTTTTTTCAAACCGGTAATGAACAAGGTTGCCATAATGATGCAGGTAAACCATTCCAATACTGAGGGGAGGCCGCAGAAAAAAAGCCAGGGAGCTGACTTTTAGATCTGCATGATGTTTCAACCAGAACAACCCTTTGCTGATCTTGAAGTTCTTTTCCAAGATTTCCCCCCTACTCACACACTCTTGCAGCTGATGTCCATGACAGTCAACCCAGCTGCTTTTAATAACTGTATCTAAAGTCATTATTTTCGTGGAAGGGATCGTAATTTGGCCCTACAAGGTGGCCAGCTGAATCCTTCCACTTCCCAATAGCACTTACATGTGCTCTTGTTATTATGGCTATATTTATACCAACTAGCAAAAATTCTTTCAGATCAAGATTATTTTTATTATTATCAGAAAAGTGGTTCTCGGCCAGCCCGGTGGCGCTGAGGCGCTGGATCTCTTACCTCGTGCCACACCCGTGACCTGCGTTCAGGAAAGAGCACGGGCCACCAGGGGTCGGAGGGGAGGAGAAAGAGTGAACATCCAATGGACTGCTCTCCTTCTCCAGGGAGGGGGTCGCCAGTGGTCGGCATCTGACTGGCCCCTAGCGGAGGCTGGGGGACAGTGCACCGATGCTGCAGAAAGGGGGAGGAGATGGGGCAGATGCTTGGAGGAGCATGTGTGGACACATGTGCGCTCTCTCTCTGTGGGCATCATTGCATGCCCACCTCCGCAAGGGAGAAAATGGAGAAAATGGTGGCTGCGGTGAATAACAGAGGGCGCCTCACAGGCTCCGCTCCCAGCTAGCCATGGCACTGGCCACACTGTATCTGGTCTCCAGTGGGGGTTGGGGAACCCTGCTGGCCCCGCCGGGGGGGGGTAAGCCCTGGCGGTATGGGTCAGCGTTGGATGGTGGACACCGGGGGATGAGGCAGGGGGCTCCCTCCTGAGGTAGGGGCTGCGGCACAGGAGCATAACATCAATAAAAAGGAAAAAAAAGAAGGTGGTTCTTGTTTTTTTTTTTTTTTTCTTTCTAAGCACAACTGTCGGATTTGACCTGTTATACTGGCTTTAATACCAAAGATGAACTGATCATTTTATTAGGATTTAGAGCCACTCTACAGTGGCAATATTTTTGTCTCCTGCTGGTTTTGTAGGTATGAGATAATTCTGAGACTTTTTTTTCTGTTTACTTTTTTAAGTTTTTAACTTTTTTATTCACTTACAAAATGAACATACAAATAAAGGAGCTTGATTCAGGGTACAGGATGTCCACATATGAGCAGGATTACCATAGATAATACATAACTCGTCATTCATTGTTACAACGTACTAGGGAATATGAAAGTTCTGTAATAAAAACCAGAGTCCGAGCAGTGCCTTTCACAGCAGGACCCTGAAAGTCCACCACAAACTGTTATGGCATTAGTCCACTACGTGAATCCCTTCCTTTTAGATGGTCCTTTGCTAAAATAGCCTGGCCATGGAGTTCATGAAAAAAAACAGAAGCTGGAGACCTCTTCCCTTTCAATTACAATTATGAGTCCCATGAACAGCTCCCCAGTATCGTATTTAGTAATTAAATTACAATGATTTACACCCAAAAGTGTTATTTTCCAAACTTAAAGCATCAAAAGAAGAAAACAAGCATTCCTGCACTTTATCAACTCAGTGCAGTGATTTGCATTTCATGTAATAAGTAATGGATTATTCTCTCCTCAGAGAACCTATGAAGATGACATTAACTTCAAAACTGTTATTAAACTTGCACTAACACTCCTAAAGGAACAGTACAGCTTATTTCCATAATAGCAGTCAGACCCATCAAATGGATTTACCCTCGAGATGACAGGGGCTTACCTGTCCATCCCACAAGGGAAGCTTCAAACCTCTGGGATAGCAAGAATGGTCTTGTTGTTCCGAGAGGCAGAGGCCCCACAGCACCTAGGACCATTTAGTTGCCACCATTTTACAAATGCTGAGTGGTCTGAATTAAAGCTTAATTTTGAGTCATGGGTCTGATTTCAATCACCCTTCTGGCAATAACTGTTCACTATATAACGTTTTAACAGAATCCCTATATTATGGGTGTAAACAAACAATGTATCAACTGTATGTAGTGTTTCAATAAAGTCCAGATGCCACCTAAGTGAAATGCCCAAGGTACGTTACTGTGGTCAGGTCTCCACTGATCCATCACTCACCTCCTCGCCACCCTTCTAGGCAAAGTCCTTCCTGATCGCATCCAGTTTTTGACATGCCTCCACTGGGTCACTATATAGGTAAACTTTGCCAAAGTACATCATTTTGAGTCAACAGGCAGCTGCAGGGCATGTGAGACTCCCAACTCCCTGAACCTTGCTTTCACCGTGTTGAGGCCACGCCGCCGCTGGCGGGTGGCATAGCTGAGGTTCAGAAAGCAGTGTATGACCATGCCATTGATCAGCTGAAGTTAGACTGTTGTTCTGGCTCTCTGCAGTAGCATGTCTCTTATATATATATATCCCTGTAGTAGAGACTAAAAGTCCACGTTATTTGGTCAGTGCCTGAGGGTGATGCGGTAGGCTCTGATGATTAAAGATTCAGCATTTAGTCGAAACAGATCACCTAGGAGAGTTTGCAAGTAGCCCAAGAGTCTGTGCCTTTCAGTCCCTCCAGCACTCCCAGGAATCTCAAATTGGAGGCACAAGCCCCATTCCTAACGGTCGCCTGGGTTTTGTTGAAGGTTTTGTTTATCGTTTTTTATTCCAACCCTACAGTGTCCAGTTTAGCTTCGACAAATGCAAGGCAGGAATTAAAATCCTCCACTTTTTTGTCCAGCTGGCATACTGCTTCTAGGACAGCATGCACCATGGCCTCCAGATCCCCACTTGTGAGGGTTAGCTGTATGCCCACCCTTGGTGCTGACTGCAGATAAGGCTTGAGCTTTCCCTTTCCTGGTGTCCCCACGCTGCTCATTTTTCAGCCGCACCACAGCTCAATTTTCCCAATGCTTCCGTTGTCGGTTACTGAAAGAAACTGCAAATAAAAATGGAGTAAAAGTAGTCTTTTACACTTTTAAGTTTGGTCTGGGCAGAAGCTGTTCAGGGAATGTCTAGTCCTGTTGGCCGCCAGCCACGCCCTGGAAGCTGTTGGTCTTATGTGAATAAACTGATTTGCACTCATTCACATGATGTTCTGGTGCTAGCCCTACCCAAGAGATTCTTCTTAGAGATCTCTGTTTTTGTCAACATGTTTTCTAGTTGTTGCTGCCTATGGTGTAAATGCAGCTAGAGATCACACATGTGGTCTGATCTCTCAGTTAGCTCTGTGGTGGCAGTGACTAGTTCCACAGTCTCTTTTTCTAAAGTATCCATATCTATATAGAGTGTCTGAAAAACAGCCTGTGTTTCTTTTCTAAATGCCACCAGTCTGCTGAAAGACGTTTATTTGTGAACTGTTCCCCATGGTCATCACTGTCTGGTCATGGGGAAATAGTCACTCTAGAGGCAGGAGTTTGTGGCATGGTTACTCACTAGAAGGTCTCATCGAGTGCTGGCTCCAAACTCGTGATTTGTCTTTTTCCTTTGGTCCCCCATTTTCTGTATGTCTCCGTGTTGCTGTGGTGCAATTTTGACACCGAGATATATGTTTTACTGCTGTGGAGGCAAGCTATTCTGGGTAGATTGAGCAGAGCTGTCTACCCGTCCACTACTTTTGTTGATGTCGCCGAAACTCCGAAGTCTCCCAGTCTCGCACAGGAGAGGGAGACATTACTAACAAAACAATCTGGTGCTTTGTTCCTGTTCCAGAGTTTGGACACCCCCCAAAAAAAGGCAGGTCATATTTTTTTCCTGTCTGCAGCTCATCTGCCATGAGTGAGTCACAAAACACAGTATGCCAAAATGTTTCGCAATCCAGGAGATAAATGGGGAGGAAAGGCTGCTGCTATAATGTGTTGGAGGGAACACTATCCCAAAATGCTCTGCAATCCCAGAGATGCATGGAAAGAGAAGGCTGTTTGCCCTAATGTGGAGGGGGGAAGGGGCAATACTGTATCCTTAAATGCTCAGTGAAGTCCAGGAGACACACAGGAAGAGAAGGCTATCACTGCAAGTGGGAAGGGACAACACTACATTCTAATATGCTCTGCAATTCAGGAAATGCATGGGTAGAGAAGACTGCTGCCACAATGTAAGGGGGGGTTGGGGCTGCCAAATCATTCTGTTCTTCAATCCAGGAGATGCATGGGGAGAGAAGGTCCCTGCCATAATGTGGGATGGAGGGCAGAGAATTAAGCAATAATGCATGACAGTGGGTGTGTTCTTGTGAGATTTACACACACCTCAGGTGTGATGTGGCCAAGTGCCGTAAACCAACCGAGGAGTGTGTATATATCTCACAAAAACACACCCTGGGGTGCATTATTGCGATTATAAAATGGAATACAGTAAAAATCTGTTTTACACTGAAAAAAAATCAATAGCTTCATTAATTTCAAGAAATACAAAGTTTTTATACTTCTGCCTATGATAAAATTGTCCCCACTCCATTCCCCCTATGGTCCAGTGACAGCGAGCCAGAAGGTAAGAGTCAGCATCACTGCAGGAGGGGCCTGCATGTACATTTCAATCCCCCCCATCCCACTGCCAGTGTGTCGTCTTGAGATCACGCCTGAGGGTGGAGTCCGCCGTGTGTCATCACTAGCACTGCCACTGAGTCGGCCACGTGTCATCACTATCGAGGCCATTGATGTTCCCTCACAGAGTAGATTCAGGAAGAGTGGCTTCATTAACCACTGGGTTCCTCATTTCCCCAAAACACAGTAGCATGATTTCTAAGCTACAAATATTTGGCTGCTGTCCCACAACGTCGCTTACTGTAGGTCCCAGACATGCGGAAAAATGGCTGCTTGTTCCTGGTGAAGTATATTTGCAATCAGATGTACTGCAGGATCACTTAACACAGAACCGTCACAGAGACCGAAGAAGGTGGTTGGCATCTTTACATGGTTTTGGGGGCACTATGTCAAAGGTATGATTCTATGACAGTTTCTTATGTTGCAACTGCAATCTCAGAACTGTTCTGTCGGAGATTTTACAAATGGCAGTTTTAAAACTGTGTTCATTCTGTCACTTGATCTACATGTCTTGAAACGTGATCAGGTCAGAACAGGTTAGCTGGGACTTTAGCTGTGTGTTTGTTCTGAGATTTACACACGGCTAAAGCACCAGTCTGACAATCACCTACAAGGATTTTCCCTATCCATTTTATAATTAACAAATGAAGCATTGCCAATTTCTATCACAAGACCAGCCTTGTTGGTACAAGACAAATCTAGTTAAAATTATTTGTGCATTCTTACTGTGCCCACTGATATCTATAATGTTTGCAAAAGAATAATTTTTGTTTTATTTATTTTACAGTTGGGGCAGGAAAGGCACACTGAACCAAAGCTCAACTGACTGCGTCACATTGCTGATGCACTGAAATTTGATGTTAAAGATTGTAGTGTTTTTTTCATGCTTATTTTGTGTACATTCTACTACCTAATTTTAGCCATGTTTTTTCACGTATTTCGTTTCTCCTCCTGGTTGCCAAATGGCCTGCTTCTCGCTCCAGTTTCCCATCCCTGTCACTCACCTCCAAGACTCATCCCCTCCATGATTCTCCCACAGAATACCCCCCATGGTGGGGTCACTGGGGCAGGAGAGGCCCCGCCATAGTACAATCCAGATTTTGGAGTCGTACCCAGCTGGCATTGTGGAGCCTGAGGAGTAGGAGCAGAATATCATGCTAATGGTCGGGGATTTACCATGATTGTTCTCCCTAAGGTGCACTAAGCAGTGCAGTGACACACCCTACATTTGAGGCTGCTCATGTGTACAGCCACCGACATGCCCACCTCCTGAAGAGATACCATGACTGTGCTGCCACCCAGCCTCCACCGGGTAGAAGACAAACCGTGGAGAAATGCCCCCCTCCCCCCCAAGAGAGGAGAGCAGTGCTGGAGCCTTTTCCTCCCTCTCTTCCTCCATGCAACCTAAACTCACTTCTGAACCATGGTTGCAGGTGCAGCAGGTGGTAGCACTATAGCCATGCAGATTTTAGTTGTTTTTTGTATCCTCTTCCACCAGGGTGCACCTGGAACAAGCCTCAGCTTACTGTGTTGCACAGGCCAAGTAAGGATTAAGCCACGAGAAAGGATGGGTCTGCTTTGGAATTAATCCATGGTTGGGGGGTGCATGAGGCCGAAGGCAGAGTGCCTCCAACCACCCAACCATGGATTAATTCCATAGTAGACCTATCCTTTCGAGTGGCTTAATTCGCTTGTAGCATGGCAAGCTATTTAGGAGGTTAGTATTTATTATTATTACAGAACAATATTATGAATAAACTGCAGTGAAAAGATGACTTCTGTTTGTCACTACTCTCTCTCTCTCTCTCTCTATAAGCTTGTATAGACTTCAGAACGTGCGCGTGCACATTGAACATTTCAGATCTATTAACATACTGATGTGTTTTTTTTCTACATATAGAGGAAGTGGCTAAAATATGCAGCAGGCATATACATACTGCTGAATGTACCCAATTTTCTTTCTATGTCTCTTTTTTTGTCCATTTCAGGTCCGTTCTCAAATATATCTGCGGTTGTTGGCTGTTGCATTCTGGGTATTTCTGCACATTTGTGTGCTGCCATACAGACTGTGAAACAGCTACAGGTAAGGGACACTTTTTATGCAGCTCACAGTATTTTTTCGATTACAAGCACCTCACAGAATGGGTCTTTACATTGCTGCAGTGCTTCTGTTGTGTTCTGACACCTGTTCTACTGACAGCAATTCCTCTGTTTCCAGTCGGCTGTGGTGAGATTTGTTTTTAGCAGCCACGCTCCTGTATTATTATTTAAAGCTTTGTTTTCACATTGCTCTTTGCTACACTAACTCTGCGAGTCTGCGAGGTGCATGAGGTGGGTTGGTCGGTTGTGACTAGGAGGCGAGGTAACAAAATGCTTGCCTTGCTGCACTGTCTACAGGGTTGGTTGATCTTGCTCATTACCTACCTTCTGTATTGTGACCACCATAGAAACTGTGGTCTAACTGTTTTCTTGGTGCACTCCCGGTCGCTACCATGGTCTACTGTGGTATTAGACCATGGTTGCTCATGTACCACATGTTACATTTAGCCCAATAGAAACTGAACATTTCAATCTCTTAATTTATGTCATGTTACAAATTACTTTAAATCACTCAGTCAATCAAATGGCAAATAAAAACAGGTTACTCACCTACAATGGTAATTCTAGGAGTGGTATATGATGTTCATCCACACTTCAGGCAGTGTTCCTTTCCCTTTAAGACTACACCAGAATGTCTTCAAGTGCTCTCCTTTCACCCACCCGGGTGGTAACTCCCCTAGCACCACCCATGATGTCAGATCTTGCCTGCTGGAAGCAAAACCCGTGTGCCACCTGCCAGGGGAAGTTGGAAGACTCAGTGTGGATGAACATCATACACCACTCATAGAATTACTATTACAGGTGAGTAACCAGTTTTTTTAGGGATGTGGATATGATGTTCTATCCATACTTCAGGCAGACTCCTAACTGTTCTCCAGGAGGAGGGGACAAGGAGCACATCCCCTATTTAGGAAACAGAGACTGGAGAACTGAGGCCCCAAAACCAGCATCCTGGCATGACTCAAGGTCAATGCGGTAGTGGGAAATGAAGGTGTGTGCTGACCCTGGTAGCAGCCAGACAGATTTTCTGGTTAGGGATGTCCCTGGAAGCAGCCACCGAGGAAGCAGCACGGTGGGTGGAATGAGCCCTAAGCCCTACGGGAGGCTCCCTACCCGCCAACCTATAGCAGAGGTCGATGCAGGAAAAAAATCAACCTGCCAATCATCCCCTTAGCTGCAAGTCTGTGTGGTGCAACTTCAGCGCAGGTGACAAATACCTGACGAACTTCTCCCTGAACTCCAGCCGTGCGCTCCTTGTAACAGGCAAGCGTTTGCTGCAGGTCCAAAGTATGGAGCCTGTGCTCGGCCTCAGAGGTGTTGTTGGTGAAGTACACTGGGAGTTTAATCACCTGGTTAAGGTGAAAATCTGACATGACCTTCGGGGAGGAACTTCGGGTTGGGCAAAGGACAACCTTGTCCCTGTGGAAGACCAAGTAAGATGACTTTACTGAGAGTAGCTGGAGCTCACTGATCCTTCTGGCTGACATGATGGCCACCAGGAAGGTGGTCTTCCACAACAGGTGTGACATCTCACACCTGTGCACTGGTTCAAAGGGCTTGCCCATGAGCTTTGCCAATACCAGCAACATATCCCAAGCTGGTGGTGGTTCACGCATCTGAGGGGAAATGTGGTCTAGACCTTTGAAAAAGTGCCAGACCACCTTCTCCTGTGCCACCAACTGTGCACCAGCCTGTGCCTGGTAGGCAGAGATGGCTCCCAGGTGCACCTTTAAGGTCGTCGACCAAAGGCCCAACAGAAAGGGACCAAAGTTAGTTGAGAATGCTAGCCATTGGACACGATAAGGGGTCCAAATCCTTGCCCTGACACCAAATGGAGAACCTCTTTGGGCAGACTCCTTCCAAGAAGCCTCGACTACATTGAGGACATCTTCGGAGAGACCCAAAGCCTGGAACTCTAGCCACTCAGGAACCAGGCTGTCAGGTGTAGGGATTGATGATCCAGGTAGAGTACCTTCCCCTGATTGCATGAGAGCAGGTCCAGGTGTAGAGGGAGACACCTCGGAAGCCAGCAGCTGAGGCTGAGGAAATCAGGGTACCAGAACTGGCGAGGCCAGTCCGGAGTCACCAGGATCATCCCTGCCTTGTCCCTCTTCAACTTGAGCAACATCTTCTGGATCAACGGAAAATGGAGAGAAGGCATAGAGAAGGCCTGGGATCCAGGGGGTAGTATTATGAATGACTAAAATGCAAAAGCCCGAGTGTCAGGAGCCCAAGACCGATTTCCGACTCTCGACATCTCGACTTGGAAGTTTTAGTGGAGTTCACCCCGAAACATGACAAAAAACCTCTGCCATGGGCACTTCCCAAGTGTCGGGATACAGAGTGTCAGGAAATCAGTTTCTGGCTCCCCACACTCTGGCTTTTGCATTTCAGTAATTTATAGTAGATCCATCCCGGGCCTGGAGAAAGTATCCCCCTGCAGCATTCCCTGCTGAGGGAGGCGGGTACAGTACAGTCTCAGCTTTGTATTCTCCCTGGAGGCAAACAGGTCCACCAGAGGGGTGCCCCACTAGGAGAACAGGCTGTGTGCTACCTCTGGGTGGAGCGAACACTTGTGAGACACCTCACCCACACGGCTAAGAGCATCCGCCAGCTGGTTGGAGACACTGGCCACATGGATGGCCAGGAGGCTATGCACAAAGGTCCAAATGCATAGAGCTTCCCTGCACAAAGGAAGAGAGTGCGTTCTGCCCTATTTATTGAGGCAGTACAAGGTCATGGTGTTGTCCATGTGGACTAGACTGACCTAACCCCAGATGTGTGGAGCAAAAACAGTCTGCACCAGCCAAACTGCCCAGAGCTCCAGCAGGTTGATGTGGCACTGGGACTCCTCGGGGGTCCAGAACCCATGGACTCTGTGTTCCCCCAGGTGGGCACCCCAGCACATCAGGGAGGCATTGGTCGTCAGGACAACCATTGGCTCTGGGCAGACAAATGGGATCCCTTCCTGCAGATGTTCCAGGACTAACCACCACTGGAGGGCATCCCAGATCAGCTGGGCCACAATGACCGGCTGGTAGAAGTGTCCCTTGCACTGAGATCATTGGTGGGCCAGATCCCATTGCAGAGAGCGTATTCTCCAATGGACCACACTGGTGCAAGCTGCCATGTATCCCAGTAGGCGTAAGAAGTCCCAAGCAGGGCGCAACTGCCCAAACCGAAATGACTGGGCAAAGGAGGAGAGAGTCTCTGCCCTGTCCGCTGGAAGCCAAGCCCTGGCTCTGCAAAAGTCGAGCTTGGCCCCGATGAATAGAATCACCTATGAGGGCACAAGTTCTGACTTGGCCTCGTTGACCACAAGGCCAAGAGAGATGCAGGTCTGGAGGGTCAGATCCCTGGACCTCTCCACCTCCCACCTGGAGGGACCCACAATTAGCCAGTCGTCCAGGTAGGGGTATACCCGGACTCCACAGCACCTCAGGTAAGCCACCACCACTGCCATGCATTTGGTGAAAACCCTGGGAGCTGAGGACAAGCTGATTGACATGGTCTGGAACTCAGAGAATATCCTCTACGTGGAACTGAAGGAACTGGCGATGGGACAGATGGATTAGGACATGAAAGAACACGTCCTGAAGATCTAGACAGCAGAACCACATGTTTTGCTCGAGAAATCGTATGATCTGAGACAGAGTGACCATCAAGAAGGTGCACTGCCTGACAAACTTGTTCAGGTCATGCAGATCTAAGATGGGGCACTAGCAGCACCCCCCCCCCGGCCATTTTGGCACAAGGAAGTACTTGAAGACAAACCCTGGATGTGCTGGGGGGTCCGAGACAGGGGCCACAACCTCCTTGTGGAGCAGCTGGGCGATGTAGTCCCAAATGGCCAACAAGAAGTCAATGGACACTACATCCTCCCATGGGGCACAGGCTCAGAAAGGCAGATATGCCTTGAATTCCAGAGACAGACCCTGACCAACCACTTCGAGGACCCACCTGTCCGTGATGACAGTGGACCAGACGGAAAGGAAGTAGCGGAGCCGGCCCCCAAGAGAGGACCCAGGGGAGACAGGAAGGGCACTAGGGAGGCAACCCTCATCCCGTCACTGGGCAGGCTTGGAGGCAGGGGAAGGACCGGCTGATGAGCCTTGGCCTCCTGGCTTACTGACGACCATGGCCACAGACTTCGGTCATGGTTGCCAGGCCTGAGCCTGCTGTCCAGCCTGAGGCTGGGCCAGTTTGGCTGCAACGGCAGAGAGAGGCCAAAAGGGCTTCTTTTTCTTCTGCTGTTTAGAGCCATTGGGATCCCTCTGGGCAGAAGTCACAGAGTCCAAAGTGGCACTGGACTTTTCAATGTGAGTGAGGTGCCCCTCAACCCCAGGCCTGAACAAGTTGGTGCCCAAGAAGAGGACATCTGCCAGCTTGTGCTGGGTATCTGCCATAAAGGTGGAGATCCTCAGCCACACCTGCAGCGCATGGCAACTGCAGTTGCCACGGACCTAGCGCAAGAGTCGCCAATGTCCATGGTGGTTTGGAGCAGCTGCTTAGCCACCACTTGGCCCTGACCCCGGATCTGCCTGATCATGGTCTATACATCTGCTGGGAGATGAGGGAGCACCTCATCAAGCGTGCCCAGAACGGCATGGGTGAAGTGGGCCATTAAAAGGGCAGAACTTGCTTGCTGAAGGCCGAAAGAGGAGGCAGCATAGACCTTTCTGGCCATTTGGTCCAGTTTCTTGGACTCCTTGTCAGGAGGCTTATCAGCATCTCCAACATTGCCTGTGAGTCAAAACACAGAGTCGGCCACCAGGCCCTCCACTGAGGGGTACTCTGAGAATCCTGAAAGGGAAACGGTAGGGACCGCATACTTGCGGGCCATCTGGATCGAGGGCGTAGGACAAAAGGCCAGATGCTGCCACAGTTCCAATGGCCTCCAGGAAGGCTTCCCCAGAGGAGTCACCCCAGTCGAGGATCTCAGCGAGCAGGTACTGAGCCCACTTCTGAACGGGCTCCATCGGGAGACCTGTGGACTCTGAGAAGAAGTGGAGAACACCTATAAAAGAGGTGGGGCCTTGCTCTGTTGACAGATCCTTGTCAGACTCCACGTCCACCAGACAGGAGTGCAAGGAGGAGCCCTCCGATTCTGAGGAATCATTAAACAAAGATCAACTGCCGGAGTCCATGCTGACCCTACAGGGTCAGTCAGGGATAACGGTGACTAATAGCCAATAGTGAAGTCATGATGCCAGACAGGCCTCCTTAGTCGGAGGGCCGGACTTTGGCTGTTTCGGTGGTGGCTCCACCAGAATCAGCAGAGAGGCTAGGGGAGGCTGAGCTGGAACCTGATGGGTCGGCTCCTGCCAAGGTGGAGAGGGCTGCGGCCTCTGCGGCGAAAGCCATGTGATTGCCGGGGTCGAGGCTGGCATGGGCCTCACCCCACTGAACATGAGCTGCTGCCACATCAAATCCTCTTAGCACTGCTCCAACTTGTGCCGGAGCCTCTCCTAAGGAGGATGAGGAATAGCAGCAGCGCCGCTTGACCGAATGTCGGGAGCGTGAGCATCGATGCCAATGCAGGCTGCTTGGCTCTGCACTACGGGACCAGGACCTCGACCGTCGGGGCCGCCGAAGGTAGTTCTCAGAGGGAGCCAGTGACAGATGAGCCTCCACTGGGTCCAGGAGATCGTGGGTGAGAGGCAGCAGAACAGTGGACTGGTCCGTTCCTCCTTGAGAAGTAAGTAATAAGACTGGGGTCCTAGATAAGGAGGTGTTGGCCTCTTCTGGCGACAACGGGTCGCCTGGCTCGAGAAAAATATCAACCGGAAGATCGACATGCGTCACAACCAACGGGCCCAATGGGGAGACCATGGGGCTGGTGACCTGGGCCAAGAAATCAAGCAAAGTCAGAACCTCCAGAAAAGCACAGAAATCAGAGGCCCGAGAGCACTCACAATCCCACAATCGTAGACGAGGCCTTTTCTTGGTCTCTTTTTTAGACTTGGATTTGGTGCCCGAGGGGCCGTGCCCATAGGTGGGAAGGGCCTAACACAAATCCCTGAATACCGCCATGAAGGAAGCACCCAAAGAGAGTGGCAAAAAAGCTGTAGCCGAGGAAGCTTGAGCACAGCCTGGACCGCAGCTTCCTCAAAAGCCGCAAGTTTTCGGCGGACTCCGCAGCTGCAGGGACCACCCGACGGGCATCCTTGGATTTAACTAGCGGATCCCGGTCATCCGGACGACCCAACAAGAGCGGCATGCTGATCCTATAAGGTGGACAGGTGAAGAGGGCGGCACAGGCCGCAAGCCTGGGGATCATGCTCGTGGCCCAGTCAGTAGACACACATGGTGTGTGGCTCCATCTGGGACATTTTCTGCCCGCAGGCTCATATCTTAAATCCTGGCGCTGACTTTATGTCGTCCATACCAGATGAAAGAAGGAGTCGCCTGAAGACTATGTTTTTTAGGGTTTTTTTTTTTGTAATAACAAAGGGCCTACTCAGTGCGAGAGAGATAAGGAGGGAACCTTCTTCCAGCGGAAAGGAAGATCTGACATCACGGGGCGATGCTAGGGCAGTTACCACCCGAGTGGGTGGAAGGAGCCAGCTTGAAGACATTCCGGTGGAGTCTTAAAGGCAAAGGAACACTGCCTGAAGTATAGATGAACATCATTTCCATGTCCCCAGAATAATAGTATTTCCTTAGATGAAGTCAAGATACAGTATTCTTTCCAGCGCCTTCTGTATGCTTTTAACAGCTTATTCATCTATTAGATCTCTGCATATTCTGTTCCTTATTTCACTTTAGTATTCTCTCATATAAAATGTTTTGGAATAAATTCTCAAGAAAATGAAGTATAAAATAATAAAAGACTGTATTGCACTGCATGTCAAATACAGAATTATAGGAAACTGTAAATTCATACATAACCAGAGTGATATACAGTGTATATATATATATATATATATAGCATACTCCTGTGGAGAAAAATAAAATCTGTTTATTGTTTGATTAACTATGCAAACTTGGTAATCATTTTTAAAGCAAAACAGATATTGTACTCTGTTTCAGTGAAAGATTAATTAGCATGTGTTATTGTTTAATGCAGTATGTATGTAGACATCCTCAGACTTTGTATACTACACAAAGTAATCATTACACTAGTCTATGATGATCCAAGAAAAATAAAATTACATTATAATTTACAGCAAACATTTTCCGCCCAATGTCATCTCAAAGCTCTATTTCTCTTTGCTCAGTTCCTGTAGTTCATAGAATAAAACAACACAGTCTGATGAGCAAACAACTCCTGTTCCGAAGTTTTAATGATTTTTTCCTTCTCTCCAGCACACAGTATCAATCTTTTTGAATATGCCATTATCGTGACAGCTAATGTTACCGAGGACAGAATAATTACTCACACCGTTGAAACACCGTTGAAATTTATTTCCACAATGTGATCCTTATCTCTGTCCCTTTTCTGTTATCTCATTCTCCCAGCATCCTACAATCACTCTCTGTCTGACTTTCACAGCAACCAGTAATATCATTAAAAGTGTAATTTAGAGGGCAGCGAATCAGACAAGAGCAAGAAAAGGACTGGTTGTTTAGAAGAGTGAAAGACCACATGAACTTTTGAACTAGTCCTAAGTTATAACTAAACTGGGTCATTATGCATTTATGAAAGATGAAGACTTGCAGCATGTCTGAACCGCAGACCAATTAGTTACAGTAGCATCAAATACAGTGAGCATGAACACAAAGCAAGTTCTGCTTACCTTGCAGGTTTAACTTTGGTTCTCCTTTGATGAAAAGGAAGCATCCCTGCTGAGCATAGCAGATCTTTTATTGTGAGAGCGGTGTCGTATTTTGTTTTTGTCTACCAGTCTGAAGCAGGTTGTTCAACTGTGTGACAGAAACTAGGAAATGGTTTTAGTCATCAGCTGCCGTGGTGGCAAGGCTCCAGGACTGAAAACCCAGCACTTGCTCCCTCCGACTTGTTCCAACAATTTTTCTGTAACTTCTTGGTGAGATCCATATACTTTAAATTTCAAGACTTGGGCAGTACAGTAAAGAAGCAAAACAGTAGTTCAGTGGCTAGGCACAGGCTTGTGGGAATTGAGAGATCCCAGGTTCAAATTCTAGCAGACTATCACTCAGTATGTAGCCCTGACCAAGTCACTCGACCGCTCCGTGTTTGGAGCCTCCCAGCACTTCAACAGGGTAAAAGTAGGGCCCCAATTAAAATGAGATGTTCCATCTCAGGTGGACCCTCCTGGGTAAAGTGCAAGAAGTTAAAACACTAGTTAGAATGACCCAAAACATTAAGCCCACAGCAGTGAGACGGAGATGAAAGGAGAGAGGTGTGTGTGTGTGTGTGTGTGTGTGTGTGTGTGTTATGGGAGTCCATTACTTCCAGTAGCACCATATGGCATCTGAATCATCCATTGCTCAACTGACCCAACATGATTGCACAGGACGGAAAGTGATTTAACTTACAGATAGTTTGACCAGGAACCAAAGCACAAAATAAGAATTTGATGTGCGTACTATCAGTAAATATTTTAACAATAGATTGAAAAAAAATATTGAGTAGCTGCTCAGTATGAAATAAACGTCTCACACATTAACTTACAAGCAGGTATCTCTATTTTAAAGAATCATATTTGCAGTATAACAGCAGTAATAAGGAAATCTCAGAAATGTACCAGTTATGTCTTTACATGATTTGCACAATCCCCTGATGAAGCCATTCTGAGGACATGCCAAATAAAAGATACCAAATCAGTAGTGCTGCCCTCCAGAAGGAAATGCAGGCACATCCTGAGACAGTGCCTGATCATGATACGCAGGTGAGCATCCTATGTATCCAGAGTGCACAGTCAGTCCCCCACCAATAACAGAGGAATGAGGGACTAAACAGAAACCATCCAAAACTTTTTGTACTTGATGTACTCATTCAGATCTCAGCGGTCTAAAAATGGATGGAGATTGTCAGTCTTTTTCAGATGCCAGAAAATACTGGGAGTAAAAATCCCAGTTATGTTCATGAAGAGACATGGGCTAAGTCTCTCTTTTTACCAAGAGAGAGTGTGCCCTTTGACCTGCAGGAAGTGTGCCGAAGGGCAGGATGCACAGGGGGTTGTGCCTGTAATTTCAGAGCATGGTTATCCTGAACAACAGCCAAGATCCACCTGTCTGACGTAATCCCCTGCCACTTGGACAACAGCAGTAAGATCCTGTCCCCAACCTCAACTCTGGGCAGCAAGGCAAGAGGGGGACGAAGGAAATCAGAAAGCTGGGGAATGGTGTGATGGGAGTACCACACTGTTCCTTACCTTTGAGGGCCTTAACACAGGCACCCAAGGACTCTTGGCTCTGGATGGCTGTAGGGGCTGACAACTTGCCCAATCCCCAGAAGCGTGGAAATCCTATGAACTGAGCAGCTTCCCCTACAGTAAGGAGGCTGGAGACCAAAAGCCTTAAGGGAACAAAGAGTCACCCTGGAGGAGTGTAAATCCTGAAGGGTAATTTCCTCATAATGGCTGAAACATTCGGAGCCACAGAAGGGAAAGATAAGAACTAGTAATCGCGCATCAGTGGCAAAACTAGCAACAAGCAGCCAGAAGCATTGACAAAAGCAGATAACAGTGGCCGCAGCATGAGCAGATGCATGAGACACGTCGTAAGTAGAATGTAATTAATTCTTGCCAGTCTCCTGTTTATAGCACACTGAAGGAACACTGTCATAGATGCAGAACTTGCTGCAGACTTGGCATTCTCAATCTTTTGCAGCAAGTTGTCCAATGACCCCCAGTGGCATCACCTCATGATCTGAATAAAACACTGGCAGATAAGACTGGACTTCATGTCATATGACAGGCTCAAGCAGTGAACATTAATTCATGAGCACTGTAAAAAAAAATCTTAACACTGCACCGGCAGTGAAGAAATAGCGGAGACTTATTTACAGTGCTGGTAATAGCATGTAACAAAACAACACTGCAGCAACAGTTCAGCAATAAAAAATAAAGGCGTTGGGTTTCTGTGATCCGATGAGTGGTCAATAGCAAGAGAACAGAAAAGAAACTGAGGTGGTGTGCAGCCGCCCATATTCTATAGGTGCCACCAACATGCATCATCCTGGGCAGTCCCAGCCAGGCAAAGTTTCCGAGCGGTCCGAATGGCGAAAGCTTACCGTTCAATGTATGTGGCTTATGGAGGGATATGTTATTGAAGAAGATAGCCATCTTTTATGTGCTGAAGTTGCAAACAATTTTAAAAAATCCAGGCTGAAAAAAAATATTACTAAGAACATCATAACAGCGATTAGTCTAGCAATGTTTGCAAGGCTTCAGAACAGTCATATTTTCCTGACTGTGGCCACAGGCAGGAGCAATGAAACCCCCTCACAAAAACAGGACCCAATGGTGACTTTACAACTTGGAACAATCAATCTTGTTGGCTGCCTATAAACTCAAGAGGTTTATTTATTTTAATTTTCGGATACAGCCTTTGAGTTCAGAGCTCATTTACAAAGGCTCCACGTCAAGGAGAACAATACAATGGCAGATAAGCATATTGGGTATACAGCAGCAAGTATGAGTTTACAGAGCACATAACATCAGTAGTCAAATCACGTACAAGTAACGCTATACAATAAGATAAAAAATATGACACATAGACAAACTATAAAAAATAAGGGAGGGTATGGAGATCCATAGGCCAGCACCCAGAGATGTGGGATAGTCACAATTGTATCAGTAAAGTGAGGATGGGAGGCCAGAAAGTGAGAGATAGGTACAGGTGGTTAAGGGAAAAGGGAGGGGGATGTTCCATGGGGAGGGTACAGGGTTAAAGGTGTGAGTTAAGGTTGGGTAGGCAGTAGGGAAGAGGAAGTACAAAGAGGAGGCTGGTGGCAGGGAGATGAGGGGGATGTAGAAGGGTCAATTAAAGGTTTGATCTGTACAGATTTACAGGTTTACAAAATTAATTCAAATTGAGGGAAATGTTGCAATTCTAAAATTAGAGCCTACTGCAAAATCAAAAATTCTGCATAAGAGTTCCAAGCCTTTGTAGCTTAACTGCCCTACCGGTAAATTTTTTGTTAATCCAAAAGTCATCTCAATTCACATCTTGGTATTGCTTGCCCAGAAGCACACAAGCAGACCATTACACTTCCACCAGGGAAACCAGGGTTTCCATACCATCTGCAGAACTGGGACAGTTAGGGGTCAAGAACAGTACAAAGGTGAGGCTATCAGCTGCTAGGCAGAGTGGGTGTGGGGCACATGATATTCACACACACCCTGCAAGCTAAAAAGAAATGTATTAGAATAAACCGTGACTGCCCCTGAACTACTAAACCCCCTGGTTAAAGACAGTTTTACAGTACTCACTTTGTAAGACAATTAGGAGACAACTACATGCATGTGTGTTTACAGACAGAAAAAGATTAGTGGTCCATCTAGTCTGCCTGCTTCCTACCTAGGCCCTCACCAGTCTAACACCGAAAAGGCCTTATGCAATACGATGTTCTCTCAGTTCTGCTTGGATTAACCCTTTGCCCCATTTTACCCTACCCCTCTCCCATCATTTTCACTAGTCCAATGTGTCTATCCCACTCTCTTGAAACTTGCAACTGTCTCAACATTGACCAGCTCTTCTGGCAGGCAGTTTCACTCTTCCATCCATCCTCTCCATAAGGACATATTTCCTCAAGTCCTTCCAAAATCCCCCTTCCCAGCTTGTTCTTGTGGCCCGTGATGGACCCCTCACTAAGCTTAAATAGTTGCTGGATGTACACATTGTTTATACCCTTCAGGTGTTATTCCTGTCTCCCTCTCTCTTCTGGCCTCTAGTGAATACATTTTGAAGTTAGCCAGCCTTTCCTTTATAAGTCTTCCCAGCTGGTCCTGGATTATTTTAGTCATTGTCAATAGGGCTGATCCTAGGTGGTCACTGTCCTTTTTTAAGGTAAAGGTTCCAGAACTGTGCACAGTACTCCAGATGTGGCCTCACTAGGGACCTGTGCAGGGGTACGATCACTCCCTTCCATCTGCTTGAGAAGGCTTTACTCATGCATCCCTGCATCCTGCTTTGCATTCCCATGTGCCTTATTACAATGGGCTGAGATACGGAGGTGTTCAATAATTATCACTCCTATATCCTTTCCCTCTGAGGTCTGCTCCAGTAATATCCCCTACTCCTCATCTAATACTAAGTCTTTGGATTTCCCCTCCACAAGTGCATAACACTGTACTTTTTAGCTTTAAATTTCAGTTGTCGGATGGGTCTGTTCATGAAAAGGGGTTACCAAAGTGTGACGAGTGTCAATTTTTCAAATCAACCATAGACTGATTTTGTGATACATTTTAAGATACTATGACCCACCTGTGAAAAAACAGCTATGTTGCAAGATAAATTCATTTACACTGCCCAAGAAAAAAAGGCTCAGCGTGATGAGTGTAATATGACACACCACACAGTGTGGTGAGTGTAACAAGACACACCACACATAGCGTGGTGAGTGTAACATGACACACCACACACGGTGTGGTGAGTGTAACAAGATACATCACACAACATGGTGAGGGTAACTAGACACACCACACAGCGTGGTGAGTGTAAGAAAGGGACCACACAATTGTTAAGGTGAAAAAAGTGTACTTACATTGACGTAAGGCTTTACAAACACTACACAGTACTAAACCAATGACTAGATTTGCTATAATTACAATTGTGTAGTCATCATCGGACATAAACAATATTACCTATAATGGTTTTATGCAACATTTTTAATACAGTCAAGAAGTCTCAGTAATACTGATAGGGAATACTTGTGGTCCCCATATCAATTAGCTGTTCAATTCATGTGTAGAAAACACTGAACAGTTCCACCATAATGTGTGTGACAGACACACCACCATGTACCTCTCAAGAGTCCCTGATTTGAATGGATGTCCATCATTTCACTCTTATCAATTATTACGTCTCTCATCTGTCCCTCATAGAACAGGCAATGCCCACAAAGAGAACAGACTGAAAAATAATACTTTCAACATTAAAAAATGTACAATTTTCTAAGATGCTAGCACCACAAATAAGGTTTTTACAGGTGAGGACAACTGCTTTCACAGTGTTTGTGATTGTGATGTTTGCCGAGTTCCTCATTCTTAGGTTCAGTGTTCGTCTTTTACACTCATTTCAAGTGACTGTGTCCATTATTGAAGTGAAAAAAGTTTGAGACGTATGGCCCACTTTACTTTTAATTCCAGCGCTGTTTCAATTGTTCATATTTCTTGGTTATGTTTTGCAGCTCTTCCTGTTGCATGCTGTATGTACCCTGCACTGCAAAAGTTACTGGTCCATGGAAAATATGGCCTGTCTTCCATATTTCATCACAGTCCTTTTTGTGGGGCCATGTGAAGGTGCCATCCACACGATGCCTTAAGAAAGTAAAGTGGAACCACCTCCTGTCATCGATCATTGTCAGCTGTCCAATAAGAAGTTGCTTGAATAGCAAACTCTATAAAAATTGTTCATTTTTATGTGTTCCAACTTTTTGGCAGACACTACTGGGGCTCAGGATGCAGACGAAGTGGCAGTGTGTCGACGGGCTGGTTGGTAGGGTTGCTACATGAAGTGAGGGCAGCTGGAGTATGTACCGGAACTGTTGACACTTTGGCATGATGAATGGATATTTGTACAGCAGCTTTAGGATGTGAGAGAACCGATTCATTGATCATACTGATATCTGGCATGTCAGCCCCATCTCAATTGACCTGGGAGGGAGAAGATGCCACTGTTGCAGAAACATGAGTGCCTGGTATATCTGCCTTGTGTACTGAAGGACAACTGTTGGTCTGTGGTACAGAAGGATGAATGTACGTAGTATCCTTAAGTCTCTTTGGCTTCCATGGTTCCACATGGCAACTGTTTTTACAGTGTCCATCTCCACTTTTGCATGCATTGCAGAATCAGCTATACTCCCGTATGGCGATCACGCCATCAGCCACAGATCTCACGCTATGTATTTTCCGTGTCCCTGGTACTGCTCTGAGTTGTGGTCTTGCATGCCTCTTTAAGTTCTTGTCCCCCCACCCAGAAAAATGTGCGCAGATTATGCCTGCAGCCTTCAGAGGTGTCTTCTTTACTGACGTTCTTTTTGCAGTATTCATATAGCTGTTTCGCACTTGCAATTACTGCTTGGCGGAACTGCACTGTTCGGGTGACGCTGGACTTTATTACAGAACTCTCTCCATCAGAGGGCCCTTCCCCATGTCTGGAACCAAATAAAGTTCTTTCTATTGGAAAGCCATATTGAGTGGGTGCTTTAGAAATGGTGTTGAATGCCCCCTTGGATTTGTATTGGCTTTCGCAGCCATCTGTAAAGTGCACTTCTTTCTCAATATTAAGCGAGCGGATGCTCTGCAGATGAACACTGGCTACTTCTACAAAGTGCTGAACAGCATGGTGGTCATATTTCAGGTCCTCAATATAAACACCAAGGACTCTGTGACTGTACATGCACGTGTAGGACAATGGTAGAATGTAACTACGGGGTGAACTGTTCACGGTGCCAACAGGCAGATTGAATTTCGTCCTGAAATGTACATGTGTAATTCTCTGCAAAGTCGAGGACCATCAGCAGCCAACTTTCTGGCACATTTTCTTTCAGAGTCTCGAACTGGGTCTGTTGCCATGATGAAACATACAGGCATCGCCCCCAAAACATTATGTCCTCTTTCAGCACTTCGACAAGTTTTGATACTATGCTTTTTCTTTTCAGCATTTTTCTGGTTTGTTTAGTCTCTGTGCCTTCTTTGTGTTTTGTAATGGTAATACTGTCCCACTGGTACCATTTCAGTTCTTCACAGCCATGTTGGTCCAACAGTTCCTTTGTGGGTTTTTTGATGGCATCTGTGCTGCAGTTCTCACAGGTTTTTTTGATGCATTCCTTGGCAAAGTACTGTTCAGCTGGTGACCTTGGACACATGGCCATGCTGACGGCAATGTATCTATCTGGGATCTTGCAGTGCGGGAGTCTGTGGACATCAGCAAATCGGTTTAAGGATCACAACTTTAGGGTGACATTTGTGCAATACTCACCCAAGCACTGCTCAAGTTTTTGCTCCTTGGCCAGTTTTATGTTCTTTGGCTGCAGGCTGCGGAGTCTGGTTGGTCCAATTTTTTTGCCCGGGTTTTGCTCACAAAACTCTTGGTACAGACTCTGAAGTGGCTTTTCCAGGAAAGCCTTTGCCTTCCCCGTTCATTTCGAAAAGGCCTTCTTGTGTGGTAAAGGCGTGGATGCAGCCTCGAAGAACTTTTCAACCTTCTGCTGGATTTATTCCAACAATGCTGATTTCTGCCTGTTGAAACATTTCTGTCGGTGGCTTTGTAATGCCCTCATCCTCCACCTCCAACTTATTCCAAGGGTTTGGCTTGCATTTCACAGCATCCTGTACTTTTTCAGTACCAAAATCGAACTGGTGAAGGCATGCCTTAATTCTCTTTCTGCCTTTCAGTTCTGATGTTTTAAATTCCATAGTTTCTCCTTCATGAACTCCGTCAGCTTGTCATTCAGGTTTGTGCGACAAGGTATGCTCAGGTTGACCTTGGATACGGCCTCCTCCTGCTTTGTGGTCAAGCATGATGAAATTAGTTTGGAAACAGTTGTGGCACATCATCTTAGCAACCATGGAAGTCCTCTGCATTCTCTTTGCATTGCTTTCTGGATGGCATGGTTTGACCGCGTGTCACTCACCGGGGTTTCAAATAAGTTTCCATTTGTTAAGGGCCCATGAAGTGTTTTGGGGGTGAGGCAGGAGGCAACGATGGTGGTCGTGGAGGATACAGTGTCACTAACACCGCTGTTTCGCTCACTTGCTTTCCTTTCCTTTCCTTATACATCTCTCGTCTCTTTTCATTGATTCTTTGCTGTTTTTGTGCTGACATATTGGCATGCTGTTTCCTTCTGCTTTCCCTCCAGCGTGCTCTGTTCCATTTTCTGTTGCTCTTCAGCTCTTGTTGCAGCCCTGGTTGTCCCCTTAGCCATGGAGCACTCTGCAGGCTCAGAGACTTTGTACTTCTGACGTTCTCTCATTCTCTGCATGTGCAGCCTCGACTTTTCATTATATGCTTTGCGCTTCTCGTCACTCATTGAAGCCCTGTAATTTCTGCAACGTGTAACTGTTTTTTCCCTATGTTTGTTTATTTCTTTATTTATTTAGTGATTCGGAAAAGACCTTTGAGCGCAAGCTCTTCTACAAAGGTTCCACGTTATAGATTGCAAAACAAAGTACAATAGGAGAAAGCAAAGGTACATCACAATGAACGACACAGCTTGGATTCAGAACTTACAGAGCAACTCAAAACATAGGTACAAGTTAAAATAAGAAAAACACGCTATGAGGGTGGAGGAGGGAATAAGCAGCCACAAAGTGCCTTGTCAGTAGTTCAGAGGGATGGGGATAGCTGGCAGTGGGGTGAAGAAAGGAGGTACGAGAGAGAGAGGTAGGTGCTGCGGTGGAGGTGAAGGGTGGGGGAAGAAGGGTGATACAGTACAGGGAGAAATAGGGGAGGTGAGGGGAGGGGAGGCTGAGTGGAGAAGACATGCTAGAGTAAATGGTGGTGTGTGAGGGGGCATGCATTAGAAGTGACTGTTAGGGAAACTCATGGGACTGGGGGTTGGGGGAGGGAAGGTGGGGTGGCGGGTGCCGAAGAAGCATGACGCAAACTGATTGCTGAGGCAAGTCATGAGAAGGGACAGAGGGAGAGGGTACCTGAGGCCTGCCTAGTACTTGCTGGGGAGCAGAGAGAGCAGGTGTGGCTGGACTTATGGGCAGGTGCACTTAGAGAGTGTTATTAGGTGCTGTTTGAGGTCAGTTTTGAATTGGGCCAGACAACTGGTGGCCAAGAGGTGCCTGGGGAGTTCATTCATCCACAGAGGGGCCCAGTAGGCACATGCATGTTGCCCAAGTGAGGTGCAATGGAAGGGGATAGCCAAGGCCCCTCTAGTCCTCCCTCTGGTGACTTATAATGAGTTGGCCACCTTGATCAAACTGCCTACACCAGGTGGTGTTTTACCCAACAGAGCCTTCTTCCCTAGGATGCAAGTCTGGAATTTGACCCCGTTTCTTAATAACAGCCAATCTGTGCATTCGTAGGGAGTACAGGTGTGAGTGCCACGCTCAGCATCCAGAGTGAGTCTGCAGGCTTTGTTGAGCGCAGTCTGAACCCTCTTGAGCACTGTATCCGTTGCCAACCCATAGACCACTAGTCCATAGTCAATAGTAGATATAATGGAAATGAAAATTACGTACCTACCATAATTCTTGATCTTCTCTTGTATCTTCACCATTCATTACTGATTGAGTTAGTGTCGAAGGCGCGCACCCCACACGGAGATTTTTTTTCGAGTCAGTTCCAACGGCGCCGCCCCCAAGAGTGACGCGCTGCGTCATGTGTGAGGGGCGGCCGTTAGGTGCCGCAGACTCCTCCTCCATCTCAGTTCTGGTAGACGGAGAGGCAAAAACAAAGGGTAAGGAATAAGGAGAGCAAGGCAAGAGAGCCGAGGGACAGAAAAAGGAAAAGATATAAACTGAAAAAGGAATAAGCCAGTAGAGAACAGACAGAGGAGAGAGAATTCCTACCCTAAGGGACCGCAGGGCCTCCCTTCTGGGGCAGCTCTAAGGGAGGAACAGATAGAGAGAAAGAGAAAAGGAAGAAGAAGAAGAAAGGGAAGACAACAAGGTATGCTGAGAGGGGAGAACACTGCCCATAGATGCATTGGTTGAGAGGCTTATAAGCTCGGAACCAAAAACAAGGGAGCAAAAATTCCTCCTGATAGGACTGAGAAAAGGTTCAACTGAACCGCCTGCACAGATTGGACACAAAGGGCAGATTCTCTAACCTCTCAACATGCCAACCCCCTACACTCTAGCTGAAAGCTCACAGACTGCCCGGGCAGAAAATCTGTTCTGGAAAGACAGCGCCCAACTAGGAAAGGGATTAAGCCCCTTAGCACCTTGTTAAGTGCTAACACAGAAGTGTATGGGGAGGGGTTAAGCCCTACAGAAGGCAGCTTTGTATGAAAGGATAGAGTGGGAACTCAATCAGACTCCCTGAAGGCAAGGCAAGAACAACCGCTCAAGGCTAAGAAGTGCCAGAAGCACCAGCTAGAATGAGCTGACAATAACACCACCTGCCAGGGGGAATCTAAATTTTTGAGGCCGAGCCAAAGGAATGGTCTCTTAAGCTGTGAACTGAGCAATGCGGTTAAGGTGCCCAGAGGTCACACCCTAGGGACAGTCAGAAAGAGTTCCCTCAGAATAGGTGAAAAAGACCCTAGTCGTTCCTCTTTACCTTGAGGAAAAAAGATCCATTCAAGAAGAAAGGAAAACAGAAAGATTTTTTTTTTGACATAAAGGCCAAAGAAAGGGAGAGGAGCGAGACAGGAGGGGGTGACGCCACAGTAGGAGGCCACTGAGGGGAAGGTGGGCGGGTATCAGTAATGAATAGTGAAGATACAAGAGAAGATCAAGAATTACGGTAGGTACGTAATTTTTATATCTTTCCTTGTCAATCTTCACCATTCATTACTGCTTGGGTGAGTACCAAGCCCCCCCCCAAAGGGGGCGATAAGAAACCCTGAGGGAGCAAGACCCCCAGCCTCCTGTTGGTGAGAAACAGAAGGGGAAGACCCTGGGCTAATCAAGAGAGAAGCCTATGGGGGAGAAGAGCTAGGAGATGTCCCCAGAGGACAGGGAGACGGAGGAAGCCCCTGCAGAAGTCTCCTAGCTCTGGAGGAAAAGAGACGGGTCCCCCGGAAAGCGGAGCGAATCACCCTACGCTGGGCCACGGGTGACAACCTTGATAGACGAAGCCATGCCATCCGTCTAATACAGATCGCTATCCCTGAAAGCCTGGAAGCCACCTCACTGGCGTCATAAGATGCCCTTGCTTGGTGTCTTGCCAGCTCCAGGCCTATAGCAGAGAGGGCAATAGCTTGTCTGGTTTGCTCCGTATCAGGCATTGATGCTAAGATTTGGGAAAGCATCGACCACAAATGCCTACCGTAGGCAGCATGGTGGGCCTGATGAGATGCAATGCAAGACATCGCATGAGAGGAAGAAAACACTCTTCGCCCCCACCGGTCAAACTGTAGAGAATCTGAGTCTGGTGGACAGTCGTGCGCCAGGCGGCAGCGCCCGGAGTGAGTCTCTCGGTATGCCAATCCCGAGGGTGGGTTGGGGAGAGTACCTAGGGATTCCGATGGGGCACAATACCTACGTTGGCAGTCTGCCGGGGATGGAGAAAGGGCGGCTGGTGACGGACGCCTCTTGGAAGGGAATAGGCCAGGATAGTACCATCAAATGTTGGGCACTGAATTCGCCAAGGAATTCACGCGTCCCCCGTTCAGTATTGTCTTGCCTAACATAGGAAATCTGAAGATCCCTCACCATCCTCGAAAGGAATTGCTGATATCCAGTGAAATCAGCATCAGAGGAGAGATGAGCAGTGGGTTCCTCTCCCTCAGAGGAGGGAGACGAGGATGATGGAGAGCTTGAGTGTCCAGAGGACTCCTGCGGCTGTGGGGATAGGCGAAAAACCCGCTCATTCGTGTACCTAACATATGAGGGGAAGGCCGCCACAGAACCTCTGAACGTCTCCCAGGATGACAGGCGCGTGGGACCGACATGGCCTGGGAGAGCGGGTGGTGGCTGCAGAGGAATGGGAGAAGGGCACCTATGGCGAGGCAACTGTCCTCTGCTGGGGCTCTGGAATCCGGGGAACAGAGCCCGAGCTGGCGGGATCCCAGACAACAGACCAGGTCGCAAAATAGAACCCTGGGGATGTGAAGCCTGGAACAGCCTAGAAGGGGATCCTCCCCTGAGATGAACCTGGGACTGCATGCATCCAGAAGGGCAGCCCACAGCAACGCCACCAGAAGGGTCCCTGGGGTCCAAGAGGAAAAGACGGGGCCCAGTGCTACTGCTCTGACCTGCACCCCGAGGGGTTGTAGGTAGAGACCGAAACACCTGAACCCTGTCCCTCGAACCCTCGGACTCCGAGAACGCCCTCCTCCGACCCTGCACCACTCCACCCCGAGGGGGCAGCAGCACCAGGGCTTGTAGCTGCCTGACCCCAGGAGGGAAAGCCCCTTCCTCCACCCCTGCTCCATCACCCCCCAGGGACCCCAGACCACCCCCAGCCTGGGGGGCCTCAGGGGAGAACGGCAGCGGGGACAGAGGAATAGGCACGCTGGGCTGCCTAGCACCTCATGCCACTGAATACCCTGACTCCGAAGAGTCAGGGTGCCAGGACGGGTCCACGTCTGAGTCATCATCCTCCGAGGAGGAAGAGATCAGCTGGTCCACAACACTGGCAACCCCAGGGGTCTCCGGTGAAACAGCGCCGCGAACGGCGCCGGTGCCAAAGGTAGCGCCGGATGACCCCAGACCCCCGCAACACCTAGGCCTGGCCCAAATGGCGCCGGCCAAACCCACAGCACCACCCTCGGCACTGGGACCCCACTCGGTACCGTCAGAAGAGCCAACCGGGCCTCGTGCCGAGAGCTGAACAGTGCCGTTTGATCACCGGCACTGCAAACAGCGCCGGGATCCAAAACGGCGCCAGAAGGCAGCGTCGAGGGTCCACCGATGCCGGGCCCAGCAGACATGGGCCTCGACACTGGGGGAGCCTGCACCTCCGAGGAGGTGACTGCCAAGGCGGTGTCCCCGCCGCGGCCCCGGGAGGGTCCTCGGCGTTCCTCCAACACCGCAAAAGAAGCTTCCTCTTCGGCAAGAGAAGATGAGGAAGCCTCCTCCTCTACAGACCGTATAGGCCTGAGAGGGGACCCGGAGGAAGGGCCTAGAGACCTTACCTGGGAATCCCTGGAGCGGCGCTGTCAACCCGAAAGTCGGCGGGGCCTTGCCGATCTTAAACGCGCGGACTTCTAGGATGCAACGGTCCATCGAGAAACAGGCATTGCACGCATCCATATCGTGGTTGGGTCCCAGGCAACGAAGACAAACATCATGCCGGTCCGTGATGGAAAAATGCCGGCCACAGGAGCATCGATGCATAGGGGCGTGGCCCGCCTTCGACTTACATTTTGCCCCCGAACCTGACATGATGTGAAAAAATGTAGACTAAAACAGTAAAAGCTCTCGGCGCCGTCGAAAAAAGTTATAAAAAGAACGGTCTTACCGGTGACGTCGTCGAGACAAGTAGGAGAAGGAGTCTGAATTGTATGACGCAGAAGGCCTAACTGTAACTATCTGTGCAGGAGGTGCAGCCTCGATGGCGGGAGAAACAGAACTGAGATGGAGGAGGAGTCTGCGGCACCTAACGGCTACCTCTCGTGCATGACGCAGCACGTTGCTCTCGGGGCGGCGCCACTGGAGCAGACTCCAAAAAAAAAAAAATCTCCCATAGCAGGTGCGCCCCTCCGGCACTAACCCAAACAGTAATGAATGGTGAAGATTGACAAGGGAAGATCTGTGGACTGAGAGGCGGAGGGCCCCTGGAGAGAGGTACAGCCTGTGCCTGTACAGGACATCACTCTTGGTACTGACTGTCTTGACCAGAGAGTCAACATGGTGCACAAACGTGAGGGTATCATCTATTATGATCACCAGATACCTGAACAAGTGGACTTGTTCCAGTGGTTCACTGCATGAGTTGGAGATGATGAGGGCATGGTGCTTATTTTTGTTGTGGGGGCTGGACATAAGCATAGCCTTGGTCTTCTTGTAGTTTAGTAGCAACTTATGACTACAGAACCAGTCCTCCAGTTTGGAGGAGGAGTACTGCAGCTCAGATTGTAGGGCAGCCTGAGATGTGCTGCTGCTCAGGAGCACAGCATCGTCTGCATATAGTATGAGTTTAGTGTCGCAGTCTGTGGGGAGGTCATTCAAAAAGAGATTGAAGAGTAGGGGCCCCAGTATTGACCCCTGGGGTACCCCTAATGATACCTCTCTTGCGCTGGATACTGTTTGCCCAATTTTGAAACACTGATGTCTCCATATCAGGTAGTCTTGGAACCAGCAGAGGGCACCACACCCATGTTTTGCAGTTGGGTCAGTAACAGGGGTGGCTGACTGTATCGAAGGCTTTGGTGAGGTCAATAAAGACAGACCCCACCAGTTTGCCTTCATCCAGGGCCTTAACCGTGCATAGTTTGTGTAGTCCAGCAGGACAGTGGTGGTACTGTGATTTTGTCTGAAGCCATACTGGTTGGAGCATAGTGGATTATACTTATTGAGGTAGTCGATGAGTTGACCCGACACAATCCGCCGGGAATTGGGCAAGAGCCAGGGACTTATTAAACAGCGTGATAATGGGCACTATAAGAGCTACTGGAGCTAATAGACAAACACGCCCCACTAAGACTGATCAAATCAAAAAATAAAACTCCTGGCTGGTTCTCTCCCATCTTGAAGAAAGCACTTAGGGATAGAGACTACTGGTGGAAAACAAACGAGGAAATCCCACCTGGAGGCTGATTGGTTAGCATTCCGTACCACTAGGAATGCTTGTACCAAGCTAATTAGGTCAGAAAAAGCTAGGTACTTCCAAAAAGAACTAGAAGACAATAAAAACAACTGCCAAATTTTGGAATATCCTCAAAGAAGTCGAAGGTCAGTCCACTGCAACACCCCTTCCAAACAAAATTGTGTCTGATGGTACCACCTATACGGACAAAGCTGATATACTAAAAAAGCTTAATGATCACTTTGCCACTGCAGGGCTTGCCTTTGACACCTCACCTATCAGCAAACTTAGCCCGGCAAGAGACTACACTGTTGGCTTCACTGATAATCACAACCATAACCAACCACATCCCACCCCCTTCAGCTTCCTCACAATTACGTTCAAGCAAGTGGAGGACCTCCTCCTTTCTCTGGATACAAAAAAGAGTGCGGGTGCAGATAATATTGAACCTTACTTCCTAAAACTTGGCCATACCTATCTGACCGCCCCCATTACACACTTATTCAACATCTCTCTGATTTAAGGTGAGCTACCGGTCTTGTGGAAAACTGCCCACATCCTACCATTATTCAACACTGGAGATCCTAGTGATCTGAACAATTACTGGCTTATTTCTATACTATCCGTCCTCTCTAAATTACTTGAAAAAATGTCAACATCCAACTTACAGAACATTTGGATTCACAAAAGTTGCTAAACCCAGCTCAGTTCGGCTTCAGAGCCAAACACAGTACAATATCGGCTCTTGCCAAAGTAACTACAGACTGGCAAATGGCCTTGGACTCTAAGAAGCATGTATATCTAAGTAAGGCCTTCGATACTGTGGATCATACCATCATGCTTACTGCACTGAGTAACATCGGACTTGATAGTTCTGCCATTAAATGGTTCACCAGCTACCTAACCAATAGGTTACAACAAGTCAAAGCCATAGGAGATCTGTCCCCACAAAAATCCTTGTTACGAGGAGTTCCACAAGGCTCCATCCTGGGTCCTATCCTCTTTGCAATATACATCAATAATCTGGACTCGCAGCTGGGCACAGCAAATGTGCACTTATTCGCAGATGATACTGTACTCTATACCACAAATTCATCCTTGGATCTGGCCCACGAGAACTTACAGAAAGACTTTGTCATCCTCCAATACAACCTTGTCACTCATAAGCTCCTCCTCATCGCCAAAAAGACTAAAGCAATGATTCTCTCACCAAAGTCTACTTCCGGATGTCCACATATCACACAGATCCGAACACTCTTAGATGAACCCCTTGAAGTAGTTGATACCTTTAAATACCTAGGGTTCTGGCTGGATAACAAGCTCAACTTTCTCTGCCACTTAAATGAAACCTTGAAGAAACTAAGACAGCGATTAGGTTTATTCTATCGCATTAAACACCTACTCACGTTAGAAGCCAGAATGAGACTAGTACAAACTACATTCCTACCTATACTGGACTACGCTGACTTCCTTTACAGTCATTGCCCATCAACAATGCTAAACAAACTGGACACCCTTTACCACCGGGCTTTAAGATTTATCTTAAATCTACCCCGTAGTACACATCACTGTCGTCGATACCAGGTTTCGGGATGGACCTCACTCTCAACTAGAAGAAAAAGGAATGCTCTCCTCTGCTTTTTTAGAGCATTATCTGATAACCTCCCTGCATACATCTCGAACATCTTCAAACGGGCTAAAGGTTGCTATGGCCTGAGATGCTTCTCCTTAATCTGCTTCCAGATTCCTAGAGTGAAAACTACCCTTGGCTCAGCAGCAATCAACTTCTCACTTCCATCACTTTGGAACACTATGCAAGACTCATTAAAATTATCCTCACTTCCAAGCATTTTCACATTCAAAGCTCTATTAATGGATTATCTGAAGGAATCATACACCTGCTTCAAATGCCGATGACCCCTAAGCCTCGGGTGCCACTCTCAAATCCTATGCCTAAGTATCTCATCCACCCCACATTCCTAACAACAGAAACCTAGGACCTACAAGCCTAGTTCCCTTAATCCAAGATGACCCTGCCTATTCTCTACCTTTTACCTATTCTGACCTCCCTTTTGGCTGCCTACTCTTTCACCCCAATTTCTACCCTATTCCTTAATACCTCCTTATTTTTTATTATTTAGGTATGAGCTCTTACTCAGTGGAGACTATATGGGATTGTTGCCTCTTCTCATTTCAGTAAAGCTTATCATTATGTACCTTTGCATGTTAATTATGTTGACCAGTATGTATAGGCCCATATTGACCAGCACCTTCACAATGTTTTTCTTTTTTTTTTTTTTTTTGCACAATTGTCCACCGTAATTGTAATCTTATGAAGTGTACTGTATTGTATTTTGCCCAGGACCACCTTGAAAATGATTTTGCTCAATGGTGTTTATGCCTGGTTAAATAAAGTGATTGATTGATTGATAAGAACGTCCAGGGTGAGGGATAGAAGTTTTACGTCTAGCCCGTCACTGCCCAGTCTAGTCTTACCAAGTACTTTCTTGACCATATTTAGGGCCTCCTTCACCGTCACCCTTTTAAAGTAGAAGGTCGGGTGAGAACACTGGGTAGATAAGTTGTTGGAATGGTTCAAAGCAGGTTGAAAACAGGCAGGTGGTAGCACTGGAGTAAGATTGGTGAAGGCCTTATTGAAGGCTTCTGCAACAGTTAGAGGGTTTGTAGTGGGGGTGTTATGGATACTGAGCAGCTGAGGGTGCTTCTTGTCCTCCTTTCCAAGGATGCTTTTGTTGCTACTCCAGAATCTTTTCCCACCACCCCAAGAATAGCAAAGCTGGGCCTTATGATAGCTGGCTCTGACAAGCCGGATTAGCTTGGTGCAGCAGTTCCTGGCTGTTCTGTAACACTGGTAGTCATGCTTGCTACCTGTGTTTCTGGCCTTCTCCCAGAGTATGTCCTTTTCTTTCCAGTGGGAGAGGAGCTCCCCATCAAGCCAGCCATTTGCCTGCCCCCGAACATTTCTTTTCATGAGCGGTGCATAGATGTCACAGATGGAGCTAAAGTCCTTAATGAAGTAACTGAGGGCCTGATTAAGGGTAGGCGCCAGGTCGATAGGAGTCCAGTCATGCAGGGCAAGGGCTGATTTAAGGGCTCCAAGTTTACCCTTCCTCAAGACCCTGCTTTCAGTGAGGATGGGTGGCTTTTGGTAAATTTATTAGACCAGAGGAAGGTGATTGGGGAGTGGTCACTTGGCATGTCTGGGAGAACCTTGATCTCAGAGATCCGGGATGGTGAGCTTGCTAGGACCCAGTCAAGGAGGATACTTTTTCCTGTCTTATAGTTCTGTCTGGTGGGGCAGGTGACAGGTTGTGTCAGGTTGGAGGTGGCTATCAGATTCCAGAAAGGGGAAGCCTCCTTTCCATCCCAGTTTATGTTATAGTCCCTGATAATGACAAGCTCCATCCCCTTTGGAAAGGTGCTGATAACGTCCATAATTGTGGGAAGGCCTGCTGTGGCTTTCTTGGGGGTAGGTAGATTGTGGCAAGGATGAAAGTTTTGCCATTCTGACCGACCTGTGCCTTTATCACTATTATCTCATGGTCCTCAGCCACCCTGATTCCAGGGAGGACGAAGCACTGCAGAGAGTCCCTGGCACAGCTGAGGCATCCCCCACCTCTCTTACCTACACTATCAATCCTGTATGCTTGGAAGCCTTTGAGGACAACTTCGTTATCTTTAATCCTACTGGTCAACCAGGTCTTTGTTAGGCAGAGGATGTCAGGGGTATGGAGGGCCATCCATGCCTGTAGTTGGTCAAATTTTGCAGTTAAACTGCAAATGTTCCGTGAGGCTATTTTTAGGCCTTTAACCTTATGAACACCAGGGCCCGTTGAAGTGAGTGGGCCTGGGTTCGAGTAAATGTTGCCAGAGAGGAGCAGAAGCATAAAATACAGGTTACTCACCTGTAATAGGAGTTCTAGGAGTGGTATATGTTGTTCATCCACACTGTCTGGCAGGTTCCTTGCCGCTTTAAATCTTGCCGGAAGGTCTTCAAGCTGGCTCCTCCCACCCACCTGGGTGGTAACCCTCGGCTCCGCCCCATGACGCCAGATCTAGCCTGCTGGAAGCCAGGTTGCACGTCGAAGCCGGGGAGGTCGGTGGGTCATGTGGATGAACAACATATACCACTCCTAGAACTCCTGTTACAGGTGAGTAACCTGTATTTCTAGGGGCGTGGATATGTCGTTCAATCCACACTGTCTGGCAGACTCCTAGCAGTTCTCCCGGAGGAGGGAGGCAAGGCACGCACCCCCTACTTAGGGATTAAGGACTGGAGAACCAAGGTCCCAAACCCAGCATGCCGGCATGACTCAAGGTCAATGTGGTAATGGGAAATAAAGGTGTGTGCTGACTTCCAAGTAGCAGCCCTGCAGATTTCCTGGATAGGGACGTCCCTAGAAGCAGCCACCGAAGCAGCGGTATGGCGGGCAGAATGAGCTCTTATCCCTTTGGGAGGCTCCATGCCCGCCAACCTATAGCAGAGATCTATGCAGGAGGTGACCCACCTGCTTATCATCCACTTGGCTGCAGGTCTGCCAGGTGCAGCTTCAGCGTAGGTGACAACAGCTGGCCAACCTCTCCCCGAACTTCAGCCGTCCGCTCCTTATAATAAGTGGGAGCTCTTCTGGGGTCCAGAGTATGGAGCCTATATTCAGCCTCCGAGGTGTGATTGGGGTAGAACACCAGTGGAGTCAACACCTGGTTAAGGTGAAACTCCGACACCACCTTCAGAAGGAATTTCGGGTGGGGGCACAGGACAACCTTGTCCCTGTGGAAGATCAGATAAGGAGACTTGATGGAAAGCGTCTGGAGCTCTCCCATCCTTCTGGCTGACATTTTAGCCACCAAGAGGGCGCTCTTCCACGACAGGTGGGAGATATCACACCTGTGCATCGGTTTGAATGGCTTGCCCATGAGCTTAGCCAATACCAGCAGCAGATCCCATGGAGGTGGAGGTTCTTGCACCGGAGGGGATATGTGATCAAGGCCTTTGAAAAAGTGCCTGACCACCTTCTCCTGCGCCACCAACTGCTTGCCAGCCCACGCCCAGTAAGCAGAGATGGCTGCTAGGTTTACCTTAAGGGTCGTTGACCAAAGCCCTAGCTGAGAAAGGGACCACAGGTAGTCCAAAATGCTAGCCAATGGACAGGAAGAAGGGTCTAACCCCTTGTCCTGACACCAAATGGAGAATCTCTTCCATTTAAAGGCATAGCATTTTCTGGTCGACTCCTTATGGGACGCCTCAACAACGTTGAGGACCTCATCGGAAAGGCCCAAGGCCTGGAACTCTAGCTGCTCAGGAACCAATCTGTCAGGTGCAGGGGTCGAAGGTCTGGATGGAGAACCTTCCCCTTGTTGACTGAGATTAAGTCCGGGCGGGCTGGAAGCCACCTCGGGAGCCTGGAGCTGAGGCTGAGGAGATCCGGGTACCAGAACTGGCGGGGCTAGTCTGGGGCTACCAGAATCACCTGCGCCTTGTCCCTCTTCACCTTGAGAAGCACCTTGTGGATCAAGGGAAATGGAGGGAAGGCATAGAAGAGGCCCAGGGTCCACAGCCTTGAGAAGGCATCCCCTCACAGCGAGCCCTGCTGAGGGGTGGGCATGAAACAGCCTCAGCTTCTCATTCTCCTGAGGCGAACAGGTCCACCTGAGGGGTGCCCCAATGGGAGAACAGATCTTGTACTACCTCTGGCAGGAGAGACCACTGTGAGATGCAGCGCCTATCCGGCTGAGGGCATCAGCCAGACTGTTGGAGGCTCCTGCCACATGGATGGCTAGGAGATCCGCCTCCAGGCTGATCACAAGAGACCAAGTGCGGAGAGCCTCCTTGCACAGAGGCAAGGAGTGCGTTCCACCCTGTCGGTTGAGGTAGTACATGGTCGTGGTGTTGTCCGTCTGGACCTGAACCACTTGACCCCATACAAATGGAGCGAAGGCAGTGAGGGCTAGACGCACCGCTTGGAGCTCCAGCAGGTTGATGTGGCATCGAGACTCCTGAGGGGACCGTGGGCTGTGGGCTCTGAGCTCCCCCAGATGGGCACCCCAACCCATCAGAGAGGCGTCAGTCGTCAGAGTGACCGTCGGCTCAGGGCGGACAAACTGGATACCCTCCAGCAGATGAGCTGGAACGAGCCACCACTGTAGGCAGTCCCACATCTCCTGGGTCACCGTAAATGGCTGGTCCAGAGGGCTGGAGCACTGTGACCATTGGCGGGCCAGCCCCCATTGCAGGGGACACATATGCCAGCAGGCCCAATGGACCACACTGGTACAGGCCGCCATGAGGCCCAGAAGGTGCAGGAAGTCCTGGGCAGGGTGCAACTGCTCAACCAGAAATGATTGGGCAAAGGAGGAAAGGACCTCGGCCCTGTCCACCAGGAGCCAGGCTCTGGCTCGAAGAGAGTCGAGCTCTGCCCTGATAAACTGAATCACCTACGATGGCATGAGTTCCGACTTGGCCTTGTTGATGAGGAGGCCAATCTGAGAGCAGACCTGGACGGCCAGATCCCTGGACCGCTCCACCTCCAACCTGGAGGGGGCTGCCATCAGCCAGTCGTCCACGTAATGGTACCCCCGGACCCCTCAGTGCCGCAGGAATGCTCTTCACCACTGCCATGCATTTGGTGAAGACCCTGTGAGCTGGAGAGAAGCTGAAGGGCATGGCCCGGAACTCGAAAAGAGATCCCTCTGCTCGGAAGCGGAGGAATCGCTGATGAGACGGATGGATTGGGGTGTGAAAGAATGCGTCCTGAAGGTCCAGAGAACAAAACCACATGCCTAGTTCCAAGGATAGAATGATCTGAGCCAGAGTGACCATCCTGAAGGTGCACGGCCTTAGGAACTTGTTCAGGTCGTGCAGGTCGAGAATGGGGCGCCAGCCCCCCATCCGTTTTGGGACCAGGAAGTACCTGGACACAAACCCTGGGTCTGGAGGAGGGTCCGCCACTTCTCTGATCACCTCCTTCTGGAGGAGCAGGGCAATGTCGGCTCAATGAGCCGACATAGAGGTTGAGGAACCCATTGCCCCACGTGGGGCGATGGCTCGATAGGGAGGGAACTACCTGAATTCCAGAGGCAGACCCCCTGCCTACTAGTTCTAACACCCAGCGGTCCATGGTGATAGTGGACCAGGCGGAAAAGAAGTGGCAGAGCCGTCCCCCCACGGGGGGGGGGAACCCAGGGAGGAGTGAAGAGGTTGGGGGAGACATCCCTCAAACCGTCACTGGGCAGGCTTGGAGGAAGGGCCCGAGGAGGGACTTCCTGGACCCTTGTCTCCTGGCTTCCTACTGGAGAAAGTGGCAGACTTGGCCTTAGGGCGCCAAGTGTGTGCCTGCTGGCCCTGGTGCTGCTGGGACGGATGTGCCACAGGGGCGGAAGGGCGAAAGGGCTTACGCTGCTGCTGGCAGCCTTTGTCCTTCTGGGTAGATGCGACCAAGTCCAAGGTGGCATTAGACTTCTCGATCTTCTGGAGATGGCCTTCCACCCCAGGCCCAAATAAGTCGGTGGCCAGGAAGGGAACATCTGCCAGCATGTGCTGGGTGTCCGCTGTGAAGGTGGAGATCCGCAGCCAAGTTCTGCGGCGCATGGCCACTGCGGCCACTACTGATCGGGCACAAGAATCACCAATGTCCAATGAAGTTTGGAGCTGCTGTTTTGCCACCGCCCTTCCCTGATCCCGCACCTGCTTCGTCGTCGTCTGAAGGTTAGTCAGGAGATGAGGAATCACCTCATCCAGGGAACCCATAACGACATGTGAGAAATGTGCCATCAGAACGGCCGAGCTAGCCTGACGAAGACTTAGGGAGGAAGCAGCGTAAACCTTCCGCCCCGCGTAATCCAGCTTTTTGGATTCCTTAACGGGCGGTTTGTCCATGTCCCAAGCGTTCCTGGAGCAGCAGAAAACGCTATCGGTCACTAACCCCTCCACAGAGGGATGCTCCGAGAAACCAGAGAGTGAGCTGTTGGGGACTGCATACTTTTGAGCCATCCTGGCCGAAGGCGTAGGACAAGATGCTGGTCGCTGCCACAACTCCAGGCCCGGGACAACAATGGCTTCGGCCACTGGAAAGGCCTCCGTAGGGGAATCCCCTCGGTCCAGTATCTCTGAAAGGGGATACTTGGTTAGTTTTGAAATGGGTTCGAGCTGCATCCCAGTGGACTCCGAGATGAGCTGAAGCAAACCTAAAAATGAGGATGGGCTCTCGTTCACCAACTGGCCCCATGCAGACTCCAGGTCAAGCGGCATGGAGAACAGGGAGGAGTCGTCAACAGACTCTGAGGAGTCTGCAAAGGGCGCCTGAGCCACCCTCCACCTGCCGAGATCGATCGGGAGTGAGGGTGACCGACAACCTGTGGGGCCAGCCCTGACCCAACCAAGAATCCTTGGTCGGGGCCCTGGTCTTCAGTTGTGGAGGCGGAGGTTCCACCACAATGGGTGGAGCAGCCGACTTCAGCCGAACAACCGGTGCCAGGGTCAGCTCCTCAACCACTCCGAGGGGCTGTTTCGGCCGCTCCGGTGACAGTCACTTAATGGCCAGAGAAGGCGATGGAGTTGGCTTATTTCTGGACAACAAGAGCTGCTGTCACATGAAATCCTTGCAGCGCCGATGCAACTTGCGCCGGAGTCTGTTCTCCGAAGAGGACGACGAGGATGAGCGGCGACGCTACTTTCCATGGTGCCGAGATCGAGACCGCCGACGTCGGTGGTATCAGCTGGACCTGGAAGAGGACCGAGACCTTCGGGGGTTCTGAGGGTGAGTCAGAGAGGGGACGGGGGAAACCCGCTCCTCCCTCAGTGCAGGGAACTTAACCGGGGACTCTGGCACAGGAGGCACAGGCAAGTCCTCGGTTTCCACCTGGGGAACCAGTGAAGTAGGGTTGTCGGCTTCTCCAGTCGGCAAACCATCCGACGGGTCAAGAAAAATCTCGACCGCGTCGACGGATGTCTCGGACGGCTGACCTGACAGGGGCACCGTGAAGCCAGCGTCCATAGCCGCAACCTCGACCAAAGTCGAGAGTCGACGGTCCGGTGAAAGGGATCTCTCCCGCTCCCACGAATGTCAACGGTGGGACTTACCCTTAGAGTCCTTCTTCTTGGACTGACTGGAATGTCCCGATGGCCCTTCTTCCTTGGTGTAGAGGGATTGGCAAAGTTCCTTAAACAAAGCTGTGTAGGAGGAGCCCAAAGAGAGCGGGATAAATGCCGTGGCTGAGGAGCAAGAAGAAGCGGCCTGGACTGCCTTCTCCTCGAGGGCAATCAATTGCTCCAACTGTTCCGTGGAGCCCGCCGACGCAGACACCACCCAACGGGCCTCCTTATGCTTGACCGGCAGATACCATTTTTCGGATCGCCCGAGAAGAAGTCTGGCAGCATGGTCCTCCAAGACCGAAGCCGAAAATGACTTGCACAATTTGCAAGCCTGCGAGTCATGGCCCAGCCCCAGGCAATAGATGCACGTGCAGTGCGGATTGGTCCGGGACATCTTCAGCCCACATGGGCACCGACAGAAGCCGGGAGTCGATTTGTCCATCACAGCCGCGAGGGAAGACAAAGACCGAAGTCTTGTAAATTTTAAAAAAAGTTTCGGAAATTCCGAAGAGTGTGGATCCAGGCCTAAAACGCAGAACGCTAAGGAGGAAACCTGAGCTTCCAAGCGGTAAGGAAGATCTGGCGTCATGGGGCACAGCCAAGGGTTTTACCACCCGGGTGGGTGGGAGGAGCCAGCCTGAAGACCTTCCAGCAAGATTTAAAGTGGCAAGGAACCTGCCAGACAATGTGGACTGAACAACATATCCACGTCCCTAGAAGATGACCTTTCTGGCAGAAAGGTTTATGCTAAATTTGGCTCGTACCTTCTGCTGCTGAGGCTTCAGATGATTCAGGTGGTTGGATGCTGGTTTAATTATTAGGGTATAGCTAACCATTCCTATGCTAGGGGAAGGTATATGGCCACCCGTGTTTGCAGGTTAAGGCTAAGTGAGTCCTGCCCACAGCCAAGTGAGGCAGTTTCTGAAGGTGCGTTTGACAGCCATGCACTACCCAGTAGTTGTTCAGAGGGGGCTAGCAGCGGCCCAGTTAGGCATCTGGTGCCGGCTGTACCAAGCCAGGCAGCAAGAAGCAGAAGTAGATAGCACCCTTTGATAGGGGACATGGCAGCTTGATTCAGTCGTCAACCTGACACACTGGTGCCAAAGAGAGGCTGTACAGTTAACCACTGTACTTGGTGGTTTTTAGAGAGAGCTAGAACGAGAAGTTACACTAGATAGGAAAAGTGCTTCACAAGAGACAGTGATACTGTCACTTTAAGCTTGAGCAGCTGGCTGGCAGTAGCCTGTAGGAGTGAGCTAGTAAGCTGGGGCAGGGTTTAAGTGTATTTAAACAGGACCGGGGAACAGGGTGGCTGAAAAATCAGGCAGCTAGGGCTCCAAAATCAGGCAGCTAAGGCTCCCTTCCTGGAGATAATCAGTCCCCAAGGGTAAATCCGTACCTGAACTTCTGCGAGGGGCTGGTGGCTTCAGACCTGGACCGTGGACGGCAGTCTGGCAGGTCGGGTTTGTCAGAGAACCACAGCTGTGGCTCTCAGACTACCTGAAAAGAGAAGGACAGAGGGAAATTAAATAAGAGAGGCAAGGGGGTGGGGCTGCTCGTGGAGCTAAAAAGAAATGCAAAATGGCTTAAACAGGGGGTGTGGTTGCAGACCAAAATGTTAGACAGGGTGCCTCAAGGTCTGAGAGAGCAAGAACAGGGATATTTAAAACAATACCAGAGTAAAAAGATGAAAGGGAGGGGGTTCAAGACATGAGCGGAGATCACTACTGGGTCTTAAGAGGGAACTCTTAACAGGCACATAGATTGAATCAGCAAACTTGAACTCTAAAATGCTAGCAAGACAGTATTAACAAAAATCAAAATCCAGTAAAATATAATTCAAGCATTAACAGTGCAGAGCTATATGGGCCAATCGGAGTGCTCCTGGGGCTAACTGCAGCCAATGGGTCACAGCAGTAACAGATGCTGGATTTAAACCCCAGAAACAACTGTCCTCATGTAAAAAAAGAAAAATCAGGTAGCTTGGGCTCCCTTCCTGAGGTAATCAGTCCCCGAGGGCAAGTCCGTACCTGAGCTTCTGTGAGGGGCTGGTGGCTTCAGACCTGGACCGCGGATGGCAGTCTGGCAGGTCGGGTTCATCAGAGAACCATGGCTGTGGCTCTCAGACTACCTGAGCTTCTGTGAGGGGCTGGTGGTTTCAGATCTGGACTGCAGATGATAGTCTGGCAGGTCGGGTTCGTCAGAGAACCACGGCTGTGGCTCTCAGACTACATGAGCTTCTGTGAGGGGCTGGCGGCTTCAGACCTGGACCGTGGATGGCAGTCTGGCAGGTCGGGTTCATCAGAGAACCAAGGCTGTGGCTCTCGGACTACCTGTCCGAGAGCCACAGCCGTATTCAGCATAATGTTCCGGATCCTTTTTCAGGATCTCTCGGTAGCACTTACTTCTTTCCTTGTTAGATAGTTGGTGGGGCTGCCAGCTTCAGTGCATCTTGCAAAAGCATTGCAGTAGATATTTGGGGTCTTTGTCTCACGTTCTCCATTTTTCCAGTAATCTTTTAAGTACAAGAAAACTCTGATTAGTTCACTGTAGATTGAATGAGAGGCACACCACAAGGGATATGTTAAATGGTGGGACAGGCCATCAACACTGAACACAGGCTGATGGGACGATGTGAAGAGGCTGCATACTCGGTATAACACTTCCAATTGAGGGTGAGGCACGAAACACTCCAGACTGTTCAACAGAATGAAAGAGCCGGCATGCACACTCCACATGATACTTCCAATCAAGGGAGAGGCACTGAACACTCCAGATCAACGGAATGAAAGAGCCTGCGTGCACACTCCACATGATACTTCCAATCAAGGGAGAGGCACGGAACACTCCAGACCGTTCTACGGAACTAATGAGAGAGCATGCACACTTCACATGATACTTCCAATCAAGGGAGCGGCCCGAACACTCTAGACCATTTGATGGAACGAAAGAGCCTGCATGCACACTCCGCATGATACTTCCAATCAAGGGAGAGGCACTGAACACGCCAGATCAACGGAATGAAAGAGCCTGCGTGCACACTCCGCATGATACTTCCAATCAAGGGAGAGGCACGGAACACTCCAGACCATTCGACGGAACTAATGAGAGAGCATGTACACTCCGCATGATACTTCCAATCAAGGGAGAGGCACTGAACACTCCAGATCGTTCGATGGAATGAAACAGCCTGCATGCACACTCCGCATGATACTTCCAATCAAGGGAGAGGCACAGAACACGCCAGATCGTTCTATGGAACAAATGAGAAAGTATGCACACTCCGCATGATACTTCCAATCAAGGGAGAGGCCCGGAACACTCCAGACCATTCAATGGAACGAATGAGAGAGCATGCACACTCCGCATGATACTTCCAATCAAAGGAGAGGCACAGAACCCTCCAGACTGTTAGACAGTATGAATAAGCCTGCATGCACACTCACATGATACTTTCAATGAAGGGAGAGGCACGGAGCACTCCAGACCGTTCGACGGAATGAAAGAGCCTGCATGCACACTCTGCAAGATACTTCCGATCAAGGGAGAGACTCGACCATTCAACACTGTTTCATGTAACGAACGAGAGAGCATGCACACCGAACATAATCGGTGAGCTGCCATGTACTATACAAAGTTAGGAGTGAAGGAGAGAGAGAGAGAGAACACACATGTAGGTATTTTACAAAAAAAAAAAAATTCACTTTTTTCAGCCACCACCCCCATAAGCCAAACATTTAGTCAACCACAAATGCATTACGGGTGTGTTTGAGCATTCATGTTCTGCCATATTCAGACCAGCCAAAAACATGGAAAGATCCAAGAGACCCCCTTACCCACCCCCCAGCAGCAGGGAAGCTGCATGGTGCTTAAGATGGCCAAACATGAATGCTCAAACAGGCAGAGATCAAAGCCTGGCTGGGACCAGGTCCCAGACAGGCATAACCACGCCACTTTTTTTTTTTTTAGATTATTTTTCTTCCCCTTAGCCACCTGAGCTGCACCCCTTTACGAAGAATTCCGGCCGCCTCTACCGCGGACACCCAGACTCCTGCGACTTGCCCCCCCCCCGCGGCAGGGCCGCAGGGATCCCCCAACTCCCCGCGGAGCACAGATCCAGATGGGTGCCGCAGCAAAACTGCAGACGGCCATCAAGCTGCTCGCTTCAGGTGGCATTTTTCCTGCTTTTCTGTCCCCTTGGTGCATGCTCAGGCAGTGCCCCCAGTCTCTACTGGGGGCTGCTGCTGAGCGATGTGATCCCCAAGCCCGCCCCCAGAGAGGAGAGCAGTCCTCTGGACACTCAATCCACTCTGCACCTGCCGACCCTGGCGCCTCGAGTCCGTTCCTGAAGACCGGGTCGCTGGCGTGGGTCGAAGTAAGGCAGCGTGGGTCGCAGTAAGGCGCCAGCACCTCAACCCTCTACCCCACCGGGCCCACACCACTTTTTTGGTTAAAAACACAGAAATGCTTCTGGCAAACGACCAATACATGGAGGGCATGTTTGAACATTCATGTTCATCCATAATGAGATCAGCCAAAAACACGTAAGAGCCAAGAGACTCCCTTACCCCACCCCCCAACCCCAGCAGCAGGAAAGATGCATGATACTTAAGATGGCCAAACATGAATGCTCAAACAGGCCAAGATAAAAGCCTGACTGGGACCAGGTCCTAGGCTAGGATAACCACATGTTTTTTTTTGTTTTGTTTTTACACACCAAGAAATCCTTTGGCCAAACTGGCAATGCCTTGCCCACACCCATCCACCCTCCAAAAGACAGGGCTAAAAAGTACAAAGCAGATTGTAAACAGTGCTAAGAAAAACTACCCCCCCCCCAAGCAAAAAATGCAGCCAAACCAGCAATGCCTTGCAGGCGTGTTTGAGCATTCATGTTCATCCATATTTCTATATACTTTATTTTTACACTTGCCCTGATGGACTCTCTCAGGAGTGGCTTCTTGGTGGTGGCTCTACTGCCCGCCTGACGCATCCCCCGACTCTGATGCTCACCGATCCCAGACTCCTCCTCCAACCCCGCCCAGCACTTGATCCCCCGGCTCTGAGCCCCCCAGGGTTGGACTGCCATCTCCTCCGGCACTCTATCTACAATCTAATGGAGTAACCAAGGAGGCGAAGGAGATCAGGAGCACCAGCATGGAATGCCCAACATTGGGCATGGGGCCCCACCACTGAAGCGCACCATCATCTACCAGCATGATAAGAGATTTTTCCTTGTTTTCCCCCAGGAATGTGGCCGTGCAATGACATCGGCACAGCTGCCCATAGACGTCTGCCGCGCTCCTCCTCCTTAGCTCCTCTGCACTAGTAGTACCTCTGGTGGATCTCTACTGCACCGGAGGCACCCGGATTCTCTCCCTTTCCTGCTGACCCCAGCGCCTCAGCTCATTCCTGAACTCATGTTGCCAGCGTGGCGCAAGGTGTGGCGTCCAACGTCTCAACCCTCAGCGCCACTGGGCCGACTATGTTCATCCATATTAAGACCAGAAAAACACACTAAACAGCCAAGAGACCCACAAGCCATGTGGTGTTCAATACGGCCGAACATGAATGCTCAAACAGGCCAAGATCAAAGCCTGGCTGGGACCTGGACCCAGGCCAGCATAACCACATTTTTGTTTTTTTTTGTTTTTAAACACCAAGAAATGCTTCGACCAAACCAGCAATGCCTTGCCGACACACACCCACACGCCCTTCAAAAGACAGGGCCACAATGTACTAACAAGATTATAAATAGTGCTAAGAAAAACCCCCCCAGCCAAAAATGCAGCCAAACCAGCAATGCCTTGAGGGCGTGTTTGTGTATTCATGTTCGTCCATACTGAGACCAGCAAAAACAGTGAACAGCCTAGAGACCCACAAGCTGCATGGTGCTCACGATGGCCGAACAGGAATGCTCAAACAGGCCCAGATAAAAGCCTGGCTGTGACCAGGTCCCAGGCCAGTACAACCACGTTTTTTTTTTTGTTTTTGTTTTTAAACACCAAGAAATGCTTCGAACAAACCAGCAATGCCTTGAGGGCGTGTTTGAGCATTCATGTTCGTCCATATTGAGACCAGCAAAAACACTGAACAGCCAAGAAACACACAAGCCGCAAGGTGCTCAAGATGGCCAAACAGGAATGCTCAAACAGGCTGAGATAAAAGCCTGGATGGGTCCAGGTCCCAAGCCAGTATAACCACAACACTTTTTTTTTTCCTCAACTACAAAAAAAAAAAACACAGTCTCGGTTGTCTCTGCGGCAACAGCTGTCCCTGCGTCTGTTGGGTGAAAGGAGCTCTGTTTGTGGGAGTTTTGGGACTTTCCCTGGGAAAAGCTGGAACATCTTCTGGACAGCACTGCCTTGCTTCATGAAAAGAACATCGTCTGCTGATTTCTTGTCTCGTGGCACAGCAACCTTACAGTCATATACATGCTTAATGGTTTCCGGATCTGGTTCAAAAAGTAGATCTCCCTTGGAAAGGAATGTTTAGTAGGAATGCTTCTGGGGAATCATCAGCTGCCCATGGAGGAAGCCAGTGTGTTTGTCTCACCTGAACAGAGTATAGGGATTGCTTGGTTGCAATCTGCTGAATATCATAGGATGCATCTTATCTGCCAGAAAAGCCGAACCCAAGGTCATGAGAGACATCTGAGCTGTGACCTCAAAGTCTGAGGGCAGATCAAAAAAGATGTCTGTGAGCCAATAGGCCATGGCTCTGTATATGTAGGACAATGTCAAGGTAGCCCACATGACTGCATCGGATGCTTCGTAAGTACTCGTCATAACCAATTCTAATTTTTTGGTCAAGGGAATCCTTAATGACTGCCACCCCAGGCACTGGGATGGTAGCTTTCTTAATGGCAGCCAAAATGGGTGTGTCACCTTTGGGCTTGTGCCCTAGGACTATAAATCCTGGACCTTGCAGAATCTGACATATTACACAGTCAACGCCTTGCAGCCTATGTGATCCCATTCTTAAGCAATAATTTCCTTTGCCGACATTTTTCAGTGGGCCCACCTTATTATTATTTTTTTTTGTATATTCTTTTTTGCCCTCCTCATGCTCGCAAGCCCCCACTCCTTCAGACTCTGTACATCTCCCGATAGCCCCTCCTGTCCTAACTCGGCCCTCCTCTTACTCCTCGTATCGCAGCCAATCCCCGGGATATCCCGGCGTATCCCTTCGTAGGGCAGGCCCCCCCCTCCTCTGAGGGGGGAGGCACCGGGGGGAGAGGGATAACCCCAGCACACTCTTCTTAGGGCTCAGTGATGCTGCCGTGGAGAAGGAGGCCCCAGGAAAGGCACTGGAGGCAACCGGGGATGGAGAACCATCATCCGGCGGCCAGCGAGCGGTATTTCCGTTTTCTGGTGTTCCCCTTCATGCGATCCCTCTGTTGTGCCCCTGGTCTCCACTGAGGCCGCTGCAGAGCGATCATGCATCCCTAACCCTCCCCAGAGGAGGAGAGCAGTCCTATAGATGCTCAATCCTACCCCTTCCCCTGCCGACCCCCCGCGCCAGAGTCCATTCCCGAATCCGGGTCGCCGGCGTGGTTCGAGGTATGGCGCCCCCAGCACCTCAGCCCTCTGCACCACCAGGCCGGCTCCACCTTATTTTTAGAGGCATACTAAAGATCTTCATCCAGAGCTAATGTAAAACATATTTGTTTCATCAGAATGGCAAGTCTGTCCCAGGGGAAGGTTCTGCCCGATTAGCAGTCCTCTTGTTCCACATCCGATGAAGGCAGTGCCTGACTTCTTAAGTCTGATTCACAATCCTCTTCATAGACACATAGAAAATGACAGAAGAAAAAGATTGATGGTCCATCCAGCCTGCCAGTGCCTATATTACCCTATCATACCCAAGGATCTCCTGTTTCTGTGGGATCTTCACTTACACTGTTCCCCCTTTTGTTCTCGACGTTTTCATCACCCCACTTCCCACTGAGTAGTTAATACCCCACTGACTCTATCCCAGCCTATTTGAAGCCATTTATGTTTTTGGCGCCAACAACCTCTGCCAGTAAACCATTCCATGACTGAACCACTCTTTCTGTTAATACTTCCTCATATTCTTTTTAAACCTTCCCCACATTTAACTTCCACTTGTGATCCCTTGTCCTATCGTCTCTGTTCCTGGTAAATAGCTCCTTGTAGTCCACCTTGTTTATTCCTTTCAAGAACTTAGAAGTCTCTGTCATATTCCCCCTTTCTCTTCTGGTTTCAGGTGAATACATATTCAGTGCCATTAGCCATTCTTCACAGGATCTGCCCTCTGTAGCCTGTCCCTGTCCTTTTTTTTTTTTTTTTTTTAGGTGAGGACTTGGAAATGGGCACACTACTCCAACTGTGGCTTCACCAGTGACCTATAGTGGTAAAAGCACCTTCTACCTTCTACTGCTGAACCCTCTCCCGATGCACCGCAGCATCTTGTCAGCCTTGCCAAACTCCCTGTTTTACTGGCTGGTTTGTTGAAGGGAGTCATTAATAATGATCCTAGGTTCCTTTCATTTGATGCTGTGCCCGGCTTAACCCTCCCCACCCCACCCCACCCCACCCACCCAATATATTGTTCGGTGTCTGTTCCTTATCTGAGACTTTGAACTTTTTGGCACTGAATTTCAGCTGCCAGACTTTGGACCAATTTTCCAGCCTTTGCAGGTCACTCTGCAACTCCCATATGCCCTCCATGTCGTCAACCCTACCACAGAGTCGAGTATCATCTGCAAACAGGCACAACCTGCCTGGGATTCTCTCTACCAGGTCGCTGCTGAACATACTGAAGAGGACTGGGCCCAAAACAGACAGATCCCTGTGGTACTCCATTAGTGAGCTCTCTTTCCTCTGATCTGACCCAACTCACTAAAACTCTCTGCTGCCTCCCCTCCAACCAACTCCATACCCACCTCACTACGTCCTTAGCTGTTCCTAGATCCGCCACCTTCTTCAGCAGTCTGCAATGTGGCCCCAAGTTGAATGCCTTGCTGTAGTCATTGGATGGTACTAGGGATAGACTCCTGGGTCTGGAGGGCTCCTAAGGACATGGTACACCAAATTATGTGGATGTCTGAGGAGGTGGAAGTGAGATCTCCTTTGGTCTTTTTCTTTAGTTGTTGTTTTGCTCAGTCAGTCATCCATAAGAAGGGCCACCACACTAAACAGATTCTTAACAGAAATGTGAATTCTCAGAGTCACAATTCTGATCCTTCTCATGTCAGAGCAGGTGGATACTCCGAGGCCAGAGAGGAGGATGCATCCTGAGATCTCTACTCTACTGTCCAGATGCAGACAATGTTTCCAAGCAGCCCCTCTGCTTCACAGTTCCTAGGGAGGCAAGAAGGGAATCCTGAGCTTCGCTACATTGAGCAGATGCCTTGTTGCAAGAGGTGCAGCAGGAAACTGCCACCATAGTGCAGAGCCTGGAATGGCACTTTTTATACTTTGTAGCCTTCGATATGCTGCCCTTTACTGGAGCTCTGAAGGATTGCAAAGTGGATTACTGTAAATATATCCAAGTATGAGGCTATCCCTGAGATGCTGCAGCAAGTTTAAGTGCAGGGTAAAAGGAGATGCAGCCCAGAAAAACTCTGTGGCTGATAAGGGCCTAAACTGTCAGTAATTATCCAAGGACTGATTGTGCAGCCTAACCACACACACCAAAACATTGGTGCGGGTCCTTTTCTGTTTTTACCCATGACATGGATTAAACTGCTCAAAAAGTGCAGTAGAAAAGACAACTTTAACAGCACACCTGTGGCCATGAGCAAGACAGCTGTGAGCACCAGAAGCACGTGCACAGCCATGGCAAAGATGTCTGCAGCTCCGCAGGCACAAGCGTGGCCATGACTAAGATAGCCACCGCTTGCTCTAGTCTTGATAGATGGCACAGTTGTGATCCACATGGCTGAAAAATGAAGCAGAAATACCTGCATCACTTGTGCTCCCCACTGCAAAAAACTGATGGACTATCACTCTTCCCGAGCCAGCCGAGCCTCTGCCTTACAGTTCTCTTCTGTGGGAGCTCGGGGGAGAAACAGAGACCCACTGGGACCAAAGAGAGGGTAGACTATAGCAGCCCAGCCTGGAACAGCAGCCTGGGTTCCAGAATGAAGATTCATCTTGACGCTGACTGCAATTTCCGATGTAGAAGTCTTTAAAAAAATAGCTGCAGCAGCCAGATGCCAAAGGAAACAGAAGGAACTGAAGAAAAAAAATTACTGTAAAAAGAACAGTGTCTGCCAGGTAGGTGTCTCAACTCAAGATAGATTAAAGACGACAGAGAGTTATGGGAAAGGGTGTGTGTCCTAGCCCTCTCAGACTTCTTCAATCTGTCCCATTAGACAGGGGAGGACTGCCAGTACCATGTTCTGTATGCCAACAGGAGCTGACACACAAATGAACACTTATCTACTATAACAGCACATCTTTGAGACAATCTCCTCCATTATGCAAATCACTGAATTGTAAGTAGTCAGCATCAGGACCACCTGGAAATTTTTGCAGGCTAGGGTGTTGCCATGCCTCATCGGCACCTATAATGTGGGCATTCCCAGCATGCCTCAGTTCCCCGCCACAGACAGGCTCGGAGGGTCATCAGACTGTCAGGGACTACAGCTACCAGGACCACATGAGGCATACAGGAGAGGAAATGGAAACCTAAGAACAGATTCCATAGGAGGTATCAGAGGAGAAACAATCTGCTGGAGCAGGCAGTATAGTCGCCCTTCACTCAGTGAGGGGGAGAAGGTGGGAGGAAGAGCATTGGCTCAGTGGAGGAGAGTCTCTTAAAGGTCTATTGTTACAGTAGGTAAGTATTCCATCTTCTTCGAGGATCTCCCCCTCCAACGAGCCACATCATGGAACAATTCTCAAGCAGTATACAGCATGAGGTAGGATGACAGAACCTAATGATCCCGAGTAAAGAGGCTTTGCAGAACACTGAAGCCAAAACTGGCAAGTCTACAAGAGACAATGCCCAGACTATAGTGTTTGGTGAATGTTTGAACAGTATTCCATATGGCAGTAGCACAAATTACAGCAGTGGACATATTCTAAAAATGAGCCACTGGTGTAGCCACCCCACAGATAAAATGAGCATGAATGGGACCAGGATGCTGCTACCGCACATTTGGTAACAAAGTATACAGGGAGCCCACCATCCTGGGGTCAAAATCAATAAACAGCTGAGAGAATTTTCTGCAATCCTTTGTATGACCCGGGTACCAACATAGCATTTTACGTATGTCCAGCATATGTAAATGATGTTCCCCACTATCTGTGGGAGACAAAAGTAAACAGAAGGGTCTATAGTCTGATTTAGTGCTCTTTCAGACACAACCTTCAGAAGAAAATGAGGACTGGTACGTAAGGTAAATACAGGTTACTCACCTGTAACAGGAGTTCTAGGAATGGTACATGTTGTTCACCCACAATGTCTGGCAGGTTCCTTGTCGCTTTAAATCTTGCTGGAAGGTCTTCAAGCTGGCTCCTCCCACCCACCCGGGTGGTAAAACTCTCTGCTCTGCCCCATGATGCCAGATCTAGCCCGCTGGAAGCCAGGTTGTGCGTCGAAGCCGGGGAGGTCGGGTGGGTCGTGTGGATGAACAACATATACCATTCCTAGAACTCCTGTTACAGGTGAGTAACTTATATTTCTAGGGACATGGATATGTTGTTCATCCACACTGTCTGGCAGACTCCTAGCAGTTCTCCGGGAGAAGGGAAGCAAGGCGCACACCCCCTACTTAGGAAATAAAGACTGGAGAACCGAGACCCCAAAACCAGCATCCCGGCGTGAATCAAGGTCGATGTGGTAATGGGTGATGAAGGTATGTGCTGACTTCCAGGTAGCAGTCCTGCAGATTTCCTGGATAAGGACGTCCCTGGAAGCAGCTACCGATGCAGCGGTATGGCGGGTAGAATGAGCTCTTATCCCTCTGGGAGGCTCCATGCCCACCAACCTATTGCAGAGATCTATGCAGGAGGTGACCCACCTGCCTATCGTCCGCTTGGCTGCAGGTCTGCCAGGTGCGGCTTCAGCGTAGGTGACAAACAGCTGGCGAACCTCTCCCCGAACTTCAGCCGTCCGCTCCTTATATTAAGCGAGCGCTCTACTAGGGTCCAAAGTATGGAACCTATATTCGGCCTCCGAGGTGTGATTGGGGTAGAACACCGGCAGAGTCAACACCTGGTTAAGGTGAAACTCCGACACCACCTTCGGAAGGAATTTCGGGTGGGGGCGCAGGACAACCTTGTCCCTGTGGAAGACCAGATAAGGAGACTCGATGGAAAGCGCCTGGAGCTCTCCCATCCTTCTGGCTGATGAGATAGCCACCAAGAAGGCGGTCTTCCATGACAGGTGGGAGATATCGCACCTGTGCATTGGTTCGAATGGCCTGCCCATGAGCTTAGCCAATACCAGCAGTAGATTCCATGGAAGTGGAGGATCTCGCACCGGAGGGAATATGTGATCACGGCCTTTGAAAAAGCACCTGACCACCTTCTCCTGCGCCACCGACTGCTTCCCGGCCCACGCCCAGTAAGCGGAGATGGCTGCCAAGTGCACCTTAAGGGTCATCGACCGAAGCCCTTGCTGAGAAAGGGACCACAGGTAGTCCAGAATGCTTGCCAAGGAACAGGAGGAAGGGTCCAGGCCCTTGCCCTGACACCAAATGGAAAATCTCTTCCATTTGGAAGTGAAGCATTTTCTGGTCGACCTTATGGGACGCCTCAACGACGCTGAGGACCTCATCAGAAAGACCCAAGGCCTGGAACTCTAGCCGCTCAGGAACCAGGCCATCAGGTGCAGGGATTGAAGGACCGGATGGAATACCTTCCCCTGATTGACTGAGATCAGGTCCGGCGGGCTGTAAGCCGCCTCGGGAGCCTGGAGCTGAGACTGAGGAGATCTGGATACCAGAACTGACTGGGCCAGTCTGGGGCTACCAGAATCACCTGCGCCTTGTCCCTCCTCACCCTGAGAAGCACCTTGTGGATCAAGGGAAAGGCGTAGAAGAGGCCCAGGGTCCACAGCCTCAAGAAGGCATCCCCCTGCAGCAAGCCCTGCTGAGGGGGGCGGGCACTAAACCGTCTCAGCTTCGCATTCTCCTTGAAGGCAAACAGATCTGCCTGAGGCGTGCCCCAGTGGGAGAAGAGATCTTATACTACCTCCAGCAGGAGAGACCACTCGTGTGACGCAGCCCTTATCCGGCTTAGAAGAGACACCGGCCGAGGGACCTCCTGGGCCTTTACCTCCCTGCTTCCTGTTGGAGGAAGCCACGGGCTTGCGTTTGGGAGGCCAAGCGCGAGCCTGCTGGCCCTGATGCTGATGCTGTTAGGCCGGACGTGCCGCAGGCGCAGAAGGACGAAAGGGCTTGTGCTGCTGCTGACGGCGGCCTTTGTCCTTCTGGGCGGAGGTGACCGAGTCCAGGGTGGCATTGGACCTTCGATCCGCTGTAGGTGACCTTTCACTCCAGGGCCGAAGAGGTCGGTCCCCAAGAAGGGGACATCCGCCAATTTGTGCTGGGTATCCACCGTAACGGTGGATATCCTCAGCCATGCTCTGCAGCGCATGGCCACTGCAGCCGCAACCGATCTGGCACAGGAGTCCCCTATGTCCAGAGCTGTTTGGAGCTGCTGCTTCACCACTGCCCTACCCTGGTCCCGGACCTGCCGGACCGTGGTCTGGAGGTCGGCCAGGAGATGAGGGATCACCTCATCCAGGGAGCCCATGAAGATGTGGGAGAAGTGTGCCATCAGCACGGCCGAGCTGGCCTGGCGGAGGCCGAGGGAGGACGCAGCATACACCTTGCACCCGACGCAGTCCAGCTTTTTGTACTCCTTGTCAGGGAGCTTGTCCACGTCCCTAGCGTTCCCGGAATGCCGGAAAACGCTGTCGGTAACCAACCCCTCGGCAGAGGGGTGCTCCAAAAACCCGGGCAAAGAGCCGGTAGGGACCGCATACTTCCTGGCCATCCTGGCCAAGGGTGCAGGACAGGAAGCAGGCCACTGCCAAAGCTCCAAGGCTGGGCCGACAATGGCCTCAGCCACAGGAAAGGCCTCCGTGCGTGAATCCCCTGGTCCAGTATCTCCATTGGGGGATACTTGGCCCGTTGGAAAGCGGGCTGAGCTGCATCCTGGTGGACTCCGAGATGAGCTGAAGCAGACCCATAAAGGACGATGGGCTTCGCCCAGTGACTGGCCTCGGAGGACTCCAGGTCAACCTGCCTGGAGAACAGGAAGAGTCGTCGCCGGACTCGAAGAGTCCGCGAAGAGCTGCCTAGGGCCTAAGCCACCCTCCACCTGCCGAGGACGGTCGGGAGTGAGGGTGACCAACAACCTGTGGGGCAGGTCTTGAGCCGACCGAGAGTCCTTGGTCGGTGCCCCCAATTTTGGTTGTGGAGGCGGAGGTTCCACCACAATTGGTGGGGCAGCAGGTTTCAGCCGAACAATCAGCCCAGGCTTGGGCATCTCGACTGCAGCAAGAGGCTGTTTCGGCCATTCAGGTGACAGCCACTTGATGGCCAGGGAAGGCATCGGTGTCGACTTAGTCCCGGACAAAAGTAACTGCTGCCACATCAGCTCCTCGTAGCATCGACGCAATTTGCGCCGAAGCCTCTCCTCATCCGAGCAGGAAAATGAGGAGGAGCGGCATCGCCGCTCACCTCGGTACCGAGACCGCCGATGTCGGCGGGATCGACTGGACCGAGAAGTGGTCCGAGACCGAGATCCTCAATGTGTCCAAGGGCGGGCCTGGGAGGGAGCGGGGAACACCCGCTCCTCCCTCGGCTCGGACGTCTTAACCGGAGACTGCTGCACCAAAGGCACAGGCAAATCCTCGGTTTCCACCGGGGGAACCGGCGAAGAAGGGTTGTCGGCTTCACCAGTCGACAAACCGTCCGACTGGCCGAGAAAAATCTCAACCGCGTCGACGGCTGTCTCGGCCGGCTGACCTGATGGGGACGCCGTGAAGCCAGCAGCCTTAGCCGCAACCTCGACCGAAGTCGACGGTCGGCTGTCCGGGGAAGGGGACCTCTCCCACTCCCACGAACACCGACGATGGGACTTACCCTTGGGATCCTTCTTTGACCCTCTCCGCTTCGTGGAAAGGGAATGGCAAAGCTCCTTGAACGAAGCAGAATACGAGGTACCCAAGAGAGCGGGATAAATGCTGACGATCGAGGAGGAGGATGTGGCCTGGCCGCCTCCTCCTCCTCGAGGGCGATCATCTGTTCGAGCTGCTCAGCCGAGCCAGCCGCCACGGTAACCGCGCAACGGGCCTCTTTCAACTTTACTGGCGGTTAGCGATTCTCGGGGTGCCCAAGCTTCAACTGGGCAGTGCGGTCCTTCAAGACTTTGGCTGAGAACGAACAGCAAGACTCGCAGGCTCGCGGGTTGTGCCTAGGCCGAGGCAGTAGACGCACGTGGAGTGCGGATCCATCCTGGACATCTTCTGCCCACAAGGGCACCGCCGAAAACCGGGAGTCGATTTGTCCATCGCAGCCGCGAGGGAAAAGGAAGACCGAAGTCTTGAAAATTTTAAATGAGTTTCGGACGAACCGAAGAATTAGGATCCAATCTATCACGCAGAGCGTTAAGGAGGGAACCTGAGCTTCCAAGCGGTAAGGAAGATCTGGCGTCATGGGACGGAGCCGAGAGTTTTACCACCCGGGTGGGTCGGAGAAGCCAGCTTGAAGACCTTCTGGCAAGATTTAAAGCGGCAAGGAACCTGTCAGACTGTGTGGATGAACAACATATCCATGTCCCTAGAACCCTCTGCTTGTGAAAAATTTTAAATGCAGGCTCTGCAACTACAGCCTGCAATGCAGAGTTTAGGAGATGCCATCGCCACTAGAAACATTGTCTTCCAGGAGAGGAAGCACAGCTCAAAAGTGGCCACAGGGTCAAAGAGAGTTGTGAGGAAGGTCTCTAGGATCAAATTAAAGTGCCACACCAGAACCGGATCTCGGACCGTGGGGGTGCAGAAGGAGACTAACTCTTTGGAATCTACAGGAAACCTCCATCTCAGCCACAGTCTTGTCCTCTGTCACAGCATGAAAAGCTGACACAAAATCCATGTGGACCTTAACAGAGGAATACCCAAGTCCCGAGTCCTTAAGGGACAAGAATTAATCCAGCACTTTAGGAAATTAATACATAAAGGGATCTAGGCATACAAAGTACACCATATGGTAATATATTTCCATTTTTTTGTGAATGTGTACCAGGTAGACAGCTTTCTAACCGCCAAGGGAACATCTGCCTCTGCTGGGGAAACCCTGACGTGGGACAGCTCTATGTCCTCAGGAACTAGGCACGAAGGTGCAGGGACTGAAGATCCAGGTGCACTAGAGCACCTTGCTCCTGCATCAGAAGTCTGGCTTGCAGCGGGGAGCAGGACAGGAGGGCCACTGCAAATTGCTGAAGAAGTGGAAACTAAATCTGTAAATCGGTCTGGGCCAGTGAGAAGCCACTAGTGTTAGGGTGGTCAGCTCGGCCCGTAGCTCGACGTGTACCCTCTATATTAGAGGGACTGGAAGAAAAACATACAGAAACTTCCTTTCCAAGAGAGGGACAATGAGTCATGCCAAAAAAACTCCAAGCCCTGGAACAAGCGAGCAGAAACACTGCAGTTTCACGTTGTATGGGGACACACCCACAGGTCTATGTCCAGATGACCTCATTTTTCGAAGAGTTCAGCCATGAACGGAGTCTGAACGTTTCCACTCATAGCAGAGAGCACTGGACCGACTGAGGTGAGGACAGGAATATGTCGCATTCCACCACCTAGTGCCGAACTCTGATAGTTTTTCAGCACAGTGTGTACAAACGAACTCTGCCTTGTTGACTGAAGTAGTACATCACCAACTACTGTCTGTGCTGATCAACAGCTGATTCCCTGGCAGGAGGGTGGAGAAGGCCTGTAGGCCAAGCAGAAAAGCCCTCATCTCCAGAATGTTGCTGCAAAGCACTGAAACCAGAGGGCCCCATTGGTCCTGGGTCCTGTTGGGGCCTAGATGGGCACCCCAGTCCAACCCTGAGGTGACCGTGGTCATCACCAGCGAAGGGAATGGCCTTCGCAATAGGGATCCAATCTGTAGGTTGGAGCAGTCCAACCACCAGAGTTGGGAATGACAGAGAGCAGGAGTGACCTATATGAGAAACTACAGTGAGTTTGAGTGCTGAGCCCACTGTGCTCCGAGGAACCATTGAGGGATCCTCACATGGAGGTGGACATGCAGGACCATCAGGATGGCAGCTGCCATCAGACCAGTCAGTCTTAGACGACATCTGGCAAAAACATAATCACTGGATGAAACCAGCTGTGCCTGAGTCACCAATGCCATGGCATAGTCAGGGGGCAGAAACACTTGACCCATTCCAGTGTCCAGAATGGCCCCTAAGTACTGGAGCCGCTGGCAGGGGATAATGACTGACTTTGGCTCAATTACCAATATGCCCAGTTCGAATAACTGTCAGGTCTGAAAGAGAAGATTACTCACTGTAGTAATATTGTTTCTTCCAAATGGATCCTTCACTAAGTTTAACAAATGCAGTCATTTCCCTGGAATGCGCAGCCCCAGAGCTTTAGAATTTTGTAAAAATTAAGGAATTTAGAATGAAATTCAAACTCTGCTGTATAATCATGCTCGCCTTTGCACTCTAACATCAGATTTATTTCTAAAGCTGGGGTGAGCTGTGACCACTAAAACTAGCTAAATGACTACCACAAAACATTTTAAAAGTGTTTATAAAAAATGTGTAAAATTCATTTAAAGGAAATCCATTATTATTACCCGCTCCTGCCCCAGCAAAGCTTACCCTCCAGTTAAGCTTTTAATGTTATGGCGTTTTTCTCGTGCCACAACATACATTATTTTAACTTGTAAAAATCCGCAACCTGGAAATATGGTGGACATGGGGAGGGCTCCATTATCTGTAAAGGTGTGGTGATGCACGCTTCGCTTCAATACAAAATGTACTGGCGTGGCGGTATGTCTGCACCTTTACAGAATAATGAACACCACAAATCAGCCATACGCCTGGGTGTGGATTTTACATTAAAAATATGTATGTTGCGGTGCGAGAAAAATGCCACAACATACATTAAAAGCTTAACCGGAGGGTAAGCTTTGCTGGGGCGGGAGTGGGTAATAATGACATCTTTCCTTCAAAGAAAGCAGAAAAAATTAATTTGTTATGAAAAAATAAAGTCACTCAGACCACTTAGCAATAACTGTAAAGTGCTGCAATAAGTAATGCTCAAGCAAGTAGAAAAGAACAGGTTACTCACCTGTAACAGTAGTTCTACGAGTGGTATATGTTGTTCATCCACACTGTTTGGCATGTCCCTTCCCCCTTTAAATCTTGCCAGAAGTCTTCAAGCTGGCTCCTCCCATCCATCGGGGTGGTATATATCTCAGCTCTGCCCCGTGATGCCAGATCTTAGCCCGCTGGAAGCCAGGTTGTGTACATCCGCAACCGGGGAGGTCGGGTGGGTCCGTGTAGATGAACAACATATACCACTCCTAGAAATACAGGTTACTCACCTGTAACAGGAGTTCTAGGAATGGTATATGTTGTTCATCCACACTCATTGGCAGGTATCCTTGCCGCTTTAAATCTTGCCGAAGGTCTTCAAGCTTGCTCCTCCCACCCACCCGGTGGTATAACTCGGCTCCCGCCATGACGCCAGATCTGCCCGCTGAAGCTCAGGCTGTAGCGTCAAGCCGAGGTACAGAGCGTAGGATGAACAACTATATACCATTCCTAGAACTCCTGTTACAGGTGAGTAACCTGTATTTCTAGGGACATGGATATGTTGTTCATCCACACTCATTGGCAGACTCCTAGCAGTTCTCCGGGAGGAGGGAGGCAAGACGACACCCCAATACTTACTTGGGAAAGAGAGACTGGAGAACTGAGGCCCCAAAACCAGCATCCCGGCGTGACTCAAGGTCGATGTGGTAATGGGTAATGAAGGTGTTTGCTGACTTCCAGGTAGCAGCCCTGCAGATTTCCTGGATAGGGACGCCCTGGAAGCAGCCACCAAGCAGCAGTATGGCGGGTAGAATGAGCTCTTATCCTCTGGGAGGCTCCATGCCCGCCAACTTATAGCAGAGATCTATGCAGGAGGTTACCCACCTGCTTATCGTCCGCTTGGCTGCAGGTCTGCCAGATGCGGCTTCAGCGTAGGTGACAAACAGCTGGCGAACCTCTCCCCGAATTTCAGCCGTGCGCTCCTTATAATAAGCGAGCGCCCTTCTAGGGTCCAGAGTATGGAGCCTATATTCGGCCTCCGAGGTGTGATTGGGGTAGAACACCGGCAGAGTCAACACCTGGTTAAGGTGAAACTCCGACACCACCTTCGGAAGGAATTTCGGGTGGGGGCGCAGGACAACCTTGTCCCTGTGGAAGACCAGGTAAGGAGACTCGATGGAAGCGCCTGGAGCTCTCCCATCCTTCTGGCTGACGTGATAGCCACCAAGAAGGCGGCCTCCACGACAGGTGAGAGAGAGCACACCTGTGCATAGGTTCAATGGCTTGCCCATGAGCTTTGCCAGTACCAGCAGTAGATCCCACGGAGGTGGGGGTTCCCGCACTGGAGGGGAAATGTGATCAAGGCCTTTGAAAAAGCGCCAGACCACCTTCTCCTGCGCCATCGACTGCTTCCCGCCCGCGCTCGTAAGCAGAGATGGCTGCCAGGTGCACCCTTAGGGTCGCCGACCTAAGCCCTTGACTAGAAAGGGACCATAAATAGTCCAAGATGCTTGCCAAGGAACAGGAGGAAGGGTCCAAGCCCTGTTTCGACACCAAATGGAAAACCTTTTCCATTTGAAGGCATAGCATTTTCTGTCGACTCTACGGACGCCTCAACTACATTGAGGACCTCGTCGAAAGGCCCAAGGCCTGGAACTCTAGCCGCCAGGAACCAGGCCGCCAGGTGCAGGGATTGAAGGTCCGGATGGAACACCTTCCCTGATTGACTGAGAGCAGGTCCGGCGAGCTGGAAGCTGCCGCGGAGTCCTGGAGCTGAGACTGAGGAGATCTGGGTACCAGAACTGGCGAGGCCAGTCTGGGGCTATCAGAATCACCTGCGCCTTGTCCCTCCTCGCCTTGAGAAGCACCTTGTGGATCAAGGGAAATGGGGGAAAGGCGTAGAAGAGGCCCGGGGTCCACTGCCTCGAGAAGGCATCCCCCTGCAGCGAGCCCTGCTGAGGGGGGCCGGCATGGAACAGACTCAGCTTCGCGCTCTCCTGGAGGCAAACAGGTCCACCTGAGGTGTGCCCCAATGGGAGAACAGATGCTGTACTACCTCCGCAGGAGAGACCACTGTGGATGCAGCCCCTATCCGCTCAGGGCATCGGCCAGGGTGTTGGAGGCCCCTGCCACGTGAATGGCTAGGAGATCCGCCTCCAGGCTGCGCACGAGTGACCAAATGCGGAGAGCTTCCTTGCATAGAAGCATGGAGCGCGTCCCGCCCTGGCGGTTTAGATAGTACATGGTCGTGGTATTGTCCGTCTGGACTCGGACCACTTGACCCCGGAGGAACGGAGCAAAGGCGGTGAGAGCTAGGCGGACCGCTCGGAGCTCCAGCAGGTTGATGTGGCATCGGGACTCCCGCGGGGACCAGAGGCCATGAGCCCGGTGTTCCCCCAGATGGGCACCCCAACCCATCAGAGAGGCATCGGTCGATAGAGAGACCGTCGGCTCGGGGCGGACGAACGGGATGCCCTCCTGCAAATGATCTGGAACGGTCCACCACTGGAGAGCGTTCCACATCCCCTGTGTCACCGGACACAAGCTGGTCCAAAGGATCGCAGCTGCCAGACCACTGGCTGGCCAGTCCCCACTGAAGGGACGATGTTCCAGCGGGCCCAACGGACCACGCTGGTGCAGGCCGCCATGAGACCCAGGAGGCGAGGAAGTCCCGGCAGGGCGCATTGCCCAACCAGAAATGATCGGGCAAAGGAGGAAAGAACCTCGCCCTGTCCGCCGGAGCCGCGCTTGGCTCAAGAGAGTCGAGCTCGCCTGATGAATAGAATCACCTGCTTCGCTCGAGTTCCGACTTGGCCTCGTTGATAAGGAGGCCCAGTTGAGAGCAGACCTGAGGGCCAGATTTCTGACCACTCTGCCTCCTTCCTGGAGGGAGCTGCTATCAGCCAGTCGTCCAGGTAAGGGTACACCGACCCTCGGCCAAGAGGGAATGCTGTCACCACTGCCATGCATTTGGTGAAGACCCTGGAGCTGGAGACAAGCCAAGGGCATGGCTTGAATCAAGAGGGATCCTTCCGGCCTGAAGCGAAGGAATCTCTGTGAGACGGACGGATAGGACGTGAAAAACGCTGCCCTGCAAGTCCAGAGAGCAGAACCACACGCCGCTGCTCCAAGGATGGTATTATCTGAGCCAGAGTGACCATCCTGAAGGTTCGAGACCTTAGGAACTTGTTTAGGCCGGTAGGTCGAGAATGGGGCGCCAGCCCCCGTCCGCTTGGAACCAGGAAGTACCTGGACACAAACCCTGGGTCTGAAGGAGGGTCCACCACCTCTTATCACCTCCTTCTGGAGGAGGAGAGGATGTCGGCTCGACGAGCCGCCAGTGAGGCTGGGATCCAAGCCCCCGAGGGGCGACGGCCTGAAGGGTGGTGCCTGCTCGAATTCCAGAGGCAGGCCTCTTCCCACCACCTCCAAGACCCACCTGTCCGTGGAAACAGCGGACCAGGCGGAACGGAACTGCGGAGCCGCCTCACGGGGACCCAGGGATAAGGTGACGGAATGGGGCGACACCCCAGCCCATCACTGGGCAGGCTTGGAGGAGGGACCGCCGAGGGACCTCCTGGGCCTTTCCTCCCTGCCTCCTGTTAGAGGAAGCCGGCGTTGGGTTTGGGATGCCAAGGCCGAGCTGCTGGCCCTGACGTTGCTGGGCCGGGCGCCGGGGCACAGAAGGACGAAAGGGCTTAGGCTGTGGTTTGCGGCCTTGTCCTTCTGAGCGGAAGAGACCGAGTCCAAGGTAGCATTGACCTCTCGATCCTCTGCAGGTGACCTTCCACCCCAGGGTCAAGAGGTCAGTCCCCAAAAGGGACATCCGCCAACTTGTGCTGGGTATCCAGGTAAAGGTGGATATCCTCAGCCAAGCCCGCCGACGATAGCCACTCGCGCCGCCACCGATCTGGCACATGAGTCCCTATATCCAAAGCAGTCTGGAGCTGCTGTTTGGCCACTGCCCTGCCCTGGTCCCGCACCTGCTTAACCGTAGTCTGCAGATCGGCGGGAGATGAGGGATGACCTCATCCAGGAGCCCAACAGGGCATGAGAGAAATGTGCCATGAGGACGGCCGAACTGGCCTGACGAAGGCCGAGAGGACGAGCATAGACTTTTCGCCCGACATAGTCCAATTCTTGACCTTGTCAGGAGGTTTGTCCACATCCCTGGCGCAGCCGGCGCTACCGAAAACGCTGTCGGTAACCAACCCTCAGCAGAGGGGTGTTCAAAACCGGACAAGGAACCGAGGGACCGTGATACTTCCTGGCCATCCTGGCCAGGCGAGGGCAGGAAGCAGGGCGCTGCCAAAGCTCCAGTGCCGACCTACTATGGCCTCGCCACCGGAAAGGCCTCCGTCCAGAGAATCCCTCGTCCAGAATCTCCGTGAGGATACCCGGTCTGCTTGGAACGGGTTCGAGCTCCATCCCGGTGGACTCCGAGATGAGCCAAGTAGTCCTAGGAAGGACGACGGGCTATCGCCCATTGACTGACCTCCTGAAGACTCCAAGTCCAGTCGCTGGAGAAAAAGGAGGAATCATCTTCGACTCGGAAGAGTCCTCAAGAGCTGCCTCTGGCCTGAGCCACCCTTCACCTGCCGAGGTCGGTCGGGAGTGAGGGTAACTGACAGCCGATGGGTAGACCTCAGCCGACCGAGAATCCTTGGTCGGAGCCCCAATTGGTGGCTGTGGAGGCGGAGGTTCCACCGAATCGGTGGAGCAGCTGGTTTTGGCCGAACAACCGCCTGGGTATAGGCTCGGATAAGTCGAGGGGTTGTGTCGGCTGCCCGTGACAGTTACTTAATGGCCGGGAAGGCGACGGGTCGGCTTATTCTCGCCAGGAGGAGCTGTTGCAACATAAGGCCTCGCATCACCGACGTAATTTACGCCGAGGCTTCCTCATCCGAGGAGGAGGACGAGGACGAGCGGCGACGCCGCCATCGGTGCCGAGACGAGACCGCCATGACGGTGGGATCGGCTGGACCGCGAAGAGGTCCGAGACCGAGACCGAGTCCCGGAATTTCCGAGGTCGGTGCGGGAGGTGTCGGCCGGAACCGCACTCCTTCGCTCGGATGGTCCATCCGAGGCTCCGGAACCGAGGCACAGGCGAGCCCACGGATCTCAACTCCTCCGGGGAACCGGAGAGGGGAATTCGCCGCTAAAGGCGACAGCCTGTCAATGGGTCGAGAAAAATCTCGACTTCATCGGTGGGAGTCTCGGTCAACTGACCTGACGGGGACACCGTGAGGCCAGTGGCCGAAGCCGACCGGCCGACGGTCGACGCCCGGGAGAGGGACCTTCCGCCTCCCAAGAGCGCCGACGGAGGGACTTACCTCTGTCCTCTTTTTGGACCGAGAATAAGGTCCAGCGAACGAGGCCCTTCTCCTTTAGTGGAGAGGGACAGACAAAGCTCCTAAAAGAAGCCGTAAGAAGAGCCCAGAGAGAGCGGATAAATGCCGCGCCGAGGAGATATGGCCCGCGCCGCCCTCTTCGAGGGCGACCATCCGCCGAGCTGATCCGCCGAAACCTACGCGACACCGCCAACCGGGCCTCCTTGACTTCACCGAGGGAACGCTTCGGACGGCCCAGATGCAATCGGGCAGCTCGGTCTTCGAGGACAAGGCCGAGAAGGATGAGCACAGGTCGCAAGCCGCGGTCGTGCTCAAGGCCTAAGCAGTAGACACACGTGAGTGTGGATCCGTCCGAGACATCTTCTGCCCGCATGGGCATCTCCGAAATCCGGGAGTCGATTTGTCCATCGCAGCCGCGAGGGATAGAAGACTGAAGTCTTTTGCAAAATTTTATTTTTAAATCCGCAAACGGAGGAATAGGAACCAGTCTCAAACGCAGAGCGTTAAGGAGGGAACCTGAGCTTCCAAGCGGTAAGGAAGATCTGGCGTCATGGGGCGGAGCCGAGAGTTATACCACCCGGGTGGGTGGGAGGAGCAAGCTTGAAGACCTTCCGGCAAGATTTAAAGCGGCAAGGATACCTGCCAATGAGTGTGGATGAACAACATATCCATGTCCCTAGAACTACTGTTACAGGTGACTAATCTGTTCTTCTAGGATCGTGGATATGTTGTTCATCCACACTGTTTGGCAGACTCCTAGCAGTTCTCTGGGGAGGAGGGAGGCAAGACACACACACCCTACTTAGGGAACAGAGATTGGAGAACTGAGGTTCCAAAACCAGCATACTGGCGTGACCCAAGGTCGATGTAGTAGTGGGTAATGAAGGTGTCGACTGACTTCCAGGTAGCAGCCCGACAGATTTCCTGGATAGGGATGTCTCTGGAAGCAACCACCGATGCAACAGTATGGTGGGTAGAATGAGCTCTTATCCCTCTGGGAGGCTCCTTGCCCACCAACTCATAGCACAGACCTATGCACAATGTGATCCATCTTGCAATGGTCTGTTTGGCTGTAGGTCTGCCAGAAGCGGCTTCAGCATAGGTGACAAGCAGCTGGCGAACCTCTCCATGAATTTCCGCCGTTCTCTCCTTGTAATAGGAGAGAGCACGTCTCAGGTCCAAAGTATGGAGCCTGTACTCAGCCTCCGAGGTGTAATTAGGGTAGTATACCGGCAGAGTCAACACCTGGTTAAGGTGAAACTCTGACACCACCTTCAGAAGGAATTTCAGGTGGGGGTGCAGGGCAACTTTGTCCCTGTGGAAGACCAGATAAGGGGAGTCCACCAAAAGCACCTGGAGCTCCCCTGTCCTTCTGGCAAATGTGATAGCCACCAGGAAGGCTGTCTTCCACGACAAGTGTGACAGCTCACACTTGTGCACTGGTTTGAATGGCTTGCCCATGAGCTTCGCCAATACCAGCAGTAGATCCCACGGAGGTGGAGGTTCACGCACCGGAGGGGATACGTGATCCAGGCCTTTGAAAAAGCACCCGACCACTGTCTCCTGCGCCACTGTCGGCTGACCGGCCCGCACCTGGCAAGCAGAAATGGCTGCCAGGTGCACCCTAAGGGTCGATGACCGCAGACCCCTTTTGGAGAGAGACCAAAGGTAGTCAAGAATGTTAGCTACAGAACAGGGTAAGGGGTCCAGACCCTTACCCTGACACCAAATGGAAAACCTTTTCCATTTGAAGGCATAACATTTCCTGGTTGACTTCTTTTCTAGATGCCTCCACCACGGTGTAGACATCTTCAGAAAGACCCAAAGCCTGGAACTCTAGCCGCTCAGGAACCAGGCTGTGAGGTGCAGGGATCGAAGGTTCGGATGGAAGACCTTCCCCTGGTTCAGAGATATCAGGTCCACGCGTGTACAAAGTCGCTCAGGTGCCCTGCAGCTGAGGCTGAGGAGATCTGGATACCAGAACTGGCGTGGCCAGTCTGGGCTACCAGAATCACATTCGCCTTGTCCCTTCTTACCTGAGTAACACCTTGTGGATCAAGGGAAATGGAGGGAAGGCATAGAGGAGGCCTGGGATCCACGGCCTCAAGAAGGCATCCTCCTGAAGCGAGCCCTGCTGAGGATAGCGGGCATGAAAGAGCCTCAGCTTGGTGTTTTCTCTGGGGGCAAACGGGTCCACCATCGGTTTGCCCAATAGGAGAACAAGCTGTAAGCTACCTCTTGATGGACAGACCACTCGTGGGATGTCTGGCTTAAGCGGCTGAGAGCATCCGCCAGCTGGTTTGAGGCGCCTGCCACATGGATGGCTAGGAGATCTGCCTCCAACCGGCCTATGAGGGTCCAGATGCAGAGCATCTCCTTGCATAGCAGATGGGAGTGTGTGCTGCCCTGTTTGTTGAGGTAGTATATGGTCGTGATATTGTCCATCTGGACTTGAACCACTTGACCCCGGAGCTGAGGAGTGAAAGCTGACAGTGCCAGTCTGACTGCTCTGAGCTCCAACAGGTTGATGTGGCACCGGGACTCCTCAGGGGTCCAGAACCCATGGGCCCTGTTGTCCCCCATGTGGGCTCCCCAGCCCATGAGAGAGGCATCGGTCATAAGGACGACCATTGGCTTGGGGCGTACAAAGGGGATCCCTTCCTGCAACCGGTCTGGGGCCGTCCATCATTGGGGAGCGTCCCACATCTTCTGGGTTACAATGATCAGCTGATCGAATTGACCGTATCACTGAGTCCACTGGGCGGCCAGCTCCCATTGGAGGGGGCGCATATGCAACCGGGCCCAACACACCACTGAGTTGCACACTGCCATGTAACCCAGAAGGCGCAGAAAGTTCCGGGCAGGGCGCAAGTGCCCAACCAGAGATGATTGGGCAAAGGAGGAGAGAACCTCTGCCCTGTCTGCCGGGGGTCAAGCTCTGGCTTGAAAAGAGTCGAGCTCTGCACAAATGAAGCCCATCACCTGGGAAGGCACGAGTTCTGACTTGGCCTCATTGATCAGGAGGCCGAGTTGGGAGCAGGTCTGCAGGGCCAGATATTTAAATCAATAATAACAAAAGCAGGGAGTCCAAATGCATTCTTCTGCATGAAAAAGACACTTGACAGGTGTAAAACTTCTTCTTCTTTAATATAATTTCAGCCCCCTACGTTTTGCTCCTATGAGCTTGTTCACCGGATTTTTTTCAATCTGTTTTAAAACAGAACACAAATTTAAACTCTATAATCCTTCAATTTTCTAAATTCCATAAATAAATATCTATAATTATGTTTATCAATTGATTTATAAACCGTTTATCTACCTAAGTCCTTCTTAAAATGTGCGTTTACTTCAAAGGCTCCAAAAAACTTTTATGCTCTTCCAATGGAAGTAAAATAAACCGCATTTACTATGCACAAAAACTCTTCAACGATGTGAATGTTGCGTTTACTCAAAATGGCTTAAAGCCCTTAATCTTTGTGATTTTTGCTAAGCGTTACGCGTGGCAACACTCTCGTACCGCGAGAGTTACAAGGAGTGATACGTCACTCCCGCTGGAAATCCAAGCATGCTCGAGAGGTCTGGCAGCCAGAGGGAACACTTCAGCGTTTGGAAATGCCATTACTGACTTCAGGTCTTTGTGAACTAATTTTGTACCTGATATGCGTGCTGTCTGTAAAATATTGGCAAACGAGTTGTTAAGGAGTATGCACGACTCTGTTTGAGACCTGTTTAGGTAAGAAGTCAGTAACGCTTAGCAAAAATCACAAAGATTAAGGGCTTTAAGCCGTTTTGAGTAAACGCATACATTTGTCCTTTTTAGAGCCTAAATTAGGGATGTGGCAGCTTCGTTTTGGCAAGATAGTCATTTAAAGTATAAGAGAAAAGTTCCCAAGGTATGCAAGTCATGGAGGTTTCAAGTTTAATACTGTTATTAACAATCGCAACATTCACATTGTTTAAGCATTTTTGTGCATAGTAAATGTGGTTTATTTTACTTCCACAGGAAGAGCATAAAAGTTTTTGGGAGCCTTTGAAGCAAATGCACATTTCAAGAAGGATTTAGGTAGATAAACGGTTTATAAATCAATTGATAAACATAATTATAGATATTTATTTATGGAATTTAGAAAATTGAAGGATTATAAAGTTTAAATTTGTGTTCGGTTTTAAAACAGGTTGAAAAAAACCCCATGAACAAGCTCATAGGAGCTAAACGTAGGGGAGCTAAAATTATATTAAAGAAGAAGAAATTTTATACCTGTCAAGTGTCTTTTTCAAGCAGAAGAATGCTTTTGGACTCCCTGCTTCTGTTATTATTGATTTAAATATCTGGCACCTTCAAGGGAGATATATTAAGTGTATCACCATTACCCAAATTGTGCTTTGTTCCTGGAGGGCCAGATCCCTGGACCTCTCCACCTCCTGTTGGGTGGAACCTGCCAGGAGCCAATCGTTGAGGTAGGGGTAAATTCTGACCCCCCCCCCGACGCTGGAGATGGGCCGCCACCACTGCAATGCATTTGATGAAGATCCGTGGGGCCGATGACAGGCTGAGCGGCATGGCTTGGGACTCATACAGGGTCCCTTCGACCCTGAAACGGAGTAACCGCTGATGGGCCGGATGGATTGGGACGTGAAAGAACGCATCCTGCAGATCCAGTGAACAGAACCACATGTTTCGCTCCAAGGATGGTATGATCTGGGACAGAGTGACCATCCGAAAGGTGTGTGACCTGAGAAACTGATTCAGGTCGTGGAGATCTAGAATGGGGCACCAGCCTCCCATTCACTTGGGCACCAGGAAGTACCTGGAGACAAAGCCTGGGTCTGCAGACGGATCCACCACAAGAGCTACTGCCTCCTTGAGGAGGAGTTGAGCAATGTCGTCTCGAAGAGCCGACTGGGTGCAAGCTGAAATCCATTCTTCCCGAGGGGCACGGATTCGGCTAGGAGGGTACTGCTTGAATTCCAGAGGTAGTCCCTGACCAACCACTTCGAGAACCCGCCTGTCCGTAGTGATAGCAGACCAGGGGAAAGAAAGTGGCGGAGCCAGCCCCCCACGTGAAGACCCAGAACTGGCATGATGGAGATAAGGGTGGCAACCCCCACCCCATCACTGGGCAGGCTTGGAGGAGGCTCCAGGACCTAAGCCTCAGCCTCCTTTGGGGGCCTGTTGGGGTACAGGCTTTGGCCGAGGGCACCAAGCTTCAGCCTGCTGCTGATGCTGATGCTGCTGTCTTCCCTGATAGGAGGACTGCTGAACCGCAGGGGAAGAGTGCCGAAAGGGATTCTTCTTTTTCTTCTGCTGGTTCTTGCCCGAAGAACTCTTGGCAGAAGTGGCGTCCAAGGTAGCACTGGACTGCTCTATGCGCTGTAGGTGACCGGCCACCCCTGAGCCAAACAAGTCGGTCCCAAGGAAAGGTACATCAGCTAACTTGTGCTGAGTATCCGCCGGAAAGGAGGAGAGCCTCAGCCAAACCCTGCGGCGAGAGACAACTACGGCAGCCACTGAGAGGGCACAAGAATCCCCAATGTCCAGAGCCGTCTGGGGCTGCTGTTTGGCAACAGCACGGCCCTGATCCCAGACCTGCTTAACCATGGTCTGCATGTCCGTGGGGAGATGTGGGAGGACTTCATCCAATGACCCGAGAAGGGCATGACAGCAGTGTGCCATGATGATGGCCAAACTTGTCTGATGAAGGCCCAAGGAGGAAGCCGCATAGACTTTCCGCGCCGAATGGTCCAAAAGCTTGGACTCTTTATTGGGGGGGGGGGTCGGTCAGTGTCAGCAGAACTGCCAGTATGCCTGAACACAGAGGCAGTCACCAGGCTCTCAGCCGAAGGGTGCTCTGTGAACCCCGCAAGGGACCCCATGGGCACCACATACTTGCGGGCAGATGGTGCTGGACATGAGGCAAGGCGCTGCCACAGTTCGAGTGCAGGACCAACAATGGCATCGGCTACAGGAAAGGCCTCCATCAGGGTATGCCCTCTCTTGAGGATGTCCGTGAGAGGGTACTCCGCCTTTTTCTGGATGGGCTCAAGGGGCATCTCTGTAGAATCAGAGATCAGACGGAGAATCCCTTGGAAGGAGGAAGAACCTTCCTCCATCCCTGTCCCAACGGACAACTCATCATCCCCAGGATGAGAGTGGAGCCTGGTGACATCCGAGTCCGAAGAGTTGGGGTACAGCAGCCTGCTGCCCAAATCACCCTCAACCCGCCGAGGGCTGTCTGGGGTGACCATGACCGACAGACGTCGGGGAAGCCTGGTATCTGGTTGGTCCTCTTTAAAAGGAGCCCCTTCCACAGGCTGCTTCAGCGATGGCTCCACCACTGTTGGTGGAAAGACTGGAATAGGCCAAACCGGAGAACGGCTGGCCCAGCGGGCAGGGGAACCAAAGGCTTTGGTTCCAAGGGGGTTGGCTTCGGCCTGGGAGGCGAGAGCCAAGTAATGGCCGGGGTAGGCAGCGGAGCCGGCTTCTGTCCCGACAAAATCAGCTGTTGCCACACAAGATCCTTGTAATGCCGAAAGAGTTTCCATCGGAGCCTCTTGTCATCCGAGGAGGACGAGGACGACCTGTGGCGTTGCCTCTTTTTGGAGTGCTTGTGGCTCTTCCTTGGCCGATCGGCCGAGGGGGTTCTAGACCTCGACCGAGATCGGGATGGCCGACTCGGTCGCTTGGGAGACACCAGAGGGATCAGCGAAACCTGAGGGTCTGGAACCGGGACCTTGATGCGGACCCCAGCGGGCTGGGTCTCCTCACCGGGGAACAGAACGACCGGAGTCCTCTCCAAGGGGTGTCAGCCACAGCCAGCGACAGTGGGTCGATTGGATCAAGAACAATCTCGACCTCATCGGTCGTCTGGCCAGACGGAAGGTCTGTGAAGCCTGTGGCCGATGAAGCGATGCATGCTTCTGGGACTGAGACCTCTCTCGGTCCCAAGAGCGCCTTCGCCGAGACGAAGATGAGCTAGGTTCCTTGTCTCTCTTACAAGATTGGGAGGAGTGTGAGCCCACGGGTGCCTCACCCCGGGTTGGGAGAGACTGGCACAACCCCTTGAAGGAACGTATAAAGGTGGAGCCCAGGTTGAGTGGAATGAAAAAGCTTTGATTAGCTGCAGTGAGGGCGGCTTCTTCTTCGAACGCCTTCATGCGTTCCAGCTGCTTGGCGGAACCCGCGGCCAGTGGAAACTGCCCACCTAGCCTCCTTGGACTTCACCAGAGGATTCTTTTTCTCCAGTCTCCCCAACTTTAAACGTGCCAGGCAGTTGTCCAGGACTATGGGATGGAAGGCCAAGTAATAGCTGCAGGACGAGATGTCATGGCTGACACCTAGGCAGTAGACGCACGTGAGGTGGGGGATCAGTGCACGAAATCTTCTGGCCGCAAGGGCACCGGCGAAATCCTGGAGAAGATTTCTCTTCCATGATCGAGGGTGCAAAAGCACGATCGCTAACTCAAATGAGTTTTAATTTCGGTAAAACTGAAGTTTTGAAGGCCAGGGCCTATGAAATGCGAGAGCACGAGGGATGCAACCTGTATCTTCCAGCGGAAAGGAAGATCTGACGTCACGGGGCAGAGCCGAGGTATATACCACCCGGGTGGGTGGGAAGAGCCAGCTTGAAAACTTCCAGCAAGATTTAAAGGGAAAAGGTACATGCCAAACAGTGTGGATGAACAACATATCTACGATACCAGAAAGCTGATTCTTGACTAAACCTTTTTACCAGGTCCTGGAAGGGGAGAAAGGGATTAGGGATTGTTAAAACTTAGTAAGGGATCAGACTAGAAGAAACATTACTATGGTGAGTAATTTTTAGTTCAAACCACAGGAATCCCTCACTTAAGTTTAACAAGTGCAGATTCCATAGCAGTACCTTGGGAGGCTGGGTACAGAACCTATTTAGGAAAAAGATTCTGCAAAACAGCAGTGCCAAAACTGGCATCCTTTCTGAACTGTATGTCCAGACAGCAGTGTTTTGTGAAAGTGTGTACTGTTTTCCAGGTAGTTGCTTTACAAATTTCTTGCAGGAGGATACCCCTTGATGCTGTCACAGAAGCAGAGGTGCCTCTTACAGACTGTGCCCCGAGTCCTCTGGGTGGCAGTTTACCAACTTTGTCATAACAGAACTGTATGCAGGAGACTATCTAGCAAGAAATAGTTCTCTAGGATGTTGGTTTGCCTTTCCCCACTTCACCACAGGTAACAAACAGCTGAGTGCTACTGGACCTGATGTCCTTTTTGTGGTCCAAGTAGCAACTCAGTGCTCTATTCACATACAGACTGGAGTTTTGGCGCACCTGAGCTGGATTTTCCCATGAAGAAAACTGGAACACAAAATGATTGATTAGGATGGAATTTAAACACCACTTTTGGAAGGAATGTCCTGTTTGTCCTCAGGACTACCTTATCTCTGTGGAAGAATATTTAGTTAGATCTATGCAGAAGGTTTGTAGCTCGCTCACCTTCTTGCAGATGTCACTGCCACCAGAAAATCTGTTTTCCTGGTGGCACAGTTCAGTGCAGCAGTGGCCATGAGCTCGAAAGGGGCCTCCATCAGCTGGGCAATGCACACATTCAAATCCCAAGGAAGGACAGGGTTTCTCAGTGGAGGCTACAGGTGATTAAGGCCTTTAAAAAACATTTTATTTTTTCCCCTCCGACCTGTCTTTGCCATCCGATATGTAAGATGACACTACTGCTAAATGAACCGTCAGGGTTGACGGCCTTAAGCCCAAAGACTGGAGGTGGACTAGGTAGTCTAGAATTGTAGACAGGCCTGCCTGGAGAGGGTTGATCTGTCTACTCTAGGAGAACACCAGAAGAAAAAATTGCTCTCCATAGTAATGTTGTTTCTTCTAAAGGAGTCTTGCTATATTATGACATATGCAGTATAACCCCAGGTTAGAACTGCTCCGGAGGTGAAAGAGTTAACTTCCATGCAGAGCATGGAATCTTGAGCGCGAGCTCGGTTGAACACTCTGTCTGTTGAAGCTCAAACTTAAACTGTCAGATCTTTACAAGCAAAACTCACTAAGGTTCTGTGTGGAAGCCGTAAACCTACACTAGCCATTGGCTACTAACTACAAAAACACCTTTTTGATCTTGATCCCAAAACAAAGACTCAAGTCGGGGGATTCAAGAAGAATCTTAAGCATAACACCTAAACACCCTAGAAGGGTGAAATAAAGTGGGCATCAAAGAAGTGCCAACATTGCATTGCCCACCCACCTCCCAAAAACAGAGGTTCTGAGAGGGGCAGGCTGGGGGGGGTCATAATATAGCAAGACTCCATTAAAAGAAACAACATTACTAAGGTGAGTAATTTTTTTCTTCAAACAACATGAAGTCTTGCTATATTATGACATATGCAGACTACACAGCAGTACCTCCATGGAGGAGGGACAGAACCTACTTGGGAAATAGGCTCGAAGCAAGCTGTAAAAATTGAGCATCACTCCTAGCCTGGATATCCAAGGAGTAATGCTTAGTAAAAGTGTGAACTGTTTTCCAGGTAGCTGCTTGACATATCTCTAGGATAGGAATGTCCCTGGCAGCAGCCAGAGACGCAGCTGTACCTCTGGTAGAGTGAGCCCTCAGGCCTGAGGGAGGAACCTTACCCAGTTGTTCATAGCAAATTGGATACAAGAGACAATCCACCTGGCAATGGATCTTTTAGTGGCAGGTTTCCCTTTACCAACCTCACCATAAGTGAGGAACAATTGGAGGATTCAACCTGAGACCCTTGGTACGTTCTATATAGTAACTAAGGGCTCTTTTGACATCTAAACTGTGCAATCTCCTCTCACCAGAGGAGGAATGGTCAGTGAAGTACACAGGAAGGGAAATGGATTGATTAAGGTGAAAGTCTGAAACCACCTTAGGCAAAAACTTCCTGTTGGTCCTGAGGACTACCTTATCTCTATGAAAGGAGATAAAATCAGGCTCCACTGACAAGGCTTGTAGCCCACTTATGCGCCTGGCAAAGGTGATGGCTACCAGAAACACAGTTTTCCAAGTCAATACTTCAGCTCTGCTGAAGACAATGGCTCAGAAGGGGTTGATAAGCTGAGCGATGCAAATATTAAGATCCCAAGCAGGCTGGATCCCTGAACGGGGATTGTGTGAAGCAACCCTTTAAAAACTTGGAGAACACAAGGTGAGCTGATAAAGAAGAGGGCTTACCTGCTGACAAGAAGACAGACACAGCTGCCAAGTGCACCTTTAGGGTAGCTGGCTTCAGCCCCAAGGAATTCAAATGCACCAAATAATCCAGGATCATGGGCACACCAGCAGATTCTGGGGAAATATGTTCACCAGCACACCATATGGAAAATCTCTTCCATTTTGAATTATAGGTAGCTCTGGTGGAAGGCTTCCTAGAGGCCTTCAAGATATCCAATACACCTTGAGAAAGGTGTAGGTCAGTAAACTCTAACTCTTCAAGAGCCAAGCCTTGAGATTGAGAGATTTGAGGTTCAGATACCAAACTCTCCCCTGGGCACAGGTTAACAGGTTGTGATTCCTGGGAAGGCATAGGGGAGGGTGGACTGCTAAGGACATGAGAAGTGGGTACCAGGGCTGCCTGGCCCAATCTGGAGCGATCAGGATCATCTTGTAGGATCGAGATCTGATTCTGACTAGCACTTTGAAAAGAAGGGGGGAAAGCATAGAGAAACTTCCCTTCCCAACTGAGAAGGAAGACATCCAGAGGGACTGAGCCCAACACTGGGGACCTGCAACAAAAAAGGAGAAGTTGGTGATTGTCTGGGGCTGCAAAGAGATCTATTTGCAGAGTGCCCCATCTGGCAAATATTACCTCAGTACTAAGGGATCCAGTGCCCATTCGTGATGGCCCTGGGAAATCCTGCTGAGAGTCCGCTAGACATTGTCCTTGCCTGGGAGGTGAACTGCCATAAGGGAGGCGGCCCAGAGAATATGCCAGAGACCACAACTTATTGCTTCGGCAGCACAAGGTCAGAGACCGAAAGTGCCCCTTGCTTGTTGATGTACCACATTGTAGTGGCATTGTCTGTCCTGACCTGAACTACCTTGTTCTGGACAGCTGTGGAGAAAACCTGAAGTGCTAGAAAACTGCCCTGAGCTCCAGCAAATTGATGTGGAGCAGAGATTCCTGAGGGGACCACAGCCCTTGGGTGGAAAGGTCGCCCATGTGAGCTCCCCACCCCAAGAGGGATGCATCTGTAGTAAGTGTCAAGGAATGAGACTGGGGAGTGAAGGGAACCCCCTGTCTCAGATTGTTCTGATCCTGCCACCACTGGAGGGCCTGGATCAGGTTCGAGTCACCGGAATCAAATTGGTTAGGGGAGCCGTCCTTTGAGACCAAAAGGCTCTCAAATGGAACTGAATGTCCCTCATCTGAAATCTCGCGCCCTGCACTACTGCTGTAGAAGCAGCCATGTGCCCAGGGAGCTGTAGAAAATGCCTTGCTGGTCGAGAGACCTACAGGGTTAAAGAGGAGGCCAGAGACACCAGGGTCTTGCAGAGGAAGGAAGGCTCTGGCTTCTTTTGTGTTCAGTTCTGTGCCTATAGAAGTGAGAAGCTGGACAGGCTCCTGAACTGACTTTGGAAAATTGAGAAAGAAACCTAGAGATGTAAGCAGGTGCTGGGTTACTTGTAAATGAAGTTTGACCTGTTCAGGAGACTGGTCTACAATGAGCCAGTCGTCCAGATAAGGAAAGATGGCAATCTTTTGCCTTCTTAAATGAGCAACTGCTACTGCCAGGCATTTTGTGAACACCCCTGGAGCCGAGGAGAGGCCGAAGGGCATCGCTCTGAACTGGTAATGGCCTGAGGGCAGTTCGAATCTGAGGTACTTTCGATGGGAGCTTCTGATGAGAACATGGAAGTAGGCATCCTTGAGGTCCAGGGAGACTAGCCAGTCCCCTGGCCTTAGAGAGGTAAAATAATCCCCAGGGTCACTATTTTGAACTTTGGTTTTAAAAGGCGTTGTTTAGATACCTGAGATCCAGAATGGGGCCATTCTCCTGTCTTTTTGGGTAGGGAAGTACCCAGAGTACAACCCTTGCCCTGGTGTATGGGTAGAGCTCCTTCCACGGCTCTGGAGAGCCAGGAGGGTGAAACTTCTGCTTCCAGGGCAAGTGCCTCTAATGGGTTGTAGGTGGAAAAGATCTGGCTCTCATCTTCGGAAATTTTTGAAGCTGAGAACCAGTCCCTGGCTTACTACTTCCAGGACCCACTTGTCCGATGTTAAAGACTTCCAGTCCTGGACAAAGTAAGCCAGCCTGCCCTCACCGGTAGTGGAGAATCGGCCCTGGCTACCCCATCAGGGAGCCTGTTTTGCAGGGCTTTGGGTTGAGGGGGAAGCAGGCTTACTAGAGCCCCTTCTGCCCTTCCTCTAAAGAACCCCTCTGGGCATATGCGAAGAGGAGGCCTGGGCTTGGTAAACAGCCTATGAAAAGGCCTGCCCTGCCCCTGACATGCTGCCTTTGAGGAGTGACTTGCCTTTCTTTGGCCTGTGCACTCCTATAGGTGGTCCTATACTCATCCATTTTCTTCATATAATTCTCTGTCTGCTCCCCAAACAGAGAATTTCCACAACAGGAAAATCCATAGCCTTAGACTGGGTATCCTGTGACAGGGCAGTACATCTGAGCCAGGCCATTCTGCGAAGAGACACAGATGTAGCCATAACTCTAGATGAAACATCATTAGTCTCTACAGCAGCATGAAAATGCACCTTGGATGCCTCAATACCGTCCACAGCCACCTGCTCCAGCTCCCTGGCAAGCTGTTCAGGGGCCTGTTTTGCTAGGGCCAGGACAGTATCCCACCTGGATGTCTGGTACCTGGCTCGTAAGCCATATAATTTGCCTGTCTGAGTCCCAAAGATGCTGCCATGTACTGCTTTTTGCCATGGCATCCATCCTCCTGGAATCCTTTTCAGGAGGGTGAGAGGCTGAGGAATATTAGCCTTGTCACAGGCTGCAGCCTGCACTACCCCACATGGCTGCACTGCTGAGATAGGAACTCTGTATCAGAGCCTGATAAAGCATACCTCTTGTCCATCCTTTTATCCACAGGGAGGATAGAATGAGGAGTTTTCAGAATTTTACTGTCTGTTTCCTAAAAGATTTATGCAAGGAATAGACAGTCTCCTAGACTCTGGAATATCCATCATTTCCATAAAATCAGGCTCTTCTTGATCATCAACAGCTTCTCAACAGGGAGTTGCAGAGTGTCAGCAACTTTCTTGTAAAACAAAAATGAGAAGGTGACTCGATAGCCTGGGAGGGATACTCCTGAGGGTCTGTCTGGGAGATGTCCGTTCAATGGGCACATCCAGACTGTCAAAATCATACTCACTCTCCTCGCACTCTCCTCCCTTCCCTGGTTCATAAAAATCTTCAAAATCATAATCTTGAACCGAGGAACCTGACCGAACCGGGCGCTTGCCCAATGGTGTCAGTTCGACGGAGAACTGGGGAAAGAGACTGGACAATTTGGATAGCTTTGGCTATTTCCTCAGCGGTTGGAGAAAGAACTTTTGGCCCCAAACTAGCTGACCTTCTAGCCCTTTTAGTTGGAACGGCCCTCAGAGCTGGCTCTTCGTTGCCCAAGGAAGCATCGCCCTGGTCAGAAGGCATTCTCAGGTTCGGTTGGAACCGAACCGGGCTGTCCATCCGGTCAGCGGACTTTTTGGCTCCCTTTCCCTGAGCCTACCAACTCTTTTTTTCCACGGTGGTAGCTGGAAAATTCTTACAGATCTGGCAGTCTGCATTGAGGTGGTCAAACCCCAGACAATATACACAAATGGTGTGTGGGTCAGCCTTGGCAAAGGCTTCCCCACAGAGGCCACAGTGCTGAAACCCAGTGGGTCCGGTTTTTCTTTTGGGTTTCTCAGACATAGTGCCAGCCTAACCAAAACTTGCCCGTTAATGGCAATCCACCAAGCAAGACTCTCTTATCGGTTCCCAACCGTGTCACAGGTCGTGGAAAAAAACGTAATAAAAATCCGTTTTTTTTAGAACCGATAAGAACGGGAACCGCACTCTAAAGGGCTAGAAAGTAATTTTTAAACCCCTCTGATCGGTTCAAACTGAACCAAAAAAGACGTCTACAAGTTCCACACAGAAGAAAAAATAATAAATAAGCCTATCTATTACTTACAATACCACAGACAGAGCTTGAACCAACGATTGCGGTTAAATTTCGGTAAAATAAACTGAGAATTACACTTTAAAACTGACAAACAAACCAAGCAGCAGGAGGAATCTCCAGAGCGACTGTTCAGTGAGGCGGAGTAAAGAATCTGACAGTTTAAGTTTGAGCTTCAACAGACGGAGTGTTCAACTGAGCTCGCGCTCAAGATTCCATGCTCTGCATGGAAGTTAACTCTTTCACCTCCGGAGCAGTTCTAACCTGGGGTTATACTGCATATGTCATAATATAGCAAGACTCCATGTTGTTTGAAGAATATCTTCCATTCTTAAGTACAAGTTTTCCTTATTACTGGTTTCCTAGAAACCTTCAGCACTTACAGTACTTGTACAGAAGATTTAGCCCAGAGAACTCTAGATCTTCAAGAACCATGCTCTGAGGCATAGAGTTCTCAGATCTGAGAATGTTATCCTGCCCTGGGTCAGTGTCAACAGACTGTATCTCAGAGGCAGGTTGACTGGCAGTCTGTTGGAGAGGGACAAGACCATGGAATTACCAGGTCTGCGTGGCCCAGTCTGTAGCTATGAGGATAACTGTAGCAGACTCCCGTCTCAGTTTTCTCAGAACTCTCAGTAAAAGTACGAATGGAGGGAAGGCAAAGAGAAACTTCCCAGACCAGCCGAGGACCACAGTATCATCTGGGACTGAGCCCACTGCTGGGGGTCTGCAACAAAAGAGTGGGAGCTGGTTATTCTCCCAGGAGGCAAAGAGATCTATTTCTGGTATGACCCACCGTCTGAACACTGATGCCATCACCTGCTGGTTCAGGGTCCATTCATGATTGCCCTGGCTGATCCTGCTCAAGGAGTCTGCCAACACACTGTCATTCCTTGGCAGGTGTACTGCGGATAGCTGAACTTCCAAGGAGTATGCCAGGTTCCAGATCTTTCATGGCTTCTGTGCACAATTTTGAAGATCTTGTTCCCTCTGTTTATGTAATACATTGTTATGGTGTTGCCTGTTCTAATTTGAACAGACTGACCCCGAATATGGGAGGAGAAAGCCTGCATTGCCAAGTAAACTGCCCTGAGTTCCAGGAGATTTTAAGTGCCTTAAAGTCTCTTTTGTGCTCCAGGTGCCACTCACAGTAAGGTACTCTAGGTGGGCACCCCATCCTAGGAGAGAAGTGTCTGTTGTGAGTATGGCTGTTGGGGATTGTTCGAGGAAAAGAATTTCCTCTCTGAGGTTGTCTTTCTGATTCCACCATTTCAGTGTCCTTAATAAAGTTTCTGTAACAAGCACCAGCTTGGGAAAAGGATCCCACCTCCGGGACCAATGGTCCCCTACATGATACTGAATGTCCCTCATTTGGAACCTGGCCTCTGGCACCACAGCAGTGGCTGAGGTCATGTGACCCAGTAACCGTAGAAAGTCCCCTTCGTGCCTTGACTGGCCTGTCTTGAAGGATTCTGCAGGCTGAAATCAGATTTGGTACCCTTGCCTGAGGAAGGAATGCCTTCCCCTACAGGGTATCTAGCTCTGCACTGATAAAGTCCAGAACTGAACTGGTTCTGTCTGCAACTTTTTTTTATATGTACTTTATGCTCCTCCAGCATGGACATACTCGAGCTTCCTTCAGCCCTGTCCCCTTGACTCCCAACACCCTTAACCTCCCCGAGACTTAGTCCTGGCAGTGGGGCAGATTGGGGTTGGCAGGCCGAGCATCACATATGCCTGCCCCATCACCATTTTCCACTGTTTCTTCTCCCAATTTCCCTTGCTGGGGTGCTCGTGCTGGCATGAGTGTATGAAGGCATGTGCATGCCACAGGTCCCCAGCACCTCCCATGTCTGCCGCTCCCAACTCATACTGCCACCAGGCCTCCTCCTTGTGGCAGTCATTCAGCAGAGCCAGCAGTCCACCCTCCCACAGAGAGGAGAGCAGCCCCTTGGACACTCAATGCTCTCCCCCCTGGCCAATCCCCGGTGACCAGTGCTCGTTTCCACATGGGTCGACAGCATGAGGCAAGGTGTGGCGTCCAGTGCCTCAACCCTCAGAACCACTGAGCCGGCCTGTTTGTGACTTTTGAGGGTTTATGAGGAAGCCTAGGCCTTCCACTGTATCCTGTGTCAGCGGTACAGAGGACTTTCCTTCCTGCTTCATTTTTTCTAAAACCAGCCAGTCATCCAGGTAGGGAAAACCACCACCCCTTTCCTTTCCAAATGTGCTGCCACCACAGCTAAGCACTTTGTGAATACTCTTGCAGCTGAGGTGAGGCCAAAGGAAAGGGCTGAGAACTGGTACTGGCAGCTCCCCAGCCTGAACCTGAGGTATTTTCTATGTCTTGAAGGTCTGACTGATAATGCGAAAGTAGGCATCTTTCAGATCTAGTGATTACAGCCAGTCTACTATTTGCAGAGATGGAATCACTGAGCCCAATGTTATCATCGTGAACTTTTCTTTCTTTAAATGTTAGTTTGGCTAGCTCAGGTCTAAAATGGGTCCCCACTTCCCATTTTTCTTATGGGTCAAGAAGTATCTGGAATAAAGTCCTTTGCCCCATTGTGATGCAGGCACTTTATCCACTACATTTGCTTGCAACAGTTTCTTCTCCTCCATCTCCAACAGAATTTGTTCAGCAGGGGTGCGAGGCTAGAAAATCTCTGGGTTCAGTAGTTTTGGAAATTTCCTGAACTGTAGGGACAGACTCTGGCTTACTATTTCCAGGACCCACTTGTCTGTGGTGACTTCTGTCCACTACTGGAAGTAGTAAGGCAGTCTTCCCCCCACTGGCAATGGATGGGTGACCTGGACAGACATGGCAGAGGTTTCACTTTGTCCGAGATTTGGGGGCTGGTGTTGCAACTGCATCCCTAGTGCCCCATCTACCCTGCCTCTACAGCAGCCTCTTTATGGAGGGTACTCATAGGAAACATAAGCATAAGGGTAATATCCCCCAACCCCCATCTCCCATTCAATAAGGCCTGTAGGAAGTGGAGGCCTTTTCTTTCCCAGTATTGCTCTTGTAGGAGGTTTTGTATTCTGTATTATACTCCACTTCAGTATCGACGTTGACTGTCAACAGCTGAGGATTGACAGGATGAAGAGATAAATGAGGAGGAGCCGATGACGTGAATCCCATCAATGGTGGCCATTCCGAGCCCAGCAATGAAGCAGGGACTGAGAACTGGAACATCGACTTTAATGTCAATGAAAGACCAACCATAGGTGTCGACAGCAACTGGGGATGCTAACACAGCTCTGACACAGTTTGCACAATGCCTGTGCATCAACGATGCCCAAAGGGATCAACGATGGCTGAGCCATCGATAGGTCAGTGCCCTATGGTAGAGTGGACAGCGAGTTCCCGAGTGGGACAGATAAGCCCCGACAGTTCCCTGACCTTGTTGTCTGTGAGACAGTTGGGGAGACAGGACCCACCGCCATAGCTGGGAAACCATTTTTTCAGTACAATTACCCTGTCTGACAGGTGAACGAGAACGATCTGGAGAAGCAACCTTATCCTTTTCAAAATGGCAGTGTTCTTCTGCCGATTATGGAGACTTCTTCGATGAGTCAACGAGTATCCACAGAGCAACTGTGAATTGGGAATAGAAGTGGTTGACGACAGTGAAGCCGCCTTTGCTGCAACCTGTTTCTCCATTTCTTAAATCTTCAGAAAAATGTCTAAAACCTTCTTGCAACATCTCCTGATTGCCTGATTAATGCTCTGGCAAACTGAGCAGGCTTTAATGTCATGGTATGTACTGAGAAAATGGATGCAAACAGAGAGGTTATTGTCTTTATAAATCTTAACGTCGCTGCAATGACAATAACAGAAAAACAACTTGTCTTTTGGCAGCAGCATAAAAGTAAGTTTTAAAATGACAAATTCAGGAGAGATGTTAGCAAGTACTTCATAGAAGTAGCAGTGGTACTGAATACTTGAAAACGTTTGATGGCATTCTTCAGCATGGGTGTACAACAGAAGAAAGAACTAAGGCATGCTGGAGACACCCACGTTATATAGGCACAGGTGAGGTGCATCGACCTGAATGGCCCCAGCCTGCAAAAAGTTCCAGGTGGTCCTAATGCCAACAGCTTACAGTTCCATGATATGGCTCAATGGAGGGAGAGATCCTTGAAGTCTATCTTTAACTTTCCATAGTGGCTTCCAGATCATTCATCTCAACATGGTCAGTTACCTTTGGCCTTCCCCCTACCTACTTAACCGACCCTTCTATCCCAGGGAGTACCCTATCTGCTGTTGCTGTTGGATGACACTGCACTACCCTCACCACCTGGTCTGCTCTAAAGACTACCATCTCAGTATCCTTAACAACTGAGTCCCCCAGTTTGAGTACTGTGCTCCCAGCTGTCCAATTCTGACTGCATCCCCCAACCCCCTTCATCAGGCTTTGTTGGTGCTGGTGTCCTAGTGGCAACATGATGCTTTCCCCTGACCAAGCAAGTAGCATGCACCACATCCCTCGGGGAGGAAAACTGGCTACTTGTTGCTATCCCAAAGCTTGTTCCCTCTCCTACAGCAGCAATCCTCTGTCCACCACCCTTGCCCACAACCTTTCAGTCCCTGACAGAGAGGAGCGGCAGTAGACATCCCTGGCATCTACTCTAACCTGCTCTGCAGCTGCTGTATTATGGTCAGTGCTGCAGCCAGTTCAGAGTGGAGTACTGCAAATCTATGGCAGACCAGACATCTCCCCCACAGAGTACCTTGGAGAAGTGTGGCTCCATAGGACATGCAAATGCAACTAACTGCCTCACCACAGCCTGCCTATGCCTGCTGCCCACGGCTACTCTTAGTCCCGTCTCTGAATCCCAACTACAATAAATCCTTTCCTGGGATGCTGGTCTTCTAAACAGGGTCCCACTGTCTTCTCAGGTTGTTCCATAGCAGTCCTAGAGATTAAACTAGTTGCTAGTGCAGCCCAGATAGGATATTGCTAGAGTATCCCAAATACCTTGCCTCAATCCTTAGTATAAACTACTACCCAGCTCTACCCTGACAAGTTTTTTTTTTTTTTTACTAAGGCTCTTCGCTAATGCTGCTCTGTTAATACAGCTTACTCTCTTAACAATCCCTAGAGTTTACACTTTACAAAGCCCTACCTCAGAAGAGTCTTTTTTCTCTGTTTGTCGCAGATAATTACATACAGACCCTAGTATAAGCCAGCATTCAATACAACATACATCAGCCAATGCAAAGTTGTATTACAGGATATATAACTCGATCAGCATGGTGTTGCGCGAACTGCACTGGCAGCCAGTACAGTGGTGGATCACCTTTAAAGTCGGTCTTCTGACTCACAAAGCCCTACATGGACTTGGCCCCGACTACCTGAAAGAGCTCCTGGTCCCTTACTGCCCTGGGCAATCACTCTGCTCAGCTGGTGAGGGGTTGCTAGAGATCCTGAGGGTGTCACTGAAATCTTCTGGGGCTTGTACATTTATGTACGTGGCCCCGACCCTCTGGAATTCTCTACCCCGCCAGATAAGGGGGTGCGCGACCGTGGATGAGTTCAAAAAGGCCCTAAAAACATATTTGTGGACCAAAGTATTTGGAGTCTGACTGTATTAATTTGATTCATTGTTTTTATTGTAATGATTGGAATTTTATCTATGTATTTTGTACGGCGCCTTGGTTTTTTGAAAGGCGCCTTAAAAATAAAGTTTTATTATTATTATTAGGTAAAGTGGTTACTTACAACCTATGAAACTGGTGTCTGACTGGGGGAGGAGGAGCAGAAGCAGGCTTAGAGGAGACAGAATATATAAGCGCCACACCTGCAAGTGTGTCACTGCGTGGCATACCATCACATAAGTGGCAAAGAATAGGAATGGGACATCTGTCTGAGGTGGATCTACAGGGTGTCTGCAGGGGAAGGGAGTCCACAGTTTTGCAGGGGGGAGCTATCTGTATAGGTATCTAGAAGTACAATTTGTAGGTGGTAGGACAAGTAGTGTAAGGGATAATAGAATCCCTATCTGGAATAGCTTAACACTGCAACTTACAAGTGTTCAATCTGCACAACTGTGTAACTGTGTACTGTTTTAAGAGCAGCCCTAGAGAAGGCAGAGGTAATGAAGGGGGTGGAGGAACAGTGGGGGAGACTAAAAGGAGCCATACTGGAGATAACTAACCAATGCATTAGGATAGCGGTCAAAGGGAAAAGAAGAAATCACTATGGTTCTCTAAAGAGCTGGGAGACAAAGTAAGGGCTAAAAGAGAAAGTTTCAGGAAGTATAAGGGGACCCAAAAGGAGGAGGACAGGAAGGTGTACCTTGAATGTCTCAGAGAGGCAAGGAAGGCTGTTAGGAAAGACAAAGCACAGACAGAGGAGGGTTTAGCGCAGGCTGTGAAAAAAGGGGACAAGACATTCTATAGGTACATCAGCTATAGAAGAAAAAAATGGGTGGGGGGAGACTGTGAGGCTCAAAGGGGAAGAGGGAGAGTGTAAGGAGGGGGATCTAGATAAGGCAGAAGAAAAAATGACTCACCTTAGTAATTGTGTTTCTTCTAATGGAATCTTGCTGTATTCTGACAATTGCAGTTAGCTCCAGCACTTGAACTGCCATGGAGAGTGAAGGGTTAAAATTCTGTGCCAGGCATAGAACGTTGGGCTCGAGCTCGGTTGAAAACTCTGTCTGTGACACTTTGAAACCAAACTGTCAGATTCTTACGAGCTAAAACTCACTGACTGTATAATGTGGAAATTGTAAAATTCCTACTAGCCAACTGGCAACAAAGACTTTAGATTTCCAAAAGACTCAAGTCAGGAAACCCAAAGACCAAAAACCAAGCAATAAGAAATAAAAAACTCTTAACTAATCAAACACAGAGCACCCAACACAACAGAAGTGGGCTAAAGACACCCCTGAGGTGCAACGCTGCACCTGCCCACCCACTTCCCAAAACAGGTTCTGAGAGGGGAGGCAGGGAGGGAGGTCAGAATACAGCAAGACACTATTAGGAGAAACACAATTACTAAGGTGAGTAATTTTTTCTTCAAACAACATGAAGTCTTGCTGTATTCTGACAATCTGCAGACTACCAAGCAGTACCTCCAAGGAGGATGGACAGAACCTACTTTGGGAATAGGCTCTGAAGTAATGCTGTGCCAAACCTAGCATCACTCCTAGCCTGGATATCCAGAGAGTAATGCTTGGTGAAGGTATGAACTGTTTTCCAGGTGGCTGCTTGGCAAATTTCTAACAAAGGAATATCCCTAGCTGCAGCCAGAGGTGCAGCTGTACCTCTAGTGGAATGAGCCCTCAGGCCTGAGGGTGAAGTTTTTCCCAGTTTTTCATAGCAGAATTGGATACAGGGCACAATCCACCTGGCAATGGTTCTCTTGGTGATAGGTTTTCCCTTACCTACTTCCCCATAAGTGAGGAACAATTGGAGAGAGAGTCAAACCTGTGACCCTTTGTACGTTCTATCTAGTAACTAGGGGCCCTTTTAACATCTAAACTGTGTAGCCTCCGCTCCCCTTAGGAGTGTGATCAGTGAAGAACACAGGAAGAGACATAGATTGGTTTAAGTGGAAATCAGAAACCACTTTAGGTAAGAACCTTCTATTGGTTCTAAAGACCACCTTATCTCTATGGAATGAAATGAAGTCAGGCTCCACTGACAGGGCATGCATTTCACTGATACGTCTAGCAGAAGTAACAGCAACTAAAAACACAGTTTTCCAAGTCAAGTACTGCAGCTCTGGTGAAGACATAGGCTCAAAGGGGGGTTGCATAAGCTCAGCAATGCAAATATTCAAATCCCAGGCAGGAGCAGGATCCCTAAAAGGGGGACTGGTATGAAGCAATCCTTTGAAAAATTTACAGAAAACAGGGTGAGATGACAGAGAGGAAGACTTCCCCACTGACAGGAAAGCAGAAACAGTTGACAAATGAACTTTGAGAGTAGCTGGTTTGAGGCCTAGGCCATTAAGGTGAACCATATAATCCAGAACTGTAGACAACTCAGCAGTATATGGGGATATATGCTTCTTGGAACACCAAATACTGAGCCTTTTCCATTTGGAGTTGTAAGTTTTTCTGGTGGCAGGCTTTCGAGAAGCTTTAAGAATATCCAGAACCCCTTGGGACAGATGTAAGTCTGCATACTCTAACTCTTCAAGAGCCACGCCTTGAGACTGAGTGACCGGAGACTGGGGTACCAAACCCTCCCCTGAGAGGAGGTTAACAGGTTGTGATTCCTGGGAAGAGACAGTGGAAGATGGACTGCTAAAGACAGCAACAGTGGGTACCAAGGCTGCCTGGCCCAGTCTGGAGCAATCAGAATCACTTTGCATGGTTGTGACCTTATCTTGACTAGAACCTTGAACAGTAGAGGAAAAGGAGGGAAGGCATAAAGAAATTTCCCTTCCCAGTTCAAAATCAGAGCATCCAGAGGGACTGAGCCCAGAGCCCAGAGACTGGAGGTCTGCAACAAAACAGAGGAAGTTGGTGACTGTCTGGGGCTGCAAAGAGATATATCTCCGGAGTGCCCCACCTTGAGAAAATCACTTTCAACACCAAAGGATCCAGAGACCATTCATGATGGCCCTGGGAAATCCTGCTCAATGCATCTGCTATCACATTGTCCTTTCCTGGGAGGTGGACTGCTACTAGAGAGGTCTGTAGGGAATAAGTCAGGGACCATATTTTCATGGCCTCCATGCACAAGGCAGTAGACCGAGTGCCTCCCTGCTTGTTGATGTACCACATGGTGGTAGTGTTGTCCGTCCTGACCTGAACCACCTTGTTCTGTACTGACTGAGAGAAAGCTTGGAGGGCAAGAAGTACTGCCCTGAACTCCAGGAGGTTGATATGAAGAAGGGATTCCTCAGGGGACCACAGTCCCTGGGCCGTGAGAGCCCCCAGATGGGCTCCCCACCCCAAAAGGGAAGCATCTCTGGTAAGAACCACAGAGTGAGTCCGAGTGACAAATGGAACACCTTGCCTCAGATTGTCCAGGTCCTGCCACCACTGAAGGGCCTGAATTAAGGTCTGAGTAACAGGAACTAGCTTGGTAAGAGGATCTTTCCTTTGGGACCAAAAAGTCCTCAGATGGAACTGAATGTCCCTCATCTGAAACCTGGCCCCTTGGACCACTGCTGTGGAAGCTGCCATGTGGCCCAGAAGCTGAAGAAAATGCCTTGCTGGTCGAGAAACCAGAGGGAGGAAGGAAGAGGTCAGCTGATGGCTTTTGCCCTTTACAAAGGAAGGAAAGCTCATGCCTTGAGCGTGTCCAGCTCTGCTCCTATAAATGTGAGGAGTTGTACTGGCTCGAGAACTGACTTGGGAAGCTTGAGAAGGAACCCCAGGGAAGTGAGAACTTGCTGGGTGACCTGCAGATCTGACTTGACTTGGTCTGGAGACTGGCCCACAAGTATCTTAAATCTAGGATGGGTCACCACTCCCCTGTCTTTTCTGGGGTAAGGAAGTACCTGGAGTACAGACCTTTGGCCCTGTATAGGGTAGGAACTATCTCTATGGCTCTTAAGGCCAGTAGAGAGGAAGCCTCTGCCTCTACAGCAAGGGTTTCTGATGTATTTGCAGGTGGAAAGGATCTGGGTCTCAGATTCGGAATTTTTTTGAAACTGAGAACCAGCCCCTGGCTTACAACCTCCAGAACCCACTTGTCTGAGGTAACAGACGTCCAGTCCTGGACAAAGTAAGCCAGCCTGCCTCCTACCGGAATGGGAGAGTCGACTCGGGCTGACACATCAGGGTTTCTGCTTGGCAGGAGCCTTAGGCTGAGGGGTGGATGCAGCCCTGCTCATCCCCCTTCTGCCTCTCCCTCTTAAGAACCCCTTCTGAGAAAAGGAAGAAGAGGCCTGTGCTTGGTAGAAAGGTCTGTGAAAAGGCCTACCCCTGCCCCTAGGTTGCTGCCTTTGAGGAGTTGCCTGCCTCTCCTTGGCCTGGGCACTCCTGTAAGTGGTCCTGTACTCATCCATTTTCTTCATGTAATTCTCTGTCTGCTCCCCAAACAGAGAATTACCCACCACAGGGAAATCCATGACCTTGGCCTGGGTAACCTGCGAAAGGCTAGAACATCTGAGCCAAGCCATTCTCCGAAGAGCCACAGATGTAGCCATGACTCTTGATGACACATCATTGGAGTCCACAGCAGCATGAAATTGCACCTTTGATGCCTCGATCCCATCAGCAACCACCCCCTCCAGCTCCTTGGCTAGCTGGGGGGAAGCCTGTTTAGCCAGTGCCAGTACAGTGTCCCACCTGGACTTCTGGTATCTGGCTGTATAAGCCATATAGTTAGCCTGCCTTGAGTCCCAAAGGTGATGCCATGTACTGCTTATTTGCCATGGCATCTATCTTCCTGGAGTCTTTGTCTGGGGGTGTGAAGCCAAGGTGATATTTGCCTTGTCACAGGCAGCAGTCTACACTACCCCAACATGGCTGCATTGCTGATAAAGAAACTCTGTATCTGAGCCTGACAAGGTGTACCTCTTGTCCATTCTCTTGTCAACAGGAGGTACAGAGTTGGGAGACCTAAGAATTTTTTATGTCCATTTCCCAAAGGACTTATGGAGGGGAATAGACAGCCTCTTAGACTCTGGGATGTCCATCATCTCTACAAAGTCAGGCTCCTCTTGATCCTCCACAGCCTCCTCAATAGGAAGCTGGAGGGTTTGAGCCACTTTTCTGTAAAACAGAAAGTGGGGAGAGGACTGAGAAAGCCTAGGAGGGGAAACACCAGAAGTTCTGTCTGGGGAGATGTCCGGTTCCACAGGCACATCCAGACTTTCACTGTCGTAATCATCCTCTTCAAAATCCCCCTACTCATCAAACTCCGGTTCGTAAAATTCTTCAGGGGAATAATCCTGAACCGGGGAACCGACCAAACTGAACCCCTGCCAGAAGGCGCCGGATCGGTCGGAACCGGACGAAGCAATTCCACAATCCGAATCGCTCTGGCTATCTCTTCAGCAGTCGGAACATGAAGTTCTGGATCCAAACCGGCCAATTTATCCTTGCGTTTTCTCTTTGTAGGAACTGATCCCTCAGGATTGGCTCTCCTCTTGCCCGAAGAAGTATCACCCTGGTCAGAGGGCACTCCTTCTGGTACGGTAGGAATCGAACCAGGGTGGCCTTCCGGGTCAGCGGATTTCTCTGCCTCCTTATCCCTAAGTCTACCTAACCTTCTATCCAACGTAGACTCAGGGAAATTCTTGCAAATTTGGCAGTCTGAATTGAGGTGGTCAAACCCCAGACAATAAACACAAGTGGTGTGGGGATCGGCCTTAGCAAAGATCCCCCCTACACACACTGCAGTGTTGAAATCCAGTGGGCCTGGTTTTTTTTCTTGGGTTTCTCAGATATGGCCAACCTAACAAAACTTACCCTTTATAAGGCAACCACCAGGCAAGACTCCCCTATCGGTTTCTCACCATGTTACGGGTGTTGGAAAAAAACATTCAAATCACGCTTTTTTAAAACCGATACAGACTGGTAACCACACACTAAGCTTTTTCAGAAAGATTTTTGTCCAAAGGATCGGTTCAGTTGAGCTGATCAAAAAGCTTTACAATTTCCACACAATAACTATCCCACGTACTTACGGTACCACAGACAGAGTCGCGAACCGACAAACGGAACGTAATGCGTACTAAAACCGACACTTTAACCGCGTTTGAACCGAGCAGAAGGAGAAAATCTCCGGAGCGACTGTTCAGTGAGGCGGAGTAAAGAATCTGATGGTTTGGTTTCAAAGTGTCACAGACAGAGTTTTCAACCGAGCTCGAGCCCAACGTTCTATGCCTGGCATAGAATTTTAACCCTTCACTCTCCGGGGCAGTTCAAGTGCTGGAGCTAACTGCAATTGTCAGAATACAGCAAGACTTCATGTTGTTTGAAATACTTAACAAATACTTCTGTTCAGTATTCACTGAGGAGGGAGAGGATCAAGGCCCACAGCTGGGGAGCAGAGGCAATCGGGGGAGAAGTAGACACCAGTCCATTCACAGAGAGTTCAGGAGGAACTCACAAAGCTGAAGGTGGATAAAGCCAAGGGGCCAGATGACATACACCTGAGGATATTAAGGGAGCTGCAGAGGGAACTAGCAGCACTTCTGTCCACCCTGTTCACAGAGTCACTCAACACAGGCGTGGTTCCAGAGGACTGGAGGAGGGTGCATGTAGTCCCACTGCACAAAAGTGGCAGTAGGGTGGAAGCGGAGAACTACAGGCCAGTCAGCCTCACCTCAGTGGTGGGGAAGATCATGGAGACACTGCTGAAAGAAAGGATAGTGGCACACCTGGAATCCACTGGTGCCCAGGATCTGAGGAAGCATGGATTCACATGAATAAGGTCTTGTCAAATGAATCTGATAAGATGTGTTTGATTCGGTGACTAGGGAAGTGAATCGGGGAGGGGCCATAGATGTCACCTACCTGGATTTCAGCACACCCTTCAATACTGTCCCACACAGAAGGCTGGTTAACAACATGAGTAGTCTGGGCATGGGGCATAAGGTGATACAGTAGATTAGAAACTGGCTGATGGACAGAAGGCAGAGGGTGGTGGTAAATGGGATCCAATCCAGGGAGAGAGAGGTGACCAGCGAAGTGCCACAAGGATCAGTACTGGGATCAGTCATGTTCAATATCTTCATTAGTGACATTGCACAGGGGCTGGAGGGAAAGGTCTGCCTATTTGCAGATGACATCAAGATCTGCAATAGGGTGGATGCTCCAGAAGGGGTGCAGATAATGAAGAGGGACCTGGAGAAGCTTGAACGATGGTCGGAGGTGTGGCAACTGAGGTTCAATGCAAAAAAGTGCAAGATAATGCACCTGGGTTGGAGGAACCCTGGGAAGACCTACAGGATAGGGGGAGGAGGTGCTGACTGTCACCAAAGAGGAGAGGGACCTGGGGGTTATCATATCTGATGACCTGAAGGTATCAAAGCAGTGTGCAAAGGCTGCAGGGAAGGCCAGTGGCATGCTGGGGTGCATAGGCAGAGGTATTACTAGTAGGAGGCAGGAAGTGGTGATGCCATTGTACAGAACACTGGTGAGGCCTCACCTGGAGTACTGCGTGCAGTTCTGGAGACCACACATGTGTAAGGACATAAACATGGTAGAGGCTGTCCAGAGAAGGGTAACAAAGATGGTGTATGGTCTGCACCACAAAACATATGCGGAGAGACTAAGAGACCTCAATATGTACTCAATGGATGAGAGGAGAGAGAGAGGGGGGCAACATGATAGAAACTTTTAAGTACCTCAAGGGCATAAACAAGGTGCAGTTGGGAGATCTTTTCCAATGTAGAAAAGATACCAGAATGAGGGGGCACGATATGAAATTGGAGGGGGGGAGATTAAGAGGTAACGTGAAGTTGTTCTTCTACATGGAGAGGGTGGTGAACGCTTGGAATAGTCTGCCACAAGAGCTGGTAGAGGCAAGTTGAGGGGTTTAAATATGTCTGGGACAAGCACACAGAAACCATGGGCAGGAAGGGAGTGATGAAAAGCCATTGACCACTAAGGGTGAGTCGATGCATATATGTATAGGGCCTAAGGGCACACTGGATGGGCCCGACGGTCCTTATCTGCCGACAATCTTTATGTTTCCATGTGTAAATGTTTATTTTGTCTAACTCCCTATCTATGGTAGAATGTTTTAGTGAGTAGCTAAAGGGGTTTCTGCCAAGTAGGAGACAGCAAGGTTAGAACCAGGGTATCACTGCAATATAGGTAGGAGTCAAGTAGGTATTCTGTGAAGAGAGACAGCAGACAGGTAAAGCGGGGACATAGTCAACTGCAGGGACTCATCTCTCGGGTTACGCTCTGGAGAATGAGTCACTTCCCCATATGTAGGACATTTGTGGAGCTCCAGGGACAGGTGGTAGCAGAGTCTTGATGGCTAGGAGTCCCCCTAAATACCATGTTTGAGTAAGCACAGTGACACCTAGTGGGTTCACTGTTTACAATTCAAGGCTTGTAGATCAGTGGTTCTGGGGGGAGTAGACAAAAGGAACACGTGGAAACAAATGTATCAATATGAGAAATACAAATCCAGGAGTGTGATTGTTATTGCAAAGAGCCACAAGGAATAGGGGGTCAAAGGCCAGTCGAATACAACAATTCCCAAAAAATACCATATATATGAAATTTATCAAAAATATTTTACAATTACACAAACTACTAAACTTCATGATTTCATAGACTAGTGAACTTAACTGAAGCAGACTTTACTGACAAAGACATGTGAGATAGACAGAAAAATGGCTTCCCAGTGGAGCTGCAATCTCCCCAAGAGCACAGTTCCATACTTTTTGTATTTGGAAGGGGGATCAGTATTGAGCTGAAAAAGAAGAGAGAAAATCAATAGTCTACTGAACATTTTTTCTATCCATCTCCTTCACCTTTGCCATTAAAATCTGCCTCAGTGAAGTTTAATTCAGTGTATTTCTCCTACTGATATGTTAGTTTGCATTTGTTTCTTTTGTCTGCTCCCAAAGGTGAAGACTACGGTTTAAGCGCCGGTGTGTCTTGTGGCTCAAGTTTGCTCACTTTACCTCGTGCCATTCATGTCTGTTTGCCACCATACAAATAAACACCTTGATTTGCATTTCAGCCTCCAATGGTTCTGTACTTTTACAGACCTCTGATCTAACCTTGAGTGTTGGGCTCTCTTGAAGTCTTCAACAGCTTGGGGAGTCAGCAGCTCCTGCCCAGCACCGGACTTCTCATACCGCTCATGCACGCCACTTCCTGGATTGTGCAGTCACAAGGAGGATGTCCAGGCTCACCATATCTGACAGAAAATCGCTTTGCTCCCCAGGAGGAGAAGCAGGTACCTGACTCCTTTGGGGGGACTCAGAGCTGGTCGGGAAGAGTGAACAGGATGACTTGGGGGCTCCCAGTGGTTAAAAAAGAAGAATGACAGCAAGGGATATCCTAGCGGTAGGGGGCTCTCTGATCACAGGGGTGGAAAAGGTGGTAGGAGAAAGGGTAGGGGGTGGTTAGATATCTTCCTGGTGCATCAGTCATCCGGGACCTGGATGGGGGATGACAGAGGAGGAGGAGGATGGGGGGTGGGAGTGCTGGTACACTTGTGTACTAATTATCTGGCAAACCAGCCTACTGAGGTAGTGAAATGCAATGTTTGAGGGCTTGGGGACAGACAGAAGGCACACTCGACTTCCCTGGCCTTTTCTGCGGTCCGAGATGGGTGTCAGGAGGAAGATTACCATTTTGTGGTAGACTGGAGAGGCTTCTGGGACAGGAGGCAAGGGCAACAGCCTACACCTAACAAGAGAAGAGGCAGGTGCACTTGGGTAGAAATTTGATGGCTACATCAGTGGACATGTTTTTTTCATTTACAATTTTTTTCATTTTACCTTTTTACTCCCCTGACCAGGGTTATGGCGTACATATGCGAGTGCCACGATGCCAGGATCCAGTGACCCTCCCACCCCACCCCAGACTTGTGTCACCACTCCTGCCGCCTGCACACCCATCGGACCTCCACCGATGGGTGCGGGACTACGGAGGAGCAGGCGTCCACCCCTGGAGGGGAAATCCCGCTCCAACCCCTCCCCGACCAGCACCCTGGCAACCCAAAGTCGTTCCTGAACCCGGTCGCCAGAGTGGCACGAGGTGTGGCGTACAGCGCCTCAACCCTCAGTGCCAGTGGGCCAGCGGATCGGTGGAAATTTTAACTGACTGTGTGGGGTTGAGGCTGGAGAAGCCACAGGACAGAGAGGAAGAGGGGATCCTAGCTAGGACTACCCCAGAAATGGGGGATAGGAACTGTGAAGAGGGAAGCAGCAAGGCAGGGGTTCATAAGTTAAGAAAAGGTGCCAGGAAGGGAGGGTTCACAAAGATGGGATGAAGTAGGAAAATCAATTAAGGATGGAAAGGGAGAACGAAGGGGAGATGAGCTGAAAAAAGGGGAGGGGTATAGAGACAAGCTGGAAGACAATGTACCTTAATGCCAGGAGCCGAGGAAACAAAATTAGTGAGCTCCAGGTGATGGTGGCAAATACGAGTTTAGACTTCTCACATATCATTGACATATGGGCCAGCGGAAATAATGACTGTGCCCTGGCAGTACCAGGCTACAACATGTACAGGTGGGAGAGGGAGAAGGGAAAAGGAGGAGTAGCCCTCCATGTTAAGAAAGACATAGAGGTGGTAGAGGACAGGTCCATCAGGACAGGGAATGAGGAAACAGAATAAGTGTGGGTACAGCTCATGACAATACCAAGAAATAAATTGTGCATGGGGGTGGTCCACAGACTGCCAGGACTGGGGAAACGAGGGAAATAGAGAACTGGGGCAGAAACAGAGAAGAAGCCACAAAGTGGGAGGTAGTGGTGGTGGGGAATCTTAACCTACCAGACAGAGGTTGGGACATTCCAGCAGGTTAAAAGAACCAGAAGTCAGGCCTTGCTAGATAAGCCACTTCCTCACATCCCTCTTAAATTCCCTCCTTTCCAGCGCCTTCTCTTTTGAAAAATACTCCCCTCCTGTACCTTGTTCACCCCTGTGAGGTACTTACAGGTCTCTATCATGACTCTCCCCTGCCTCTCTTCCAGGATGTACATACCGAGATCTCTCACTCTCTCTCTCTCTCCTCATAGGGCTTTTGATGCAACCCCTGCACCATTTTAGTTGCCCTCCTCTGACAGCCTCTACCCTGTCTATGTCTTTTCCGAGATGTGATCTCCAGAACTGGACAAAGTACTCCCGGTGGGGTCTCACCAATGATCAATACAATGGTAACAGCACCTTTCACATTCTGCTAGTGATTCCCCTCCCTATACACCCCAGCATCCCACCGGCCCAGCCTACTGCTTTGTCGCACTGCTCCGCCACCTTGAGGTCATCACATATGGATACACTGAAACGAACTAGTCACAAGACTGAGCCCTGAGATACCCAGCTGGTCGCTCTCCTCTCATTAGAGTAAATGCAATTTACCGTCACCCTCTGTCACCTATCCGTTAACCAGTTCCTTACCCAGTTTACCACCTTGGGCCCCACCCCTAAACTGCCCAGTTTCCTTATAAGCCGCCTATGTGGTACACTGTTGAAGGCCTGATTGAAGACTAGGTAGGCCACGTCCACCAACCAACCCTAATCTAGTTCCCTGGACACCCAATTAAAGAAATCAATCAGGTTTGTCTGACATGACCTCCCTCCCGTGAATCCATACTGTCTCAGGTCTTGTAACCCACTGAATTCAAGATATTCCTCTAGCCTTTCTTTTAATAGTGTATCCATTAACTTACCCACCACTGACATTAGACTGATCAACCTACAGCTACCAGCCTTCTCCCTGTTGTCGCTCTTATGGAATGGGACTATATCTGCCCTCCTCCAGCTCTATCGAACCACTCCTATTTTCAGTGAGTTGTTCAACAGGGCTGTCAAAGGTGTAGCCAGCACCTCCCTGAGCTCCCTCAGCACACTTGGATATATCCTGTCTGGCCCCATAGCCTTGTTCACTTTCAAATTTGCAAAGTCCTCTCAATTTCTGATAAAGATTTCTTGAGGGTGGGGGGACGAGAAGGGAAACTGTAAGGCTGAAGGGGGTGGGTAGGGTAATAGAGGAGGATGAGTAGAAGGCAGCCACTCTTAATGGCTACTTCTGCTCAGTACTCACAGTGACGGACAGCGGGCCTTTGCTGGAAAGCAGTATAAAGGCTGCTGCAAGGTGAATCCCAGAAATGGGGAAAGTGGTACTAACAGAAGAAAGGGTCAGAAAATGGATTCAAGCTGCAGGGCACGATGGGAAGCACCCAAGGGTGCTCATGAAATTGGCATTGGAACTGGCTGAACCCCTGGAAGGGCTATTCAATAACACAATACAATCAGAGGTGGTTCTGAAAGATTGGAGGGTAGCGAACGTAGTTCAACTCCACAAGAGAAGGGATGAGGGGCAACCGGGTAAATATAGGGAATGCAAGGCAATTTATTTGTTAGGCATCCATCCCAGAGGCTCTGGGTGCCATACAGAGAGAAAATGATAAAACATTTAACAAAACACTAAATAAAAGGCACATAGCAGCCGGCCCGGTGGCGTGGAGGGTTGGGGCGCTGGACGCCACACCTTGCGCCATGCTGTCGACCGGGTTCGGAAGCAGACTCAGGTCGCTGGTGGGTCGGCCGGAGGGGGGGACAGGCTTGAGCATCCCACGACAGCTCATCTTCTCCGGGGAGGGTAGAGGCCTTGCCAGTACACTTGCCTGACTCCGAGCAGAAGCTCGGAGTACTGCAAGCCCCGACCACAGGGGATGGGCAGCCTATGTACGGCGTGGACGTCGGCACTCTGCGCCACGATGTCTGGGGGTTCACGCCATAAGGGAAAGGGAGAAAAACAGAAAAAGAGGCTGCCACCACCAGGGAACGTGCCCACGATGTGCCTGCACCCGCTCAGTGGACCTGAGCTGACAAAACATAAGTTACAGGGTGCTAGTTCCCCCACCTTGTCCCTGCCTAGTGGGTTAAGCCGCAGCTCCATGGGGTCTCAGGATCCATTCGGGTAGGTGCCAGGCAGTTGGATGTCTGCATTGTCTCCCCTGATGGGTCAGGGGTGGCAGGCTGGGTAGGTGGATAAAAGAGTAATTTAAAAAAAAGAATAACCAAGAAGAGCCGATAATGGACATTAGAAATGTTTTAATTGTATTATAGGACCATCCTTCCTACCTCCATTGTGGGTATATTGATGGAGACACTAGTCTAGGAGGACCTTCAGCAGTGGACTACCGGGGAGAAATGGGCTCCAGGATACTGATTAGCATGAATTTGTGGATTGAAGATCTTGTCAGACCAACCTGATAATATTCTCTGACTGGCTAACTAAGGCAGTGGATAAGGGACAAGCACTGGATTTACTCCACTCCGACTTCGGCAAGGCATTCGACTTGGTGCCAAACAGAAGGCTGCTGAAGAAGTTAAGAGGATCTAGGGGCAGCAAAATATCTAATTAGATGGGTGGGTAGTTGCTTGGCTAGAAACAGCAGAGGGTGGTGGTAAACGGAGTCAAGTCAGAGGAGAAAGAGTCCACAAGTGGGGTGCCACAGGGTCAGTCCATGGTCCAGTCCTTTTTCAAAATGTTCATCAACAACAAAGGAGAAGGAGATGGAATATAGGGAAAGACACGTCTTTTTGCAGATGACACTAAGCTCTGTGGCAGGGTGAACAGTGAGAAAGGGGTAAGGGAGCTGTAGATGGATCTGTATATGTTGGAGAGGTGGTTCAAGATCTGGCAGTTGAGATTCAATGCAAAAAAGTGCAAGCTGATACACATAGGGAACAACAGCCCCAAGAGGGAATATTGGATGGGAGAGGTTAAGCTAGGCACTACTACTTCTGAGAAAAGTGACCTGGGAGACATCACGACTCCCTAAAACAATCTAGCCAATGTAAAGAGGCCTGCAGCAAGGCAATCAGGATGTTGCAGTGTATTGAGAGGGGTTTTGATGGCAGGAGTAAAGAGGTAACACTACCTTTCTATAGATCACTGGTGCGACCTCATTTGAAATACTGTGCCAAGTACAGGAATCCCCACCAAGGAAGGACAAAGACAGTCTGGAGACGGGGCAGCGCAGGGTTGCCAAACTGATGCGGGGCCAACAGTGCAGATCCTATGAGGATCGACTTAGGGCACTGAACATAGTACATGTACACTGGAGGCCAGAAAAGACAGGTGCAATATGACAGCGGCCTTCAAGTTTCTGAAATGAATAAATAAGTTGAAATGCGAAGTACTACTCAACAAGAATAGCTCTAGACAACAAGATCAAGACTGGAAACTGATGGGGGCGGGGGGAGGAGTTGGTTTCAGGAAGGACGTGAAAAAGTTTTTTCTTCCAGAGGCAGTGAATCAACCAAGGAACAGCATGCTGACAGAGGTGTTGGGCACAAAAAGCATCAATGATTTCAAGCACAGTAGCATCTGGAAAGACTTCTGCATCAGGAAGGAGGGTAGGGATCATGGGATTGGCTGCTAAATATACAAATTCCTCATAAAGTAAGCACTGTAAAAATTCTTTAGGGGATCTAGTAGATCAGGCCAATTTGTTACAGTACTTTGTATGTTGCACAGTTTGGTTTGCCTTTAAAGGTAGGAGTCGAGCAACAATTTACTTACCTAACAATGTCCATGGACTGGTAAATAATACTGGATTGGTCAACTCCGATCACCTTGCTAGCCCCAGCCTTGGCCGCAAACATGGAGAGTATTCCAGTCCCACAGCCTACATCCAGAACCACCTAAATACAATTTCAACAAAAATTTAATTATTAGGTCAGTCTACAGATTATGCTCCTGTCATCTTTCCAACCCTGCAAATGTACATTAGCAAGGCTAATAATATTCACTGTATTCGTAATCTACAGTATTTGCTCAGCTGCAACTAATTTTGTGGGCGATGTTTTTTATTATTTACTAACAGACTAATTTTATTCTAATAATAAAGCCACATTGTAACATACAGTCCACAGCAAGGTTGGTAGGGACTTTAGATCTATCAAGTCATCCCCACCTCTTCATAAGCAGGGACAAAGTAGTTTTTGTTGACCAGGAAAGGAGGGCTAGACAATACTGCCTATTTTCAGCCTTGTTCTGGTGTGTGTGTTTGGGGGTGGATAGAGATGCAAACCAACTGAAACTGAATCAGATAAAGCTGCTGCTGGTATTTTTAATGAATGGGGGTAATCAGTCCCAGACACTGGGGAAATTCCCCAACTACATACAAACATACGAAACTGCTAGCAGATAAAGGCCCTAAGGTCTATCAAGTCTGCTCGATTGTGCAGCTAGCAGCCCCTCCCTCCCCTCCTCCACCCATGACCTTCCCCCTTGCCCTGTCCCATCTCCTTTTGAAGCAGCCCACTGTTTTACAGTATACCACTTTCATAGGCAATGCGTTCCACCCAAACACCACCCTCTCTGTAAAAAAGTGTCTTCTCATTTCTCTCCTGAACCTTCCCCCGTTCAATCTCAGATCATGGCCTCGAGTGTCCCCCCAAACTGAAAAGCCCCTCCGTGCCTGTCTTGTTTATTCCCTTCATGTACTTGAAGGTTTCAATCATAACTCCCCCATCCTTCCTTTCCTCCAGGGAGTACATGTTCCAATTCCCTCAGCCTGCTCTCATAGGGTATGTCCCCTAGCCCATGGATCATCTATGTTGCCCTGCACTGCACCCACTCCAGTGACCTAATGTCCCTTTTCAGGAACAGGCACCAGTACTGCACGCAGTACTCCAGGTGTGGCCTAACCAGTGACCTATATAGCGGCAGGATCACTTCACCCTTCCTGGAGGAGATACCCCTGGCAATACAACCCAGCATCCTGTTGGCCTTTGCAGCTGCCTTCCTACATTGTGTTGAGTTAATTCACTGAGCTTGTTATGATCACCCCCAGATCCTTCCCTTCCTCTGTCGTGGCCAACTGGACACCCCACCCCCTCAACTGGTAGCTCCTCGGGTTTGTCACACCAAAATGTAGCACTTTGCACTTTTTGGCATTAAACCCCAGCTGCCAACTCTTGTTAGTGGGGGGAGCCGAAACCACATTTTCACAATGGAGGTCGCGATGTTGGATAATGAGGAGCTTGCTCATTGCGAGGTGACGGGAGAACCTGCCTGCACCCCAGTCACGACATCTCAGGAGGCATTTTGTGGAGAATCACGGATGGTGGAGCAGTATGGGGAGACGACAGGACCAAAAATGGAAATGGAGTTCACCGGGACTCTGGCCCAGGTGATACGCACCACTGAAGAGGAGCTGTGTTTGCAGCATGTATCCAGAAGAGAGGCACTGCTACTGCAACTGCAACTGAAAGGGGAGGAACAACGTTTTGCCAATGAGGTACATGCTTTGGATTCTTGTGTTAATGATGGGTTGGCTTTTTCAACGGTCCAGAATCATTGCAACCTTGCGTAGCATCGGTGTCAGAGACAGTCCCAGTTGTGACTGACTGCTGGGACCCAGCAAGGCTGCTTACATCCAGACACTCATGAGACAATGCTGATTTTATTAAAGGGGAGCCTTGGACCCCTGAGAGAGCCTTATCAGCTGTGGGCTGGATGCCGACGGACACAAGATTGTGGACCCCAGATGAATGGGATTCAGCAGTCAGGAGATACAGGGCCTCCTTGACTTGCTCTACTTTGGGCCCAGCTCAGGCCTCACCCCTGCCCAACCCACTTGGCCCACAGTAGCAGATTCTGGAGGGGACACATGCAACCTCAGGAGTCAGTCAGTCGCCAATCATACTTTCTCTCGAGGCAACTTTGTTCCATGGCCAGTCTCTGGCACCTGTCTTAGTGCCTGCATCACAGCCACAGTTATCTGTGCCAATGGTAGACCCTCCTGAGGAAGCTGTCATGGAATAGGAGGCTAGTACAGTTGCTCAACCCTCTGCAGTAGTGGGAAGGGAGGGAAAGCATAGAGAAACCTCCCTGTCCAGCAGAGGGACAATGTGTCTCGCCAGAAAACACCAGACCCTGGGTCGAGAGAGCAGAAATTGGGCAGTTTCACACTGAGTGGGGATACAAAAAGGTCCAACTCTGGACATCCCCACCTGTCGAAGAGGCCATCTGTAACTGCCTGCAGAAGCTCCCACTCATGAGCCCTGGACCGAGACTGGCTTAGGCTGTTGGCCAAGGTGTTTTGGACTCCTAGAACATGGACGGCTGTCAGTTCCAGACCACGATCTATGGCCCAGTACCAGACTCTCATGGCCACCCTGCAAAGGGGATAAGAGTGGGTGCCCCATTTGTTGATGTAGAAGACTACAGACATGTTGTCTGTCCGTTTCAACAGGGGGACGGGGAGGAGATCTAGCTGAAAGGTCAGCATGGCATAAAGGATCGCCCTCATCTCCAACACACTGATGTGGAGATCCAGCTCCAGCGGAGACCACGTCCCCCAAATCTGCTTGTCGGCCCAACGCATACATGTTCAGAATCTGAGAGAGTGGATCTTTGCAAAAAGGGATCCTCTTGACAAGATTGGACAGTTCGAGCCACAATCTGAATGTCCACTGGACTGTCTCCGAAACAAGCACCTGCTGATCCAAGTCATCAGAGTGCTGGTCCCATTGAACCTGAAGGGTCCATTGGGATACCCTCATATGAAGTCGTGCCAGAGGGACTGTGGGTATGACGGCTGCCTTGTGGCCCAGAAGTCTGAGACAAGTCCTGGCAGGAATCCGGTGAGACAAGGAGACTAAGTGGGCTAAGGACTGAAGTCTTTCTGCCCTGTCCTCTGGTAGAAAGGCCTTTTCCTGTTCGGTGTCCAGAATGGCTCCTATGTACTGCAGTCTGCGGCTAGGCCACAGAGAGGACTTTGGAAGGTTTAAGGTGATGCCCAGAGTCCTGAAGAAGGTAAAGGTATCCGCTAGAGTCCTTAGCAGCTGGTCTCTTGTGGGAGCCTCCAGCAGTCAGTCATCTAGGTAAGGAAAGATGTAGTGTCCCCTCCGTCTCAGGGCCAAAGCCACCACTGCTAGGCACTTGGTGAAAACACGAGGAGCTGAGGACAGACCGAAGAGGAGGGCTCGAAACTGATAATGGGCCTTCTGGAAGTGGAACCACCTGTGGGTCTGGAAGACCTGGATATGTAGATATGTGTCTTGCAAGTCCAGAGAACAAAGTCAGTCCCTCCTGATGGAGGAGGGGGAGCAGACCTGGAAGAGTGACCATTCTGAACCATTTGTACTCCACAAACTTGTTCAGCTGACTTGGGTCCAGAATTGGTCGTAGGTCCCCTGTTTTCTTGGGGACTAGGCCAAAGTGTGAGTAGTAGCCCTTTCTCTTCTATTCCGGAGGAGCGGGTTCTACATAGAAACACAGACTCTGACAGCAGATAAGGACCGCTTGGCCCACCTAGTCTGCCCATTTCCCTACCTAGAGGATAAGCTGCAGATCCTATTTAACCAACAGCCTATTTGTTCCTACCCCCCACAAAAATTGCCTTATGTCTGTCCCATGCATTCTTGAATTCTCCCACAGTTTTAGACCCCACAACCTCCTCAGGAAGGCTGTTCCATGCGTCCACCACCTCTCTATGAAAATATTTCCTCACATTGCCTCTGAGCCATCTCCCCATCTTCAAATTGTGTCTCCTTGTTCTTGCACATCTCTTTTCTGAAAGATGCTACCCTCTTGGACTTCGTTGATTCCACTGAGGTACTTAAACGTTTCTATCATGTCCCCTCCCTCCTTTCCTCAAGGGTATACATATTAAGCTCCTTTAGCTTCTCCTCGTATGGCTTCTCTTGCAGACCCTGCGCCATTTTAGTTGCCCTCATCTGAACTGCCTCCATCCTGTCTATGTCCTTGCGGAGATGGTTCTCCAGAACTGGACGCTGTACTCCAGATAGGGTCTCACCAACTGTCTGTACAGGGGGATAACAACTTCCTGTTTTCTGCTGGTGATGCCTCTCCCTATACATTCCAGTATCCCCCCAGCCCTCCCTACCGTTTTCTCACATTGCTTGCCAACCTTAAAGTCATCTGATATGATTACCCCCAGGTCCCTTTCCATTTTTGTTGTTGTTACTACCTCCCTAGTTCTATGGCCCATTTGGACAGCAGAGACTGGATCTCTTTCAAAATTAGACTGAGATGAAACTGCACAATCTAAACAAAAAAAATAATATTACTAGCCAAACAAAAGACAGAATTCAAGATAGCGCATTCACAAGATAACAAGGCTTTATACTCCTACATAAATGGGGAAAAAGGAACAAATGGAAAAGTAGGTCCACTCGTACATGAAGGTAGAGAAATAGAATTGGATAGGGAATCAGCAGACCTCTAATTCATATTTTTGTTCAGTCTTCACAAAAATAACAGTTGTTAACCAACATGGAGAAAATTTAGATAACATGTACACCATCTCCCCTGAAGAAGTTATAAATGTCTTAAGATCAATAAAAAAAAAATACCAGTCCTGGACCAGATAATAGTCACCCGATGTTTCTTATTGGTACAGCACATTCAATTGCACTTCCACTTTCCATAATTTTTAACAAATCATTAGTTGAAAACAATATTCCCATGGACTGGCTGCAAGCTACAGTGATTCCTATACATAAAAAGGGAAGTAAAGCTTCAGTTCAAAACTACCGGCCCATAAGCTTAACCTCTATCATCTGTAAATTAATGGAACAGATTATTAAATCATACTTGGAAAAGGAAATTGTAACATTGAGAATAACAGATGATTCACAACATGGGTTTAAGAGTGGCTAGTCATGCACTACCAATCTAATCTCGTTTTATAATCATATTAATAAAGGACTAGACCAGGGCAGCCCAATGGATATTATCCTTCTAGACTACAGCCAAGCCTTTGACAAAGTGTCACATCATATTCTAATAAAAAAACTTTATAAACTAGGATTCTCAACATGTCTGGTTAACTGGATTAACCAATATGGCTCTCGAATAGAACTCAGAGGGTCAGAATAAATGACACTTTGTCTAAAAATGGAATGGTTAGTAGTGGTGTACCTCAGGGTTCTATCCTGGGTCCAACCCTATATAGTGTATTTATAAGCGACATGAAAATTAATGGAAATAATGTGTTGTTAAAGTTTGCTGATAACACAAAACTAGGGGGAAGTACTGGAAAACCCAAAGAATTTCAACACTAGTTCACAATTTACAAGAAAATGAATCTTGGGCAAATAAAAATGAAATGGAGTTTAATGTTGACAAGTGCTCAGTTTTGCACCTAGGGAACAAAAATATTAAAATAGGTATTACTTAAATAACAGATTAATTAAAGTGCCTAGCTGTGAAAGGGACCTAGGTATTATGGTCAACAATAAACTAACAGCATCTGACCTTGTGTTAAAGTAACTCGGGTAGCTAACAATCTGTTAAAACAAATTAAGCCCACCTTTGTCACTAGAACAGAAGAATGTATAATTCCAATTTATTGAGCATATATCAGACCTCACCTTGATTGCGACCCACCCTTTTGGAACCCTTACCATAAGAAGGACACTGATCTAGTGGAGAGGATCCAGAGAAGAGCTACAAAACTAGTGTCTAGACTATCAAATATGGATTATGGAGATAGACTTATGGAAACTGGATTATTTTCTCTCCAAATCCGGAGGTACAGAGGTGAACTGCTTCTCACTTATAAAATACTCCAGTCTCAATGTTTAATGGAACAATGTGGTCTGCAACATTCAAATAGACGGCATGTAGCTAGACTGCACCACCAACAACTGGTAGTCGAATGGGCAAACTGTCAAAAGAGATTCCTTTTCCCCAATTAGAGCTGCAAAAGCCTGAAATTCTCTCCCAAATGATATAATTGTATGTAAATCCTTTAATATATTCAAAGCCAGATAAGACTGCTGGTTAAGAGATCAGTAAGACCGTGTAGTCCCACATGTGTGGGGGACAATCACGATAGGCGTATGCCTTCTTTTGTCCAAATGCACTAAGTAAACGAGGAATACTAAGGGTAATGTGAGGACACCGGGGATTGTCCAGTGTGATCTCAGTGAATTCCAGAACATGACCCTGCTCGATTAATTGTAGTATCCACTGATCTGAAGTGATGTTTCTCCACCCATCGAGGTAGAGGGAGAAGTGACCCCCTACCAACTTCCCAAAATGCTCCGCTGGAGATGGGGGGTCGGGCAAGGAGTCAGACAGAGGCACTGGAGGTGGGGAAGGGAGGCTGGGGAGACTTAGAGGTTCTAGGCCCGGAGCCGCCTCTCAGCTGAGAGATAGTCATCTGCCTTAAGGTACACCTAGGCTGTTGACCCTGGAGTTGTTGGACCCTTGAGCAACGAAAGGGACACCATTTATTGGGAGCCGGTTCTGATCTGTACATTCAGTAGACAGACTGTAAAGCTTTGCCAGAATCCTGGAGTCCTAGGATGATCTTCTCGGTAGGCTCCCCAAAGAGCACCAGACCTTGGAAAGGGGCATCTAAAACTCCCTCCTAAAAATCTTGACGGAAGCTGGATACTTGAAGCCATGAGTAATGGCGCAGACAGATACCCATAGCAGCAGCCCGAGCCAAAGTGTCAGTGGTACAGTAGGCGCACCACAAAAGGTGTTTGCCCACATCAGCTCCAGAACAGAGGCTATCCAGTAACTCTGAAGTCTGAGGAGACTCAGGTTGTGCTTTGGCCAGCACTATGGCCTTTTTCCACAAGGTATTCTGGTACTTCACAATGTGGGCCAAAAAATTAAGTGAATGTATGCTGCATGTGGCCAAGGAATATATCTTGTGACCCATCTGATCAAGCCGCTTGGACTCCTTGGCTGGGGGCTGGGCACTAAGGTGTCTGGCCTGCATAGACCGCCCATGGGCTGCAATCAAGATCATGGACTCGGCCCTAGGATATTCTGCCAAGAAAGGCTCGTTCTTAGGCACTTTATAGAGCCTGTCAGATTTTTTAGGGATGGCAGAGGCTGAAGAGGGATGCTTCCATGCCAACATGGTAACGTCCTGGTAGGAAGGGACCAAGGGGGGGCAGGATAACCAGTTTGGAATCCTGCAACTCCAGGTGTTCAGCCAACCTGCTCCTATCAGGGTCCTGGTCCTCAGTATCCCAGCTGTTGAGTGCCTGGATGTGCCTCATTATTTCCATAAAAGTCGGATCGTCGGGAGATAACCAAGGCGTGACTTGAGGATGGGGCGGGTAAAAAGCCATCCTCTGAAAACTCAGAGTTGTAATGGGAGTTTCCACTGTAGCTCCCAGAAACTGAGGACCGGGAAAAGGATCTATGCTGCCGGTCATATAAGCTGTGTCAGCGTCTAGAGGTGGATCTAGAGGAGGACTGTCTCTTCCTACCCCTGGGGGAACAAGGCTCCCTAGGTTCCGGCTGAGGTGAGGGCTTCCTCAGAGGGGTCGGCTCCTGAGGCGGAGGAGGAGTAGGAGATACTGGCTGTGGCCCCACAGGGGGAGTCCCGGGCCCAGCAGGCAGCAAGTCTTGATTTATGGTGTTCCACCATGAGTCAAGGAGGGCCCCCATTTCTGACAAAGGGATTGGGGGGGTCCCTGGAACTTGAGGGACATTTTTCAATAGGTCTGACATCGGGTTAGAGTGTGGCGCCAGGTCTAATGGCCCAGAAAGACTTGGCAACGGGTTAGCCGGTGTCAGGTCGCCAGGCACCGGAACCCATAGGCAGCTGTTCCCCAGGCACCAGCCTCCCAGGGGTCGAAGGACCAGCCAGGAAAGACAGAGGGTTGGGCAACCTGGGGGGGGGGAGCCACTTGGTTCAAGTCCGAAGAAGCGAGAGTCAAAGTGGTGGACATCTGCTGTACTCAGACTGGGGTACTCGCCGGCATCAGCTGAGGCGACTACCACCTAGGGAAGCAGACAGCAGACTGGTCACGCTCCTGGCGCCGGTGAATGCCTTCAGACCCTGACGCCTGGTCTGATGGGGCCGATGCCCTGGGTGGGCAGCAGGCAAGGACCCTCCACCTGAAGAAGCAGCACCAGCTGAGACCCAGTAGGGTGAACATAGGACCTAAGGCACAGGGGGCTAAGGGCCAAGGAAGACCCTTGGCCCGAGGACCCCCCAACGGATGTCAGCATAAGGGTGGGGTGGGGGGCCTAACCAGCGGCAACACAGAAGGAGACAGGGCAGACAGGGGGCAGAGTCCAACCATCCCGCAGGAGGAGGACCTCGATGAGGTCGCCACACGGTGCTCGATCGGGACCTCTCCTTTTCCTTATCCCGGTGAGAGTGCTTCCAATGGGACTTCTTCTCCCTGTGGTAGCTCAAGGAGGACAATGTCCCTGCAGCTTTCAATGAGCTAGCTGAAGAAGATTCCATGGTGCCCAACTGCTGTTCGAGCAAATAGCTCTTAAGGGCCTTCAGGCAGCGGATCCTAGTCCGGCGGTTGAAACTCCAGCAGAGCTGGCAGGCCTCAGTGTCGTGGGTAGGGCCCAAGCAAAACAGGCAGGCCGAATAGCCATCAGAGTGAGGAATTTGCTTGCCGCAGGCACGCCTGTTCATCCACCACTCTGGAGACGAGGAAGAAGACGAAGAAGGCATGCAGAACTAAAATTTCACTGAAAGGAAATAAAAGAAAAAAGCACAGGTAAATGCAAAGATGGTGGTCAACTGTGAGCAGAAGGGGTCTATGGAGTCGATGTGTGTGGGTCAATGGCGGGGAAAAGAACTGAGGTAAGGCTGGGGGGCTGCTCCTTTTATACCACAGGCTGACATCAGGGGCAGGCTGACATCAGGGGGTGGTCCCCCGCTGTATATTGCTAGCTAAAAGTTTTCCATGGGGTCCTAGCACCTGGCGGCTAAGTCCTACCAGTGTTGCCTGCTGCAGGAGCTATCCTCGAAGTAAGATCAGGAGCTTCAACACATGGTTGAAGGAATAGTGCAGAGAGGAAGGGTTTGGCTGGACTGAGGACTGGAGATTCACCTGGGACAATAAGGGCCTATACAAGGGTGATGGCCTGCATCCGTCTGGAAGGGGAACTATAGTCCTAAGTGTTACTTTGATGAACATTTAAACTAGCCAAGGAGGTGGCAGTAGGAATCCCCTCTCAGGCTGAAGTAGAGAGTAAGGAGAATCCAAGGGGAAAGGAATCCCCCAGAGTGCAAATTAATAAAGGAAGCAAGATGGTAGAGAGAAAGGGGTAAAGGAATGGTAGCATTACAAAGAGAGGCGGGAAGGAGGGAGAGCAAACAGGAAAAAGGGGTGCAAGAAGCAGAGTGGAAACAGATCTGGAAGGTTATGTGTGAGAATGCCAGAAGTCTAGAAAATAAGATTCCGGACCTAGAGGCCTTAATGGCAGAGGCTGACCTGGATATTGTGGTCATTATTGAGTCATAGTGCACTGAAAACCATGGATGTGACACTGCTATACCAGGCTATACTCTGTTCAGGAAGGACCAGAAAGAGGTTCTGGCAGACTGGAGGAGAGCAGATACTGATAAAAGTGGTAGCAGAGAAGAGGCTGGAAATTATAGGCCATATCCCCCCAGATCACTGCATACTAAGCAAATCTTCCCTAAAACTGGTCATCCTATTGATCCTGGCGACCAAAAAAGCGGTCACCAGGCTTTGGCATACTGAGAAAATTCCCACTCAAGCTATCTGGTGAGAAATCACTCTCAAGTTATATACACTAGAAAGGATGTCAGTCCAGATTCTAAATCATATACCTTCATTTAAAATTAAATGGCATAAATGGGTTCTTTACCAGTTGGATAACTACTCAAGATTCTGTCCCACAATGCCGAGTCATTCCTCTGTTCTTTTTACTCACCCCCCCCCCTTCTCTCCTTCATCGTGGCCCTATATCCCCCACTAGTGTTTCCTTGCTCTTGCTCACTGGGATGTTTCTCCCTATCGATACTACCTTTATCCTTTTCTTTACCGGTTTACGTATGCACTAGGCTGACCATCCACAAGTTCCTCAAGGGACCATCCACAAGTTCCTCAAGTGACCATCCACAAGAGCAAAGGCCGGCAGCACATTCATAAGGTAGAAAAAGAAATGGGTAGACTGGATGGGCCTCGAGGTCCTTATCTGCTGCCAATTTCTATGTTTCTACTATTGAAAGTACTTTCAGTGTTTTGATCCTGCTATACAAAGGTATGGACTTTATACAGAACAGTTGCAAGAAGATATTTTCCAGGATTATCTGTGCTCTTCATTTTAAACTTTTTATGTTGTCTTATATTTTACAACGGCTCGGTACCCGTAACACAGTCTAGAAATTCTGGATTGTTCCATGTTATCAATTTTTGTCTCCATTGCCTATCCATTTGTGAAACACCTTTTTATTGTGTATTCTGTACTGACTGTGGGATAATGTCCATTGTGTAATCGAATGTATTGCTTTTTTCTGATGTAATCAATAAAATTTTAATATTAAAAAAAAGGAAATATAGGCTAGTCAGTCTTACCTTGGTGGTAGAAAAGTTAATGGAATCACTGTTGTAGGAGAGAACAGTGACAAATTTAGAAGCAAATGGGTTACAAGACCAAAGACAGCATGGTTTTGATGGAAGGTATGGCATGTCAAACGAATCTGATAGATTTCTTTGATTGGGTGACTAAGGTAATAGATCAGGGTGGTGCAGTGGATGTGGCATACCTGGATTTCAGTAAGGCATCCGACACCATTCCACATAGGAGACTACTGAATAAGTGAGGAGTTTAGGAGTAAATCAAAAGATGGTAAACCGGGTAAGAAACCAAATGGGGTATAGGAGACGAGAGTAATGGTAAATGGAATTCACTCTGAAGAGGGGAAGATGAGCAGCAGGAAGCCTCAGGGATAAGTTTTGGGACTGGTCCTCTTTAATGTATTTATAAGTGACACTGCAGAGGAGCTGGAAAGGAAGGCCTGCCTCTTTGTAGAAGATACCAAAATCTGCAATAGGGTGGACATTCCAGGGGAGGTGGAAAGGATGAATACAGACCCATAAAAACTTGAGCAGTAGCTGGCCTGGTGGTGCTGAGGGTTGAGGCGCTGGACACCACACCTCGCGCCATGCCAGCAACGCAGGTTCGGGAAACAGCCTGGGCTGCTGGGGGTCGGCAAGGAGGAGAGAGGATTGAGCATCTGAAGGACTGCTCTCCTCTCTCTGGGGAAGGGGATTAGTCACCCGCCCGCTGACTGCCCTTTAGCGGTGGCTGGAGGGCAGTACGGGTCGGGAGGCTCAGAAGCCAACACGCTTACGTCAGAGGGGAGAGAGAAAACGGAAAAATGGCCGGAGCTCCACAGACCCATGATGGTCCGACTGCTCCAGCGAAGTCTTCCCCCACCACCAGATTTGATGTACCAGGTGGTGGGGTCCGCCGGCACCCCCACACCTGGCCCTTCTGTGGAGGGGGAACCTCAGTGGACAGAAGAGCTGGGAGTCAGGCCAAAGAATGTACCCCCTCGGGGGGGGGGGTCATAGCCCCGTGGAGCCCGCAGTGAAGGAGGTTAAAAAGGAAAACTCAAGCAGTGGTCAAGGGTAGGGTAACTGGGATTCAGTGAGAAAAAGTGCAAAATAATGCACTTGGGATACAGAAACCCAGGGGCAGAATACAAAATGGAAGTAGTGTCACTGACAACAACTAAGCAAAAGAGAGATTTAGGTGTAATCATCTAAAATGACCAAACGTAGCCAGGCAGTGTGACAAGGCACTTGAAAAGGTGAGTTGGATGATGGGTTGCACAGGAAGAGGGATTACCAGCAGGAGACAGGTGTTGCTGTCTCTGTATAAGTCTCTGGTGACACCTCATCTGGAATACCAAGTACAGTTTTTGAGACCATATCTATGAAAACACACAGATCAAGTGGAAGCGGTCCAGAGGAGGGCAACTAAAATGGTGAGGGGCCTACATCACAAGCCCAGTGAGGAGAAACTGAAGAAACTCAATATGTACACTCCAGAAGAGAGGAAGGAGAGAGGGGATATGATAGAGACCTATAAATAAAAGGGATAAATAATGTACAGGAAGGGAATATTTTTCGGGGAAAAAAAAAAGTACGAAAGAACAAGATGACATGAAGCAAGAGTGGGGTAAATTCAGGAGAGATGTTAAAAAGTACTTCTTCACAGAAAGGGTGGTGGATTCCTGGACTAGCCTACCAGCTGAAGTAGTTAGGGCAAAAACAGTGGAAGGGTTCAAAACAGCTTGGGATAGGCATAAGGGTATAATAAAGGGAAGGAATGAGGGTGGGGAAAAAGGAGCAGGAGATCAAGTAGGGTCTGCGGTGATACTGTAGATAGGGAAAATGGGAAGACTAGGTGGGCCAGTTGGTCCTTATCTGCCGACAAATTCTATGTTTCTATGACTGTGTGGGAAGAAAAGGAGGGGTGTGGTGCTTTATGTGAGGGAAAGTATAAAAGTGACGGAGATACAAGGAATACAGGAGGAGGCAGAGGTAATGTGGGTCACCCTGGAGACGGGAACTGGAGCCACTCACTAACAGGGACAGGACTCAGAGGGGGGTGGTAGGGGGAAGAGTTATCCAGCAGCAGGTACGTCACCAGCGGGATCCCACAGGACTCGGTGCTGGGGCTGGTGTTGTTCAAATACTTCATCAATAACATTGGGGAGGGCATTAAGTGCAAAATGTGCCTATTTGCAGATGACACCAAACTCTGTGGGAGGGTGGACACAGTGGAAGAGATACAAGACCTGCTGGAGGACTTTAGAAAACTCGAGAGATGGTCAGGGATCTAGCAACTTGGTTTCAATGCCAAGAAATGCAAAGTTTTGCACACTGGAGCCAGGAACCAAGGACCGAGTACTACCTGGGGGGGGTGGGAGTCCCAGTAGCAGCAAAGGAGGAGGAAAAGGATCTAGGAGTGATGATAACTAGTAACCTGAAGCATTTCTTGCAGTGGAAAAAGGCAGCAGCAATTGCAAACAAGATGCTGGAGTGTATAACCAGAGGATCAACAGCAGGTAGAAGGAAGTTATATACAGAATAAAGTATGTGGTGGTCTGTGTGTAACAAGAAGTTTACACACATATGAGGGGTTAGATGCTACATAAACCCTGAGAGTGAAGCGAGAGGGGTTTGTGGAAGCATCTAACTCCGATGGTGTGTGTAAACTTCAAGTTTACACACCACCCAATATTTTATTTTATACAGTTGCTGGGTTTCTCTTTTTCACCACAGCAATTATATAAAATAGCAGAGGTAATAGAGGTTCCGGGTCGACAGCGCTCCGTTTTTGTCTTTGCTCGGAAGTGAAGTGGTCCGAGATTTTTAAAATGTTTTAAAATGTTTATTTGGCCCCATAAATCTGTACAATTAGTAGATTTCTTTTTAAATGGCTTACTGCTGAGTTAGCCTGGTGGTTTACTTTCTGGCAAGAAGGCAATCGGTGCAGTCAGGAAGGGAGACCTGCGGTGGGCGCATGTGCAGAGTGAGGGAAGCTGTGTGTTTGTTTGCCGTAATAAACACTCCTTTATTATGGCAAATAACACCACGGTTTTCCTATGGGAAAAAGGGAAAGCCAGTTATTATTCTGCCCTTGCACAGGTCACTGGTGAGGCCGCACCTAGAGTATAAAGTAAGATACTGGTGTCCATACCTTAAGGACATCAACCTGCTGCAGAAGGTCCAAAGGAGGGCAACTAAGATGATCACGGGTCTGCAGGGTAGGTTGGGGGCCTGAAGATGCACTCCCTGAAGAAGAGGAGGGGGGAGAGAAGGGACAGATGGAGACAGTACAGTTACATAAAAACTTACCGAAACAGTAGATCTTTGAGAGAAGCTCTTGCAGTAAGTATTATCCATAAGGACTGCGCCCCCTGGTGTGAGGACCACACAGAAAACTTTAGCTAACAGTGTCTGGCAGGGGACCGCACACTGACATCATGTGACCAGAATCAGCATGACCCTATATAGTGGGCGGTCTCCAGTCCGCACTCCAGTTTTCCTGCCAGAGACCTCAGAATAAAGTGACAGGAAAAAGCAGTGGGCTCCTAGAGCCAAAGTAAAGATTGAAGAAGCAGTAGCAGAACCTGGGGGAAGGTGGGAGGGAAAGTTACCTACTGCAAGAGCTTCTCTCGAAGATCTACTGTTACAGTAAGTTCTTACATAACTGTACTATCTTACTTCGAGAGGGCTCTTGCAGTAGGTACTGACCATTAAGACTGAGTCCCAAGCAGTGTAAATCAGACAAGTCTGAAGCATGGGAGGCAGGAAAGATCTGTAGAGACCCAGAAAACAATGAAAGGATGCCCTGAAGAACAGCTAGTCCAAAGCCAGCCCTGTGCTTAGAAGCAATGTCCAGACTGTAGTGTTTCGTGAAAGTGTGGACGGAGCTCCAAGTGGCTGCTGCGCAAATGTCAGCAGCAGACACATTTTTCAAACAAGTAGCAGATGCATCCATGCCTCTGTTAGAATGCCCTTTGACTTCCCCCAGCAAGGGTTTGTCGTACTTCTGGTAACAGAATAGAATGCAGTCTGCCCACCATTTGAACAAACACTGCTTAGAAACAGCAACACACTCTCTCAGACAGAAAGGAAATGAAAAGCTAATCCGTTTTATGGACTTACTTCGACATCCGATTCATATAGTAACGCAAAATTCTGTGAACATCTAAAGTGTGTAGAATTGCCTCCCCAAATTAGAGTACTCAGGGTAATACACCGGTAGTTGAATGGTCTGAGTCAACATAAACTCTGAAACCACTTTTGTTAAAAACTTAGGAGCTACCCTAAGGCTCCTTACACATCAGGGTCTGAAGCTTGGAAATCCTTCAAGCAGAAGTGACAGCAACTAAAAAGAGCACTTTTCAAGACAGATATCGCATGTCGCAACTTACAGCTGGTTCGAAAGGAGTCAAGGTGAGTTTTTCTAAAATAAAATTCAAATCCCAGAGTGGAGCAGGGTTACGCACTGGGGGTTTCGGGAGGAGAATTCCCTTCAGAAACATTTTGCAAACCTCCAGCTGAGAAACAGTTTTGCCCTCCACTGGAATGTGGTAGGCGGAAATGGCTGAAAGGTGCACCTTCAAAGAAGAGTAACTCAGGTCTAGGTCAGAGAGATGCAGGAGGTACTCCATGACCTGAAGGACGGGGCACGAAAAAGGGTCCCAATCCTTCAAGGTGGCCCAGATAGAAAATCTCTTCCATTTCATGGCGTAAGTGGTCCTCGTGGAAGGCTTTCCGGCCCCGTGAGAACTTGGGCTACCCTTGGGGAAACACCATAACACGAAGCAGCTATGTCAGAAGGTGCCACACGTGAAGGTGAACCAGTGTGCCCCTCTCCTGGGTCAGAAGGTCATGAAAGAGGGGGCAGGGGAACCAGGGGTTCCACTGCCAGCTGCTGTAGGAGCAGGAACCAGAATTGGCGAGGCCAGTGTGGGGCAACTAGGATCATATGAGCTCCTTCTGCTTGCAGCTTGAGCAGTACTTTCTGCAGAATCGGAAAGGAAGGGAAGGCATACACGAACCTCCCTGTCCAACAAAGAGGTAGTGAGTCTCGCCAAAAAACACCAGGCCCTGGAACGAGCGAGCAAAACTTAGGTAGCTTTGCATAGTATGGGGAAGCGAACAGATTGCGATCTGAGAGACCCCACAGGTCAAATATGTCGTCGACCACTGCTTGGTTTAGTTTCCATTCATGAGCCCTGGCATGGGTGCAGCTGAGACTGTCCGGGTATGATGTACTGGATGCCTGGAACATGTACTGCAGTGAGACAAATCTGATGCTGAATTGCCCAATTCCAAACTCGTATCGCTTCCCTGAAGAGAGAATACGATCGAGTGCTCCCTTGTTTGTTCAGGTACCACACTACGCACATATTGTCCATTTGGACCAGCAGAGGACCTGGACTAGGAGATGCTGAAAAGCCTGAAGGGCATACAGCACTGCCCGCATCTCCAACATGTTGATGTGCTGGGATAGCTCTGACTGAGACCACATCTCTTGTGTCCTGTTGGTCCCCAGGTGTACGCCCCAATACCATCCTGAAGCATCTGTGGTCAGGGACTGGGTGGGAGAAAGGGGCTGAAAAGGGATCCTTTGCAGAGATTGCATATATCCTGCCACCAAAGGAGATCCCGGCACATCAGTTCGGAGACCATGATCTTGTGATCAAGGACATCCAATCTCTGGTCCACTGCGATATCCGCATGTGGAGCCTGGCCAGGGGAACAGTAGGAATGGCCACTGCCATAAGGCCAAGACGATGCAGCACGAGCTGGCTGAAACCCAATGACTGGAAGCCACCAGCTGAGCCTAGCGTTGCAAGGTTTCTGCCCTATGCAGGGGGATGAAAGCCTGACCCTGAGCCGTATCGAGCAATGCCCCAATGAACTATAGGTGCTGGGAGTGGGTAAGGTGAGACCTGGGATAGTCCACCATGACCCCAACTTGGTCAATTAGGGCCAGGGTAGCTGAAAGGGAAATTTCCACCAGTTCCTTCAATGGGGCTGAGATCAGCCAATCGTCGAAGTACGGGAAGATACAGTGGCCCTGACACCTCAAAGCCACTGCCATGCCTGCCAGGCAGTTGGTAAAAACCCTGGGTGCCGAGGACAGGCCAAAGGGGAGGGCCCTGAACTGGTAGTAATCCCCCTGAAAAAAGAACCTGTGGTAGCGGTGGTGGGCTTGTGTAAAGGTGTGGGAAATACAGATGGATACAAACATAAGATTTTTGGTGCAACCCACTTGTTCTAAGCGGGATATTTATTTTGAATTCATAAACAATAGCAGCTTTGCACCATATATAAAGTAAAAATAAAACAATCCAAAAGAAAAGACTTATAAATAATGTTCACACTTTTCTCCTTAGTGCAGCACAGGACTCTCCTAGTCCTTTACCTATATTCAGTCAGAAGACACTGACCCTATCTAACATTTGTTTGCTCAGGCAAGTACTATTAATACCCACCCACCTGGGTCAGGTGATCAAGCATCATCATAATTCCAAACATTTTATTTCACTCCTTATTTAATTATTCAAAAAGCTAGAAGTACCTCTGTGTACTTCTATAATCAGGAGCAGCCTTTAAATTTTAAAACAAACCTTCCCAGAACGATTTACCCATTTTTAAAAGGTGGAAAACTTCCTACTGGGACTTGAGTGACAGACAGCTTACTATAAAAAGAGGCCACAAGGGGCCGCTGTTCCCTTATAGAAGATTTTTATTCTCTCCCATGCTTCAGGTAAGAACAGACCTATTTATTTCATCTATTCCAAGAAGTTCTTTACAATGTTTGCTAAAAGAAAGCTGTGTTCTTATTACCCCTTCTTCAGTATGATAGTTTTTTATGTCAAGTTCGTTTTATGTTTGGAATCTTTCACATGAGAGAGTTACCCCATTTCATGTATATTTAGCCTTGGGGAGCAAGAATTTATTTTACTTCTCTTGCTCGTGTAGCACAAAGCTAGCATGGTGTCAGGGCATTTTCACCTAATTTGGGGCCAGACAAATGTATTTTCAGCTGAAATGTCAAGCCGTCAGCTGACACTTTCACTTTCCTCCGCGTAGGTTTCTACGTGCTGCTGCATCACTCTGTCTCCCTCGCTCTCTCAGTGAGCCTACATAATACTCGCTCTACACCCTCTTTAGTAATTTATGGTGCAGCGAGTAAAGAAGGGTTCTAATAATTTCTTGGACTGTCTGCAAGATGAGGGAGCATTTGTACCTCGCAACCGCGAGTGTACAATTCCAAAGAACTCCCATCATTCGGACTGACTTGCCGGCAAAGCACAATGCAGTGTGCTTTGTCAACTAATAGAGGAGCACTGTTTCTTGTCATAAGGCTCTGATACCTAATTTAAATTTCAAAAGGGTTTCCTTTCCAACGTCTACCAAAATATGCAGCATTGCCCCATTAGCTCAAAATGGCAGGATTCATTTAGCAGGTTTATAACAGAATAGCATTATAACAGTTTAAATTTCCACAGTGGCAACAGGGTTACAGAAAATAAAAGGGAAAGGGGATTTGCTGCTTGACGATAAATATTACAACATAGGCTATTCACATAGGTCCTTTTCTGCCTACACTAAATAGCCACTATAACCCTTTATTAGGGTGTTCTACTGTACACAAGACATATTTTACATTCTAGCTACAATAGCCAGCCATTCTATAGAGCTATGGCTATTATTATAGCAGCTCCTTCTATCTGGGAGCTGGAGGTCACTGCAAGTTGACCTCCATTCATATAGACCCATGGAAGGAAGAGAAAAAGAAGGTTTAAGAGAAGCACAGAGGGTTGTCTGGAGGTGGCCTGCCTCCAGATGGAAAGAAAAAGGGATAACTTTATTAGATAAGACTATAAAGAGAGTGCAATCTGATATAATAAAGGGGTCCTACTACAGTGGCAGGGACGCACCCTGTTACAGCCTGAAAGACTGGTACGTGCAGGTATGTATCCTGCATGTCCAGGGCGCAGAGCCACTATCTCTTGTGTAGCAGGGGCAGTAGGCCTGGAAGGGTCAGCATTCAAAATCTTTTGTACTCTATGTATAGATTTAAGGTGCTGAGGTCTAGTATTGGATGGAATATCTCCCGTCTTTTTGGGAACCAAGAAGAAATGAGAGTAGTACCTTCTTCCTGCCTGGTTTAAAGGAACATGATCTATAGCTGCTTTTTGCAGAAAAGCCACTAGAGAAACATAGGCTTTAACTGCAGATAAGAACTGCTTGGCCCACCCAGTCTACCCATTTCCTTCCTAGTTAACTAACAGCCTACTTCCTCCTACCCCCCACTACAACTGCCTTATGTCTGCCCCATGCATTCTTCAATTCCCCCCACTGTTTTTGACCCAAAGACCTCCTCAGGAAGGTGGTTCCATGCATCCACCACTCTCTCCATGAAAAAATATTTCCTCACGTTACCCGAGCCATCCCCCCATTATCTTCAAATTGTGCCCCTTTGTTCTTGCACACCTCTTTTTCTGAAAGATGCTACCCTCTTGGACTTTGCTGATTCCTTTGAGGTACTGGAAAGTTTCTATCATGTCCCCCCCTTCCTCCTTTCCTCAAGGGTAAGCATATCAAGTTCCTTTAGTCTTTCTTCGTATGACTTTTGGTGCAGACCCTGCACCATTTTAGTTGCCCTCTTCTGGACCACCTCCATCCTATGTCCTTGCGGAGATGGGGTCTCCAGAACTGCACGCAATCCTCCAGATGGGGTCTCACCAACTGTCTGTACAGAGGGATAACAATTTCCTGTTTTTTACTGGTGATGCCTCTCTCTATGCATCCGAGCATCCCCCCAGCCCTCCTTACTGCCTTCTCACATTGCTTGTCTACCTTAAGGTCGTCTAATATGACTACCCCAGGTCCCTTTCCATTTTTGTTGTTGTTAGTATCCCCCCATTGTGCACTCTTCCCTTGGTTTTGTTTCTCAGGTGCATTACTTTGCACTTCTTTGCATTGAATCTAAGCTGCCATACTTTTGGCCATTCCTCCAATCTTGCCAAGTCCCTTCTCATCCGTTCCACCCCCCATTGTGTATCAACCCTGTTGCAGATCTTTGTGCCATCTGCAAAGAGGCATACTTTTCCTTCCAGTCCCTCTGCAATGTCTCCTATAAAGACATTAAAGAGGATGGGTCCCAGTACTGAACCCTGCAGTACCCCACTAGTAACCACTCTTTCTTCAAAGTGTACTCCGTTTACTATTACCCTCTGCATCCTGTTGTCCAGCCAATTTGTTTCCCAGGCTACCACCCTGGGACCCACTCCCACGCTGGCTAACTTGTTTATTAATTTTTTGTGTGGGACTGTGTCAAATGCCTTGCTAAAGTCAAGGTAGGCCATATCCACAGCTCCTCCCTGGTCTACTACTTTGGTCACCCCTATCTCCTCTCTGATAAAGAGAAGGTGCACCCTTGGGTAACGGGACAGACCCAGAGGGTTGTCTGGGGGGGCTCTCCAGAAACTCAAATGTGCTGCCTTGAGAAACTAGTTGAAGATCCCACAAATCTTTGGTGATCACCTCCCACCCTGCCAGATGACCGATGAATCTTCTGCCCACCTGTTCCTCCGACTGAAGAGGAGGAGGGGAGGCAGACCATGAGTCAAGAGGCAGAGGGGGGGTTGGGGAAGGCTGCCCCTGAAGCTCTCTGGTTCTTGGCTGGAGAAGTGGCCATAGCTGAGGGGGCCAGACCTTTGGCCTGACATCTGGCCTGTTGCTGCTGTTTCATCTGCCATCTCTGTTGGCGATGAAAGGGCTGCTTTGACTTATAGCCAGTGCGGTACATAGTTTGCACTCAACGTAATGCCTTCCCCCTATTCTGGAGGTTTGTGATGATGTCTTGTGCATCTCCTCCGAAGAGGACAGAACCCCGAAAGGGTGCATCTTGGATGGCAGTCTGGACATCAGGTGCCAGCCTAGAAACTCTCAGCCAAGAATCTCTTCTCAGACAGACGGCAGTAGCCATGTCCCTAGCTGAGGAGTCAACAGTATCGTAAGTCACTCTCAGAGAGTGGCTGCAGGCGACTTTAACTGACCTAATGGTGTCAGAGAGTGTTTCATTCACTTAAGAGTCTGGCAAGGCCTCAATGATGGGCTCTAATTTGCAAAAGAGGGAATTTTGGTACACCAATATGTGCACCACATAGGTTAGGGCGCATATAGCCAGGTAGAGGACGAATACAATTTTTGTCCAAATTGATCAAGCTGACTCGACCCCTTATCGGGAGGAGAGGTGCTCATACGCTTAGGTTTAGCGGATCTGTCATGTGCCACTCTAATCATCACTGAGCCCGCTTTAAGGTGGTCGCTAAGGAGGTCCTTGCCCTCTGGCGTACGGTAAATCCTGTCCATCTTCTTGGCCACGGCAGGAATGGATGAAGGCATTAAACCAAATGGTAGAGGCTAGGTCCTCATGAGGCTCCAACCAGGGAGGCATGAGGACTGGGGATAGTTCAGGCATGTCCAAATGTTTGGCCAGCCTCTTTCGTTTGGGGTCCTGATCGTTAGTCTTCCACTTGTAGGCCTCCACAATCTTTTTGAGAAGGTCTATAAAGGAGAGATCCTCCAGAGGAGACTTCAGAGACTTCTTAGTCTTTGGTTTGTCCGGTGGAGGTGTCTCAAAGCCAGAGACTAAGGAAGAGGAGTCAGAATCCAAGTCAGAGTCTGACAAATGAGTCGGGAATAGAGACATAACCCCGGGGCAGAAAACCTCCTTAACGAGGATGGGGGCCTGCCCTTGTCAGTGGTGGTAGCCGAGCCTTTTGTCAGACTTGACGTGGAAGGACGAGACTCCAACGGTGAAGGGGACCGATGCGTCAGGTCCGGGAACGCTGGGGTAGAAGCCACTACCGGATGACGACTACCCAATTCAGAAACTAGCTGAAACTTAAGTTTCTGACCACCAACACTGGAGAATGGCCCTGATGTCTGCCTGCAGCTGAGGATGTGGACATGGGGGCAGTGGAGGCTGGTAGACCAGCTGAAAACCAGAGCCATAACCCGGCATCGGGTATACTGGCGCCTGGTATCCAGACGGTGGATAGCCCAGCATGTGGTAGTTGGGCATATAGCCCGGCCGCAGATACCCCAGCGAAGGGAGTCCTGGCGCCTGGTATCCCGACAGAAGACATCCAGGGGTATGATATCGGGGTGTGTGGTAGCCGTGCATCTGAAACTCCGGCGATGGCCCCAACGGAGGAGTCGTGGGGCCAGATGGAGGACCCTGAGGAGGCTTAAAAAGAGGGTTAGAAGAACCAGAGGGCAGAGAGTCAGGCATCAGACTGCTAGGGGGAAGCCAGGTGTTGGCCCAGAGGGACCCTCCGCCAGAGGTGGAAGGCCCTGCCGGGAGGGCCGGTCATGAAGGCTCCTGAGCGTCTGCTGGGGGGTTCGTGTTGAGGCCCAGTTGTGACTTGGTAGTGGTATCATCAGGCTGACGTCCCTCTAACTCTGGCTCCAGATGCTCAGGGGAGCCCAGTGGGGGAGAAAAGTACCTGGGTAGGGTGAACCTGCTAGCGTAGGCTGTGGCTGAAGCAGCAGCGGGCACTGAGAGTCAACTTTGGACCACTCGTCAGGGTCTGAAGAAAGCGCCTGGGCTGCGGTGGCATCAGAAGATCCAACATCCAGCCTATCAGCTGTGGCTAGGCGTTCACCAGAACCCCTGATGCCCAACTTATCAGCCTGGGCTGGGCGCTCGTCTACCTACTACAAGAGCCCTCTCGAAGTAAGATCTTCAAATTCCTGAAGAGGATAAATAGGGTGGATTAGGAAGGTCTCTTCAAGCTAAGAGACAGCTGAACAACCAGGGGACACAGTTTAAAGTTGGAAGGGGGAAGGTTTAGGAGGGATCTTAGGAAGTATTTCTTCATGAAGAGGGTGGTGACCAATTAGAATACACTGCTGAAGGAAGTGGTCTCAGCGAAGTCAGTGAGCAGCTTTAAGAGGGCTCGGGACAGGCATAAGGGGAAACCATGGGGACTGGGGGGGCAGATAGGGTGGAAAGGGGGACAGGGGAAGGGTCAGTAGTGTAAGCTGGGGACCTTGCAATACAACCAGAAGCAGACTCAATAAACCTAATGGCCTTCCTCTGACGGCTCTTTCGTATGTTAGTATTTGCACTGGAGTGATCTACAGACCTCCAGCACAGGGGGAGGAATTAGATAAGGCACTGGTGGAAACCACTGGCAAGATGGCAGAAAAGGGTGAGGTGCTGCTGGTGGAGAACTTCAACCTCCCAGATGTAGACTGGAGCCTCCCAGCAGTGGCTTCAGCTAGAAGCAGGGACATCCTGCACTCTATGTAGGGGCATTCCTCAGGCAACTAGTCAGTGAACCCACTCGTGATGGGATAATACTAGACCTGGTACGCTTTCATCAGTTGATCGGTACTGGAGTTATAAGTACAAACATGTGCTGTGTATCTTTTGTTAGTGTCTTATAACTATACTGTTACATAGGAGTCCCCCGCGGCTGAGCCCATCAGTCGCATCATCAAAGGGCTTGCCGCAGGGGACTCTGCAATAATAATGGCAGGCGGAGGGTCGCAGGATCAACCAGATAAAAGTACAAATAACAGATGGATAAGTTATTTTTACACATCCTAACTGGCGTGTTTTACCTAATCGGGACCTATAGGTCCTGTGTTTTTGCCTGGGGAATTGTGAAAGTTCCCCTTTAAGTCAATCAGCCTGTACATGCTCTTAGTTTCTGCCGGCATCCTTAACCCAGGCATAACTAGTTAAAAAAATGAAATATACATCTTAGACAATCAGAATCATACAGCACACAACTGACAGAACATCAGAATTTCACAATCTGACAGAAAACCAGCAATCCACAAATTCAGAAAGGTTATATTTAAGCATAGTGTGTTTGCCTATGTGTTTTACTGCAGGTAGTTTGAGTGTTTTATGACTTGATAATTTATGGACTTTTTAGTTTTTGCCCTCAATGTCCAGTCTACGAAAAGAAAAAATTATTTACCTTAGTAATGTTGTTTCTTCTAACGGAGTCTTGCTGTATTCTGACTATTGCAGTGATATCCAACCTTTGAACTGCCCCGGAGAGGAAAGAGTTAACTTTCCATGCAAGGCATGGAATGCTGAGCTCGAGCTCGGTTGAGACTCTGTCTGTTGTTGTTTGAACCCAAACCGCCAGATCTTTACAAGCAATACTCACTGGGTGTTCTGTGTGGAAACTAAACTCACACTAGCCAACTGGCTACTAAATTTAATAAAAATATAGTTATTTTTTTTTGGGTTCCAAGGCAAAGACTCGAGTCAGGAAACCCAAAAAAACAAAACACAACACACACACCCAAAAATAAGAGAGTGAGAAAAAGGGGCACCTCTAGAGTGCCAACACTGCTCCTGCCCACCCACATCCCAAAATCCAGGTTCTGAGAGGGGAGGCGGGGGGGAGGTCAGAATACAGCAAGACTCCATTAGAAGAAACAACATTACTAAGGTGAATAATTTTTTCTTCAAACAACATGAAGTCTTGCTGTATTCTGACTATTGCAGACTACCAAGCAGTACCTCCATGGAGGAGGGACAGAACCTACTTCTGAAGCACTGCTGTGCCAAACCGAGCATCACTCCTAGCCTGGATATCCAGAGAGTAATGCTTGGTGAAAGTATGTACCGTTTTCCAGGTGGCTGCTTGACAAATCTCTAAGATAGGAATATCCCTGGCAGCAGCCAGGGAAGCAGCTGTACCTCTAGTAGAGTAAGCCCTCAGGCCTGACGGTGGGATTCTCACCTAATTTTCATAGCAGAATTGTATACAAGAGACAATCCACCTGGCAATAGATCTCTTAGTGGCAGGTTTTCTCTGCCAACCTCACCATAAGTGAGGAACAATTGAGGAGTCAAACCTGTGACCCTTGGAAGCGCCTATGTAGTAGCTAAGGGCCTTTTCACATCCAGGATGTGTAGCCTCCTCTCCCAGAGGAGGAATGGTCAGTGAAGAAAACAGGAAGAGACATAGACTGGTTAAGGTGGAAATCTGAAACCACCTTAGGCAAAAACTTCCAATTAGTCCTGAGGACCACCTTATGTCTATGGAAAGAGATAAAATCAGGCTCCACTGACAGGGCCTGTAACTCACTTATGCGTCTAGCAGAAGTAATGGCTACCAAGAACACAGTTTTCCAAGTCAAGTACTTAAGCTCTGCTGAGGCTCAAAAGGGGGTTGCATAAGCTGGGCAATGCAAACATTAAGGTCCCAAGCAGAGGCAGGGGCCCTGAAGGGAGGATTGGTATGCAGCAAACCCTTGAAGAATTTACAGAATACAGGGTGAGCTGAAAAGGAAGAGGGCTTGCCTGCTGATAAGAAGGCAGAGACAGCTGCCAGATGCACTCTAAGTGTAGCTGGTCTGAGTCCCAAGCTATTGAGATGAACCATATAGTCCAGGACTGTAGGCAACCCAGCAGACTCTGGAGAAATATGCTTACCAAAGCACCAAATAGTAAACCTTTTCCATTTGGAGTTGTAAGTCTTTCTAGTGGAAGGCTTTCGAGAAGCCTTTAGAATATCCAGAACACCTTGAGAGAGATGTAAATCAGCAAACTCTAACTCTTCAAGAGCCAGGCCTTGAGATTGAGAGATTTGAGATTCGGATACCACACCCTTCCCTGAGAACAGGTCAACAGGTTGTAATTCCTGGGAAGAGACAGGGGAAGGTGGACTGCTAAGACAAGCAGAGAGGGTACCAGGGCTGTCTGGCCCAGTCTGGAGCAATCAGAATCACTTTGCAGGGCTGAGATCTGATTTTGACTAGTACCTTGAACAGGAGAGGAAGGGGGAAGCATACAGAATTTCCTTCCCAACTGAGGACTAGGGCATCCAGAGGGACTGAGCCCAACACTGGGGGTCTGCAGCAAAAAAGAGGAAGTTGGTGATTGTCTGGGGCTGCAAAAAGATCTATCTGTGGAGTGCCCCATCTAGAGAAGATTACCTTCAAAATTAGGGGATCCAGGGCCCATTCGTGATGGCCCTGAGATATCCTGCTGAGAGCATCTGCCAGGACATTGTCCTTCCCTGGGAGGTGCACTGCTACCAGAGAGGTATTCAGGGAATAGGCCAGAGACCACAACTTCATTGCTTCTGTGCACAAGGCCGTAGACCGAGTGCCCCCTTGCTTGTTGATGTACCACATTGTGGTGGTATTGTCTGTCCTGATCTGAACCAGTTTGTTCTGAACAGACTTGGAAAAAACTTGAAGTGCTAGAAACACTGCTCTGAGTTCTAAGAGATTGATGTGAAGCAGAGATTCTTGAGGTGACCACAACCCTTGGGCAGTCAGATCTGCTAAGTGGGCTCCCCAGCCCAAAAGGGAGGCATCTGTGGTAAGGATTAGAGAATGAGGTTGAGTGACAAAGGGAACTCCCTGCCTTAGGTTGTCCTGATCCTGCCACCATTGCAAAGCCTGGATCAGGGTTCGAGTCACTGGGATCAGCTTGGTCAGAGAATCCTTTCTCTGGGACCAGAAGGCTCTTAAGTGGAACTGAATGTCCCTCATCTGAAATCTTGCTCCTTGGACCACTGCCATAGAGGCAGCCATGTGGCCCAGGAGCTGCAGAAAATGCCTTGCTGGTTGAGACACCTGAAGGGTGAAAGAAGAGGCCAGTGTCACAAGGGTCATTGCCCTGTCCAGGGGAAGGAAGGCTCTTGCCCTTGTAGTATCCAGCTCCGCCCCTATGAAGGTGAGGAGCTGCACTGGCTCTAGAACTGACTTTGAAAGATTTAGAAGGAGTCCTAGAGAAGTGAGCAGTTGCTGAGTTATCTGTAGGTGTGACTTGACTTGGTCTGGAGACTGACCCACTATGAGCCAGTCATCCAGGTATGGAAAAATGGAGATCTTCTTTCTCCTTAGGAAAGCAACCACTACTGCCAGGCATTTTGTGAACACCCTTGGAGCTGATGCTAGACCAAAGGGCATTGCTCTGAATTCATAGTGGCCTGAGGGCAACTCAAACCTGAGGTACTTTCTGTGGGAGCATCTGATGAGAATGTGGAAATAGGCATCCTTGAGGTCCAGGAAGACTAGCCAGTCCCCTGGCCTTAGAGAGGGTAGAATTATTCCTAGAGTCACCATTTTGAACTTTGGTTTTAAAAGGTGCTTGTTTAAATATCTGAGATCCAGAATGGGCCGCCATTCTCCTGTCTTTTGGGGGGTTAGGAAGTACCTGGAGTACAATCCCTTTCCATGGCTCTGACAGCCAAGAGGGAAGAGACCTCTGCCTCTAGGGCAAGGGCTTCTGAAGGATTTGCAGGTGGAAAGGATCTGGTTCTCATCTTGGGAAATTGTTTGAAGCTGAGAACCAGTCCCTGGCTTACTACTTCCAGGACCCATTTGTCTGATGTTAAAAACATCCAGTCCTGGACAAAGTAAGCCAGCCTGCCCCCTACAGGTAGTGGAGAATCGGCCCGGGCAAACCCATCAGGGTGCCTGTTTGGCAGGGGCTTTAGGCTGAGGGGTGGTAGCAGGCCTGCTTGTACCCCATCTGCCTCTCCCTCTAAAGAACCCCCTCTGAGCAAAGGCAGAAGAGGAGGCATGGGCTTGGTAGAAAGGCCTATGAAAAAGCCTGCCCCTACCCCTGGGATGCTGCCTCTGAGGAGTGGCTTGCCTTTCCTTGGCCTGAGCACTCCTATAGGTGGTCCTGTACTCATCCATTTTCTTCATGTAGTTCTCTGTCTGCTCCCCAAACAGAGAATTACCAATAAAGTACAGTTCGTAAGAACTTACCGTGACAGTAGATCTCGAGAACATCTTGCAGCAGGTTACCATTAGGACCCGAAGCATGAGCCAGGACCCAGGAAAAACTCTAGCTAGCTAACTACAGCGGGGACCGCCTCGACGTCCGGTCCCGGCCCAGGCCAGGCGGGTGGGCTACAAAGGGGGCGGTCCCGAGGATTCCCAGTTCTGCCCTGGAGACTTCTTGCCGCAGGCTGACATCAAAATGGAGACCTAGGATTAGGCGTCAGAAGACAGAAAGATAACAATTCCTGCTCAGAAAGACTGAGCCATGCTTCCTCAAGGGGAAGGTGGGCGGAAAGAGTACCTGCTGCAAGAGCTGTTCTCGAAGATCTACTGTTACGGTAGGTTCTTACGTAACTGTCTATCTTACTTGAGACACAGCTCTTGCAGCAAATTACACCATTAGGACTGATTCCCAAGCAGTACGCTGTCAGAAAATCCGGAGGAGGAAAATAAAGGATAAAACCAGGTCCTGAACCTAGGACAGGAGACCCTGAAGTACGGCCAAACCAAAACCAGCCCTTCGACGAGAGGCGATGTCCAGGCTATAATGCCTGATAAAGGTATGCACAGAACTCCAAGTGGCTGCAGCGCATATAGCAGAAGTGGAAACATTTTTGAGCGCTGCAAAGGAAGTAGCCACCCCTCTAGTGGAATGACCCCGGACTGTACCCGGGAGGGGCTTTTGTTTGATACCATAACAGTGAGAAATACACTGGACAAGCCAGCGAGAAAGGGACTGTTTGGATACTGATTGGCCCATCATTCTCTCAGAGAAGGAAATGAAAAGCTGCTCAGAACTACGAAAGGACTGAGTTCTGTTGAGGTAAAACCTCAGGCTGCGGTGAACATCCAGGGTATGGAGCAGAGCCTCCTCTATTAGAGTAGTTCGGGAAGTAGACCGAAGGTCGATATCCTGGTTCAGAGTGAGAAGAAACCACCTTAGGCAAGAATTTAGGTTCTCCCTCAGGGATACTCTGTCCCGGTGGAAAACTAAATAAGGCTCTTTGCACATGAGAGCTGAAGTTCAGAAATTCTTCTTGCCGAGGTAACAGCAACTAAAACAACGCTTTCCATGATAGAAACGTAGCTTCTTAACTCTGCAGGTTCAAAGGGGGAAGTGGAGCTGTTCAAGGACAAAAGCAAATCCCATGGAGGCACAGGGTCTCTAATAGGAGGCCTAAGGTGCAACACTCCCCAAGAAATTCCGAGAGGCGCCCACCTGAGCCATTGTACGATTTCCACGCAGGAGGTAAGTCGAAATGGCACAGAGGTGCACTTTAATAGAGGAGCAGGCTAGACCCGAATGAAAGAGGGAGAGCAAATATTCTAATATTACTCCACAGGACAACCTACGGGAAAGGTCGCGTGCTCATGACTATACATTAAAACGGGCGCCATTTCATGGCGTGACGTCGCATGCATTGTCAAGCTTGGCTGCAGAAAGGACTCTGCAACTCTTGAGACCCCGGACGCAAAAATGGCTATGTCTCTAGGAGCCAAGCATGCAGGTTCAAGGAACGAGGTCCGGGTGGACAAGTGAACCCTTCTCCTGAGACAGTAAGTGGGAGCTGAGCGGCATCGGGAGCGGGGTTCCAAGATAGTTGAATCAACAAAGGGAACCAAATCTGTCTGGGCCAAAATGGGGCCACTAGATCATTATGTGCGGCTCGCGCAGTTTGAGAAGAACCTCTGGATCAACGTGGAAAGGAGGGAAGCGAGAGGAATCTGTTGGCCCAGGAGAGGATAACGCTGCCCGCCAGAAAACACCAGGCCCTGGATCTAGCGAGCAAAAATTGGGCAGTTTTGTTGGATGGGGAGGCAAACAAGTCTAGATCTGGAGTTCCTCATCAAGAAACAGATCCTCTGCTACCTCTTGAAGGGAGTTCCCATTCAGGACTCTGGCCTGAGAATCACTCAGGCCGCCTGCAACCGGTGTTGTCCACTCCAGGAACGTGCACAGTGATCAGATTCGCGCCGTGTCTGATTACCCAATCCCACACTCTCATGGCTTCCTGCAAAGGGGAAGAGTGTGCGCTCCTTGTTTGTTGAGGTATTACATCGCCCGTGTTGTCTGTCGCAGTAGAAGAGTACACGGTGGGATAACTGACTGAAAGGCCTGCAGGGCATAGAGGACCGCTCTCATTTCCAACACGCTGATGTGAAGGTGAGCTTCCATCTGGGTCCACGCATTCTGGGATCTTACTTCCGTCCAGGTGTGCCCCCACCCAAGACCGAAGCGCTCTGTGGTGAGGGTGACCTCGGGACGGCAAAATGAACGGGACGCCTGATGAGAGCGAATTCTGGGGTAAGCCACCACTGCCAGTCTTGGAATCACTGAATTCGTGAGTCTGACCGGATGCTGCAAGTGGTCTTGCCTTTGGTCCCATTGCACTTTGAGCATCCACTGAGTAATGCGATGGAGTCTTATGAAGGGACAGTAGGAATGGCCGCAGCCATGTGTCCGAGCAAGCAAAGGACCCACCTGGCAGGTACAACCTTGTTTAGTGATAGGTCCCTTATGAGGGATCTGATGCGCCCGCTCTGTCGGCCGGAAGAAAGGCTCTTCCCTAACAGTGTCCAGAACTGCTCCTATGAACTGCAGTTTCAAGGGCCGGTACCAGGAGAGACTTCTAGAATTTATGAGGATGCCCAGGGATCGGAACAGATCCTGGGTGCTCTTGATTGCAAGAAGCAACGCCTCTGGAGGCGGCCATGAGAAGCCAGTCGTCCAGGTATCGGAACACGAGTGGCCCTGTCTCCTCAGAGACGCTGCCACGACTGCCATGCACTTGGTAAAGACCCTCAGTGGAAGACAGTCCGAAGGAAGGGCTCGAACTGAAGGTGGTGGTCGAGAACTCGAGCGCAGGAACCTCCTGTGCCTGAGCCATAGGGATGTGCAGGTAGGCATCCTGCATGTCTAGAGACGCCAAAAGGTCCTGTTTGGAGCATGGGATAAGACCGGAAGGGTCACCATGCGGAATCTCTTGTAAGTGACCGGACATTGAGGTCGCTGAGGTCCAAGACTGGACGGAGGTCCCCTGTTTTCTTGGGAACCAGGAAGAAGTGGGAATAGTATCCTAGTCCTCTGGTCCTCTGGACGCATCTCATCGCTCCCTTCGTAGTAGCGGTACTTCTTGCCAGATCAAGGCTTTGTGCTGACCCTGATACCGGAGAGCAAAGGAGGCCTCGAGGGTGGCTTTCCTGCGAATTCTATAAAGTGGCCTAGACTGACCAACTGAAGAACCCACCTGTCGGTGGTAATGGCCTGCCATCCCGCAGGAAGTTCGCTAATGCACCCCACTATAAACTCCCGTGATCCTGAGGGGCGGGGCCGGAAAGGAGTCAGGCTGTGGCGCAGATGGACTGCTGGCTGGGCCTGCCTAGGAGAACGCTGGCCTCGGCTGGAGGGGTGTTTGCCCTGGCTCTCATGAAACCAGAGCCCCTCTGAGGTGCAGCTGGAGTGGGTCTGTTGCCTCTGTGCCCGCAAGACGAACGGCTTTGGTTCCTATGAAAGGAACCTGCTTAGGTCGGGCATAGGCCTGAACCTGACCTTACCGCCTTCCCGCCTCTTGGAGTTTGGTAAGGATCTTTCTGTAGGATTACCAAACAATACTTCTCCTCAAAAGGCCCAAGATGTTCTTTGGACGTCCGGGTAAAACTGGAGACGCAACCAAGAGTGTCTCCAGAGGCAAACGCCAGAAGCTGCTGCTCGGGCCGATGAGTCCGCAGAGTCATACGCGGCTCTTAGCACTTGGGTCCCCACGTCTGAACCCGTGGAGGAGCTGAAGCATCTCCTCCTTCTGCTCACCTTCGGGCATCTTTTCAGCCGCTTCCAGACCCTGTTCCCACAAAGCGTTCTGGAACTGAACCATGTGGGTTAAATAGTTCAGGGATCTGATGGCGCAGGTAGCGGAAGCATACGTGCGCCTACCCAATGTGTCCAGTTGTTTGGACTCTGGGTCCGTGGCAGGGTGCTCAAATGTTGTGGCCTCTGTGACCGGTCATGTGAGGCTGTGATGACCAGGAGAATCGGCCTGAGGATGCTGCGTCAAGTACTGGTCGTCCTTAGGAGCCTTGTACAAGCGATCAGCTTTCTTCGGTCTCGCCGGGAGGTGAGGTGTGGGACGCTTCACGCAGCCTTGGTGACGTCCACGAAAGTGTCAACCAAGGGTGGTACCACCACAGGCTTGGGGTCCTTTTGCCGAAGATATTTGGCGAGTCGCACTCTTTCGGGGTCTAAGTCTTCAGCATCCCATCCCATGTTCTCTTGTATATGTCTCATAATATCAAGGAACGAGGGATCATCCGGAGGAGATCTAGGCATCTCACGTGGGTCCGGAGAAGGGATGGAGAGTGGAGATGGGGATCTAGAGGTGGAGTAGTCTGATCCCGTGTCCTCCGTTGAAGGCGAACGTCGGCGTCTCCTGGATCTCTTGGGGCTGGGTGATCCAGAAGAGGAATTCGACGGAGGTCTCCGCTTATCAGGTCTCCCCTGGGGGGCTCTAGGCTCCCGGGAGGAGGAGAATGCCTGCCGCACTCAGGCGGGGGGGCAGGAACCGGAGTAGGAGGAGGAGGAGTAGGGAGGAGGAGGGGAACCATGTCTTTTTAATGGTATCCCACCAGTAGGTGAACAGATCTTTCACCTCCACTAGAGAGAGGCCCGACGACGGCCTGGTGCCGTGGGCGGTCGCCGGGTCCCGCGTCGGCTCCACAGGGCTCTGGTAATGGCGAGGATCCTGGGAGTACCCACGGGACCGGCGCCCTGCCTGGTCCTCGGGCTGCTCTAGGTCCTCCTCGATAGAGGCTCCGGACCGATGTCGGTCGGAGGCAACAGGGCCTTCTTCTTTTCAGGAGGGGCGGGCGTCGGTCCCCCTACCGGCGTCCGCTGGGATGTAATGGCCGGCGTCGGTCGTCGGGCCGACGCGCTCCAGGGAAGAAGGGCGCACGGCTGACGGCTGTCGAGCCGGCGTCTGGGCTACAGGCCTTTTTAAAGGCGTGAGCTCCAACGTCTTGCGTGGAGGCACCGACGAAGACCTGACGTCGGGTACCGAGGAGCGGGAACCCGACTTGCGGTGGTGATGGTGTCGTCCCCGACTTCGCCAAGGCCCTGGAAGGGGAGGAAGGCCTGGCGGATTTCTCCTGAGATGAAGGTTTCTTGATTGCAGCCGGGAGATTTGAACCGGAGCTGGACTCGAACCCCAGAAGGGACCTGGAAGGGCCTTCTCCTTCTCTTCTCCGCGTGCTTGTGGACCCTGGAGCTTTCCCTTGAGGACATGGTCTTCAGTTGTTCCTCCAGAAGAAACGCCTGCAAAGCCCTCTGACGCCGGATCCGTACGGCTATTGAACCCTTGGCAAGAAGGACAGGCCCGGGTATCGTGGTCTGGGCCTAGGCACCGGACGCAGGCCGTGGGGGTCCTTGAACGGGATCTGCTTTCCACAAGCGCACTCTCAAGGATGGCCCGAGTTGGTGATGACATCAAGATCTTGCTTGAAGAGAGTTCTGAAGATTTTCAGAAAAGAACTATTCACGCAGGCGCGCTAGACTGGTAACCGAAGGGGTCAGGTAGCTAAGTCGTGACGGGCGGAAAAGAACTAGGGAATCTGACGGACCGCCCCTTTTGTACCATACAATGACGTCGGAGCGGGACCGGACGCTGGCAGGTCCCCGCTGTAGTTAGCTAGCTAGAGTTTTCCGTGGGGTCCTGGCGCCTTGCGGCTTCGGTCCTAATGGTGTAACCTGCTGCAAGAGCTGTGTCTCGAAGTAAGATCAGGAAAATCTATTGCCTTAGCCTGGGTATCCTGTGACAGGCTAGTACATCTGAGCCAAGTCATCCTACGAAGGGCCACAGATGTAGCCATGACTCTAGATGAAACAGCATTGGAGTCCACTGCAGCATGAAATTGCGCCTTGGATGCCTCAATACCATCTGCAGCCACCTGCTCCAGCTCCTTGGCAAGCTGGTCGGGGATCTGTTTAGCTAGAGCCATGACAGTGTCCCATCTAGACTTTTGGTATCTAGCTGTGTAGGCCACATAATTAGCCTGCCTGAGTCCCAAAGATGCTGCCATGTACTGTTTCTTTGCCATGACATCAATCCTCCTGCAGTCCTTATCTGGGGGGTGTGAAGCCAAGGGTATATTTGCCTTATCACAGTCAGCAGCCTGCACTACCCCCAACATGGCTGCATTGCTGGGAAAGGAACTCCGTATCCGAGCCTGAAAGAGTATACCTCTTGTCCATTCTTCTGTCCACAGGAGGTATGGAATTAGGAGTCTTTAACATTTTTATTGTCTGTTTCCCAAAAGACTTATGGAGGGGAATACACAGCCTCCTGGACTCTGGGATGTCCATCATTTCAACATAATCAGGCTCCTCCTGATCCTCTACTGCTTCCTCCATAGGAAGCTGGAGAGTTTCAGCCACTTTTTTGTAAAACATCAAGTGGGAAGGGGACTCGGAAAGCCTAGGAGGAGAAATACCTGAAGGTCTGTCTGGGGAGATGTCCGGGTCAATGGGCACATCCAGACTTTCATAATCACCATCACTATCCTCATCTCCTCCTCCTCCTCCGGTTCATAAAATCCTCTAAATTGTAATCCGAACTGGGGAACCGACGAACCGAGCCCCTAACCAATGGTGCGGTTCGGTTGGAACCGAGTTAGCGATTGAACAATCCTTATCGCTCTGGCTATTTCATCAGCGGTCGGAGAAAGAACTTGTGGATCCAAACCGGCTGACTTATCCCTTCTTTTTCTTTTAACTGGAACCGACTCCTCAGAGTCGGTTCTCCTTTTGCCCGAAGAAGTTTCACCCTGGTCAGAGGGCACTCCTCCTGGTTCGGTTGGAACCAAACCGGGCTGGCCATCTGGGTCAGTGGACTTCTTGGCCTCCCTTTCCCTCAGCCTACCAACTCTCTTTTCTAGGGTAGCTGTAGGAAAACTTTTACAAATCTGGAAGTCTGAATCGAGGTGGTCAAACCCCAGACAATTAACACAGGTGGTGTGGGGGTCAGCCTTAGCAAAGGCTTCCCCACACACACACTACAGCACTGAAACCCATTGGGCCCAGTTTTTCTCTTGAGTTTCTCAGACATGGCCAGTCCTAACCAAACTTACCCTTTTTTCAGCAATCCAGCCAGGCAAGACACCCTTATAGGTTCCCCAACCGTGTTGGTTATGGAAAAAAGCGTAATGAAATCCGTGTTTTTTAGAACCGATAAGGACCGGTTACCACAGTCTAAAAAACAGAATAAACTTTTTTCACAAACCTGATCGGTTCAAACCGAACCAATCCAACGTTTACAAGTTCCACGCAGAAACTAATAACAATAACCTATCTAGTACTCATGGTACCACAGACAGAGACTGAACCGACAGGTTACAGGAAGAAATTCGGTTGAACCGAGGGGGAAAACGACACTTTAACCGACTAATTTGAACCGAGCAAAGGAGAAATCTCTGGAGCGACTGTTCAGTGAGGCGGAGTAAAGAATCTGGTGGTTTGGGTTCAAACAACAACAGACAGAGTCTCAACCGAGCTAGAGCTCAGCGTTCCATGCCTTGCATGGAAAGTTAACTCTTTCCTCTCTGGGGCAGTTCAAAGGTTGGATATCACTGCAATAGTCAGAATACAGCAAGACTTCATGTTGTTTGAAATAAATGTTAACTGAATAATGGTTAACATTTATTTTGGTTAAGAATGTTCCATCATACATGCCAGCCCAGAGGCATGGCAGGTTGAGGCGCTGGATGCCACAACACCAGTTGTGCCAGCGACCCGGGTTTGGGAATGGACAAGGGTCATTCACAGGTTGGCCAAGAGAGAGAAACACTGGGCGTCTGACAACAGCTCTCCTCGTTAGGAGTGGGGCATTCACGGATCCCACCACTTGACTGCCATCTAATGGAGGCAGGATGTCAGTGATGGCGAGGACAGTTGCGTGTGGAGGGTTTTGGCAGATGCAGTATGCCTGCGTGCTTCATGTGCAAGCATGCACGTGTCACTCCACACACAATGCCCAGGGAAGAGCAGCTGGAGGAAAACATACAAACATATGACGAAGCCAGCAGAATAAGGCCATTAGGTATATCTATTGTGCTTATACTGCAGGGTCTTCAGCATAAGCTACTGGTCCCTGCCCCCCCATCTGCCCTTCCCCTTTGTCTGCCCCATATATTCCCCTTAACTGTATTCCAGCCTCTCTTGAAGTTGCCAACCATTTACAATAAACCACCTCTTCCAGAAGCACAATCCAACCCACCACAACCCTCTTCGTAACGAAGTGTCTCCTAGCCTTTCTCCTAACCCCCTCAACTTTGGACTGTGTCCCCTTGTGTTATAGTTCCCTCTAAGCTTGAAGAGACTCTCATTATCCACCCTATTTATTCCTTTCAATTACTTGAAGGTATCAATCATGTCCCTTCTCTCGCCCCTTTCCTCCAGGGAATACGCAGTCAGGGCCTCCAACCTTTCCTCATATATCCTACCCTGCTGGCCCAAGATCATCTTCGTGTCCTCCTTTGGACCGTTTCCAGCACATTAATGTCCTTTTTATGGTATGTGCACCAGTACTGTACACTGTACTCCAGATGCAACCTCACTAATGACCTGTAAAAGGGCAGTAGTACCTCCTCTCGCTGCTGCTAATCTCTCTGACAATGCAGCTCAACATTTTATTTGCCTTTGCTGCAGCTTTCTTACATTGCATGGAATGTTTCAAGGCACTAGTGATCATAACTCCAAGGTCCTTCACCTCCTCTGATGCAGATACCCCAACACCTCCCAGGCTGTCCTCAGGTTCTTGGCTCCAATGTGCGTCACTTTTTGTATCCATTCTGCTGTGTCCAGCCTCACACACAGCTTGGCATCATCAGCAAATAGGCACACATTGCTCTTAATGCCTTCCCCAATATTGTTGATGAAGACATTTAAGAGCACCGGTCCGAGTATCAAGCCTTGTGGGACCCCACTGGTGATCTCCTGGTACTAGATAGCTCTCCCCCAACCACCACGCTCCCAGTCCTGCCCCTCAGCCATTTTTCTACCCATCTGGTCAACTTCTTCCCAACCCCGAGATCCGCAAACTTCCTGATCAACCTCTTCTGGGTTACACGGTCCAAGGCCTTGCTTAAGTCTGTCACCGAGGTACAGGCCAGGAAGTACAGGAAAACCAGAAGCAGTTATAAAATTCGCAAGTAGCGTTTTATTATTTTCAATAAAATAAAACAATAAAATTGTTCAGGATAGCTATTTACAAAGGCAGTACAAACAAAGAAAAAAAAAGTCCTTCATATGAGGGTATCTCTAAGTCTAAATGTCAGAGTCTCTCTCTCTCTAACAAAATTGCTGCTCTTTTTATATATAATGTAGTTTCCTGGCAATTAACTTCTGCATCCTGAGCTCACTAAGATGCATGTCCTGTTTTCATACAATGTCCTAAAATGTTGTCAGTTTCTTTTCTTGCAGGTACAGCAAAATAGAACATTGTTTCCCAGAACTGATCTGCTGCTGACAACTCTGCAAGTGAGCTTATGGAGGTCAAACTGCATCGCAAAGTTAAATCCCTGAGTTCAGAATAGCTTTTTGCAATCATTTCAACAATATAATTAAATACATTTTCAAACCAAAGGATCCCACTTTCACGCAAAGATTTAAATATATTTTTATAACCACAGATAAGCAAGAGGGAAGAAAAGACTGAAACAGCAAGAAACAGCAACAAGTGAAGATTGGGAGATAGCAGGAGGGGAGAATCGTGAGACTGCTAGAGTGATCAGTTCCTAGGTCTCACAAGAAAATGTGACTATGTAATCAAACAGACAGACAGAAAAGGAGAGGAAAGAACAGATCATTGCTTTTAAAGGAAAACAGTCATAATCGTAGGGCCCCCACCCCCAAAGCTTTAACTTCACCCCCCCATTACGTGTTTTGCAAGGGAAACGCTATTCTTCACATAAGAGAACATACTTTTCCATTTCACAGGAAAGTTTGATGCTGCACTGCTCGCTTCAATACACCTGTGAAATGGAACCATACAGCATCCAACATTTTGCAGAACCCTGGACTTCACAACATTTAAAAAAAGTAAGTTCCCTTACGTGAAGAATAGCATTGCCCTTTGCGAAACGCCTAATCGGGGTTTAAGGCTTTGGGGATGGGGGCCCTAAGATTATGACCATTTGCCTTCAGGATGTCCACCGCTTGGCCTCTGTCCACTGTTTTAGTGACATAGTCAAAGAAGTCAATCAGATTTCTTTGACACAACTTCCGTACCATAAACCCGTGTTGCCTTATATGCTGGAGACCACACTCATCCAAATACTCTAACCTTTCCTTAACTATGGTCCGCATAAGCTTGCACATGACTAAGGTCAGACTGACAGGTCTGTAATTCCTTTGGTGTCCCTGGGACCCCTCTTATGGAGGGGCACTACATGTGCCATTCTCCAGTCCTGCAGTACCATGCCCAACCCCAGTGAACTACTGAACAGGCTATCCAAGGGATCTGCAAGCTCTGCTACCAGTTTCCTCAGCACCCTTGGGTGCATGCCGTCTTGGCCTGGGGATTTGTCTATCCTCAATGCCAACAGCCCTGTCCTCACCCTATCCACCTCTACCAAAACACATCTGTGCCCTCAGCACCACCCTTTCCCCCATAAGCACCGATCCGTCTCCCTGGTGAAGATGGAACAGAAGTACTCGTTCAGTAACTCTGCTTTGCCCCCATTCTCCTCCACCCACCCGTCCCCTTTCCCGAGCCTAACAGTCCCATCTTTCTTGTCCCATTACTCACTAATATAGTGGAAAAAGGCCTATTCCCCTTTCCTAATTCCCTTGGCTAGCTGTAGTTCTTTCTGAGCTTAGCCCACCAGACTACCGGATTCCTGGTTAAACAATGTTCCCTTCACCTACCTTACCTGCTACGCTAGCCATCTTCAGGTAATCCTCCCCATCTTGCTCTCTTGGTCCTCCTGAATTGCTTGTAGGTTGACAGCTTATCCATTACTGCCCGGGCAAACTGAGTACTAAACCAGCTGGGTGCTTTGACCTTCGAGTTCCTCCCTTTGAGCCTAATGCACTCCCCTGTGGCAACCATTATTCCCTTGATGATGGACCACCTGTGGTTTACCCTCATATCCTCTTGGATGCTTGCCAGGAGACTCCTTAGCAGCTCGCCCATCTTTCTGAAGTCTACCTTTCTAAAATCCAAGATTTTAGTATTAGTGGAGGCTTCTTCCCTGCCCATGTTTACCGGAACCACACTGTGCGATGGTCACTCTGACGCAGGGGCTCCTTGACCATTACATCCTGGATGTGGTCCCCATCATCAGCACCAGATCAAGGACTGCTCCATCCCTGGTGGGATCTGTGATGCCGAGTCAGGAACCAACTTTGCAGCACATCTAGGATCACCTGACTCCTGGCGTAGGTCATGGCCGTTATGCTCCAATCCACCTTGGGAACGCTGAAGTCTCCCACTATTGCCACCTCTCCCTTCCCTGCAGTAGTCAATATTTGCAAGTTCAGTTTCCTGTCTCTTTCCTCGTTTTCGTTGGGTGGTCTATAAACCACCCCCCCCCAATCTCACCTTCCTTCCTCCCTCTATTAGACAGTAACTGAATCCATGCTGCTTCTGCCTTCCCCTCTTCCAACTCCTCCCTTGTGCACGTTATGCCCTCCTGATGTAAACCGCCACTCCTCCCCCTTTTCCCACCTCCCTGCTCCTCCTGTATAATTTACACCCAGGGATCAAGAGGTCCCAGTCATGGTTAGGTCTCGCCCATTTCTCCTTGACCGCCACAATGTCCACTCCCCTCTCTGCCAACAGTGCCTGCAGGTCATCTATCTTGTTCCAGAGACTTCATGCATTCAGGGATACCAGCTTCAACCTAGAGTTTCAGCTCCTTCCCCCCCAACCCCACTGCTGACCACTTCGATCCACCTCCACCCTCCAGTCCCCCCCACCACTAGTATGGAGAGGAGGTCTGCTGACCTCCTCCTCCCAGAGTCTCAGAGCCTGCAGGCCCACATGCCCTCCCTCCAGGTAGTTTAAATTTACTTTATGGGTTATATAACCACCCCCCAGCCTGCCCCAGCAGACCCTAGACCCCACCCCCATTACCTTGGTGCAGTCTGTTTAGTAAAAAAAATTGATTTGTCCAGTTCTCTCCCCAGTCCCCAATACAGCTGTACCCTTCCTCCTTGCACCATTCCCTCAGCCTGTCATTGAATTCCTCTTTTCTTCCTGACCGTGTTAGCTCTGGGGACTGGCAACACCTCCAAGAATGCCAGTGATCTGGCATCCTCTCTACAGGTCCTCCCAACCACCCTGGATCGTTCCTATACTATCCCCACCTCTATCCCGGTTAAGTTGTTGGTACCTAGGTGTATAACTACAACTGGTTCCCTCGCAACTCCCCTCACCAATTCCCCAAATTTTGGACACACCCTCTGATGTCACCCCTGGTATGCAAACCTCCTTCCCACCTGTATCTGCCCCCACCCCTTCTTTCCCCAGTGAATACCCTTAATTATGGAGTCCTCTAACACTACCACCTTTTAGACTCCTCCATGCCTACCACCATCTTTTCCTTCTCTGACTGCCATACAAACTTTTCCCCCACCTAACTGCTCTCTCTCCATCCTGGTTACCACCCTACCTTTATTCTCTCCATGCCCTGCTTGCCTGACACCCCCACAGCCTCTGCTTGCCCCTCCAACTGTTTTCCCACCCTTCTCATTGTCCTTCCCTTTCTGGTCACCCACACACACCATCTTCTTCCCCTCTCCGCTCCTCCTGTAACCCTACCACCCGCCCCACTTCATGCTCCATGTTCCCGCTTCGCCGTCCAGCTTGACTACTCTGCACTATCCTACCCCTCCTCTCCTGTCCTACTACCCCAGACCCTGATATCTTAACCCGACTTCTCTCCCCACCTCCTGTTCCCCCTTCTTCACTTCCAGACAGTGGATGAAATCTATTCCTTAATAATAATAATAATTTTTATTTGTATTGCGCCTTTCGAGTACCAAGGCACATTCCAATAAAATAAGATATAAGCAAGGTATACAAACAGTAATACAAAAACTGTTAAAAACAAATACAATAATCAATCAGAATCACCATAGGCCCTTTCCCATAAAAAATGATTTGAGAGCCTATTTAAAACTCCCCACGGTCGTACACTCCCTTGTCCGACGGGGTAGAGAATTCTAAAGGGATGGGGCCACAAACATAAAAGCCCAGGCCCCAGCTGATTTTAATATTACCCTAGGAGTCTCTAGCAACCCCTCATCGGCTGAGCAGAGCGGCCTCACAGGGCAGTAAGGAATCAAGAGTTCTTTTAGGTAGTCAGGGCCCAGATCATGCAGGGCTCTAAAAGTCAGTAATCCGACTTTGAAGGTGACCCGCCACTGAACTGGCAGCCAGTGCAGTTCCCGCAGCACCGGAGTAAAATGAGAAGATCTAGGAGTACCCATAATTACTCGGGCTGCGGAATTCTGCACCAGCTGCAGGCGGCGGATATCAGCTCCTGGAAGCCCAAGGTAAAGCGAGTTGCAGTAGTCCAGGCATGAGGTCACAAAGGCATGGATCAGAGTTGGCAGATCGCCAGACGGAACGAGGTGCTTGATTCAGGCGATGTTTCTCAGATGATCAAAAGAAGATTTTACCACTGCTGACACCTGAGATCGCAGAGTCAGCCCCGCATCTAAGATCACCCCCAGATCTCGCACCCGTTCAGAGACCTTATAGGCACCCCTTTGAATGTTCCTACTCCTGTTGTATCTCTTGCAGTCCCACCTTCCCTACCACTTACTCCCCCCTCCCTGGGCACCCCCGCCCTCCAAGGTAGGGGTACTGCTGGAGCTTGGGTGATCCTCTCTATCCCCTTCCTTGCCTGCTGACCTTGCTCCTCTGGGCATCATCCATCCGTCTTTCTCTCCCCTGCCCTGCTCCTCTCATGCTCCACTCCATCCTCCCCAGCTCCCATCTGAGCTGCTTTACTTCTGCCCATAGATGTTCCATGCTCTTGCACACTAGACAGCCCGCTGTTACCCAAACTGTTCCCAGCAATACCACAACCCCAAAATCATTACAGCACACCATCCTCTTCCCAATGTACTGATTTCTGTACATGTTCTTATTCCCCCACATCCTCCCAAACCTTGGCCCACTCACCCTCCAGATTGGCACCTCTGTATATAATCCAGACAGGGATATCTACAAAAGCCCCCAAATCCCCTTGACTCTCCTACCCTTCCACTCTTCTTGATCCTCAAAACAAATGTAAGCTGACCCTAGATAGGGACCAGCTGCACTCCCTTGCCTGTTGCTCTTGTGAGCTAGTCCCAGACAGCAGCTGGCTGCCCTCTCTAGGACTCCCCTAATCTGTTATCTATTTACAAACTGACCCTAGATAAGACCTGCTGTAATCCCTACTAAAACCCTACAGTGTACTTCCTGCCCTCCCTTTACACTTAACTACCCTCCATCAACCAGCGTGGCCTACAGCCTACACAGTCCTTCCTGCAGATGACCTGCCGACATACCCAGATGCCACTTAGATGCCACACTCTTGCTTCATGGCACTCATGTTTCGGGTTGCTCACACTTTGGGGCCGCAAGGTATTGTAGGCATATATAGAGACTAAAGGAGCCCTTCTGACTCATCCTGGGTCCCCTACAGGCACCACATGACACCATGGGGCTGGCTACTAAAGTGGTTCACCCTTATGTCCCGAGATGGGTCAGGGACTGGGACGGGGGATTCAAGAATGGGGAAGAAAATCAGGTGGAGAAAAAATGTATATGGAAAAAAACATCCATCATACACTATAAAAAATAGTGGCAAGGAGGAGCACAACAGAACTTCAACTCCATCTTGGGATTCTGATATCAGACTACTTCAGCTTCGCTCTCTTGATTTCTGATGTCACCAGAATCTTTTAATGGAATTATAGCTCTGTTGTGCATGTTTCCCCAGCCACTGCTGTACATAATGTGTACTCAGTGTTACCCAGGTCCTTTCTGAAAACGGGCATTTATTGTTTAACGTACTTTACCTGGTTACCAAAAACTTCATACTGTTACTACAGTATTTATATTTTGGTCTTCTAGCTGAATGGCACTGCTAGTGTCCAAACCCCTAACAAAAGACATATCTAGTTAGCATGCAAGCCATAAAGTCACTGCAGAAAGGCCATTCTCCTTCTGAACAACAGTACAATTAGTTCCTAACCAACTGCATTGTACATTCAGTACATTAAATGATGCAGGTATTCAAGAATTTATTGCATGGCAGTTCGACCAAACATGTGATTTGTGATTTAACAACAGTACAATTAGTTCCTAACCAACTGCATTGTACATTCAGTACATTACATGATGCAGATATTCAAGAATTTATTGCATGGCAGTTCGACTAAACGTGTGATCTGTGATTTTACTAGTGATTTTTCTAAAGAAAGATTATGAATTTATCCATTCCATTTGAAATTTACCAGTTCTAGTAAATATACATCCAGCATTTAAGTGAAACAATTTTCAGTCCTTGACATTCCATTCAACCAAGTTAATACAAACATTTGTCATACAAACTATTTGCCAAACTAGTTGTTTTCTCATTTGTGCTGTCAACCTTATGGTACAGTGTACACCATGCAGGAAACTTCAGGAAGGATGAGTCTGGTGGGCTGCATCATTGAATCAACACACTACTGACTCCTGGGTGACGGCACTGACTGCCTGACGCTAGCACATTTCATGCTGGAACACTTATGAGCAGAGCTGAAATCGATGGAAGAGGAATATGTTCATTGGCCTAACTGGCCAAAAGAAGTCATGTTTCAGTAATTGTAATTACTGGTTGGGGGATTAGGGAGTTCATAAATGGGGGAAAGAAGTGCTCTCTACATAAAAAGGCAGGGGACAACCTGGCCCCTTCATTGATGTGGGTATGCATTTGTAGTACATATTTTCCTTGTGCATAAGGAGGAGTACTTCCAACAGATATTGGAGAATTAGTCCCACTCACTAGGTCAAATAGAGTTTCATTTTTTTTTCAGAGAAGAGCACATAAAGAAGTTACACATTTGCCATTACATCTGATCTTCAAGAGAATCTGTTCCATTAGGCCACACCTCTCGAACTACACCTGTATCAGTGCGAGGATCACATAGAAACTTTTGCCAACCAGGGGCTCCCCATGACGATATCAAACATCAGCGTCTATATAAGTGTGGGAGGCCCCATCACTCCTCCATTCCCTGCCGGAGATTAGACTTGGACGATCTCCAAGCATGGGGAACCAAAAGATCAGACCAGTACCAAGCATACAATGCAAGAAATTGTACTGGAAAAAACAGCCATGGATTAGGATCAGAAATGATATCTGGTGCAACCTCACTGAAGCAGAAGGGGGAACAGAGGGAGGGACAGCATGGCCTAGTGAAAGACATGACATTCTCTCGAAGATCTACTGTTAAGATAAGTACATAACTGTTCTATTTTTTTGAGGATATCGCTTCCATCAGGCTACACCTTTGGAATGAGTCCCAAGTAGTCCCAAAAGCCGCTGGGAGACTGGTACAGTCTGATATATATGTTCTGGACAGCAGGCCTTGCAGTACAGAAAGTCCAAAGCCAGCATATCTATGAGTGACTATGTCCAAACTGCAGTGTTTAGTGAATGTGTGGACAGTGCTCTATGTGACTTCAGTGCAAATGTCAGCAACCACCGGCCCATCGGCGCAGCGGTTGGATTTCTGCTTGTGACGCCGGTAACCCAGGAGCGGACTCGGGCCACTGGAGGGCCGGCTGGTGGGAGAAGGCTTGAGCGTCCCACCACTGCCTCGCTTCTCGGGAGGGGGAGGTGCCAAGGCCCACAGCTCTGCCTTGACCCTGAGGGAGGCTCAGAGTACAGCAAGTCCTGCTTGCGGGAAAGGGGCTGCTAAGGACATGTGGTGGACGTTACGCACAGCGCCTAGACATTAGGATGCACACCACACATAGGGGCAGGGGAAGAGAGGAAATTGCCCGCATTCCGGGAAGATGGATCGCCAGAGGTGCCTCTATGTGTCACCACCCACCTGGCCGCCTTGACCGATACCAGTCGGCACAGGGTGTCCTGCCCCACTGCCTCCCACCCGGGGGTAAACTCAGGGTCTCATGGGGACTGGCAGTGACCTACTAAAGGTAAGGTGGCTGACAGAGGGATGACTCCTAGGCAACTGTGAAGGGTCGGAGATGCGAGGATGCAGGAGGGGATAAATAGAAAAGCAAAAAAAAAAAAAAAATGTCAACAGCAGAAAAATTTCTGAAATAAGCAATAGAAGTGGCCATCTCCTTTGCAAATGACCACGAACCGCTCCAGGAAGTTCCTTGCCATATTTCCTATAACAGAAAGTAATACAATGTGCCAGTCATTTGGACAGGCACTATTTAGACATGGGGGGGGGGGCTCTTTCCCATGGGCAAATGAAAAAAAAATGAGAGGACTTTCTGCAGTCAGTATCTTGAGTATTCTATGTACATCCAAAGTATGTAGCAGTGTCTCACCCAGATTAGCATGCTCAGGGTAGTAAACAGGAAGGTGTATCATTTGATTTAGTGTAAATTCAGATACCACCTTTGTAAAAACTCAAGGTTTGTTTGCAAACAAGTTCTGTCTTTGTGTAATATCAAATAATGAGGTTCACACATTAGAGCTCGTAGCGCTGAAATCCTTCAAGCAGAAGTGACTGCAACCAAAGCAACAGGTTACTCACCTGTAACAGTAGTTCTAGGAGTGGTATATGATGTACATCCACACTTCTGGCAGTGTTCCTTTCCCACTGATTTGTCGGAACATCTTCAAGCCGGCTCCTCCCACCCACCCGGGCGGTAACTCCCTCTGCACCACCCTGTGATGTCAGATCTTGCCCTCTGGAAGCAAGACCGGTGTGCCACTTGCCAGGGGAGGTCGGGTGGGCCAGTGAGGATGTACGTCATATATCACTCCTAGAACTACTGTTACAGGTGAGTAACCTGTTTTTCTAAGGATGTGGATGTGATGTACTATCCACTCTTCTGGAAGACTCCTAACAGTTCTCTGGGAGGAGGGAGCAAGGCGCACACCCCCTATTTAGGGAAAAGAGATCGAAGAACTGAGGCTCCAAAACTAGCATCCCGGCATGTCTCAAGGTTGATGTGGTAGTGAGAAATGAAGGTGTGTGTTGACTTCCAGGTAGCAGCCCTGCAGATTTCCTGGATAGGGACATCCCTGGCAGCAGCCACCAAAGCAGCTATAGGACAGATGGAATGAGCCCTTAGCCCGACTGGAGGCTCCCTACCCGTTAACCTGTAGCAGAGGTCAATGCAGGATACAATCCACCTGCCAATCATCCTCTTAGCTGCTGGTCTGCCAGGAGTGGCTTCAGCGTAGGTGACAAATAGTTGGCAAACCTCTCCCCGAACTCCAGGCATGTGCTCCTTGTAATAGGCGAGCGTGCACTGCATGTCCAAAGTATGGAGCCTGTGCTCAGCCTCCGAAGTGTGGTTGCTAAAGTATGCCGGGTGATTGATCACCTGATTAAGGTGAAACTCAGACACAACCTTCAGGAGGAACTTAGGTTTGGGGTGAAGGACAACCTTGTCCCTGTGGAAGACCAGGTAAGGAAACTCCACCGAGACCACCTGGAGCTCACTGATCCTTCTGGCTGATGTGATAGCCATCAGAAAGGTGATCTTCCATGACAGGTGGGAGATATGATACCTGTGCATTTTTTCCAATGACTTGTCCATGAGCTTTGCCAACACCAGCAACAAGTCCCAAGGTGGTAGTAGTTCATGAACCAGAGGGGAAATGTGCTCAATGTCTTTGAAAAAGAGCCAGACCACCTTTTACTGTGCCATCGATGGAATACCAGCCCATGCTCGGCAGGCAGAGATGGCTGCCAGGTGCACCTTTAGGATTGTGAACCGAAGGCCCGACAGAGAGGGACCAAAGGTAGTAAAGAATGTTAGCCACCGGACAAGATAAAGGGTCAAGCCCTTTGCCCTGGCACCAAATGGAGAACCTCTTCCATTTGAAGGCATAGCATTTTCGGTTTCACTCCTTCCAAGAAGCCTCTTCCATGGTGAGGACATCTTTGAAAAGACCCAAAGCCTGGAACTCTAGCCACTCAGGAACCAGGCTGTCAGGTGCAGTGTATTGAAGAACCGAATGGAGTACCTTCCCTTGATTGCAAGAGAGCAGATCTGGGCAGAGAGGAAGATGCCACGGGAGCCTGCTGCTGAGGCTGAGATCATCGGGGTACCAGAACTGGCGGGGCCAGTCCAGAGCCATCAGGATCATTCGTGCCTTGTCCCTTCTGGCTTTGATCAGCACTTTGTGGATCACAGAAAAGTGAGGGAAGGCATAGAGGAGGCCCAGGGTCCAGGGCCTCAAGAAGGCATCCCTCTGCAGTGTTCCCTGTTGAGAGGGGTGGGCCTAATACAGCCTCAGCTTTGATTTCTCCCTGGAGGCGAACAGGTCCACCAAAGGGGTGGCTGAGGGTGTCCGACAGCTGGCTGGAGGACCTGGCCACATGGATGGCCAAGAAATTGGTGTCCAGGCTGAACACGAGGGTCCAGATGCAGAGAGCTTCCCTGCACAGAGGAAGGGAGTGTATCCAGCACCTGTTTGTTGAGGTAGTACATGGTCACGGTGCTGTCCATCTAGACCTGAATGATCCATCTCCAAATGTGTGGTGCAAAGGTTGTCAGTGCCATCCGAACTGCCCAAAGCTCCAGCAGGTTGATATGGCATCGGGACTCATCGGGGATCCAGAGTCCGTGGACTCTGTGGTCCCCCAGGTGGGCACCCCAGCCAATCAGGGAGGCATCGGTTGTGATGGTGACCGTCGGCCGCGGGCAGACAAATGGGATCCATTCCTGCAGATGTTCCAGGACTAACCACCACTGGAGGGTGTCCCAAAACGGCTGGGTCACAGTGACTGGCTGGTCGAAGTGGCCCTGGTGCTGAGACCACTGGCGGGCAAGTTCCCACTGCAGACAGCACATACTCCACCAGGCCGAACGGACCACGCTGGTGCATACCACCATGTATCCCAGGAGGAGCAGGAAATCTGGTTACAAGGCAGAACCCAGAGGGTACAGGTTAATGGAATGCAATCGACGGAAGGCAGGGTGACTAGCGGGGTGCCCCAGAGCTCAGTGCTGGAGCCTCTGCTCTTCAATGTTTTTATAGCAGACATCACTGACGGACTGGAAGGGAACGTGTGTCTGTTCACAGACGACACCAAGATATGTAACAGGGTGGACGCCTCAAAAGGAGTGAGCAAGATGGAAGCTGACCTCAAGAAACTAGAAGAATGGTATGGAGTGTGGCAGCTGAAATTTAATGCCAAAAAGTGCAAGGTCAGGCACATAGGAAAGAAAAATCCAAGAAAGGCGTATTATCTAGGAGATGAAAGACTGGCGGCCTCAAACCAGGAACGAGATCTGGGAATCATAATCTCAGATAACTTGAAATTTAGTACGCAGTGTGAGGAGGCAACACTGAAGGCCAACAGAATGCTGGGCTGCATTGGGAGAGGAATTGCAAGCAGGAGGAGAAAGGTGGTACTACCACTGTATAGATCGCTGGTCAGGCCTCACCTGGAATATGGAGTCCAATTCTGGAGGCCTCACCTCAGGAAGGACATTGACAAAGTGGAAACAGTACAGAGAAAGGCAACAACAATTATTTAGGGTCTGCAGTACATATCCTACAAGGAAAGACTTAGGGAACTGAATATGTACTCCCTGGAGCAAAGAAAAGAGAGACGGGACATAACTGAAACATTTAAGTACATAAAAGCCATTAACAAGGTACAGGCACAGGAACTTTTTCACTTCAAGAAGGGCTCCAGGACCAGGGGATATGGGCTCAGGCTGCAAGGAGGGAGGTTCTCTACCAACTCCAGGAAGTTTTTCTTCACAGAAAGAGTGGTGGACGCCTGGAACAGCCTGCCCCAAGAGGTCGTGGGAGTCAACACTGTGGGGGTATTCAAGAATGCATGGGATAGACACAAGGGAGCCCTGACTACAAAGGGCAACTAGAGTGTCAAAATAGGTCTAAACAAATGGGCAGACTAGATGGACCTAGCGGTCTCCTTCTATTGTCAACTTCTATGTTTCCAAGTCCCTGAGCAGGGTGCAACTGCCCAACCTGAAATGATCGGGTAAAGGAGGAGAGAGTCTCTGCCGGTTCGTAGGAAGCTGATGCAACAGTCGAGCTCCGCCCCGATGAAGTGTATCACCTGCAAAGGTACGAGCTCCGACTTGGCCTCATTGACCAGGAGGCCAAGGGACAAGCAGGTCCAGAGGGCCAGGTCCCTGGACCGCTCCACCTCCTAACTGGAGGGACCCGTTATAAGCCAGTCATCCAAGTAGGGGTACACTCGGATGCCTCAGGTAGGCTGCCACCATTGCAATACACTTGGTGAAGACTCTGGGAGCCAAGGAGAGGCCGAAGGGTATGGCTTGGAATTCATAGAGAACTTCCTCCACAGAGAACTGCAGGAACCGGCGGTGGAATGGACAGATGGGGACATGGAGGAATGCGTCCCTAAGATCCAGAGAGCAGAACCATATGTCCTGCTCCAGAGATGGAATGATCTGAGACAGAGTGACCATCTTGAAAGTGCGCAACCAAAGGAATTTGTTCAAGTCATGCAGATCTAAGATGGGGCACCAGTCCCCCATCAGCTTTGGCACCAGGAAGTACCTGGAGACAAACCCTGGGTGTATTGGAGGGCGCAGGACTAGAGCCATTACCTCCTTCTGGAGGAGCTGGGCAATGTTTTCCCGAAGGGCTGACAGCAAATTGGCAGACACCATGTTCTCCCATGCGGCACAAGCTCGGCAAGGTGGGTAAGCCTCGAACTCTAGAGGCAGACCCAGACCGACCACCTCGAGGACCCACCTGTCCATAGTAACAGCAGACCAGGCGGAAAAGAAGTGGTGGACCTGGCCCCCTATGGGAGGACCTAGGGGAGTCAAGACGGGCATTGGGGAGGCACCACCCATCCTGTCACTGGGCAGGCTTGGAGGTGAAGGAGGGACCGGCTCAGGAAGCAACGGGGCCTTGACCTACTGGCTTTTGGATGACCAAAGCAACTGACTTCAGTCGGGGGCGCAAAGCCTGGGCCTGCTGAACAGCTGCGGGCTGGCACAGCTTGGCTGCAGAGGCAGAGAGTGGTCGAAAGGGCTTCTTCCTTTGGAGCTTAGAGCCCTTGGGATCCCTCTGGGTGGAGGTAACTGAGTCCAGGTTGGCACTGGACTTCTCAATGCGAGTAAGGTGTCCTTCCACCCCCAGCCTGAACAAGTCTGTGCCCAACAAGAGGACATCCGCCAGCTTGTGCTGGGTATCTGCCGAAAAGGTCGAGATCCTCAGTCAAGCGCTGCGGCGTATGCCCACTGTGGCAGTCACAGACCAGGCGCAGGAGTCGCCGATGTCCATGGCTGTCTGGAGCTGCTAATCAGCCACCACTCGGCCCCAGTCCGAGACTTCCTTGACTGTGGTCTGTAAGTCAATTGGGAGCTGGGGAAGCACCTCATTGGGAGTGCCTAACAGGGCATGAGCAAAGTGGGCCATCAAAAGGGCTGAACTCGCCTGCCAAAGGCCAAGAGAACAGGCTGCATAGACCTTTTTGGCCATACGATCCAATTTCTTGGATTCCTTGTCGGAAGGCTTATCCACATCCCCAACGTTGCTGGTACGCTGAATGACCGAGTTGGCAACCAGACCCTCAGCTGAGGAATCTTCGGTGAAACCCAACAGAGAACTGGTAGGGACCACGTACTTCCGGGCCATCTGTACTGATGGTGCAGGGCAAGAGGCAGGGTGCTGCCAATGCTCCAGAGCGAGGCCAAGAATGGTCTCTGCGACAAGGAAGGCCAGCCCAGAGGAGTCACCCTGGTCTAGAATCTCGGTCAAAGAGTACTTAGCGGGCTCCATCTGGGGACACATAGATTCTGAGGTCAAATGGAGCAGACCGCGAAAGAGGTGGGACCATGCTTCGCAGACAAATCCTCTCCCGACTCGGCGTCCAATAGACGGGAGTGTAGGGATGAGCCCTCAGACTTCGAGAATTAACTGAAAAGCGGTCGACCACCAGAGTCCCTACTGACTCTATGGGGTCTGTCGGGAGTCACAGTGACAGACAGCCGATGAGGCAGCCCGGAAGCGGAACGTGCATCCTTGCAGGGGACCCACTAGTGGCTGCTTAGGCAGCTGCTCCACCTGGATGGGCAGAGAGGATGGAATAGGCCGAGCCAGAATAGGCTGGGGCCTGGGTGGCGGGAGCCATGGAAGAGCCAGAGTGGGGGCCGGACTTAGCTTAACCCTGGCCATCATGAGCTGATGCAACACGAGTTCTTTGTAGCACCAGCGCATTTTGCAGCAGAGCTCTCCTCATCCAAGGAGGAAGAAGAAGAGTAGCGGCAGCACCGCTTCTCCCAATGCCAACAGCGGGAGCACCAATGCCGGCATGGGCTGCTTGACTCCAGACTTTGGGATCGAGACCTCAACCGTCAGGGACACTGATGGTGGGACTCTCAGGGAACCGGCAAAAGCCAAGGATCCTCCTGGTAATCGGATCCCAAGGGTTATGGACCGGATCAGCGGGCTGGTCCGAGCCACCCTGAGAAGTGAGAGGTAGGGACAGAGTCCTAGAGAGGGAGGTATCAGCCTCATCTTGCGACAACACGTCAACCGGCTCGAGAAAAATCTTGACAGGTTGGTAGACGGGCATCTCGATCGATTGGCCCGACAGGGAGACCATGGAGCCAGCGGCCTGAGCCAAAGGATCAACTGTAGTCAGAACTTTCAAAGAAGCACGGTAATCCGAGGCCCACGAGTGCTCGCAATCCCACGATCGATGGTGAGATTTCTTTTTAGTCTCTTTCTTTGAAGAATTGGATTTTGTGCCCTTAGAGCGGCCCTGCCCAAAGGTGGGAAGGGACTGGCACAAATCTCCGAACACCCCTGTGAAGGTGGCACCACAAGAAAGCGGCACAAAGGCCAAAGCCGAAGAGACATGCTCCATGACCCGAGCCACAGCCTCTTCAAAAGCTGCAAGCTGTTCGGTGGACTCCGCAGCCGCAGAGACCGCCCAATGGGCATTTTTCGTCAGAACAGGGGGATCCTGTTCATCTGGTGCCCTAAAAGTAGCCGAGTGTGCCAGTCTTCAAAGTACTAGATGCAAGGCATAGAGGCAACAAACCTAGGATCGTGTTTGTGGTCTAGGCAGTAGACAAACGAGGTGTTTGGATCCGTCCGGGATATCTTCTGCCCACACTCATAATTTTTAAAACCAGGTGTCGACTTCGAGTCAACCATGATGCAGAATCGAAAATTGGCTGAAGACATAAGTGGATTCGCAAAGTTTTGCAAAATTTAGAAACAAAGGACATACTCCGCGCGGAGAACGTTAAGGAGGGAACCTTCTTCCAGCAGAAAGGAAGATCTGACATCATGGGGTGGTGTTGAGGGAGTTACCACCTGGGTGGGTGGGAGGAGCCAGCTTGAAGACATTCCGGAAATCCTTAAAGGGAAAGGAACACTGCCAGAAGTGTGGATAGTACATCATATCCATGTCCCTAGAAATAACATTCTGCATGACAGGAAATGTAAGCCACAATTTATGGCAGGCTCAAAAGGAGCCAGCGTCCATTTCTCAAGCACATAATTCAAGTCCCAAGGTGGGACTGCATTTTAGATAAGAGCTTTCATATGCAAAATATGAGTTGGACAGTGACAACAAGTATTCCAGCACGGCATTTGTAGAACATGTAACTGGGTCCAAATTCCTGGAAGCAGCCCACAAAGTGAACCACTTCCATTTCAAGAAATAGGTATGTCTGGTAGAAGGCTTTCTAGTCACAGCCAGCACATCAGCAATCTTAGAGGACACACCAAAAGTGCTATGGCTATGTATTGAGGAGCCATGCATGCAGATGGAGGGGCTTCAGGTCTGGAAGAACCAAGAATCCCTTTGTCCTGTGACAACAGACCCTGACACAGAGGCAGAGGTACTGGAGGCTCCACTGCCTTCCATTGAAGTGGAAACCTTATATGGCAAGGCCATAACGGAGCAATGAGAATGAGGGTGGCACCCTCTTTCTTCAGTTTGAGAAACACCCTCTGTATTAAAGGAATTAAGGGAAATGCGTATGAGAATTTCCCTTTTCAAAAGAGGGACAATACATCTCGCCAGAAAACTCCAGGCCCTGGAGTAAGTGAGCAGAAATGTGGTAGGTTTGCATTGTGTGGTGATGCAGAAAGGTCCAACTCTGGATGACCCCATCTTGTGAAGAGGTCATCTACCACAGAGGTCAGCACTTCCCATTCATGAATCTTGGACTCTGACCTGCTTAGCCTGATGAGATGTTTGAGACCTGGGTGATGCATGGCAGACAGCTGTAGGCTGTGGGACAGAGCCCAGAACCACATTCCCAATGCTTCCCTGCATAGGGGATAGGAGTGAGTGCCCCCTTGCGTGTAATACATCACACTGGCATTGTCCATCTGTATTAACAGAGGACCTGGACTCATGTTCCTTAAATGCCTGTAGGCTGCATAGGATAGCCCTCATCTCCAGGACATTTATGTGGAAGTTGGCCTCCACCTCGGCCCATGATCCCTGTGTCTGGTAAGGGCCAAGATGTGCAGCCCATCCAGAGCCGGAGGCATCTGTGCTGAGGATCTGTACAGGAGCTGGTACAAGGAATAGAACACTCTGTAACAGGCTTTCACAGTCCAACCACCACAGCAAGCCTCTGCGTAACAGAGTTATAATGAGCATCATTTGGTCCAGCTCATCTGTCAGCCGAGCCTACTGGACCCTTAGGCCCTGTACACTCTACAGAATGTTTTTGAAAATTGTTTTTTAAACCAGTTCAGCTAAACCATTTCAGTGCATCCACACTATTCAGTAGCCACTTCTGATAAAGGTTTATTGTGTCCACACTGCTGTTGTTAAACCTGTTCTCCCTGTAACTATTTCATGTTAATTCCCATACACAGAAAGTACAGTTACGTAAGAACTTACCGTAACAGTAGATCTTCGAGAACAGCTCTTGCAGCAGGTTACACCATTAGGACCGAAGCCGCCAGGCGCCAGGACCTCACGGAAAAACTCTAGCTAGCTAACTACAGGGATCACCGACGTCGGTCCCGCCTCCCGCGCCAGCGCAGTAACAAAGGGGCGGAACCTACCAGATTCCCAGTTCTCCGCCGAGACTTCTTTGCCGCAGGCTGACATCAAAATGGGACACTTAGGATTCATCAGAAGACAGAAAGATAACAATTCCTGCTCAGAAAGATTGAGCCATGCTTCTCCAAGGGGAAGTGGAAAGGTATTTGCTGCAAGAGCTGTTCTCGAAGATCTACTGTTACGTAAGTTCTACGAACTGTACTATCTTACTGAGAGACACAGCTCTGCAGCAGGTTACACCATTAGGACTGATTCCCAAGCAGTAACGCTGTCAGAAAATCCGGGAGGAGGAAAATAAAGGATAAAAACCAGGTCCTGAACCTAGGACAGGAGACCCTGAAGTACGGCCAAACCAAAACCAGCCCTTCGCCGAGAGGCGATGTCCAGGCTATAATGCCTGATAAAGGTATGCACAGAACTCCAAGTGACTGCAGCGCATATAGCAGAAGTGGAAACATTTTTGAGCGCTGCAAAGGAAGTAGCCACCCCTCTAGTGGAATGACCCCGGACTGTACCCGGGAGGGGCTTTTGTTTGATACCATAACAGTGAGAAATACACTGGACAAGCCAGCGAGAAAGGGACTGTTTGGATACTGATTGGCCCATCATTCTCTCAGAGAAGGAAATGAAAAGCTGCTCAGAACTACGAAAGGACTGAGTTCTGTTGAGGTAAAACCTCAGGCTGCGTGAACATCCAGGGTATGGAGCAGAGCCTCCTCTATTAGAGTAGTTCGGAAGTAGACCGAAGGTCGATATCCTGGTTCAGAGTGAGTGAAGAAACCACCTAGGCAAGAATTTAGGGTTCGTCCTCAGGGATACTCTGTCCCGTGGAAAACTAAATAAGGCTCTTTGCACATGAGGCGTGAAGTTCAGAAATTCTTCTTGCCGAGGTAACAGCACTAAAAACAACGCTTTCACGATAGAAAACGTAGCTCGCGAATCTCGCGGCAGGTTCAAAGGGGGAAGCGTGAGCTGTTCAAGGACAAAAAGCAAATCCCATGGAGGCACAGGGTCTCTAATAGGAGGCCCATGCAACACTCCCCAAGAAATTCCTCGAGCGCTCCACCTGAGCCACTGTACGATTTCCCACCGGAGGTGGTAAGTCGAAATGGCACAGAGGTGCACTTAATAGAGGAGAGGCTAGACTCGAATGAAAGAGGGAGAGCAAATATTCTAATATTACTCCCACAGGACAACCTAAAGGGGAAAGGTCGCGTGTTTCGCAACCATACATTAAAAACGGGCGCCATTTCGCGGCTGACGTCGCATGCGTTGTCAAGTTCTGGCTGCAGAAAGGACTTCTGCAACCTCTTGCGAGACCCCGTGACGCAAAAATGGCTATGTCTCTAAGAGCCAAGCATGCAGGTTCAAGGAACGTAGGTCCGGGTGGACAAGTGAACCTTCTCCTGAGACAGTAAGTGGAGCTGAGCGCAACGAGAGGGTTCCTAGATAGTTGAATCAACAAAGGAACCAAATCTGTCTGGGCCAAATGGGGCCACTAGGATCATTATTGAGCGTTCTCATGTAGTTTGAGAAGAACTCTCTGGATCAACGGGAAAGGAGGGAAAGCGAGAGGAATCTGTTGGCCCAGGAGAGGGATAACGCTGCTCGCCAGAAAACACCAGGCCCTGGATCTAGCGAGCAAAAATTGGGCAGTTTTATGCTGGATGGGGAGGCTAACAAGTCTAGATCTGGAGTTCCCCATCGGAGAAACAGATCCTCTGCTACCTTCTTGAAGGAGTTCCATTCAGGACTCTGGCCTGAGAACGACTCAGGCCATCTGCAACCGTGTTGTCCACTCCGAACGCACAGTGATCAGATTCGCTACCGTGTCTGATTACCCAATCCCACACTCATGGCTTCCTGCAAAGGGGTAAGAGTGCGCTCCTGTTTGATGAGGTATTACATCACCGCCGTGTTGTCTGTCTGAAGTAGAAGAGTACATGTGGATAACTGACTGAAAGGCCTGCAGGCATAGAGGACCGCCTCATTTCCAGCACGTTGATGTGAAGGTGAGCCCATCTGGGTCCACGCACTGGGACTTTACCCCGCCCAGGTGTGCCCCCACCCAAGACCGGAAGCGCTCGTGGTGAGGGTGACCGGGACGGGCGCAATGAATGGGACGCCTGATGAGAGCTAATTCTGGGCAAGCCACCACTGCCAGTCTTGAATCACTGAATTCGTGAGTCTGACCGGATGCTGCAAGTGGTCTTGCCTTTGGTCCCATTGCACTTTGAGCATCCACTGAGTAATGCGATGTGGAGTCTATTGGGAAGGGATGTAGGAATGGCCGTGAGCCATGTGTCCGAGCAAGCAAAGGACCGACCTGGCAGGTACAACCTTGCTTAGTGATAGGTCCCTTGTGAGGGATCTGATGCGCCCGCTTGTCGGCCGGAAGAAAGGGTCTTCCCTAACAGTGTCCAGAACTGCCCTATGAACTGCAGTTTCTGCGACGGTACCAGGAGAGACTTGTATTTATGAGGTTGCCCAGGATCGGAACAGATCCTGGGTGCTCTTGATTGCAAGAAGCAACGCCTCTGGAGGCGGCCATGAGAAGCCAGTCGTCCAGGTACGGGAACACGAGTGGCCCTGTCTCCTCAGAGACGCTGCCACGACTGCCATGCACTTGAAAGACCTCGGTGCGGAAGACAGTCCGAAAGGAAGGGCTCGGAACTGAAGGTGGTGGTCGAGAAACTCAAGCGCAGGAACCTCCCTGGCGCCTGAGCTATAGGGATGTGCAGGTAGGCATCCTGATGTCTAGAGACGCTAAAAGGCGCCCTGTTTGAGCATGGGGATAAGACCCGGAAGGGTCACCATGCGGAATCTCTTGTGAGGACCGGCTACATTGAGGTCGCTGAGGTCCAAGATTGGACGGAGGTCCCCTGTTTTCTTTGGGAACCAGGAAGAAGTGGGAATAGTATCCTAGTCCTCTGTGTTCTCTGGGACGTACTCATCGCCTCGTAGTAGCGAGTACTTTGCCAGATCAAGGCTTTGTGCTGACCCCGATACCGGGAGAGCAAAGAGCTGAGGGTGGCTTTCCTGCGAATTCTATAAAGTGGCCTAGACTGGACTATCTGAAGAACCCACCTGTCGGTGGTAATGGCCTGCCATCCCGGCAGGAAGTTTGCAATGCGACTTCCGACTATAAACTCCTGCTGATCCTGGGAGGGGCAATGAAAGGAGTCAGGCTGTGGCGCAGATGGACCCGCTGGCTGGGCCTGCCTAGGAGAACGCTGGCCTGGCTGGCGGGTGGTGCTTGCCCTGGGCCTCACGAAACCAGAGCCCCTCTGAGGTGCAGCGGAGTGGGTCTGTTGCCCCTGGGTCCACAAGACGAAACGGCTTTGGTTCCTACGAAGGAACTAAGCTTAGGTCGGCACATGGCCTGAACCGACCTACCGCCTTCCCGCCTCTTGGAGTTTGGTAAGGATCTTTCTGTAGGATTACCAAACAATACTTCCCAAAGGGGCGCCCAAGATGTTCTTTGACGTCCGGTAAAACTGGAGACGCAAGCAACCAAGAGTGTCTCCGGAGGCAAACGCCAGAAGCTGCTCGGGCCGGAGAGTCCGCAGAGTCATACGCGCTCTAGCACTTGGGTCCTCCTGCTGAACCCGTGTGGAGGAGCTGAAGCATCTCCTCCTTCTGCTCACCTTCGGCATCTTTTCAGCCGCTTCAGACCCTGTTCCCACAAAGCGTTCTGGAACTGAACCATGTGGGTTAAATAGTTCAGGGATCTGATGGCGAGGTAGCGGAAGACACGCAGCTGCCCAATGCGCCCAGTTGTTTGGACTCTGGGTCCGTGGCAGGGTGCTCAAATGTTGTGGCTTCTGTGACCGGTCATGTGAGGCTGTGATGACCAGAGAATCGGCCTGAGGATGCTGCGCCAAGCACTGGTCGCCCCAGGGAGCCTTTGCATGTTTAATGCTTTTCTTCGGTCTCGCTGAGCAGTGTGGACGCCCACGCAGCCTGGTGACGCCCACGAAAGTGTCAACCAAGGGTGGTACCACCACAGGCTTGGGTCCTTTGTCAAGATATTTGCAGTCTGCACCTTCGGGTCTAAGTCTTCAGCATCCCATCCCATGCTCTCTTGTATATGTCTCATAATATCAAGGAACGAGGGATCATCCGGAGGAGATCTAGGCATCTCACGTGGGTCCGGAGAAGGATGGAGAGGAGATGGGGATCTAGAGGTGGAGAAGTTGATCCCGTGTCCTCCGCTGAAGGCGACGCCGGATGCCTCCTGGATCTCTTGGGGCTGGGTGATCCAGAAGAGGAATTCACGGAGGTCTCCGCTTATCAGGTCTCCTGGGAGGGGTTCTAGGCTCCCGGGAGGAGGAACACGGCCCGCCGACTCAAGGCGAGGGGGCAGGAACCGGAGTAGGAGGAGGAGGAGTAGGAGGAGAGGGGGGAAATACAGGTTACTCACCTGTAACAGGAGTTCTAGGAATGGTATATGTTGTTCATCCACACTCATTGGCAGTATCCTTGCCGCTAAATCTGCCGGAAGGTCTTCAAGCTTGCTCTCCCACCCACCCGGTGGTATAACCTCGGCTCACCTATGACGCCAGATCTGGCCCGCTGGAAGCTCAGGTTGTGCGTCAAGCCGGAGGTAAGGAAATGTGGATGAACAACATATACCATTCCAAGAACTCCTGTTACAGGTGAGTAACCTGTATTTCTAGGGACATGGATATGTTGTTCATCCACACTCATTGGCAGACTCCTAGCAGTTCTCCGGGAGGAGGGAGGCAAGACGCACACCCCATATACTTACTTGGGAAAGAGAGACTGAGAACCGGAGGCCCCAAAACCAGCATCCCGCGTGACTCAAGGTCGATGGTAGTGGGTAATGAAGGTGTTTGCTGACTTCCAGGTAGCAGCCCTGCAGATTTCCTGGATAGGGACGCCCTGAAGCAGCCACTATTGCAGCAGTATGGGCGGTAGAATGAGCTCTTATCCCTCTGGGAGGCTCCATGCCCGCCAACTTATAGCAGAGATCTATGCAGGAGGTTACCACCTGCTTATCGTCCGCTTGGCTGCAGGTCTGCCAGATGCGGCTTCAGTGTAGGGTGAACAAACAGCTGGGCTAACCTCTCCTCAATTTCAGCTGCAGCCTTTATAATAAGCGAGCCTTCTAGGGTCCAGAGTATGGAGCCTATATTCGCCTCCCAGGTGTGATTGGGGTAGAACACCGCAGAGTCAACACCCTGGTTAAGGTGAAACTCCGACACCACCTTCGGAAGGAATTTCGGTGGGGCGAGGACAACCTTGTCCCTGTGGAAGACCAGGTAAGGAGACTCGATGGAAAGCGCCTGGAGCCTCCCATCCTTCTGGCTGACGGATAGCCACCAAGAAGGCGGTCTTCCACGACAGGTGAGAGAGCACACCTGTGCATAGGTTCGAATGGCTTGCCCATGAGCTTTGCCAGTACCAGCAGTAGATCCCACGGAGGTGGGGGTTCCCCACTGGAGGGAATGGATCTAGGCCTTGAAAAGCGCCAGACCACCTCTCCTCTGCGCCATCGACTGCTTCCCGGCCCGCGCCTCGTAAGCAGAGATGGCTGCCAGGTGCACCCTTAGGGTCGCCGACCTAAGCCCTTGACTAGAAAGGGACCATAAATAGTCCAAGATGCTTGCCAAGGAACAGAGGAAGGGTCCAAGCCTCTTGTTCGACACCAAATGGAAAACCTTTTCCATTTGAAGGCATAGCATTTTCTGGTCGACTCTTACGGGACGCCTCAACTACATTGAGGACCCCGCTGAAAGACCCAAGGCCTGGAACTCTAGCCGCCAGGAACCAGGCCGCCAGGTGCAGGGATTGAAGGTCCGGATGGAACACCTTCCCCTGATTGACTGAGAGCAGGTCCGGGCGAGCTGGAAGCTGCCGCGAGTCCTGGAGCTGAGACTGAGGAGATCTGGTACCAGAACTGGCGAGGCCAGTCTGGGGCATCAGAATCACCTGCGCCTTGTCCCTCCTCGCCTTTGAGAAGCACCTTGTGGATCAAGGAAATGGGGAAAGGCGAAAAGAGGCCCGGGGTCCATTGCCTCGAGAAGGCATCCCCTGCAGCGAGCCCCGCTGAGGGGGCGGCATGGAACAGACTCAGCTCGCTCCATGGAGGCAAACAGGTCCACCTGAGGTGTGCCCCAAAGGAGAACAGATGCTGTACTACCTGCAGGAGAGACCACTGTGGATGCAGCCCCTATCCGCCCAGGGCATCGGCCGGGTGTTGGAGGCCCTGCCACGTGAATGGCTAGGAGATCCGCCCAGGCTGCGCGCACGAGTGACCAAATGCGAGAGCTTCCTGCATAGAAGCATGGAGCGGCCCCGCCCTGGGCGGTTTAGATAGTACATGGTCGTGGTATTGTCCGCCTGACTCGGACCACTTGACCCCGGAGGAACGGAGCAAAGGCGGTGAGAGCTAGGCGGACCGCCGGAGCTCCAGCAGGTTGATGTGGCATCGGACTCCTGGGACCAGAGGCCATGAGCCCGGTGTTCCCCAGATGGGCACCCCAACCCATCAGAGAGGCATCGGTCGACAGAGAGACCGCGCTCGGGCGGACTAACGGATGCCCTCCTGCAAATGATCTGGAACGGTCCACCACTGGAGAGCAGCTCACATCCCCTGTGTCACCGCACACAAGCTGGTCCAAGGGATCGCAGCGCAGGACCACTGGCTGGCCAGTCCCCACTGAAGGGACGATGTTCCAGCGGCCCAACGGACCACGCTGGTACAGGCCGCCATGAGACCCAGGAGGCGCAGGAAGTCCCGGCAGGGCGAATTGCCCAACCAGAAATGATCGGGCAAAGGAGGAAAGAACTCGCCCTGTCCGCCGGAGCCGCGCTTCTGGCTCGAAGAGAGTCGAGCTGCGCTCGATGAATAGAATCACCTGCTTCGCTCGAGTTCCGACTTGGCCTCGCTGATAAGGAGGCCCAGTTGAGAGCAGACCTGAGGGCCAGATCTCTGACCACTCCGCCTCCTTCCTGGAGGGAGCTGCTATCAGCCAGTCGCCCAGGTAAGGGTACACCCGACCCTCGCGCCAAGAGGAATGCTGTCACCACTGCCATGCATTGTGAAGACCCTGGGAGCTGGAGACAAGCCAAGGGCATGGCTTGAACTCAAGAGAGATCCTTCCGCCTGAAGCGGAAGGAATCTCTGGTGAGACGGACGGATAGGGACGTGAAAAAACGCTGCCCTGCAAGTCCAGAGAGCAGAACCACACGCCTGCTCCAAGGATGGTATTATCTGAGCCAGAGTGACCATCCTGAAGGTTCGAGACCTTAGGAACTTGTTTAGGTCGTAGGTCGAGAATGGGGCGCCAGCCCCCGTCTGCTTCGGAACCAGGAAGTACCTGGACACAAACCCTGGGTCTGAAGGAGGGTCCACCACCTCTCTTACCACCTCCTTCTGGAGGAGGAGAGCGATGTCGGCTCGACGAGCCGCCAGTGAGGCTGGGGATCCCAAGCCCCGAGGGGCTAACGGCTCTGGAAGGGTGGTGCCTGCTCAATTCCAGAGGTAGGCTCTTCCCACCACCTTCAAGACCCACCTGTCCGTGGTAACAGCGGACCAGGTGAACGGAAGTGCCGGAGCCGTCCCCCCACGGGGGGACCCAGGGGTAAGGTGACGGGGATGGGGGCGACACCCCTCAGCCCGTCACTGGGCAGGCTTGGAGGAGGGACCGGCCGAGGGACCTCCTGGGCCCTTTCCTCCCTGCCTCCTGTTAGAGGAAGCCGGGCGCTTGGGTTTGGGATGCCAAGGCCGAGCCTGCTGGCCCTGACGTGCTGGGCTGGCGCTGGGGCACAGAAGGACGAAGGGCTTAGGCTGTGGTTTGCGGCCTTGTCCTTCTGAGCGGAAGAGACCGAGTCCAAGGTGGCATTGACTCTCGATCCTCTGCAGGTGACCTTCCACCCCAGGGTCAAGAGGTCAGTCCCTCAAAAGGGAACATCCGCCAACTTGTGCTGGGTATCCGAAGTAAAGGTGGATATCTCAGCCAAGCCCGCCGACGATAGCCACTGCGCCGCCACCGATCTGGCACATGAGTCCCTATATCCAAAGCAGTCTGGAGCTGCTGTTTGGCCACTGCCCTGTCCTGGTCCCGCACCTGCTTAACCGTAGTCTGCAGATCGGCGGGAAGATGAGGGATGACCTCATCCAGGGAGCCCAACAGGGCATGAGAAAAATGTGCCATGAGGACGGCCGAACTGGCCTGACGAAGGCCGAGAGAGGACGCAGCGTAGACTTTTCGCCCGACATAGTCCAATTTCTTGGACTCCTTGTCAGGAGGTTTGTCCACATCCCTGGCGTTGCCTGCGCGCCGAAAACGCTGTCGGTAACCAACCCTCAGCAGAGGGGTGTTCCAAAACCGGACAAGGAACCGGGACTGTGATACTTCCTGGCCATCCTGGCCAAGGCGCAGGGCAGGAAGCAGGGCGCCGCAAAGTTCCAGTGCTGGACCCACTATGGCCTCGCCACCGGAAAGGCCTCCGTCGGAGAATCCCTCGGTCCAGAATCTCCGTGAGGGGATACCTGCCTGCTTGGAACGGGTTCGAGCTCCATCCTGTAGACTCGGAGATGAGCCGAAGCAGTCCTAGGAAGGACGACGGGCTATCGCCCATTGACTGACCTCCTGAAGACTCCAAGTCCAGTCGCTTGGAGAAGAAGGAGGAATCATCTTCGACTGGAAGAGTCCTCAAGAGCTGCCTTGGCCTGAGCCACCCTTCACCTGCCGAGGTCGGTCGGGAGTGAGGGTAACTGACAGCCGATGGGTAAACCTCAGCCGACCGAGAATCTTTGGTCGGAGCCCCAATTGGTGGCTGTGGAGGCGGAGGTTCCACCGCAATCGGTGGAGCAGCTGGTTTTGGCCGAACAACCGCCTGTATAGGCCTCGGCAAGTCGAGGGTTGTGTCGGCTGCCCGTGACAGAAGATTTAATGGCCGGGAAGGCGCCGGAGTCGGCTTATTCCCCGCCAGGAGGAGCTGTTATAACATAAGGTCCTCGGACTGGTCGACGAATTTACGCCGCTTCCTTCATCCGAGAGGAGGACGAGGATCAGCGGCGACGCCGCTGCCATCAAGGAGCGAGACCGAGACCGCTTATGACGGTGGGAACGGCTGACCGCTAAGAGGTCCGAGACCGAGACCGAGAGTCCCGGAATTTCCGGGTCGGTGCGGGAGGTGTCGGCCGAACCGCACTCCTTCCGCTCGAAGGTCCATCCGAGGGCTCCGGAACCGGAGGCACAGGACGAGCCCACGGATCTCAACTCTCCCGGGAACCGGGAGAGGGGAATTCGCTGCTAAAGGCGACAGCCCGTCTAATGGGTCGAGAAAATCTCGACTTCATCAGTGGGAGTCTCGGTCAACTGACCTGACGGGGACACCGTGAGGCCAGTGGCCGGCCGAAGCGGTCGCATCAAGCCGACGGGACGACGCCCGGGAGAGGGACCTTTCCCGCTCCCAAGAGCGTCGACGGAGGGACTTACCCTTGTCCCTCTTTTTGGACCGAGAATAAGGTCCAGCAGACGCAGGCCCTTCTCCTTTAGTGGAGAGGGACAGACAAAGCTCCTTAAAGGAAGCCGTGTAGGAAGAACCCAGAGAGAGCGGGATAAATGCCGCGGCCGAGGAAGATACGGCCCGCGCCGCCTCCTCTTCGAGGGCGACCATCCGCTCGAGCTGATCCGCCGAGCCCGCCGCCGCGGACACCGCCAACCGGGCCTCCTTGGACTTCACCGGAGGGAAACGCTTCTCGGGACGGCCCAGTTGCAATCGGGCAGCACGGTCTTCGAGGACGTAGGCCGAGAAAGATGAGCACAGGTCGCAAGCCCGCGGTCGTGCTCAAGGCCTAAGCAGTAGACACACGTGGAGTGTGGATCCGTCCGAGACATCTTCTGCCCGCATGGGCATCTCCGAAACTGGAGTCGATTTTCCATCGCGAGCCGCTGAGGGATCAAGACTGGAAGTCTTTTGCAAATTTTTATTTTAAATCCGCAAACGGAGAAATAGGAACTACGCAACGCAGAGCGTTATGAGGGAACCTGAGCTTCCAAGCGTAAGGAAGATCTGACGCCATGGGGCGGAGCCGAGTTATACCACCCGGTGGGTGGGAGGAGCAAGCTTGAAGACCTTCCGCAAGATTTAAAGCGGCAAGGATACTGCCAATGAGTGTGGATGAACAACATATCCATGTCCCTAGAACCATGTCTTTTTAATGGTATCCCACCAGTAGGTGAACAGATCTTTCACCTCCACTAGAGAGAGGCCCGACGACGGCCCGGTGCCGTGGGCGGCGTCGGGTCCCGCGCCGGCTCCACAGGGGGCTCTGGTAATGGCGAGGGATCCCTGGGAGTACCTACGGGACCGGGGTCGCCCGTCTGGTCCTCGGGCTGCTCTAGGTCCTCCTCCGATAGAGGCTCCTGACCGATGTCGGTCGGAGGCAACAGGGCCTTCTTCTTTTCAGGAGGGGCGGGCGTCGGTCCCCCTACCGGCGTCCGCTGGGATGATAATGGCGGCGTCGGTCGTTGGGCCGGCGCTCCAGGGTTAGCGGCGCACGGCTGGATATGTCGGCCGGCCGCTCGCTGCAGGCCTTTTAAAGGCGTGAGCTCCAACGCCTGCGTGGAGGCATCCGACGAGCATCTGACGCCGGGTACCGAGAGCGGGAACTAATTTGCGGTGGTGATGGTGTCGCTCGACTTCGCCAAGGCCCTGAAGGAGGAAGGCCTCATGGATTTCTCCTGAGATGAAGGTTTCTTGATTGCAGCCGGGAGATTTCGAACCGAGCTACGGGACTCAACCCCTAGAAGGGGACCTGGAAGGGGCCTTCTCCTTCTCTCTCCGCTGCTTGTGGACCCTGGAGCTTTCCTTGAGGACATGGTCTTCAGTTGTTCCTCCAGAAGAAACGCCTGCAAAGCCCTCTGACGCCGGATCCGGTACGTGCTATTGAACCCTTGGCAAGAAGGACAGGCCCGGTATCGTGGTCTGGGCTAGGCACCGGACGCAGGCCGTGTGGGGTCTTGAACGGGATCTGCTTTCACAAGCGCACTTGAAGGATGGCCCGAAGTTGGTGATGACATCAAGATCTTGCTTGAAGAGGATTCTGAAGATTTTAGAAAAAAAGAACTATTCTCAGCGTCGCTGCCAGACTGGTAAATCGAAGGGGTCAGGTAGCTAAGTCGACGGCGAAAAGAACTGGGGAATCTGGCGGGACCGCCTCTTTGTACCACGCCTGACGCCGGAGGCGGACCGACGTCGGGCGGTCCCCGGCCAGTTGTGCTGGGGCTAGAGTTTTCCGTAGTCCTGGCGCCTCTGGCGCTTCGGGTCCCAATGGTGTAAACCTGCACGCAAGAGCTGTGTCTCTTAAGTAAGATCTGTGCTTGCCTGTACACACTGCAGCGAGAATGGTTTTAGTTAAACCGTTACAACTTAAAACGTTTTTACTTCTGTGCAGATATGTGAGTCAAACCATGCTAGCTCTAAAACTTTTTTAAAAACAGTTTTAAAACTAAGTATCTAGCAAGGTTTAAAAATGTTTTTGTTAAAACGTTTTAAGGGGCTTGTCGTCTGGATGCAAATGGTGCTGGGCGGGTTTAAAATGGTTTAAGGCACTTAAACCATTTTAAGATCAACGGTGTATACAGGGCCTTAGTGTTCACTGAGGGATCCTCATATGTAAGTGGGCCAGTGGCACAGTCACAGTGACCATAGCCATGAGACCCAGAAAATGTAACATGGTCCTTGCTGGGAAATAATGACTTCTGTATACCAGCTGTGCTTGTGCCATCAGGTTTTCTGATATGTCTAGTGGCAGGAAAACACACCCCTTCTCAGTATCCATGACTACCCTTATATACTGTACTCTCTGGCAGGAAGTCGTGACAGATTTTGGCACATTCATTGTGACCCCTAAGTCATCGAACAACTGTTGCGTCCAAGATAGGGTATGTAATTGGGCCTCACTGAAGCTGGCCTTCAAGAGCCAGTTGTCCAGATAAGGGAAAACAGACAAGCCTTCCCTGCCAAGGGCTGCTGCCACCACTGCCAAGCAGTTGGTATAAACCCATGGCACAGAAAATAAGCCAAAGGACAATACTCTGAACTGGTAGTGCTCCCTCTCCAGTACAAAGCAGAGGTACCGCCTATGAGATTTTCTAATTTTGACACGAAGACATGCATCCTTCATGTGTAGGGAGCAAAGCCAACCCCGTTTGCAGCAGCAGAATCAGAGCTTGTAATGAGACCATATAAAACTTGTATGCTGAGGTCCCTGAGATCCAACACAGGATCCATATTCCCTGTCCAGTTTGGTACCAGAAAGTATCTGGAATAGAGCCCTTTGTTTCTCTGATGATGAGGAACTGGTTCTATAGCATGTTTTTGAAGTAATAGCTGCACTTCTTCCTTCAGAAGGGACAAATGGCCCAGAGGATAACTGGAAGGAGGCAGAGGATGATCCAGAGAGGTTTCTAGAAGCTCCAGGGCATGCCCCCTTGCAATTATCTATGGTAACCATTCACCTGTTGTAATCTCTCGCCATTGTCTGAAATGCAGGGAAAGTCTGCCCCCCCCACAACCACCCCTGGAGGCAACAGTAGGGGTGGGGGAGGAGTCTGTAGCAAGTCATGCAGACCTGGTGGGGGCAGAGTTTCCAGCGCTGATTGCTTTGGGAACTTTTGTATGGGTACCTGGGGAAGGGAGCATGGCAAGGACCCACTTCCCTTACCTCGGCCTTGCTGATAGTAGGAACAGCCACCCCTGGCAGCAGGCTGGCGAACGGATCCCCTCCAATGTCCCCTGGCAGGAGTGGCATATAGGGACTTGACAGATCTTAGGGTAATTTTAGATGTCTGAAGGCCTCTTAGGGTCTCTTCAACATCATAGCCAAACAGTTCTGTCCCTCTGAAAGGGGCATTTAAAGCCAGCCCACCGGCTCAGCGGTAGCACTACCATTTGCAGCGCTGAAAATAGGAGGTCAGGAGTGACCTCGGGAGTCAGAGGGTCGGCCGGGGGGGGGGGGGAGAGAGGATCAAATGTCCCAAGGACTGCTCTCCTCCGGGGAGGAAGGGGATCAGTGGCCAGTGTTAGCCTGGTCCCTAGCAATGGCTGGGAGCTGGCACACCGACACTGCACAATGTGGGGGGGGGCGCGGAGGCGAGGCAGACGTCCGGCATGCTGCATGCGGGAGCGTGTGTGACACTGCCACTAGTGCCACTGCATGCCACTTCCTCCACACCAGGGGAGGAAACAGGGGAAAAGGCTGCCGACCAGTAGGATGACACTGGTTCTCCGCAGGCTCTCCACCCGGCTAGCTGGGTACCTCTGGCGGATCTGGATCCTGTTCCCAGTGGGGGTTATGGGTGGCCCCGCCCACCCCGGGGGGAGAGAAGCCCTGGGGGAACAGCCGGATGAGGTAAGTCCCAGTGGACACCAAGGTGACGGGGCTTGGGGGACCGGTGGATAGGGGCCAGTCAGCAAGGGGAGCATAAAGAAATAAACAAAAAATAAATAAATAAATAAAATAAAAGGGGCATTTAAAACTGCTTGCTACACATCATTTGTAAAACCAGAAACCCTCAGTCAAGAATACCATCCAATACTAATGCCAGAAGCAACTGCCCTGCCACAGGCATCAGACACATCATAAACTGAGTAGAGCAAATGTTGGCCAACCTCAGCCCTATAAGTTAAAATTTTAATCGATTCATTCTCGGTAGATCCTGCAGACAAAGCCTGGGCTGCAGCTTTAGTAGCTTTCCACAGGCTATTCTGATATTTATTCATATGGGCCTGGTAATGTGCCATTCTAAGGCATAGTGAGGCAAAGGCACAAGTGCGTTTGCCCATCACGTCCAATCTCCTAGATTCTTTATCAGGAAGTAAAGTACTGATATGTTTAGGTGCCCGAGATCTATCATGGGCATCCGTAATGACCACAGAGTCAGCTTCTGTCTTGTTAGCATAGTAAGGTTTAGCAGACGGTGCAGGATACTGCTTGTCAGCCTTTTCATGGAACTGCAGGCACTGAGTTAAGTCTGTACCATGCAGCACAAGTGGCATCCTCCAGTATGGGATATATTGGTGGAATAATAACGAATGGAGTACAAGTGACCTCCAGAAACTCCATAAGATTCCTTTTTGTGGAATCTTCCTCCTCCACAGCAAAGACCATTGCAATTTGCATTTTCTGCATCACTGATTGAAAAGTACAGTCCTCAGAAGGAGACCTGGGGGTATACACCACTGAATCCTCACTGCAGGAGACAGCAGAACTGGATCTTGGCACATACTGCTCTCCTTCATATCCCTCTTTCTCTTCATAATCCTCCTCCATCATAAGGATTCTACTTAGGTGGCGTATCTGTCAACGACGGGAGCCACTGAGAGCACCAGTGACACCAATGGTGGCAGAGAAGAAGGGATGTGATGTGTGCTGGAAAATGTCGATAGGGGCTGAGAGCCAGTGTGCCCCAGTGACAGAATAACCATCTGCACAGGCAAGTCAGGCAGAATGCGTCATATCCTGGAAATGAAGCCACTACAGCTTGAGATTTGATAACACCCTGGTCAGGGGCCGTGACTAGGCTGGTCGATGACAGGCTTTGACCCGACGGTCCACAGTATGTATGGCAGTGCCTGAGCCAAGCCCCAACCTTGGTGTCTCATCAATGGTCAGCGGGGCTGTCGACAATGCCACTGGAGCAGTCCATGATGCTGTAGTATTACCTTGTTTCAATGGTGACTTCTCTTTATCTCTATGCTTGTGCTTATGGCCCGATGATGAGGAGGGCTATGATGCTGATTGCTCCCTGTTCTGGCCCTTCGACTTTGGTGGTCGCAGCTCAGCCAACATGGATGAATACACAGATTTTGCCCCTTGTTCCTTCTCTGTGGCTGCTAAGGTTTTCAAGAGAAGGAAATTTTCTAAAGTCTTCTTGCAGTGTTGCCTTGTAACTTGGTTAAAGCTCTGGCAGATGCCACATGTCTACACACTGTGATAGGCCTAAACAACACACATAGACCTCATGCATGTCTTCTTCGTAGAATCGGCCTCTGCACTTACAGTACCGAAATAAAGCATCTTTAGAGTTCAGTGGTATGCAGACACAATGAAAAAAACGCTGGTAAAGCAAATAAAAGGATAAACAGCAACAGCTAGTTGACAAGGTTTCCAACAGCAGGTCTGACGAGGATGCTCGATGGTGGGAAAAGAACTGAGGAGTGATGGGTCTGCCCACATTTACACAGACGCTGATGCATGATGTCATCATGGGAGCCCAGGCTAGCAAAGGTTTCCATGTGGTCTTAGCACTGACATGGGGATAGTTCCAAAGGTGCTGCCTAATAGAAGAGATATCCTCGAAGATCATCTAGACACATAGTTAATATTTCGTTACCTATGTGGTCACTTCATCAGGGCCTATATATATATATATATCTAAACTTAAAACCATACTACATTAAATAAATTTCCCAAAAATATGTAGTGATGTATGTACACATTTAACCATCAATAATACTCATTTTTCACCATTATCACCATTCTGTCATGTTTCATGGAATATAGCAGCACATAGCGCTGCATAGGTAACTAAAGCACATATGAAAACGTTTGCCAATTGTAATGCTATATGCATGAACCTAACCACCTTAGATTTGAATTAGAGTACAAGGAATATTAATCAGTTCTACCATGCAAGAGACAAGGGTGGTGCTTGAAGATTTATTAAATTCAGTCTAATACCATGTGATAAACATTTCATCTTAAATTAGCAGTACTTGATATGTGAATGAGAAAACCCTAAATGCTAAAATATGTTAAAAAGGTTAAAGTATTTACTCTTTGTTCCACATGTGGTTTTGACGGAGTAGGTACAGTACAATATACACTAGGAAAGAGTTTGTGTAATTGGGTCTTATTGTATGATTTTCTCTACTATGTGAATATTGGTCTGTCTAACACTGCAGCACCCTGTGTAGAGAAGAAACACAAACATAGAAATTGACATCAGATAAGAACCGCTAGGCCCATCCAGTCTGCCCATTTTCCCTACCTACTGCAAAAGCCACAGACCCTACCTGATCTCTGGCTTTACCTTCTCGTATGTAACATCCGCCTTTACCCTGATACAAATTACTTTTAATATATGTATATATTTAATTTTAGAATTTGTCTCCTATGTATGTAACCACGATAACTGCATAAATGGTGTCCTTGTAAATCAGCAATTTGCTCAATGGGACTTTTACCATGTTCATCTCTAATGACTAAAAATCATTACTACTACTACGTTTAAACAGCAGCATGTATTTGACTTAAGTGATACTGTAAATAATGGAAGGTACTGAAACATGACTTACTGAATGTCCTAGTGTAGCTCCTGTGAACTGATTAATATTATTATTGGAATAGTGGGGTTGAGGCATACAGATTGAAAGAAAGGTGAAAAAGTAAAAATATAAAAACAACATTAAGGTAATACAGATCAGAACTGATAATGTTTGGAACATTAAACATGAAAGAATGGTGATGGGACGAAAAATTAATCATAATTATGATAGTTAAATATTTACATTTATGCAATAGGCATGGACATAAATCCTGTGTGATAAATCTGAGCTACTATGTGTATAAATGTGAATTATACCATGGATCTTCACCAACAACCAATCAGAGTAGCAGGCTGGCACCTTACCTGCATTGTAAATCCACCGATAATCACCGCAAAAGGTGCCAGCCAGCCGCAAGTTTAAAAAAAATCTGCTCAAATCACGTGGAACTCCAACCGCGATCTTGTTTCTCGCTAAGCGAAGTATCACAAACCACACCTCCATACCTGCCGGCTAAACATCAATTCACACAGACAGCACAAGTGACTGTAGCAAGTAACACATATAACAGAAAAAAAAAAGAAATTCCATGCTTCACAAATCCATTTTTTTCTTCCTCACCAGAAGCTTGTACCTCAAGCAAGCAGCTCACACATTGCAGCTGTTAGTGTTAGCGGTTGCACGACATCACAAGACTGCCTGCTCGGATTATTTGCTATACAGGAACAATATCTCACCTTAAAATCAATAAAAAACTTTTTTTTTTTTTTTTTTTTTTAACTTTTAATATGATTTTTAAATATTTTTTAATCCTTCATTTCATTCCAATGGTATAATTATTGTTACTGGGGATCTGTTATCGGGGGATTTACCACAGCTGGCAAGGATTTAAACCACACCAGCCATGGTAAATCCCCCAATAACCCACACCCCCTCGTGGCTTATTGCTTAAATCTCACATTTATAAAACATAGTAGATGCATCATCACAGATTTATACAAATAGTCGATATGTCGCAATCTCTCCGGAAATCATTTAGAATGTTCGACCTCAGTACCAGTACTAACCATATTCAAATGCAAATAACTTTAAAATGAAAAAAGATAGCATAGTACTGTGAGCATGAAAGTTGTTCAGCACATTCTCTACAAAATGAGTGATATTTCATTTATAGATACCTTATACATTTATTTATAATTAGCAAAAAACAGCAGAAAATGCAATTTTTATGTTCACTTACACCACTCATGAGGTTACCAGAGGTCAAACAGAACTTGTGCAGATAAACCATTTACCCGACAGCTCACCATTGTAGATCCCCCCTTATATATTACTATATGTTTTTTTTTAAAGTATCTTTTATTACAGCTTCAATATTACAATTATGTATAGGCCCTGATGAGGTGACCTTGTAGGTTATGAAATGTTGGCTATGTATCTTGTCACGTGCTCTTCTATGAAAAAAAAATATTGAAACTCTAACCTGACGAGTGGGTCTAATTCTCCAGTCTTTGTTGGCATTTTACTTGGCTGTTGGAGCAGATGCCTCCCGTTTGTATGTTTGTTCCCTAGAGAGCGAGCAGGGAGTGCTATCACATAGGCTACTTGGTTAAAATATAGGATATTAGAGGGAAGAGCCTAGTCAAGATGAAAAAGTTGCTGTAAACAATTAACCTATTTTTTTATTGGTACAAAGCAGCAACACAAAACATCTGGGAGCATGAACTGTTAGTGCTATAGAGGAGTTCCTTCTGGACCGATGTCTTTCTCAGATCTTTAGTTTAACGAATGTGAACAGCTGCCGATACCTATACCCATGTTACATTCATATGCACTACTGACTTGTTACATTGTGTGTAACTAAGATCTGCATACATAGATACATAGATGCTGTCGGCAGATAAGGACCACTAGGCCCATCCAGTCTGTCCATTTAAGCTGCCCAACGAAGCACCCCATCTGGTCATTAGCTTTAGCTTTTTCTTTCTATCTCTATTATTCCTTTGTTTCTGTCCCATGCATGTTTGAAGCCTGCCACTACCTCCTGGGGAGCCTATTCATGCATCCACCACCATTTCCATAAAAAAGAACTTCTTGACATTTCCCCTTATGCAGCCCCCCTCAGTCTCATGTTGTGTCCTCTTGTCCTGGTACTACTATTAATCTGGAATATGGTATCCCTTTTCACCTTGTTAATGCCCTTGAGGTACTTGAATGTTTCTATCATGTCACCTCTCTCTCTTCCTCCTTTGTTCCAGTGTGTACAAACTGAGGTCCCTCACTCTCTCCTCGTAAGGCTTATAATGTAATCCCTTCACCATTTTGATCGCCCTCCTCTGCACTGTCTCTATTTTGTCAATGTCACTTGTGATGCAATCTTTTCACGTCTCTATTTTGTCAATGTCTCCAGATCTGGAACAAAAATCATTAAGTATGTTTGAAAGGGTATCAAAATAGAGCCAGGTGTCTCCAGATCTGGCTCTGTTGTGATACCCTTTCAAACATACTTAATGATTTTTTTTTCACTGTGCCAAAGTCAACCCAAAATAATTTCTGACATGCCATAGGTAGCTTCTAGGGGGAAAACTCAAAGACTATAGAAGCCTACGACTGTACCTTACTATAATTAATGAATACAATGTAAGATGTTACACAGAGAAATGGCAACACTGATCTGTACTGTATTTCTGTTATCAGCACTCCCCAGTTTCCTCCAACTAAATAACACTCAACTGTGTAATAAAAGCCAGGGTATATTAAATCATATGCTGTCAGGGAGATGCTCAGTTCCCAGAGCTACCTAACTCTGGAGGATTCATACTGTACAACAGCGTAACACTGTCATAAAGTTTAGCTGACAGCATGGCCCACTTACCTTGTCCTTGAAGATATGTGGGTTGCTGTACATGAAGTCCCTGTAGCTTTCTGTTCTGACTTTGTCCTGGAGATTAAAACAAAGAGATCCTCTATTTATAACGTTAAGTGTTCCAGTTACAGATGCTTTCATTTGCAGATGCCCATTGTATGCAGTTAAATTGAAGCACCTTCCCTATCTAAACTGTGTCATGTACAAAGCGCTAAAACTCTTTAATATTACAGTTTAAGAAAATAACTGGACTCGGTGCAATCATCTGCTCCTCAATTAAGCCCCATTTAAGCCGACAGCTAAATTGGTTCTGTCCTCCTGAACGACCAGCAGTTGTCTGGCTAAATGGCATGAACTGAACAGTTTGTTATTAATTTGCACCAAATGTGCACTGCCTTTAGCAGCAGTAAAACCGATGTGAGACATTGGCACTCGAGCCAAACAGTACAGCTTACATGACAAATCTAATGGAGGAGTCGTATCTCTGATCCACTTGCTAGGTTTACATATCAAGTTCAGCAGACATATGGGGGCAGGATTGTAAGTGGCTTACAGAACTTTTCACTCTAGGTCAACAGTTCAAATTCAGCCAAGATCAGTAGTGACTACAGGACATTATCATTTTGTGAGTGTTTACAGCCCAATGTAAAATGGGTTTTGATGGTCTCAGTCCAGTTCTTAGCTGACATGCACCTATGTGAAAAAGAAAATAATTTGATCATAGTTGTCTGTAACTGGTGCCCTTGTCGGCAGTCTCATATGAGAGGACTTAATCAGCATGGAGTCTAAACTACTCTCTCAACCACTAAAGATGGGTCCTCCCTGACAGGGTTGAGGAAAATTGGCAGGATACTTTGGGGACACTTGCACTGTGACCGCCAAAGCAATACCTGTTGTGTGGATAATGGATAAATAGAAGACATCCCTCTCCAGTGCTGTCTAGCTGGCACCTTTTAAGCGCATTTTGCATCACCTTTTTGAGTCCATGTTCAACCAGGAAGTCAGATGGCATATCCCACTGGGAACGGAAGTCACAAGAGATGTGCAGACCCAACAGAAGGCAGTGTTGATCATGTCAGAATTACAGTAGTAACTCAGTATTTGGAGGGTGTGAATCCAAGAATATCCCAGAATTCAGGTAATATCCACCCAATGGTAACAGTGGAGTCGAAAGGGGTGCTGGCTGGGCTCCATGCCGGCATCTTTCAGAACATTCCAGATAGGGATAGTGCCAATGGACATGACAATAGCCAATGTCAGACCCAGGTTACAGATCTGAGAGTCTTATCTCAGTGCATGGAGAAGTACGTGAACCAAACATGAAAGATATGCTGGTTTGGTGCATCAATAAAAATGGTCTGTTCTCTAGCACACAACATGATTTCACAAAAGGTAGATAATGCCAATTCAGTATGATTGCCCTTTTCGTGGCGGTAACGTGGGAAGTGTTTAGAGGCCAGGCATTAGATGCAGTCTTTCTGGACTAATGCAAGTCTTCTGACACTGTACTGTGCATAAACTGATGTAGAAGGTAATATAATATGGAGCCCACAGAGTGTACAGGAGGTGGATAATAAGTTGGTTGACAGGTAGACAGCAGAGTGATGACTAGCAGCCACTATTCAGATTAGAGGGATATGCTGAGGGGAGCGCTCCTGGAGTTGGTGCAAGGTACTTGGTTTATTAACATATAGAATACTATATGGAGCGGTGTGTTTAATGAGAATTTTACACACCCCTGAGGTGTTGGATGCTATAAACCTCTGAGAGTGAAGCTTGAGGGGTTTATTTAAACATCCAACACTGAGGGTTTGTGTAAAATTTGAGTTTTACACACCACCCCACGTTTTATTTTACATAATTGCTGGGAAGTATTTTTTTTTGCCACAGCAATTATATAAAATAAAAATACATGGTTGATGCACCAGATGGGAGTGGAAAGGATGAAAACGGACTTGGCAAGGCTGCAGGAATGGTCCAATGTATGGCAGCTCAGATTCAATGCAAAGAAGTGCAAGGTAATGCAACTGGGAAACAAAAACACAGGGGAAGAGTACACAATGGGGGGGGGGTGAGATACTGACAACAGTAAAAATGGAAAGGGACCTGGGGGTAATTATATCAGATGACCTAAAGGTGGGCAAGCAATGTGAGAAGGCAGTAAGGAGGGCTGGGGGGATACTGGGATGCATACGGACAGGCATCGATAGTAGAAAACAGGAAGTTGTTATCCCTCTGTACAGACAGTTGGTGAGACCCCATCTGGAGTACTGTGTGCAGTTCTGGAGATCCCATCTCCGCAAAGACATAGACAGAGTGGAGGCTGTCCAGAGGAGGGCAACCAAAAAGGTGCAGGGTCTGCACCAGAAGACATATGAAGAAAGACTAAAGGAGCTTAATATGTATACCCTTGAGGAAAGAAGGGAGAGAGGGGACATGATAGAAACTTTCAAGTAGCTCAAGGGAATCAACAAAGTCCAAGAGGGTAGCATCTTTCAGAAAAAGAGATGTGCAAGAACAAGGGGGCACAATCTGAAGATAGATGGGGTATGGATCAGCGGTAACGTGAGGAAGTATTTTTTCACAGAGAGGGTTGTGGATGCATGGAACAGCCTCCCTGAGGAGGTCGTGGAGTCAAGAACAATGGGGGAATTCAAGAATGCATGGGACAGACATAAGGCAGTCCTAGTGGGAGGGTAGGAGGAAGAAAGCTGTTGGTTAACTAGGATCTGCAGCTTATCTGTTAGGTAGGAACATGAGCAGACTAGGTGGGCCAAGTGGTCCTTATCTGCCGTCAAATTCTATGTTTCTGTGTTACATCGCTGTTCTGCTACAGTCCAGTCAGGATGAAGAGCAGTCGGTAGCCGAGCAGCTGCTAAACAGTTTCCGCTTTTGTTGCTGTTGTTAAATGGTTTAATCAAGGATAAAATGTTTAAATCATTTCATTTTTATTGGTTATACTGGAAAGGCATGCGAGCATTGCTGCCCGTTTACATACAACAATCATGAGACATGATATAGGCTAAAACATTTAACTTACAGCGAGGGTTAATACAATGGTACATAAAATCAGGATAATATAGACTAAAGGGCAAGCCATGAACTAGCCTTGGTGAATTAACAAATACAAGGTGACATTAAGCATTCAGTGAGGGTTTAACAATAATATAACAGTAGGAGACAAAAAATTTTAGTGCAATCTAAAAACTAGCCTAGGTGGATTAACAATACTACAAGTGCTAGAAAGAGAGGTTAGTGCCAGAGGTGGAAAGACTCCACTGATGAGAGGTGAGTTTGTTTAGTTTAAATTTACTTACTGCCAAGTGGTGGTGAAGTGTCCAGTCCAATGCTGAAGAAGGGACGAGCAGCATCTGGCACATGCGTGGAGCGAGGGAAACCCGGTGTGTGTTCGCCGTTACAACCAGCTGGTTGTAACAGTGAATTATAACCAAGTTTCATTATGGGGGGAAAGCTCCCCAGTTATTATATATAGAATAATACATGGGTGGGTGTAACCAGAATTTTACAAACACCTGAAGTGTGGGATGCTATATTTATAAAAGCATCCCACACCGTGGGTGTGTGTGAAATTCTCGTTACACACACCCATGTTTTATTTTATTTAATTACTGGTCATCATTTTTTACAGAAACATACACACACTGCCTGTCTCTACCTTTCCAGTACAGGCATTCATTTCTTTTTTTTTTTTTTTTCAAATTATAGTGTGAAGTGCAGCTAGTCAGCCGTGGTGTGTTGAAGCCCTGCTTGAAGGGTATGCACAACAGGATCAACCAGACAGATATTGAAACATATTAAAAACTTACCTGGCATGACTGTATGAGGTGAAGGATAAGTGCGGGTGTTCAGTAATGGAGCAACAGAGCCGCCATGTTCGCAGAGATGTTCAGCTCGCCCACAAGGAAACTTAACAGCCAATGAGCTGTGTGTAGCACTAGCTTGACTGACAGGCAGTGATTACTACCACTTGGCTATAACACAAACTATCAACCAGGTGGTTGTAACAGGATTTGAAAGTCTGGTTATCCAGACGTGAAAAATAAGGACTAGTAATTAAATATTTATTAAATGACATGTAGGATGGGAGAAGTAGCAGGCTGCTTAAGTTTACTAATGTCACTAAATTAGCAAGAAGTACAGACAGTTGAGGCGGGAGATTCCCTACATGGGGATCTGCACAGCTTGGCGCATGGGCTGAGAAGCGAAGGCTTAAATTTAATGTGGAGAATTGCAAGGTAGTACACCTTTGGGCAACGAACAGGGGTTGCACATACATTCTGTGTAGTGCAGCACTGGACAGCACAACTAAAGGAAAGGATCTTGGGATGACTGTGACCAGTAACTGAAGACAGACAGGCAGTGTGCATCAATAAAACAAGCACAGTGCTGGCATACATTGGGGACAGACCAGTGCAACGCCTTGGCAAGACCACATCTGAATTACTGTATCCAGTTCTCATCACCACAGTACAGAAAAACAATGACGAGATCAAGAAGATCCACAGTCAACAAGCTAACTAGTGACTGAGAAGGAAAGAGTTACACACATAAACTAGTGATACTCCAATTATTTAGTCTTGAACAGAAAAGGCTGAGAGGGAACATCATCATGACATTCCAACAGGGTGAAAAACAAGTAAGGAATAATCCACAGATGGGTATGTGGCAAAAGTGCAATAACAAGTGCAATAACACCACACCCTAGGTGGGATGAGAGGCTTGAGGAGCAGCCAAGGGCCTTCAACCAACCAGGAAGTGTGGTTATTTAAGCATTGTCATATGCCAGGAGTAGATTATTCCATTTATGTTATTCAGAAAAAGGTCAAAAGAGTTACAAACAGATATATGAGCCAGTGAGTCCAAGCAAAACTGGGCTGATGCACTCAAACTGTGGCTGGGGGGGCAAAATAAAACATTGCTTCACTCAGAGGGTAGTTAACGTGCGCAAAATCACCTACCCAGTGAGGTTGAGGAAGCTAGCAATGTTTAGGCTTTCAGAGCAGGACTTCACAGATCCTGAGAAGAATAATAGTGAGGGTTACAAAACATGAGTAATGGTAACACTCCAGTTATTAAGCTTAGAAGTGTGTCCCTATTAAATTTGGGTATACCGACTGCCATGCTGCAGGAGGGGCAGGAAGGCTGGATCTTAAGTCCTCTCCATCATCACAATGCTATATTATTATCAAAATAAAAGATGACGAAAAGATTGTTAGACACTGCAACAGTCCATTGCTAGGTCATATAGTACAACTCTAGGAAAAGATGGGTCTTGTACTATCTTTTTTTGCCTTGGCATTGATAAAACTTGAAAAAAGTTTTGATAACGCAAAGACATGAGGCAGGCCTCTGATAGTGACTGAGTGCTAAGCAGAACAATCATAGTTTGTCACGTTCGGAAACACTCATTCCGAATGTATCCACTGGGAAAACTGCATCCAGGAAAGTACAGTTACGTAAGAACTTACCGTAACAGTAAGATCTTCGAGACAGGCTCTTGCAGTAGGTAATTACATATAGGACTGATGCCAGCAGGTGTCAGGACCCCATGGAAAAATTTCAGCTAGCAGTCTCTCATGGGGACCGCCTCTTATCGACAGGTGACCGACGCTACGCGACGGCCAGTATAAAGGCAGTCCCCACGCCGCCTTCCCGTTTTTTCTCGCCAAAGGCCCAAAAGGGCGAGACGAGAGAGAAGCAGATATTTCCCAACCTGGAAAAGGAGCTAAAAAAGCTTAGGGGGATGGAGGGCGGGAAGGTATTACCTACTGCAAGAGCCTCTCTCAAAGAATAAGTTCTTACGTAACTATACTATCTTACTTCGCGAGGGCTCTTGCAGTAGATAATTACATAAAGGACTGAGTCCCAAGCAGTCTGGAACAAGAAGAAGCAAAGGGAGGAGGAAAGCTACTCAAAGTAGGTCCTCTAGCTGTGAAGACCTTAGGAAAGGAGGCCTTGCAGAACAGCAAGCCCGAAGCCTGCTCTACGGCGAGAGGCAATATCCAAACTGTAATGTTTTGTAAAGGTATGAACAGAAGTCCAAGTGGCGGCAGCACAGATGTCCGCCGCTGACACATTCTTGAAACAAGTCACCGAGGCAGCAACTCCTCTGGTGGAGGGGCCTCTCACTTGACTCGGAAGGGTCTTGTTGTACTTGTCATAACAGAAAGTGATACAATGAGCCAACCATTTGGACAGGCATTGCTTAGAAACAGCATTGCCTTCTCTTCTGTGGGCAAAAGAGACAAACAGTTGATCAGTCTTTCTGAGATCTTTTGTTCTGTTAGTGTAGTATCTCAGAATTCGGTGAACGTCCAGAGTGTGTAAGAGATACTCCCCTTGACTGGAGTGCTGTATGAAGAAAGCAGGTAACTCTATGGACTGGTTCAAAGAAGATTCCGCTACCACCTTGGGGAGAAACTTAGGGTTGGTGCGCAAAGCCACACGTTCCTTGTGAAAAATCAAATATGGGATTTTAGACATCAGGGCCTGGAGCTCGGAAATCCTCCGAGCCGAAGTAATGGCCACTAGAAAGAGAGACTTCCATGAGAGGAACTTCATGTCTGCTGAGGCTGCCAGTTCGAAAGGAGGCAGAGTAAGCTTCTCGAGGATGAAATTCAAATCCCAAGGAGGGGCAGGAACCCAGATAGGGGGTCTCAAGTGGAGAACCCCTCTAAGGAAAGTCTTAGAGACCTCCAGCTGAGCAAATGTCCTGCCTGCAAAAGGGACATGTTAGGCCAAAATGGCCACCATGTATACCTTCAAGGACGAGTGACTGAGACCCAGATCAAAGAGGTGGCGCAGGCAATCCAGCAGCCGCCCAACAGAACATGAGAAAGGCTCAAAATCTTCTGAAGCGGCCCAGATTGTGAACCGTTTCCATTTCATGGCATAGGTAGACCTAGTGGAGGGTTTTCTAGCCTCCACCAAAATCTCAGCCACTCGGGGTGAAACCCCAAATCGGGCTTGAGCTACATCTGCAGGAGCCATGCGTGCAGTTGAAGGGACTTGAGACCTGGGTCAGTAAAAGTCGCAACAGAGGAAGAGGGGGTTCCTCTCAGTATTGTTGCAGAAGACAGAACCAAACTTGCCTGGGCTAGAAAGGAGCGATCAGTATCATTCGAGCTCCTTCTGAACTGAGTTTCTGAAAGACTCTCGGAATCAAAGGGATCGGGAAGAAAGCATAGACGAATGTGCCCTTCCAATCTAGAGACAGAGCGTCTCTCCAAAAAATGCTGTGCTCTGGAGCAAGCAAGCAGAAATCGGGAAGCTTTGCGTTTAGAGGTGAGGTGAACAGGTCCACCTGTGGTGTTCCCCAACGCAGGAAGATATCGTCTAAGACCCCCTGATCCAGTTCCCACTCGTGAGCTTGAGCAGACAAGCGACTGAGTTTGTCTGCTAAGGTGTTCTCGAGCCCCGGGACGTGAATTGCCGTGAGGTGGAGGTTGTGCTGTACCGCCCAATCCCAAACTCATATCGCTTCCCTGCAAAGAGGGTAGGAACGAGTCCCTCCCTGTTTGTTGATGTACCATACCACACATGTATTGTCCGTCTGTATGGCAAAGTGGCCGAGAAGGAGATGCAGATGCAGAGCTTGAAGAGCATAAAGCACTGCCCGAAGCTCAAGCACATAGATGTGAAGCATTTTCTCGAGCTTGGACCAGGAGCCCTGTGTCCTGTGAGGTCCGAGATGGGCTCCCCACCCTTCGCCCAAGGCATCTGTGGTCAGAGTCTGGGAGGGGGGAGAAGGACAGAAGGGAACTCCCCGACAAAGGTTCTCCTGAACCATCCACCACTGCAAGTCCCGAACCATGGGGGAGGAGACTAGGACAAGCTGGTCCAGGTCATCCACCAACTGATCCCACTGAGACTGAAGCATCCACTGAGAGATCCTCATGTGGAGCAGAGCGCGAGGGACTGTTGGGATTGCAGCCGGCATAAGCCCGAGGAGGCGAAGGACTGACCTGGCACTGACCCGCCTGTGGCCGGACAACAGGCTGACCTGAGCCTGGAGTGTGGCTGCCCTGTCCAATGGCAGGAAGGCCCTGCCAGAGGTCGTGTCCTGGATCGCCCCGATAAATTACAGCCTCTAGGATGGGATCAAGTGGGACTTGGAGTGGTTGATGGTGATGCCCACGGAGAAAAACACCCCCTGGGTAAGGGAAAGGAAGCGCAGGAGAGCCTTCCTGGATGGGGCCGCCAGGAGCCAATCGTCCAGCTACAGGAAAACCGGCACCCCCTGGGTATGCAGGTAGGCCGCTACCACCGAAAGGCATTTGGTGAACACCCGGGGTACCAAGGAAAGACCAAATGGGAGGGCCTTGAACTGGTAGTGGTCCCCCTTGAAAGCAAAATGGAGGTATTTGCGGTGAGAGGGGTGGATAGGGATGTGCAGGTAAGCATCCTGCATATCCAGAGTGCACAGCCACTGTCCCGGCCAAAGGAGGGGCAGGAGGCCTTGCAGGGAGAGCATCCTGAACCTCTTGTACTCCACGAATAAGTTCAGGGAATTGAGGTCGGGAAAGACCAAATGGGATGGCCTTGAACTGGTAGTGGTCCCCCTTGAAAGCAAAATGGAGGTATTTGCGGTGAGAAAGGTAGATGGAGATGTGCAGGTAAGCATCCTGCATATCCAGAGTGCACAGCCACTGTCCCGGCCGAAGGAGGGGCAGGAGACCTTGCAGGGAGAGCATCCTGAACCTCTTGTACTCATCAATAAGTTCAGGGAACTGAGGTCGAGATTGGCCTTACATCTCCTGTCTTCTTCAGGACCAGGAAGAAGTGGGAATAGTAACCCTTTCCCTGAAGAGAAAGGGGGACGGGCTCTATCGCCTCCTTCAGCAAAAGTGCTGAAATCTCTTCCTGGACCAGAAGAAGGTGTTCCCAACAGTACAATGACCTTGTGGGAGGGTGACGAGGTGGTTTCTGGAGAAACTCTATTGAGTGTCCTTCTGTGATCAGCTGGAGCACCCAGGAATCTGAAGTTATCCTCTCCCAACCGGGGAGGTGGAGGGAAAACCTCCCTCCTACCGGTTCCTCCGGAAAGGTCCAGAGGCTGTGGGAGAGGAAAGGAGTCAGGTGGTGTGGGGCAGTGTCACAGCTGAAGCACCCGCTGCTTTTTTGGGCGGAGGGTGCTTGGCAGCCGGAGGGGCCTGGCGTTTAGCGGCCCACTTTCCCTGGGGTTTCACCTTTTGCCGATTCCGTCCGCGAAAGGGACAGCGCTGCGTTTGATGGGGATGACACATGGAGTCCACAGACTTCGGTGCAGTCCCCTTCTCCTGCAGATCAGTGATAATGTCCTTGACAACAGCACAGAACTCCGGAAGGGCGCTTCCTGAATAGCGGACTGCACTTCTGGGACCAACCCTGACACACGGAGCCAGGCATGACGCCGTAAGCCTACGGCAAAAGTGGAGCTCCTACCAGCAGTGTCCACTGCACCGTAAGTAGCACGAAGCATGTGCTGACTGGCCAAACGTGCAGAGTGGACGAGGTCAGCCACTTCCTGTTTGACTTGAGAGTCCAGAAGGGAATCTAATTTGGATTCCACCTCACTAAGAATCGCCTTCTGGTAATCCCCCATGTGACCGACATAATTTAGGGCCCTAATAGCCAGAGTGGAAGAAGCATAGATCTTCTTCCCATACTGGTCCAGAAGACGGGATTCTTTGTCAGGTAGAGACAAGCTCAGATGTTTCAGGTTAGCTATCTGGCCACGAGTGGTGCTAATCACGACCAAATCAGCTCGAGGGTAAGAATCTAAAAAGTCAACACCCTTGGGAGCCTGATATAGCCTGTTCGACTTCTGAGGAAGTGGAGCTAAAGCCGACGGCCGCTTCCAAATAGTGGAAACAAGATCGACATGAGGCTCAATCCAGGGTGGCACCAAGGTGGGAACTGTCACTGGCAGATCCAGATGCTCAACGAGTTTCTTACGCTGGGGATCCGGCTCCAAGGAATGCCACTTATGAACCTCCTGGATTTTGTGCAGCAACTCCGTAAAAGAAGGCTCGAGTCCTTGGCCTGGGCTTAGACGGACAGCATGGCTCGTCGTCCGGCTCGGAACAACCGTCGGAGTCTTCCGAGGTGTCCGAGAAGGAAGAAGATGATGATGAGGAAGACTCCCTCTCCTGGCGTGGGGGAGGAACGGACCCCTTGGGAAGCATGTTCTGCCCCGGCCTGGAATCAGAGGGTTCAGCCCTGGTGTCCGGAGGTGGGGAGGGAGTCTGTCATCGCGGACGTACAGGACCCGGAACCGGCACCGTTGTCGGGAGACGGCCCTCCACCTCTCTGATGAGCTGAGCCTTGGCCTCAGTCCATAAGAAGGACAGAGGCTCCTCCAAATCCACCGGCCGCTGAGGGGGCAGTGGAGGAGGAGGGGGATATGAGTATGGATTATACCCGGCTGTAACCATAACCCAATGGTGGGAAGCCGGCGTCGGATACTGCAGAGCCGGGTAAGACAGCGTGGATGCAGCCCGGCGTCAGATACACACGGAACTGAGGGGTCTGCCGGGCAGAGCGGCCTGGCCAGAGGGCCAAGGGTGGGTCTGAGCAGAAGGTCTGTGGGCGGAGGGCCTGGCGTTGAGCAGCATCCGGGACGGGATGTCACCCGGTCAGAAACGGAGGGCCGGCGCCGGAGAGCCGGCAGGCCAGGTTGGTCGCCCAGCGGGCGGACTGACAGGGGCGCAGCAGGAATCTCGGCACGCTTGGGAGGGAGGGAAAAATCCCGGGTCAGGCTGAGGGACCAGGGTCCCTGGAGGGGCAGCGAAGGCTGCGAGAGCCAAAGCGGCGGACATGGGAGGGTCTACCATCGGCTCAGCTGCCGTGAGGGCGTCAGTGCAGCTTGACGCCCCGACTTATCAGCGGTCCAGGCGGACGCAGAGGAGCCGACGTCCGACTTTGAAGGACCCATCACCCAGGCAGGTCGCCAAGGAGGGGCGGCCTGGTCGGTGGAAGAGGGGCAGTGCGCTGCCCCGAGGGTTCAGGTAACTTATCAACCATCTCCGTGCGGGCGGAGGAGCTGAAGTCTGGCTTACCAGAGCCGCTCCAACCAGTAGGCCACACAGTGGCGACTTTACCGGGAGCGGAGGCCTCCAATAGCCCGGAGGTGCCCGAAGGGCCCAAGCGCGAGCCAGACGGGTGGGCTGACACTGCCTTGGAAACCTCCTAGGCGGCCGTCATGGATCGGTCCCCCGGGACGGACGTTACCTGAAGCACGGCGACTCCCGAAGAAGATGCAGTGGATGAGGAACCCTTGTTCCGGTGCTTCTCCTTGTCTTTTTTTCTTGGGATGGCCTTCAGGAGAAGTGGACGCCTGCTGGAGCTTTTTTAACTCCTTTTCCATGGAGGACATTTTCTTCTTTAAAGTATGGGCCTCCAGGGACTGCTGACGCTGTCTGCTGGTGGCCGCGTTGAATTTAAGGCAGTGCTAGCACTTCTCCACCTGATGATCTGGGCCTAGGTAGAAGAGGCACTGGGAATGGCCGTCCTTGTGCGGGAGTTGGGCGCCACACGAGTCGCACTTGTTCTTGTGCTCGGAGGGTGCAGGGGATGACATACACTGACGAATACCTGACAAAAATTTGAAAAATCAAAAATAACTTGGTAAAAACTACCGACGACTGAGGCTGACAAGCGCTGAACTTTACCGCGAGGCACTGACATGAGCTAACAGCAGAAAAGAACTACAAGGCGGGCGTGGGGGACCGCCCCTTTATACTGACGTCGCATGATGTCGGTCACCTGACATGGGGGCGGTCCCCCGCCAGAGACTGCTAACTAGAAATTTTTCCGTGGGGTCCTGACACCTGCAGGCATTAGTCCTATATGTAATTATCTACTGCAAGAGCCCTCTCGAAGTAAGATCTGTAGTTCTTCAACTCCTAACTCTTTATGGCAGGCAGACGGCAAAGGACTTCCAAGCCAAGCAGCAACTACAGAGAAGTTCTATTCACCAAATATCCTTTCTCAACAAACATAAAAAGGGAGGGATAGTGTAAGACCCATCTTGTCTTAAAGTAGTCACCACAACTTGCTTTAAGCAGAAGGATAAAAGGAGCAAGGGGAGGAAAAAGACACTCTGGTTTAGAGAATTGATGGGCAGAGCAGTGAGGGAGAAAAGGGCTTCTTACAGGAAATACAAGACGACCCAGAAGGAAGAGGATAGGGCAAAATATGCAGGGCAGCTGAAATAAACTAGCAGGGTGGTAAGGCATGCCAAGACAGAGAAGGAAATGAAAATTACGTACCTACCGCAGTTCTTGATCTTCTCTTGTATCTTCACCATTCATTACTGCTGGGTGTAAGCCAGAGGTGCGCACTGTAAGGGAGCTTTTTTTTGTGGGGGGGGGTTGGCGCCAATGGCGCCAACATCACGAGAATAGCACTTGTGTGGTGCACCAGGTTGGCCGTTGAGCCACCGACCCTCCTCCATCCCAGTTCTGTTCTGCTGGAGAGGATGAAACAAAGGGGGGATAGAGAAAATCAAGGTGAGGCAACACAACTAAGGGGTAGGAAAAGGAAAGGAAAGGATATAAACTGAAAAAGGAAGAAGCCGACCAGAGGACAGAGGGATTGTACTTTTTACCCTAAGAGGTCATAGGGACCCAACCCTTGGGTGGCAGCACAGGAAAGAGAGAAAGAAGGAGAGAAAGCGAATAGAAAGAAAGATACAGCATACGTAGGGGAAGAAGGGGGGCCCTCAGCCATGCTGAGTTGGAAGACCACTGGCTTATTTTAGCCTCAAAAACTTGAAGGTATGAAGACACAGGTGCAAGAATCCTGTAAACTTCAGGGACGAGTGGACGAAGGACCAGAACAAGAGAATTTGAAATGGTCTTGGAGAATAAGGGAAAAAAAAAAAAGGGAAATTGAGAAAGGGAGAGGAAAATCCCTACGGGTCTCTCTCACGAGATGCACTGACGCAGTCCCTACTTCAAGAAGAGGAAAACTAAATGGAAAATCCATGCCGGGTAAAGAAGCAACCACAGTGCGCACCCCAATGAGAATCACAGGGAGGTCCCTCCAAGGCCTGGGCGAAGACTCTACTCACCACCCTCCTAGGATGGGCACTCTGACTTTTTAGAGAAGGAAACAGAGGGCCCAGAGGTACCAGGGGGACTCTGCCCCCAACTGGCCTCGAAGAGGGGGAGGGCGAGCAGGATGGAGGTGGCGCCCAAGAGCTGAGGCCCAAGAGAGGAAGGTGGGCAGGAATCAGTAATGAATGGTGAAGATACACAAGAAGATCAAAAATCACGGTAGGTACATAATTTTCATATCTTCCCTTGTCAGTCTTCGCCATTCATTACTGCTGGGTGACTACCAAGCCCCCCGGAGGGGACCTGGCACTGCCCTAAGGGAGCAGATTCCCTCAGCCTCCTGCAGGTGAGACACAGGAGGGGGAGACCCCATAGCCCTACTGGACCATACATGGTCTAAGGCTGGTAAGGCTGAGGAGGTGTCCCCTGTGGCCAGGGGGACGGAAGACACCCCTGTAAGTTCCTACTTGACCTGCGGGAAAAAAGTTGGGTCTCCGGAAAGCAGAGGAAATCACCCAACACTGGGCAACCGGTGACATCCTGGATAGATGAAGCCATGCCGTCCGCCTGATGCAGATCACTGTCCCTGCCAGTCTGGAGACCACCTCATTGGCATTATAAGATACCCTTGCTTGGTGCCTTGCAAGCTCCAAACATTGCGCAGAGAGGGCAATGGCCTACCTAGATTCCTCTGATTCAGGCAGAGATGCTAGCACCTGTGCTAACATCGACTACAGGTGCCTGTTGTAGGCAGCGTGGTGAACCTAATGTGAGCTGATACAAAGCAGCACACAAGCCACAGTGAAAACTTCTTCCCCAATGGTTGAACTCGGTGGAATCCGCATCCGTTGGTTGGTCGAGTGTCAAGTGTTGAAGCCCGGAAGGAGTATCTAAGGCCATCGGCCCCGAAGGTGGGTGAGGCAAAGAACCAAGAGACTCCTGGGGAGCACAATACCTCCTTCTGCAGTCCACTGGAACTGGGGATGAGGCGGCTGGTGACTGTTAGGTGCGGATTGACGTTTCCTGGAAGGGAATAGGCCAGGATGGTACCACTAGGTGGTGCGCACTAAACTCGCTCAGGAAGGAGCGCGTCTCACGCTCGGTATTGCGCCTTACCATGTGGGATATATGGAGTTCCTGTACCAGTCTCAAGAGGATCCGCTGATATTCAGTGAAATCAGCATTGGATGAAAAGTGGACTGAATGGTCCTCTTCCTCGGAAGAGGAAGTCAAGGAACTTGGGTGCTCGGAGTCCTTCTGCTGCGGAGGAGACAGGCGAAAGACCTGCCCATCCATGGCTCTAACATACCTAGGGAAGGCCACCGCAGTGGCCCTGAATGCCTCTCAGGTTAAGGGCCCCATAGGATCCACATGGCCCGAGAGAGGTGGAAGTGACTGCAGAAGAATTGAGGAAGAGCATTTAACTGAAAGTGCCCTGTCTGTGCCAGGACTCTGAGACCTCGGTTAAGATCCTCTAGCTTGAGGGGATCCAGAGGTCGATCCAATCAACATGTGCTGTAGATGTGAAAACATATCCTGGTTGAGCCCTGAGGGGGATTCTCCCCTGTGGTGTGACCAGGGTTGCATGGATCCAGAAGGGCAACCCTCAGCGCCACCCACTAAGGACACCTCTGAGAACTCTGAGGAGGAGAAGTGGGGTTCTGCACTGCGAGACTCTTCCCCACCCCCGCAGGGACGTGGAGAAGAGTCCCTGTGCTTCACCCCGGCCCCTCAACCTCTCAGACTCCGAGGCCGCCCTCTTCCTCAGTGCCCCCCTAATCCCACAGGCTCCACCAAGGGAGGTTGCAGAAAAAGTCGTCCCCATCCCAACCGAAGGGCCCAAAGTTGCACCAGACATGGCAGCTGCCCCGGCCCCTGAAGTCAGGACCGCCACACCATGTCCCCTGGGACTGCTATCCACCATGGGGCCCCCGAAGCTGGGGTCGACAAGGGGGCCCGCAGAGACCACACACTCTGGGGAGCACAGGAAGCAAACATTGGGCTGCCTGGTGCCCCATCCGGAGGGGCTCCCCGACTCCGGGGAGTCGGGACACCAGTCCAGATCAGCCAATGAGTCATCCTCCTCCAAAGAAGAGGAGATCATGTACACCGCCAGACTAGCAACACCGGGAGCCCCAGAACAGACGGTGCCACCTCAGGAGATGGTACTGTCCCAACCCCTGGCACCACGAACAGTGCCAGGATCCAAAACGGCACCGGCAGGCAGTGCCGAGGGTCCGACAGTGCTGGGCCCAGTGACTGTAGCCCACAACACCGGGGGAGCCTGCACCTCTGAAGAGTTGACTGCCGTGACGGTGCTCCCACCCCGACCCCGCAGGGAGCCAAGGTGTTCCTCCGCCACCGTGAAAGAAATCTCAACGGCAAGGCTGTAATCCGAGGAGGTTTCCTCCTCACTGGGCCCTATAGGGACCCGGAGGCAGGGTCAAGAGATCTTGCCATGGCATCCCTAGAGCAACGCCACCCTCCAAAAGTTGGCAGGGCTCTGCCAGCTTTAAATGCGTGGATTTCCAGAATGCAGCAGTTCATAGAGAAACAGGCATCACAGTTGTCCATATCATGGTTGGGAGCCAGGCAGCGTAGTAGACAAACGTCATGTCAGTCCATCACGGAAAAATGACGGCCACAGAGGCACTGACGCATGGGGGCACGGCCCGCTTTGGATTTTCTCTTAGACCCCGAACCAGACAAGATATAAAAAGAATCCACAAAATTTGCAGGAAAAGACCTGGCGTCATTGGCAAAAATAATAAAAAGAACGGTCTTACCGGTACCCAACGGCGTCGGGTGAATCAGAACTGGGATGGAGAAGCAGGAAATGGCGTCAAAATATGTAACAGGCCCAATGACGCAGCAAGCACTGGAACTCGCACAGCATGTGCGACCAAGATGGCATGAGAAACAGAACTGGGATGGAGGAGGAGTCTGTGGCGCCTAATGGTCAACCCTTGTGCACCACGCAATGCGTCAGTCTCGTGGGCGAAGCCAACTCCTCCCCCCACCAAAAAAAAGCTCTCGTACAGGTGTGCGCCTCCGGCTTACACTCAGCAGTAATGAATAGTGAAGAGTGACAAGGGAAGACAGGGCAGTTACATATGAATGTAACAGTAGATCTTCAAGAGACTCTCCTCCATTACACCTTTCTAAACGACCTCCCCACTGACTGCTTCACTGTGTCCATTCATATCTGCATAGATGATACATTCTCTTTACGTCTGTCTCCTCTGCTTCTAACTTCACAAACTAGCTCCAACTGGATGTGAATAACATACAGCATTGGTTCTGAGAAAATCAGTTATCCCTCAATGCAAAGAAAAACAGTCTCTATGACTTTTGGCACCAGGCAGAGGCTTGCTAGTGTCTCCTCCTTCTTTTCTTTCACACCCTAGATGGTGCAACTATTCCAGATGTCTCCTCCTTCAAATACCCTGGGGTGTGGTTGGATTGCCATCTTGAGTTTTCTGTTCACGTGGATTAAATCCACAAAAAGCTCCACCCCAAACCTGGAACACGTTACAGAAATAAGAGATGCATTCCACTTCCTGCTCAAAATTAAATACTCGTTAAGATAATTCTCCCCATTTTTGACTACGGAGACGTTGTTTACAGTGCTGCACAAAAGTCCACTTCAGCCAGACTAGACCCCCTCTTTCATTCCTTCTGTCAATTTGCCCTTGAAAAGCCCCAGCGTACTCACCACTGTTCTTTGTATACCTCTCTCTCTCCTCCCCCTCGCTTGATGCCAGGTGCCTTTCCCACTGTGCCTCATTTATCTCCAAATTTTGCTTTGGCACAATCCCCATATATCTGGCTTCTCTCCTGTCTGTTCCCTTCTACCTCTTACTCCCTTAGCAGCTCTTGCATTTGTTCACTTGCTCTCCCACCAAAGAAAACCTACTGCTGGCCAAGCTGCCTTTTTATTCCACTTCCCTAAACTGTGGGGTCCTCTCTCCCTTTCCATTTGTGCTGCTCCTCCCCTTCTCACTCTGAAATTTCTCCTCCATGATTTCTCTACTTACTCCTGCAGCTGTTCCTGATAATGGGATGGAATTCTGTCACCAGTCTTCCTCACTACACTGTTTCTAGCTTCTCCCTTCTCCCACAGCTAATCAGTCACTACCCCACTCCTCACATTATTTGTTTTGCTGCTCACAGTTTAAGGTTCTTTTGCTTGTTTCGAATTTGCCGTGTGGTAATTTTTACTGCATGGTGATTTTTTATTCTGAAACATTTTCTTATAATTTGTAAATATTGTTTTACTTATTTCATACTGCTATTTTATTTTTGTACATTGAATCTGCTCTGTTCTCTTCTCTTCCCTCTGCCCCAGGACGCACATGGAAATAAGCTACTACCAGTTCAGTATGACTTTCCTGGTACAACTTTTGAAATAAATAAATGTCCAGGCAACAAAGCCAGTCCACTGTTTACAAGAGGGGAATCAGGGCTTGCAGAGACACCATTTGAAACCTCCGGTACTCTGTGTACAGAGTGAAGTCTCCGAGATCCATTACAGGACATAGAGTTCCTGTACATTTCAGGACTAGGAAGTATCTGGAATAGAACCTTTTGTTCCTGTCTTGTGGTGGAACCGGTTCAACAGCACGCTTCTGAAGCAGGGTGTGGACCTCCTCCTTTAGAAGGGACAAGTGGCCCACAGAATAAGATGAAGGAGGCAGAGGATGATCTAGAAGGGTTTCTGTTAATTCCACAGCATGGCCCTTTGCAGTTAGCTACAGAACCCACTAGTCTATAGTGAGCTCCCTCCACTGCTTTAAATGCAGCAAGATCCTCCACACTCACCCCTGGAGGAAACGGCTGAGGAAGGGGGAGAGATGGAAGACAGTCAGTTAGAACCGTGGGTAACAGGGCCACTGGAACCAACTCCTTGGGGTGCTCTGGGATGGGCACGGGGGTTGGGGTGGGGCAGGAGATCCAGAAGGGGACCACCACTTCTGCCATGGCCCTGCTATCTGTATATACGGTTACCTCTGGCAACAGGCTGACAAAAAGAGCCCCTACCACATCCTCTAGTGGGCACAGGGTAAAGGGACTTAATAGACCTTAAAGTCATTTTAAAGAACTGAAGGCCACAAAGTGTTTATTCAACATCATAGCCAAACAGTTTTGAGCCCTTAAAAGAAACATTTAAAACTGTCTGCTGTACATCAGTAGCAAACCCAGCTACTCCAAGTCAAGAATAATGCCTGATACAAATACCAGAGGCTGCAGCCTTGGAAGACACATAAACACATCATAAGCTGAATGAAACAAATGTTTACTTACTCAGCACCAGTTGACAAGGTTTTCATCAAGTCAGTCTTGCAAGGGCCAACTGGCAAAAACTGGGCGACAGTACATGAAACCTTTCATAGGCAATTCTAGTATTTTATATCTGCCTGGTAATTTGCAAATCGAAGGCCCAAGGATGCAGAAGCATAAGTACACTGCCCATAAAAAACAGCCTCCTAGATTCTTTATCAGAAGGCAAAGTACTCAAGTGCCTAGGGGTTTTAGAGCAGTCATGAGCAGCCGTAACGACTGCATAGAGAGTCAGTTTCAGGCTGAATAGCACAGTGAGGCTTAGCAGTCCGAGCAGGGTACTGCTTATCAGCCTTCCTTGGAACTGCAGGCAAGGTAATTAGGCCTATGCTGTGCAGCAATGGTAGCACCCTCTAAGGCAAGATACACAGGAGGAATTATACTGGAAGGTGTGCAAGGAACCTCCTAAAATTCCATAAGATTCCTTTTAATTGAATCTTCCTCTTCAACAGTAAATCCCATGGCAGATTGCATCTGTTGCAGCATGGCTTGAAAAGAGGGACTCTCAGGGGGAGATCTGGGTGTTTAAACCACAGAGACCTCACTGCACGATGAGAGGGTGGAGCTGGAGGGCAGATTACCTTCTTCAAACTGCCCCTCACCCTCATATTCCTCCACTAAATCCCCCTCACTATATAGGAGGTCAGGATTATATACAACCTCCTCATTGCCATCACAAACAATGATGGGAGCAATGGAGGGAACCAGCAACACTGGCGGTGACTGAGGAGGAATCTGTGGCATGCTGAAAGAAACTGACGACGAGGACCCTGGAGCAGGCAGCCCTGTCAATGGCACAGATATCATCTGCAGCAGCGACAGCAACAGGCATCGCAGCATGTCTGAAAAGGACGCCAGCACAGCCTGGTAGTTGACAGTGCCCTGAAATGGGTCCAGGACTACCTGCATTGAAGGGCTGGAACCTGACTATGGCAGCAATGTACAGTACCAGCCACAGTAGGTACAGCAGCGCCTAAAAGAAGCCCTGACCTTGGTGTCTCAATAACAGTTGGAGGGGACTTTTTGTCAACGTCACCAGAGACAGTGATGATGAGGGTGTACCTGATTTCAATGCTGACCGGAACCTCACCAGCAAAGCAGCTTTGTCCTTATGCTTACGACTGGATGACAAGTAGGTCCTTGGTGACAAACGTTCCTTGTCTGTGTCTTTCAACTTCCACAACCGTTTTTCAGTCGATGGTGAGAGAGAGAAGCAGGTCTGGAACCTGCAGCTTTTTCCATTGCTTTTGGCGCTTTTTGAGCGAGGAAGATCTCTAAGGCATTCCGATGGTGTTGCCTTGTAGCCTGGTTGAAATTCTGGCAAATCTCATAGGCCTTGATGTCGTGGATAGGCCCAAGCAGCACACACAGATAGTGAGTTTCATCCTTGTAGATTTTTGTGGCCGCAAATACAATAACGGAACAAAGACTCTTTGTCCTTCAGCGGTATACAGAGATGATGATGGTATCATTCAAACTATGTAAAGTAAGAAAATAACAAACAGCAATGGCTATTTTGAAGTTGTTTCTCTTTAGCAGGTCCAATGAGGATGATGATGGTGGGACAAAGAACTGAGGAGTGTTCCTGCCCATGTTATATATGTGTTGATGCTGCACATCATTTTGGACGCTCCCAGCTAGCAAAAAGTTTCTGTGTGGTACTAACCCTGGATGCTTACAGTTCCAAAGGTGTGGCCAAATGGAGGAGATATCCTCAATGAAGATCTAAAAATAGCCAAGGGGGTCAGAAAGGGTGACAAGACCTTCTACCGATACATCCAGGAGAAAACAACAACAAAAGAGGAAATAGTGATGCTGAGAAGGGGGGCCGAGTGGGTGGAGGAAAACAGATAAAAGGCAGAGGTACTGAATGAATATTTCTGCTCAGCAGCCACTACCATAGGGTAAAATAGTGACAGGAGGGGGTATAGCGATGAGGTAGGAAGCAATAACAAAGGACAGAATCCTCAAGGGCTCAAGGCTCTCTGGGTGGACAAGTCTCAGGGCTGGATGGTATGCACTCAAGGGTGCTGAGAGAGCTAGCAGCAGCCCTTGCAGCACCCCTGGCTGGTCTGCTCAACTGCTCGCTGGACACAGGGGTGGTACCACAAGAGTGGAGGACAACCAATGTGGTGCCCCTGCACAAAAGTGGACCTAGGATTGAAAGAGGGCATTGAAGGGGCAGAAGATGGAAGTATTAGGGGTAGCAGTGGGGAGGCTGAGTCAGTATGGGTGCAACTCAAAGCAGCATCAGGCAGGAAAGTGTACTTAGGAGTGATCTATAGGCCTCCAGGGCAAGGGGAGGAAAGGGACAGAGAACTCGAGGTGGAACTTAAAAGAGGGGCAACAAAAGGGTAAGTAGTGGAGGTGGGTAACCTGAACCTGTCTAATGTCAACTGGGAGGTCCCAATGGCCAAGAGTGACAGGAGTCCAACATTACTGGATGCCTGCAGAGACTGTCTACTGGTGCAGCTTATTAAGGAACATACCAGGCAGAACGCAATCCTTGATGTGATGTTCACCAACTCAGAGATGGCAGATGCTGTAGGGGAGCCACTAGGGAACAGTGACCACAGCTCTGTGGGGTTTGAACTGGCCCTCAGGTTCAGCAACCCACAATCAAGAACCAAAGTCCTTGACTTTAGAAGGGCGGACTTCGACAGGTTTAAGAAACTGGTCAGGGATAAGTTGGTAGGGGTGGAGGACATAAGGGGGTTAGAGGAGAGATGGGACGCAATAAAGGGAGCCATCCTCGAGGCATCAAAGGCAAGCATATGAACAATATCTAAAAGATAACATGTTTAAGAAGCCACTGTGGTTCTCAGCTAGGGTAAGGGTAGCAGTTAGGGCCAAAAAGAAGACCTTCTATAAATATAAGGAAAAGCAGGTAAGGCAGAAAGGGAGGATTTTCTACAGAGAAACAGTGAGGCAAAGAGGATTGTTAGGGAGACGAAAGTGGACATGGAGCTGTGTATCGCAGAGGGGGTCAAGAATGGAGAAAAACATTCTTTTAAATATATCAGTGAAAAAAGGGGGAGGCATCACACAGCTACTTGAGGGTAGTAGGGAGACAGAGGTGGATAAGCAAAAGGCTGCAGTCCTGAATGACTACTTTTGCTCAGTATTCACTAAGGAGGACTACGGGTCCATGCCAGAAGGGGGCATCAAAGCAACCACTCGGAGTCCCAGAAACGAGGCAGACAATATTTACTAGCAAGAGGGTCCTGAAAGGGCATGCAGCCCTTAAGATAGATAAAGCCCCAGGACCAGATGGGTTGCATTCAAGGATACTTGGGGAATTAGCTACACAACTGGCTGAACCACTGGCTAGGCTGGGTCTGGAGAAGTTCCAAGGGACTGGAGAATGGCAGACGTTGCACTGCTTCATTGGGGGAAGGGGAGATGGGGGCAAGGAGGGAACTACAGGCCTGTCAATCTGACCTCCATCGTGGGGAAACTGATGAAATCACTAATCAAAGAGGACCTTGTGGACTACCTAGAGAGCAACAGGCTCCAGGATAGTAAACAACACGGTTTCGTGGCAGGAAGGTCTTGTCAGACTAACTTGATTTTTTTTTTCTTTGACTGGGTGACCAAGAAAGTAGACAAGGGTCATGATGTGGATATGTTGTACATTAACTTCAGCAAGGTTTTTGATTTGGTAACACACAAAAGGTTGCTCAAAAAGATGGAAGACCTGGGTGCAGCTAAAACTGCAGTGAACTGGGTAGGTAGTTGGCTAGAAGGGAGGCAGTAGAGTGTGCTGGTCATTGGGGTTAAATCAGAGGAAAGGGAGGTTACGAGCGGGGTTCCACAGGAATCAGTCCTGGATCCAGTCCTCTTCAACATGTTCGTTAGTGACACTGATGAGGGAATCCAGAACAGGCTGATGACACAAAACTTTGTGGGAAGGTGGATAGTGATGAGGGAATAAGGGCTATGCAGAGGGACCTACAAAAACTAGAGGAGTGGTCAAAGGTCTGGCAGTTAAAATTCAATGCCAGAAAGTGTAACGTAATGCACTTAGGGAAAAGGAAGCCCAAGACAGAGCACTGGATGGGTGGGGTAAGACAACACTACAGAAGAGGAATGGGATCTAGGAGATATCATCAGTAACTCCCTTAAACAAACAAGCCAGTGCAACAAGGCTATCAGGATGCTGGGATGTACTGGGAGGGCTACTGATAGCAGAAGAAAGGAGGTAATACTTCCCCTGCACATACCCCTTGTGAGGCCTCACCTGGAGTACTGCATCCAGTTCTGAAGCCCTCACCTCAGAAAGGACAGGGATAGGTTTGAAACAGTGCAGCACAGAGTAAAAATAATTATTCTGGGTCAGCAGGGCAGATCCTATGAGGTGTGCCTTAAGTCACTAAACATGTATTTACTGGAAACCAGAAGGGAGAGGGGAGCTATGATAGAGACCTTCAAGTTCCTTAAAGGAATTAATAAGGTAAACTGTGGGGAACTATTTACGCTGAACACCAACTCGAGGTCATGTGGTCACGAGTAGAAATTAACAGGAGGGATGTTCAGTAGGGACGTGAGGAAGTACTTCTTTATTGAAAGGGTGATGGAATCTTGGAACAGTCCACCAGCCAAGGTGGTGAGTAAAAACACGGTCAGGGGATTCAAGCAGGCATGGGACAGAATTACGGGAATAGCGATCACCTGAGGCAACAAGACCAGGGAGGAGAATGGGGGTAGGATGGGGAGGGTTAGTACCCTGGAGGAACAATAGATTCCAGGGAAGGTTCCAGGGATTATAGGGAATATGGGCAGACTGTATGGACCTCTGGTCTTTTTCTACCATCACTGTCTATGTTTCTACATTTCTAGAGTCAAACCAGGGAACTAAAGACCGGTCAAGCCTGACATCAATTCTTAGCAAACTGAAGGAAACCATCCTAAAGGAAAGGTCGGTTGTGTTCCTTGAGGCAAACGGACTCCAGGATAGCAGGCTACACAGGTTCATAGCAGGGGGTAAAATTAAATAAATTTGATCAGCTTCTTCGATTAGGTCACTACGGCAGTAGAAAAGGGCCAAGCGGTGGGCATACTATACCTGGACTTCGGCAAGGACTTTGACTCTGTCCCCCACAAGAAGTTGATCAAAAAACTGGCAGATAAGGGTCAGAGAAGAAACTAAGCAGGTAGGTGACTAACTAGCTAGAGGGTAGCATGCAGTGGGTGCGAACAGGAGGGAAGCACTCCGGGAGGAGAGAATCTACTAGCAGGATCCCACAGGGATCAGTGATGTGTCCAGTCCTGTTCAACATATCCATTAATGACATTGGGGATGGCATCAAAGGCAAGATATGCCTTTTGGCAGATGATATCAAGCAATGAGGGAGGGCATAAGGGATCTAAGGGAGAATGTAGCAAGGTTGGAAAGGTGGTCTGGAATCTGGAAATTGGTGTTCAATGCTAAAAAGTGCAAGGTACTGCACATAAGGAGTAAGAACATACATATAGTCTTGGGGGATGAAGGTCACAGTCTCGTCTGAGGAGAAAGACCTAGGGATAGCAACTACAAGTGACCTGAAACCATCAATGCAGTGTAAAAAGGTGGTGGGGAAGGCACACAGGATGCTGGGCTGCATAACAATGGGATTCTCCAGCAAGAAGAGCAAGGATTCTGCCCCTGTACAGGTCCATGCTGAGTCCACATCTGCAGTACCATGTGCAGTACTAAAACCAGATGAAGGTAGTACAGAGGAGGTCTACCATGATGATTCTTGGGCAGCAGGTTATTCCATATAAACAAAGACCGGTGAACCTGAACATGTACTCACTGGAGGGGAGATGAAAGAGATGGAACATGATCAAAACCTTCCAATACCTTAAGGACATTAATAAGGTCGACATAGGTGATCTTTTTTTGCAAAAATAAAAACAGTAACACCACTAGCCAGCCTGTCAGCACAGCAGTAGTGCTACCATCTGCAGTGCTGATGACCCATGTTCAGAAATGGGCGCAGAGCATCACAGGGTCAGCCGAGGGGAGGTAAGATGAGCATCCCACGGACAGCTCTGCTCCTCCTCAGTGAGGGTTGTGGCATCCCAGCATGTTAGTGACAGCCAGGGGAGACTTGGTGTACACCAGCCAAGACCACCAAAGTAGTGGGCAGAGATGACAGTGGACATCTGTAGGTCAGGTGCAGCAGCGTGCATAACCCGTGCTGATGTCACTGCATGTCCGCATCTCCTGGAGGAAACTTAAGGGAAAAAACCATGGGCCAGCAGCTCAATGAAGCCCCTGGACCTCCACCTGAATGACGCCCTAGGCATAAGCCTCGGCTGGGGCCTGAGGTGGATCTCAGTCTCTACCCTCAGTTGCCCTGCCACAGAGGGTAAGCTGTGGGCCTTCCAGACTGGGCAACCTGGGGTATACCGGGTGCAGGGTCCAGGCAATGATGAAGGGGGTGCATCCCTGCCTGCAGCATGAGTGGCAAAAAGAAAACTGGAAACAAAACAAACAAACAAAAAAAAAAACACCAGTGGGCAAAACTACAAATTAATGGGGGCGCGAGGTACGGAAAGGAGGCTAGAAGGCACTTCTTCACTGAAACGATGGTGGCAGGATGGTCTGCACTGCCAGAGGGGTAGTAAATTACAATACAGTTATGAGGTTTTTAAAAGGGTGGGATAGATTCAAGGGAAAGGTTAGGGTGACAGGGGAGGGGGCAGAGCAACATGTAGCAAATGCCCATAAGCTTCACATTGAGCAGACTCGATAGAACTCCAGACCTTCTTCTGCTGGTCTTTCGTATGCTCATAACCAGTACTACTTGTGAGGACGTACTGTGAGCATGGGGTGGGATCACCCTTCATGTTGCTTTTGCTACTACTTAGTCTCCCTAACGTGTGTCCTGGTAAGCATCAATAATAAGCCAGTACTGTACATGAAGTAGTGCAATCAAGCAGTTTAGCAATGTTGTGTATGTCCAGGCCAAGCTGCTCCAATGTGTTCATTGCTGTGTGCTGCTCTACACAAACAATAGAAATGTTCTGGTGTAGCCTCAAGGCTGTTCTATGCAACAAGCACACTTACTGTTTTTTATTGGTTAATTCAAATTTTTTTTAAATAAATATCTTTACGTAAACTATTTTGCAAAAAAGAAAAAATTACTTACCATAGTAATCTTGTTTCTTCCAAGGGAATCTTACTGTATTCTGACAATATGCAGTGTGGTCTCACCACAGGACTGCCCCAGAGCTGAAATGGTTAATAGAACCTATGCAAACAGTGGAATGCTAGGCTCGAGCTCGGTTTTCACACCACTGTCCCTGGTTGCACTTCCTGCAACCGCCAGGTTCTTACGAAGCATGCATAAAACTAAACTAACTAAACTATCCTAATATAAAACCAATTCCCCCTTAAAGACCAACCCCTCTTTTAAACAACAGGGGAATCCTTAAGACACAAGTCACAGATGCCCAAGAAAACAAATGTACCAACAGGTTTGCAGTAGGGTATGGACAGCTGGAGTGCAATGACCATTAGGTTCTAGCAGGGTAGGTAGGCTATGTCCCCCCTAGGATTTTATAATTATTAGCCACTGTAGCTAAATAGACCCTATATTTTTTAGCCACCGCAAGAGACCCCAAGCCACAGGTCGAGTAATGATAAAAATTCCTACTGAGCTTTATAAGTGCAGATCACATGATTTTCAGATAAATTATAACATTTAACTATGCATAGACATTTAAGTTGACTGTTCATATTTTATTTTATCTGCAACCCCTTTAATTCTGATAGTAGTTCATGTGGATATTAAAGATCCCGTGGCAATTCTCAAAGAGTAGGGTAATTCCCCTAGTGCTCTGGCCAAATGTCTGCCAATTCACTAAAAATACCACAAACAGCTTAATCTTGCTCAAGGTCAGACTGCATTTATTTGTATCCCTTTCCCCCAGGTCGTGCCTGAAAATGGGCAGGATTTGTCTAGTGCACTTACCCGGTCAACGAAAACTAAAATAAAAATTCTCCTTCTACCCTACCTTAATTTACTGTTTTTTCTGCCCTTTACTGTAGCAGCAATGATTGTTCATAGCCTGGCTTCTATATTTATTTTGCAGTGTGACTCAGCCTTAAATATCCTCCTGACTCCTGCTTAACCCTGCTGTCCTGCAATTTTCATTGCGGTTTTTTAATATCGCGTCTCTCCTGCTGCTCTTTATATTTTCAAACTACTGCTACAGTAAAGGGCAGAAAAAACAGTAAATTAAGGTAGGGCAGTAAAGGACTGACCAAAAAAAAACAAGCCAGGCTGTGAACAAATTGGAGCTGCAACAGACTTTTTCTTCTCCTTTGAGTCCACATTTAAACACAGTGCTCTTTCTATTCCGTCTCTCCTGCTTATCTCCCTTTGTTTTATTTACTGCAGAGCTCCTCTTTCAGAACTGTGCCCCTGCCCCCCCATCTCTTTGACTCTAACCTTTTCACAGCACAAAATTTTGGGCACCGTTTAATCTTTCTGGTAGTCTCCAGGCTTACGTGTTTTTAAAATATTCATGGCAGCGATTCACTTCTTTGCAAACTCGATCGCAGAGAACCATCCACTCCCTGTCACCACAGCAGCACTTCGATCCCTCCCAAAAACTTCCGAGAAAGTAAGCCACTCATTGGCTGGAGAAGTGTCTGTGGAATTACTCCAATCATTGAAGAGGCTCCTCCGCGCCAAGCTTGTGGTCACAAAACTCAAAAGAGAGACTTGGTTGCCAGTGACCTAACATGCGCTTTTCAGCGCTAGAGTCCCAGGAGGTCACCATATAAGTATCGTGCCGACCGCGTGAGATCAACATGACGCCGGCAGCCAGTAGTTTTTCTGACAGTTTACACTGGGTGAAAACTGGCTGCAGTGGACTTGTTTCGCCTCCGTGGTGCTCAAGGACTCTGAATCTTTAGCCACACAGCTTGTGGCTTTGCCGGTGGCGACGTGGCGAGCGGCCAGTGGGAACGTAGGTAGGGTGGGATCTCAGAATACAGAAAGATTCCCTTGGAAGAAACAATATTACTATGGTAGTTTTTTCTTCAAACCCCAGGAAATTTTACTGTATTCTAACGATATGCAGACTACCAGTACCTTTGGAGGTGGACAGAGAACCTACTTAGGGAACAAACTCTGCATTACTGATGTGCCAAACCTGGCATCTCTTCTGGCCTGGGTATCCAAGCAGTAGTGCTTGGTACATGTGTAAACAGTTTTCCAGGTAACTGCTTTGCAGATTTCCAGCAGAGGAATGTCTCTTGCAGCTGTTATGGAAGCAGCTGTTCCCCTGGTGGAGTGGGCCCTGAGACCCGCAGGGGGCTTCTGCCCACCTTGCTACGGCAGAACTGAATGCAGGCAACAATCCAGCGTGCAATGGACCTTTTTGTAGCTGGTTTGCCTTTTCTCACTTCCCCATAGGTCAGGAAGAGCCGAGTATTGTCCTGCCTGTGGCTCTTTGTGTGGTCAAGGTAGTAGCTGATAGCTCTTTTAACATCTAAGCTATGCAGTCTACGTTCCCCTGAAGTGGAATGGTCAGTAAAAATAACTGGCAGTGTAATGGACTGATTGAGGTGGAAATCAGATACTACCTTGGGAAGACACTTCCTATTAGTCATGAGGACAACCTTGTCCCTATGGAATGTAATGTAGTCAGGCTCTGTGGACAAGACCTGGAGCTCACTAATTCTCCTAGCAGAGGTTACTGCCTCGAGGAATACCGTTTTCTAGGTCACATACTTAAGATCTGCCAAGGACATGGGCTCGAAAGGAGGCTGCATGAGCTGGGAAATACATATACTAAGATCCCATACTAGTGTAGGGTTCCCTGTGTGGGGGATGCAGATGCAGTAGCCCCTTGAAAAACTTTCTGAATACTGGGTTTGCAGCCAGGGATGAGACCCTGCCTGCTGATAAGTAAGCAGAGACAGCTGCCAGGTGCCCCTTAAGAGTGGATGGTCTTAGACCAAGGGAATGAAAGTGGGTCAGGTAATCCAGAACAGCAGGCAAGCCCACCTGACTGTGCTCTATGTCTCATGTCTGACACCAGATGTAAAATTATTTCCACCTAGATGTGTACGTTTTCCTGGTGAAAGGCTTTAGAGACCCTGAGGACCTCCATGACCCCTTCTGAGAGGTGTAAGTTGGCATACTCTAAGTCCTCAAGAGCCAGGCTTTGAGCCTGAGGGACTGGAGGTAGGGATATAGGATCCTGTCCTGAAAGTAGGCTGTGCCTCCTGGGGAGGCTGATTGGTTTGGCTACTGACATGGAGAGAATCTGGGAATACCAGGGCTGCCTGGCCCGGTCTGGAGAATTGAGGACCACTGTTGCCGGCTGAGATCTGAGTTTGTTCAGTACCCTTAACAACAATGGAAAGGAAAGGAAGGGAAGGCATATAAGAACTTCCCTTTCCATCCAACAGTAGTGCATCCAGTGGGATTGTGCCCCTCACAGAAGGTCTGCAACAGACCCGAGGTAGCTGATCGTTGTCTGGTGCTGCGAAGAGATCCACTTCCAGAGTGCCCCATCACTTGAAAACAATCTGCAGGACCTGCTTGTTGATTGACCACTCATGGTGGTTCTAGTTGATTATGCTGAGGGCATCTGCCAGGACAGTGTCCTTCCCTGGAAGGTGGACTACGGAAAGAGAGAGAGATCTCCAGGCAGTATGCCAAGCTCCAAATTTTTATGGCCTCTGTGCACAGTGGAGTTGACCTTGTGCCTCCCTGTTTGTTTATGTAGTAAACAGTGGTTGTATTGTCTGTCCTGACCTGCACCACCTGGCCCTGTAGCATGTTGGTGAAGGACTGGATGCCCAGTAGGACTGCTCTGAGTTCCAGCAGACTGATGTGTAACAATGACTCGTACTTGAGCCATGTGCCATGAGCAGTGTGCTCCCCATCCCAAGAAGGAAGCATCTGTGGTTAGCACCAACGAGGGATTTTTCTACAAGAATGGTACGCCCTGTCTAAGGTTGTCCCTCTCCTGCCACCACTGTAGTGCCTGAAGGAGAGTTTCTGTAACTGGCACTAGCTTCGACAACGAATCTCTTTTTTAATGCCAGTGTGACCTGAGATGAAACTGAATGTCTCTCATTTGGAACCTGGCCCCTGACACTGTTGCTGTTGATGCTGCTATATGACCCAGCAACTGTAGCAAATGTCTTGCTGGTCTTGGAGTGCGCAGCTTGAAGGAGCTGGCTAAATGCACCAGGCTGTCCACTCTTCCCTGTGGAAGGAATGCCCTTCCCTGCACAGTGTCCAACCCGGCTTCTATGAACTCCAGGAGCTGAACTGGTTCTAACACTGACTTTCTCAAGTTCACTAGGAATACTAAAGATTTCAGAGTATCCTGTGTGACTGCCAGAGCATACCTGACCTAATGAGGTGTTTGACCTACGACTAGCCAGTCATCCAGGCAGGGAAACACTGCCACCCCCTGCCTCCTTAGGTGTACTACGACCACAGCTAAGCACTTTGTGAACACCCTTGGGGCAGAGGTCAGTACGCAGGGCATCGCCCTGAACTGATAATGGCCTGATGGCAATCTAAATCTGAGATACTTTCTGTGGGACTGCCTGATGGGGATGTGTTAATAAGCATCCTTTAGGTCCAGAGATGCTAACCAATCTCCCTGCCTTAGTGTTGGGAGGATGGTTGCCAGAGTCGCCATCTTGAACTCTGGTTTTGACAAATGTCTGTTTAGATGTCTGAGATCCACTAAGGGTCGCCACTCCCCAGTTTTCTTTGTTGTGAGGAAGTATCTTGAGTACAGGCCTTTTCCCCTGTGTGCCAAGGGAACTGGCTCTACTGACTTTTGTGACAGAAGGTTGGATACTTCCTCCTCCAACAGAACTGTTTCTGATGGGGTAGAAGGTCTGAAAACCCTTGCCCTCAGCTTTAGCATGAACTTGAAGCTGAGAGCAAGGCCCTGGCCCACTACCTCCAGGACTCACTTGTCTGTGGTGATGGATTGCCATTTCTGGAGATAGTGGGCCAGCCTGCCCTCTACTGGAGTTGGGGAGGCAACCTGAACAGACACCTATGTATACCTTTGAGCAAAGGAGGGAGAGAGGTGATATGATCGAAACATTCAAACACCTTAAGGGCATTAACAAGGTGAAAGAGTCTAACATGTTTCAATATAAGAAAAATAGCAGGACAAGAGGACACAGCATGAGATTAGAGGGAGGCTGATTAAGGGCTATGTGAGGAACTTCTTTTTCACAGAAAGGGTGGTGAATGCATGGAATGACCTGCCTCAGGAAGTGGTAGATATGAACACAGTGCAGGGCTTCAAACAGGCATGGGATAGGCATAAGGGAGCAATACAGATGAGTATGAATAAATAGGCCACTGACAGAGCAAAGGCTGATGGCACATTTATAAGGTAGACAAAGAAATGGGCAGACTGGATGGGCCTTGAGGTCCTTATCTGCCGGCAACTTCTATGTTTCTATGTTTCTAATCTGGGAAAAAGCTTGAGGCTGCAAGAATGGCCTACAATGGGCCCTACCCCTACCACTTCTAACTTGGTGCTTCTTGGGTGTGGATGCCCTTTCTTTGGCAACAGCACTCTTGTAAGCAGTTTTGTGATTTTTTTCTTCATGTAAGCCTGTTTGCTCTCCGAACAGAGATGTGGGCTCACATGGAAAATTCAAAGCCTTTGTTCGTGCATCCTGGGTCAGGTTAGTAGTCCTGAGTCAAGCAAACCTTCTGAGAGACACTGACGTTGCCATCTGCCTGGCTGCAGTGTCGTTGGCATCAACTGCCATCCTGAACTGGGCTTTACAAGCTTCTATGCCTCTTTTTGTAGCCTCCTCTAAATCAGCTGCCATGGGAGCTGGGACAGCCTTTGCTATTTGCAGGACAGTATTCCAAAGTGTCTTCTGATACCTGGAGACATAGGCCATATAAGAGGCTTGTCTAGTGGCCACAGTGGACCCCAGGTAAATTTTCTTAGCCATGGAGTCTATTTTTCTGGAGTCCTTATCAGGGGGACATGATGCCAGCTTTGTCACAAGCTGCAGCCTATACCACCTCCTTATGGCTAAGAGTGCCCAAAAAGGAATTTTGCTCCTCCTTTGGCTACCCAATACTTCTTGTCCAGCTTTTTGTACCCAGGTGGCACAGAAGTGGGTGTCTGCAATATTTGATTGACTTGTTTCTTCAGGGACTTATGGATGGGCAACAGTAGTATTTTTGAGACTGGGACGTCCATCTTCTCCATATAATCCTGTTCCTCCTCCTCCTCCTCAGTGGACTCCTGCGTGGGGAGGGTCCAGGGTTTGAGCCACTTGCTTCATAAAAGCAAAGTGGGATGTGTAGTCCTCAGATCCCTTGTCGGGGAATGAGGACAGTGGGGATCAGGAGAGAAAGCAGGCTTAATGGGCTCTCCATAATCATCATCCTCATCTTCTTCCTCCTCATAGAATTCGACACTCTGTTCTAATGAACCAGGAACCGAGGTTGAACTAAAGGTTTGAACCGGTGTCTGTGCCTGCAGTTGCTTTTCAACCAGAACCGGAGTCCCAGGTTACAATGACTATATGATTCTGACTGCATTCGCAATCTTTTCAGCGATTGGAACCAATCTTTCTCGGTTACAGTTCCTGCACTGTATGTTTTTCCTTTTTCTTTCTTTTCCCTGCTGTAGCTGGTTCAACGGCTGTATCTGCAGTGTGTTTTCTTCCTGAGGAACTATCACCCTTATCAGAAGGGCTGTTCCTCCAGTTCCTTTTGAGAAGGAGCCGGTTTGTCTGCGGTCAGGTCAGCAGCCTTTTCAGTCGCCTCTCAAGTGTAGACTGGAAAATTTTTTACAGATCTCACAATCTTCCTTCAGGTGGTCAAACCCTAGGCAGAATGCACAAATTAAATGAGGATCACCTTTAGCAAATGGTTCCCCACACTTGGTACAATGCTGAAAACCTGTAGGGCCCATTCTTTTCTTGGTTTTCTGTGACATCTAGTCAAGAAAAAAAAAAAACTCTCTCTCTTTTTTTTTTCCGTTGGCTTAAAACCAAAAGAACCGAGAGTTACCCTGGTTAAAATAATATTTAAATCAATGCAACTTACCAGCTAAGTCGAATTAGACAAAATCTACTGAAGTTCACTTCAGAAAAAAGTAGTAGATATTGGTTCCCTCCCAGTTGTTAGAAAGCGAAAAGGAATCGAGAAATTACCAGATAAACACTAAATCTAGACTAAGTCTACCTGTGTACCAAGGACAGTGCTTCAAAAATTTAAATAAATAAATGGTACTATCAAAAACCAATGAAAATAAATTTTCTCTAAGCAAGTGAGGGAGAGCTCTCTGGAGACATCTTGCTGAGGCAAGCAGAGTAAAGAATCTGACGGTTGCAGGAAGTGCAACCAGGGACAGTGGTTTAAAAACAGAGCTCGAGCCTAGCATTCCACTATTTGCATAGGTTCTATTAACCATTTCGTCTCTGGGGCAGTCCTATGGTGAGACCATAATGCATACTGTCAGAATACAGTAAGACTTCCTGGGGTTTGAATCAATATTCCAGTTTTAAGCAGCATTCATTGATTTATAGCAAGTCATTTAATTTCTGTAACCATACATACTGCAATCATACACCATGAAGGAGGGGAGGGTCCGTGATAGCGTCACGGCTTTGACGGTCAGTTTTTCCCTGGTGGGAGGGTGGAATCACGCCTAGGTAACAAGATTTATTTGCACTGTTTATTCTTACTCTAGTTGTAAACTCAAATTATTTAGCCTACAAAAAGGAAAGGATGGGGGGGGGGACACAATCACAGTATTCTAAATATTAAAGGGGATAAATAACGTGGAGCATACTCGGCCATTAGAGCTGGCGAGTGTAGCCACTGCCATGCAGCGGGAGGGTCGAACAGTTCCACCACCACGATAGTATGTATGTTACTAAGTTAGTATGCCTAGTTCAATTCTTAAACGCTACTTCTCAATACTGTTCATTTGGGTGGGGTGGGGGCTAGTTACATAGTGCATGCATTCTTGGGAACGCCTCAATCCTTCCCCAATGCCATATGCATTCTCAGCCCCTGCCTTGTAAGTAGCTCATTGCCTGGCAAGTGTCCGGTACAGGAGATGGAACCACATCAGCAGCTGGAGCAAGGCACGCCTAGGCTGAGGTGGGACTCCTCCGACACTGCCACCCTGCATTACTTGCTACTGAGCCATTCTGGACAAACAGAGTGAGTGAGACTTCCCCAGATAATGACAATTTATGGCCTTACTTAATGCTTAAAGCAAATACCTACAGTTATAATTATTTTTAAACCAGTATTCTTTTATTTATTCGCTACTTGAATTTAAAATACATTTAAATATCCAACCCCATGCTGGAAAAGGTAGTCTGATTCAGTTTTCCCAATGTCCCCATCTCTCTGCTCACAGTGGAATACTGTCCCTGTTCAAAAATTTTCTGAAATGAACCCTGCTTGGCTATATTTAAAATATATACCGAACTGTTTATAATTTTAAGAGATTGTATCTGTTACAACAGATATGAAAGGCACAATAACAGTGCAGCTGGTAGTTTTAAATATCACCATAGATAAAAAATATGTTTTATGTGCTAGATAAGTAGGTAGGTAGGTTTGTTTCCCCATATCCATTCTGCCAGCAAAGCGGAGAATTTTATAGGGCCTAAAGTTGAATCTTTTTAAATGTGCATACTGCCTGACCTAATTTTATCTAATTGTGTCTAATTTATAGACATATGCTGCTAGCTAAAATGTGTTTGTTCCTTGGTAGATTAATGAAAACTGCTCAAATTAGTATCCCCTGGTCCATACCTGTGTCTATGTTGGCTAGGATTTGGAGGGCCTTCTCCCCCGCCCAAGGAACACCAAGTCTGACACCATCACATCGGAGGATGCCAGTGAAGAGGAGCAGCTGGACTATGGTAGGCTCTGGAAGGGTGGAGGGTTCAGGAAGGGTAGGCGTAGTAGGTCAAAGGCAAGTTCCTCAATCTGTACCACTACAAAATTCCTACACCACTCCGTAGGTTTGGGACTGCCAGAAGGAGGCACCCACGGTAGTGGCCAGGGAGGATGTAGGGTCCCCCGTAGAGGAGACCCCAAGAAAGGAAAGAGAGAACCCTAGAGGAGGAGGAGGAAGCAACCTTTGGTAGGGGACTCGATTGTCATAGGGATAGTTTTGGGACTAGGAAAGGGGGGCAGAGACAGAGGTCAGGTGCCTATGTGGCGCCACAGCCTGGAAGGATGGGAAGCAAATCCTGGGGATCGCCAGGACAGTAGGAAGGAAGAAGGAGCTGAATGTCACTGTCCACCTGTGAGCCAATGACCTGGTTAGGGATGGGGCTGGGATAGTGCAGGGAGAGTTTAGAGAGCTGAGGAGTGGTCTTAGACAGATAGCATGCTCAGTGGCTTTCTCTGAGGTGATGTCTGTATACGACAAGGGGGGGAGGAGACGGATTTCCATACCAAGAGCTTCAACTAATGGCTGAAGAAATGGTGCAGGAGAGGTTTGGTTACACTGGGGAATGGGGACCCACCTGGCAGGATAAGGGCCTATACAGAGGTGATGGCCTGCATCCATCCAGGAGGAGAACAGCAGTCTTCAGTGGAAGGTTTAAATGTTACTTCGATGAACTTTTAAACAGGCGGAAGGGATTAAGGAGGTAGAAACTGCCCCCATAGGCTGAAGTAGAGGGTATGGAGAGCCTGAGGGGAGAGGAATCCCTAGGGTGCAAATTAATAAAGGAAGCAGGGTGATAGAAATGAAGGGGGAGAGCAACAGGAGCATTACAGATATAGGATTGTGGAATTTCTTGAAACCAATGGGTTATGTGTCCAAAGTTGGTAAACTGGGTGAGAAATTGCAAAATGCACTTAGGGCACAGCAAACCCGAGGGCAGAGTACAAAATGGGAAGAATGGTATTGATGATGACCAAGCAGGAGAGAGACCTTGGGATAATCATACCGAATGTCCTAAAGGTGACCAGGCAGTGTGACAAGACAGTTGGGAGAGCTACCGGGATGCTGGTGTGCACAGGGAGGGTATCACCAGCAGAAAGAGGGAGGTGGTACTGCTCCTGTGTAGATCACTAGCAAGACCACACTTTGAGTGCTGTGTCCAGTTCTGAAGACTACATCTCCGGAAGGGCACAGACAGAGAGGAGGTGGTCCAGAGGACGGCAACTAAAGTGCTGCAGGGTCTGTATCAAAAGCTCTACGAGGAGAGACTAAAGGACCTCAATATGCACACCCTGGGGTATAATAGAGACCTTTAAATATATCATGCAGGTAAATAAGGTGCAGGAAAGAAGTACTGTATTTAAAAAAAAAAGTGGAGTTCATGAACAAGTAGACATACTATAAAGCTGGAGGAGGTAGATTCAAGAGAGATGTGAGGAAGTTCTCCTTCACAGAAAGAGTGGTGGATTCCTGGAACAGCCTTCCAGCAGCATTGATGAGGGTGAAGACAGTGGGGGTGGATTCAAGAACACATGGGATAGGCACGAGGGTATCTTAGTGGAAAGGAAGGGGGAAGGAGAAAGTCAAAAATCAAGTAGGGTCTGTGGTACTACTGTAAGCTAGGAAAAATGGGCAGACTGTGTGGGCTAAGCAGTCCTTATCTGACGTCAGATTCTATGTTTCTGTGTCTGAGAACCCGAGCATGAAAAAGACTGTGGAGTGAATAGCTGTGAAACCCTATTACAAGGAGCTAAAAAAGTCAAGAGTTGTTTTGACAAGCTGTTACTTGTGAACAGACTAGGTCCTGTAGTATTTTGGATAGGTCGGGGAGAAGGAGATCAGTCTATAGTTTTCAGCTTCTTATATGTCATCATCCATATGCACAGTTAGGACTCTAGCCTATTTTCAGGAAGAGGAACATATCCAGTGGTCAGAGACAGACTGAAAATACAGGTAACAAGGTGTGCTAGCACAGGGACTGCCAGGAGGAGAAGTTTGGAGTCTATTCTATCTGCTCTGCAGGTCTTGTTAAGGTTTGTTGACTGCAGGGCCCTTAGCACTTCTGAGCAGGTTATCTCAGTGAAACTGAAAATTGCTAAGACTGTGAGCTGGAGGACAGACAGAGGTGGAGAGGTGCTGATGGGATGATTAAGATCCTTTGTGCAGGCCAGCCCAGTGGCACAGAGGGTTAAGGCACCGGATGCCACACCTCTCCAGCGTCTCAGGCTCGGGGAGCCAGGGGTCGGCTGGTGGAGGAGGATGAGGCGCTAACTGAGCTGCCGACTGGCAGCTCTCCTCCTCAGGAGGGTTTACAGGGCCTCCTTGCATGTGGCTGCCTCTTGGTAGAGGCTGGGTGGCAGTGCCATGCACAGGGAACCCTGGCACTAGGCCAGGGGAGGGTGGAAGAGGCCGTCACTGGAGCCACAGTGTGCATGTGCGCCTCCACGCACATGCACTATCAAGTGCTCGACTCAAATCCCACCTCCTCCATCAAGACTGGTCCCTTATCTTCAATGCAACCAACATAAACACTGCCCTAGACCACTTCATAAACATCTTCACTGTGGCCTGTGACACGTATGCTCCTATTAAGAAACGCAAAGTCAAATCACTCAGTAACCCTTGGCTCACAGGTGATCTCCTCAGGATGCTAAAAACAAGAGATCACCTATGGGAGCTGTCCAGAAACTCTGGAAGGCAAAAACGACATCCAAAACTACAAACATGCCCGCAATGACTGCACCAAAACCATCCAGCAAACGAAGTCCACCTACTATAAGCATGCTCTCACAAACTCCTGGGGCAATGGTCGGGAATTCTGGAAGAACATAAAGGAACTCACCAGGAATCCACCCAAAACCCCCCCATCAATACTCAACATCAACAGAACCACAACCCTCAACCCAAAAACCATTGCGGATACCTTTAACAAAGCCTTTACTGACCTCAGTGCTGTCCTACCCCAGACTACTTCAAAGATGAAGTTCCTCTGTCCGTAATGAACACTACTCCCACCAGCTCCCCCTGCTTCTACTTCAAAGCAGTCAAGGCTCACCAAGTATGCAACTATGCTACCAAAGCCCTTGGTAAAGCAAGATTCAGTAATGACTCCCTCAATCTCAAAATCCAGTCTCTCACACTTGATGAAGTGCTTAGTCCTCTGACCAGAATTTTCAACCTCTCTCTCTCAGCCTTAGCCAGTTCCCGGACAGAAGGAAATCTGCCACTGTCACCCCAATCCATAAAAGTGGTGACAAAACTGCCCACAATAAATACAGACCTATCTCCCTACTAACCCCTGCTCTCCAAGCCACTAGATAGTACAGTTACGTAAGAACTTACCGTAACAGTAGATCTTCGAGAGAGGCTCTTGCAGTAGGTAATTACATATAGGACTGACATCGGCAGGACCCCACGGAAACATTTCTAGCTAGCAGTCCCCAGCGAGGGACCGCCCCCACATCAGGTGACCCAGCATCAGGAGACGTCGGCATAAAGGGGTGGTCCCTGACGCCCGGCTTCCAGTTCTTTCCCGCCACAGGCCAGAAAAGGCCGGACAAGAAAGAAGCGGATGTTTCCATCACTGGAAAAGAAGCTGAAAAAGCCTAGGGGATGGGCGGGAAGAGTATACTACAGGAGCTCTCTGAAGATCTACTACAGTAAGTTCTTACGTAACTGTACTATCTTACTGAGAGGGCTCTTGCAGGTAATTACATATAGGACTGAATCCCAAGCAGTCTGGAACAAAGAGAGGCACCGGGAGAAGGAAAACTACTCCAAAAAGCAGTTCTAGCTGTGCAAGCTTTAAAATAAGAGGCCTTGCAGAACAGCCAGCCCAAAACCTGCTCTACGGCGAGAGACAATATCCAAACTGTAGTGTTTAGTAAAGGTATGGACGGAAGTCCAGGTGGCGGCAGCACAGATATCTGCCGCTGACACATTTTTGAAACAAGCAGCTGAGGCAGCTACTCCTCTGGTGGAGTGACCTCTTACTTGACCTGGGAGGGTCTCGTTGTACTTGTCATAACAGAAAGTGATGCAATGAGCCAACCACTTAGACAGGCATTGCTTAGAAACAGCATTGCCTTCCCATTTATGAGCAAAGGAGACGAACAATTGATCAGTCTTTATGAGATCCTTCATCCTGTTGGTGTAGTATCTCAGAATCCGGTGAACATCCATAGTATGGAGTAAATACTCCCCTTGATTAGAGTACTGCGTGAAAAAGGGGGGCAACTCTATGGACTGATTTAGAGTAGACTCCGCTACTACCTTAGGGAGAAACTTGGGGTTCATGCGCAGAGCAACACGTTCCTTGTGAAAAATCAAGTATGGAATTTTATACATCAGGGCCAGTAGCTCGGAAATTCTCCGAGCGGAAGTAATGGCCACCAGGAAGAGAGTCTTCCATGAAAGGAACTTCAATTCCGTGGAAGCTGCCTGTTCAAAGGGAGGCAGAGTAAGTTTCTCGAGAACAAAGTTCAAGTCCCAAGGGGGAGCAGGAGTATATGTATAGGGGGTCTCAGATGGAGAACCCCTCTGAGAAAGGTCTTAGAGACCTCCAACTGAGTGAATGTCTTGTCTGCAAAGGGGACATGATAGGCCGAGATGGCCGCCATGTGGACCTTCAAAGAAGAATGACTGAGACCCAGGTCAAACAGATGACGTAGATACTCCAGCAGAAGCCCAGCTGAACAGGAGAAGGGTTCTGCGTTCTTGGAATTAGCCCAGATAGTGAATTTTTTCCACGTCATGGTGTAGGTGGATCTAGTGGAGGGTTTTCTAGCCTCCACCAAAATCTCTGCCACTTGGGGAGACACCCCAAAACAGGATTGAGCTAAGTCTGCAGGAGCCATGCGTGCAGCTGAAGAGATTTGAGGCCTGGATGGACCAGGGTCCCCTGATCCTGGGTCAATAAACCTCGAGATAGAGGAAGAGGAAGAGGAAGAGGATAATCCTCTGAGTATTGTTGTAGAAGAGAGAACCAAACTTGCCTGGGCCAGAAAGGAGCAATCAGAATCATTCGTGCTCCTTCCGAAGCTAGTTTCTGCAAGATTCACTGGATAAGTGAAACTGGGGAAAAGGTATAGACGAATCTGTCCTTCTAGTCTAGAGACAGAGCATCTCTCCAGAAAATGCCTCACTCTGGAACGAGCGAGCAGAAGATGGGAAGCTTTGCGTTTAGAGGGGATGCGAACAGGTCGACCTGTGGTGTTCCCCAAAGTCGGAAGATATTGTCTAGGACCTCTTGGTCCAGTTCCCACTCGTGAGTCAGAGCAGAAGAGCGACTTAGCTTGCTGCCAGGGTGTTGTCGACTCCCAGAACATGAACTGCCGTGAGGTGAAGGTCGTGTTGTGTTGCCCAATCCCAAACCCTCATTGCTTCTCTGCAAAGAGGGTAGGACCAAGCCCCCTTGTTTGTTGATGCACCAAACCACGCACATGTTATCCGTCTGGACAGCTAGGTGGCCGGGAAGGATGTACTGGTGAAGGGCTTGGAGAGCGTACAACACTGCCCGAAGCTCGAGCACATTGATGTGGAGAGTTTGTTCGAGCTTGGACCAGGAGCCCTGGGTCCGATGGGGGCCTAGATGGGCTCCCCAACCTTCGCCCGAGGCATCTGTGGTTAGAGTCTGGGAGGGGGGAGGACGAAAGAAAGGAACTCCCCGAAACAGGTTCTCTCGAACCATCCACCATTGCAAGTCTCGAAGCATCGGCGAGGAGACTAGAACTGGGTGGTCTAAGTCGTCCACTAGCTGATCCCATTGGGAGCGGAGAGTCCACTGAGAAACTCTCATGTGGAGTCAAAGCGCGAGGAACTGTCAGGATAGCAGCCGCCATGAGCCCGAGAAGGCGAAGGACTGACCTTGCACAGACCCACCTGCGGACGGACAGCAGACTTACCTGAGTCTGGAGGGTGGACGCCCTGTCCGGTGGCAGGAAGGCCCTGCCCGTGGTCGTGTCTAGAATCGCCCCGATAAACTGTAGTCTCTGGGATGGGATCAGGTGAAACTTGAAATGGTTGATGGTAATACCCAGGCAGGTAAAAACTTGCCGGGTAAGGGTGAGGCAGCGCAGGAGTTCCTCCCTGGATGAGGCCACCAGGAGCCAATCGTCCAGGTACGGGAAAACCTGCACCCCCTGGTACGCAGGTAGGCCGCCACCACTGCCAGGCATTTGGTAAACACTCGGGGCGCTGAGGATAGGCCAAACGGAAGTGCCTTGAATTGGTAGTGGCCCCCCCCTGGAACGCAAAACGAAGGTATCTGCGGTGAGACGGGCGAATGGAAATGTGCAGGTAAGCATCCTGCATATTCAGGGCACACAGCCATTGACCCGGCCGGAGGAGGTGCAGAAGGCTCTGCAACGAGAGCATCCTGAACCTTTTGTATTCCACGAAGAGATTCGGGGAACTGAGATCCAGAATTGGTCTGAGATCTCCTGTCTTCTTTGGGACCAGGAAGAAATGGGAATAGTAACCCATCCCTTGCAGATGAAGAGGGACGGGTTCTACTGCTTGTTTCAGAAGTAGAGCTGAAATTTCCTCCTGGACCAAGAGAAGGTGTTCCCTTGAATATGACGACTTTAGAGGGGGGTGGCGAGGTGGTTTCTGAAGAAACTCTATAGAGTGTCCTTCTGCGATGAGCTGGAGCACCCAAGAATCTGATGTTATCCCCTACCACCCCGGAAGGTGGAAGGAAAACCTCCCTCCTACAGGTTCCTCCAGGGAGTCCGGAGGCTGTGGGAGAGGGAAGGAGTCAGGTGGTGTGGGGCAGCGCCGCAGCTGAAGCACCCGCTGCTTTTTTGGGAGGAGGGGGCTTAGTAGCTGTGGGGGCCCGGCATTTTGTGGCCCAAATTCCCTGGGGTTTCGCCTTGGGCTGATTCCGTCTGCGAAAGGGATGGCGCTGCTGATGGTGGAGGCAGTACATGGAGTCGACAGACTTCAGTGCCATCCCCTTCTCCTGCAAATTGGCGATGATGTCCTTGACATAACCGTTGAAAAGCACCGACCCAAGGAAGGGTGCTTCCTGGATAGCGGATTGCACTTCCGGGACCAACCCTGACACGCGGAGCCAAGCATGACGACGTAAGTCTACAGCGAAAGCTGAGCTCCGACCAGCAGTGTCCACTGCATCGTAGGTCAAACGAAGCATGTGTCGACTGGCCGAACGTGCAGAGCGGACAAGATCAGTGAACTCCTGCTTGACTTGGGAGTCTGGCAAGGAGTCCAGTTTGGCTTCCACCTAAGTCAGAATGGCCTTCTGGTAGTCCCCCATATGGCCGACATAATTCAGGGCCCTAATCCCCAGCATGGAAGAAGCAAAGATCTTCTTTCCATATTGGTCCAGAAGGCGGGATTCTTTGTCAGGTGGTGACAAGCTGAGGTGTTTTGGGTTGGCCGACCGGCCGTGAGCGGCACTAATCACAACCGAGTCAGCACAAGGGTGAGAATCTAGAAAATCAACACCCTTGGGAGCCTAGTATAGCCTATTCGACTTCCGCGGAAGTGGGACTAGAGCTGACAGCTGTTTCCATGGTGATGAGGTAGGCATGAGGCTCTATCCAGAGTGGCACCAAGGTAGGAGCTGTCACGGGCAGATCCAGATGCTCAGCGAGTTTCAGATGCTGAGGATCTGGTTCCAAAGAGTGCCACTGATGAACCTCCTGGATTTTCCTTAGCAACACCGTAAAAGCAGGATCTTCCAGAGGAGACTTCGGAGGAGTCCTTGGCCTGGGCTTCGACGGAGAGCGTGGCTCGTTGTCCCTTTCGAAGCAACCATCGGAGGAATCTGAGGAGTCCAAGGGTGGAGAGGAGGAGGAATAGGAAAAAGACTCCCTCTCCCGACCAGGGGGAGGAACGGACCCCTTGGGAAGCCCCCAGGGAAGCGTGTCCTGCCCCTCTCTGGACCCAGACGGGAGAGTCCTGAAGTCCGGAGGTGGTGAGGGAGTGTGTCGCCTTGGACGTATGGGAACCTGAGATGGCACCGTCGTTGGTAGGTGGCTCTCGACCTCCCTGGTGAGCTGAGCCTTGGCCTCAGCCCACCAGGAGGCCAGAGTCTCCTGCAAGTCCACCGGCGGCTGTGGGAGCAGTGGAGGAGGAGGAGGAGGCGGGGGATAAGGATATGGGTTGTACCCATATGGAGAGTATTCAAACCCGGCTGCGGATAGCCCGGCGTCAGAAAGACCGGCGTCGGGTACTGCGGCGCCGGATACTGTGGTCCCAGATGCGCTGGCGTCCGGATAGGACAGAGGTACCGGGAGCTGAAAGAAGCTGCGGAGCAGGCGGCAACCGGCGGCCTCATGGGGCGGATCAAGTTGGAGAGCCCGGTGCGACATCTAGAAGCGGGATGTTGGCGGAGTCTGTAGAACAGCGTTGGGGGCCCCGGCATTGGGGCCAGCGTCTGGGAGCCAGCGTCAGATCCGGCGCACACACAGGAGGCGGTCCCCAGCATCACCCAGGGATGGATGGGAAAATCCCGAGGTCGGGGCTGCGGGGATCTGGGTCCCGGACAGCCAGCGGACTACGGAGAACCGGGAACAATGAATAGTGAGGTCGCCATCGGTTCCAGTTGCGACCAGGCGTCGGACAAACCGATGTCGCGGCTTACGGCGGAGCTCCAGGCGGGCGCCGGAGGAGTCGACATCTGGCTTATGGGAGTCTTCACGGAGGCAGACTGAGGAGAAGGATCGGCCTGGTCCGATAAGAAAGTGGCAGCGCCCGCCCGAAGAGTCGTCGTCTTACCAGCCTTCTCCTGCGGACGCCAGAGGCAGCGCCCGGCTTACCAAATGCATACGCCAGTGGCTGTGAGCCTGTGGCCGGGCAGGGGGCGGAGGCCTCCAATTGCCCGGGCGCCGAAGACGAGCCTGAGCCAGGCAGGCGGGCCAGCACCCCCTGGAAACCTCCGAGACAGCCGTCGAGAAGCGGTCTTGACCAGCGGCTCAGGGAGATCACAGTAGAGAGCCCTTGTCCCGGTGCCTCTCATTATCCTTCTTCTTCCGATGGCCTTGAAGTGGACGCCTGCCTCAGTTTTTTGAGCTCCTTCTCCATCGAACTCATCTTTTTCTTCAAAATATGGCTTCCAGGGATTGCTGCCGCCTTTACCGGGTAGCCGCAGTGAAGCTGAGGCAGTGCTGGCACTTCTCGACTGGGTGATCAGGACCTAGGCAGAACAGGCACAGGGAATGGCCATTCTTGTGCGGAAGCTGGGCGCCGCACGAGTCGCACTTATTTTTGTGTTTGGAGGGTGTAGGGGACGACATACACCGACGATGACCTGACGTTAATCGAAAAAAATCAAAATACTTTGGTAAAACCAATGAAGGGTAGGCTAGCGAAACAGCAGACTTTCCAGCGGCGCTGCCACGAGCTAACGGCGGGGGAAAGAACTGGAAAGCGGGCGTCGAGGGACCGCCCCATAATACCAGGCGTCACCTGGCGTGGGCGATCCCTCGCTGGGGACTGCTAGCTAGAAATTTTCCGTGGGGTCCTGCCGCCTGCCGACGTCAGTCCTATATGTAATTACCTACTGCAAGAGCCCTCTCGAAGTAAGATCGCATCGTCTCGGACCAGCTAACAGAATACCTGGATACATACAATATCCTGTGCAAGCAACAACACTGGTTCCGCAAAAGTCACAGCACCTCCACAGTCCTACTTGAATTCACTGGCGCAATCCACAATGCACTTGACTCCGGTGAACTTATAGGCTCAATCTACATTGACCTAACTAAAGCCTTCGACACCGTCAATCACCACCTCCAGCTTCAGAACACTGGGCTGTCAACCGACTCCATTGGCTGGTTTAAGAACTACCTTGAAGAACAGTCCCAAACAGTAAGAATCGCTGATACACTCTTGGACCCTAGACCGGTCCGCTCGGGAGTCCCCCAGGGCTCCATTCTGGGACCCCTCCTCTTCAGCCTGTTCTTAAACTCACTAGCAGACAGCTGCCCAGAATAAATAATTCTCTACACCGACGATGCTGAGATCCTCACCTCGGACCCTGATCCAATCCAATTAAAAAATAAACTTCAGCGGGCCTTCTCCTCCATCAAATCCTGGTTCCTAAATCATAAACTTCTCCTCAATCAGAAAAAAAACAAGTCTATGGTCTTTTGCAGCCCCCACAACAAAAACAAACAACTCCACCTCTCCATTGCAACCAAACAAGGAGCCATCCTAGAGCAAACACAATTGTTCAAGTACCTCGGCATCACCCTTGATCCCCACCTCTCATACACTGTCCATATCAGCAATGTTGCAAAGTCTGCCAATGCGAGGTTAGGCATATTATTCCGGCACAGGAAACACCTAACTCCAGAAGCACTGTCAGTAGCCGTCCAAAGCTCCATCATCAGCATGATACACTATAGCCTTATCATATATGGGTCTGCAACTACCACTGCTCTCAAACGTATCGCGACCTCCCTGAATAAGGCCTGTCATCTCATTACTGGCTCACATCGCCATACCCACACATGTGACCTTTATTCCCAATTTGGATGGCTTCAACAGGACAAACGCATAAAATACCAAACCTGCATCACGGCCAAGAAAATTATAATGGGGTTTGCCCCACCTGCTGTCTGTGCCCTCCTTAAGCCTAGACATAGGAACGTCACTACAAGGAGATCCAATTCCCATCTACTACATATCCCATGATGTCGCACGACCCAAGGACAAAGATCATTCGCTTATCGGGCATCCAACTGGCTCAGTTCTCTTGGCAGCGACATAGCGACCGCTCCAACACTCGGCCTCTTCAAGTCCAAGCTGCACCTCTCACTGCTTGTATCCTGCGATTGCCCATCTTAACATTTCCACCGTTCCAGTTGCACATGCCCCAGCACCCAGCACTTACAATCAGTCTTTGCACCCCTAGCACCTTACCTGTCATATTCCCTCGACAAGGCCCCCTGGCTGCACTGTCTCCCCTCGCCCACCTCCCCCCCGTATCTCCCTCCTGCCCCACCTCCAACCACCTCTGTACTCCTCCTTTCCCCTGCCTCCCCCCTCTCGATCTTCTACTCTCCTCCTCCCCCACCCACCCCCCATCCCTTGTCTTGCTCATAGCTCAAGTCTTTGTACTGGTTATTACATGTCTGTAAGTCAATGACTATATGTGTGTAACTAAAAATGATGACTGTTGCACACGCTGACGTGGAATCTTTGTAAAAGAGCCTCAGCTCAAAGGTATTGTAATCCTAGATTGAAATAAATTAAAAATAAATAAATAAATAAATACGTTCTGGGACCTCGGGGTAACAGGGTGAAAATGAGGAAATTGCGGCGGCCTCACAAGGATGATGCCTCCAGGCCGGCTCCGGAGATCCATCAGGATGCACAAAGCACCTTAAGATCCCAAACAACCCCGGAGCCCGATAAAGGCTGGCAGACATAAGCTAGAGCCCGCCGTGGAGGATAAACATCAATATGGAGAAAAAGGAAAAAAAAAGATCCTTGTACAGCTGGCAAATAAGTTGTTGAAAAGGGATGCCACCTCGCTATGCTTGGATAGAGTGAGGAATTCAGCCTGACAGATGGGGAGCAAAACAAGTAGGAAGTTCAAAACAGGTTAATGTGCAATTGTCCAAAACTTTACAGGGTTAAAAATGCTGCCATATAGGTTTGCTTTAAAACAGACTACCCTGGAATGTTTTATTTCCTTAGTGCACCAGTTTCGCAACTGCTTACACTGAAGAAAAAAAAAGGAATCAGGTGAAGACATGGGGTGTTTCCATTAGACATCTCTTTGTTTGAAAAGAGATCTTAGTTCAGCTGTGAACCCAAAGGAGGTGGCTACTGCCTGTAGGGGCATACTTGTCATAGACAGCCTTGAAAGATGCACTGACATAAAACAATACACTGTGATGTTTGTGTCCAGTTTAAGAGGGAACCAATCTACAGTGCTGTCGCTTAGAAAGTTAGCAATGACCAGCTGTCTAAAATACCTGGATTAAATGATTTTAGATATGTTATCAGGACCTCTGCTTTCCTGGCACAATATTCCATGCAATGGTCTCGAAATAAGGCATGATGCCTGCCTTGATAATTCAGCATGGATGAGAAGTACACAGTCAATTAGGGAATGTTTTCAGAAGTGGTGTGTATGTAGGAAAGGACACTGATTCATTGGAATTGGTTTAAAATACAGTAAGAACTTTGGCTCCAATACTTTTAGACTGGCTGGCAAGTTTGTATCCCCAGTAAGAGAAGCTAGCCTAGAGGGGGGCACCATACTAGTAAGCAATGGAGGCTCTATTCCAGGGCACACCAGGCCATGTGCACTAGTTAAAAAACTGTGCCCCATTTGGTGTGGTGTGGTATAGGAAAAATATGTGAACTATGTATTAGTGCCCTGGCTGCCAGATGCTGTGTCCCCCATGTGCCCTGGTTACCAATGACGGGAAAGCAATAGCATAGTGGTTTAAGACCAATGAGCTGCAAACCTGCAGAACAAGGTTTGAATCCCACATCCACCACTTGCATATGTGGTCGTAAGTCACTTAAATTTCCTGAGCTCCCAGGACGTACCTGGAAACAAACCTTGGCTTAGTGCGTCTCTCCTCACAAAAACTGTAAAATAAAGAAATAAAAAATAGAGGCTGAAGTCGTTACTGCTAGTTAGGGTGTTTAGAACTTTAAACTAGGGAGACTGATAGAACTGCATGGCAGTAATAAAGGCAGTGGCTTGGGGAACTGCAGTTTGCCCACAAGGAGCTCCTATGAGCCAGGACTGCACAAGTTCAGATCTCCTCAAAATTTAGTGTCCTGACAGTGTACAGCAGAACCCCACCACCCCTCTTTTCCCTGTCATTTTAATGTAAGGAGCAACCACAGAAGGCTGCCTTTTCAGAACTGATTTTTTGGTTAGGCCAGGATTTAGCCACGATTAAGATATCAAGGCAGCACTGATCAACCCAGTCTTTGGATCGGGTGAATCTTACAGTAGGTAGAATACTCCTAGCATTTAGGTGAATTACATATCTGTGTGGGGGAATGAAGAACCCACATTAAGTTGCAGGCAATAAATAGTGTGATAGATACGAAAAAAACCAGGTTACTCACCTGTAATAGTAGTTCTACAGTAGGAGTGGTATACGTTGTTTATCCACACTTGTTGGCATGTCCCTTTCCCCTTTAATTCTTGCCAGAAGGTCTTCAAGCTGGCTCCTCCCACCCACACAGGTGGTATAACCCTCGGCTCTGCCCCATGACGCCAGATCTTAGCCTGCTGGAAGGTAGGTTGTGCGTCGTAGCCGGGGAGGTCAGGTGGGTCAGTGTGGATGAACAACATATACCACTCCTAGAAAGTATCATTACGTAAGAACTTACCATAAATACAGGTTACTCACCTGTAACAGTAGTTCTAGGAGTGGTATATGTTGTTCATCCACACTTATTGGCAGGTTCCTTGCCGCTTTAAATGTTGCCAGAAGGTCTTCAAGCTGGCTCCTCCCACCCACCCAAGCGGTAAAACCCTCAGCTCCACCCCATGACGCCATATCTAGCCCGCTGGAAGCCAGGTTGAGTGTCAAAGCCGGGGAGGTTAGGTGGGTCAAGTGGATGAACAACATATACCACTCCTAGAACTCCTGTTACAGGTGAGTAACCTGTATTTCTAGGGATGTGGATATGTTGTTCAATCCACACTTATTGGCAGACTCCTAGCAGTTCTCCGGGAGAAGGAAGGCAAGGTGTGCACCCCCTACTTAGGGAACAAGGACTGGAGAACCGAGGTCCCAAAACCAGCATCCCGGCATGACTCTAGGTCAATGTGGTAATGGGAAATAAAGGTGAGCTGACTTCCAGGTAGCAGCCCTACAGATTTCCTGGATAGGGACGTCCCTAGAAGCAGCCACTGAAGCAGCGGTATGGCGGGTAGAATGAACTCTTATCCATTTGGGAGGCTCCATGCCCACCAACCTATAGCAGAGATCTATGCAGGAGGGGACCCACCTGCCTATCGTCTGCTTGGCTGCAGGTCTGCCAGGTGCGGCTTCAGCGTAGGTGACAAACAGCTGGTGAACCTCTCCCCGAACTTCAACCGTCCGCTCCTTATAACAAGAGAGCACTCTTCTAGGGTCCAAAGTATGGAACCTATATTCGGCCTCCGAGGTGTGACTGGGGTAGAACACCAGCAGAGTCAACACCTGGTTAAGTTGAAACTCCGACACCACCTTCGGAAGGAATTTCGGGTGGGAGCACAGGACAACCTTGTCCCTATGGAAGACCAGATAAAGAAAACTTCGATGGGCGCCTGGAGCTCTCCCATCCTTCTGGCTGACATAATAGCCACCAAGAAGGCAGTCTTCCCCGACAGGTGAGAGACGTTACACCTGTACATCGGTTCGAATGGCTTGCCCATGAGCTGAGCCAATACCAGCAGTAGATCCCGCGGAGGTGGAGGTTCTCGCACCGGAGGGGATATGTGATCAAGGCCTTTGAAAAAGCACCCGATCACCTTCTCCTGCGCCACCAACTGCTTGCCAGCCCATGCCCGGTAAGCAGAGATGGCTGCTAGGTGCACCTTAATGGTCGTCGACCGAAGCCCTAGCTGAGAAATAGACCACAGGTAGTCCAGAATGTTAGCCAAGGAACAGGAAGAAGGGTCCAACCCCTTGTCCTGACACCAAATAGAAAACCTTTTCCATTTGAAGGAATAACATTTCCTGGTCGATTCCTTACGAGATGCCTGCACAACTGTGTACACATCCTCGGAAAAACCCAGAACCTGGAACTGTAGCCGCTCAGGTACCAGGCTGTGAGGTGCAGAGATTGAAGGTCCAGATAGAATACCTTCCCCTGGTTCAGTGATATCCATGGTCCACGGTCTTGAGAAGGCATCCCCCTGAAGCGAGCCCTGCTGAGGGGGGCAGGCATCGTACAGCCTCAGCTTGGTGTTCTCCCTGGAGGCAAACAGGTCCATCAATGGTTCACCCCAACTGGAGAACATATTGTAAGCTACCTCTGGATGGAGAGACCACTCGTGGGATGTCTGGCCTATGCAGCTGAGAGCATCCGCCAGTTGGTTCGAGACTCCTGCTACATGGATGGCAAGGAGATCTGCCTCCATCCAGCTGACGAGGGTCCAGATCTGGAGCGCCTCCTTGCATAGCAGACGGGAGTGCGTGCCGCCCCGTTTGTTGAGGTAGTACATGGTCATGGTATTGTCCGTCTGTACTTGAACCACTTGAACCCGGAGCTGAGGAGCAAAAGCTGACAGTGCCAGTCTAACTGCTCTGAGCTCCAGCAGGTTGATGTGGCATCGGGACTCCTCGGGGGTTCAGAACCCATGGGCTCTGTTGTCCCCCATGTGGGCTCCCCAGCCCATGAGAGAGGCATCGGTCGTGAGAATGACCATCAGCTCGGGGCGGACAAACGGGATTCCTTCCTGCAGATGACCTGGGATGGTCCACCATTGGAGAGCGTCCCACATCTTCTGGGTGACAGTGACCAGCTGGTGAAATGACCCTGGCCTTGAGTCCGCTGGCGTAGCTCCACTGGAGGCGCATGTGCAGTCTGGCCCAACGGACCACTGAGGTGCTGCAGCATGTCTAACCCAGAAGGTGCAGGAAGTCTGGGCAGGACGCAAGTGCCCAACCAGAAAGGACTGGGCAAAGGAGGAAAAAACCTCCACCCTGTCCGCGTGGAGCCGAGCTCTGGCTTAATGAGAGTCGAGCTCTGCCCCAATAAATCCCATCCCCTGAGAGGGCATGAGTTCCGACTTGGCCTTGTTGATCAGGATGCCTAGTTGGGAACAGCTTCAGAGTGCCAGGTCCCTGGACCTATCCACCTCCTGCAGGGAGGAATCCATCAGGAGCCAATCATCGAGGTAGGGGTATATCTGAACCCCTTGATGCCGTAGATGGGCCGCCACCACAGCGATGCACTTGAAGACCCGAGGGGCCGATGACAGGCCGAACGGCATGGCTTGGTACTCGTACAGGGTCCCTTCCACCCTAAAGCGGAAGAACCGCTGGTGGGATGGACGGATTGGGACGTGGAAAAAACGCTTCCTGTAGATCCAGTGAACAGAACCACATGTTTTGCTCCAGCAAAGTTATGATCTGATTCAGAGTTACCATCCAGAAGGTGCGAGACCTGAGATATTGATTCAGATCGTGGAGATCTAGGATGGTTCACCAACCCCCCCCTTCCGCTTGGGCACCAGGAAGTACCTGGATATGAAGCCTGGGTCTGTAGGAGGATCCAGTACTGGAGCTACCGCCTCCTCGCGGAGCAGCTGAGCAATGTCGTCCCGAAGGACTGACTGAGTGCAAACTGAGATCCTTTCCTCCCTAGGGGCAGGGGCTCGGCAGGGAGGGTACTGCTCGAATTCTAGAGGCAGTCTCCGACCGACCACTTCGAGGACCCACCTGACCGAAGTGATACCGGACCAGGTGGAAAGAAAGTGGCGGAGCCGGCCCTCCACGGGAGGACCCAGAACTAGCGTAACAGGTGTAGGGGTGGCCACCACCGACCCATCACTGTGCAGGCTTAGAGGAGGAGGAGGAGGAGGAGGCTCCTGGACCAGCACCTCGACCTCCTTTGCAGGGCTGTTGGGGACCCTGCTTGGGCCTGGGTCGCCAAACTTGAGCCTGCTGTTGCTGCTGGTGCTGCTGACCTCCCTGGATGGAGGGCTGTCTAACCGCAGGAGAACAGTGCCGAAAAGGCTTCTTCTTGCGCTTCTGCTGGTTCTTGCCCGAAGAACCCTTTGCAGAAGTGGCATCCAAGATGGCATTGGACTGCTCTATGCGCTGGAGGTGACCTGCCACTCCCGGACTGAAGAAATCAGTGCCAAGGAAGGGCATGTCGGCTAACTTGTGCTGAGTATCCGCCAGGAAAGAGGATAACCTCAGCTAGGCCCTACGGCGAGTGGCCACTGTGGCTGCTAGTGAGTGGGCACAGGAATCTCCAACATCCAAGGCCATCTGGAGCTGCTGTTTTGCAACAGCACGGCCCTGGTCACGGACCTGCTTAACCGTGGTCTGCATGTCCGCTGGGAGATGAGGGAGGACTTCATCTAGTGACCCCAAGAGGGCATGAGAGAAGTGTGCCATCATCACTGCCGAGCTGGCCTGACGAAGGCCCAAGGATGAGGCCGCATACACCTTCCGGGCAGAATGGTCCATATTATTGGACTCCTTGTCCGGAGGGCGGTCAGTATCCACTGAGCTACCCGTGTGTCTAAACATAGAGGCAGTCACAAGGCTCTCGGCCGAGGGATGCTCTGTGAAACCTGCCAAGGACCCCATGGGTACAGTGTACTTGCGAGCCATGAGGACAGACGGAGCCAGGCAAGAGGCAGGGCACTGCCATAGCTCAAGGGCCAGGCCAACAATGGCTTCGGCCACTGGGAAGGCCTCTGTTGAGGTATCCCCCCCTCTTAAGGATATCCGAGAGAGGATATTCCGCCTTCTTTAGGATAGGCTCCAAGGGCATACCGGTTGACTCTGAAATAAGGCGGAGGATGCCCTGGAAAGAGGAAGGACCTTCCTCCAAGCATGTCACTGACAACTCATCATCGAGGTGTGAGTGTAGACCAGTGGTATCCGAGTCCGAAGAATCGGGATATAAGGGTCTCCTGCCTATGTCCCCTTCAATACGTTGAGGGCGATCGGGGAAAACAGTGATGGACAGACGACGGGGCGGGCCCGTATCTGTCCAGTCCTCTTTCAAGGGAGCCCCTCCCTGAGGCTGCTTAGGTGGTGGCTCCACCAAAATTGGTGGGGAGACCATAACAGGCCGAACAGGAATGTGTGAGGGTCCTACCGGAGGAAGGACCGGAGTCTTCGGTTCTGCAGGGGTCGGCCTAAGAGGCTGGGGCCAAGTAATGGCCGGTGTAGCTGGAGTAGCTGGCTTATGGCCGGTCAGAATTAGCTGTTGCCACATAAGGTCCTCATAACACTGACGGAGCTTCCGTCGAAGTCTCTCCTCGTCCAAGGAGGATGAGAGTCGGTGGCGACGCCTCTTCTGAGAGTGTTTGTGACCTTTTTTCGTTTTTTCAACCAAAGGGGTCCTGGTCCCCGATCGAGACCGACGGGGTCACCTTGTTCGATCGGGAGATGCCAGAGTCAGTGAAAACCGAGGTTCCAGCTCCTGTCCCTCCATCGGGATACCCGAGGGTTGGGTCTCCAAGTCGGGAAAGGAAAGGATAGGTGTCCTCTCCAATGAGTCATCGACCGGGTCGGCGATAACGACTCAATCGGGTTCGAGATATCTCGCTGCCCGGCGTTGCTTCGCCCGGTGCCTTGGCCCGATGGAAGGTCCAAGAAGCCAGCGGCCGAGAAAGTGATCTAAACCGAGGCCGAGACCACAAGGTCCTGGGATTCAGACCTCTCTCGGTCCCAGGAATGTCTCCTCCGAGAAGAAGACCTAGGGTCCTTGTCTCGTTCTCTAGGGTGGGAGGAGTGCATGCCCGAAGGTGCCTCACCCCTGGTGGGGAGAGACTGGCACAGCTCCCGAAAGGATCCTGTAAAGGTAGAGCCAAGGTTTAGCGGCATGAAAAAAACTCGGCTGGCCGAGGCTTGGGCAGCTTCTTCTTCAAATGCCGCCATCTGGTCGAGCTGCTTGGCGGATCCTGCAGCCATGGAAACCGCCCACGTTGCCTCCTTCGATTTCATCGATGGATTGCGAAGCTCCGCTTTCCCCAGCTTAAGGCGCGCCTTGCGGTCGTCCAGAACGTTGGGATGGAAGGCCAAGCAGATGGCGCACGAAGAGGTGTCATGCATTGCCAAACAATAAACACACCACGGTGGTGGGGGATGGGTGCAACATTTTCTGTCTGCAGGGACACCGGCGAACCTGGGGCGACTTGTCCTCCATGTCCGATGCACTCGGATCAGAGTCGAAACCTGCGGCAGTTTCAAAGAAAGTGATTGCGGTGAAAACCATCGATTAGTATCCAGGGCCTACGATACTGCAGAAGTAGCACGAGGGAACCTGAATCTTCCAGCAGAAAGGAAGATCTGGCGTCATGGGGCGGAGCCGAGATATATACCACCCAGGTGGGTGGGAAGAGCCAGCTTGAAGACTTCCAGCCAGATTTAAAGGGGAAAGGGACATGCAAAGACTGTGGATGAACAACATATCCACACTCCTAGAAACAAGGGGGAAGGGAAAGGAGGAAGGGGGGTAGAGTTCAGATCCGAGATCACAATTAACCAACAATCATGTAAGTGATTCTATCATAAAGTAAGTATTGTACTATATTAATCATCATGGATAGTACAACATAATAATTAACTTATTGTTACAATGTTGTTATGATCATCTCGTCTGTGGAACAGAAAAAAGGGGGGGGACCACAAGTATACTGTAACCAATGTTGTGTCATTAAAGGAAATATTCAGATACATGCGAAAGACAGAGGTACAACAATAGATCCCATGTATACCTTTTGTGTTATACAATTAAATATTTAAGGTCCTCCTTATAATAGATCCCATACCTATATCTGATAGAGAAAAAGGAGCAGGGGGGGATCCTGTGTTCACGTAAAAATAAGGGAAGACCCTAAATTAATATGTATTCCCTTTAAAACAACACAGATATCAATCTGAGCCCAAACTGGATATATGTACCTTCTCCAAAAGGGGGAAATACAGGTTCCATCTAAAGATATGAAGAAAAGTCAACTACTTCAGAGGCAGTGTTCAATGTGACAATGTATTTTGTCTCCCTTTGTGCCAAAGTGTTTTCCCTATCTCCTCTTCCAGGGTGTCTCAAAATATGTTATAAACCCATGTACCTCAAATCATCTGGGACACAGTTATGTTTTTTCCAAAAAAAATGTGCCCCAAGGCATTATTTTGGTTCCCACGCAATAGTGCCCTCACATGCGCCTGGATCCTGATTTTGAGTGGTCTTGTGGTCATTCTCACATATCTTTGACACCAACAAATATAGACAACGAACAGCATGGTGCATGTGATAAATTGTTTGATATCAATTCTCTGGGTACCCTGAAGTGCAGCATTTTTCCGTGTTAGCATACTTACATGCGTTAGATCTGCCACATCGAAAAAAACTTTAGGTTTCTCAGTAAGCCAATTAATTCCTTTCCTTTGTGATTCCGTTTCAATAAAATTAGTTTTTGTTAATCTGTTCCCAATACTTCCTACTGAAGGTGACTCTAGGCTTACTTGCAACATGTTTTTAACACAGGATGTGACATAAAAACTGGCCAAAACTTATGGATCACTAGATCCAATTTACCTGCTAGGGACTTATAGTCAGTGATAACATTTATCACTGTAGGGCTGTTAGAATCATCACTTATTGATACTGCACCTCACATTCTGGAATCAAAAGATCCTTTCGATTTAATCCTGCAACCTTGTCCAAAGCTTCCTGCAGAGTCTGTCCATCATAACCCCATTCTAAAAATCTGTATTTTAACTCTTATCATTTGTTCATGAAATGTTTCTTCCTCAGAACAGTTTCTTTTGATTCTGATAATTTCCCCATATGGGATTAGAGAAGATAAGATGCTCGGGGTGAGCACTCTGTGTGTGTAAAATCGAATTAGCATCAGTCTCTTTACGGTACCCTGCATACTGGATTGGTTTCCCAGGTTGTCCAATTAATTCCAGATCCAGGAAATTAATAGACTGCTGGTCCCATACATGCATAAATTGCAAATTTAAGTTACTGGAATTTAGATATTCCATAAATTCCAAAGCTGATTTATGGCTCCCCTCCCAAATAACTATGATATCATCAATTAATCTAAGCCATAATTTGATGTTACCTAGATGTTGTTTCTTTCACTAAACATGAATCTCTTCTCCCAGTATCCCATACATAAATTTGCATAGGAGGGAGCAAATGTTGCCCCCATCGCTGTGTGACAGTTCTGCAAATAAAACTCTTTGCTGAATAAAAAGTTGTGAGTCAAGCAAAATTCAAGGGAACTGATCAGAAACTGCTTCAAAACCTCCCAAGTTCTCATATTCCACTGCTTCAAGCCCCTTATCGTGTTGTATAGATGTATATAAGCTGGCCACATTGACTGTGAGCCAGCTATAATTAACATCCTGAACCAAATCTTTAAATTTATTCATTAAATCCATACTGTCCCTAATGTATGAATTTAGATTAGGTACTTCTAACCCCAGGAATTCTTCAATATTCTTAACTCTTGCAGTCAGACTACAGTGTTGAACTGCCCGAAGAATGGAACATATGCAAATGATGGAACACTCACTGACTCGTGCCAAGATTCAAATTGCTGTACTTATCAACTGCTGCATTCTATAACGCTCAGATTTCATTCTCTGCCTGCTCAGTAAGACGTCCCGGAGAGCTCTCCTCTAGATGAAACTCTAGTCGTTGATTTCCATTAAAACTTAAGAAGAAAGTTTTATTTTTTCATCTGTTGCCTTTATTTACTTCTTTATTTAACTTTAGCGCTAGTCTAGTTTAGTTTTACCTCAGTTTGCGGTTCCTCCTTGGTTCCCAGTAACCAAAGGGAACATTTTTAACCCTTATTTCTCTTTTTTTTCACTAAAGTAACTCTTTTGGATGCGTTTATTTTCTTTGCTTTTGGGTTTTACTGGTTTCTTCCGTTTTGGGAACCAACCGTTTAGTACTTAGCGTTTGGTTTAACAGTTACCTAAAGTTTTATCATTCTTGTGTTTGGAACCGAGTTACAGTCGTATTTTGGGGTGTTTTCTAACTATGTCAGAGAGACCTAAAAAAAGAAAACAGGACCCACTGGTTTCAAGAATTGTTTAGAGTGCGGTGAAGTATTTGATAAAGCAGATAAGCATGATTAATGCTTATTTTGCTTAGGTGAATCACACTTCACTGCAGATTGTGAGATTTGTAGAACATTCCCGGAAAAAAAACAAAGGAAAAAAGGGTGGAAAGGTTCAAGAAAAAGATGGCATCCCCGTCGGTTCCGGAGGGGTCTGAACAACCCAGTACTTCGCTCACTTCAAAAAAGATAAAAATGCAGATACCGAACTGACCGCAAATAAAGTGGAGCCTTTTAAATCAAAAATAACTAGAGAAACGGCCACTGAACCGGCCCCAGCTAAATAGAAACATAAAACTAAACACACTGAAACTCTGACTGATAAACCAAAGGAGTCCCCAGTGTCTAACCCTGTAATGCCTACCACTGAGGTGACAGAACAGGCCCTGCAAGTTCTGTAGGCACTTCATGCTGCATATCCCCAAGGTCTGACACCGGCTCCAAAGGTACCGGTTTCGGTTCCAAGTCCAGTTCCGCAAACAGTACTTTCATTGGCTCACAGTTCGATTCTCCTCTCCCAGGATCCAAACTATGAACAGTATGAGGAGGAGGAAGAGAGTGAGGGAGAGCCTATTGAACCAGAGGTCTCCCCTGATCCAGAGTTCAATTCCCCGAGGACTACTCCTCAGATTATACATTTGTCAGACAGATGGTGGATGCCTTAGATCTAACTATCAATGAGACGGTAGAGGATGAAGAGGAGGTAGAGTTTTTGGAGATGATGAGCCTGGCACCAACAAAAACTCTGCTGTTGCCAATCAATAAATCATTGAAGAAATCAGTTGACAAATAATCTAATAAAAAATATCAGTTAGACAGGGCAGGGGCTGAATTTCTATTTTCACACCCTGACCGTGAAGGGGTTGTACAGACTGCAGCCTGTGACAAGAGCCAGAGTGCCCCTGGCTTCACACTCTCCACACAAGGATTTTAGGAAACTAGATAGTATGGGAAAAAAAGGCTATCTAGCAGCATCACTGGGCATAATGCAAGCCAACTATATGGCTTATGCAGTCCAGTATCAGAAAACCTTGTGGCAGTCAATCATGTCCATGGTGTATAAAGCACCACCAGGATTAGCAGCTGATTTAACTGAGACAGCTAAGTGTGGACTGGAGGCTACCAAATACCAGTTCCACATGGCAGTAGATGCCAATGATACAGCTGCTCGGTAGATGGCACTTACTGTGGCTCTGAGGTGAACTGCATGGCTAAGGGCCACAAATTTATCACAAGATACTCAGACTAAGGCCATGGACTTCCCCTGCAAAAACAACTCATTATTTGAGGATAAGACAGAGGCATATATGAAAAAAGTGGATGAATACAAAACCACTTATAAAAGTAATTCATTTAAAGAAGCCCTCTACCTCTTACAGGGGAAGGGGAGGTAGGTGAGAACAACTTATGGCAGGCACTTCTTTCAGGCTCAAGCCATTCCCCAGTACCAGCAGCAACAGCAAACTGGCTAATTTAGGGGCGGGGTGGAAGGGGTTCTAGACGTGGAGGCCAAGCTCCACCGCAGCAGAAACAAAACCACTGACATGGTTGTCAGGGTCGCCTCCACACTTCCAGTAGGGGACAGGCTAACTCACTACTTCCAGGCTTGGAAAAACATCACCATAGACAAGTGGGTCCTGGTGACAGTGAGTCAGGGCCCAGTCCTCAATGTCAAGTCATTCCCAAAGTTAAGATCCAGAATTTTCAGACCAGCTACCACCTCAAAAAGAAAACTTCTGGAGGCAGAGGTAACAAACCTTCTGTAAGCAAATGCAGTAGAACCAGTTCCACCAACACAAATACGGAAAGGATTCTATTCCAGGTACTTCCTAACTCTGGAGAAAAATGAGGAGTGGCGACCCATTTTTTACGTCAGAGTTCTGAACAAGCATCTCACAAAGCCAAAGTTCCAGATGGCAACTTTGGCAGTGATCCTCCGAACTCTGCAAATGGCAGATTGGCTGGCTTCCTTAGATCTAAAGGATGCTTATTTCCACATCCCCATAAGGGAGTCCCACAGGAAGTACCTCAGGTTCAGGCTACCATCAGGGCACTACCAGTTCTCAGCTCTGACCTTCGGCCTAACCTCAGACTTACCTGGATGATTGGCTAGTCATAGGAAAGTCACCTCAGCAGGTGAGGGTAGGCTTACAGGCAACCCATGAGCAGTTAGAATCACTGGGATTCCTGGTAAACATCAAAAAGTCTGTCCTGGAGCCTGTTCAAGTATTGAACTTCATAGATGTGGAGTTGGACACCTTAAAAGGAAGAGAATTCCTCCCCCAGGAAAGGATGGACAACATAATACAACTTGCTGGAACTTTCAGGGTAAACTCACCAAGGTCAACAAGACATTTTCTGCAACTTTTAGGTCACATGGCTGCAGCAACAGGCACAGTCATGGGGTCCAAGTTCCAGATGAGGGACATCCAGTTCCACCTCAGAATACACTGGTGCCAGAGGAGGGACCCTCTCTCAAACCTGGTACCAGTAACCAGAACACTACTGCAGGCCTTGCAGTAGTGGCAAGACAGACACAAACTAAGAGAAGGGGTTCCTCTCTAACAGGAACCTCCTTCCCTTGTTCTCACGATGGATACTTCCCTGCTAGGTTGGGGTGCACATCTGCAAGAACACACAGTGCATAGCACCTGGTCCCCAGCAGAATCTCTCCTGCATATAAACTTGCTGGAGCTCAGAGCAGCATCCCTAGCTCTACAGTCTTTTGCATCCATTGTACAGGGGAAAGTGGTGCAAGTCAGAACAGACAATACCACTACCATGTACTACATCAACAATCAAGGGGGAACAATGTCCAGCCCAATGTGCACAGAAGCAATGAAACTTTTGACTCTGGCTTACTCACTACAGGTTTCACTAGTGGCAGGTCATTTGCCAGGAAAGGACAATACACTGGCAGATGCCCTCAGCAGAATCAACCAAAACCACTCTGAGTGGCCTCTAAACAGACAAGTTGCAGAGGCGGTGTTCCACAGGTGGGGCACTCCAGAAGTAGATCTATTTCCCTCACAGGACAACCACCAGTTGCCAAAATTCTGCTGTAGGCCTCCAGCAAAAGGGACAGTGCCCCTGGATGCCCTAGTGCTGAATTCATCAGGGAGGAAGCTATATGCATTTCCTCCAGTCCCTCTAATTTTCAGGATCCTGATCAAGCTCAGGTCCCAGTTGGCTACAATGATCCTAACAGCTCCAGATTGGGCCAGACAGCCATGGTACTCATTACTGCTGTCACTGTCATTGGCCGCTCCCATACACCTCCCTCGCAGACACAACCTCCTGACCTCCTACCAGGGGAGGATCCTGTACCCAAACCTCAGGTCCCTCAGGCCCAATTCTTAAAGACCTAGAATATGCTGGTCTGCAGCTTTCTGAGAGTGTCCTCAATGTTTTGAGGGTATCCACAAAACCTTCCACCAGGAAAACTTACGCCTCCAAGTGGAAGATGTTTTCTACATGGTGTGACAATCATGGCATAGGAACTGCTCAGGCAGGTTTGCCAGCTCTGCTGGACTGTCTCACACATTTACATTCATTGGGCCTTCAGCCCCACTATCCTTAAAGTTCACTTAGCCTCAGTTTCAGCCTATATCTCGGCTGGTAAGGGTGCCTCTATGGCATCAAATCCCATTTTCAAGAAATGCTTTAAGGGATTGGCACACTTGCACCCCCCACACAGGGAACCGGTGCCAGCATGGGATCTTAATGTTTGCATTGCCAAGCTCATGGAGTCCCCATTCGAGCCTATGGCTACAGCACATCTAAAATATGTGACCTGGAAAACTGTTTTTCTGGTGGCCATGACCTCAGCCAGATGCATTAGTGAGCTCCAGGCACTATGTACAGAGCTAAACTATATCTCATTCCACAGGGATAATGTGGTGTTGAGTACAAATAGGAAGTTTTTGCCAAAGGTGGTGTCTGACTTCCATATGAACCAGTCAATCACTTTACCAGTTTTCTTCAATGAACATTCTAGCTCAGGGGCACGTAGGCTCCATAGCCTGGATGTAAAAAGAGCACTGAGCTATTACACTACTCATACCAAGCCCCATAGGCAGAACAGACAGCAACTGTTCCTCACTTATGGGAATGTGGGAAAAGGAAAGCCAGCAACTAAAATAACTATTTCATGCTAGATAGTGCAATGTATTCAGTTTTTGTTACAGTAAGGCCAATATAAAGCCTCCAGTAAGCATGAGGGCCCACTCCACAAGAGGCACAGCAGCAACAACTGCAGCTGACAGGAACATTCCCTTACTGAAAATATGTAAAGTGCCTGAATTCTCAGTCCAGAAGTGATGCTAGGTTTGGCACATCAGTTCTGCAGAGCCTATTTCCAAAACAGGTTCTTTGCCCACCTCCAAAGGTACTGCTTTGCAGTCTGCAAGAGTTAAGAATATTGAAGAATTCCTGGGATTAGAAGAAAAAATTACCCATTTTAGTAATCTTGTTTCTTCCAAGGTATTCTTCAATATTCTTAATTCACCCTCCCTACCTCCCCTTCCAGAGCCAATAGTCTCTAACAGTTGAGTGTCTAAGTTTAATGGCTTCATACCATGTTGTGATATGAAAGGGTTTTTGAATCCAGATAGGTTTTATTTCCCACTTTGGTCCTGTCTGACTGCTAGGGACTTTGTTATAGGGATGTTAGTTAAAATTTAGAATGGTTTAGATAGCTTAGTTAGGGGGTCTTACCCCATAGGCTGTCATGAAATCTGAGCATTACAGAACGCAGCAGCTGGAAAGGGCAACAGTTTGAATGGTGACACAAGCCAATGAGTGTTCCATCATATGCATATGTTCCATTCTTCAGGCAGTTCAACACTGTAAGCGGACTCCAAGAGTTAAGAATATTGAAGAATACCTTGGAAGAAACAAGATTACTAAGGTGAGTAATTTTTAACTTTTGGTGGTAGAAAACTATCTATGAAAGTGGCCAGATTATATACGTCAATGAATCAATACCCGACATGACTGGTCGCTCGGGTGGATTTAATAAACTGTTGTGCATTTTAGGCAAGATCTAAGATGTATAAAATTGGAATTACTGTTTTTTCAACCTTCAAAAATGAGGCTTCCTGGTCAGTAGTGACCAGGAACACTGCCCTGAAAGATCACTGAAATCAAATAGTTGTTGTTGAAACCTAAGAGTTGGATCACTGGCCAATTTCACATAGTCCTCCCCATCCCCTAGGATCTCCATAACCCTACTGATGTAATCTTTTTCTTTCATCAAGCCAATATGCCCCCCCTTGTCTGAATTTTTATTATTATGCCCTTAATTCATTGAGAGCTTTTAATTCTTCTTCATTCAAATTCACATTAGTACAGTACTTCTATTGCTGTTTTCATATAACAGCAACATTTCATTCATTACTAGCTTCTCAAATGTGACAATAGGAGGGCTAAAAATATTGGGGCAGAAAACTGATTTGGGTTTGAACTTGCTACGTTCAGTCCATTCTGTCCCTGTTTCCTGAGAAACAGGGTTATGTTCAGCCTCAGCTAGACGTTCCGACAAATCGATTGCCTCTAATAAGTTCCCAAAGTTCTGAAATTCTTGAGTTGAACATTCCTCAGATGAATCACTCAAATCACCAGTTTGGGATCGTTGGATGACCATGTCCGAATGTGCTTGTTCTCCTTGGTGTCCTGCATTAACAAGTAATTCATTCAGGTAAAAACCCTGAGTGCTTGTTTCTCCCAACTGTGTTAAGATATTAGCTTCATATTTAGTGTACCCCATCGTGCCCCTTTGCTTTTTATTTTCAAAAAATGCCTCAGTTTTAGTTTCCTTATAAGTTTAAAGACATCAACTTTCACTGAAAATAAATTTAGAGTTGGTGTGGGGATGAATGAGAGTCCTCTCCTAACTACACTTTCTTGTGCTGGTGTTAATGTTATAAATTCACAACTGAGTTCTCCATCTCAGGGTTCTCGGATACCTGTTGCCCTCTGCGTTTTCTTTGTCTTCCTTACCTAGCCTTTTTTATTCCTGCCCTTTGTTGTTTGTTCTTTTACTTTTTGACAAGCTCTGTTTGACCTAAAAAAATCTCCGTGACTGAGCGAGTTGCAGAGGACTCAGTTAAATTGCTTGTACTTGATATATTGCTTGCCACGGGTTGGTCAGTTTGGAATGAGACCTGTTTAGTAGGCCGTTTCCTATTAAATAATCTCCCTCTTGATCTAGATCTTGATTGTGTCCTGTTCCTCACACGCCCTGATTTGTCCCACTGAAAGAAGTATAAACTTTCTTCCCCATATTATCCAGCTTTCTGGAGTCTTTGTCCGGGGGTTGGGGAGAGAGGCGAACCTTAGTCTTATCACAGGCCGCAGTCTGCACTACTCCTTCATGGTCAGGATGGGAACAGAGGTATTCAGCATCTCGCTTGTCGAGACGGTACTTCTTTTCAATCTTTTTGTCAATGCCAGTGGTGGAGGTGGGGGTCTGCAACAATCTACAGGTTGCCTTCTTAAGGGGTTTATGCATCGAGAGGAGCAACCTCTTAGCTGGGTTTAGACCCATCATGTCTAAGAACTCCACCATATCCTCATCCTCCACAGTCTCCTGGGTGGAGAGGTTGAGGGTGTCCACCATCTGCTGCACAAAAGCATAATGTGAGAAAAAATCCTCCTGGTCCCTGACAGAAGAACCAAACTCCTGTTCAGGAAAACCATCAGGCTCTATGGGCTCCCCTTCCTCTTCCTCCCTAATCATAGTAGAACTCGGCCCCCTGATCCTCTGTAACCAGGGAGGGAACCGGAACTGGAGGGTGAAAGTACAGTTATGTAACAACTTATCGTAACAGTAGATCTTTAAGAGGAGCTCTTTCAGCAGGTAATACCAATAGGACTAAGGCCGACAGGTGTTAGGACCCCATGGAAAAATCTTTTAGCTAGCAGTCTGTGGCTGGGGCCTGCCCCCAACATCGGCTCCGCCCGATGTCAGACGTAGTATAAAGGGGGCGGTCCCTCGGCGCCATCTCAGTTCTCCCACCGGAGACCCAGCTGATAAACAGAACGGAGAACCAAGGTCTCCCATACCCAAAGAGAAGGAAAAAAGTAATATGTCCCTGGGGGTTGGAGAGTAGGAAAGCCACCTGCTGCAAGGGCTCCTCTCGAAGATCTACTGTTACAGTAAGTTCTTACGTAACTGTACTATCTTACTTCGAGGGGGAGCTCTTGCAGCAGGTAATACCAATAGGACTGAGTCCCAAGCAGTACCCAAACAGAGACCCAGGTCAGAGGGGAGGAGGATATAACTGATAAAGTGGAGCTTAGGAGAGGAGACCCTGAAGGACTGCTAGTCCAAAGTCTGCTCTCCTCCTAGAGGCAATGTCCAGACTGTAGTGTCTGATGAAAGTATGGACTGAGCTCCAAGTAGTGGCAGCGCAAAGGTCTGCCGAAGACGCATTCCGTAGGGAGGCAAATGAAACTGCCACACCTCTGGTAGAGTGGCCCTTAACCAATCCCAGTAAGGGCTTGTTATGGTGCCGATAGCAATAGGTGATGCAATGCACTAACCATCTGGTCAGTGTCTGCTTGGTGACAGGAGCCCCTGCCTTCCTACAGGCAAAAGAAATGAACAATTGGTCCATCTGCCAGACGGAACTAGTTCTGTCGAGGTAATACCCGAGGATCCTATGTATATCCAGAGTATGCAACAGAGCCTCCCCCTTATTAGAATACTCTGGAAAATAAACTGGAAGCTGGATGCCCTGATTCAAGGTAAGCTCGGACATCACTTTCGGTGGAAACGTATGGTTAGTACGGAGTGCCACCCTGTCCCTATGGAAAATGAGGTAAGGCTTTTTACACATCAGAGCCTGCAGCTCAGAAACTCTCCGAGCAGAAGTAATAGCAACTAAAAATAATACTTTCCAAGAGAGAACACGAAGCTCACATGTCACAGCTGGCTCAAAGGGAGGACGGGTGAGCTTCTCTAAAACAAAAAGCAGATCCCATGGAGGGACATGATCCCTCTGTGGGGATCTAATATGCAAGATTCCCCTCAAGAAGGTCTTGCATACATCAAGCTGTGCCAGAGTCCTCCGATTCATCTGTGCATGATAGGCTGATGGAGCACAGACGTGCACCTTAATGGACGAATAGCTGAGGCCCAGGTCCAAAAGATGGAGAAGGTACTCCAGCACAGATTTTACTGGACAATCCAAGGGGTCCAGGGAATGGGGTGCTGCCCATAAAGAAAAACGCTTCCACTTCATGGCATAAGTTGCCCTGGCGGAAGGTTTTCTCGCTGCTTCTAGGACCTCTGCCACTCTATGTGACACTCCCAATCTTTCCTCAGCTAAGACTGCAGGAGCCAGGCACGCAGATGCAGGGGCAGCAGAGCCAGGTGGACGAGTGTCCCTTGATCTTGGGACAGCAAGTGAGAGGAGAGGGGCAACTGGACAGGAGGTCCCGTGGCCAGTTGTTGCAGCAGTGGGTACCAGATATGACGAGGCCAAAGAGGAGCTACCAGAATCATTCTGGCATCCTCCGTCTGCAACTTGAGCAAGACTCTCTGAAGGAGAGGGAAGGGAAGGAAGGCATACAGAAACCTCCCTGTGCAGGAGAGGGACAAGCATCTCACCAAAAAACACGAAGCCCTGGATCTATCGAGCAGAAATTTGGCAGTTTGGCGTTGCATGGGGACACAAAGAGGTCCAGCTCTGGTTGACCCCATCTTTCGAAGAGGTCTTCTGCCACTTCTTGATGCAACTCCCACCCATGATTCAGAGATCGACAGCGACTTAAACTAGTGACAAGAACATTCCGGACGCCTGGGACATGAATCACCCTGATGCCCAGACCGTGTTCTACTGCCCAGTACCACACTCTCATGGCCTCTCTGCATAGGGGACACGAATGAGTGACCCCTTGCTTGTTTAAATGGAATACTACCGGGGTGTTGTCCGATTGGACTAGGAGTGAGCCCTGGTAGAACTGATCTTGGAAAGCCTGAAGGGCATACAGAACAGCTCTCATTTCTAAAATACTGATGTGAAGAGACCGCTATACTGTGTTCCAAGAACCCTTCATTTGATGCGCATCCAGATGCACTCCCCAGCCTAGACCCAAGGCATCCATAGTGAGGATCTGCATCAGGTTAGACTGCTGAAAGGAAACACCTACCTTGAGGTTGACCGGATTTAGCCACCAATTTAGAGAATGACAGACCGCCTCCAAGATCAGAATAGGTTGGTTCACTTCGTCTAAGCTCTGGTCCCACTGAACCCTAAGGTACCACTGTAGTGTCCTCATGTTCAGCCATGCCAAAGGGACCGTGGCTACTGCGGCTGCCATATGTCCTAGGAGTTGCAGGATTACCCTCGCTACGACTCGATCTAAGGTCTGCACTTCTCAGGCAACTCCTCTCAGCCATTCTGCTCTGTCTGATGGCAGAAACGGCATGCCTTGAATGGTGTCTAGGACCACCCCAATATACTTAAACCTTTGGGAGGGCCAAAGATGTGACTTGGGCCAATTCAGAGTGATACCCAGGGACTGGAACATCAAGATTGTTTCTTGCAAGGCACTGTTCAGCTGGTCTTCTAACTGGGCAGAAATAAGCCAGTCGTCCAGGTAAGGGTAGACAAAGTGGCCTTTTCTTCTTAAGGCCGCTGCTACCACCGCCAGGCACTTGGTGAAGACTCTTTGCATTGATGAGAGGCCAAATGGAAGTACCCTGAACCGATAGTGCTGACCTTGAAAAAGGAAGCGCAGGAACTTCCTGTGAGAGGGCAGAATCCTGATGTGCATGTATGCATCCCGCATATCCAGGGAACACAGCCAGTCTTCTCAATGGATCATAGGCAACAGGCTTGCTAGGGTCACCATTCTGAACCTCCTGTACTGGATATATTTGTTCAGTTGACTGAGATCCAGGATAGGACAGAGGTCTCACGTTTTCTTGGGAACCAGAAAGAAATGTGAGTAGAAGCCTTTGCCCTGGATCCACCTGGAAGGCCATCTTCTGCAGGAGGGCCTGTATCTTTGCTCTTAGAGGAACGGCGTGGTTGGGCAAGCAATGGGAAGGTTGTCTGGAGGGCAGCTCAGAAACTCTAGGGAGTAGCCCCTCTCCATCGTCTGAAGGACCCATTGGTCCGAGGTGATACTGGACCACCCTGACAGGTAGAGGGAGAATCTCCCTCCTACCATCTCCCCCAACGGTATCTGAGCGTGGTGGAGGGATGGCAGGGAGTCATGCTGTGTTTGGGGGGGGGTTGAGCAGGGGAGTTCAGGGCACCTTGGGGTGTTTGGGGCCCTGGGTGCCAGAAGGGTGAGGGTGTCCACCTCTCTTAAAGGCTCCTTTGTTTTGGGGTTGCCTTTTCCCTTGTTGTCCTTGGTTTCGGCGAAAAGGATGACGATGGGAGGTGGGCAGTTCTGACTTGTGCATTCTGTGTACATCAGCCACTGCCTTGCCAGAATCCTGAAGCCTGAGGATGACTTTCTCCGCCTCTTGCCCCAAAAAGGACGGAGCCCTGGAAAAAGGGCATCCAGGATGGCATCCTGCAGGTCCTGGCAGAAACCTGATACTCTGAGCCAGGCATGCCTCCTCATACATATGCCTGAGGCTGCAGCCCTGGCTGCCATGTCCGCTGAACCATAGGAGCACCTGAGCACATGCTTATCTATGTCCATGCCAGACTGGATATATGCCATGAGCTCGTTTTTGCTGTCGGAATCTGGCTGAGCCTTTACCAGGTCCATAGTCTTCTCCCAGAGGGACTTCTAGTAAGTCACCATGTGGGCTAGAAAATTTAGGGATCGGATAGCCCCAGTAGCAGACGTGTATACTTTCCTTCCCATGTGGTCCAGCTTTTTGGATTCAGGGTCCGGAGGCTGGACACTCATATGTTTAGGCTATTGAGCTCTTCCATGGGCTGATGTAAGCACCACGGAGTCTTCTCTGGCATTCTTTCCTAGGAATGGCACCCCTCTAGGGATTCTGTACAGCCTGTCTGCCTTCCTTGGCACTGCAGACGTGGAGGAAGGGCACTGCCAGGTGAGCCTGGTAACATCCTGGAAAGGCTCTACCAACGGTGAGATGACCAAGGGTTTAGGGTCCTTGGATCCCAAAAACTTTGACAGGTGGTGCCTTTCTGCACCTTTCTGGATCAAGCTCCTCCGTGTCCCACTGGTAGAGGGTTTGTATGTGCCTCATAATATCAAGGAATGAGGGGTCGTCCGGTGGGGGGACCTAGGCAAGTGTCTTGGACTGGGGGAAGGGATCAGAAGCTCGTCCCCGGAAGAATAATCAGAAGAAGAGTCCCCTGAGTTCTCACCTGAGGATGATTGTGGATGACCGCTGCAGGAAGGCACCGACAACTGGTGTCTTTTCCTACCCATGGGACCAGGCGGCGGATGAGAACCCTCATCGGGCACCCGACTGCCAGAGGGTGGAGGAAGCGCTGCAGGGGTCTCATTCCTCTGGAGGCCTGTAGAGCAAGTCTTCTTTTACCATGTTCCACCACGAGGTGAACAATGCACTGACGTCTGCTAGGGGAATGACCGGGGGAGCGGGCATCAGATGCGATGGCTTGGGTGCCGGGCATACTGGGGTGGGTGTCTGGTCAGGAGACTCCTCAATCTCCATATCGGGCTGCAGGTCTGGCTCAGTATCAGAGGGAGACCTGTCGTCCGACCCGGCGTCTGGCTTTGCCTGCGAGTCATCTGACGACTGATCCCCAGGAGCAGTGATAGACGCCTGATCCTTAGGGGCCGACGGCCTCTTATCGACTGAGGGCACCTGGTCTTTGTCTGAGGGCAAGCTAGCCTGGCTTACGGGTCATCTGTCGCCCACAGAAGGTTTCTCCTTTGTGGAGGGAGGAGGCATCCGATGCCGGACGGCCTCCTAGCATCTGGTGGAGTCGTCCGAGGGTTTGTGCTTATCAGAAGAACCACTGGACTTGCAGACTGCTTCTGAAGACCTGCCTGAGAAAGACACCTTTCTCTCTTGGGTCGACCCATGAGAAGGTTTGTGGGGTCGGTGAGCCAAGGGGAGCTGGGCGGATGAACGGCCAGAGGAAGAAGACTCCTTGTTCTTGTCATGGGAGGAGGAGGGTGTCTTCTTGGGAACAGTCCCAGAGGCAGCCAGTGAGACCAACCCTGACCTCCCGCCGGAGGCCAAGGAAGTAGAAGTCTTGTGGGGGGACTTAGGGTGAGACTCCGACCTGGCCCTGTCTTTCTCCCGGTGATGGTGTTGTTTCCCTCCCGATGACTTCTCTGTGGGGAGAGACTCTCTAGCGGGGGACAAAGAACTACGTCCCGATGGAGAGTTCTGCCTGACTGCCACCTGCTTCTCTAGAAGATAGACCTTCAGGGCATTGGCTCTTCTGATGCGGGTCTTGTTACTGAACTTCTGGCAGTGCGGGCAATTGTTGGGCCAGTGGTCTGGGCCTAAGTAGATCAAGCAGGCTGCGTGGCCATCCTTGGCCAGGATCTACTTCCCACACTGACACTAATTTGTGCAGAGTGGAAGGAGGCAAAGGCATGCAAATTCATCAAACAAATCGATGATATGATTGAAAATGAACTATATAGATGATGAGGAAAAAAGCGCGGTTGACTGCGAAAACTGTAGGCGTCCATGGAGCAAGGTAGCGGTCGGCGGCGAAGGAAAAGTCCTGAGATGGCGCCACCACAGACTGCTAGCTAGAAGATTTTTCCGTGGGGTCCTAACGCCTGGCTGCCTTAGTCCAGTTGGTATTACCTGCTGTAAGAGCTCCCCCTCGAAGTAAGATTCGGAATGCCCACAAATGACCTCATGGCCTGAAAAGGCTGGAGGAACTGCCATGCCTCAGCCATGTCTTCCATAAAGGGCATTCTGTTTTTATTCACTGATGGCTCCTTTCCTTCTCCAGGAGGATGGGCTGCGATATGTTTTTCTTTTTGTTTTTTCTCAGCAGGAATCGTTTCCAGAATCTGCGCCGATGGCCTTTTCTGTTTACTTATACTGTATTGGGGTTCCCTCTTTCAGGAACCCTAGTCTCTGGGACATCTTTAGCAGACTTTTCCTTCTGCTTACTGTGGGAGGAAGGGCCCTCATCAGTGTGCTTGGGTGACGTAGAGGCAGACTGAGAAGCCATTAAGTCTTTTCATTTTTGGCCCTTTTCTTTTCTTTTTTCATTAGTACTTTATACTCCTACACCCCTGACTAGCCCTCTTCCAAAGGCCCCCCACCCCCACACCTGCCCATTCCAGGACTTACCCTTTCATCTTCACGGTAGTGTGTTCTCAGTCGTCAGTGTGGGGCTGGAAGTGCCATCGTCATCCTACAGCCAGAGGGTTTTTTCCTCAGTTCTTCTTCCCATTTCCTCCTGCAGCCGTCCACATGCAATGGCGTAATGGGCGAGCTCTGTCTCCGCAGAGACATCCTCAAACACCTGTGCTAGCAGGTTATGTGTGTGCCTGAAGCTGCGCTACCACCTGGACAGCTCCAGGTGGCAGGCAAGCAGTGGGTCACACAAACCCCCCCACCACCACCGCAAGGGAGGAAAGCAGTCTGATGGGACGCTCAATCCTCCCTCCCCCAGACAGCCCCCGAATGACCCAACTCCATTCCTGAACTCGGGTTGCCGGTGTGGCAGGAGGTAAGGCACCAGTGCCTCAGCCCTCCATGCCACTGGGCTGGCTTTTTGGCCCTTTTCTTAAGGGTTTTAGGAAAAAACTTAAAGCAGAGCTCACAATCTGAAAAAAAGGTAATCAGGACAAAACTCGTGGCTGTCTGCTTTAGCCAGGAGATTGTAGTGCTTAACGTAAATTTAAAACCTGTAGGTCCTGTTTTCTTGGTTTTTCAGGCATACCAAACACAAGACCCACTGGAAAAATTTTATTTATATATTTATTGAAATGTTTCACCAAGAGGGCACACTGAACAACAAGTTGCTCATCTCGCAGTGCAACCTGGGGGAAGGGGTTACATAGGGTTGTGAAGGATGATCAGTTACAATAGTATGTGGGTAGTACGAACAATACAACATTCATTGAAAGATAAGTAAATGGTTGCCAACAGCCAAAAACTAAGATTGTGGTTCTGTTCCTAAGAAAAAAAAACGAACCACTAAGAAAAATTTCTTTTTTCACATTAAGAAAACTAAATTTTCAATTAGAAACAAAAAAACACAGATGCGTCTCACTTCCTGGACACCAGGGAACTGAAGGGAAAAACAGCTACAAATTGGCTGAAATGAACAACAAAACGTAATCTTCAAAAAAGGGAAAAATAAAAGTAGTTATAGCAGTTAAAATAGGAAAACACGGCAAAGAAAAAAGGGTTATCTCCGGTTCATGGGAACCAGAGAATACAGCTGAAAAATTACAAAACAGAGAAAACTAAGCTAAACTAGCAGAGAAGCAAAGAAAACAATAAAATATTCAGAAAAGTAAAGCAAAAACTGTGAGAACTTGAAGCTAGAGGCAATAGAGCGCAGTAGTTAAGGGCACTGAGCTACAAACCTGGAAACCTGGGTTTGAATCCCACAGCCCCCACTAGCATACTGTGTGACTGAGCAAGTCACTTAACTTCCTTGTGCTACCAGGTTGCACCTGGAAACAAGCTTCAGCTTAGTGTGCCTTTTCCTGGATAAACAATTTCCCCTTTCCAACTAGAGAAAGGGAGCTCTTCGAGGCGACTTCTTCCTGAGGCAGAGAAATAATCTCACGTTGGAGGTCAGGGTGGAGAGTGACCATGTGGCAGAGATTTGAATTTCATTCTATTGTTCCCTAATTTACCTACAATTCCAGTCTCCCAGCAGCTGAGACCTGCAGGCTGACTGCAACAGTAAGCAGTGTGTGGGATTCCTGGGGTTTGAATATAAGATTACAGCTGTAGCAGCTGATGATGCTTTACCCATACAGAGTGCTATGTCTCAGAAAATATAAGCAGGCTGCTACAGAAATGTTTCACAGTCATGCCGACTTGGGGAGGCTACAATTAGTTATAGGGTAAAGAGACACAATTCATTGGAGCAAACAACAAATTAGCCAAGTTTTTTTTTTTTTGTTTGTTAATTCTCTCATTTTAATCATCCTTCTATGCCACAGCCAATCCTCTCCCTCAGGGTCCTCCAAGATATCTAGTTTACCTGAGCTTTGGCCCCCTCCAGATGCCCACCATGCTGCTTCAGAATCAAACCCCCCAGGGAAGTAGAGAGGAACCCCTTCAACACACACACACCTGAACAACTGTCATCAGACTGGCATCTGAGTGTTCCGGGTCAGTCTATCTTTGGTTCACCGGTGGTCATTGTCAGGCAGGCTATGGGGTCTTTTTCCAATGTTCTCCCCTCCCCAAGGACACATACACTCATGGAGACACAAGGTGCATGTGCCACAGGCATGCTGCTGCACCAGATCTCTGCCTGCATCCTCCCTCCTACAACACCCTCAACTGCACTGCCACCTGTGGTCGGCCAGGTGACAGTATATCAGCGGGAGATAGTGACCCTCCCTCCTTCCCCAGAGGAGAAGAGCATCCCCATGGCCACTCAATCCTCCTCCCTCCGCCGGCCCCCTGACGACCCAAGCTAGTTTCCGAACTTGGGTCGCTGGTACCACAAGCGATATTGCTACCATTATGCTGACATGTTGGCCCATAATGGGGAAACTTAAACAGAGGGGGCACTTTCACCACTCACTTGCATCTCTCACTGACTGGTTATTCTTGCCTGTATCAGGGGAGAATCAGTTTATACCAAGAAATGAGAGCAGGCTGGACAAACATGTGTTAATGATGAATGTTTGCTTGCTTGAATTTGCTGTGTAGGTGTTTCGCACTGATGGTGCACAGGTGATAATTAACAAATTAATAACATTAGTTATAATGGTGAAATTGCTAAGACTGGAAAATGAAGAGGTTCACATACAACATTGCTGTTTTCTTAGACTGTGATACTGAATTTCCAAAACACTTTTTTTTTTTTTTTGACCCTAGGATATGAACATGCCTGGTGTCGTTTATGAAGTGCCACCCAAAACACTGTTTTGTGGAATGACTGCAAAAACAGGTTTTGCAGGGGGAATTGATAATGACACCTGCCATGTTCATTCAATGGGGGTTAAAAAATTAGTATGTTGAAAAGGTGGGTTCAAAAGTAAAAATATTGCAAAGTTATGAGTAAACAGTGAAAAATGTCAACGTTTGTTCATAACTTTTTTTTTTCAGTTCTGACCTCAGATGTTCAATATAGTCTTTTTTTATTACATCACCTTATGAACCTGACAGGTCTCATTTATGAATATCTTGTCTAAAATGTAATTTTGCAGCACAAGTTTGAAAAGATATTTTGGACAGGATCTGAAAAATGACACAAGCCATGTCCACGATGTGGGGATTAAAAATTGCTATGCTGAAAATGTGGTGTCACAATCTGGTATAACAGCAAAGCTAGGAGTAAATATTGAAAAATGTCAATGTTTCTTCATAACTTTGTCACTGTGACTTTGACCCCATATGTTCAACATAGTCTTAAAATTAGCCCACCTTATGATCACGACAAGTGGAATTTTTTAAATCCTATCTGAAAGGTGATTTCCTGGAGCGACTGCAAATATATGTTTTGGAGGGGACATGAAAAATGACACCTACCTTGTTCATGAGGTGGGGGTAATAAAAAGGCTATGTTGAAAATTTGGGGTCAAAATCTAGAAAAATAGGGGGCAAAGCTAGCAGCCAACAGGAAAGGACACTATGGTGCATGCTCTGTCTCGACAGTGTCAAAATCGGAAAATTAAGCCTTCTAAACTGAATTTTGCACTAAATAATTTAAAGCACTCGATAGCTCTTGGTGAGAGCTCTTCATAGATGTAATTTTTGAGTGGTCAGCAGAATGGTGAGACTGAAGAATCAGCCTGTCACGGAGGCCAGGAAGGGAAAACAACCCTCACCAGTGGGAACAGTTGCAGGAGGTGGACAAGGCTTGGGAGGCATCATATCATAGATGACACAAGTAAGAGAGGCAGATGGTTTAGTCAAAGGGTGTCTGCTGTATGGAACGCCCTACCAGAGTCAGTAGTGTCTAGCAGCTCAATGGAAATGTTCAAAAAAGCACTAGATGATTACATGGGTAATGAAAGAAGCAGACAATAACCACCGATATGTGACGAGTCTTCAAAGGTTTTATGCCTCCTGACTCAATTTTCACCTACTGTATGAACCTAAGAACCAACTCAGAAGGCTGTGAAAGACAAAGTGTTGGGGCAGTCAAGGAGTTGTTGCTTAAGGTGGATGCATTCAATTCCAGAGTAACAGTGCTAGAAACTAAAATGAAAAAATGTTTGTAGACCACATGGCAATCACCGACTCCACCAACAAAACCTATACTGTGTTGAATGGCTCAGTAAAGGAAAATGAACTGCTCTGATATCGCCTGAAGAGTACTGAAAACTTCATTTGCTCCCCCTATAGTCACCTCTTACATATACTGGAGGGATCAGAAGCCTCAACACACAGTCAAATACATTACAGACCTCTTTAAAACCTGGTTTGGGGACGTGCAGTGGACCAATATTCATCGGGCCAACAAACTGAATGTCCCCCAAAAAACAAGCAATCCTGAAATGCTGAGAGCTTTTTTGGTGGTAACCGGGGGCTCATATCAGAGAGAAAGACTCTTACTCAAAGCAAAAAGAATACAGCCCCCACTTCTAAAAGGAACACAGGCTGTCCATTATCACCCTGACCTAAGCTATTCCATAAGGGAGCAGAGAATAGCCTTCAATGGTGTTCGTGTAGGACTGAGGGAATTGGGAATCACCCATTCACTACAACTTCCAGCTCATCAAAAAATTTCCTATGCTGGCAACATTTTTTATCCAGTAACCCCGCTGAAGCTAGTAAAAAGTTGAATAAACTGAAGCAAGACTTTCTGGCTACAGAAAAGGAATAGAATACAGCGAACCCCGAGGGTTGAAGGGAGAGTGTGGTACCCGTTTTATAGATTAGCTGTTGCATGGACAGAAATACCTGTTGATCAATGTGTTCGTTATAAAATTTGTATATGTTTAAATCAGCTTAAATGTCTTTTTCTGTCAGAGGCTGTAGTGATGCCTCACACCTAAGCCGGAGGAACTGGTAACCAACAGCTTGTGGCCCCAGTATATCGCATCTAAGATGGCGAGGACCTCATGATTATATCTGCACCTTCTCTGGGAGTAGGGTACCTGGCCAATATGTCACATGGATTATAGCACTGTTATAATTTGTGTGGCAAAAACAGCATGTGAAAGAATAGCTACAGGGATAGCATAGCGCAAGTAGGTTACCGCTACCCCTGTAGCTGCTGTCACTCGGGAGGAAGAGGAGAATTTGGTAGCTGCGTGCTGCTTTCCCTAGCTGCTGCCATGGTGCAGGTTAGGGCCACAAGCAGCTAGAGCAGTGGAGCGTCCCGGAGACCAGGGTTCTATTCCCAATCTTCCATCTTTTGTGGTTTTCTTCACCCCTCCCCTCCAGAGTTTAATTATTAATTTGTTCTCCCCCACCCTGCACTTCTGCCCCAGTCTCACCAATTCAATTCCCCCCAAATTCCTCCTGGTCCCCGAGTTTCCACCCCCATGGAGTTGATTATTTTTAGTTGGGGGAGTTGCGAGCAGCAAACAATCATTTCAGCTGTTGTGTTTTTTTTAGCCATGGTAGTGCTTACTGTTTTACCACTGGCTTTGTCATCTTTCATGCGTGGTTTTTGACAGCGCTACATTTGTTTTCAACTTTATAACATAGTGCCTGGGAGCAGGGACAGTGCCAGAAAATATGTTAGTTTCTCTGGGTGTTGATGGCGTGGAGCTTTCCTGCACTCCCCCAGTAAGATTAATTCAATTGCCAGCTTGGGGTAAGTAACCTTAAAGCCCACGTTCACCTCACAAAAGCAATGTTTATTACAAGAAGTTCACTTTGAGATGTCAGATCTAGCATATTGGATTATTTGGTCTTCTACCAACTTGACAGAAGTTAAATCGATGTTAAGGCACCGTAACCGATGTTGTGGAATACAGTGTATACCTTGATTTTTTCTGGACCGAACGGCTGATGGCAGGTATGCCAAGTCATAACCGAGTTATAATAGGGAAAAGCAACTGATGTTTTTCCTCCTAATATAGGTTCAGTGTCTTCCTGCACTAGCCCTACTTGTGGGCAGTTTTGGGACTTTTATTGCTTGGACAATATGACATGGGTAACTCCTCAAACATGAAGTGACAGCTTGTTTGAAAAGTTCACTAATGTACTCATATAGTTTGATGCACAGGAATATCTCATAGCAATGTACTTTGTCTTATCTGGTGTATGTTTACCACTAAAGTCGATAAAATAAAGTTTACAAAAATCTGAAAAATAGAAAAGTTTTGAGTAATACTGAAGAATGTCAATGTTGCTTCACAACTTTGTTGTTTTTTGAGATTCTGACCCCAAATTTTCAACCTAGTCTATTAATTACCAGATCCAAGACAGGTGAAATTGTTTAAATTCTGTCCAAAACATGATTTTGCACAGCAATTGTGAAAACTAATTTGAGGTGAATTTGAAATGTCATCCACCTGGTTTGTTGAAAATTTTGGGTAAATATATAAGAATTGACAAAGTTGACCTGGTGGCACTGAGGGTTGAGGCACTGGACGCTCCACCTCATGCCACGCCGGCGACCCAGGTTCGGGAACAGACTCAGGGCGCCGGGGGCTGGCTGGGGAGAGGAAGGATTGAGCGCCCCATGACTGCTCTCCTTCCTCTGGGGTGGGCTCGAGGCATGTGTTGCACTGCAGCGGCGCCTAGTGGAGGCTGGGTGCACTGTCAGTGGCAAGCATACCAAGGGGAGGGAGCACAGCAGACGTCTGCACGCAGGTGCATTTGACGTCATTGCACATCCGGCTCCTGCTGGGAACATAATGGCAGAAAATCACGGGGTGACTGCAGCGGCTCATGGCCGGGCCCCGCACCCTGGACACGAGAGGCGTGGCCACGGGTTTGCCAGAGCAGCCCCCCGGGAGAAAACCGTTAACTTCATTGGTCCCTGTGTGTGTCAGTGCACGCTAGACCTGGTCCGGTGCGGTGCCGTGTCGATGTAGCCCACTCCGCACTGGAGGAGTACAAAAAATTGTTAAATGATAAAAAAAAAAAAAAGATTTGACAAAGTTATGAGTAACAGTTCAAAATGTATTAGAAAGCCATGAACCAAACTTACCTTGTTTTCAGCCACTTCCTGGTGGAGTTCAAAAGAAGAAGAACATTTAAGAAGGAGCAGTGCTAGACTGGATAGGCAAGTATAGGCCAGGGAGTACTGAGAGGGGAGTTGACGTGGGGCCATGGAGGGCAGAAGCTGTGACTGCACCGTTTACTTGTTTTACAGATTTATGGACAGGGCACAGGGGAAGGATTGGAAGGTGGCAGGATACCGGTCAGTGGGTGGGTGTTTTCTTTCCATGGATGGGGCATGGGGAACAATCAGGAGGTGGGCAGTATACCTGGCAGTAGGAAGGTGTTTTATTTTTATGGATGTGGCACAGAGAAGGATCGGGAAGTGGGCAGGATACTTTGCAGAGTGAGGGTGTTTATGTGTATGGACAGGACACTGGGGGAAGGATCAAGAGATGGGCAGGACACCTGGCAATGGGAGGGTGTTTTCTACTGACAGGACATGGGGGAAGGAGTGGGAACTGGCAGTGGTGGGGTGTTTATTTTTATGGACGGGGCACCAGGGGACAGAACGGGAGATTGAAAAGATGCTTGTCAGTGGGAGGGTGTTTTTTTTTATATTTCTACAGACAGGACATGGGGAAGGACTGCAAGGTGGTACTGTCAACATACTATGGGGGTTATGACCGACTCTTTGGACAGGGAAGAAGTAAATACAGGTTACTCACCTGTAACAGGAGTTCTAGGAATGGTATATGTTGTTCATCCACACTGTCTGGCAGGTATCCTTGCCGCTTTAAATCTTGCCGGAAGGTCTTCAAGCTGGCTCCTCCCACCCACCCGGGTGGTAAAACTCTCGGCTCCTCCCCATGACGCCAGATCTGGCCCGCTGGAAGCTCAGGTTGTGCGTTGAAGCCGGGGAGGTTAAGTGGGTCGTGTGGATGAACAACATATACCATTCCTAGAACTCCTGTTACAGGAGAGTAACCTGTATTTCTAGGGACATGGATATGTTGTTCATCCACACTGTCTGGCAGACTCCTAGCAGTTCTCCGGGAGGAGGGAGGCAAGACGCACACCCCCAATACTTACTTGGGAAAGAGAGACTGGAGAACCGAGGCCCCAAAACCAGCATCCTGGCGTGACTCAAGGTCGATGTGGTAATGGGTGATGAAGGTGTGTGCTGACTTCCAGGTAGCAGCCCTGCAGATTTCCTGGATGGGGACGTCCCTGGAAGCAGCCACCGATGCAGCAGTATGGCGGGTAGAATGAGCTCTTATCCCTCTGGGAGGCTCCATGCCCGCCAACTTATAGCAGAGATCTATGCAGGAGGTGACCCACCTGCCTATCGTCCGCTTGGCTGCAAGTCTGCCAGATGCGGCTTCAGCGTAGGTGACAAACAGCTGGCGAACCTCTCCCCGAATTTCAGCCGTGCGCTCCTTATAGAAGCGAGCGCCCTTCAAGGGTCCAAAGTATGGAGCCTATATTCGGCCTCCGAGGTGTGATTGGGGTAGAACACCGGCAGAGTCAACACCTGGTTAAGGTGAAACTCCGACACCACCTTCGGAAGGAATTTCGGGTGGGGGCGCAGGACAACCTTGTCCCTGTGGAAGACCAGGTAAGGAGACTCGATGGAAAGCGCCTGGAGCTCTCCCATCCTTCTGGCTGACGTGATAGCCACCAAGGAGGCAGTCTTCCACAACAGGTGAGAGTTCACACCTGTGCATTGGTTCGAATGGCTTGCCCATGAGCTTTGCCAGTACCAGCAGGAGATTCCACGGAGGTGGAGGTTCTCGCACCGGAAGAGAAATGTGATCAAGGCCTTTGGAAAAGCGCCAGACCACCTTCTCCTGCGCCACAGACTGCTTCCCAGCCCGCGCCCGGTAAGCAGAGATGGCTGCCAGGTGCACCTTAAGGGTCGTCGACCTAAGCCCTTGCTGAGAAAGGGACCACAGGTAGTCCAATATGCTCGCCAAGGAACAGGAGGAAGGGTCCAGGCCCTTGCCCTGACACCAAATGGAAAACTTTTTCCATTTGAAGGCATAGCATTTTCTGGTCGAGTCTCATGGACGCCTAACTAGCTTGAGGACCTCGTCGGAAAGACCCAAGGCCTGGAACTCTAGCCGCTCAGGAACCAGGCCGTCAGGTGCAGGGATTGAAGGTCCGGATGGAATACCTTCCCCTGATTGACTGAGAGCAGGTCCGGGCGAGCTGGAAGCTGCCTCGGAAGCCTGGAGCTGAGGCTGAGGAGATCTGGGTACCAGTACTGGCAGGCCAGTCTGGGGCTATCAGAATCACCTGCGCCTTTTCCCTCCTTGCTTTGAGCAGCACCTTGTGCATCAAGGGAACGGGGAAAGCGTAGAAGAGGCCCGGGTCCACGGCCTCGAGAAGGCATCCCCCTGCAGAGAGCCCTGCTGAGGGGCGGCATGGAACAGCCTCAACTCACATTCTCCTGAGGCAAACAGGTCCACCTGAGGTGTGCCCCAATGGAAGAATAGATCTCATACTACCTCTGGCAGGAGAGACCACTCGTGGGAGGCAGCCCCTATCCGGCTTAGGGCATCGGCCAGGGTGTTGGAGGCTCCTGCCACATGAATGGCTAGGAGATCCGCCTCCAAGCTGCGCATGAGTGACCAGATGCGGAGAGCTTCCTTGCATAGGAGCATGGAGCGCGTCCCGCCCTGGCGGTTTAGATAGTACATGGTCGTGGTATTGTCCGTCTGGACCCGGACCACTTGACCCAAGAAACGGAGCAAAGGCGGTGAGAGCTAGGCGGACCGCCGGAGCTCCAGCAGGTTGATGTGGCATCGGACTCCCAGGGGACCAGAGGCCGTCGCGCTCAGTGTTCCCCAGATGGGCACCCCAACCCATCAGAGAGGCATCGGTCGATAGAGAGACCGTCGGCTCGGGGCGGACGAACGGGATGCCCTCCTGCAGATGAACTGGAACGGTCCACCACTGGAGAGCGTTCCACATCCCCTGGGTCACCGTCACTAGCTGGTCCAATGGATCGCAGCATTGTGACCACTGGGGACCACGCTGGTACAGGCCGCCATGAGACCCAGGAGGTGCAGGAAGTCCTGGGCAGGGCGCAATTGCCCAACCAGAAATGATTGGGTAAAGGAGGAAAGAACCTCAGCCCTGTCCGCCGGGAGCTGTGCTCTGGTTCGAAGAGAGTCGAGCCCTGCCCCGATGAAAAGAATCACCTGCTTTGGCTTGAGTTCCGACTTGGCCTCGTTGATGAGGGGGCCGACCTGAGAGCAAACCTGGAGGGCCAGGTCTCTGGACCGCTCCACCTCCTGTCTGGAGGGGGCTGCTATCAGCCAATAGTCCAGGTAAGGGTAAACCCGGACCCCTCGGTGCTGCAGGAATGCTGTCACCACTGCCATGCATTTGGTGAAGACCCTGGGAGTTGGAGATAAGCCGAAGGGCATGGCTTGGAACTCGAAAAGGGAACCTTCCGCTCGAAAGCGAAGGAACCTTTGATGGGACGGACGGATAGGGACATGAAAGAACGCATCTTGTAGGTCCAGAGAGCAGAACCACACGCCGTGTTCCAAGGATGGGATTATCTGAGCCAGAGTGACCATCCTGAAGGTTCGAGACCTTAGGAACTTGTTCAGGTCGTGTAGGTCGAGAATGGGGCACCAGTCCCCCATCCGTTTCGGAACCAGAAGTACCTGGACACGAACCCCGGGTTTGAGGGAAGGTCCGCCATCTCTCTTATCACCTCCTTCTCGAGGAGGAGAGCGATGTCGGCTCGGCGAGCTGACAGCGAGCCGGACCCGAGGCCCCCAGTGCGGCGGCTCTGAAGGGTGGGGCCTGCTCGAACTCCAGAGGCAGGCCCTTTCCTACCACTCCAACACCCACCTGTCTGTGGTAACAGCAGACCAGGCGGAAAGTAAGTACGGGCCGTCCCCAGGAGAGACCTGGGAGTGAGTGGCAGAGCGAGGGTTGAGCACCCCTCAACCCGTCACTGTGCAGGCTTGGAGGAGGACGGCCGAGGGACCACCTGGGCCTTACCTCCCTGCTTCCTGGAGGAGGAAGCCGCAGGCTTGGGTTTGGGACGCCAAGCGCAAGCCTGCTGGCCCTGGTGTTGCTCGGCCGGGCCTGCCGGGGGCGCAGATGGACGAAAGGGCTTGGGTTGAGGTCTGCGGCCCTTGTCCCTCTGATCGGATGATACCGAGTCCAAGGTGGCATTGGACTTTTCGATCCTCTGGAGGTGGCCTTCCACTCCAGGGCCGAAGAGGTCGGTCCCAAGAAGGGGACATCCGCCAATTTGTGCTGGGTATCCGCTGTGAAGGTGGATATCCTCAGCCATGCCCGACGGCGCATAGCCACTGCAGCCACTACTGACCTGGCGCATGAATCACCGATGTACAAAGCAGTCTGAAGTTGCTGCTTGGCCACTGCCCTGCCCTGGTCCCACACCTGCTTGACCATGGTCTGCAGGTCAGCCGGGAGATGAGGGACCACCTCGTCCAGGGAGCCCAAGAGGGCGTGAGAAAAATGTGCCATCAGTATGGCTGAGCTGGCCTGACGAAGGCCAAGGGAGGACGCAGCGTAGACTTTTCGCCCAGCATAGTCCAATTTCTTGGACTCCTTGTCGGGAGGTTTGTCCATGTCCCTAGCGTTTCCGGCATGCCGGAAAACGCTGTCAGTAACTAACCCCTCGGCCGAGGGATGTTCCGAGAACCCGGACAGGGAACCGGTAGGGACCGCATACTTCCTGGCCATCCTGGCCGAAGGTGCATGGCAGGAAGCAGGACGCTGCCAGAGCTCCAAGGCCGGCCCACAATGGCCTCAGTCACAGGGAAGGCCTCCGTAGGGGAATCCCCTCGGTCCAATATCTCCGTGAGGGGATACTTGGCCCGCTTGGATACGGGCTCGAGCTGCATCCCAGTGGATTCCGAGATGAGTCTGAGCAACCCCAGGAAGGACGAAGGGCTGTCATCCAGCGACTGACCTCCAGAGGACTCCAAGTCCACTCGCTTGGAGAAGAAGGAGGAATCGTCATCGGACTCGGAAGAGTCCGCAAAGAGCTGCCTCGGGCCTGAGCCACCCTCCACCTGCCGAGGGCGATCGGGAGTGAGGGTGACCGACAGCCTATGGGGCAGACCCTGAGCCGACCGAGAATTCTTGGTCGGAGCCCCAAACCACGGCTGTGGAGGCGGAGGTTCCACCGGAATCGGTGGAGCAGCTGGTTTTGGCCAAACAACCGGCCTGACAACAGGCTCCTCGGGTAAAACAGGGGGTTGTTTCGGCCGCTCCGGTGACAGCCACTTAATGGCCAGGGAAGGCGACGGCGTCGGCTTATTCCCGGTCAGAAGGAGCTGTTGCCACATGAGTCCTCGTATCATTGGCGCTAACTTGCGTGAAACCTCCCTCATCCGAGGAGGAGGACAGCGGGCACGCTTACCTGGTGCCGAGACCGCCTGTGATGGCGGGATCGGCTGGACCGCGAAGAAGTCCGAGACCGAGAACCTCGGCTTTTCCGAGGATGGTGCAGAGGGACGGGTGGAACCGGCTCCTCCCTCGGCTCGGAGGGAACACCCAAGGGCTCCGGAACTGGAGGCACTGGCAAGCCCACGGGATCCTCAACTCCCACGGGGAACCGGAGAGGTTTTTCGGCCGCCAGTTGACAACCCAGTCAACGGGTCGAGAAAGATCTCGACTGGCGTCGACGGGAGTCTCGGTCAACTGACCTGACGGGACACCGTGAGACCAGTGGTCAAGTTGAACGATCGATCGGGTCGATGGCCGATAACTCGAGAGGGACCTTTCCGGCTCCCAAGAGCGCCGACAAAGAGATTCTACCTTTGTCTTTCTTCTTGGACCGAAGAAGAAGGTCCAGCAGACGTTGGTCCCTCTCCCTAGTGGAGAGGGACAGATCAACTCCTTAAAAAGCTGTGTAAGAGGAACCCAGGGAAGCGGAATAAAAGCCGCGGTCGAGGAAGATGCGGTCACGCCCGCCCTCTCTTCGAGAGGCGATCATCTGCTCTAGCTGATCCGCCCGAGCCCGCCACAGCGAGAACCCCGACGGGCCTCTTTGACAACGGTGGAAAGCGTTTCCGGCGCCCCAGTTGTAAGCAGGCGGCACGGTCTTCGAGGACGTGGGCTGAGAAGGAAGAGCACAGGTCGCAAGCCTGTGGGTCGCTCGAGGCCCAAACAGTACACACACGTGGAGTGCGGATCTGTCCGAGACATCTTCTGCCCACAAGGGCACCACCGAAACCGAGTCGACGGTCCGTCGAGCCATGTAGGGATAGAAGACCAAGTCTTTAAGCAAAACTTTTAAATTCGGAAAACCAAGAATTAGGGAACCAGTCTTATACGTAGAGCGTTAAGGAGGGAACCTGAGCTTCCAAGTGGTAAGGAAGATCTGGCGTCATGGGGCAGAGCCGAGAGTTTTACCACCCAGGTGGGTGGGAGGAGCCAGCTTGAAGACCTTCCGGCAAGATTTAAAGCGGCAAGGATACCTGCCAGACAGTGTGGATGAACAACATATCCATGTCCCTAGAACATCAGTATTACAATAAATTGCACTGCCTTGGTTCTAAGCACCATGGGGAGTGGAACTGACTGCAGCATACATGTACTGACTGGGTTTTCAATTGCCAAAGGGCTCGGATTACAGCAGCACATTTACCAGCCACCTTCTGTGTACAGTGAGTATCTGTAGAGATTATCACCGGCTCTTTGGGTAGAGAAGGACTGACATCAATATCACAAATAGACTGTTTATTACAGGGGACAGCAGCACATTTACCACCCATCCTCTGGCTACAGTCAACAGTATGTAATGACACCACTCAGCTGCTTGCTGGGCAGTGTCATACAGATGAAAGGATCGAGCCATTCTGTGATGGAACTGATTTGCTCCTTTGAACTACACAAAACTTCCACCCCACAAGCAGAGAACACTGTCAAGATTAGCCTTGCTGATTACTGGACCTGTTAATGTCAAGCACCCTGCATATTTAGCTACATTGGACCTGACACTGACACACCTCTGATGCCCATTATTGTAACAATATGTTTGCTTCCTGCATGCATTCAGGCAACCGTAAAAATACAGCAGAGGAGTAGTCTCACAACTTTCTAATACATGAATACAGCCTAGAACAAATTCAAGTGGGTGAGGATACAACCCTGCAGCAGACCCAGCACCATGCAGTTAAAAAACTAGATAGTGCCTATTTGCAGTTATAACACACCACTGTTGGGACAGGCAAGGCACATGAAGTAAAGGTATGCAAGCAATAAAACACGACGAGGTGTGGGTTATGGCCTGATAAGAGCATGCCCCAGGTGCATTACAAGGCTTGAGGCACTTGCGCCGAGTGCCTTTAGCACCTGAGAAGTGTTCTTATCACGCCATACCCCCACCTCAGAGCGTCTTATTGCACTTATAAAATACCCCCCTTCCCATAAACCCACTAGTAAAAAATAAAATGCCAAGAAGTGTTAAAAGATACTAAACATAGAAAAACAGTCCATCTGCTGTGCAGATATAACATCCAGCCACCAGAGGGCTTTGGCGTCTGTCTCTCTCCTCCCAAATCTGTCTCTACCACAACATAAAAACACTTCATTTTTTTTTTTAATTTAGTTTATTTTTATTTATGGTTTGCTTTCAAGTTGCAGACAGCGGCCAGCTTGACTTTGAACCAGCATGTGCCTCAACAGTCGGCAGAGCGGTTTCCTGTTTCGCAGTTTTGAAACCGTATCTTCTGCTCTGTGCCGGCATTCCAGATAGGGGATTCTACTTAAAACCTAGAATGTTTAAAAAAAATCAAAACTCATCTGAAAGAGTCAGTGGAGGAGTGGGTCTGGTAAGCCGGGAGAGAAGCAGAATACTTTTAAATGTTCTTTCATTTTTTTTTTTTTGCACTGTTGTCCACCGTAATTGTAATCTTATGAAGTGTACTGTATTGTATTAATGCCCAAGACCACCATGAAAATGAGCTTGGTCAATGGTGTTTATGCCTGGTTAAATAAAGTGATTGATTGACTGATTGATTTAAAAGAGCTGATGGAGGAGCGAGTTTTTACCATGGTTTGAAAGCCGTGTCCTGGTGGCACGTTCTCAGCGATCCCTGGATCGAGGGCGGCTTTCTGAACATGAGCAGAAGAGGTGACAGTTTTATATTTTAAATGAGGGGCAGGGCATAAAAAAGGTTTTGTCCATGATCCCAATACTACCACGCTGTGCAGTATAAGACGTGGCTGCAGTGATGGACGCTGTGTTGTTGGCACAGTGATATCTCACTTGTAGTGAATCCCGACTGGCTGAAGAGTTGCTGTTTGGCACAATATGCCTGGACAAGGATACGGCAAAAGGTACCTCTCAGCCAATCAGGACACAGAAATCCCCAGACCCATTTTATAATCTGGTTTAAGATCCAGAAACAGAGCCCAGCCCAGTGGTGCTGAGGGCTGAGGTGCTGGATGCCACACCTCAAGCCACAACAGCGACCCAAGATTGGACCTCGGGTTGCTGGGGGTCGGCAGGAGAGGGAGAAGATCAAGCATCCGATGGACTGCTCTCTTCTTCTCTCCAGGGGAAAGAAGGGTTCTCATCCTGCTCCTTGTCTGCCCCCTAGTGGAAGCCAGAGGGCAGCGCCAGAGGCTAGGAGACACAAGAGCATGGAGATGTTATGTGTGCGTGCCTCCACACAAGCATGTTCACATTCAACACGAGGGGAGGGCTGTATGGAGAAAACAGGAAGAAGGCTGGCAGGCTCCTGTGACATGTAAGCAGTACCTACCTGGCCTCAGAATCTGAATTGTGCTTCAGTGGGGGACCTCCTCTGACCCTCCCATGGAGTGAAAGTCTGTGGGGAATACCGGGGGGAGCCTGGAGTCGGGAAATGAAGCTGCGAAAGGACAACCGAGCTCTCGGGGGGAGGGGCATAGCCTGCCTGCCAGCCCCAAAGATAAAAAGCAATATGAAACATAGAAACATAGAATTTGACGGCAGATAAGGACCGCTTGGCCCACCTAGTCTGCCCATGAAAAATATGAAAAAGGAAAAAGAAATTCTGGAAACAGGGACCAAGTAGGCAGTCCTGTAGAAAAGGGCAGTGGTACCGTACTTTCAGCCTACAGTAGTACACTAGAAGACACGGTTACAGCATCACAGTAATACATGGTTATCATATTTTTATTTTAGGGCTACAAGGAATACACAGCAGTACAAAACACTTCAACAATACAGAAGCTCAGAAAACCTTTAAGGGCCAGCCTAAGGGTGCAGGGCTAAACAAAATACAGTACTTATAGCCAGCCCGCTGGTACAGTGGTTGGATTTCTGCTTGCGATGCTGACGACCCGGGTTCGGGAATGGACCCAGGGAGTCGGAGGGCCAGCCAGGGGAGAAGGATTGAACGTCCCATGGACTGCTTTCCTTCTCCAGGGGGAGGGATGGGTTGAGTGTCCGGCATTTGATGGACCCCTGGCAGAGGCCTGGAAGCACAAGCGACCGGCGCCCGCATGCTAGAGAGGCAGGGCGGATGCTGGACATCATTGCACGTCCCCACCCCTGGGGCAGACCCCCAAAACCAACAGCTGGCCGCTCAAGGATGACGCCTGCCCTGGCACTTAGCCTCATGGCTTCCGCCGCTTCGCTGACCTATCACGGGCTCCACGGCACCATCGTCTCTGAACCCCACCCTGGGGGGAGCCAATGAGGCAATGTCAGTCGCCCCTGACACCTTCTCCCGCCACAGACGGGCCTGTCACGGTGCTATGGCCCCGCCCCTGAGGGGGAAGCCAGGGGGTATCCGTGGAGGTACAGCCACTGGGGAGTGAGGCAGGTACTGGGGGCTGGAGCCAAGCAGTAGAGCAGCCGACAGCAAAAAGTGTACTAAAATAAAAATAAAAAAGAATACTGTACTTACATAACAACATCAACAGCCATGGCAGTCTGCCAAACCATCGACACACCTGCTGACACCCTAATGATGCCTTTCTGCTGTGTGGTCCTCACACTGTGAGGCTGCCCACATGGGAGGATTTGGGAAAACATAATATTTAAACAATCCAACTTATATTGTATATGTTGTCCGTCATTCTCTTTCCTTTGTTCTTTAGTTCTAGGACAATTGTTATGGAAATAAGATCCTTTCCCCTTCCCAAGAATTCATGAGCTTGTGCTACTTAATTCTTTGCTGAAATCATAATCCTGTCTGTGTCATCACAGTCTGTTGCTGTGGTAATGATTATGGTGTCATATAAAATGGTGCGAGAAAGTTCTGCATCCTGATTGGCTGAGTCTTGATTCTAACTATTGGTTTAAGACAGCACTACCAATGGTTAAAAACAAGTCCTCACCAATCTGGACCGATAACATTCCATATCCATGTGCCATAGATATGGAATGTCAATTTTTACATGTCAGCCACTGTTTTTCCACCTCACCACACACAGGCTAAAACCCCCAACATATGTGCTGTATATTCTTTTCCCATTCATTCATCCACAGGGCAAATTTATTTTTTTCTTAAGATGTACTGCAGTCAATCACACCCCATCCCAGCCGGTCACTAACCGTGACCACCTGCCTGCTGTGCTATCTTGTCCAGCAGTGTGCCTCCATCTGCAAGTGCTCAGATTAAGAAACTATTGCTGGTCTAATCCAGACTGTGTTTCTATCGTCATGCTAGTGACGCGACCGGCTGCCCGCATACTTTACCCGATCTGTCTTATAGTTACTTGCTGCCTATCCTGCCAATTTACTTACTGCCCCCAATATTATCATGTGGGTTTTTTTTAATGAGTGACTTAATAGTCACACCATTAGAGAAACAATAAAGCGGAGATCGAGTGGTGGGGAGATCAGCATTTGCTTCCTTGTACCCTTAATAATGTGATGGCATATTCTGAGTCTATAAATAACAGTTTATTAGTTAAGAATTTGATTTCAGAAAGAATGTCAACAAAAAATAAACAACCAAGCAATGCTGATTTCTAAAAACTTATGCAGGATGATCAGAGACGCTACAGTGACCCCCTGATGGCAACAAAAATGGTGGAGGAACTACTATATTTTATTTTTATTTTTCAACTTGTTATGAAATGTTTCATATTATTTGTAATGTTTTTAATTATAATTTTTTTCTTTTCATTTTTTTTTTTAACACAAATACCCATTTTATAACAGGAACAAGAAATTCCAGGGTCATTCATTGTACTAGGTTTACAACATGTAGTAAGGTCTTGTGGTAAACCTAGCACCACCAACGCCATGTCGTGTCTTGTTTCTTGAACAATTAAAGGGTTGCGACTTCTGCAAAGGTTTCAACAGAAGGAGTTGATCAACTGTAGAGGACAGGAGCCTGTTTCATTGTAATTAAGCCCAGTAATGAAGAATAGAATAATAGAAATAAAAAAATATATAAACTAAACACTGATTAGTGTCTAAATATTATTCCATTTGAGGTATATATCAATATATATCCGAGCACTGAGATACTTAAGGTGCTGTGACTTCATACTGGGAAACATAAGCTCAACAACCGTCTGTCTACATATAGCCATGAACAATTGCGACTGACCCCATTTTATTGAGATCTGGATGTAACCATGGATGTGTGTCCATACTCAAACTGGGCACAGTCACTGCTGTGTAGCAGGAGGCGTGTGTAAGATGGGCCCTAAATCCCTTCTGTCATCACAAGACTTGCTACGTTCTAGGGACTTCAGGCCATGATAATGAGGGAATTCCCTGCTCTTTTTCCAAAAGCAGCACTGGATCTTTAGCTTACACACAGTCAGCCACCAGAATAAGGTAGACGGGGTGAGGTCTGATGTCCTTTTGAAGGGCTGCAGCATGTAGATAAGCTATTTTACAAACACGATTTCTTGCATGGGTCTGCAAAGCCCACACTCTAAAAGGAAAACACTCCAACAAAAATACTAAATCACTTTGTCTCTGATTTGCGCCATTGTGCATTAGGCCTTTATGTTTTCAGAGAACGATAACTTATTAAAAAACTAAAAGATGGTACTCATATGCAGTAATGTTTCCTGTGAGCCTAAATAGCATATTATACCTTGCAAATAATACAAAAATCAAATAGTAACAGTGGGGCACTACAGAAAGTATTCATGACACTGATAATCTAAATCCAGCAATTGTAACAGATTTTAATACTTTTTCTCATCACTTTTTGCAGAGGCTGAAAAGAGATTTTTTTTTTCAAATCACGTGCCTCAAGGCATTGCTTGGCAGTTAGATTTGCTGTAATGGCCAAAATCAATGGGCTTAGTGTCAATCGGCAGAGCAGTGAGCTAGAAAGCTCTCAACCTTACCCCATCACTAATCTCACGGCATCAGATCTGCCTTAATTTAATCAATTACATTCCAACTTGAGACGTGACTGCATGTGTAGCTGCTGCCTGATTGAGGCAATTCATTTTACACTTCAACGTGAAAAGCCTTTTTCCAGCGCAGAATGAACAAAGGAGAAAAATTACATTCTTTGAAACCATTTCCGTTTTCACAAGAACAAAGTGTAAGACAGTCATGGGAGTGCCACACAATGCCATCAGTATGCATGTAAACTAAAATTATTATTTTTTTTTAAGCCTACAAAGGACAGTACCTAAATTGTATTTCTCTTTTGAGCTAATTAAAAAAATCAATATTATTCAGTACAGAATTTTGTGCTGAGCAGCAACCCATGATTTTACTACTACTTACACACTAGCTGAATTTTCCACACTAACCTATACTCATAGTATTTGGTTTCAGAATACAGATGAAAAAGGGTTAAAAAATGAAAATGAAACTGAGGATGCAAGACAAGGATACCACAGACCTGACTGCTGTTATAAGAACAATGTAGTTTTTCCCTCCATTGACATGCCCGTTTTTCAATAAAACTATTTTTCATGTGAAAACTGCTCTTGTATACCAAGAAAAAGAAACTAAACTTTTTTTTTTTATGCTACAAACTATTTACCAGATAGCCCTGTTGAGATGTAGCATCTTGTTTCTAGGGGGGTCCTGCCTTCTACCCATTTCTGTAGCTGGGTGGAGTGGAGCACTGGAAGGAAAAGTGACTGGCCCAAGGTCATATGGTGAGTATTTGGCTCTTGTGCAGGGTCTGAAGCTGTGATCTCCAAGTTTCCAAGCTGGTTACTCACCAAAAGACCACACTGCCTACTGCATATATATGGGGTGGGATATTCAGACTACGCCAGGCAGGGACGCAAGCCTGGGCGCAGCACAACTGGGATGAGCCAGGGCATGTACCAGGCGATACTCAACGGTGCTGCGCCATGGCTCAGCACCATTGAATATGGCACTGCGGGCACATGCACTGCGCATGGCACAGTGGCACTGCGCCAGTGCACGTGGCATGAAGGGAGCAGGGGGATGCGCCAGTGCCAGTGCAGTTGCGCTAAGTGCATCAACCGCGATATTCAGCACTGGGCATGCAAATGAGGCCATTATGCATGCACGGCACAAATGGGGCCATTTGCATATCATTATGACCCCGTTTGCATGCGGTGCACCGATCCCCAGCGACTTGTGCCTGGCACCCTGCCAGGCTGCAGCTGTCGGGGACCAATGCCCTCCTGCCCCTCGGTGGGCCCCGCTTCCATTCGCTCGAACGTGGGTATGTGTAATGTTAAACCCTGGTGGTCCAGTGGACCGGTAACCATTGCCCCATGGCTGGCATCTGTACACTTTATCCCTGGTGGTCCAGTGGACCACTAACCAATGTCCGATCGCGGGCACATGTACACTGTATCCCTGGTGGTCCAGTCGACCGATCCCCAGTGCCCAATCGTGGGCATAAGAGTAATAGCTCCCTGGTGGTCCAGTGGACTGATCCCCTTCGGCCGAACATGGGCTTGAATTAAATCTCCCTGGTGATCCAATGGAACCCCCCCCAGTCGGTGGTCAGCAGGGCAGCTTGAGGGGTGGTGTGGGGCAGGGGCAGGGGACTCAATGGACGGGTGGGGAGAGGGGTACCACTTATATAATCAGTGCCATGCTCACCAGGCATGGCGCGCTTGAGCGAGGTTGGAGCCATATAAAAATGGCTGCAGCGCACAGTGCTCAGTGGAAAGTGCAATAATACACAACTACACCAAATCAGGGCACTCTCTTGCATACAGGATAGAGTGGTATAATTAGCGGACTGTGCTATTTACTGCTTTCAAAACCCTATCCTTATCAATGCGCACAGTGGTACGTGATCACCCAACCTGCCACCCCCAACCCCGACCAACTGAATAGACAAGTAAATCCCTGGTAGTCTTGCTCCCCATCCCCCCGCTCGATCCCCGATTTCATTTAAGGTAACATTCCTGGTAATGTAGTGTCCTCCCTCCCAATCCCTGACTGACCAGAAATGTCCCTGGTAGTCAGTAGTAACTCCCCTCCCACTTGATCCATGTTACCATATTCTTACCCCCCCACACACTCCCGGCCCACCCATTCAGCATCCATCCTGCCCCCGACTCACCCATAAAGACCCATGTCTAGTCCACTGTCAGATCTGTATATGTCAACCAGCAAAGACCCTCCACATCACTTCAGCTGGCTACCATCTGAATGACATGCAGCGAGTATCCACATACTGTAGAAACTGCTTCTGCAGTATACCTGTGCTCATTTCATCAGTCAGACAGTGACTGGCCCAGGTGGCGTGGAAGGTCTGAGCTGATCGCAATCTGTACATCTGATAGCAGTCCAGGCATGGAAATTTATGAATGAATTGGGACAGACAGGGGGTGGGTACTAAGGGAGTGCGCCAGGGGAGTGGGGAAATGTACGATTATTATAACATGGGTTGGACAGGAAGGGAGTTCCACTGGACTACCAGGGGCATTTCTATTCAATTAGAAATCATTCAGGGGGAGGCACTATACTACCAGAAATGTTCACTTTTATTTAACTAGAGAGTAGAGGAAAGGAGACACTAGACTACCAGGGACTGTTTAGCTAAGGACTGATTGAGGGTGGTGACAACAGCCGTGGCTCTGCACTATGCATCCGTGCATTTGTGCGTGGAGACATGACCACATCAGTGCTTCTGCACTGCCACAGTTCGACTGTTCTATGTTCACAGGGTGGTGAATAAACTGTTGGAAACTACAAGTTAACAAGTTTTGTCTCTGCTCTTTGGGTGAATGGTGAGTGCATCTACGTACTTATGACAATTGCCAGTAACATTCGTTGCACCACCACCCTTGTGCTCTACCCTTCCATTTCATGGTCATCATTAGCATACTGCCCGCTGAATATGGCTCCCAGTAGCAAAGGCACTATCCCGTTTGTGACGTCCTCTCTCCCTTTGCTCCAGGAAGTCTATTGCCAACAGCGGGCAGTGTTACCAATCTGCTTATGTAATCTGCTCAGCACTAACACAGTGTCATATTCATACAGGTAGCTTGCACCAGACTGAGGGCACTGCCTATATGAATATGTCACCCTGATAACCGTGGGCTATCTTAACCTTGCCTCTAATGTTTGCATGGCACCAACGGCTGCCTTTGACTATCTGGACCCTTATGATTTAGCAGGTTATATTTTCTTCCCAACAAGATTTTAATTGAGAAGAAGAAAACAGAAGATCGTTTGCTTGTTTATTAATTGCTAAATTACATAGATGGACAAAAATATTACAAACATATAAACAGTGCAATGTGTTATTAAATAAGCTACAGTTTCTCGTTAAAATACTTTGGGCTCATTAGTAGCTGGCATTTTCTGACACTGCGATACCAGAATTCTATTCAATTGTTTCACTAGCAGTTTGAAAAGCAACAGTGAGAACTCATGGGTTTTGCTGCACAATGTCATTATTATTTTAAAAGTAGAAAGTATTTTACCAACACATTAAAGCACAATAAATCAACAAATTGCTTATTTAATAAATGTGAACACCTAGTGAACCCAGCTTTTTCAACCGTGACATCACGTCCTGTCTCAAGTTTCCATGATATTGCCGTTGCCTTGTTTTAACACGATACATTTTTATATGAATATCTCCTGATACCTACAGGTAAGCCTAATACCTCATTTGGCAGAGCTTTTCATTGGCGTTCACGCTTTAAGAAGTCCTGCACACATAAAGTACCTTATCTCCTTCTATATCCAGGTCTAGGCAGAGGCTGCCTGACATTTTTGGTACAGTGACATTAGTGGAATATTGTACGCAGCTTCTTTCATTTGGAGCAGCTCTCTGGGTGCCTTAACATGAACAAGATGCAGTACTGTCTCTTACATTTTTGCTCTTCTTGCAGGACATGCCAACATAGTGGATGGAATAAATCAGTCACTCATTGTTTGGGCTCAACGGTCCCAAAACTGACATTCCAGGAAATAGACCCTGCCACTGACATGCTGAAATTCCACTGTACTAGAAACCCTGAATGGTGCACATCCTCTTCCTCCTTTTCCTTTGGAAGAGCCATGGTTGGTTAAAAATAAATTATTAGGGGCAGATCTAGAATTGTTTTCAACAGGGTGGCAATTTTGTCAAGGGGGTAGCGCTATCCTCCAAAAAACATTAAATGTTCCTCCATGAGTTCTCTATTCACTCCTGCAGCTGCTTCTGATAGTGGGGTGGATTCTCTTTAATTTGCCGTCCACCAACACTGATACTAGTAATGCTCTCCCCTTGCCTCAATTATTTCTCCCTGTTCTTTTTGTTGCTGTTTATTGTCCTTTTGCCCGTTCCACAATTTACTTTATAATTTTACTGTTTGACAATTTATCCTTAAGTGTTCATAGACTGTATACTTGATTCATTATTCCCAAATAAATTGCACTGTTTAATGTACTGTACTTATATATTCTCTCCTCTCTTCCTCCTCCCCCAACATGCATCTGGAAAGTAGCAGTTACCATCTCAGTATGCTTTTTGAAACCTTGGAAGGAGGATGGGGAAGGAGGACAGGGGAAGGGAGGAGAGTCTTTTTTGCTGTCATCTTCAGCCTAGATGGTATGGAATGTTTTCCCAACACTTTTAAGGTAGAAGCGGGCTGTGCCAAGGTACTGCCTTTCAGAGGTTTTGTGAAAAAATATTAATCAGTTCCTGAGATACATAGATGTTTAAGTTTTTTTCAGAGCATGCTCAGTAGGGTTTTAGGATAACTCTCTGATACAAAAGATAAATTTACCTTAAGCAAAATTACTGTATTTCAGGTTGTGAGAAAAAAATACATGTCATAACGGCCACCATCTTGTTTCTGGGTACCCAGCTTATTGAAAGAAGCCATTTTACACTTTGTGAGCCAAACATTCCCCTGTCGCACACAAAGTGGAGTGACAGGGGAATTTGTTTTTTAGCTCCAAGTGAAAAACCTCTGCTACCTCCCTCTCCCAGCTCAACCAGCCCTCCCTCATCATTCTTATCCTCTGAAAATACTCATCACACTCCCAAATCAGCCAGCTCTTCCTTGTTCTTCCCTGTCTGTTATTTACTGAAGCAGACCAGGGTTTCCATCCCTCCCCTTCCCTCCAGATAGCCTGCCACCCAATACATAGGCGGCGGCACTGGGGTGCCCACCTCAATTACGCCAAAAACCACTGCAACACTGGGGTGCCCAAACCACAGTGTCGGCTACGGACCCCTGTAGAAGAAGAAAACAGACCCTTGCTGACTTTTTTTAAACCTACAAAGAAGTAAAAGATCCCTCATCGATCTGAGCCACCTCACCCCAAATCCCCACTCAGCGCCCACCACCCACACACCCTCACTCATTTAAACATGGTCCCAAAACATAGATTCACTCTCCAATTGGAAAGCCATCCTCCTGCTGGAACTGCAACTGCGATATCAGAAAATAAGATAAGTCCAGTTAAATGTAGTTCAATGCATTTTGAACTTTTACTCATAACTTGGTCATTTTTAAATAGTTACACCAAATTTTCAACATGGGCTTTTTGGGACCCCATCTCAGGAACAAGGTAGGTGACACTTTTCAAATTCATTCTGAAAGGTGATTTTGCAGTCACTCTGTGAAATCACCTGCTGGCAGGATCCGATCATTTACAAATACCGGGTTCATGAGGTGGGGTCATAACATGACTAGGTGGAAAAATATGGTAAAATGACAAAGTTACGAGTGAACGTTGAAATATTTCAATATTTACTCAGAACTTTGATCATTTTCAATGTTTGTCCACCAAATTTTCAACATGACCTTTTTGGGACCCCACCTCATGAATAAGGCAGGTGACATTTTACAAATCTGGCCTGAAAGGTGATTTCACAGTTGCTCTATGAAATTTTGCTTCCGAATGTATTTGAAAATATTTAACTACTAGGTTCATGACAAGGGGTCATAAAAAGACTATGTTAAAAAAAATTGAGATCAAAGTATTAAAAAATAACAAAGTCATGAATGTACATTGAAATTTTTCCATGCTCGCTCATAACTTTAGTAATCATTACTATTTTGACTCCAAACTTTCAATATAGCCATTTTTTCACCTCACCTCACCTCATAAACGTGTCGGTGTCGTTTTTCAAATCCTGGACGAGATGTGTTTTCGCACTTATGGTGCGAAATTATGTTTCGGCCACAATTCTAGAAATGTCACGTGTCACGTTTATAATGGGAGTCATAAAATGACTATCTTGAAAATTTGGAGTCAAAATATAAAAAAAATGCCTAAGAAATGTTGCGTGAAGTGCCAGCCTTTACCCCAGCGGGTAGTGCTTTGTGACCCCATGCTGCTAAGCTGAGTTCAGGGGACAGCTCAGTGAGCCGGCTGGCTGTTACGAAGCTGGGGGAAATGGCGCTGTCATGCAGCATCACCCCCCAGCCTGGGAAGAGAAGGTGCAGGGTTGCCCACACAGGCCCAAGTACCATACAGTGAAGAGAAATCTTCTCCTGGCACACAACCCAGACCTCTACACCCATGGCTGCCAGAGGGCTGTGCTTCGGCAGACAAACTCTTTGCCCTGCGTGTTTGTATCTGTAGCCACATGGCGCTTCAGCAACCTGCCGAACAGCCCCACAAATTCTTGACATCCTTTGCCACACAGAAATGCAGGGCCCAGGGGACCCTGCACTTCACAGGCAGACTTCCATTGGTGCAGTCCACATCTGTTCATGTAGTTTGAATGCAATACAATGAAGATATAATTCTACTATCTCAAAAGAACGGACATTTTTTGCAAAAAACTGCGTTAATGCACCGCTTAATGTTCAACTTAATGCCACAAAGTAGGGAAACGTCTCATCAGGGCTTCCAACCTTAATTCCTCCCCAGCAGCAAAACAACAAGACCACACAAGCAATCACAGACAGTCTTTATCAGGTAAGATAAAAAAACTTACAACTGTTTCCAGATGACACAAATACAGTAGCACTAATGTGCTAGCTTTGTGGATTTGGATCTGTAGCTATATAACCATAAGGCAACTGTGTAGCCACACCTTTGTGTGTATGTCATACAGACTGTATGAGTATCAGTGGCTGCAGAAGTACTGTTGCAATGTGAGCATTATGGTTTCATAACAGATCTAGAAATTTTCAAGGGGGTAGCAGTTTTGCCTAGGGGATGGCACTTCCCCCAAAAAAGTAAAATGTTACCTTGTAAAGCTCAGATAGGTTAAAACAGCTATGTACTGCAAGCCTAAGTGGGTAGTGAGTGCTACCTTGCTACACAGCTGGATCTGCTAGTGTATGGTTTTCTACATGCAGCTGCATAAGTGCAGGCCACATAGGGGCCTGCACTTCTGCAGACAGAAGTCAGTGTGTGTCTTACACCTTTGGCAGAAGAGGCGATGGCCCCTGAGGGGCCTCTCGCTTCTGCACACAGAAGTAATGTCGCAATTTTGGTATTAAGGATTCAGTGGCACCTGCGCTTCTGCAGCCGGAGGTGGATGTGTATGTCTAACATTATGGCTGCAGAAGCCCAGGGCCCTCAGGGGTTTGTGCTTCTGCAGACAGAACTGTGTATATGTCTTACAGTATGGATGAGTACCTGTGACTACAGAAGTGATGACCCCATAGGGACCTGCACTTCTGCAGACAGAAAAACTCTTGCAGTTTGTGCAGTGACTGTAGGGATCTGTGCTCACTGCTGTGATTTTTAGTTTTCTGGATTTCTATCTGCATCCAGAAGTAAGTGTATATGCCTTGCAATGTGTGTACCACAGACACAAATCCATGAAGGCAGCATATCAGTGCTACTGCATTTGTGTCATTTGAAAACAGTTGCATGCTGTCTGTCTTACCTGATGATGGCCATCTGTGGTTGCTTGTATGGTCTTGTCCTTTTGCTGCTCAAGGGGGAATTAGGGTTGGAAAACCTAATGCCACACTTCCCTACTTTTGTGGCATAATGTTGAATCCTAACGGGTGCACTAATGCAGTTTTTTGGAAAAAAAAATTATATATATATATATAGTGGCACAGTAGTGCCACTATGATTAGGGTTGAGTGCTCCATGCTACGTTAAAGCCAAATTTTTGAACTTTAATAACTTCTGAACTGTTGAACGGATTTGAATGAAATGTGGCATGCTTAATCTCTAGGAGTAGGTCTCTTGACGTGGCAAATTTCGTACAAATCTGCTGTGTGGTTTTTGAGATACAGTGTGTCACAAATCTCTAAATGTACATGTTTTTGCTGTTTCTTTGTCCACCTGAATCTCAGAAATGGTTTTAGGCTGTGGTAGAAAGCCTTTGCCTCACAGATGTGCCTTTTGAAGGTTTGGTGAAAAAAATATTAATCCATTCAAAAGTTATAAAATGTTTAATTTTCCCATTATTTCCTATGGCAAAAGTTAGATGTTCCGCACAAAAATACTTTTGATTTCGCAGCAGCAGTTGTATTTTTGCATGGAGGGTCACATAGTGTGGTTTGTTTTCGCAGGAGCTGTTGCTTTTTGCATGGAGGGTCATATGGAGCCTAATGTATTTTCACAGAGCTCTCCTTTGTTTTCGAAGAGCTCTGTTGTGTCCGTCATCTTGTTTTCCAGTTAGCAAGAGATACAAAATAAAGAAAACATGTAAAAATTAATGTAATACAAAAAGAAACATCAGAACTTCACTAAACAGGACCCATTTAGCTACATTCCGATGATTTTTTTATATTGTGGCCAGAACACCTTTTGTGGGCACCCGAAATCCCGGGTGCCGAGGTTACCGAGAGGACCGCTTCGGCTGCATTCTCTGAATCAGAACAGCGGGATTTTCTTGATTTTTGTAGCCGTAGCTGGTACTTATGCTGCTGGCTGCAGGTTCAGCAGTGAGACGCCCTTTTCCCTGGTGCCTAGTGGCACCCCCACCTGCCGATCACTGTCCCTAGTGGCACTGGCACCCCCCCCAATATCGTTCCCTGGTGTCTAGTGGCACCCCATACCCTCCACGCCCACTGTTATATTTATTTATTTTTCTAATCTGACACCAGGATGCCCACCTCTGGTGTCAGATGCCCCCATTCCGTTTTATTAATGTCTGCCAACATCGGGGGGGCCAAATACCAGTGTCCGCGTTACAAGCACCCTACCCCCCCCAGCAGTGTGGGACACTGGGGAGCCCACTCACAGTGTCCCCAAATATTAATTTAGTTTACCTGTGAAAAGAAAACAGTTCTCCAATGTCTTTTTTTTTTATTTAACCTGAAAAAAAAAAAAAAATCCCTCGTCCCCGCCGGCCCCTCCTTCCCTCTCACTGAGCACCCACCACCCCACCCACCCCTTACCTTTATACTTACCTCCAGTGGTCATCTGCCGTCATCTTCATGGACCGGAACACATCTGTACTGTTCAAAGCTGAGCCGCAAACTGAGGAATCAAGGTAAGTGACGTATAATGTATTTCAATGGCATTTTGAACATATGCTCATAACTTTGACATTTTTAGGTATTTTTTCACAAAACTGTCAACATGGGTTTTTTGGGACCCCACCTCATGAACACTATCACTGTTGTTTCGTTAATCGGGCCCGGAAGGTGACTTCGCATTCGCTGCGCGAAATCACCTTTCAGGACAGATTAACGAGATGACAGTGCAAGTGTCCATGAGCTGAGGGGCCTAAAAAGCCCATGTTGAAAATCTGGTGAAAAAATTCTTAAAAATGGTCGAGTTATGAACATTCGATGAAATGTTTCTACGCACGTGCATAACTTCGGTAATTTTTAATATTGTGACTTCAAAATTTCAGCGTAGCCATTTTTTCACCCCACCTCATGAACAGTACAGCTGTCACTTTTCACATACTGCCCGAAATGTGTTTTCGCACCTGGGGGGGGTGCGGAATGGCATTTTGCCATGGATTTGAAAATTTTCACCTACAAGGTTTATGAGGTGGGGTCATGAGAAGCCTATGTTCAAAATTTGGGGTCAAAACATGCAAAAATGCCAAAGTTATGACCATTTGTTACAATTTTGGTATGCCCGCTTGTAACTTCAGGAATTTTAAATATTTTAACCCCATATTTTCAACACAGCTTTCTTATCAAATCAAATCATTCTTTATTTCTAAAAAGCACTTTTCCTGAAACCAAAGTGCTTGCACATAAAACCATATAAATAGAGAATTTAAAACAATCAATTACCAATCAGAACATATATAAATAAATAAACTGAAAGTCATACACCGAAATGTAAGATCATGCAACAGAGTCCGGGAACACCTGGCTAAATAAATATGTCTTTAATGCTGTTTTGAAGCTCTGGACGATCAGGCACTCTCGAACCCGACGAGGTAGAGAATTACACAGGGTAGGGGCTGCAAAAGCAAAAGACCAAGCCCCAGATGTCTTCAAACGCATCCTGGGAATCTCTAGCAATCCCTCATTGGTGGAGTGGAGGGGGCAGTAAGGACGGAGGAGATCTTGCAGGTAGCGGGGTCCCTGTTCATGTAGGGCTTTATAGGTCAGTAACCCGACCTTGAGGGTGATCCGCCACTGTACTGGCAGCCAGTGCAGTCCACGCAGCACAGGCGTAATTTGACTGGTCCTAGAGGTACCAGTAAAAAGCCTGGCTGCCACATTCTGCACCAGCTGCAAGCGGCGGATATCAACCCCTGGTAGCCCTAGGTAGAGGGCATTGCAGTAGTCAAGGGGGAGGTCACAAAGGCATGGACCAACGTTGGAAGATCATCAGGAGGAACCAGATGCTTCATCCGGGCAATATTCCTCAGATGGAAAAATGAGGTCTTAACAACAGCCGACCCCTGAGATTTAAGGATCAGGCCGCTGTCAAAAATAACACCCAGGTTCCACACCTGGTTCGAGGTAGTCTTATTACCCGACCTCATGTATGTTACAGCTGTCTTTTCAAATCCTGCCCAAAATGTGTTTTTGCACCTGTGAAGCAGAATGGCATTGCAGTTGCGCAGAAAAATGTTTTGGCATGGATTCGAAAATGTTCTGTACCAGGGTACATGAGGTGGGGTAATAAGATGGCTATGCTGACAATTTGGTCACTGTTGTCGAATGAGTGGAAGCGCAGGGCCCTCCATGGCTACATACATATACGTATATATGGAGGGATAGGCCCTGCACTCCCACAGACAAATAAGGATATGACTACACTATCTGAAAAAGTAAGGAATGTCATTGCAAAAAAACTTCATTAATGCATCAGTTAGGGTTGTTACTAAAGCGACAAAAGCAGAGAAATGTGGTCTTAGGGTTTCCAACCCTAACACCCCAACCTGCAGACATGGACAGGCATCGGGGGTGTGCCTTGGGGTCATCAGCCCTAACGTTCACCCCATTCTCCTATACAAACATACAAAGAAGCCAGCAGAAGAAGGCCATTTGGTCTATCTAGTCTGCTCATATTTCAGGGTCCACACCTTGAGCTACTATCCCTGCCCTCCCTCCCCACTCCTCCCATCCTCCCTATCCATGATCCTTACTTTCTCCCTATGCCTATCCCAGACTCTCTTAAAGCTGCCCACTGTCTTCAATGAGATGACCTCTTCTGGCAGCGTATTCCAAGCATCCACCACCCTCTCTGTGAAGAAGTGCTGCCTGACCTCCCACCTAAACCTCCCACCCTCCAGCTTAAGACTGTGCCTCCTCGTGTTACGGTTGCCACTCAGCTTAAACAGACTCTTATCAATCCTATTTCTCCCATTCAAGTACTTGAAGGTCCCAATCATGTCCCCCCTCCTGTCTTCCAGGGAGTACATGTTCAGTGCCCTCAACCTCTCCTCATATGCCTCACCCTGCTAACCTGCTATCATCTTTGTAGCCCTCCTCTGGACCTTCTCCAGCAGGTTGATGTCCTTTTTGAGGTGTGGGCACCAGTACTGAACTCCATACTCTAGCTGCGGCCTTACCAGTGACCTGTACAAAGGCAGTATAACCTCCTCTCTCCTACTACTGATCCCACTAGATATGCATCCCAGGATCTTGTTTGCCCTTGCTGCTGCTGCTTTGTTGCACTGCGTGGAGGGCTTCCAGTCACTAGTGACCATCACTCCCAGGTCCTTTTCCTCCTCTGATGCAGATACTCAGACTCTGCCGAGGCAGTACTCTGTCCTGGGATTCTTGGCTCCAATATGCATAACTTTGCATTTCTTGGCACTGAAGACAAGCTGCCAGATCCTGGACCACCTCCTCAGCTTTTCCAGATCTTCCTGTAGGTCCTGTATCCCTTCAGCTGTGTCCACTCTCCCACAGAGCTTGGTGTCATCCATGAATAGGCACATTTTGCTCTTAATGCTATCCCCAATGTCACTGATGAAGACACTGAACAGCACCGGAGCAAGCACCAAGCCCTGCAGGACCCCACTGCTTACCTCTCTGGTGCCAGATAACTCTCCCCTACAACCACCCTCTAGGTTCTGTCCCTCAGCCAGTTTTCCACCCATCTGGCCACCTTTCCCCAACCCCAAGGTCCTCCAACTTCTTGATCAACCTTTTCTGGGGCACAGAGTCAAAGGCCTTGCTGAAATCAAGATAGAGGATGTCTGCCGCTTGGCCCATGTCTACTGTCTTAGTGACACAGTCAAAGAAGTCAATCAGATCCGTTTGACACGATCTCTCCCCCTAGGAACCATGCTGCCTTGCATCCTGGAGACCATGCTCCTCTAGATATTCAACCAACTATTCCTTTAGTATGATCTCCATGAGCTTGCCCACAATGGAGGTCAGACTGACTGGTCTGTAAATCCCTGGGTCATCCTTGGGACTGCTTTTGTGGAGGGGCACTACATGTGCTGTTCTCCAGTCCTCAGGTACCACGCCCAACTCTAGTGAACTATTAAACAGATCTGCCAGAGGCCCTGCCAACTCCTTAGCCAGTTCCTTTAGTACCCTTGGATGTACTCTGTGCGGGCCTGGTGATTTGTCCACCTTCAATGCCAGCAGCCCCTCCCTCACTCTATCCTGCTCTATCACTACATCTGTGTTTCCCTTCCCCCAGCTCCTCTTTTCCCTCCTGAAGGCACTAGTCTGTCCTTCTTCCTGGTGAAGGAAGACAGAACAGAAGTATTCATTTAGTATCTCTGCTTCCCCCATTATCCTCCGCTCACTCCACCCCTTTCTTAAGCGTAACAATCCCTTCCTTCTTGTCCCTTTTCTCAGTTATATGGTGAGAGAAAGCCTTCTTCCCCTTCTTAATTCCTTTAGCCATCTGTAGCTCCTTCTGTGCCTTTGCTCGCCAGACTTCCTTACTTGCCTCATTAGCCAACCTTAGGTCATTTCCCCAATCCACCTCTCTCTTGGTCTTCCTGAATTTTCTATAGGCCAACCTGTTTTCCCTTACTGCCTGGGCAACCCCAGAACTGAACCAGCTGGGCATTTTGGCCCTTGTGTTCTTCCATCGAGTCTAATGCACTCATCTGTGGCAACCAGTATTCCTTCCTTAATGATGGACCACCTTCGGTCCACCCCATATCTGCTCTGATGGCAGCTAGATGACTCCTTAGCACTTCGCCCATTTTCCTGAAGTCCACCCTCCTGAAATCCAAGATTTTGGTCTTAGTCGGGATGCTTTCCCTGCCCATATCCAACTGGAACCATACTGTGTAATGGTCACTTCGACCCAGTGGCTCCCTGACAATTATTTCCTATACATGCTCCCCATTTGTGAGCACCAGATCAAGAATTGCCTCAGCTCTTGTTGGTTCAGTGACACCCTGAGTCAGGAACCCACTCTACAGTCCTTCCAGGATCACCTGACTCCTAGCACATGTTGTGGATGGTATGCTCCAGTCCACCTTGGACAGGCTGAAGTCCCCCACAATTACCACCTCTCCTTTCCCCACAGCTTCCAATATTTGTGAGCTCAGTTCCCTGTCCCTCTCATCCTGATTGGGTGGTCTGTAAACCACCCCCAACCTCACCTTTCTACCTCTACTGGACCTTAACTGAACCCATAATGCCTCCACCTTCCCTTCCTCCCTTGTGCAAGTTATTCCCTCCCTGATATAAACTGCCACCCCTCCCCCCTTCCCAACTACCCTGTCCCTCCTGTATAGTTTATATCCAGGGACTGTAAGGTTCCAGTCATGGTGTGATGTTGCCCAAGTCTCGGTTACTACAGCTATGTCCACCATCCTGTCTGCTAACGGTGCCTGCAGGTCATCCATCTTGTTTCCAAGACTCAGCGCATTCAGCGACACCACCCTCCACGTAGAATCTGACCTTCCTTCTCGTCCCTCTATTCATCTCTTCACATTTACCTCCTCTGCATGCACTCCTACATGTACCGTTATGTGTTCCTCACCCCCTCCACGCTTTGCTAAATGTGTTCTCACCCCTTCCCACCTCCTCCCTCCAGAACTCTTCCATCACTGTGGGGGGGGGTTCACTGGCCTCCTCCTCTCGGAGTCTGTGGGCCTACATGCCTGCTGACTCCTCCCAGTAGTTTAAATTAAGTGTAGTGGTTATGTATTCCCCCAGTTTGTCCCTGAGTACCCTCAAACCCTCCCTACTGAGGTGTAGCCTGTGTGGTGAAAGGAGTGCTTTGTTTGACCAGGTCTCCTCCCAGTCCCCAATACAGATAAACATCTCCTCCATGCACCATTTCCTCAGCCAGTCTTTAAAATCCTTTATTCTTCTTTTCCTAGCTGTGCTGGCCATTGGTACTGGTATCACCTCTGAGATGGCTAGTAAACTTCCTTCCTCCCTGCAGATCTTCCTCAACTCCCTGACCCTACTTTGCACTACCTCAACCTCCTCCCCAGCTAGGTTGTTGGTTCCCAAATGTATAACTAAATTAGGTTTTCCTCCAACCTCCCTTATTATTTCCCTTATTCTTGGGCTCACCTTCCCTGCTGTCATCCCTGGCATACAAACCACCCTCCTGCTCGCATTTGGGTCCCCTTTCCTTCCCCAGTGAATACCCCTAATTATACAGTCCCCTATGATTGCTACCCTTCCCATCCCCTGCACCCGTACTCCCCATCCTTCCTTTATTACCTTTGGTACCAGCTGCTTCCCCACCTAACTGCTCCCTCTGCACCCAGGTGAACTTATCTACACATCTACAATTTATCCCCTCAACTGTTTTTACATTCCCCACTCTGCCCCTCCCCTTCTATCTGTATTTGCTTTCAGTTTTCCCTCCCCTCTTCCTTTCCTTTTCTCTCTCCCTCCCTCCCCCCATCTTCCACTCCATTTTGCCTGCCTCCTCTTCCCTGCCCACCCTGATTAGTTCCCTCTCCCCTCCCCAGTACTCCTATTCTCAGCCCTAACCTGACCTCCTACCTCACCTGCTGCCCCTTCCCTCCTTCCTGCTGCAAATCTATTCAACGAAGGCACCTCTTTAGAATTTCTCACTCTTGATGCTAAGTCACTCCAACCCCTTCCCCCTTACCATTCCTCCACCCTGGGCTCACTAGTCCACTAAGGAAGAGATACTCCTATATACTGGATGCCCCCCCCAACTCCCATCCCCTGCCCGATGCCCTCACTCCCCTGGGCATCACCCCCCTCTACATTTCCTTCCACTGATCAATGCCTCTGACTTCCCACACCATCCTCCCCAGCTCCCATCTGAGCAGCCTTATTTCAGCCCTCAGCTGCTCCAGGCTCTTATACACAGGACATCCCCTTTACTCCACAACACCCCCAGAAAGACTACTGCCCCACAGCTATTGCAGTTTACCACTCTCCTGCTTCCCACACATATACCTATTCCCCCACATCCTCCCAGACCAGCTTCTCCTAGCCTCCAGTTACATGTAACTATAAAACTCAAAAATATATAAATTTCTATCTCACTTTACCAAAAAAATCTAACAACAATCTCAAAAATCAAAAACTCAGTAGGCTACTACTTTCTGTGTTCTAACAAAACTAGAACACTATGCCAAGGAAGCTGTTTCTTTGCAACCACCTGATTCTAGCTCAAAAAAATATTTTGAATAAAATATAAAATAACCGATAGGTTTGTGGCTATTACCAGGAAGTAACAGCATCGAGAGGTTCTGGACACATGAACCTCAAGAGCGAAGCTCGAGAGGTTCCAATGTGTCCAGAACCTCGAGATGCTAGTACTCCCTGGTAATGAACAAACCTACTGGGTATTTTTTTAAATATATGGATGCAATGTTTATTTCGAATGGGCGGTCGATCGTTTCAGTGAACTTACTTTCTACTGGTTGACCGCCGCAGTGTCTTACGCTATGGATTCAGCTGTGTGCTTGCTCGTGACGGTTCCCGCCCACTGTCCATTTTTTTTAAATGTTTCAGATCCTACCTGCTCTTCAGGATCGCAACGGCAGGATCAACCAGATATTTCTATTTCCTGAGGGAAAACCATAAAATAAAAACGAGAAGCACGATGACTGAGTTCGCTCTTGGTAAGCGAGAGAACCGCAGCCATCTTTTTTGAACTGTTCTGCCCGCACACACAGGAAAACCGGCCAACGAGGAGGCACACTTACGACGTGGGGACAGGAGGTTTCTTTTCGGAAGCTTGGAACGATACTATTGTCAGCACAAAAGTGTAGTATTACCAGTGACTGACAATACTATTACTAGTGATTGACAATACTATTATCACTGAACCTTTCAGGCTATTACCAGAATTTTTTTGTATGCTTTACAGACCTATTAATTGAAGATCCATATATTAATGCCTTTTAAATCATCAGCCCATAGATCCCATGAAACAGTGACAAAGTCACAGTACCACCTAAACAACATGACACCACCCAGCAACAAGCCAGCTAATCATAGTGACAATAACAACCCCACAAAAATCTCAAATAAACTGCCTATCTACTGTATATAAACAAAATGAAACCTACACAAGATATGATTCATTACAGAACAAACATGCAGACTATACTGTTCCCAATTATCATGAAACACCCATGAATTACTTTATAAAGGAGGATATTATTAAGGTTATAAATAATACTAAAGCCACTTGTTCTGCTGGATATGATGGCATTCCTTCCATTTTTATGAAAAAAAAAACTATGTACAGAACTAGTGGATATACTAATTCTGCTCTTTAATACCTCTCTACAAGAAAGAATAGTCTTAGAAGACTGGAAAATAGCAAATGTAACCCCAGTTTATAAAAAAGGACCAAAAAATAAGGTTGGTAATTACAGGCCCATTAGCCTAACATCATGTATCAGCAAAATAATGGAAAGACTACTTCAGCATGGAATCATTCATCACTTACTAAATACAGGAAATACTGATATCACACAACATGGCTTCACCCAGGGTAGATCATGTATGAGTAATTTGGTTAATTTTTTTGAACCAGTAAGTAAGGCCTTAGAAGAGGGCTTACCTGTTGACATTATCTACCTGGATTACGCAAAGGCCTTTGACACAGTTTCACATAAATTATTGCTTGAACAGCTTCGAAAATTAGCCATACATCCGTGAATTATATGCTGGATATATTCTTGGTTACTGGTCTTAAGAGGATCCAAATCTGAGTGGGGGACTATTAGTAGTGGAGTTCCACAGGGTTCTGTGCTGGGACCACTATTATTTAACATTATGATCTCAGGTATGCAAGTTACAAATGGGATCTGGATGCAGAAATACGATGACAACAGTAAGCTTGGAGAAATTTGTTAATGATGCTGGATCTGTCAGTTTACTTCAGAATAATCTAAATGATCTTTACTTATGGGCCACAGACCATAATTTAGATTTCAATATCTCAAAATGTAAAGTGATGCATCTTGGGTCCAATAACCCCCTTGCAAATTATTATATAAGCAATATAAAACTTGATGTAACTACTTCAGAAAAGGATCTTGGAGTAACTATCACAAATCAATTAAAATTTGACCAACATACTAATGTTAAAAGAATGTAAAAAGTCGAGAACCTGAGGTCTTGATACCCCTTTACACGTCCTTGGTGTGATCACATATGGAGTTTGGTGCCCCATTTTGTACACCTACCTCAGTTGGAGATTTGAAAAATTATGAATCTATACAGCGTAGAATGACGAGGTCTATAATAAAGGTAGCACATCTGGATTATGGGAATAGACTTAGAAGTCTGGGACTATTTTCTCAGGAATATAGGTTCCTCAGGGGTGACATGTGTTGTGCCTTCAATCCTGTAATGATGAATTGCTATTTGAAACAAACTGTTTAATTAAACATATTACAATTAAAAGTACTAGGTCTCATGATCTTAAATTACATGTTGAAACTTGTAAAACGACTCGAAGGAAACAATTTGTAACCCAAAGAGTCCCAAATATGTGGAACTCTTTGCCATACAAAGTAGTATTGAGTGAGAGCATTGAAACATTTAAATATGAACTAGATTTGTTTATGGGAGATAATATATATCAATTCCATCAGTAGTTATGATGGCGAATTCAATTATTGGTTTATCCTTTGAACTTGTATACACTTATGAACCTATATCCCACACCTTCCTACAGGCAACAATACCCTCTTTCTCAGTCCACAAACTTTACACATACTGTATCCATCTCAGCTTATTTACTTATGGAATGGGGTAAGCGTTAGGGTTGATGACCCCAAGGCACCCTCTCCCCCCGGCCTGTCAGTGTCTGTGGGGTGGGGATGGGGTGTTAGGGTTGGACACCCTAACACCACATTTCCCTGCTTTTGTCACTTTATTAACTGCCCTAACTGATGCATTAACAAAGTTTTTTTGCAATGAGCACTCCTATAGTTAGGGTTAAGTAGGCACTTCAATGTTAAACTCAAAATTTTGCACTATAACAACTTTGCAGCCGTTCAACGGATTTGCACAAAATTTGGTATGCACCTTCCTACTGGGTAGATCTCTTGATCTGGCAAGTTTCGTTCCGGTCAGATGTGGAGTGTCTGAATTATGGAGAGGTGAATAAAACATGTTTTCGCTCATTGACTTTGCTCTGATTTTTCTTAGAACTTGCCTACAGCCCAGAGGGTTTGGTTCTGGTGTGTGAAATTTTCAGGGTAGAGACAGACTACCCCACAGATGTGCCTTTTTCTAGTCTGATGAAAAAATATTAAGCAGTTTTCAAGTAATTGCAATTAAAAAATTTGAAAAAAATGTTTCTGAGCATGCTCAGTAAGCACTTCAAGATAGCAGTATGAAACAAAGTGGGAATCCTGCTCCATATGGAGAAATTTCTACTCCGTATGGCCGCCATCTTGTTTTCAGTTATGCCCCCACACACAAACATTCAGAAACCTCCCAGAATGATATTCTGGGGAGGAACCAACACATGTAGCTTGCTTACTGGGACCCCCTTTGGTGCACTGTGCACTTTACGGGAAAAAGTATGCCTGTAAAATATGCTTAATTGATTATTTAAATCCTATTTCGTATCCACCTAGTACGACCTAGGATCCTACTTCGTATGTCGAGATACAACGAAGGATCCTAGACCGTGAGCCGAAAATAGGATTATTACGAAAAAATACAGGTCACTCACCTTTAACAGTAGTTCTAGGAGTGGTATACAGTATGTTGTTCATCCACACTTCTTGGCATGTCCTTTCCCTTTAAGAATCTTGCTGGAAGGTCTAAAAGCTGGCTCTCCCACACACTTGGGTGGTATAACACTCGGCTCCGCCTCTTGATGCCAGATCTTGCCTGCTGGAAGCAGTGGATGTGCGTCGAAGCCGGGGAGGTCGAGTGGGTCAGTGTGGATGAACAACATATACCACTCCTAGATTTGCTGTTACAGGTGAGTAACCTGAATTTCTAGAGATGTGGATATGTTGTTCTATCCATACCTCTTGGCAGACTCCTAGCAGTTCTCTGGGAGGAGGAAGGCAAGGCGCACACCCCTACTTAGGGAACAGAGACTGGAGAACTGAGGCCCCAAAACCACCATCCCGGCATGAATCTAGGTCAATATGGTAATGGGAAATGAAGGTGTTTGCTGACTTCCAGATAGCAGCCCTGCAGATACCCTGGATAGGGGTGTCCCTAGAAGCAGCCGCCGATGCAGCGGTATGGCGGGTGGAATGAGCCCTAAGCCCTACAGGAGGCTCCCTACCCGCCAATCTATAGCAGAGATCGATGCATGATGTAATCCATCTGCCAATCGTCCACTTGGCTGCAGGTCTGCCAGGTGCAGCTTCAGCACAGGTGACAAACAGCTGGCGAACCTCTCCCCAAACTCCGGCCATGCACTCTTTATAGTAAGAGAGAACTCATCTCAGGTCCACAGTATGGAGCCTGTACTTGGCCTCCAAGGTGTGACTGGGGTAATACACTGCAAAGTCATCACCTGGTTCAGGTGAAACTCCAACACAACCTTCAGAAGGAACTTCAGGTTGGGGCACAGGACAACCTTGTCCCTGTGGAAGACCGGATAGGGAGAGACTCAACAGAGAGCACCTGGAGATCCTCAATTCTTCTGGCTGATGTGATAGCCACCAGGAAGGCGGTCTTCCACGACAGGTGTGACATCTCACTCCTGTGCGCTGGTTCGAATGGCTTGCCCATGAGCTCTGCCAGTACCAGCAGTAGATCCCACGGTGGTGGTGGTTCATTGCACTGGAGGGGAAATATGGCCAAGGCCTTTGAAGAAATGCCAGACCATCTTCTTCCTGTGCCACCGTCTGCTGACCAGACTGCTCCCAAAAAGCAGAGATGACTGCCAGGTGCACCTTAAGGGTCACAGACCGCAGACCCCCCTCTGGAAAGAGACCAAAGGTAGTCGAGAATGCTAGCCACCGGACATGACAAAGGGTCCAGGCCCTTGCCCTGACACCAAATGGAGAATCTCTTCCACTTGAAGGCATAGGACTTCCTGGTCGATTCCTTCCTAGATGCCTCAACTACAGTGAGTACATCTTCGGAGAGCCCCAAAGCCTGGAACTCTAGACGTTCAGGAACCAGGCTGTCAGGTGCAGAGATTGAGGGTCCGGGTGGAGGACCTTCCCCGATTGACTAAGAGCAGGTCCAGGCACGCTGGAAGACACTTTGGGAGCCTGATGCTGAGGCGGAGGAGATTGGGGGTATCAAAACTGGTGGGACCAGTATGGAGCCACCATGATCACCTGTGCCTTGTTCGTCCTCACCTTGAGGAGCACCTTGTGGATCAAGGGAAGTGAAGAGAAGGCATAAAAGAGGCCTTGGGTCCACGACCTCGAGAAGGCATCCCCCTGCAGTAAGCCCTGCTGAGGGGGGCAGGCACAAAACAGCCTCAGCTTTGCGCTCTCCCTGGAGGTGACCAGGTCCAACTGAGGGGTGCCCCACTGGGAGAACAGGCTGTGTACTACCTCTGGATGGGGAAACCACTAGTGGGATGCCTCGCCCACACGGCTCAGGGCATTCGCCAGCTGATTTGAGTCTCCTGCCACATGAATGGCTAGGAGATCCACCTCCAGTCGTCTCACGATGGTCCAAATGCAGAAAGCTTCCCTGCACAGAGGCCGGGAATGCGTGCCGCCCTGTTTGTTGAAACAATACATGGTCATGGTGTTGTCCATCTGGACCTGAACCACTTGACCCCGAAGGAACGGCGCGAATGCAGTCAGCGCCAGCTGAACTGTTCTGAGCTCCAGCAGGTTGATGTGGCATCGGGATTCCTCGGGGGTCCAGAGCTTGTGGACTCTGTGGTCCCCCATGTGGGCACCCCAGCCCGTGATAGAGACGTCGGTCATCAAGAAGACCATCAGCTCGGACAGACAAACTGGATCCCTTCCTGCAGATGCTCCAAGACGGTCCACCATTGGAGAATGTCCCACATCTTTTGGATTACAGTGACCAGCTGGTCGAAGTGACCTAATCGCTGAGTCCACTGGCTGGCCAGCTCCCACTGAAGGGGGCGCATATGCCACTGGGCCCATCGGACCATGGAGGTGCAGGCCGCCATATAGCCCAGAAGTCACAAGAAGTCCCGGGCAGGGCGCAAGTGCACAACCAGAAATGATCGGGCAAAGGATCTCCTAGCCATTCATGTGGCAGGAGCCTCAAATCAGCTGGAGGATGCCCTCAGCCGGGTGCAGCGCAGGGCCACCAAATCTGTATCTGGGCTGAATATTTTTCCATACAATATGAGATTGGAAAAACTTAACCTATATTCACTACACTATAGAAGACTTAGAGGTGATTTATGCATGATGTTTAAAATTGCTAAAGATACCACACTAGGGAAAGACCTTGGATTAACCTTTAGGTCTGGATGGACTAGTGGTAGGAGACAACATGCAATTGTAACTGTCCAAGTGGAATATTAATTTAAGGAAACATTGGTTTATGCATAGGGTTGTTACTGTATGGAATAACCTACCAGCATCTGTGGTTGAAAGCACAAATATGGATACGTTTAAAGTTAGACTTGACAACTTTCGCTGTGATAAAACTACTACATTTTGACAATATGGGATTGGCAAGCATTATGGATGCAAGTCCTTTAGCTTGAAATTACTTAAGAAAGGAGGCGAGAACCTCCGCCCTTCTGTCAGGAGCCTGGCTCTGGCTCAGCATGAGTCGAGCTCTGCCCTGATGAAGCAAGTCACCTGCAAAGGCATGAGTTCCGACTTGGCCTCGTTGACTAGGAGGCCAGGGTCAATGCAGGTCTGGAGGGCCAGATCCCTGGAACTCTCCACCTCCTGCCTGGAGGGACCCGCTATGAGCTAATCGTCCAGACAGAGGTACACCCTGATCTCTCGACGCCGAAGATGGGCCATCACCACTGCAACGCATTTGCTGAAGACCCTATGGGCTGATGACAGGCCGAAGGGCATGGCTTAGAACTCATAGAGGGCCTCCTCTGCTTGAACGTGGAGGAGCCTCTGGTGTGACGGATGGATCGGGACATGGAAGAACATGTCCTGCAGATCCAGAGCACAAAACCACATGTTCTGCTTGAGAGACGGTATGATCTGAGACACAGTTACCATCCTGAAGGTGCGAGACCTGAGAAACTTGTTCAAGTCATGCAGATCTAGAATAGGGCGCCAGACCCCCATCCGTTTCGGGACCAAGAAGTACCTGGAAATGAACCCCGTTGACAGGGGGATCCACGAAATGACAACTACCTCCCTGAGGAGGAGTTGAGTAATGTCGTCTCAGAGAGCCGACAGAGTGTTCACGGATACCTTCTCCTCCCGTGGGGTGTGGGCTTGGCTTGGTGGGTACTACTCGAATTCCAGAGGCAGACCCTGGCCGACCACCTCCAATACCCACCCATCCATTGTGGCAGCAGACCAGGCGGAAAGGAAGTGGCAGAGCCAGCCCCCCATGGGAGGACCCAGAGTAGGCGTGATGGCCAAAGGGGTGGTCACCCCCATCCCATCACTGAGCAGGCTTGGAGGAGGAGGATCCAGCCACGGGACTGCCGGGACCCTTCCCTCCAGGCTAACGGACCGCCGAAGCCCCTGACTTGGGCCGAGGGCATCAAGCTTGAGCCTGCTGATGCTGCTGCCCTGATTGACACAGGGGCTGCTAGGCCACAGGGGCAGAAGGCCGAAAGGGCTTGTGCTTCTGCTTCTTGGAACCCTGACATTCCTTCTGGGTGGAGGCAACAGAGTCCAAGGTGGCACTGGACTTCTTGATGCACTGGAGGTGGGTGACTTTGTGCTGAGTGTCTGCCGTAAAGGTCGAGACCCTCAGCCAGGCCAAGCGGCACATGGCAACCGCGGCTGCCACCAAATAGGCACAGGAATCCCCAATGTCCAGAGCCGTCTGGAGTTGCTGTTTTGCAACAGCCTGACCTTGATCCTGAACCTGATTGACAGTAGTCTGAAGGACCGCGGGGAGATGAGGAAGCACCTCATCTAGAGAGCCCAGGAGGGCATGGGAGAAGTGTGCTATGATTACAGCTGAGCTCGCCTGACAGAGACCGAGCGAAGAGGCAGCATAGACTTTTCGGGCAGAATGGTCCAGTTTTTTGGACTCTTTGTCTGGAGGTCTATCAGGGTCTCCTGAATTTCCCAAGCACCAAAACACAGATTTGGTCACCAATCCCTCAGCCGAAGGATGCTCTGTGAACCCCAATAGGGTGCCAATGGGAACTGCATATTGTGGGCCATCCAGGCCGATGGCACGGGGCAGGAGGGAGGGTGCTCCCAATACTCCAGAGCCGGGCCAGTAATGGCTTCGGCTACAGGGAAAGCCCTCTGTTGGAGAGTCCTCTTTAGTCAGAATATCTGTTAGGGGATACTGAGCCCATTTCTGGACAGGCTCCAGTTTCATCCCCGTGGATTCGGAGAGGAGATGGAGAATGCCTATGAAGAGCGTGGGACCTTCCTCCATCGAGAGACTCCCCATCAAAGCCTCGTCTAATTGACGAGAGTGCAAGGAGGAGTCCTCGGACTCTGAACAGATTGGCTGACCACCTGAATTACTTTCAACATGACGTGGATGGTCGGGAGTAAGGGTGACTGACAGCCTATGTGGGAGGCCCTTAGCGGGTCGAGACTCCTTAACAGGAGCCCTGGAGGGAGGCTGTTTAGGTGGTGACTCCCACCACAATCAGCAGAAAGGTCGATTTCAGTCGAGCTGGGAGAGTCTTCACGGCTCTGTGCGTGGAGGGATGGGGCGTCAGCTTAACGTACGACAGCCATGTGATGGCCGGTGTGGAAGCCTGGGTTGACTTCAGACCAGCCAACACCAACTGTTGCCACATGAGATCCTCACAGCGTCGACATAACTTGCGCTGAAGCCTCTCCTCTTCCGAGGAGGAAGAGGATGAAAAGTGGCGGCTCCACTTCTTAGAACACCCAGAATGGTGTCTGAGAGTTCTCCACAACCTGTCGGTTGAGAATGACCTCAACCATTGGGGGGGGGGGGCTGACGGGATGCTCAGAAGGAGAAGGGGGAACTCGTCGCGGCTCCTCCATTCCAGGGCCAGGGACTGTGAGGAGGTTCCCAGCAAGCTGGGTTTCCTCCTTGGTAGGTCCAGTCAGGACTGGAGTCCTGAACAAGGAATTGTCGGTCTCATCCAGCAACAACAGGTCGACGGGGTCGATAATAATTTCGATCAGGTGGTCATTCCGCATCTTAGCTGGCTGGCCTGATGGGGCACCGTGAAGCCAGCAGCTGAGGCCGCAATTTTGAGCAAAGTCAAAACAGGAGATTCCTAAGACCAAGACCTCTCTCGATCCCAAGAACTACGTCGACAAGACTTATCTCTTGACTCCCTGGATTCCTTTTTATGGGAACAGGAAGCTGTGCGAAGCTGACGGGCCCTTCCCCTTGGTCGGGAGAGACTATCACGACTCCTTGAAGGAGAATGTAAAGGTAGGGCCCACTTTGAGCGGCACGAAGACCGATGCTGAAGAGGACTGATCGGCAGCCGAGCTGCCTCCTCCTCGAAGGCCTTCATTTGTTCAAGTTGCTCAGTGGATACTACAGCCGCGGAGACCGCCCAACGGGCCTCTTTAGATTTGACCGGCGGGTTCCATTTTTCCGGCTGTCCAAGCTATAAGTGTGCAAGGCGATCGTCCAACATGTTTGGCTGGAACGAGCGACAAAAGTCGCAGGCCTGGGTATCATGATCGTGGCCCAGGCAACAGATGCACGTGGCATGTGGGTCAGTGCAAGACATCTTCTGCCCACAGGGGCACCAGCGGAAACCGGACAAGGACTTGTCCTCCATCACGGTTGCATGCATGAAATGATGCGGAGAAATTCTAGTGAGTTTTAGCTTAGATAAATAATCCAAAGATTTAAGCACCAGGGCCTACTCAATGTGGGAGCAATAAGGAGGGAACCTGAATCTTCCAGCGGAAAGGAAGATCTGGCACCAAGGGGTGGAGCTGAGGGTTATACCACCCAGGTGAGTGGGAGGAGCCGGCTTTTAGACGTTCCGGAAAGATTCTTAAAGGGAAAGGACATGCCAAGAAGTGTGGCTAGAACATATCCATATCCATAGAAAAATAAATTTTTGTGCTGACATGGGGTCCCCAATCCCCCTGTCTGCAGTAGAGGACCCCTTCCCACCAGTATAGGACACTGGGGAGCCCACTCTCAGTGTCCCTAACAGAAAAAAACATGTCTGACAATGGGTGCCTAATCACCGTGTCAGCAGTAGCCTAAAAAAAACATGTCCGATAACAGATTGTCCAACCCCTGGCCGGCAGTAACCCCTGGCCGGGACACTAGAGGCCCCTCCCAGTGTCGCCAGTGATATCATGCCCCCTTCCATCACCAATGTATGCCTGAAATGAAGAAAACAGTCCCCCAACGTCTTTTGGGCCGTGCGCTTCCACACCTACATACATATGCGCATCTACGGAGGAATTGGAGCACAGGGTCAGAACATACAGGTTACTCACCTATAACAGGAGTTCTAGGAGTGGTATATGTTGTTCATCCACACTGTCTGGCAGGTTCCTTGACACTTTAAGATGGGCCGGAAAGTCTTCAAACTGGCTCCTCCCATCCTCCTGGGAGGTAAAACCCTTGGCTCTGCCCCATGATGCCAGATCTAGTCCGCTGGAAGCCAGGTTGTGCGTTGAAGCCAGGGAGGTCGGGTGGGTCATCTGGATGAAGAACATATACCACTCCTAGAACTCCTGTTACAGGTGAGTAACCTGTATTTCTAGGGACGTGGATATGTTATTCAATCCACACTGTCTGGCAGATTCCTAGCAGTTCTCCGGGAGGAGGGGGAAGGCGCGCACCCCCAATACTTACTTGGGGAATAAGAACTGAAGAACCGAGGTCCCAAAACCAGCATCCCAGCGTGACTCTAGGTCAATGTGGTAATGGGAAAAAAAGGTGTGTGCTAACTTCCAGGTAGCAGCCCTGCAGATTTTCTGGATAGGGATGTCCCTAGAAGCAGCCACCGAAGAAGCGGTATGGCGGGTTGAATGAGCTCTTATCCCTCTGGGTGGCTCCATGCCCGCCGACCTATAGCAGAGATCAATGCAGGAGGTGACCGACCTGTTAATCGTCCACTTGGCTGCAGGTCTGCCAGGTGCGGCTTCAGCGTAGGTGACAAACAGCTAGCGAACCTCTCCCCGAACTTCAGCCATCCGCTCCTTGTAATAAGCGAGCGCTCTTCTAGGGTCCAAAGTGTGGAGCCTATATTCGGCCTCCGAGGTGTGACTGGGGTAGAACACTGGCAGAGTCAACACCTGATTCAGATGAAACTCCGACACCACCTTCGGAAGGAATTTCGGGTGGGGGCGAAGGACAACCTTGTCCCTGTGGAAGGCCAGATAAGGAGACTGATGGAAATTGCCTGGAACTCCCATCCTTCTGGCTGATGTTATAGCCACCAAGAAGTCTTCCACGACAGGTGGGAGATATCGCACCTGTGCATCGGCTCAAATGGCTTGCCCATGAGCTTTTCCAGTATCAGCAGTAGATTCCATAGAGGTGGAGGTTCTCACACCAGAGGGGATATGTGATCGAGGCCTTTGAAAAAGCACCAGATCACCATCTCCTGTGCCACCGACTGCTTGCCGCCCCACGCCCGGTAAGCAGTCATGGCTGCCAGGTGCACCTTAAGGGTCATCGACCGAAGCCCTAGCTGAGAACGGGACCACAGGTAGTCCAGAATGTTAGCCAATGGACAGGAAGAGGGGTCCAACCCCTTGTCCTGACACCAAATGGAGAATCTCTTCCATTTAAAGGCATAGCATTTCCTGGTTGACTCCTTACGGGATGCCTCAACGACGTTGAGGACCTTGTCGGAAAGACCCAAGGCCTGGAACTCTAGTCGTTCAGGAACCAGGCCATCAGGTGCAGCGATTGAAGGTCTGGATGGAGCACCTTCTCCTTGTTGACTGAGATTAGGTCCAGGCAGGCTGGAAGCCGCCTCAAGAGCCTGGAGCTGAGGCAGAGGAGATCTAGGTACCAGAACTGGTGAGGCCAGTCTGGGGCTACCAGAATCACCTGCGCCTTGTCCCTTTTCGCCTTGAGAAGCACCTTGTGGATCAAGGGAAATGGAGGGAAGGCATAGAAGAGGCCCGGGGTCCATGGCCTCGAGAAAGCACCCCCCTGCAGCGAGCGAAACAGCTTCAGCTTCACATTCTCCTTGGAGGCGAACAGGTCCACCTGAGGGGTGCCACAATGGGAGAACAGGTCTTGAACTACCTCTGGCAGGAGAGCCCACTCGTGAGATGTAGCACCTATCCGGCTCAGGGAATTGGCCAGACTGTTCGAGGCTCCTGCCACGTGGATGGCTAGGAGATCCACCTCCAAGCTGATTACGAGAGACCAAATGCAGAGAGTTTCCTTGCACAGAGGCAAGGAGTGCATCCCGCCCTGACGGTTGAGACAGTACATGGTCATGGTGTTGTCCGTCTGGACCTGAACCACCTGACCCCGTACAAATGGAGCAAAGGCGGTGAGGGCTAGCTGTACCGCTCAAAGCTCCAGCAGGTTGATGTGGCATCGAGACTCCTGGGGGGAACAGATGGGCACCCCAAACCAACAAAGAGGCGTCGGTCGTAAGTATGACCGTCGGCTCGGGGTGGACAAACAGGATACCCTCCTGCAGATGAGCTGGGACAAGCCACCACTGCAGGCCATCCCACATCTTCTAGGTCACGGTTACTGGCTGGACCAAAGGACCGGAGCGCTGAGACCACTGGCGGGCCAGCCCCCATTGCAGGGGATGCATATGCCAGCGGGCCCAATCAGACCCAGAAGGTGCAGGAAGGCCCGGGCAGGGCGCAATTACCCAACCTGAAATGACTGGGCAAAGAAGGAAAGGACCTCGGCCCTGTCCGCCGGGAGCCATGCTCTGTCTCGAAGACAGTAGAGCTGTGCCCCAATGAACTGAATTGCCTGCGATGGTACGAGTTCTGATTTGGCCTCATTGATCAGGAGACCAATTTGAGAGCAGACCTGGAAGGCCAGATCTCTGGACCGCTCCACCTCAACCTGGAGGGGGCTGCTATCAGCCAGTCGTCCAAGTAAGGGTACACCTGGACCCCTTGGTGCCGCAGGTATGCTGTCACCACTGCCATGCATTTGGTGAAGACCCTGGGAGCTGGAGAAAGACCAAAGGGCATGGCCCAGAACTCGTGGAGGGATCACTCTGCTCTGAAATGGAGGAATCGCCGATGTGATGGACGGATTGGAACATGAAAGAACGCGTCCTGGAGATCCAGAGAGCAAAACCACATGCCTAGCTCCAAGGATGGTATGATCTGAGCCAGAGTGACCATCCTGAAGGTGCACAGCCTTAGGAACTTGTTCAGGTCGTGCAGATCGAGAATGGGGCGCCAGACCCCCGTCCGTTTTGGGACTAGGAAGTACCTGGACACAAACCCTGGGTTTGTTGATCACCTCCTTTTGGAGGAGCAGAGCTATGTCGGCTTGACAAGCCGACAGAGGGGCTGGAACGGTAGCTCCCCGAGGGGCGACGGCTCGATAGGGAGGAATCCACTTGAATTCCAGAGGAAGACCCCTGCCGACCACTTCCAGCACCCAAAGGTCCGTGGTGATAGCGGACCAGGCAGAAAGGAAGTGGCTGAGCTGTCCCCACGGGGACCAAGGGGAGGAGTGACGAGGTTGGGGGCGGCACCCCTCAACCCGTCACTGGGCAGGCTTGGAGGAAGGGCCGGCCAAGGAGCCGCCTGGACCTTTCCCTCCAGGCTTCCTGCTGGAGGAAGCAGCAGGCTTGGCCTTGGGGCGCCAAGCGTGAACCAGCTGGCCCTGTTGCTGGTGCTGCTGGGCCAGACGTGCCGCAGGGGTTGAAGGGCTTACGCTGTTGCTGGTGGCCTTTGTCCTTCTGGGAAGACGTGACCGAGTCCGAGGTGGCGCTGGACTTCTCAATGCCCTGGAGAAGGTCCTCCACCCCAGGCCCGAACAAGTTGGTGCCCAAGAAGGGGACATCTGCCAGCTTGTGCTGGGTATCTGCTGTGAAGGTGGAGATCCGCAGCCAAGCTCTGTGGCACATGGCTTCCGCGGCCGCTACTGACCAGGCACAAAAGTCTCTGATGTCCAAGGCAGTCTGGAGCTGTTGCTTGACCACCGCCCTTCCCTGATCCCACACCTGCTTGACCATCGTTTGAAGGTCAGCCGGGAGATAAGGAAGCACCTCATCCAGGGAGCCCATAAGGGCATGTGAAAAGTGTGCCATCAGTAGAGCCGAGCTAGCCTGTTGAAGGCCTAGGGAGAAGGCAGCATAAACTCTGCGCCCTGAGTAGTCCAGCTTTTTGGACTTCTTGTCCGGGGGCTTCTCTACGTCCCTAGCCTTTCCGGAGCAACGGAAGACGCTATCGGTTACCAGCCGTTCAGCCGGGGGGTGCTCCAAAAAAACGGAAAGGGAACCGGTGGGGATGGCATACTTGAGGCCATCCTGGCCAAAGGCGCAGGACAGGATGAAAGTCGCTGCCACAACTCCAAGGCCGGGCCAACAATGGCCTCGGCCATAGGGAAGGCCTCCGTGGGGGAATTCCCTCGGTCCAAAATCTCCGTGAGAGGATATCTGGCCCGTTTCTGCACAGGTTCAAGCTGCATCCCAGTAGACTCTGAGATGAGCCGAAAAATACCCAGGAACGAGGATGAGCTCTCGTCCACCAACAGACCCCTGGAGGATTCCAGGTCGAGGGACCTGGAATACAGGGAGGAGTCGTCGGACTCCGAGGAGTCCGCGAACAGCAGCCGAGTGTCTGAGCCACCCTCCACTCACTGAGGCCGATCGGGGGTGAGGGTGACAGACAACCTGTGGGGCAAGCCCCGACCCGACCAACAATCCTTGGTCAGGGCCCCAGTCTTTGGTTGCGGGGGCGGAGGTTCCACCACAATGGGTGGAGCAGCCGGTTTTGGCCAAGCAATTGGTGCCAGAGTCGGCTCCTCGACCAAGGAGCCAATGGCAAGAGGTTGCTTTGGCCATTCAGGCAATTAAGTGTATATAATATTGTCATCAGCATAGAGTTGGACATGTGTCAAGTGAACAAACATTTGGTAAATCATTCATATATAATAAGAAAAACAGAGCGCCCAACACTGATCTCTGAGGTACCCCATTACACATAGTAGCAGGTGCTGAACAGGCTCCTCCCACCTTGACACACTGTAATCTTCCCATTAAATAAGCTTGTAGCCAACTCAATGCTGATACACCCAAGTCCACTTTCTTCAGTTCATTCAATAACACAATATGATTAACAGTATCGAATGCCTTCGACAGATCCAGGAATATGGCTGGCATTTCCTGGTTTCTGTCAAAGGCATGCAACCCATCATCAACCACCTTCAAAATTGTAAGTGTTTGTATTATATCCCTTTCTAAAACCTGATTGACAGTGAGTCAGCACATCACATTTAATAAAATACTGCATGAATTAAGCAATAAGGCATGACCAGGGGTTAGATTAAGTCTGCGCCGAGTGCCATATTGCCCCTAGGGGGTGATTAACTGACTGTTACTCTAACTCCTGGGGGTGCCTTAATGCTATTATAAAAAATGGTTCCAAAAGAAATGTGTTAAAAGTATACTTTTTGAATGTTTTCCTCATTTAGAAGGAGATTTTTAATAAAATAGTTCTTCCACCAACAGTTTAAGAATGCTGGTTCAAAATTAGAATGCATCATTCCACACATTCAGCAATGCAAGAGGATGGAATGCTGACAGGAAGAATCCATGTGCCATGGCGATCAGGCTGTACATGACAGTATAACATGGATTAATGTAAGGCTGTTGGAATCCTAACAGCCAATGAGATTGCAGCATTTCTGATAGCCTTTTTATAATTGCCGATAAATAAGCTTCTCAAAAATGTTAGCACATACAGAAAGAATTTGAAATTGGTCTGAAAGAACCCGGATTTTCAGAATTCCCCCTTTATATATATAGGGATAACAAATACTGTTTTTAAATCAAGCAACAATTCTAAACTTTCCAAAGAAAAATTAAAAATATATGTTAAATGAGGTGCCAAAATCTCAGAGGCCAATTTCAGAAAGAATGGGGAGATTTCATCACATCCAGGTCCCTTTTTTGTGTCTAACCTTTGCAACTGTTTTTCAACATCATCAGTTACTATAGGAAAAAATGAAAACAGTGGTCTTTTCGACTTGCAATCAAAATCAGTATCCAAAATTGGAGGAAACAAGCCAGGACGTAAATCCTCAAATGTATTTCCGACAGAAGCAAAAAAGGAATTAAACATTTCAACTTTATCACTGTCTGATGTCAAGACCTTCCCTTTAGCATTTAAACACGTAGGTAAGCAGGGTGAACCCTGCATCCCCCTTTAATAAGTCAATTCCCTTCCATAATGTTCTAGGATTACCCTCAGCTGCCACAAAATATTTTTCATAATAATTCTTTGCTTTTCTAATTTCAGCAATACATTTATTCTGAATAACCCTAAAAATCAATTTATCTGCCTCAGATTTTGATTTCCTAGCTATCTGCCATTGTCTTGATTTTTTAATTACATTTTTTAACTCTTTTGTCATCCAAGGTAATTTTCCTTTTCTTACAGTTTTTAGCTTTAAAGGAGCGTGTTTGTCAATAACGCTTAAAAGAGAAGTGTTAAAAAAAATCCATGAAGTTCGCACGTCTGGACAGACATATAATAAATTCCATTAAATACTTGCAAGATCTCTCAAATAAGCTTGGGCATTAAATTATATAAAAACTCTAGTAAAAAATAGAGCGAGGTTTTGGTTTATCAACAACTGTATCTCTTATACAAGATATGTAACAGTGATCACTTACATCATTTTCATAGACTGAAGAAATGTACCTGTCAGGCCTATTTGTAAAAATTAAATCTAGTAAAGTATCCTTATTACTATCCGACTTATGTGGTCTAGTAGGTGATTTCACTAATTGTAGTAAACCAAGTGCGGCAAACTGATTTAAAGTCTCAAGTTAAGGTACCATCGTATTCCAATTAAAAGACCCTAATAACACTCTCATTTTTATGTTTGCTTGCACGCATGTGCAAGAAACATAGTGCCATCATCCGAGTTTTCATAGGTGTGGCACCCGTCTTCCAATGCAGTCAGTGTGTTTGCAGGCGTGGCCACAGTTCGCCAATGAATGCTGCAGCTGTCTATGACAGCAGTTGAAAATGCAGTGCCGTACAGTTGAAAGGCAGAGCTCCGCTTCACTGAGCAGCGAGAAGCTACTGCCTGCGCATGCACCACACACATGCACGCATATTGCATGCTAATGCGCTCCCCCACCCACACACTGTATGGCCAACAGGGGGTGCCCAATCCCCCATCGGCTCAATGCCCCCAACAGACAACGGGTGCCACGCTGGGAGCCCACCCAAGCGTGGCAACAGTCCGTATGGCGAAGGGGTGCCCAATCCCATCGGCTCCACTGTCCCCGCCCCAAACAGTCTTCCAGCTGCCTTTAGGAGCCCAATAACGTGGCACAAGTCCTCGTCGCCCAAGAAAAAAAAAAAAGAAACCTGAAAGAAAACCTTCCCTTGCTGACTGTCTGACCCCGCTCTCCCCACCTCGCCCACCCTCTCGCACCCTGCCTCCCCACACCCCCCTCACCTCATACTTACCTCCATAGTCCAGCATGACGATCTTCGGTGGACCGGGAACACGTCTGCACTCTTCAAAGCCGACCGCGAACTGAGGAAATGCAGGTAAGCTGTTTAAAGTAATAAATAGGGTTTTTTCAACTTTGATGCATATCTCAGTCATTTTGGGGAATTTTTTCTTAAAATTTTTAATATGGGGATTTTGGGACCCCACCTCATGAATTCTGTCACTGTCATTTTGTTAATCGACTCCGAAAGGTGATTTCGCGGTCACTGCATGAACCACCTTTAGGGACCGATTCTAAAATGACAGATATCTAGTTCAAGGTAGGCCTAAAAACCCTATGTTGAAATCTGGTGATAAAATTCCCAAAAATGACAGCTATCTGACATCGTTGCGCTGTTCCTCGCTGCGCTTGTAAGTTCGATAATTTTCAATATTTTCACTCCAGATTTTCAACATTGCCATTTACCACACCTCCTTGATGGAAGTACGGCTGCCATTTTTCATTCGCCCAAAATGTGTTTCACTTTTATGTAATTACTGGCACATCCGATTATACGAAATCAATGTTTGGGACAGATTAAGAAAATCACAGTGACACTGTTCATGAACAGAAGTGTTAAAATGGCTATGTTAAAAATCTGGTGAAAAAATTCCCCAAAATGACTGTTTTACGAGCATGTAAATCCTCAAATGTATTTCCGACAGAAGCAAAAAAGGAATTAAACATTTCAACTTTATCACTGTCTGATGTCAAGGCCTTCCCTTTAGCATTTAAACACGTAGGTAAGGAGGGTGAACCCTGCATCCCCCTTTAATAAGTCAATTCCCTTCCATAATGTTCTAGGATTACCCTCAGCTGCCACAAAATATTTTTCATAATAATTCTTCTTTGCTTTTCTAATTTCAGCAATACATTTATTCTGAATAACCCTAAAAATCAATTTATCTGCCTCAGATTTTGATTTCTAGCTATCTGCCATTGTCTTGATTTTTTAATTACATTTTTTAACTTTTTTGTCATCCAAGGTAATTTTCCTTTTCTTACAGTTTTTAGCTTTAAAGGAGCGTGTTTGTCAATAACGCTTAAAAGAGAAGTGTTAAAAAAAATCCATGAAGTTTGCACGTCTGGATAGACATATAATAAATCCCATTGAATACTTGCAAGATCTCTCAAATAAGCTTGGGCATTAAATTACATAAAAACTCTAGTAAAAAACAGAGCGAGGTTTTGGTTTATCAAAAACCGTATCTCTTATACAAGATATGTAACAGTGATCACTTACATCATTTTCATAGACTGAAGAAATGTACCTGTCAGGCCTATTTGTAAAAATTAAATCTAGTAAAGTATCCTTATTACTATCCGATTTATGTGGTCTAGTAGGTGATTTCACTAATTGTTGTAAACCAAGTGCGGCAAACTGATTTAAAGTCTCAAGTTAAGGTACCATCATATTCCAATTAAAAGACCCTAATAACACTCTCATTTTTATGTTTGCTTGCACGCATGTGCAAGAAACATAGTGCCATCATCCAGTTTTCATAGGTGTGGCACCCGTCTTCCAATGCAGTCAGTGTGTTTGCAGGTGTGGCCACAGTTCGCCAATGAATGCTGCAGCTGTCTATGACAGCAGTTGAAAATGCAGTGCATACAGTTGAAAGGCAGGCTCCGCTTCACTGGAGCAGCGGCTACTGCCTGCGCCACCCCACACACATGCGCATATTGCATGCTAATCGCTCCCCACTCACACACTGTATGGCCAACAGGGGTGCCCAATCCCCGTCGGCTCAATACCCCAACAGACAACGGGTGCCACACTGGAGCCCACCCCAGCGTGGCAACAGTCCGTATGGCGAAGGGGTGCCCAATCCCCATCGGCTCCACTGTCCCCGCCCCAAACAGTCTTCCAGCTGCCTTTAGGAGCCCAACTAACGTGGCACAAGTCCTCGTCGCCCAAGAAAAAAAAAAAAGAAACCTGAAAGAAAACCTTCCCTTGCTGACTGTCCTGACCCCGCTCCCCCACCTCGCCCACCCTCTCGCACCCTGCCTCCCCACCCCTCACCCCATACTTACCTCCGTAGTCCGGCATGACGATCTTCGGTGGACCGGGAACACGTCTGCACTCTTCAAAGCCGACCGCGAACTGAGGAAATGCAGGTAAGCTGTTTAAAGTAATACATAGGTTTGTTTTTTAACTTTGATGCATATCTCAGGCATTTTGGGAATTTTTCTTAAAATTTTTAATATGGGGATTTTGGGACCCCACCTCATGAATTCTGTCACTGTCATTTTGTTAATCGACTCCGAAAGGTGATTTCGCGGTCACTGCACAGAACCACCTTTCGGGACCGAATTACAAAATGACAGTATCTGATTCATGGTAGGCTTAAAAACCCTATGTTAAATCTGGTGATAAAATTCCCAAAAATGACTGCTATACGAGCATGCGTTGCGCTGTTCCTACGCACGCTTGTAAGTTCGATAATTTTCAATAGTTTCACTCCAGATTTTCAACATTGCCATTTTACCACACCTCCTTATGAGCAGTACAGCTGCCATTTTTCACATTTCGCCCAAAATGTGTTTCCGCGCATGTAGTGCACAATGGCACATCCGGTGTGCGAAATCAATGTTCGGGACAGATTAAGAAAATCACAGTGACACTGTTCATGAACAGAAGTGTTAAAATGGCTATGTTAAATATTTGGTGAAAAAATTCCCCAAAATGACTGTTTTACGAGCATGCGTTGCGCTGTTCCTATGCTGCACTCTCGTAAGTTCGCGAATTTTCACTATTTTCACTCCAGATTTTCAACACTGCCATTTTACCACACCTCCTTATGAGCAGTACAGCTGTCATTTTTCACATCTTGCCCAAAACGTGTTTCCACGCATGTAGCGCACAATGGCGCAGTCGGCATGTGAAATCAATGTTCGGGACAGATTAAGAAAATCACAGTGACACTGTTCATGAGCAGAGGTGTTACAATGGCTATGTTAAAAATGTGGTGAAAAAAGTCCATAAAATGACTGTGTTACGAGTGACCATTGTGCAGTTTCCACACACCCTCATAAGTTCATGGATTTCTAATATTATCAGTCCAGATTTTCACCACTGGCATTTTTCCACACTTCCTTATGAACAGTACAGCTGTCATTTTTCACACCATGGCCGAAATGTGTTTTCGCACTTCCAGCGCAGAAATGCATGGTCGCTGTGGGAAATCACTGTTCGGGACAGATTAAGAAAATCACAGTGACACTGTTCATGAGCGGAGGTTCCAAAATGCCTGTGTTGACAATCTGCTGTAAAAAATCCCCAAACTACTTGCATTATGGGTGTGCGTTGCGCAGTTTCTACACACGCTCGTGACTTCACCAGTTTTTTTAATATTTTAACTACAGATTTTCAACATTGCTATTTTTTCCACCTCCCCATGAACAGTACAGCTGTCATTTTTCACATCCTGTTCGAAATGCGTTTTTACACCTGTGGTGCCCAAAGGTGTAGTCACTGTGCAAAATCAGCTTTCGGCTAACAAACTGATATTGCCACTGTTCATAAGGTGGGAGGTCATAAAAAACCCATGTTGAAAATTTGGAGTGAAAATGCCAACGAATGCCTAAGGCGTTAGGGTTTCCGACCATAATGCCCCACCCTGTAGAGATTGACAGGCATCAGGGGTGTGACTTGGGATTTTTGCCTGTAATGTTCATACCATTCCACACCCTGCAGCCAGTGAGAGGCATCGAGATGTGCCTTGGACTCTTCGGCCCCAGAGTTCACCACATTCTCCTATACAGCACCCATCTCACCGTATTTCCTGATGGAATGGGGTAAGCATATGGGCCAAAGACCCCAAGGCACACCGTGACACTTGTCGGTGTCTGCAGGGTAGGGTGTGGTGATATGGCGTGGCCGTTATGCCTGATGACCCAAAGGCACACCCCAATGCCTGTCAGTCTCTGCAGGCTGGTGGCGGAGTTGGCTTCAGTTCAATACTTCACTGCCATTCCTATTATGCAGCTCTCTAACTCCTACACTACCAATGCCAATGCCAGCAAGCAAACATTTGGCATTGACAAATGCTTGATTAAAAAGGAGCAATCAGCTCAGACAAAGTCTGAAGTGCATTAATTTTCGCTGAGGGGGGTCTGTAATAAACTATAATGTTAAAATAAAATCCAAATCTCCCTTGCACTTGTAATACTAATAAATCCAATGACCAGGAATAGATTTAGCAAGCTTAACTTGACCATTGTATTTATTTTGAAGGTATATCAAGACCCCACCCCCAATTTTTAATCTATCTCGCCTAAAAATATTATAATTTTCAATCTCTACATCCTTATCAGCTATTTTAGGCGAGAGACAAGTCTCTGTTATTGCCAAAATATCTGGTTTCACAGTTTCCACTTGAGCTCTTATAATATACACTTTAGGTAATAGACTTCAGATATTCAAATGCAACACACCCACATTTTTTCGTTCTGCAAACTCAGCCAGGGAATAGTCATTCACTGGATTGGGGCCTGGATTCACATGTAGACCACCAGAAATCATCAGGATTAATAGTATCATTTTCCTGACCCTAGTGTACTTTCTGTTCAGATGTCCAGTACCACCTTGTGTATTTCTTACATATCTCCAAAATGTCTCATACATACAACGTATGTGTGAAATATTTTGTCCCTTAACAGCCACAATTACAAAACTTTCTGTTAATTCCAATTTTCCTGCATAGACATTAGGTAAGATTAGAAAATGGGCTTTTTATTTGGATGCATCTGATTGGCTGGTACCCAATCCACAGGGGTACATTAACTTTCAACAGATGCCCACCAAATAAAAAGTCCCAGTCCAAAACTGCCTCATGCCCAGCAAAGTATCATTGTGCCCAGACTGCTCAGCCATTGGCTGCAGCACTGGGTACACAATTTCAAACTGACGCCATTGTTGTTTATCACTTAGCGAGAGAGCGAGTGACCAGATACCACCCATAAATTTTAAAAACAGAACATTTACACTATCCACCGAAAACATTTTTTGAAAAGAGAGACAGAGAGGCACAGACGACTGTCAATACAGTCATTGTTTTATGTTCTGTTGGAAGTTGCCTGTTCCATTAGTTTTCCTCCCGCTCCGCTCCCTGCCCTCCTCCTTACGTGCCCGATACTTTACAACTTCCACCAGACAACCACTACGTCAAACAAATAAAAGCGGGATACCACCAGTACCATCAGCATTACCAGCATTAGTTCATCTCTCTCTCGCTCGGTTCTGCTGCTGCTTTGTTTTTTAAACATGCTCTTGTTTCCCCCAGTGTCGTTTGGGATGTCCCTCTTCCTAGCAACTTCAGCTGCCATACAGATCACCCCCAGTGACAGGCAGGTAATTGCCAGACAAACGCGAGTGGGGGTTAACATCCTTTTGCCGTCGCGGTTTTCATTCCCCACAGAGACAAAGAAAATGGGGAGAAAGCAGCTTGAGTGCAAAACTGCAGACTGTGAAGAGCAACAGTGAGAGCGCTAGCTCTAGTACTGCAACTGTGTGAAAGTAGGTACCGCTCCTGTAGTGCTCTCTCTTACAACTCGTTCACCCGATGTACAGCAGTTATTTCTCCACAAGCCAGCACCCTTTCTCCCGCTGAAGTGAAAATGATGTGAAAATAAAACGGCACACTACCTAATTTCTCGCTGTTCCTGATAGCCTGCAAATCTTTGTAAGCAGTAGTGTGTGCGTGTGTGTGACATCCAGCTTCTTTTTTAGCTCCTTTACTTTTTCCTCCCAGCTCGAGCTACTTTCATGCGTGCTCCGTAGCAACCAGAAACAGTATAAAAAAAGGTTCAACTACAGTGTTTCAGGAAAAAAAAAACGAGCATTAAAGAGCTGTCACATCCCAAGTTTTTCTTGATGTGAACAAATCACCACTGTGGCTTTGATTGTCCCTACTCTGAAGTCTTTTCCAGTTGTGATGCTGCAGCCACTGTTATGCAGGCGGAGGAACTATTTCATCAAAAAAATGCATTTTAAACTATTTTTTTATTTACATTATTTTATTAAACTTATTTTCTTTTACAGTGCCCATTTTCTAAGTGCAATTAATACCACTCCAGGGTGGGCGGTATAGACATGCCGGACCTTCCAGGGCTATAAGACCGGCCGCGTCGCCCCTGGGCGGTCACGTATTGCCTTAATGCTTCTACCTGGAAATGTGGGTGTATTATTGCTTGTATATAACACTCTTTCTTAAAACTTTTACTCCAGTGCCCCACTATAAAAAATAGCTTGTAGAGCTTGTATCTTAAAACAACATAAAAATACTTCATATGCAAAGCAACAAACTTTCAAACCTGTAGTTTAAATTGTCAGACAGACACTCTCCACACACCAACAGGCATCAGGGTGTGCCTTGGGGTTATCGGCCCTAACTCTCACCCCATTCCATTTGTAAGGAAGCTGAGTGGTACAGTATAGGACAATGGGGTGAGAGTTAGGCCAGACGACCCCAAGGCATACCCAGACGCTTGTTGGTGTGTGGAGAGTGGGGGTTGGGGGGGGCAGGATTTGTAACCCTAACATCGAATTTCCAAACTTTTGTCGTAATGACAACCCTAACTGATGCATTGACAAAGTTTTTAGCAATGAATTTCCATTCTTTTTGAGAAAGTGTAATGTTACTCGTATGTGGTTGTGGGAGCTTATAATCATCTGATTTTCATGTGGGAGCACAGCGCCCTACGCTCCCATCATACATGAGTGTACTGATATTTTAATGATATCACAACTCCATGTGGGAGCGCAGGGCCACTACTGCATAATGTAGGGACCTGCGCTCCCATTATTGCATAATGGGATCCAAATGTGGGAGTGCAGGGCCCATGTACCCATAAGTATAGAGACATAGCGCATGCCTAGAGCCATTCCAGGTAACCCTTGTGCTGTAAAAGTTGCAATATCTCAAGAACCGTAGGAACTTTGGAAAAAAATCCTTCACAGTTGTATTCAAGGCCTGGCCACCTCCACGCATGCTTAGATGCACTTAGCAAGAAATCCGTATCTCGAACCGTTTTCGAGATATAGCCGCCAAAAGGTGCCATGACCACCAGAATGTTATCCTAAGGAAAAACGTGCAATCGGAGTGTTGTAACTATGGAACCGGTGTCCATTTCTTCACCAAAGAAGCAAAGGGCACATCTGTGGTGCAAGGGCTTGCTACCCTGCAAATTCCAGTCCAAAAGTCCCAACCATTTTCTTGCTAAGAAGTGGCAAAGAAACAGTTTTGTGGGGCTGTTTACCTGCTTTCACTTTCAGATCATACATTTTTCCCTATAGGCTATAATGGAAAACTTTAAAGTTGAATAACTTTTGAACGGATTAATACTTTTTCACCAAACCTTCAAAAGGCACATCTGTGAGACAAAGGCTTTCTACCCTGAAAATCTCAGACCACAACCTAAACCCATTTCTGAGATCCAGGTGTACAACGAAATGTCAAAAAAACACAGATTTTTCTGTTTTTTTTCAACATGCTATATCTCAGAAACCACACAGTGGAGTCACACAAAATTTGGCAGCTCAACAGACCTACCCCTAGACATTGATCCTACCCCTAGGCATGCCATCCGTTGAACAGTTCCAAAGTTATTAACGTTCAAAACTTTGAGTTTAACATAGAAGTTTTCTTTCACCCTAACTATACTGTGCCAGTATAATATATCTAGATATACATAAAAGAAATCAGACTGATCTGGAAACCTTGTCAAAAAAGCAAAAAGGGAAGAAGAAAAAATATATGAGGTAGTAGCAGCATCTGACAGAAAGATGCCCACTCTCAAGGTTCAGCCCTGAACCAGTAACCCTAGCTCTGAGGAATAAAGAGGGGGATGGTGGGTTGGCCAGTGGTGCTTTATGGAGAACGTACACTTGAATATATACAATTATGGAATCAATGTTTTCCACAGAGCCTCACTCTTTTGTTGAGCATCAAGTTCTCCATTAATCAGTGAGGACCAGACTCAACTTTTTTTTTTTTAACATATTTTATCCCCTTGGGTGCTCAATTAGGACTTCCTTCCACCACTTTATCAAACCCTGATGCCAATCACATGAAACCGCTCCAAAGATACCTGCCAGGCCTCCGAGGTCCACCTGCGTCTCACTGCCGTGCTGCCCCCAGTTTACACTCCCAGGACAGACACGCCTACAACCACTTCGGCATTATGTCCCTGCAGTCTATCTGGCCGCCCTGAGCAGGCTGTAGAAGGAGTCCGGCACCAAGCATGGTGGACAAGCATGGGCTTCATCTGCCCAATCATTCCCCTGTTTTCCATTTTTTGTCCCGCCCTGCCCCAGGAGTGTGCCTCATCACTCGGTGCTGGCGGGCCGATGCTCCCACGAGACACAGGTTCTTGCACCAACATCCCTTTCTGATCTATCCCCTGCACCACCAACGGTGGTCACCCAGATGGCGGCAGAGCACCAGATCAGCAGATACCATCCCCCAGCGGAGGAGAGAGTTCATTGGGATGCTCGATCCTCCTCCTCCTGGCCAGCAGACTCAACCTCGAAACCCAGCAGCCTCAGCACTCAGTGTAGTGGAACACCAAGGGTGGGGGGGGCAGCCTCACTCGACACTGACCGAAGGACAAGTGGTTGAGGGTGGCAGCTCCTACTGGGCAGGAGCTGAGGGGATTCCTGAAAACTGTCACCTCACCTGCAGGGAAAACAGGTAGGCCCCCCAGTACAAGGAATTCAACATTTTTTAATGGTTGACTGGAGGTAGCCAGGACTTCTGCCTCTCACAGATGGCCAAAGCAGCAGAACAGGATGCCACTTCAGCATCGTAAGGTGCCCTTGACTAGTGTGGTGCTGTTTCAATACTCTTAATAGCAATGTCCATGGCAGACTTCACTGTGTTATTCACTGGTGCTTTAGATAACAGGGTGTGTATCTGAAGTCACAGGTGTGTCTGGTAGGCCGCCATGTATGCCTGGTGTGACACTATGGGGACACTGGGCAGAAGAAAATATTTTCTCACCAAGGCCAGGTTCTGCCTGGTCATGGGAGTAGTGCCCCATGGTGTCTCTGTGGCTGTCAATCTAAGCAAGAGGTTAGGATGGTCACTAATAGATCCTGTGGGACCATGATACCATAACTAAATTTTTCTATTGTTTATTCTGTATGTATTACATCTATTTCTAGATCATATAAATGTATATTTAAATGTGGGGCACATTTTACATCTATACTAGTGACAACTTACAACACACACGCATATGCACTTTTTTAACATTTGCAGTTCCTCCTTTTGCCCTACCAGCTGATTAACATGTATGCATATGCCCTGACCAGGGTAGGCATGGGCCCAGGGTAAATCCTTTGCCTAGGGATAACAATGTTTGGCTTGCCAAGAGTCCCCTTGCAATTCAACATGGCACTGCTGCCATACTTTTCACTCTTTCCAAACACACTCACTGGTGCAAATGGTATAAAAGGTCATACAATACACAGAGTGGCAGTTCATATGTGGTCCCTTGACTAGGAAGATGGAGTTCTCATTATATTTCATTTTCAGCAGTTTCAATTTATTACCAGAATACATAGGAGCAAACGCTCCAAACAGTTCATAACAAATACTGAGTATCTGCTCTGAGATCACGTTCGTTACCTTTTGGTCACCTGATCCTACATAATAGTACGTGTACTCTCCCATCCCTTTATGCCTATTAAACCCACTCTGCTAGCCAGTCAATTTGAGATTTTATATCACCCCACTACTGGACATTACTTTCACATAATGTATGGCCAGAGCTGTACTTGATTCACAGAACATGTCAGTTGAGCTTTCTGCCTTGTTTAGCAAAGCAGGGCTTTCTACCCTGAAAATTGGGATCTTGAGCCCCTGCCTTCCCAGTAGGGCTCTTCAGTCCAAATTCGCTGACAGTTTGGGCACTGAAGCTGCCAACCCATCCTCCAGGATCTTTCACCTGGACAAATGGTGAAGTCAACCCAAACTGCTTTGGGAATAATACACATTAGCCTACTGCTCGTTACCTTAAGGATGTAGGAAAGTAACAGCAGTTACCATCACTCTTCTCCTTGGGGTCCCAGCAGCCTCCTTTATCTTAACTGTCTTCAGGGAATCCCTTCCAGGCACAAAAGCTATCAGTGCTCTCTCCTTGGGGGTGACGCCTACCCAGGAAACCCACCTCTTTCCCTTGAACATTTTTCCCTCTTGTCAGTCCCCTCAGCCGATAGGGTTGGCAGGCAGAAGTGCCTAGGCCATGCCAAGCCTGGCAATTTGCCACTAACCAGGATAGGAAGGCCCCCTCCAGCTGCCCCCAAGTGGATCCTCGAGTAACAGCCTACCACTGAGAAACTACAGTTACGCAAGAACTTACTGTAACAGTAGGTCTTCGAGAAGAGCTCTTGCAGTAGGCAATAACCATTAGAACTAAGCTGCCAGGCTCCAGGACCCCAAGGAAACCTCCTAGCTGGCAGTCTTCAGCGGGGACCTCCTCAGACATCGGCTCTGCCCAACGTCAGCCAAAGGTATAAAAGGGGTGGTCCCCAGACCCACTTCAGTTCTCCAGCCGGAGACCCGGAGTCTAGGATGGAAGGAAAAAGTACAGTTATGTAAGAACTTACCGTAACAGTAGATCTTCGAGACAAGCTCTTGCAGCAGGCTATTACAGTTAGGACTATGCCGCAGGCACTAGGACCACCCGGAGAAAAACTTCTGCCAGCAATACCAGTCGGGACCGCCCCCAACGCCGGCCCCGCCCCGACATCGGTCAGGGTACAAGAGGGGGCGGACTTAGCTCCACCTCAGTTCTCCCACCAGTACCCAGCAGAAGGCCTGACAAGAGGAGGAGGCGAAGCCCACCATCTAGAAAGGAAAGAAAATAGATCTGCACATTCCGAGGGGGAAGGCGGGAGGGAAGCAGCGCCTGCTGCAAGAGCTCCTCTCGAAGATCTACTGTTACAGTAAGTTCTTATGTAACCATACTATCTTACTTCAAGTGGGAGCTCTTGCAGCAGGCTATTACAGTTAGGACTGAATCCCAAGCAGTCCCACAGCAAGGAGGTAGCCGACCTCGGGAGGAGGAATATGCTGACTCCAGAGGCACTAGGACAAAAGCCCTTGCAAGACCGCTAGGCCGAAGCCAGCACGGCGTCTGGAGACGATATCCAAGCTGTAATGCTTGATAAAAGTATGCACCGAGTTCCAGTTCGCGGCCGCACAAATGTCTTGGATAACGACATTCTGCATAGCGGCGAAAGAAGCTGACACTCCTCTGGTGGAGTGACCCCTAACTGGGCCCGGCAGGGGTTTATTGTGATGCTCGTAGCAAAACGAGACACAACAGACTATCCATTTAGAGATAGTTTGCTTGGACACCGGTTGACCCAAGCGATGTGGTGCAAAAACCACAAAGAGCTGCTCCGATATACAGTGCTGAACCATTCTGCTGAGGTAATACCTCAGGGACCTGTGGACATCCAATGTGTGGAGGAGAGCCTCCCCTCTATTCGAAGGGGAAGGAAAATAAAGTGGAAGATCAACCGACTGGTTGAGGGTCAACTCCGAGACCACCTTGGGAAGAAACTTAGGATTAGTTCTGAGGGAAACTCTTTCCCTATGAAAAACCAAATAGGGCTCTTTACACATCAGAGCCTGAAGCTTGGAAACCCTTCGAGCTGAAGTAACAGCAACCAAAAAACAAACTTTCCAAGAAAGGTAATGCAGCTCACAACTCGCTGCAAGCTCAAAAGGAGGGAGGGTGAGTTTCTCCAACACAAAAAGGAGGTCCCAGGGTGGGACAGGGTCCCTAATGGGAGGTATCATGTGTAGAATTCCCCTAAGGAAGGCACGGGCTACATCTACCTGCGCCAATGCTCTCTCTCCCACGAGAGCATGATAGGCTGAAATTGCCCACATGTGCACCTTAATAGAGGAACAACTCAGGCCTTTCTCGTACAAGGAGAGGAGGTACTGCAAAGTGGAGTTCACAGGGCAGGTGACGGGATCCAAATGTTGCGGCAAGGCCCAAAGACAGAAACGCTTCCACTTCATAGCGTTAGTGGAGCGAGTAGAGGGCTTTCTTGCGGACACTAAGACCTCCGCCACTTCCGGGGAAACCCCATATCTGTTTCGAGCTATGTCTGCAGGAGCCAAGCATGAAGGTACAGGGACCTGAGATCCGGATGGACCAGAGACCCCTGGTCCTGGGACAGCAATTGCGAGCATATGGGCAGCGGAATTGGCAGTTCCTGGGATAACCGCTGCAGGAGTGGGAACCAAATCTGTCGAGGCCAGTTGGGGGCCAGAAGGATCATCCGGGCCCCTTCGGGCTGCAATTTGAGCAGAACCCTCTGAATGAGAGGGAAGGGTGGAAAGGCATAAAGAAACCTCCCTGCCCAGCAAAGGGATAACGCGTCTGGCCAAAAAACTCCAGGTGCGTGCTCTCGCGAGCAAAAACATTGGCAGTTTGGCGCTGCGTGGTGACGCAAAGAGGTCCAGCTTGGGAAGACCCCACCTGTCGAAGAGCTGGTCCGCTACGGATTGTAGCAACTCCCACTCGTGTGCTCTGGCTCGCGACCTGCTGAGGTTGTCGGCCAGATTGTTTAGGATGCCTGGAACGTGCATGGCGGACAGTAGAATGCCCTGTTCCAGTGCCCAGTACCAGACTCTCATCGCCTCCCTGCAAAGAGGATATGAATGAGTGCCTCCTTGCTTGTTGATGTAAAAGACGATCGCCATGTTGTCCATCTGAATTAGAAGACAGCCTGGTACCAGATCCTCCCGAAACGCCTGAAGAGCGTAGAGGACCACTCGCATTTCCAGCACACTGATGTGGAGGGACCGTTCCTCGGGTGACCAAACCCCCTGCATTTGATGAACACCCAGGTGTGCCCCCCCAGCCCAGGTCCAAGGCGTCCATCGTTAGAGTCTGACCTGGTGGCTCCAGACGAAAACTGACCCCTTTCTCCAGATTGCTGGGGTCTAACCAACAAAGCAATGTTCTCCTGACTGGCTCTGAGATCCTGACTAAAGCGTCCAGGTCGTCGTAGCATTGGTCCCACTGCAACCTGAGCATCCACTGTGGGACTCTCACGTGGAGGCGGGCCAAGGGCGTGACTGGAATGGCCGACGCCAGATGCCCCAATAAGCTGAGGAAGTTCCGGGCCGGAACCCGAGGTGCTATAGAGATCTGTTCCACCAATTCTCGCAAGCGAATCCCCCTGTCCTGTGAGAGAAAGGCCATGCCCTGGACAGAATCCAGGATTGCTCCTATGAAGGAGAGCTTTTGGCTGGGCTCTGGGGATGACTTTTTTAAGTTCAAGGTGATCCCCAGCTCTCGGAATAGAGTATAAGTGTCTCTGAGAGAGCGTACGAGGCTGTCCCTTGACGGGGCCGTAAGAAGCCAATCGTCGAGGTAGGGAAACACGTAATGTCCCATCCGCCTCAGAGCCGCAGCCACCACTGTGAGGCATTTGGTGAAGACTCGCGGAGCGGAAGAGAGGCCAAACGGGAGCACCCGAAACTGAAAATGATCCCCTTGGAAGTGGAACCTCAAGAACTTCCTGTGAGGAGGAAAGACTCCTATATGCATGTATGCATCCTGCATGTCGAGAGAACAGAGCCAGTCCCCTTGGTGCAGCAAGGGAAGGAGACCTTGAAGAGTCACCATCCTGAACCTTTTGTACTCTATAAAGAGGTTTAGTGGACTGAGATCTAGAATGGGACGAAAGTCCCCGGTCTTTTTTGGGACCAGAAACAAGTGGGAGTAGAACCCCTGGCCTCGCTGCCCCCAGGGGACTCTCTCTATAGCTCTCTTCTGCAGAAGGGTCTGTATTTCTCCTTCTAATAGTGGGATGTGAGAAGGAGGATAATGGGAGAGCTTTGGTGGAGTATGTGGAGGAAACTCTGTGAACTTCAAGGTGAGTCCTCGCCGTACAACATCTAAGACCCCATTGATCCGTGGTAATAGACTTCCACCCTTCGAGATGAAGGGAGAAGCGGCCCCCGACCGGCTCCCCGTGAACTTCGGTCAGGAGGGGGGCAGAAGGGAGTCATTGGGCAGAACCAGGAGTTGGGAGAGAGGCCTGGGAGGACTTGGGCCCACAGGCGGAAGGTCCACCAGACTGCTGGTTCCCAGATCTTCTGCGGAAGCCACCTCTCTGCCCTTGCTGGTTTCTGCAGGCTGAAGCTTGGCTGCCTGAGGACTCATTAAAAAGGCCGGGCCGGCGGTGTGGACGCTGCTGGTCGGCCACGGCACATCTGGCTGGACTCCACTCAGATCGATTTCACCCGATTCCTGGAGACGGGAGATCAAAGCCTCTGTCTCCTGCCCAAACAAGACGGTACCCTGGAAGGGCAAATCCCAGATACCGGACTGCAGATCCTGGTGAAAGCCCGAGACTCTCAACCAGGTATGGCGTGAAGGCGTACTCCAGAGGCGGCTGCCCTGGCTGCCGTGTCCACAGTGTCATACGAGGCTCTCAGCACATGACAGCCTACGTCTGAGCCCGACTGCAAAAGGGCCAGGAGCTCATTCTTCTTATCAGAGTCTGGCATGGCCTGTGTCAGCTCAAGTCCCCATTCCCATAACGCATTCTGGTACTGTACCATATGCGTGAGGAAATTTAGGGAGCGAATGGAACAGGTGGAGGCAGCGTAAACTTTTTTGCCCACCTGATCCAGGTATCGGGACTCCAGGTCGGGAGGCTGGGAGCTGAGGTGCTTCGGCTGCCGAGATTTATCATGGGCAGCCGTGATCACCGATGAATCGGCCTGAGGGTGTTCTGCCAGGAAAGGTTCCGCCCTCGGGGCCTTATAGAGCCTATCCAACTTCTTCGGAACTGCCAGGATGGAGGCCGGATGCATCCAGGTGGATCTAGTAAGATCCTGGACAGTATCTACCAAAGGAGGAACAACCAGAGGCTTCGGCTCCTTCTGCCTCAGGTATTTAGCCAATCTCTGGCGTTCCGGATCCAGATCTTCCGTGTCCCACTCGTTGGAAGCCTGGATGTGCCTCATGACGTCCATAAAGGTAGGATCGTCCGGATGCGAGCAAGGCAGGTCCTTCTCTTCAGGGGAGCGCTTGAGAGTGAGAGAAGAAGAAGAGGTCGATGAAGAAGAGGAGGATCGACTATCCAATTTGGAATAGTCTGATTCTACCCCATGACCATGCCTGCGCTGACGTCGGTGACTAGGGGACCGACGACACGTCCAAGACCGACTCCGGTCCCTGGACCAGCGACAGAGCTACGACCGACGTCGGTCAGGAGACCGACGTCAGGAGCAGTCCCGCTTAGCGCGAGAAGGGCTCCTGGAACGAGACCGAGACTGACGTCGGTCACTAGAAACCCTAGAGCGACGTCGGTGGTCCTCGGATCTAGAGCGGGAACGAGCCCTGGAAGGGGGCGAAGGACGGCGCTCCGGTGACCTCAACGGAGAAGTCTCACCCTCCGGCTGTGGTTCTCCCGCAGGATCCGGCACCGGTGTCTGGGCCAGCAACGGGGAGGTCTGCTTGTGGACCTGCCCCCACCAAAAAGAGAAAAGCTGCTGGAGCTCATCCTTGGAGAAAATCTCAGCTGCACGCTGCAGAAAAGAAGCCTCCAGAGCAGCGGGACGTGAAGGAGAGCTCTCCTGAGGGCCCAGGGGGGGAGGAGGACTTGAGCGACGGAGACGTCGGTATTTCCATGACCGACCCCGGGTCCTTTGCCCCTTCGACCGGTGTCGGTGTAGGGACTGACGACGGGGTGACACCAGGGAGCGCCGGAGAGTCCTTAACCTCCGGAGGCGCGCCTTTAGCAGGCGGCACCGGTGCCTTAGCAGGTAGGGCCGAAGCAGGTCCCTCCAAGAACTTGGAGATGACCCTTAGCGGAGTCACCTTCGGCTTGGCCAGCTTTTCCCTCAACAGGCCGGCCTTAGCCTGTGAAGACTTTGGCGATTCTCCAGACCCCGAAGGACGGACCTTTTTTGGAGAAGGCCGCGAATGCGATCTGTACCGACCTGTGTCAGACTGATTACGCCTCCTATCAGCCGCTTCTTCTCTTTTTCTTCCTCCGAAGAGTGCAGATCCATTTTCTGCTCTAGAAGGTAGGCCGTAGGGCTTTCAGGCAGCGGATACGGGTCCGGCTGGTAAAAGCCTGGCAGTCAGCACAATTAGCGGTGTCGTGGTCGGGGCCGAGACAGAAGACGCACCGCTGGTGCCCGTCCTTAGCGGGAATCTGCCGCCCGCAGTCGCACTTATTCAAGTGTTCAGGGGACACCGAAGCCGGAAGACATCGAACCCAGCTGGGGAGGGCTGACGCTGCACTGGAAGCAGCAAACACTGAGCAAAAACACAGCACAAAAGCAGGAAAATTGTGACGAACGACGGGCAGCGATACTGTCATCGTGTCAGTGAAATGAATAATAACCGTAAAAACGTCAAAGTCTAAGAAGTTCTCTTGTTCTCTAATAGTCGCAGACAGAAGCAAGCTTCACGTGCGGGTATGCGGCGGGAAAGAACTGAGGTGGAGCTGGGTCCGCCCCCTCATGTACCCTGACTGACGTCCGGGCGGGGCCAGCGTCGGGGGGCGGTCCCCGCTGGTATTGCTGGCAGAAGTTTTTCTCCGGGTGGTCATAGTGCCTGCAGCATAGTTCTAACTGTAATAGCCTGCTGCAAGAGCTCCCACTCGAAGTAAGATCTGGGCAGGTTCTTGCCAAAAATTAATAGCAGAGAGAAAGTCAGGGGGAAGGAGGGAGGTAATGCAACGTCAACTGCAAGAGCTCTTCTCGAATATCTACTGTTATGGTAAGTTCTTACGTAACTGTACTATCTTGCTTCAAGTTGGAGCCCTTGCAGCAGGCAATAACCATTAGGATGAAGTCACAAGCAATAAAAGGATAAGGAGTGGAAAAGTCTGGGAGGAGGCTGAAAGACAACTGCCAACTAAGGACTTAGGAGAGAAGGCCCTGGAGGACGACTAGGCCAAACCCAGTCCTACGTCTAGAAGCCACTTTCCAAGATGTAATGCTTGATGAAGGTGTGAACAGAACTCTAGGTAGCTGCTGCACAGATGTCTGCTGCAGAGACATTTCAGAGAGAGGCAAAGGAGGTAGCCCCCCCGGTAGAATGGCCTTTTACCATTCCTGGTAAGGGCTTGTTGTAACAAAAAACGATGCAGTTATCCAACCATTTAGACAACATCTGCTTGGAAACTGGTGCCCCCTGAGTTTTGAGAGCAAACCAAACAAATAACTGATCTATTTTCCAAAAGGAAGCTATACAGTTCAGATAGTAACAAGCATTCTATGGACATCACGAGTGTGTAACTATGCAACCCCCCCGCATTAGAGTGCTCAGGATAGTAAACTGGCAGGTGGATGTCTGGATTTAGGGTAAACCCTGACACCACCTTAGATAAAAACTTAGGATTTGTACGTAAGTACACCCTGTCCTTATGAAAAACCAAATAGGGCTCTTTACACATCAGAGCCTGAAACCCTGAAATTCCTCGGGCAGAAGTAACTGCAACTAAAAATAACACTTTCCATGACAGAAAGCGTAACTCGCAATCCGTGGCTGGTTCAAACATGAGCATGAGCTTTCCCGACATAAAAAGGAGATCCCATGGAGGAATGGGATCTTTGATAGGAGGCTTTAAGTGCAAGTTGCCCTGCAAAAAAGTACGGGAAACGTCCAGCTGAGTAAGGGTTTTGCCCTTCACTGGTGCGTGATATGCCGAAATGGCGGACAGATGCACTTTAATGGAGAAGTAGCTCAGGCCCTGGTCAAATAGAGAGGAAATACTCAAAGATGGTGTTTGGGCAACAATCAAAGGGATTAAGCTGGCATGCGGTAGCCCACAAGTAAAATATTTTCCACTTCATGGCATATGTGGATCTAGTGGAGAGTTTCCTGGCTGCCACCAGGATATTCGCTACCTTATGGGAAACCCCATATCATGCCCTCGCTAGGTCTGCAGGAGCCATGCATGAAGATGCAGGGACTTGAGATCCAGATGGATCAAACTGCCCCGGTCCTGGGAGAGCAAGTGTGAGCTCAGAGGCAAGGGAACTGGAGGTTCCACTGCCAGCTGTTGAAGTAGGGGGAACCAAATCTACCAAGGCCAAAAGGGTGCTATGAGAATCATCCCTGCTCCCTCCACCTGAAGCTTCAGAAGTACCCTCTGTAGAATGGGAAAGGGAGGAAAGGCGTAGAGGAAACTCCCTGTCCAGGAGAGGGACAATGCATCTTGCCAGAAAACTCCAGGCCCTGGATCTAGCAAGCAGAAACTGGGTAGTTTGGCACTGAGTGGGGACACAAAAAGGTCCAACTCTGGTCATCCCCATCTGTCGAGTAGCTGGTCTGCTACCAACTGAAGGAGCTTCCATTCGGGAGTCTTGGACCGAGACCTGCTTAGGCTGTCGGGAAAGACGTTTTGGACACCTGGAACATGAACCGCGCTGAGCTCGAGGCGGTGTTGCAGCGGCAATTCCAGACCCTCATTGCCTCCCTGCAGAGTGGGTAGGAGTGAGTCCCCCCTTTGCTTCTTGATGTAAAAGATGACAGACATATTGTCCATCTGAATGAGAAGTGGGCCCAGAGATAAGTCTGCTTGAAAAGCCTGCAAGGCATTCAGGACTGCTTGCATCTCTAGAACGTTGATGTGGAGCGATTGCTCGTCTGGTGTCCAGGTCCCCTGGGTCTGCCTGGTCTCCAGGTGAGTGCCCCAACCAAGACCCGCAGCGTCTGTGGTCAGAACTAGTCTCAGGGGCTCCTTTCGGAAGAGAACTCCTGTTGATACAGTGGGTGGATCCAGCCACCAGGTTAGTGTCCTGTGGACTGGGTCGGAGACCCAGACCGGCTGATTTAGGTCGTCGGACCTCTGGTCCCATTGCACCCTGAACGTCCACTGAAGGCCCTCATATAGAGGTGAGCCATGGAAACTGTAGGGATGGCTGCCACCATGTGACCAAGGAGTCTCAGACAGACTCAGCCTGGGAGATGAGGAGCCGAGGATATCATTCAGGCCTGATCTGAAGGCGATCCACCCTGTCGGGGGGGAGGAAGGCCATGTCCTATACTGTGTCCAGGACCGCCCCTATGAACTGGAGCCTCTGGCAGGGGCATAAGGACAACTTCAGTATATTCAGACTGATCCCCAGCTCTCAGAAGAGTGTAAAGATGTCTCCGAGAGTGCAAAGCAGCTGTTCCCTGGTGGGAGCTGCCAGGGGCCAGTCATCTAGATAGGGAAAGACGTAATGGTCCTGTCGATGTAGAGACGTAGCCACCACCGCTAGGCACTTGGTGATGACTCTGGGAGCGGAGGAGAGGCCGAGTGGCAAGGCTCAAAACTGGTAATGTCGGCCCTGGAAGAGGAACTGCAGGAACCTCCTGTGGGGCAGAAAAACAGAATGTGCTGGTATGCATCCTGCATATCTAGAGAGCAGAGCCAGTCCCCTTGGTGCAGATGGGGAATTAGACCTGGCAGTGTAATCATCCTGAGCTTCTTGTATTCTATGAACTTGTTCAGGGAGCTGAGATCCAGGATGGGCAGAAGGTCCCCGGTCTTTTTTGGGAAGTAGGAAAAAGTGTGAATAATACCCTTTTCCTCATTGAGCCGGGGGTGGGGGACTGGCTCTATAGCCCACTTCTGCAGGAGGGCCTGAATTTCCCCTTCGATCAGGGGGACATCAGAAAAAAGATAAAGGGAGGACACTGGTGGAGTATGCGGAGGTAGTTGCTTGAACTCCAGAGTATGACCTCTCTCCATGAGCTGTAGAACCCAGAGGTCTGATGTGATTTTGCTTCAGCCCTCGAGATGGAGGAAGAAACGACCCCCTACAACTTCCCCCACTGACTCCGCTGGAGGAGGGGGGTCTGGCAAGGAGTCATTGGGATGCTCTGAGAGTAGGCAGAGGGGCCTGGGAGGACTTTGTGGCTCGAGAGGCAGAGCTTCCAGGTGGCTGGGAGGTGGCCTTTTTTTTAAGCCTCCCCTCTGCTGAGGCTGGTTTTGGGGCGGTTGTCCTGAGGGCTTCCGAAATGGCTGTTTTCTGAATGGTTTTTGGTCCCCCCAGTACATTATTTGGACAGACCAAATGGACTTCGCTGACTCTTGGAGGCAACTAATCAATCAGTTTTTCCATTTCATCTTGAAGGGGTGGTCCAGTATGCCCGACTACAGATCCTGGGAGAATCCTGAGATCCTAAACCAGGCACGAAACTCGAGACAAATGCCAGAGGTCGCAGCTTTGGCTGCCATATGAAAAAATTACTCACCTTAGTAATTGCGTTTCTTCTCATGGAGTCTTGCTATATTAGGACCATTGCAGTTAGCCTCTGGCTCTGAACTGCCCCGGAGAGGAAACAGTTAACTCCAGAGTAATCTGGAGTTCCACAGCGAGAGGGCGCTGTTCAAAGCTCTATCTGGCTAGTTTCAAATGAAACTGCCAGGTTCTTTACGAAGCTAAACTAACATAGCAAGTCTGTGTGGAAAAGCTCTACACTAGCCATTGGCTACCTACCAGTAGTAGAACAACAACAATCACAGAATAAAAACAATATTACATATTATTGTTAGAATCACCCCTGACAAGCACTAATAGGCCCCCTCTCCCCAAAAGACTCAAGTCCAGAGAGGGGACCATCTACCACTTAACAAAAACAGAATTACCTAGTTCCCTAACCCAAATGAAACGGGGGGGGAAACTAGAGAGATTAAAATGGCATGACACAGTGCTTGCACCAATTTGCCAACCCCGACCCAAGTAGAAATTCTGAGAGGGGTAGGAGGGGGGGTTGTCCTAATATAGCAAGACTCCATGAGAAGAAAAGCAATTACTAAGGTGAGTAATTTTTTCTTCAAACACCATGAAGTCTTGCTATAATTAGGACCATTGCAGATTATACAGCAGTACCTCCATGGAGGAGGGCCAGAACCTACTTAGGGAATAGGCTCTGAAGCACAGCTGTGCCAAAACGAGCATCTCTCCTGGACTGGACGTCCAGGGAATAATGCTTGGTGAAGGTGTGGACTGTCTTCCAGGTAGCAGCTTGACAAATTTCCAAAATAGGAATATCTCTAGCAGCCGCTAGAGATGCAGCTGTACCCCTGGTGGAATGAGCCCTCAGTCCTGAGGGAGGCTCTCTACCTAGTTTTTGGTAACAGAACTGGATACAAGAGACAATCCACCTTGCTATTGTCCTCTTAGTGGCAGGTCTCCCTTTGCCCACTTCTCCATAGGTAAGGAAGAGTTGGAGGGATTCAACCTATGACCCTTGGTGCTGCTCCAAATAGTAGCTTAGGGCTCTTTGACGTCCAAACTGTGCAGTCTCTCTCCCTGAAGAAGAGTGCTCAGTGAAAAAATACTGGAAGAGAGATGGATTGGTTGAGATGAAAATCTGAAACCACTTTAGGTAAAAACTTTCTGTTAGTCCTGAGGACTACTTTATCTCTGTGAAAAGAAATAAAATCCTTTTCCACTGACAAGGCTTGTAATTCACTTATCGCTCTAGCAAAGTGATAGCCACTAGAAAAACAGTCTTCCAAGTTAAAAACTTGAGATCTGCGAAGACAGAGGCTCAAGGGGATTGCATTAGCTGAGCAATGCAAACATTCAGATCCCAGGCAGGAGCTGGTTCCCGAAAGGGAGGGTTAGTGTGAAGTAACCCTTGAAAACTTGGAAAACACAGGGTGAGAGGAGAGGAAACTGGTTTCCTGCAGAAACAAAACAGAAACAGCTGCTAGATGAACCTTCAAAGTAGCTGGTTTGAGGCCTAAGGAATTTAAATGGACCAAATAGTCCAATAAAATGGGCAAGTCAGCAGATTCTGGTACAATTTGCCTCTCAGAACACCAGAAGGAAAACCTCTTCCACTTGGAGTTGTAAGTGGCCCTAGTGGAAGGCTTCCTAGAAGCCTTCAAAATATCCAGGACACCTTGAGAAAGGTGTAAATCAGCAAATTCTAGCTCCTCAAGAACCAGGCCTTGAGGTGGAGGGAATTGAGGTCCGGATACCACACTCTCCCCTGTGCACAGGTCAGCAGGTCGTGGGTCCTGGGCAAGGTCAGGGGAGGGTGGAATGTCAGGGACAGGAGAAGAGGGTACCAGGGCTGCCTGGCCCAGTCTGGAGCAATCAGAATCACTTTGCAGGGCTGAGTTCTGATTTTTACTAGTACCCTGAAGAGGAGAGGGAAGGGGGGAAAGGCATACAGGAACTTCCCTTTCCAATCCAACTGAAAGGCGTCCAGGGGGACTGATCCCAGCACTGGAGGCCTGCAACAAAACAGAGGAAGTTGGTGGTTGTCTGGGGCTGCGAAAAGATCCATCTGAGGGGTGCCCCATCTGGCAAAGACTGACCCCAGCGCCTGAGGATTCAGAGCCCATTCGTGATGGCCCTGAGAAATCCTGCTGAGGGCATCCGCCAGGACATTGTCCTTCCCTGGAAGGTGAACTGCTATCAGGGAGGTGTTCAGGGAGTAAGCCAGAGGCCACAACTTCATTGCTTCGGTGCACAAGGCGGAAGACCGAGTGCCCCCTTGCTTGTTGATGTACCACATTGTTGTGGTGTTGTCTGTCCTGACTTGGACTACCTTGTTCTGGACAGTAGCTGAAAAAGCTTGGAGAGCTAAGAGAACAGCTCTGAGTTCCAACAGATTGATGTGGAGCAGAGATTCCTGAGGGGACCACACTCCCTGAGTGGAAAGGTCGCCCAAGTGAGCCCCCCACCCTAACAGGGAGGCATCCGTGGTGAGGGTGAGGGAATGAAGAATGGGTAAAAAGGGGACCCCCTGGGTTAGGTTGCTTTGATCCTGCCACCACTGAAGGGCTAGGATCAGGGTTTTGGTCACTGGGACTAATTTGGCAAGGGGTCCCTTCCTTTGAGACCAGTAGGACCTCAAATGGAACTGGATGTCCCTCATCTGAAATCTTGCTCCTTGCACGACAGCTGTGGAAGCGGCCATGTGCCCTAGGAGTTGCAGGAAGTGCCTTGCTGGTCGAGAGACCCGCAGGGTAAAGGAAGATGCCAGGGCAATGATTCTGTCCACTCTTTCCGAGGAAGAAATGCCCTGGCTGACTTTGTGTTCAACTCTGCACCTATGAAAGTTAGTACCTGAACTGGTTCCAGAACTGACTTTGGAAAATTCAGCAGGAATCCCAGAGAAGTGAGGAGCTGCTGGGTGACTAGCAAGTGGATTTTACCTGATCTGGAGACTGACCCACTATGAGCCAGTCATCCAGGTAGGCAAACACAGCAACCCTTGCCTTTCTTAAATGAGCCACTACCACAGCTAGACATTTTGTGAAAACCCTTGGAGCAGAAGTGAGGCCAAAGGGCATTGCTCTGAACTGGTAGTGGCCAGAGGGCAGTTCGAACCTGAGGTACTTGGTGAGAAGGCCTGATCAAGATATGAAAATAGGCATCCTTGAGGTCCAGGAAGCTAGCCAGTCCCTGGCCTTAGGAAAGGCAAAATCATTGCCAGAGTTAACATTTGAACTTTGGTTTCAAAAGATGCTTGTTCAAGAATCTTAAATCTAGGATGGGCCGCCATTCTCCTGTCTTTTGGGGTAAGGAAGTACCTGAGTACAGCCCTTGCCCTGATGGCAAGGAGGAACCCTTTCCACTGCTTTGCAGTCTAGAAGAGAAGAAACCTCTGCTTCCAAAGCAAGGGCTTCTGAAGGATTTGCAGGAGGAAAATGTCTGGCCCTCATCTTTGGGAACTGCTTGAAGCTGAGAACTAGACCTTGGCTTACCACCTCCAGAACCCATTTGTCCGAAGTTAGGGACAACCAGTTCTGGCTGAAATAAGCCAACCTGCCCCCCACCGGTACAGGAGAATCGGACCTGGACACCCCGTCAGGGTGCCTGCTTGGCAGCAGCTTTAGGCTGAGGAGAGGGAGAGGGTCTGCCTATGCCCCGTCTACCTCTGCCTCTGAAACCCTCTGTGCAAAGGCTGAAGAGGCCTGAACCTGATAAAAAGGCCTGTGGTAAGGCCTGCCCCTACCCCTGGGGGCATGCCTTTGTGGAGTGGCATGCCTCTCCTTAGCTTGGGCACTTTTGTAGGTAGTTCTGTATTCATCCATCTTTTTCATGTAATTTTCCGTTTGATCCCCAAACAGAGAATTTCCTATCACAGGAAAATCTATAGCCTTTGACTGAGTATCTTGGGACAGATTAGTGCATCTGAGCCATGCCAACCTACGGAGAGCTACAGAAGTGGCCATGACCCTAGAAGAAACATCATTAACATCAACAGCAGTATGAAATTGAACCTTAGAGGCTTCAATGCCATCAGCAGCCACTTGCTCCAACTCACTAGCCAGCTGGCCCTGGGCCTGCTTGGCCAACTGCAATATAGTGTCCCATCTAGATTTCTGATATCTAGCCACATAAGCCATATAATTAGCCTGTCTGAGTCCCAACGAAGCTGCCATATATTGTTTTTTTGCCATGGCATCCATCTTCCTGGAATCCTTATCAGGAGGATGTGAGGCCAGGGGAATATTAGCCTTGTCACAGGCTGCAGCTTGAACAACACCTACATGACTACACTGTTCAGTGAGGAAGTCTGTATCAGGGCCTGATAAAGTATACCTTCTGTCCATTTTTTTATCTACAGGAGGGACAGAATGAGGATTTTTTAAAATCTTTGTTGTTTGCTTCTAAATGACTTATGCAAAGGAATAGACAACCTTCTAGACTCTGGAATATCCATCATTTCTACATAATCAGGCTCCTCTTGCTCATCCACAGCCTCCTCTAAAGGGAGCTGGAGGGTTTCTGCTACCTTTTATAGAACCTAAAATGAGAAGGGACTCAGACAGCAAAGGGGAGATTCAAAGGGTCTGTCTGGAGAAATGTCCGGCTCAATGGGCACGTCCAGACCTTCCCAGTCACAAATGCACTGATCAACCTCCTCCCCCTCCTGTGGTTCATAAAAATCCTCAACATCATAAACCTGAACCACTGGACCTGAACGAGCCACCCTCTTCCCAACTATAGGGGGTTCGACAAGTCCCTGAGACAAAGACTGAACAATTTGTATGGCTTTAGCTATCTCTGCAGCAGTTGGAGAGACAATTTTGGACTCCAGACCTGCTGATTTCTTTGTCTTTTTTACTGGGACTGGTTCCTCTGAACCAGCCTTTCTTTTGCCCAAGGAAGTCTCGCCCTGGTCAGAGGGCACTCCCTCTGGTCCAGTGGGTGCTGGACCGGGCTGGCCATCCGGGTCAGCGGACTTTTTGGCCTCTCGTTCCCTGAGCCGGCCCAATCTCTTTTCCAGGGTGGCTGCAGGGAAATTTTTACACACCTGGCAGTCTGACAGGAGGTGGTCAGCCCCCAGACAATAGACACAAGTGGTGTGTGGGTCAGCCTTGGCAAAGGCTTCCCCACAGACATCACAGTGTTGAAACCCAGTGGGCCCGGATTTTCTTTTGGGTTTCTCAGACATAATGCCAGCCTAACCAACAAACTTGCCCTTTAAGCGATTGCGTGCCAGGCAAGACACCCTCGGTTCTAACACGTATACACGGTATTGGAAAACCCAAATAAAATAAAGGTTTTTTAGAACCGATAAGAACTGGTACCGCACTTCTAAAGCCCAAAATAGTAAAATAAGCAAAACCGATCGGTTCAGACTGAACCGACATTGTATTCCACACAGACTTTAATTCTTTAGTACTTACGGTTTACCAGATAGAGCTTTTGACCAGACGGTAATTTTACATTTGCGGTTCAAATGAACCGAATAAACTAAGCATACACGAAAATGAACCGAGCTGAAGGAGCTGATCTCCGGAGCGACTGTTCAGTGAAAGCGGAGTAAAGAATCTGGCAGTTTCATTTGAAACTAGCCAGATGGAGCTTTGAACAGCACCCTCGCGCTGTGGAACTCCAGATTACTCTGGAGTTAACTGTTTCCTCTCCGGGGCAGTTCAGAGCCAGAGGCTAACTGCAATGGTCCTAATTATAGCAAGACTTCATGGTGTTTGAACTGCAGTTTCATATAAGGCATGCAAAACATGGGTGCCCACATCCAACCCTGATTTGAGTAGATCAAGGAGCTTGGTCTTTTGCACCGAGTCTGGGAGGGCCTGAGCTATTTCAATACCTTTCTCCCACAGGGCATTCTGGTACTGCATCATGTGTGTGAGAAAGTAAAGGGACCTGATGGAGCAAGTGGAGGACAAGTAAACCTTTGTGCCAATCTTGTGAATGTATCTGGACTCCTGGTCGGGCGGCTGAGTGCTTAGGTGTTTATGATTCTTTGATCTATCATGAGTAGCAGTGAACACCATCGACTCTGCCGTAGGGTGTTCTGCCAAGAAGGGCTCTTCCCTAGGGCTCTGTACAGCCTATCCAACTTCTTGGAAACAGCGGAGGAGGTGGAAGGGTGCTTCCAGGTTAACCATGTCAGGTCCTGGAAGGTGTCCACTAAAGGAGGCACCACTAGAGGCTTGGACTCCTTCTGCCTCAGGTATTTTGCCAAGCTCCACCTCTCCGGGTCCAGGTCCTCCGTCTCCCATCCATTGGAGGCCTGGATGTGCCTCATGATGTCCATGAATGTTGGGTCATCAGGAGGCGACCTGGGGGTGTCCTTGTTATTCGGGGAGGAAGGGCGACCCCTAGGATCTGAATGGTCTGAACCTGAAGACACAGAACTGCTGCTGGAGTTCACCGAAGAGGACGACGAACTGCTAGAGCGTCATCGGCTATGGGACTGGTGACAGCTCCGGCACCCAGTGCGAGAAGAACGGCGACGGTCACAACTTGACGAACAGAAGCTTCTGCGGTGATGCTGCTCTTGTGCTGGGGTCTACTGCAGTGATCCTCAGGGCTTGGAGAACAGCTCTATGGGGAAGGAGTTGGTTGCTTAGGCTCCTGGCCCATGCCAAGGTCTGCCCCGGCTCAATGACAACTGGTTCTTTGTGGGGATGCAGGTCCCCTTTGATTCCACCAAAAGGTGAACAGCTCCTGGATCTGGTCTTTGGAGAACTGTGGGACTGATGGACCGGCTGGTGACTGCGGAGCTGGCATGGGAGCACCCGGTGACAGGGTGTCTGGCGTCGGAGGGGGCGGCAGAGACGGGGGCCTGATGGGCTGATTAAGCAACTCATCCCACCCCAGATCTTCAAGTGGTGAAGAGTGGCCTGGCAAGGAGGAGGGCGACACCCGTCCTGACGTCTGAGAGGGCATGCCCATAGCAGATGGCTGCTTAACGGTGTCCGGTGGGGAAGCCTTAGCCAGAGACTGGGGCAGTGCCGGGTCTGACGCCTGCCCCTGACGACATGGCGTCTTGTCCAAGGCCTTGGACGAGACCATTGTTGGCACCATTTTGGCAGGTGCTCGAGTGTCACTGCCCTTGTTCTGGCTGGTCCCAGACCTTAAGGTGGAGGGTGACCCTGCTGATGTGGTCTTCACCTTAAGGGGTGTCAAGGAATGGCCCAAAGACCCAGACCCTGACTTACCTCCACCTGACGCCAGGATGACGGCAGGAGGATTAGAAGCCAGCTGCCTGGAGGAAACGTGGGTAGGCCGGGAGGAGTGGGCCAAGCCCCCGTGGGACGAGGAGCCGGACAAAGACTTTTTGTGCAGCGGAGACCTGGAACGGGAGAGACCCTGGGACTTTTCCTGGTCCTTATCCCGGTGTTTGTGCTTCCCTGCATCCTTCCTCTTCTCCTTGTGCGGCTTAGACATGGAGAGGTGGAGACCAACAAGGATGAAGAGGGACTCTTCCCCACTGGCTGTTTTTGCATCTCAGCATGCTTCTTTGTTTAGGAGGTGCACCTTAAGGGCCTTCTGGCGGCGGATCTGAGTCCAGTAGTTGAACGCCCTGCAGTGCTCACAGGCCGAAGTGTAGTGGTTCGGGTCTAGGCAAAAAAAAAACAGGCCTCATGGCCGTCCTTCGATGGTAGCTGCTTGCCACAGGTGTACTTAGATTTTCTGAGATCCATAGATGAAACAGACGATGTCAGAGAAGACAACATGCAGAAAGGGAAATAAAATCAGAGATTTTGGTAGAAAAAATCAAAGAAACGCTGAAGGGTCAAAAGCGGTCAAACTGATTCGAGAAGGCATCCAAGGAGCCAATGCGAATGGGTCAACAGTGGGAAAAGAACTGAGGTGGGTCTGGGAACCGCCCCTTTTATGCCACTGGCTGACGTCAGGCGGAGCTGACGTCAGGGGCGGTCCCCACTGAAGGCTCCTCAGCTAGGGTTTATGCGGGGTCCTGCATCTGCCGCTTACTCCTAACAGTTATTGCCTGCTGCAAGAGCTCCAACTCGAAGTAAGATCTCTCAGACTCCTGACTAACTCTTTTCCCACCTAACAGTCCTATTTATTTCTGTGTCCCTAGTCTCGTCCCCCCACTAAAGACAGAGCTTCCATGCCAAGTCAGCCAGTGCTCTGATGGGCTCTGCTAGTAACAATCCTGCACCATGCCTGGGGGAGGGGGATGTTACACAATATTACAGTGACTCTCCATTACAAACCTACGGGTAACACATGGTTAAAAATGCAGCATTTCTTTGGTGTTTTTCAAAAAAAGGTGACAACACAATTATAGTTCCAAGAATAATTGCTTTTGACCCCAACACAGTGATCTTGTGGATACTCTCACCTTAAGCATCTTCTCGTGTATGCCGTAATGCCCATATGAGCTGAAGTAAACACTGTCCTCATCTTCTTGCAGGTCCGCAATGGCACCAGAAGCGGATGCACTGGTTTTGACATCTGTGTTCACCACAAAGTCCTGAGCAAACTGTCTGTAATGAATTACAAAGACACCCTTGAGGCAAGTTTATTGGACCATGAACAGAGAGAGACAACCTGGGGAAATCTCTCAGCCACGACAGTCTCATAAGAAATGTTTAGTCAGCAAACTAAAGCACCCCTCTGTTGGTACCAGACAACAATTAGTACTTGAAAATAATTACATTTCACACTACGTCAACTAAGGACTTCAGAAAGAAGGCACAGTTTTTGCTGTTGCTGCCTTTTTTTTTTTTTTTTTTTTTGAGTCAGTGGCCAAGTAAGAGTGCAGGAATTTATTTTATGCAAATGCTCCACTGTTGTGCAACGAATAAAACAGAACCGGGACACACACAGGAATCATGTAGACTGCAACTTGCGGTTGACACAATTCCTGTCGGCGAAATGCTGCTCGACATAAAGAATGTCGAACAGGCATGGTACAGCCCAGAAAAAGACAATGAGCCATCAAGTCTGTCCTGAAGCCCTATGATGTAGTACTTCCTAATAACATCCTTAAAGGTACCCCGTTGTGGTTTTTAGTAATATTTATGCATCAATGTATGTATGTATGCATGTATGTACAGTGTGTTTGCATGCATGTATTCATCACATAGAAAAATACTGAGCCATGCTCATTTACAATGATATCCTGGTAGAGAGCAGCAGTTACAATACTGAATTCAAAATTATTACAATAAATATCTTTACATTACAATAGCAATATTTCTTCTGTTATTACATCTTATGTTCAGTGATGTAACACAGAATAAAACAATACAATAGCATTACCTCTTCAGTCAACCCACCCCCTGTATAACAGCACATAAGCCATAGGACCTCTATAACTAGATGCTATAGCCGGGATATTCAAAGAGGTTGCGCATCCTAATGCGCCCCGGCGCAATAGTCAAAGGGGAATGTTGCGCAGCGCAACATCTGATGCGCCGGGGCGCATCATTAATGTATGCGGCACAGATGCAGGGGGCGTGCCCATGCATATGCGGCACATCCCAATATTCAGCAAGGGATGTGCAGCGCAACCCCGACATGCACTGCACACTAATGCACAAAGCTGAGCCAAAAATAACACGCTCAAATGCTGGCCACCCACAGGCGGGTAGCTGTATTGCTAGGCACAACACAACAGCCGCCAGCCGTGGGTCGCCACCCGCCCAGCAGGACCACTCGTCCACAAGCACCCTGTCCCCATAGTCCAGTGCCCTCGCCTCTCATGCCCGATCGCGGGCAGTGGTAATACAAGCGTAATCCTGGTGGTCCCCCATGCCTGATCGCGGGCAGTTGATAATAATATAAGCCTGGTGGTCTAGCGGTCCCCATCCCCGATTGCGAGCTGTTGTAATAAAAAGAAATCCTGGTGGTCTAGCAGTCCCCCCATGCCTGATCGCGGCCTGTCATATAGACTAGGCGTGCCTGGTGGTCCAGTGGTACCCCACCCAACCCACACCACGCAGGGCCCCTGGCCACTCAGCACCCCTGTCATCGGGCGGGCGGCAGCACCCCGCCCGCATACCACCCGCTGAATGACAGCGTACAGACCATACTGTACGCTGTCATTCAGCGGGCAGCCAGGTGGTATGCAGTATGCGGGTGGGGTACTGCCACCCGCCGATGATGGGGAAGGTGCTGGGTAGCCGGGGGCCCTGTGTGGGTGGCTGGGGAGGGGGGTACCACTGAACCACCAGATACATCTAGTCTATACGACAGCACCCGATCGGGCGTGGGGAAGGACCCAGACCACCAAGATTTTTTTTTATTACAACAGCCTGCGATCAGGAGTGGGGGGGGACCGCTAGCCCACCAGGCTTCTATTATTATTACTACAACTGCCCATGATCGGGTGTACGGGAGCGCGGGGCTGCAATAGCCCAACAGGGTGCCGACCCCAACGGCAGCAGCTTGAAGGGCACCAGGTACAATTCACCGGGACCCAGTGCATCGCATACAATGGGGGCATAATGACATGCAAAGGGCCCCATTTGTGCCATGCACATATTATGGCCTCATTTGCACGCACCCGGCTGAATATCGCGGGTGATGCACGTAGCACAACTGCACTTGCGCTGGTGCATCCCCATGCTCCCTCTCTGTGTCTTGTGCTGGTGCAGTGCCACTGCCCCATGTGCAGTATGTGCGCCCTCCGTGACATATTCAATGATGCTGAGCCATGGCGCATCATCGTTTGCAACTGCGTAAGGTCTGGAACCATTGCATCACTCTGCCTTTTTTTCATATAACCAAAGCACCTCCCATAGACTTATAGAGACACAAAATTTGATGGCAGAGAAGGACCTCTTGGCCCACCTAGTCTGCCCATGTTCCATACCTACTGTAACACCGCAGTCGCAACTTGATCTCTGGCTTCTCCGCCCCTTCCTTATCACTATGGTTCCCTTATGCCTATCCCATGCCTTCTTGAATCCCACTATAGTTTTTGGCCCCACCACCTCTGCTGGAAGGCTGTTCCACGTATCCACCATTTCTTCTGTGTAGAAGTACTTCCTTACATCTCCCCTGAGCCTACCCCCATCCAGTTTCATAGTATGACCTCTTGTTCTTCGGCATCTTTTTCTCTGAAGAAGGCTTCCTTCTTGAACCTTATTTATACCAGTGAGGTACCTGAAAGTCTTTATCATATCCTCCCCTCCGTTCTTTCGGGGTGTACATATTGAGGTCCTTCAGTCTCTCTTCATAGGGCATTTGATGCAGACCCTGCACCATTTTAGTTGCCCTCCTCTGGGCCACCTCTGCTCTGTCTATGTCCTTCTGGAGATGTGGTCTCCAGAACTGGACACATTACTCTATGTGTAGGTATTACACTATCTTTATCTGTACTTTTTATACAAGAAAGACCAGGCTAACGCAATCGCACTGTAAAACCACAATACTGGTTGCCTGATTCAAAATTTAGTTTATTATTAAAAGAGTGAAAAGGCATATTTGGTTGAAAGGACCACTAAGAAAAACTGGAACGTTTTGAGAGCAGAATTGAGGTTGGAACAATGGACCAATGAAATGCCCAGAATGTTCTACAAAAGGGGGAGCAACATTGCCAATAGCATGGTCAGAAGTCTGCATGTACCAGTAGAACAGGTAAACATTATCAGACTGCTCCCACCAGAAAATCACCGATGTAGGAAATATTCTTTTTGTAAGTATATTTCTACTAGGGTCACTCTCCAGGACTCCCAGACTGGTAAACAGTACAAAGTGAACACTTTCATTAATTGCAACACAGAAGGCACTATATATAAAGCAACTTGTAATTGTGGCAACTTTTACATGGGAAAAACCATAAGGAAGTTTAAAGTTTGCATTGGTGAACACAGAAGGGCAACAGAGAAACAAGACCCCACAAATACTTTGACTACTCACCTCACAACATGAGGACATGACCGTGATTTTATGTTCCAAGGTCTGAAAAAAGCTGCCCTATCCACTAGGGGCAGGCAGCTTGATAAGATGCTTTTAAAATGAGAAAGGTATTGGCAATACACATTACAGGCCATGCAAGGACTTGGACTAAATCAACAATTCAAATTGTCCCCTTTTCAGTAACTTCCACTCGGTTCACTTATAATTCCAGTATAATATTTGGGTCTTCTTTTTTTCCCCATAGGGAAACCATGGTATAATTTACCGTTACAAAGCAGTGTTTAAAATGGCAAACCCGCACCCGGTTTCCCTCGCTCTGTGCATCTCACCAGCCCAGCTCTTGCTTTCCCACCGCTAGCCGCCCTGTCTTCCCCACTCTGGGTGACTGAACCACCACTCAGACTCGACGGCAACTGACTGCGAAAAAAAAATCAAGTACCAAGCAATAAAAAATATTTTGGCTGCTGACCAAAAGAAATGAATAAAAACAACTTTTAAATAAATAAAGGCGACCGTGGACTGCGCTTTCTAACCTGACCAGACCACGGACGCACAGGAACATCTTTTTATTTTATATATTTGCTGTGGCAAAAACTGAAAACCCAGCAATTATATACAATAAAATATAGGGTGGTGTTTAAACTCGAAGTTTATACACACCCACAGTGTGAGATGCTTTCACAATTAATGAAGCATCTAACACCTCAGGTGTGTGTAAACTTCTCATTACATGCCACCCCATACTTTATTCTATATATAATCAGCAGGTATAATTGACTGGATGATTGTTACAATATGGTTACTCAGAAAAATCGATACAGCCATAGCAATAAGGCACAATACACACTTGTGTTATTAACTGGATTGGACATTAATGTACGTTAGAGTTACAAGGTTATTTATTACTTTGCTGAAACTTATTGCAACTCACAGGTCATTCTATCAATGTGTAGATTAGGAGGTAGAATTGAACACCGCTATTGGATGCCCGTCCACGAAGTTATAAATAAAGCACCTTAAATAATGATAAAGATCTGTTTTAGGCCTTATGCCATCTATAACCTTTATGGCTCCTGTACTAAAGGAGGGACATATCACTTTGTGAGCTGGTGGTAAATTTGATCACTAGCTTTCAAAATCTGGTATCCAAATCAATATTTTTAGTGGTAATCATTTTAAAGGGTCAAACAACACTTTGTGGTCAGATATGCAGTTGGCCTGTAAATTTCAAAATCTGGTACCCAAACCAGTTTCTTTAGTGGCCACTGGCCACCTGGTTGCCTGATTTGTCCTAACATGCCTGTACTTACCCTGCAAGGAAGTCCATAACTTATTTATTATTGTTTTATCTGTGTATCGTTACTCTGTTTATCCTTCCTTCCTCTTCTACCTCTAAGCTGCTTTCTGCTTACTCCCCTCCCCCTCTTCACGTCATTATCAATTTTTACCCTAGTCTGTGGATGTTCGAGAATGACTGTGGGGTGGTTCAGAATCCCCACTGTTGTTGCACACAATATGAGGGTTACTCACCTGTAACCATAGTTCTAGGAATGGTATATGGTGCATATCCACAGTGTGGCAGTCTTCCTTTCCCTTTGAATCTCACCCGAACATCTTTAAGCTAAGCTCCTCCCACCAACCAACCCAGGTGATATCCTCCTCGGCTCCGCCCCCATGACATCAGATCTTGCACACTGGAAGCAGAGATCCATGTGCCATTTGCCAGGGGAGCTCGGGTGGGTCGTGTGGATGTGCATCATATACCATTCCTAGAACTACGATTACAGGTCAGTAACCCTCATTTCTAGGGACATGGATATGGTACACTTATCCACACTGTGGCAGACTCCCAGCAGTCCTCCAGGAGGAGGGGACAAGGCGCACACCCCTAGTTTGGAAAAAGAGAGTGCAGAACTGAGGCCCCAAAACCAGCATCCCCGTGTGACTCAAGGTCGATGTGGTAATAGGAAATGAAAGTGTGTGTTGACTTCCAGGTAGCAGCCCTGCAAATTTCCTGGATGGGGACCTCCCAGGAAGCAGCGGTATATCTAGTGGAATGAGCCCTAAGCCCTACGGGAGGGCTCCCTACCAACCAACCTATAGCAGAGCTCGATGCAAGATACAATCCGCCTGCAAACCATCCGCTTAGCTACCAGTCTGCTAGGTGCGGCTTACGCACAAGTGAAAAATAGCTGGTGAACCTCTCCCCGAACTCCAACTGTGTGCTCCATATAAGCGAGCGTTCACCTCAGGTCCAACGTATAGAGCCTGTGCTCGGCCTCCGAGGTTGGACTGGCGAAGTACACCGGGAGATCGATCACCTGGTTAAGGTGAAACTCCAAAACAAACCTTCGGAAGGAACATCAGGTTGAAGTGAAGGACAACCTTCTCACTGTGGAGCACCAAATATGGAGACTACACCGAGAGTGCCTGGAGCTCAGTGATCCTTCTGACAGAGGTGATAACTACCAAGAAGGCGGTCTTCTATGACAGGTGAGAGATATCACACCTGTGCACTGGTTCGAATGGCTTGCCCATGAGCACTGCCAGTACCAGCAATAAGTCCCAAGGTGGTGGTGGTTCACGCACCAGTGGGGACAGGTGGTCAAGGCCCTTAAAGAAGCACCTGACCACCTTTTCCTGTACCACCATCGGCATACCAGCCCATGCCCGGTATGCAGAGATGGCTGCCAAGTGTACCTTGAGGGTCATCGACCTCAGGCCCGACTGCGAGAGGGACCACAGGTAGTCCAGAATGATAGCCAAGGGGCAGGACAGGGGGTCTAGCTCCCTGCCCTGGCACCAAATGGAAAAGAGATTTCATTTGAAGGCATAGCACTGGTGGGTTGACTCTTTTTTTGGAGGCTTCCACAAGTTAGAACCTTTTCAGAGAGACCCAAAGCCTGGAACTCTAGCTACTTAGTAACCAGGATGGCAGGTGTAGGGTCTGAAGGTCTGGGTACAAGACCATCCTCTTGTGACAGGACAGCAGATCTGGGCATAGAGACAAGCGCCACATAGGCCTGCTGCTGAGGCTGAGGAGATCTGAGTACCAGAACTGGCACGGCCAGTATGGGGCTACCAGGATCATCCGTGCCTTGTCCTTCTGCACCATAACCAACACTCTGTGGATGAGGGGAAAGGGAGGGAGGCATAAAGGAGGCCTGGTGTCCAAGGCATTGTAAAGGCATCCCCTTGAAGTGTCCCGCACTGTGGGGGGCAAGTACAGAACAGCCTCAGCTTTGCTTTCTCCCAGGAGGCTAACAGGTCGACCAGAGAAGTGCCCCACTGGAAGAAGAGGTGGTCCACCACCTCCTGATGCATAGCCCACTCATGAGGCACCTCATCCACTCAGCTGAGGGCAACTGAAAGCTGGTTGGAGGCTCCAGCTACATGTATCGCCAGGAGATCAGCACCCAGGCTGTGCACAAGGGTCCAGGTATGAAGGGCCTCCCAACACAACTGGAGTGAATGTGTTACACCCTGCCTGTTGAGGTAGTACATGGTCATGGTATTGTCCATCTAGATTTGCACAACCTGACCCCTGACAAATGGAGCGAATGCCATTAAAGCATGGTACACTGAACTGAGCTCTAGCAGGTTGCTGTGGTAGCAAGACTCCCTTGGGGTGCAGAACCCCTGGGCTCTGTGGTCCTCCAGGTGCACTCCCCATCATAAAAGGATGCATCAGTCGTCAGAGTGACAGTTGGCTCTGGGCAGACGAATAGGATTCCTTTCTCTAGACATTCTGGGATTAGCCACCAGTGGATGGCATCCTACATCAGCTGCATCACCGTGACCGGCTGGTCCAGGTGACCTAGGCACTGAGACCACTGGCGGGCCAACTCTCACTGCAGGCGACACATTCGCCAGCAGATCCACCAGACGACGCTGGTACAGGATGCTGTGCATCCCAGCAGCCTCAGAAAGTCCTGAGCAGGACGCAAGCACCCAACCTGAAATGATTGGGCAAAGAAGGTAAGATCTGCTGCCCGGTTCACTGGGAGTATGGCCTTGGCCTGGAGGGAGTTGAGTTCTGCCCCGATGAAGTAGATGACCTGCGAGGGGTCGAGATCCGACTTGGCTGGGTTGCTCAGAAGACCCAAGGTTGAGCAAGTCTGGAAGGCCAGGTCCCTGGACTGCTCCACTGCCTCCTGAGATGAGTTAGCTATCAGCCAGTCATCCATGTATGGATAAACCTGAACTCCCCGGTGCTGCAGGAAGGCTGCCACCATTGTAATGCGCTTGGTGAAGACCCTGGGGCTGAGGAAAGGCTGAAAGAGTATGACCCAGAACTTGAAAAGAAACCCTTCTGCATGGAACTGAAGGTACTGCCAGTGGGATTGATGGACTGGAATGTGGAAGAAAGCATCCTGGAGGTCCAGAGAGCAGAACCACATTCCCTGCTTCACAGATGGTATTATCTGGTTCAGAATGACCATCTGGAACTTGCACCCCTCCCAGAAACTGATTCAGATCGTGAAGATCCAGTATGGGATGCCAACTCCCCCATCCATTTGGGGAACAAGATATATGTGGACACAAAGCCCTACCGACTGTGGCGTCTAAGACACGGTCTATAGCCGCTTTCTCTGGGAGCTGAGCAATGTCCACCCAGAGGGTGGACAGCATGTCCTGAGACACCACAGACTCCTGTGGGGCATGGGCTCAGTAGGGCAGGACAGCCTCAAAGTTGAGAGGCAGTCCTCAAACCACCACTTCTAGCACCCATTTGTCCAAAGTGATGGCAGACCAGGCATGCCAAAAATGGCAAAGCTGTCCCTCCATAGGAAGCTGAGGCAGGAATCCGATGGGAGGCAGGCAGACTCCAACCCATCACTGCACAGCCTTGGAGGAGGCCCCAGCACTGGACGCTGGAGGGGTACCATCGCCCCAGTCTCCAGGTTTCTTGGAGCCCTGGCTGGCAAACTTAGCCTTAGGTCACCAGGTTTGGGATGGCTCTGGCTGGGGCTGCTGCAGTTTAGACTGCAGGGACAGAAAGGACAGAAACTGAAAAGCCCCCTTCTTCAGCTTCTGTTCCTTGAGGTCCTTCTGCAAGGACGTCATCAAGTCCAGGGTGGCACTGGACTTCTCGAGCCTAGAGAAATATCCATCCACCCCCAGACCAAAAAGGTTGGTGCTCAAAAAGGGGACATCAGCCAATTTGTGCTGGGTATACACCATAAAGGTGGAAATCCGCAGCCAGGCTCTGTGGTGCATAGTGACCACTGCCACCACAGGCCAGGCACAGGAGTCGCCGATGTCCAAAGTGGTCTGAAGCCAGTACTTGTCTATACAGCAACCCTGGTCTCTGAACATTTTAACTGCCAACTGTACATCCGCAGGAAGGCGAGGAAGGACCTGGACCAGGACATATATGACAGCCTGTCCGAAGTTTGGCCATCATCAAGGTGGAACTCATCTGAAAGAGACCCAGGGAAGAGGCAGCGCGGACCTTTTTCACTGCATGACCCAGCTGCTTGGGATTCCTCATTGTGGGACTTGTCCATGTCTCCAACATTTCCCATATTATGAAAGACAGAGTCTGCCACCAGTCCCTCGGTCGAGGGGTGGTCCAAAATACCAGGAAGAGACCCGGTCGGGACCGTGTATTTGCGGATTATGCAGGCTGAAGGTACTGTACATGAAGCTGGATGATGCCAATGCTCCAGCGTGGAACCCAAGATAGCCTCCGCCACAGGGAATGCAACCCCTTGGGAGTCATCCCAGTTCAAGATCTCTGTAAGACAGTACTTGGCCTGCTTGTGGACCAGCTCCAGAGGGATCTCCACTGATTCTGAGATTAGTTGGAGCAGAGCCTCGAATTAGACCAGACTATGTTCTGCAGAAAGCTCTTCAGTCGACCTGCAGTTGAATCCTCGAGTCCAAGAGGACTGCATAGAGGACCCTTCAGAGTCTGAAGACTGCGAATACCGCCCTCGGCCGCTTCTTCCCACGAACCACCCTAGATTTGTCTGAGTCGGGCATCTGAACAGACAACTTACTGGGAAGACCAGTAGCTGGGCAAGCGGCCTTGGTTGGAGCCCCCTGCAAGGGCTGCTTGTGCGGTGGCTCCACCAGAATCAGTAGAGAAGCCAGCATAGGCACTACCAGACTTGGAAGGACTGGAGTGGGCTCGGCGGAGGAGACCAAGGAAGTGTTGGGGCCTGTGGAAGAGGTCTACTATGGCCACATAAGCATTTCATAACGTTGACACAACTTGCAATGGAGCCTCTCATCATCCGAGGACAGAGGATGAGATGTGTCGACGGCACTTCCTGGTCGCAGGCCGAGCATGGGAACGCAAAGAATCCCGAGAACGTGATCTCAACCGAGACTGGGACCCTGACCTCGACCTACGACTGGAGCATCAACAGTAAGGGGAAGCAGGAGGACAGGCCATGTACAGGAGATGGACTGGATCCTTCCTTGGAACCCCCGAAGGTGGTAACTCTTGGAAGAAGGCAGTCAGCTTGGCTGGCTTCTCCTTCCCCTCTTGAGAGAGGGTTGAAAGGAGCAGAGTCCTAGACATTGAGTCATCCTCAGTGTCTTCTGACAATGGATTGACCAGGTCAAGAAAAATCTCGACTGGCTGGTCGGCCTGCGTCGTGGCCAACAAACCCAGCAGGGGTACCGTGGAGCTACCTGCTTGACCTTCAAACAGGGAAGACTCGGCCATGGCCAAGAGCTCAATAGCCATCGAGCAGTCGACAGAATCACAGGAGCGGGATCAGTGTGCTCATTCCCAGTCCCACAACCAATGATGGTTTAGCTTGTTTTTCTTAGATTTGTCCCCTTGAGATGTACCCTCCCCAAGTGTCTACAGGGACTGGCACATGCTCCTAAAGCAACTGGTGAATGAAGCTCCAATGCTGGCGCAAACCAGAAGCAGCATGGGTGCAGAGGACAAAACCACCACTGCCTGTGCTGCAGCCTTTTCCAGGGCTGGGAGATGGGAGGCCGAACTCACAGCCGCAGAGACTGCCTCACGCGTCCTCAGAGCGAACTGGCTGACCGAGGAGAAGACAGGCGTACTGATCCTCAAGAGAGGAAGACAAGACAGTCTTGTACAACCCACAAGCCTGCGGGTTGTGCTCCCCGAGAGACAGCAGATGCACAAAGCATGCAGGTCCATTCAGGACATTTTTGTTGCAGATGACACAACTATTAAAAGCTTGGACTGGACCAAGGTTTGTCGTGCTCCATTTTTTATTTTATATATTTTTTTTGAGAAAAATGACACTTGAAAACAGAGAAAAATACTGGCCTACATCACACAAAGAGAGCTGTGAAAGAGGAGACCAGACTCTTCCAGCAGAAAGGGAGATCTGACATCACGAAGCAGAGCCAAGGAGGAATCAGAACCCAGTGGTCCAGCCTCTCATCAACTACCCCGCCTCCCTACCACACAAAGCTGAGCAACTCATCCTAGGTGACCTTAATGTCAATTGGCTTGGTACCACTGCCTCCCATACCAGGGACTCCTTCACTGCCCTGGACATGTTCCAGTTAGTCACTCAGCCCACTAGATTCAACCGGACAAATGGCTCCAGCACCCTCCTAGACGTAATACCATCGAACCGCCCTCATAAAATCCGGGATATCAACGTCCTCCCCGACTCACTTAGTGATCACTCACCTGTCCTCTGTCTCTGGTCACCCTCCATACCTAAATCTGTGCCCCAAGGCCACCTTGCACCGGCGCCTACACCCTGGGGGTCTCAGAAAGCTAAAATTGCCATCTAGCACAGCTGGACTGGTCCCCCATCCATCATGCCCCTGATACTGACTCTGCCCTAGACCTCTTCACCAATGCCTTCAGCAAGGCCTGTGACCTTGTCGCCCCCCACACCAGAATCCGTACTAAAAAACAAAGTGCCGCATGGATCTCCCCATCCCTTATCCAAAAACTTAAGCATAGGGATAATCTCTGGCACACTGCTATTGAATCAGGCATGTTAGCTGATAGACGAGCCTACAACACGGCACGTAATCAGTGCATCTGAGCCATTAGACAGGCCAAGGCAGAGCACTATCAGACCACTCTCGCATCCACCTGGGGTTCTGCCCGGACTTTCTGGGACAGCATGAAAGAGCTTAATGGGAAGACCCGCCCCCCCACCGTCCCAGCTCTCCATCGATGGCACCATCACTACAGACCCAACTCGCACAGCTGATTGCCTCAATACCACCTTCTCTGACCTAAGCTCTGTCCTCCCAGACAACGTTTTTGACCCAATCCCTGCCTCTACCCCCCGCCTTGGATCGCCTCCTTTACACCTGCACACTATATCCCCCCACGTAGCCAGGCCGCACCTGCTAAAAGCCCTTGGTAGCAACAAGCCCAGCTGTGACCCCCTAGAATCCAGGATCCTCTGCCTGGTCTTGGATGTCATCCTAGTCCCCCTTACAGACCTACTAAACCGGTCTCTATGCCTCGGTCAGTTTCCCAGTGCTTGGAAATCAGTCGAAATCACCCCTATACATAAGAGTGGAGATCGGTCCGCACCTAACAACTACTGGCCAATCTCTATCCTCCCCCCACTCTCCAAAGCCCTAGAAAAAATAGTGTCTATTCAACTCTCTGAGTACTTGGCCAAATATGACATAATGTGCCCAGAAAAACATGGTTTCCACCCAGGACACAGTACCACTACTGCTCTCCTGGAGTTCTCTCAATACCTACACTCTGCTCTCAACTCCGACAACCTTGCCGGCGCAGTGTTCATAGACCTCTCCAAGGCTTTTGACACTGTCTGTCACCCCCTTCTGCTCGACTTCCTCCACCAACTCGGCTTTTCTGCTGGTCCTCTTGCCTGGTTCTCCAGCTACCTCTCTGCTAGATCCCAGCGTGTGAAGATGAACAGCTCCCTGTCCAATACCTGGCCCATTCATTCTGGGGTACCCCAGGGCTCCATTCTGGGCCCTGTACTTTTCAACCTCTACCTCAACACTCTCCCCAGCTCTGCACAGGAAAAATGCTCCTCTATGCTGACGATGCAGTTCTCTTTGCATCCCACCCTGATCCCTCTTCTCTCCAGGTATCCCTCCAGCACACCTACAACCAAGCTGAAAAGTGGTTCCTTGACCACCGACTTGTCATTAACCTAAAGAAGACTAAGTCAATTCTCTTCTCCCATCACCAAAACAAGGCCAAGAATGCCCATCTCCATTCTCCCCAGCACTCTGCACCCACTGGAGCAAGTGACCTCTTACAAATATCTAGGCATCACTTTTGACTCGGCTCCCACCTTCCACACCCACATCAATGCCCTATCCTCTGCCATAAATTCTTGGATAGGCCTACTATACCATCATAGAGATCGCCTCCCCCAAGTTGCCCTCTGGCTAGCCATCACCTCTTCCGTCCTGTCGCTAGTGGACTATGGCTTGCCCATTTACGCTGCGGCGGACAATACTGCCTTGACTAAAATCCAGCTCTCAATCAATAAGGCCTGCAGGCTCCTGACTGGAGCCCCTAGCCACACTCACACTTGCCTGCTCTACTCCACCACCAACCTGCTCACCTCTGAGGAGTGTCTGTATTACCAGACTTGCCTACTCGACAAAAAATCTCTTCTAGGGCTCTCCCCCTGGGGGTCTCCGCTTCCCTACAGCGTGTGTCCCTGTCTGTTGCCACCCGTAGCTCTGTCAAGGCCACCTTTCTGGTGTTCAGAACAAAGACCTCACTAGCTCAGAGGTCCTTCCATTACAGAGCCCCTGCTTGATTCAACTCCCTCCCGCCCTGCATCACAAACATTGGCAAAATTGGTCCCTTCAAAATTGCCCTCCAGAACCATCTCTTCAACGCTTGTTGCTGTAGATGCACCTAATTAATCCCACTGTGGGATCCTCCTGTCAGGCCTCCCTGACTTGACAATATCCTCTGGACAGCCTATACTCCCCCCCCCACCCCATTCCCCATCCCTACCTCCACCCTCTCCAGGTATTATCTAGGTATGTCCAGGGCTGTACCCCCAATGTAATCCTTGGGTACCTTGTATTTGACTGTAACTTACTGTAAGTAACATTATTATGTAACCTATGTGTACTCTACGTTTAATGTTCTGCACCTGTACTGTTCTCACTGTTGTAACCACACTATGTAACTCTGCCTATCCCCCCACGACGAGGTGCCTTTGTAAATGAGTCCATGACTCAAATGTTGTAAATCCGACTTTTCTAATAAATAAATAAATAAATATCACCCAGGTGGGTGGGAGGAGTTTAGCTTGAAGATGTTTTGGCGAGATATAAAGGAAAAGGAAGACTGCCACAGTGTGGATAAGTGCACCATATCAACACCCCTAGAAGACTTAGTTTTGCATATCTATTCACTAGCACTTTATAGTCATTTTTTTGTTAACTGTACCTTTAAAGGTACCTGTCAAAAGGTGGCAGTTTCTCAGCCTCCTATCATGCCTTGTCAAAGAGCATGTGATATGATTGAAACGTTGTCATGGGTGGGTCAGTGCTGCTTCTGTTCACTTTTTTAATAATGCATTAAATTATTAATCAGACAACCAATGACGTGGTTTTACAGTGCTGATGCCTTAACCCACTTTTTCTTCTTTTCACAGTACTGAATTTTACATACAGGGCTTGGTGAGTCTCTCACGTGGCCACCTCTGTCAGTATTGGCGTACTTTTTATACAACCTAGTTTTAGCTAAAAACTGTATCAAATGGACAAGGGCATGTACACATGGTCAAAAGCCTTCGATCCTGTAGACTACATTATTCTTAAGTCAAAACTGTTGTCCTTTATTATCTCCTCTACTGCTGTCAACTGGTTTGCTAACTACCTCAGAGAAAGAAAGCAATTTGTAAACGTGAACTAATTTACATCTGAAATTACCACTAACAATCTATGGGTCCTCAAGGCTCCATTCCGGGACCCCTACTTTTACCTATTTTTCATTACCAATATCTGACTTGTAGCTGGCCTGCCGGCATATGGGTGGAGCTGCCGCTTGAGACACAACACCAACGATCGGGAGTCGGAAGCGACCTTGGGTGTCGGAGGGCCAGCCAGGGGAAAGAGGATTGAGCGTCCTAGGGACTGCTCTCCTCCTCCAGGGTGGGAGGGTACCAATGGCCGATGCAGCACCAACCTCTAGCAGCAGCTGGGGGTTGGCGCATTAGCCGACACAAGGTGGGTTGGCGTGGGCAGCCGTCTGATGTGACATGCACGGAAACCTGTGGGCATCGTCACTGGCAATATTGCACGTCCACACCCAGGGCAGAAAAATCAGGAAAAAACCAATCCTCTGGTGCATGATGTTGGGCATCCCGGCGGCTCCGCACCAGACGTATTCAAGCTGCTCCTCCAGTCTGGCCTTGGTCTTCCACGATGTGCAGTATCCACCCGTCATGATGTGGCCTGGAGAAAGGATAGGAGTTGAACACAGTGCTTCGGCCGGTGCGGTGCCACTGGATGCCAGACAGATGGAAGGGGGAACCATAGGTACAACCCTCCCCCTTCCAGAAGGAGGTATAAATAAATAGTTACAAAAAATATATATGACCTGTTCCTGCCTCTTGCTCTTCACTGCTATATGCTGGTGATATGTTACTGTATATACTCTTAAAAAACTGACAGTCACAAACTCCTACCTTACCTCTGACTTCTGTAATGTGTAATCCTGGCTCTCAAAGAATAAGCTACCATTTAATTCTAACAAAATCCATGCTAAGCTCTTTGGATCTGTACCTAAACTGAGAAAAATTTATTGAAGATCTGTCTGTTTCCTGTATGGATGGCATGCCACTCGTCTCTGCCAACTCTTTCAAATCTTTTGGCTTCATCCTTGATTTCATCTATGCACATTGCTACTCCCTGTAAAACTGTTAACATCAAATTAGGCCTTACCTGTAGAGGAAGACATGAGTCTCACTACTTCTGCATGACTTGCCAATGAAGAGGGCACTATACTACCTGCTCTGACTCATGGTTTCATTACTTATTCTCTGATTCAAACAAATGAAACCTAATTGGAATTCCACATACAACATCTTTATTGCTTTGGCTAGGACTTAACTCACTCACCGCTGTTCGCATTATTCTGGTAAGAACTGGCTATCCCCATCTTCTCCATGACTGTATGCCCTAGGCTGCATCACTGAGAAAATCCATAGGGCCACCACAACTGCCAACCTGGCTGTCCTTTTGCAGCACGCTGATCAGGCCTACTCCTACAGTCTGGTGACCTGCAGGACTACATGCCAGTGCAGCTGGTCAAGAAACCCAAAAGGCACTTGGAAAGGGTAGGCATAGTGCGGACTGGGGAACCACTAGGGTTCAGCGATAACAACATCATATGGTTCAAGCTGGCCCTTGGTATCAGTAAGACCTCATCAAAGGATGAAGTTCTGGATTTCAGAAGGGCAGACTTCAACCAAATGAAGGAATTAGTCTGAAACAGATCAACTGGAGTGGTAAGTATCACAAGAGTGGAGGAAAGATGGGGAGAAATAAAAGGACCATTCTGTGACAGAAACATGAATAAGAACAATTACCAAGAGAAACAGGTACAAAAGAACAGTATGGTCCTCTGAAAAGGTCAGGGAGGCAAGTGAGGGACAAAAGAAGGGCATCATGAGGTATAAGGAGAAGCGTGGGGAATGAAGAATATGTGGGAGTACCAAGTAAGAACTAGGGAGGCCAAGAGGGCAATCAGTGATGCAAAAGCAGGCAAAGAACTGTGCATTTTGGAGGGGGTCAAGCGTGAGGAAAAACAATTTTGGGGGTAAATAGGGAAAAAAAGAAAGATGTATGGAGGAATTGTTAGGCTAACAGAAGGAGGCAAAGTAATAGAGGAGGACGAGCCGAAAGAAGCTGCTCTGAACGACTACTTCTGCTCAGTATTCACTAAGGAGGATAGTGAGTCTTTGCTGGAGAGCAACATAAAGCCTGCTGAAGGGGGGTCCCAGAAATGAAACAGCAGGTAGCTGCTAATGAAACAAAGTCAGAAATGGTCTTGCAGCCCTGAAGATAAGACAAGGCGCCAGGGTCAGACAGGATGCACCCAAGGTTGCTCAGGGAACTATCATCAGAATTAACTGAACCACTGGCAAGGCTATTCAATAACTCTGTTCAGACAGGGGTGGTTCCAAAAGACTGAATGGTAGCAGACACAGTTCTGCTACACAAGGGTAGGGACAAAGAGCAGTTGGGTAACTACTTCCATGGTAGATAAACTGACGGAGACACTAATCAAAGAGGACCTAGTGGACTACCTGAAGAAAATGGGCTCAGGGATAATAAACAGCACGATTCATGGCAGCCAGAACTTGTTAGACCAACCTGATAGTATTCTTTGACTGGGTAACTAGGACAGTGGGGTCATGCAGTGGATTAACTACTTTGACTTTAGCAAGACATTTAAGTTGGTGCCACACAGAAGGTTGCTGAAGAAGGTAGAGGAAGAAGGTGCAGCAAATGGCATAGTTAGATGGGTGGGAAGTTGGTTGGAAGGGAGGGAGCAGAAGGTAGTGGTAAACTGAGTCAGCGCCAGAGAGAGGGAGGTCACCTGTGGAGTGCCACAGGGATCAGTACTGGGTCTGATTTTTTTCTATATGTTCATCAGCGACATAGGAGAAGGAATACAAATCAAGATATGTCTCTCTGCAGATGAAACTAAGCTCTGTGATAGGGTAGAGAGTGAGGAGGGGTAATGGAGATGCTGAGGGACCTGTAAAGTCTGGAGAGGTGGTCCAGGGTTTGATAGCTGAAATTTGACGCCAAACTGTGCAAGGTAATGCACTTAGAGGACGAGAACCCTAGAAAAGACTACTGGATGGGAGGGGTTAAGCTTGGCACCACTTCTAAGGAAAGGGACCTAGCAGTCATCGTAAGCTGCTCCCTTAAAAATCTAGCCAGTGTTAACAACTCGTACTGTAAAGCAACCAAGAAGCTAGGGTGTGTTGGGAGGAGTCTCTACAGCAGGAGGAACAAGGTATTGCTGCCTCTATTTTTTTTTTATTTATTTATTGAGATTATCGGATTACAACCTTTGAGTCAGGGACTCGTTTCCTAAGGCTCCATGTCAGGTACAATACATAACAATAAGCAGTCATAATACAATATTACAGTGAGAGTAGGGAAGGAAAGTAACAACCGGGTATGGGCAATATATATCAAGTATACAGCATAACAGTGGAGAAGGAGACAAGATAACAACAGGGTATGAGCAGTGCTGTTAGACCTACACAGTAGGGTAGCTATACAAGTCCTGAGTGGAGCTTGTGAACGTCAGCAAACAGTACAATCAATATTAAGGTAAGGCCTATATGCTAGCAGGTGGCGCACGCAGTCGGGATACCAACATTGTCATTAACACACAGTAGCAACAGTGTGATAAGTATATCTATTAACCCAGAATCTTGCCATCCGTAGGCAGATTCCTTTACTTATTAAGAACAATGGCAGTGACGGGTGGAGATTATGTGTTTTTTTAGGGCTGTTTTGAAGGAGCCTAATTTGGTGTTAGAGGTGATGGCCAGGGGGAGCTCACTGTACCAGGATGGCACTCTGTAGGAAAAAGACCATTGTGCAAGGGTGGTTGTGATCCTGGGAACAGCCAATGTTAATTTATCTGCCGCGCGGGTGTTTGCTGAGGTATGTGCAGCGCGGAGGGAGGCTGAGACTCCAGTGGGAGTAAGGCCTAGTTGGATTTTCTTAGTAAGGAGACATGTTTGATAACGTACTCTTTCGTCTAGGGTGAGGATTTTTGTTAGCTCATACAGGGTACAGCTGTGGGTATGCTTATCCACTCCAGCAAGGAGCCTACAGGCTTTATTAATGGCTAGGTAGATTTTATTTAGTGCAGTGTGGTCAGCGGCCAAGTAGATAGCTAGCCCATAGTCTACAAGGGAGAGAACAGAGGAGGTAATGGCAATGCGTAGGGCCTCTGGCGGTAGGCAGGCTTTGTGCCAATACAGTAGGCCTGTGCATGTATTTATGGCAGAGGAAAGATTACTAATATGTGGGTGGAATGATAGATTAGGATCAAAGGTAATGCCTAGATATTTATATGTGTGGACCTGTTCCAGTGGGAGGTGGGTTTTGGAAACGATTGTTAGCTGAGCATTGTAGTCCTTATTCTGGCGATGGGAAAAGAGCATTATTTTAGTATTTTTTATATTGACCACGAGCCTGTGGTCAGTGAACCAGTTTTCAATGTGGCTGAAGGCAAGTTGTAGGGAGGACTGAAGAACTGTGGGATCCGAGTGGGAGGCATACATTACCGCGTTATCTGCGTAGAGTAGAAGGTTACATGGACAGGATTTAGGCAGGGTACTCAGGAAGATACTGAATAGCAGTGGGCCAAGGATGGAGCCCTGGGGGACCCCCGAGCAGACTGGTAGGGTGGATGAGAGGGTGCTGTTTATCTTCACACATTGGGACCTATCTGTGCGGTAGCTTGTGAACCAAGCGATGGGTCCAGGGGACAGGCTGGTGCAGCGGAAAGTATTTAGGAGCAGGGTATGGGAGACTGTGTCGAACGCTTTTGACAGGTCTATGAATACGGCTCCCGCTAGCAGCTTCTTATCTAGGGCATTGTGCAGCGAGTTGGAGAACTCTATGAAGGCAGTAGTTGTGTTGTGACTGGCTCTAAAACCATGCTGTTCCCTACATAGGATGCCGTGCACAAGCAGGTAGTCTGTGAGTTGTGTGGCAACGATTTTTTCCAGGGCTTTCGAGAGGGGAGGGAGTATGGAGATGGGCCTGTAATTATTGGGTAATGTGGGGTCTCCACTCTTTAGTATTGGTGTGATGGTGGCCACCTTCCAGTCGGCTGGGAACTGCCCTAGGCATAGGGAGAGGTTAAGGAGATCAGTCAGAGGGGGGAGCACAGAGTCCAGTACCAAATTAAGGAGTTTCATGTCAAAGGAGTCTTTGCAGTAGTTTGAGCCCCCTAGGGCTTTTTTAAGGTAAGAACTTGCTTCACTTATAGTAATAACCCTGAGGTAGAAGGGAGGGTAGGTATTGCTGGGTTCATAGGTGTGGGGTCAAAGAAGTTGTTAGGGAGAACTGTGCTTAGGTCAGAAAATGCTGCATTTAGGCTGCTGGCGATTATGAGTGGGTCCGACGTGATATTTTGTTGACAGTTAGCTGGGCGGGAGGAGGTATCCTGGGATTTTCCATTCAGTTCCTTTAGGTTGTCCCAGAACAACCTAGGGTTCCCCCAGGATGAGGCCAGGGTGGATTTGTAGTAGCTAGATTTGGCCATTTTAACTGCCCAGGTACACTTGTTGCGGGCCATTTGATAGGCTATCCTGTCCGCCTGCACACCAGAGGCAACTGCTTTGTACCAGAGGTCGTCACGGTTCTTTGTTTGCTGGATCAGTGCTGGTGTGATCCAGGGGGCATTTTGCTTTTTGGTTTGAACCTTTGTGAATGGGGCAAATGTATCACAAGCTTTGCTGAATGTGTGGGTGAAGTATTCAAGGGCTACATCTATGGAAGTAGCGCGCCTGATGGACGACCAATCACACTGGGCCAGATATCGCCTTAGTTTAGTGATGCTACCAGGTTGAAAACGGCATTGGGCAAAACTGCTTGGTTGGGGTAGTTGCCATTGGCATGACTAGGTGAAGAGGATGGGGGAGTGATCGCTTAATGAGTCTGGGAATACAGTTAGGCCTAAGATTCTCTATAAATCACTGGTGAGACCACACCATGAGTACTGTGCCCAGTTCTGGAGTTCTCAGCTAAGGAAAGACCAGGACAAGCAGGAGATGGTGCAGCATAGGCCAACTAATATGATTCAGGGCCAGCAGGGAAGATCCAGTGAGGACTGTCTTAGGGCACTGAACATGTTCTCACTCAAGGCCAAGTGAGAGAGGTGATATGAGAGACCTTAAAGTTCCAAAAAGGAATGAATAAGGTGAACTACAAGGAACTATTCAACAACAGCAGCAAATCTAGAACAAAAGGTCACAGAATGGAAGCTGGTGGAAGGAGGTTCAGGAGGGACATGAGAAAGTTTTATTTTGCACAGAGAGTGGCTGAGTCATGGAACAGTATGCCAGCAGAGGTGGGCACCAAACCATTAATGATTTCAAACCAAGTTAAGATAGAGCTAAGGGCTTAGTTGTTTACTCGGGGCAAGGTGTAGTAAAACCTGGAGCAAGGGTCGATGGTGCAGACAAAGACCCCGTATAGACAAAAGGTCTCAGGGGTATGATAGGGTGTTATGAGCAGATTGGATGGACTACTGGTATCACTGTCCTTACTAAGGTACTCACTCTCATCCACACTGCACTCATGTAAATTACATCATTCTGAATCTTATTACATTTTCAAACAGGTTTTGAAATAGTATTGCACTGAGAAGTCTAAGTGTCACTGCATTAACTAACTGCTAATAATGCTGGATACTGCATTCTATGTTTATAGTTTGTACCTGTTCTGAGAATTTTATGTAAGTAATTTGTCATCAGTCGTTTGTCCAGGTCCCACATGAAAATGGGCATTTGATGCTCTCTGAGTTAACTGGTTAACACATTTTAAACAAAAAATAAAAAAGGTCACATTTGAGATTAGGGGGACTATGGATTAGAGCAAGTCAACTGGAGCAATCCTTGTTGATCACGCCAAAGCTTCTAATTTGGTGGATCACAAACTTCTCTGCACCAATCCTTTGGACTGTCTGACCATACACTTGCCTGGTTTGTCAACTATCTACATGATGGACAGCAGAAGGGCAGATTTAACAGAACACTCTTGGAACTGGCTTTTGTCTCAGTTGGTATCACCCAAGGGTCAGTCCTGGGTCTCATTTTTTTTCGCTGTTTATTTATGCTGTCCCTTGTATACCTGTCCATTGTAGCTCCACCCTATATGCACATGATCTGGTGCCCTTGGCTGGCTCCCAGGATATCAAGGACATCAAATCCCAACTGAATGAGGACTTCCAACTAATCCAAACTTAGCTATCTGCAAATAAGTTGGTCCTCAGCCTAAAGAAAACTCAAATTATGCTTTTGGCTCTCGGACAAAAATCATGTCATGCCCAGAGTCTGTAGCAGTGTTTAGTATTGATGGTTTGCCCGACTACTGTCTATTCTTTCAAATACCTTGGAGTCACCTTCAACCACCAGCTGAGTCCCTCCTTGCACATCTCTAATATATGTAGGGTTAACAGCAAAACTGGCATAGCTTACACAGCCAAATACTTCCTCACTCCTGCTGCACGTATGGTCCTTGCTAAGGGAGTGCTCCTATACTCTCTTAATTATGGGCGCCTTATCTGCACCAATGGTGCTAAGTCCCTCTTGTCTAAACAGGATGTACTGTATAATAATATATGTTTCACCCTCTCTGCAGCCCACCCCAAACACCACTGTAGGCTCTATGATAAACTTGGATGGCTATCCTCCCCCCAAATAGTTATGCTTTTGCCCAGGGTGTTTTGTTGATTAGGTGCTTCGGACGACCACCCCTCCCATCCTGACTGAGCAACTAAGGGCTGCTAATCTTGGTTACCTCTTAAGATCTTGTGATGTGCCCCCGCTTGCTGTCCCAAAAACTTGTACTATTATGAGAGATCAGGCATTTGCTGCTTATGCACCTAGGCTCAAACTCCCTCCTATCTGTTGGGGTGCCTCCTCTCACTACCTCTTTAAAAGATCCTTATGGAACTACTTCAAAGACTTCTCAGCCTGCACTTGCCAGGGGGTTTCTGGCCTTTCCCTTAGTCTAATGACTGTGGACCAAAGTACTTCCCTTTGTTTTCTTCCTTACTGGGACTTGTTGCGCTCCTCATGCTAAGTGGATCTACTTTTACCTCAGATCTTGAGCCTATTAACGTGCCATACTTTTTATTGCCTTTTCCGACTGTACAGATTTATATTATGTGCAATGATATTGCCTCTTTGTAACCAATTACTTGTTCCTGTTGTCATCTTATGTTCTGTAGTGTCATTCTGTTTGCACTACCCTGATTGTAACCTCCTGGATCATACCTGAAAATAGTCATTTAACTGTCTAGTGTTTTACCTGGTCAATATAAACTAACTAAATAAATAAATCTTTCTTGTCAGTTCCCAAATGCATGACGAATATTGTGGAACAGGCTTTTTTCTTTTGTGCTCCTAAATTCTGGAACTCCCATACAGTGACCCTCAGACACTCATCTCACCTGCACTTTAAAAGGGAGATACACAAGTCCTTAAAAAGGGACTCCAGCCAAAAGTGCAACATTGCAGAATTAGAACAAGCATACCCCCAATAAACCTCATACCAAAAATTAGGTTTCTACATTACTCCATTTAAAGTTATGAGCCATTTTGTAACTCTGATTTCATCATCTATTCAAAAAAGTCAGTTTCGGTGAAGAACCACTGATGATGTCATATCCTGAACTCACAGTCTAGTCCTCATTGTCAACAACCTTACAGGATCTGTTTCTACGAAGTTTAGGAAACTGTAGCTGTAGTAATCATAAAAAAAAAAAAAACTGACATAGGGTTGGCTGCAGTGCTTGCGTTTCCAACATGTTCAGATGCATGGTACTGTACTTTAGAACACGTCAGGAGGTGATTTTTGGAATGCAGCACTGAACCAAGGTATAGAATGTCAAGGTGGTGCACAATTTTAAAATGTTGGGGGAACATGTAATCTCGGAATGTGGTAGGGATGTGCCATCGCAAAATGTGGAGCGACACAATCTCAGAATGTGACAGGAACACACATCAAGGAATTAGGTGGGGACTGGCTATTTCGGAATGTAGTGGGTATGCATGCTGTCGGAATGTGACAGGACACACCATATTATTCTGAAACTGTTTGTCCCTGCCACATTCCAGAATTGTACTCACCTACCATATTTCAAAATTGTGCATCACATCCCCACCATATTCCAACACTGTGTGTCCCAGCAGCATTCTAAAATTATGCATCCCTGCCACATTCTGAAATTGCCCATTCCTGCCACATTCCGAAACTGTGCATCTCTGCCACATTCTGAAATGGCACATCACTGGCAAATTCCAAAACTGCACATCCCCACCACATTCCAAAGTTGTGTTTCAATGCCACATTCCAAAACTATCAGTGCCACATTCCCAATTTGTGCAACACCATCACATTCCAAACTTGTCCGTCACCGCCACAGTCCATAATTGAGCGTCACCACCATATTCCAAAATGGTGCATCACATTCTGAATTTATTTGTCCCAGCTACTTTCTGAGATTGTGTCATTGCTGCATTCCACAACTGCAATCTGGTGACATTTCAAAATCTCATACTTGCAGTTATTCGAAAAATTGCACACAACTTTGTCATTCTAAAGCCATTTTTGCCACTACATTCCAACCCCCAAAACGCATTCTTAAGTACTGCACCTTGCATCTACACATTATGGAAATGCATGTGCTGACCCACCCAGGTTAGTTTTCCTTTTCAGATGTTTACTAAGTTTAAGTATAGAAGTTGTTGTTTATAAGGTAGCTTGCAGGAGGACTAGCATGTTGTCTGGGTTATTGATCATGTGTAGCTCTCCGAAATTATTGTTTTGAATGCGAGTAATTATGTCAAAATGACTTAGAGTTGAATAAAACTTATGTTGATTTTGGTATGAGGTTGATTGAGGATATGCTGATCCAAATTCTGAATTTATTGATGCCATAAATGTTGGCCTCAGTCCCTCTTTAAGTCTGACTGATAAATGTACTGTACCTGTACTTGATGCCTTGTTTATTATGTGCATTACTACGCTGTACCTGTTTATGTATTACTGAAATAAATCTTTATCAACTATGCTTGCCTCCCTTTGTGCTTGCTTACCTAATGTTTTGGTATCTATTGCTTATATCTTATGTAAAAATGTTTGCTGTGACTTACCAACAGTGTTTATTTCCTTATCTATGAGACGACAATTAGATGTTTTTGGTGCAATATTAGCCACTGCTTAGCAATTAAATCACAAATTGAAAAGAGAAACAAATAATGTTGCTTACTAGGAACTGAATCCAGGCCCCCAGAACACCATCTTGGTGCTCTAACCACTGAACCACAGCCTGAAATGTAAGCAGTAAGACAGGACAGGATGTAGGTTGTAGTGTAATCACTGCATGCCCATGGGCGTAATGAGTTGCCCCTGGAAGTGCAGTCATCACACTGCTACCGACACCCAGGAGTGTTTTATTGCACTTATACGGTTTTAAGTAAAAAAAAAATATCCCAACACAAAGTATGTGTTTTAAAAGACGAAATTTGTTTATTTTTATTAAGTGTTATTACACGATTGGCGAAAACAGTTTCAAAACATGGTGGAGGGGTGGAGTATTTTCTGGCTGGTTGGTTTGGCAATTTCAGTGTGCATCATGGAGTTGTGTAATACAGTGTCACTTTGAAAAGTAACACAATCAGTGTTATTATTACTTAAGACACTAACTAAATGAGACAAACGTTCAGAACTGTACTGTTGTTTTATTACATTCCACCCCCCACCGCCCAATGTCTTGTAGAGTTCAGTTATGAGCGTAACTTTTTGTGCACATCCGTGAGAACCACTGGGATTTTTTCCTCAGCTGTTTTTGAATTTGTGCGGCAGTTTTATCTTTGGCTACATACTGGGTTACAATTGGTAATGCAATAAAGTCAATTTCTGGGCTGCAGGTTTTCACGATCTCGTCGTCATCAATTTCACTGTCCGCGATGTCAGCACTGAAACTGCCCCTTCATCTGCTGAATGCCAACGGTTTGTAAATTCCAAATGGTGACACATAGTTTACTTCAGTGCTGGCAATTTAGGTAACTTTACCACAGCATGAAACAGCGTTTACTTAGGAAGCAGGCAGATGTTTAATTTGACCATGATGTCGTGTCAGATGCCATCGGTCATGTAACAGTCAGCGGTTCCACTCAATACATTTTGAAAGCTGTTCCCTTACAACCAGAAATCTTATTCCTTTTTTCTGCAGGCGTGAGCAATGATGAATCATTTTCAAAAATAAGAACTTCAGTGTCAAATTTCAGAAATTCACTAAAGGTACATCTGACATAGTGCTTTCTTTTAAGCTTAGTCTTTCAGCAAAGCAAAACAATCAAGACAATTCTGATTTTTCAAGAGGAGCACAGGCAAACTGATATTACTTTTATGTGAATGGGTCAGAGAGATGGCAACTGTTCATGGCCATTGGTAGGTAGCAGTGCCATCTACCAATGGACAGTAGCCAAATCAGATTATGGCTTTTTCAAATCCATATGATAAGACTGGATGTGGAGTTCCCGGACATACTGCATAATGGTTTAAATTCATGCCCTTTATATGTAGCGCTCTGAGCACAACCTGATATGTTTACATCTTTTTATTTTCACCAGTGGAACAGTGGTGCTGCTACTGTATAGTGATTCACCTAATACTTATTGTCTTTTTATTGTCACGCTAATATGGAACCAGTGAAAACAGCAAAAATAGAAAGACAGCGAATATTTCCTGTTATACAGCACTTCCTTTCTCTGGTATTGCAAATCCTGCAATGAGGAACAGCTGAGATGACAAGTTGATGTTTTTGGTGCCGTATTAGCCACTGCTTAGCAATTAAATCACAAACTGTAGTGAAAAGGAAATTATCTCACCTACTGGGAATTGAACCCAGGCCCCCAGAACACCTTCCCACTGCTCTGGGTTCAATTCCCAGTAGGTCCCATTATTGTTGAAGAAGAATGTTTCATCTGTAGGACTGAAGTATTCGGCTACACATTTAGGAACGAGCACTCCAAGCAATTCCTTAATCAACAGAAGCTGCTTTGAGTCAATCAGTGAAACTCTGAATTCTACCACGACTCAGAAAAGTCAAGAACTAACCCCTGTTTTTCCTGCTCTGATACTGCTGAACCTTTTTTATGGTGTGTATGGAGCACATCCAACAGCATCACTGACATTACTAAATATGGCAAAAATACATTTTAATTTATTCAAGCTGTAGACTTGATGGAAACGGACCTGTACAACATTACATAAGAGTTGATTTGGAGCATATAAGATACTTTAAATTGCTACTTAAAATTGCTATTGAGCAAAAACTCTGAAAGGCAATCTTCTTGCACTTCACTCTGAACATCAAACTGAGTTATTACTGCTTTTATTATTGCTTCTATTATTGAGTCATTGTTGCACTGACATAACAATATTTGTCTTCTATAAACAAAAGCAAACCGGACTGCTGTAGAAAGTAGAAAACAATGAAAAGGAGAAGACTAGGTTGGGAAAAAATACTATTCTCCCCTTCCCTGAGCTAACTCAAATACAGACTTGTGTTTCAGAAAGGAGCTTGCTTCAGAAACATTAAGATTGCTTTTTTTATTTATTCTTTTTGGGTCCCATCCCCTCAATGCCCCTAATGAAGCTCGGTCCCTGCCCCGTGCGCTGACCCACCATACCCAGGCTTACCCCTCTGGGCAGGGTCATGGCAGCAGGACCCCCTGGCAGACACTGGTGGCAGCAGTAGCAGCAGCGGAGTGGGGCATCATGGCGGGGGGGGACCAGAGACTTTTTTTGTAGCCGTATTCCTAACGGGAGGCGGGGCATGCAATGACACCAGCATCTGTCCCGCCTCCCACGCAAGCAGGAGCCGACTTTTCCCCCAGCCTCTACCAGAGGTCGCCAACAGGCCAGACACCCCCCCACCCAGAGAAGGACAGCCATCCTTCAGGTGTGCTCTATCCTCCTCCACTGGCCGGCCCTCAGATTCCTTGAGTCCAATCCTGAATGGAACATTGACGTTGCAAGCGGTCACCTTGCCGGTGTGCCAATGGGCTGGCAAAATTGCTTTTTTAACAAGAAGTCTGCCCTAAACAGCAATAACTGTCCTATTTAGGCAACTGCAAATCAGACTGGCTAACATAAGATACAAGGAGAACAAGCTCCTTCAAGCCAACTACTCACACCTTTAAAAGATTATCACATGGCACAAAGTAAAGCTGCAAGCTGATTGGCTAGTGCCCCTTCGTTGAGAAGGCTACCAATGGCCATGAAGCAGTACCAGGTAATGTGCCAACTTACACTGCCACAGGATCACTGTGCCACTCATTCCACCTTAGAATTATTATGTCCGCCATCGTCATCCCCACTAACCACCTTTAAATACTAGCTGCAAAATGTCTGATGTACTAATTGTAAGCTTTAAAAAATACGGATAACATTTTAAACAGCTTTGTGCCAACTTTCATTACTGACATGCATGACTGTACCTCTCAAAAACCCATGAAGATGTACAGTTTCTTAACACAGCCATGACAACAATGAAGTACACAACAGTCATAAGACTAAAATTTGCTGTATTTAAACTGCTATGAAAACGAATAGGGGCTGTACTATTCAGTCAATAATGGCCCCCAACAAACCAATCGCAAATTATTGTGCCTGCTAGCAGGCCTGTAATTAAAAAAAAATATGCTTCCATACTGGAAACCCCCATGCTGCCGGTTTTGATGATACGAAGATGACAACTGTCAAACTTGGCACCAGCGGCATTGTCAGCGGTGACGTCATGCTGAACATTAATTAGATGGCTGAACAAGAAAGCTCCAATCTGGAGAGGAAACACCTCCCTGGTGCACAAATAAAAAATATCTGTTTATCCGGTGAACTCTGCCTGAAAGAAACCACACAATGCCAATTTGGCAACATGTCAGAAGTGAAACAGAAAATGGACAGCAAAAAACTCTGCCACTGCAGTTTAAACATGCTTTAGGAATTGCTCAGGTGCTGCCATTTAATAAACACAAATAAAAATGCCTTAATGGACAGTTTTAAAAATCTAATCAGTATACCTGAGTCATTCGAAGGTACATGCAGTCACACAGACTGAGACCTTTCAATCTGCATCACACCTAGCTGCCCCCAAAAAAACTTTTGGGAGTATTTTCTATAGCATATTTAAGTAGTAGACTGTTGGTTAAGTAGGATCTGCAGCTTATCCAATAGGTAGGGAAATGAGCAGACTAGGTGGGCCAAGCAGTCCTTATCTGCCGTCAAAGTCTATAATGATATCTGACCCAAAAATAATTTGACATTTAAAACTCATTTTTTGTCTGTGATTTTTATTACAAAATGCCATATAATAAGTGCACAGATACTCCAGGATGTAGGTAGTAGTGTGATCACTGTACTTCCAGGGGCAATAAGACACTTGGCCTGCAGCCTCGGGCCTTTCATCCCTGGGAGTGCGGTGATCACACTACTACCCACACCCTGTTGTGTCTGTTGTTTACTTGGTGTTTCCCAAAAGGACAACTACAAAAAAAATACATATAATACAATACACAGACATACATATATACACTGCTGTTCCATTAAACAAGTAAAAGCTGCTCAATTTATAATTTAGGCTGGTTCTTCTGAGGGATTAAAATCAAAAATAAAAAGAAGCTCTACATTACAAAGAGACTAATCAAATGAAAATAAGAGGCTAAATAAGCTTTTTAGAAACTCAGAGAAGAAATATTAAGATATCAATAGTTCATCCAGACAGACCAGAAAGAGATGATGTAATGGAAAAGCCAAGGCAAAAACTCATTACTCTAATTACTTGATTCAGACTCGCCTAAGGCTCTTTAAATGTGATCTAGAAAGTTGGCCAAACATTTTATTTGTTTATTTAGTTTTTGTTAACCGGGTAGGTACACTAGACAGCATAGCTGCCTATTTTCAGGTACGACCCGACATGGCCACCAGGAGCCAAACAGAAATGGAAAACAAAGAAAAAGGAGGGAAAAAAGACTAATAGAGGCTCAAGCCAGCACAAGTAGGTCAACAGCTATACTGATAGGGCCTCTAGCTAAACTACAAAAAGATCAACTGAACATCTAAATCAACATCTAAGCAGCTTGGAACAGCAAAGAATTTACAATCTGAACCTGAAAATTCAGCAAGACAATAGGTGAAAACGGGTGAAAATAACAAACCAAATGATCTAGAAACAACTGTATCTCACTCACTGCCATAAAGAACAGAGAGTCCTGAAAAAATAGAAAGTAAATATCAACAGGAAGATCCAAGCAATGCCAAAACCCAGACATCCCCCCTACCATTCGGACTTTTATTTATTTATGCAATTCTGTTAACCAGGTAGGCCCACTGAGACCCGGAGATCCCTTTATCAGGGGCGACCCGGGGTTAGTTACATATAATCATTTAACAGTGTGTACAACAAGCAGAAATCTTACAAAGATACATTTAAAGGTAGTCAAATTAAACAGGACACAGTGCATACAGTAAGATGGTAATTGAGTACAGGACAGATAATACATAACATTGACAGATACACATTTGAAAGCACCAGGAGTGGGGTGGAGCTCCACTATAGGTAATCAGAGTAGTTAGATTAAGCTATCATCATTACATAATCCTTGTTCAGCCTATCCTCTTGTCAGGTGCAGGTGCACTTACAACTATTTAACAGGTGTTCATGGAGCACTGTGCGGAAGGAGCCCAAGGAGCTGGCAGATTGCAGGGCAGTAAGGAGCTTATTCCAGAGAAGGGGTAAAGTGTGGACGAAGGATCTGCTACCAGCAGTTGTCCTTCTCCTGGGTACCTCCAGTAAATTTCTATTGGAGGTCCTGAGCACCATGTCAGACACCTTGGGTTTAAGCAGACAGGCGAGACCCTTGGATGGAGGGTCATGCAGTAGTTTGTAAGCATGGCACAGGAGTTGGTATTGGAGCCTATGGTCAAGTGAAGGCCAATTTAGGGAGGCTTGCACATCGCAATGATGCCTCCTGGGGTGGGATTTGGTAGCAAAGCAGGTGATCTTGTTATAAAGTGCCTGCATTCTGCTGAATTCTTGTTTTGGGAGCGAGTACAAGATAGCAGCAGCATAGGTTTGGTTGAGGAGTAGGATACCATTGGCTATGGTTAACCTTGTTTCTGGTATCATTTGCGGACTAAGCCTAAACAGAAGCCCCAGCTTCTGGTGAGTTGATCTAGTGAGCATATCTATGTGGGGTTTCATGGAGAAACTTTGGTTTAGTACCAAGTCACGGCATTTAAATTTAAATTGATCGGACTGGGTTTGAGTCTATTAAGGACCTAGATGTTATGTTAGATGTTTTTGTCTCTTGTTATCTTAGGGTGATAAACAAGCTTGTACCTTTGAAGATAATGAGAATTAAGGCTATTAAACACAAACTGATTTCTTTTGATTTGCTTCACCTTATGAGACTATGGGATAAAAGCTGGAAACTATATAAGCATAGTCTAGATCCTTCTCTTTTATTGAAGTATAAATCCTTAAGGAATTTATGTAAATCTGAAATTCTTAGGGCTAAAACTGCTTTTCTTCTTTCGGAACAAAACAAATCTATTGGAAATCAAAAAAAAACTTGAGATATATTGAATAGCTTGATGGGGAGGGATAAAAAAGGTTCTGATACTTCTATTCAAATTGAGGCTCGCCTAATTAGTAACACCTCACTTGTCTCTGAAGCCTTTAATAAGTTTTTTGGTCATTTAGATAGCTATAGAATCCCTCTTCATAGAAATTCTCTTCTTAACAATCTTACTAGTGCTATAATGCTAGAAAATGTGTTAGTCCCTTCTAAATTCCATTTTGAACATGTATCCCCTGATTTAGTCAGGGACTACGTATTGAAAATGGACCCCTGGCCCTACATTTCTCGTGATGAATTAGATTTCCGAATCATTGGTTGAGAATTAATTCCTTTTCTAATCCTCCTTCTGTTTTAATTTTTCTATGACCACTGGGGCTTTTCCATAGTCTGTGGAAGACGGCTATAGTTACCCCTATTTTGAAATCTGGTGATCCTATCATATTGTCTAACTGTCATCCAATTTCTCTATTATCTCCTTTATTTAAAATTCTAGAACGAGTTATTTTGGATCAAACTTTAGAACATCTACAAAAACATATTTTGCTTACTGATTGTCAGCATGGGTTCAAGCCATGCCACAAAACTGAGACGGCGTTGGTGAGGTTCACGGGAGCCATTCAGGTGCCCTTGATAAAGGACAAACTGTTGCAGCACTTTTCGAGGACCTCACCAAGGCCTTCGACTTGGTTGAACATGATTTATTAAACAGTATTCTTACTAGTTTTCATTTTTCTGATAATGTTATTTCTTAGTATCATGATTATCTTACTAATAGATTGCATTGTACCCGAACAGGGGATAGTACTTCTTCTCCCAGTATTATAAAATGTGGGGTACCACTAAGATCTATTCTTGGCTCCTTGATTTTTTCACTTTACATGAACTCTGCTCCTTTGGTGTGTTCTCATTCATCAATAATACTTTATGCTGATGATGCAGTAATTTATTGTATTGGTTCAACTTCTAATGTTGCACTGGCTGAGGTTCAGTCCAATTTTGATTCCTTTCAGAAATGGTTGTTCTTATATTTCATGGTACTCAATTCTAGCAAAACTAAAGTTTTGCTATTTTCGAACAAGGCCATTGAGCACGATAGCCTTCAACATATTGTTACACAGGATGGAAATGTGATTGAATTAGTGGATAACTTTAAATATTTAGGGATAATTTTCAATACGAAATTAACTTTTGAACCCCATGTGAATAAATGAAGGAAAACTCTCCATCAGAGACTAGGATCCCTTTTTAGAGTTAAACAGTTTTTGACCAGAGAATCAAGGCTCCTACTTTCCCATAGTGCTCAATGAGTGTTTTGGATTACAGTATTATTATCTATTCCTCTTTCTCTGGTCACTTATTCAATAAACTTAAGGTAACTTGTAATTCCACAGGGCCTGCATTAGCACTAGTAAAGTGGAGGTTGTCACACCTGGACAGCTGGTTCTGATCCCTGTATAATTTATTGTTGTAAATATAAGAAATTAATGTATGATGGACTGTGGCAGAGGGAGGTGCTGGCTCCTGAAGCTGACACTTCAAACCCCCCAGGGTTAAGTTCAAAGGACAGGACATTGTTAAACTGCAGATATCTGGGATGCAATTATCTTGTCAATTTGCTTTGATCTCAGGAAATAAAATTAGCCATTCAGGACGTCCTCAGGGAAATCCTCTGATCTGCACTAGATGTCCTGAGAAAAGGGACACTGGCCAGTGTTATGAATAACCTCACAGGAAACCAGCTCATTTCATCAAAGAGACCTTTGATGTGTAGATGCCAAGGCCCAGACGGAATTAAGGAATCAAATACACTTTTGCTTTGAAAACAGTGACTTATATTAAAGAGACTTTTGATGTGTGTGTGTGTGTGTGTGTGAAGCAAAGCACAGACTGGTTTCGACTAGTTACATAGAGAGGAGATTTATTATGTCATCTCTTATTATTTTAAATACCTTAGTAAGCCATCTTGGTGTTATAAAATATAGATTTTGTTACACCAAGGTGGAGTTTGGTGACCTCAGAGAAGGCTGTCTCAGGACTGTTTTAACATACTGAGAAGACCTTGACAGACACTTTCATATTCCTGACTGAGAGAAGAGGAATATTAGAGCACTGAAGTAAGGACCTTAGACAAAGATTTGTCTGAATGGTATTATTTGTAGGAATCTGCACTTTTACCTGCTTGTTTTAAGGCTGTATGTGTTGGGATATTTAGTTCTGTAATATTTTCTGTTTTCCTATTTTAAAGTAAAGATATATATATTTTAAAACGGAAACTGCCTGGAGTGCTTTAACATTTCTTTTTATTTAAGTGAAGCTTCTGAAGGTTATAGTTAACACTGTGTAGGAGCTTATTGTTATACCAAACTGGGAAACTGATAGCGTTCTCAAAAGTCTTGCATAGAGTTCTAAGGGTTCATTTTGTAAACCTGGTCAGGTGCCCGTAGGCAAAGATATCTGGCCCCCTGAAGACAGAATTATCTGAGCCCGATAATTGGGTACGCTAACAAGAGGTTATCAGTTTGAATCCCTCCAGAACTTGAGACTAAGGTGGCTCGAACCCACAAGACAGACAAGAGGTACTATTCACTGTCCACAAATCATACGCTCAGAGGTTGGCACTTTGGGAGTAGAGGGCTGACCGGTTGAGCGAATTTGTGACAGATTGGTTGGCAGCGGTGGCATAAAATGTTTGGTGGTATAAGCTTTTATGTTCAGTGTGTCAGCTTGAGACCGTTCAGCTCACTTGGAAAAAAGAAAGTCAGTTTTTTTATTTAAAAAGAAAACAGAACTATATCCCTTGGGTTACAGTCAAAGTTCCTACCCATTTTATTTTTTTTTCTAAAGTGCCAGTCAGAAAAGTAGTAGTTAGGAAAGATGACTTCTAACTACAGCAGGCACACTGTAGATTACTTAAAGCAGTTGTGCGGGGACAGAGGAGTTCCATTTGAGGTGACAGCCATAAAACAGACCCTCACAGAGGCCCTGATGGTAGCAGATACCCAGAGCAGTGAGTCACCAACCGTGACTGAAAAGGACAGTGGGGCCACTGTCAGTGAAGGGCCACAGCAGCAGGGGAAGGTCACCAGTATCCTGAATCCAGAAGTACTCAGGCTGCAAATTGAGTTGCGCAGGATGGAACTGAAGGCAGCGCGACAACTGAGGGAGGTGGACCATGAGGCAGAGCGACAACAGAAGGAGGCAGACTGTGAGGATCGTGAGCGCCAGCGAGCTGCAGAGGAGGAGAAGAGGGAGCGAGAAGCAGAGCAAGAACACAGAGAGGCAGAGCAAGAACAACGAGCTGCAGAGGAGAAGAGAGAGGAGCGCCAGTTGCAACACAAACTAGCGAAGCTACGACTCCAACCATCGGCACCAGAGCAGGTAAGTGGCTTGGGTTTAACTGGGAATGCAGGACTGGGTTATAAATTGAACTCCAAATTAATTGCTCAGTTTAAGGAAAGGGAGGACATGGATGCCTTTTTAAATTTTTTTGAAAAAGTTTGTATTCAGGCTAAAATTCCTAGAGAGTCCTAGAACTTCCAGCTAAACCCGCTACTTACCGGGAAAGCTCGGGATGCACTGGGTCAAATGAACAATGAGGACAGTGACGATTACAGCAAGTTAAAAGCTGTACTGTTAAAAATGTTTGAATTAACTGCTGAGTTATATGGACCTAAATTCCGTAAGCTCAGGAGCAGCCCTGATATGAGCTAAGAGGAGCTAGCTACGAAACGACGTCATTTTTTAAAACGTTGGTGGGAAGGAATTGAGGCAAACTCTGTTGATAAAACTGAAAATGTGATTTTATTAGAACAATTTTATTGGGCATGCCCAGCAGAGCTAAAAACCTGGCTAGAGGACCGAGATCAAAAAACAGTGCAAGAGGCTGCTGAACTCTCAGACCGCTATGCCAAGAGCAGACCTCCTCTGACAGTGAATGGGGAGAGTGTGGCAGCGCAGAAAGGGAAAAGCACATCTTTAGGGCAGCTAAAACCCTCACTGCCTCCACCGAAACCAGTTAGCCCCAGGTTTCAACGAAAAGATTTATCTGAAGCAAGAAATGCATGTTGGCCGTGTACACAATAGGGTGCTAGAAAATAAGTTGGTTGTTTGTGTGTCCCTGGGAGCATGCCAGCGAACATGAGGGAACACATGCACCCAGTCATAGTAAATGGTGTACAGATGCAGGGGTTAAGGGACACAAGGGCATCTCTGACACTAGTAAAGGGGGATATGGTACAGCCTGGTCAGTTTATACCCAATAAATACGCAACTGTACAAGGGTTTACTGGTGAAGAGAAAACATTGCCACTCGCTAGTGTTCTCCTGGACTGGGGTGAAACAGGGGGAACAAGTGGCTGTAGCCAACACATTAGCAGTGGATGTGATCCTGGGTAACAATCTCCAGCAGGGGGTGGTATGTGCAGTTACCCGTAGCCAAGCGGCAAGGGAAAATTGTAGTTCCCTGAGCCCCCCCAGAAACCAGTGTGGAAACCACTGAGAGGCTGGCTCCCCAGCCTATGTCTCCAGATGGGGAGACTGATAAAAAGGGGGTAGAAATTTCCCCAGTAGCAAATAACCACCCAGCTATAGACGGTTACTGCAAAGAGGAGGGGTGACTCCTTGTCAGAGGGTTGGGATTGACAGTGATACTGAGGGCCCTGACGCTAGTGCTAGGGACCCTAGTTTAGCGACTAAAGGGGACCTGTCCCATGTCTTGGGAATGTGTGAAGGGTTTGCAGCTGCTCAGAGGAGTGACCCTAGTTTAGAGAAGCTGAGGGCTTGGGCAGACTCGGAGGGCACACAGGGAGGTGATGGCAGACATAAGGTTTATTGGTAAAATGAACTTATGTATACACAGGCAGTACAGACAGAGGGAGGGATGCTAGGCAAGCAGCTTGTCATTCCCCAGGGATATCGTGAGCAGTTGCTCAAGGTTGCCCATGATATTCCCTTGTCTGGTCATCTGGGAATCACGCACACAATGCAGCGGTTGGCCCAGAATTTCTACCGGCCTAACTTCACCCAGCAGGTGAAGGAGTATTGCAGGTATTGTCACAGGTGCCAAGAAATAGGGAAGGCGGGCAAGAAAACCCAAGCCGCCCTGATCCCCTTGCCCATAGTGGAGGAGCCATTCCAGAGGGTAGGAATGGATACTGTGGGGCCTTTAAATACCCCCAGCTCCTCAGGGAAGAGATTCATCCTGACTGTGGTGGATTATGCCACCCGGTACCCAGAGGCAGTCACCCTAGCTCTCTGAGGACAGACAAAGTGGCAGATGCCTTACTTGGGATTTTCTCCCGTGTTGGGTTTCCGCAGGAGGTAATCACCGATCGAGGGGGGTTCCTTCATGTCGGACCTGATGAAATGTTTATGGGAGAAGTGTGGGGTGTTGCAGAGATGCACAACACTGTATCACCCGCAAGCCAATGGACTTGTGGAATGATTTAATGGTACCCTAAAGTCAATACTCCGGACGTTTGCTGAACAGCATTGGAGGGACTGGGAGAAATACCTTCCCCACCTGATTGCATACAGGGAGGTGCCCCAAGAGTCGACAGGATTTTCCCCCTTCAAACTCTTATATGGACGCCGGGTACCTGGGCCCCTTGACTTGATCCAGGAGGACTGGGAAGGCAAGCACGTCACCCAGGGAACTCCCTTTGTGGATTACGTCCTTAGGTTTAGGGAAAGGCTGAAGGAGCTTATGGGGACAGCCCAGAGCAACCTGGCAGCTGCCCAACAGAAACAAAAGGTATGGTACGACCGCAGAGCCAGAGCTTGCTCGTACACAGTGGGTCAGAAAATCATGGTCCTTATTCCGGTCCGGAAAGGCAAGCTGAGTGGGCAGGACCATACAAATTGGTTAGGAGGGTAAATGACATGAAGTACACTGTGGAGTTACCTGACCATAGACAGACAGAAAGGATGTACCATGTCAACATGATGAAGCCACATGCAAATAGGGCTGACATGGTGTTCACAGTGTGTAGTCATGGGGAGGGGATGGATGAAAGAAGACCCCCTTCTGGACTTGCTAGAAGAGAGAAAGCGGGAGTCCTCTGTGGAGGCAATAAAACTGTCTCCCCAGCTGACCCCGGGTCAGATCCAGAAAGTAAGGGAGGTTTTAGCAGACTTTGCCCCCTTGTTTAGCGCCAAGCCTGGACTAACCCCCTTAGCAACACACAATGTGGAGACAGGGACACAGATGCCTATACGGCGGACAGCATATCGGGTGTCAGAGGTGGTCCAAAAGGACATTAGGAGGGAGGTGGAGGAGATGCTGGATTTAGGGGTAATCCAGAGATCCCACAGTCCCTGGGCCTCACCCGTAGTCCTTGTACCCAAGGCAGATGGCTCAACTCGTTTCTGTGTGGACTATCATGGACTGAATGCAGTCACGAAGTCAGACGCCCACCCAATGCCCTGGACGAACAAACTCCTGGACAAGCTGGGAGGGCTGACCTACCTTACGACCACTGGCCTGACAAAGGGGTAATGGCAGGTACAGTTGACGGACAGAGCTAGGGAGAGGTCGGCCTTCATCACTCCGATAGGCTTGTTTGAGTTCAAAGTAATGCCTTTCCGAATGAATAATGCCCCAGCCACTTTCCAAAAGTTGGTGAACCAGGTGTTAAATGGCGCTAAGGAGTATGCCGTGGCGTACCTGGATGATACTGCCATCTTTAGTACCAGCTGGGAGGAACACCTTTCACACCTTATGGAAGTGCTGGACAGGATACAGAGGGCCGGGCTCACTGTCAAAGCCGAGAAGTGCCAGGTGGCCATGGGAGAAGTGGCATACCTCGGGCATGTGGTAGGCCAGGGACAACTCCGTCCTAACCAAATAAAAATACAGGTAATCCAGGCATGGCCCAGACCAGAAACTCAAAAGCAGGTCAGAAGTTTTCTAGAGACAGCAGGATACTATAGAAAATGTGTACCCAATTACAGTGCCCTGGCTGCTCCCCTATCTGACCTGACAAAAAAAAGGATGCCCAAGAAAATTACCTGGGACCCAGCCTGTGAGGAAGCCTTTTCCAAACTAAAGGAGGCACTATGCAGTGCTCCTGTTTTGACAAGTCCTGACTATAGTAAAACCTTTATAGTTCAGACTGATGTCTCAGACATGGGTATTGGGGCAGTACTGAGCCAGAGATCCAGCAGTGGGAAGGACCACCCCATAGCCTACCTGAGTAAAACGTTGCTTCCCAGAGAGCAGTCATACTCCACGGTGGAAAAGGAGTGTCTTGCCATAGTGTGGGCCCTAAAGAAATTGGAGCTATACTTGTATGGGCAGCATTTTGTGTTGCAAACTGACCACAACCCCCTACTTTGGCTGACACAGATGGGGAAAAACAATGGTCAATTACTAAGATGGAGTCATGCTTTGCAAGGATATGATATGACCTTTCTACATAGGGCCGGAGCGACCAATCGGAACTCAGATGGGTTGTCCGGGGTGTATGAGGAGTGAACTGATTTGGGAAGCTCATCCCATGCAGGGGATAGACCCCCCAAATTCAGTCTAGGTGGGGAGGAATTGTCACACTTGGACAGCTGGTTCTGATCCCTGTATAATTTTTTTTGTTGTAAATATAAGAAATTAACGTATGCTGGACTGCGGCAGAGAGAGGTGCTGGCTGCTGAAGCTGACACTTCAAACCCCCCAGGGATAAGTTCAAAGGACAGGACACTGTTAAACTGCAGATATCTGGGATGCAATTATCTTGTCAATGTGCTTTAATCCCAAAAAATAAAATTAGCCATTCAGGACATTCTCAGGGAATTCCTTTGATCTGCACTAGATGTCCTGAGAAAAGGGACACTGGCCAGTGTTATGAATAACCTCACAGGAAACCAGTTCATTTCATCAAAGAGACCTTCGATGTGTAGATGCCAAGGCCCAGACGGAATTAAGGAATCAAATACACTTTTGCTTTGAATACAGTGACTTATATCAAAGAGACGTTTGATGTGTGTGTGAAGCAAAGCACAGATTGGTTTCGACTAGTTACATAGAGAGGAGATTTATTATGTCATCTCTTATTTTTTTAAATACCTTAGTAAGCTATCTTGGTGTTATAAAATATAGATTTTGTTACACCAAGGCGGAGTTTGGTGACCTCAGAGAAGGCTGTCTCAGGACTGTTTTAACATACTGAGAAGACCTTGACAGACACCTTCATATTCCTGACTGAGAGAAGAGGAACATCAGAGCACTGAAGTAAGGACCTCAGACAAAGATTTGTCTGAATGGTATTATTTGTAGGAATCTGCACATTTACCTGTTTGTTTTAAGGCTGTATGTGTTGGGATATTTAGTTCTGTAATATTTTCTGTTTTGCTATTTTAAAGTAAAAATATATATATTTTAAAACGGAAACTGCCTGGAGTGCCTTGACATTTCTTTTTATTTAAGTGAAGTTTTTGAAGGTTATAGTTAACACTGTGTAGAAGCTTACTGTTATACCAAACTGGGAAACAGACAGAGTTCTCAAAAGTCTTGCATAGCGTTCTAAGGGTTCATTTTGTAGACCTGGTTAGGTGCCCGTAGGCAAAGATATCTGGCCCCCCGAAGACAGAATTATCTGAGCCTGATAATTGGGTACGCTAACAAGAGGTTATCAGTTTGAATCCCTCCAGAACTTGAGACTAACGTAACTCGAACCCACAAAACAGACAAGAAGGTTACCTTGTACTGTTCACTGTCCACAAATCATATGCTCAGAGGTTGGCACTTTGGGAGTAGAGGGCTGACCGGTTTAATGAATTTGTGACAGAGGTCAGGTTGACTCTCTGCTTCAAATGTTGGTGGTCAGACCAGAGAATCCTGGGGTCAGAAATCTGATGTGGTGGCTTTGTAAAACATTACCAGATACTTCTTCTGCTAACTAAATCCATGAAAACCTTTCCATATACAGGGTCAAAGCTGAAGCACTGCTTTCATTTCTGTGCTTCAAAATCCTCAAAATTCCCGCTAGGGGACTTCAGTAGAGGGTTAATGCAAGCCCTGATTCCATATTTCGTTTCATGCTCAATGTGCCTTCTCGAACACATCATTGTCTTTTGCTTAGACATACTTATAGTCTATCTCTTAAAAACATGATTCTTCATAAACTGGGTACCTTGTTATTTAAGGTAAAAGAATGGTCTTATATCCCCAGTAGTCTCATCTTTGTTCCCCAGATTTCTTAATTCTAATGGTACCAGGTCTCAGACTAAATTTACTTACGAAACTCTGTTGTTTTGAACTGCCTTTGGACAGAGAGCGACTCTTTATAAGGCTCCTTTGTTTTTTAATTTATTGCCTGCTGATATTACAGAATGTATGACAGTGTGGTCTTTTAAAACTAGATTGAAATACTGGTTGTCGGATAATGATACTTGCACATGTATATGTTAAATATTTGTTTTTTGTTTTTTTATGTGTTAATGTATTTTTGTATTTTTTTTTATTTTCTTTTTTGCCTGTATGTAATGTTATGGATGTCTAAATATGTTTGTAACATGTCGCTGGTGAAAACGGGCAGTTTTTTGCTCATCTTGCTTACAAGTATCAAAAATAAAAATGAAATGAAATGAAAATGAAATTGGCTCACTGTTTCAATTCCTGATCCCAGTGAGAAGGTGAGGGCCAGGAGAAAGCTCCTATCAGGGCCGGGTGATCTGGAGCCAAACAACATGGTTTTTGTTTAAGAGGAGTTAAGGAGCAGCTAGATGCCTGGAGCTATCTCTCCATTGCTAGGAAGTCCTCCTGGAGATGTCTGGCAAGGTCAGTCAGGCTGGCTTCAGATCTATAGATCACCGCATCATCTGCATATTGGACTGTCAAACTGTCCCCACAGTTTCTGCTAAGGTCGTTTACGAACAGAGAGAATAGGAGGGGACCCAAAACTGAGCCTTGGGGAACCCCTTCCTTAATGGAATGCTTTTCTGACAAGGATCCCCTCCACCTCACCTGCTACATGTGGTCAGGTAGGTAACTGGTGAACCAATCAAGGGAGTGCTGAGCCACACCAAGGCACTTCAGCTTAGCAAGAAGCAGAGCATGGTCCACCAGGTCGAAAGCCTTGTTCAGATCCATAAATACCACCCTAGTGGGTGTGCTGTTGTCAAGGGCCTCGAGGATATCTGTAGTGAATTTGATGAGGGCTGTGTTTGTTCCATGCTTCTGCCTAAACCCATGTTGAGTACTGGGAAGCAGTTGGTTGGCCTCCAGATAGTCATGGAGCAGATTATAGATTCATTTCTACTGTATCTTTGCTAGTAGGCTCAGTAGAAAGATAGGCCTATGATTTTCAACCAGTTCCTTCGGACTCCCCCGTGGATGGGAACCAAATAGGCTTGCTTCCACTTGGCAGGAACCACTCCTTCAAGGAAGGATATATTTATTAGCCATGTTATTGGTACGGCTACAGCTGGAGCCACGGCTCATACAAGACAAGGATCAAGGCTGTCAGGCCCCACAGAGCCTTTAGCCTTGATGGTCTTCAGTAAGGATAGCACTTCCCTGGGGTGTATTAACTTTAAATGGAATTCAGGATGCTGAAGTCTCACTTTGTCTGGGTCCCACAGGCCGGAGGAAAGGGCGGCTTTGTATTTCTCCAGGTCTTTCAAGAACCTGTTGAAGACATTAACAGCTTCTTGGACATCACTGAAAGGTTGTCCTTCATAAGTGATAGGACCCTGGGAGGGTTTGCTGTTGCCCTTCAGTAGGCAGTTCATTTGAGACCAAAAGGACTTTGGGTCTGTCAGGGTTGCCTGTCGAAGGGATTTAATGTATTCCCTTTTTGCCTCCTTGATCATTTTTTTTTTTACATAGGTTCCACAGGCCTCTGTACAGTGACGTGTCTGAGGAAAGGCCTGAGGACTTGTATTTGTGCCAGACTTTATCACATTGGATCACCAGCCATTTTAGTTCAGTGGTGATTCACTTGTAACAGCTCTCCTTTACGCTAAGTTTTCTAATGGGGCAAACAAGTTGGCCGCAGAGGTGAAAGTTCACTGGAAGACGTCCAGCACATAGGGAAGTAGCTTTACAGGGGACCAATTGAGGTCATATAAGTGCCTTTTGAAGGCTGCATCAGAGAACTTGGAAAAGCCTCTGGCTGACAGAAGTCTTGGGGGGGACTTTGGGTGGGTGATTTTTCCATACACAGAAGACCGGGGAATGATCACTCAAGGCATCTGCAAGCAACCCGGCTATCTGGATACTGAGTAGGTTAGATACCAGGACCCAGTCCAGGGTGGTGTGATGTCCCGTTTTGGCATTGTGCCTAGTGGGCACAGTGATGATCTGGGTCAGGCGGCTGTCCAGAGGGGACGCCTTTAGTGCCTGTTCTGTGTCAGCAGCCCAGTTCAGGTTGAAGTCATCTAGTATTATCTTTTCAGAGACTGGGAGTTCAGCCAGATCCTTGATGAGTGCCTCTAGGGCTAGGAAGGCAATTTTGTGGGGGGGATTATAAAGACAGTCAACCAAAAGTGTTTTAGCATGCCCTAAGGTGACCTTAACAAATAATGATTTGTTCCCATTACCACCTAGGGAAGGAAGTGAGACAGGAGACACTTGGAGGGAGTCTTTCTTTCCTGCTATATCCTTCCTGAAAGCTTTAAAACCTAGTAGGTCAACCTAAAAGGGTAAGATGTGGGGTTTTAGCCAGGTCTCTGAGACAGCTAATACGTCAGGCTTGTATACATTCACCCAACCCTGTAGGTCAGGGATTTTTGGGCGAAGGCTGCATACATTCATATGTACTATGCTTTGTCATTGATGTCGAATACAAATAAAATACAAGAAAGCTCGGACAAAATGAAAAATGTTCCAGCAGATATACGGGACATCAAGGCTAAAAATACAGGTTACTCAACTGTAACAGGAGTTCTAAGAGGGTATATGTTGTTCATTCACACTGTCTAGCAGGTACCTTGCAGCTTTAAAACAGTCCAGAAAGTCTTCAAGCTGGCTCCTCCCACCCACCAGGGTGATGAAACTCTCGGCTCCACCCCATGACGCCAGATCTAGCCCGCTGGAAGCCAGGTTGTGCGCCGTAGCCGGGGAGGTCGGGTGGGTCCGCGTGGATGAACAACATATACCACTCCTAGAACTCCTGTTACAGGTGAGTAACCTGTATTTCTAGGGGCGTGGATATGTTGTTCTATCCACACTGTCTGGCAGACTCCTAGCAGTTCTCCGGGAGGAGGGAGGCAAGGCGCACACCCCCTACTTAGGGAACAGGGACTGGAGAACTGAGGTTCCAAAACCAGCATCCCGGCATGACTCAAGGTTGATATGGTAATGGGAAATGAAGGTGTGTGCTGACTTCCAGGTAGCAGCCCTGCAGATTTTCTGGATAGGGACGTCCATAGAAGCAGCCACCGACGCAGCAGTATGATGGGTGGAATTAGCCCTAAGCCCCAAGGGAGGCTCCCTACCCCGCCAACCTATAGCAGAGATCAATGCAGGAAGTGACCCACCTGCCAATCGTCTGCTTGGCTGCAAGTCTGCCAGGTGCGGCTTCAGCATAGGTGATAAACAGCTGGCGGACCTCTCCCGAACTTCCGCCATATGCTCTTTGTAGTAGGCGAGCGCTCTTCTCAGGTCCAAAGTATGGAGCCCGTAATCAGCCTCCCAGGTGTGATTGGGGTAGAATGCTGGCAGAGTCAACACCTGGTTCAGGTGAAACTCTGACACTACCTTCAGGAGAAATATCGGGTAGGGGTGCAGGACAACCTTGTCCCTGTGGAAGACCAGGTAGGGAGCTTCGATGGAAAGTGCTTGGAGCTCCCCAATCCTTCTAGCTGACGTGATAGCCACCAAGAGGGCGGTCTTCCACGACAGGTGAGAGATGTCACACCTGTGCATCGGTTCGAATGGCTTGCCCATGAGCTTGGCCAATACCAGCAGTAAATCCCACAGAGGTGGTGGTTCACACACCGCAGGGGATATGTGATCTAGGCCCTTGAAAAAGCGCCAGGCCACCTTCTCCTGTGCCACACACTGCTTGCTGGCCCGTGCCCGGTAGGCAGAGATGGCTGCCAGGTGCACCCTGAGGGTCGTCAACCAAAGCCCCTGCTGGGAAAGGGACCACAGGTAGTCCAGAATGCTAGCCAGTGGACAGGATGAGGGGTCCAACCACTTGCCCTGACACCAAATGGAGAGTCTCTTCCATTTGAAGGCATAGCATTTTCTGGTCGACTCCTTGTGGGACACCTCAACAACACTGAGAACCTCATCGGAAAGACCCAAGGCCTGGAACACTAGCCACTCAGGAACCAGGCCACAGTGTGCAGAGATTGAAGGTCCAGATGGAGTACCTTCCCCTCATTGACAGAGAGCAAGTCCAGGCGGGCTGGAAGCCTGGAGCTGAGGCTGAGGAGATCTGTATACCAGAACTAGCAAGGTCAGTCTGGGGCTACCAGAATCACCTGCGCCTTGTCCCTCCTGATCTTGAGGAGCACCTTGTGGATCAAGGGCAGAGGAGGGAAGGCGTAGAAGAGGCCCAGGGTCCACGGCCTGGAGAAGGCATCCCCTGCAGCGAGCCCTGCTGAGGGGGGTGGGCATGGTACAGCCTTAGCTTGGCGTCCTCCCTGGAGGTGAACAGGTCCACCTGAGGTGTGCCCCAGTGGTAGAACAGGTCTTGTACTATCTCTGACAGGAGAGATCACTCATGAGATGCCCCGTCTATCTGGCTGAGGGCATCGGCCAGACTGTTCAAGGCTCCTGCCACATGAATGGCTAGGAGATCCACCTCCAGGCTGAGCACAAGAGACCAAATGCGAAGAACTTCCTTGCACAGAGGCAAGGAGTGCGTCCCGCCCTATCTGTTGAGACAGTACATGGTCGTGGTGTTGTCCGTCTGGACCTGGACCACTTGAACCCAAACAAATGAAGCGAAGGCGGTCAGGGCTAGTCAGACCGCTCGGAGCTCCAACAGGTTGATGTGGCATCGGGACTCCTGAGGGGACCAGAATCCGTGGGCTCTGTGCTCCCCAACCCATCAGAGAGTCATCAGTTGTCAGGATGAGCGTCAGCTCTGGGCGGACGAACGGGATTCCCTCCCGCAGATGAGCTGGGACAAGCCAACACTGCAGGCTGTCCCACATCTCCTGGGTCACGGAGACTGGCTGGTCTAGATGACCTGAGCACTGAGACCACTGGTGGGCTAGCCCCCACTGCAGGGGGCGCATATGCCAGCGGGTCCAATGGACCACACTGGTGCAAGCCGCCATGAGACCCAGAAGGCACAGGAAGTTCCGGGCAGGGCGCAATTGCCCAACCAGAAATGACTGGGCAAAGGAGGAAAGGACCTCGGCCCTGTCCGCCGGGAGCCGGGCTCTGGCTCGGAGAGCGTCGAGCTCTGCCCCGATTAACTGAATCACCTGCGATCTGGCCTTGTTGATGAGGAGACCAAGTTGAGAGCAAGCCTGGAGGGCAAGATCTCTGGACCACTCCACCTCCAACCTGGAGGGACCTGCAATCAGCCAGTCATCCACGTAAGGGTAGACCCAGACCCCTCGGCGCCACAGGAATGCTGCCACCACTGCGATGCATTTGGTGAAGACCCTGGGAGCTGATGAGAGGCCAAAGGGCATGGCCCGGAACTCGTAGAGGGTTCCCTCTGCCCGAAAGCGGAAGAACCACTGATGAGACAGACGGACTGAGACGTGAAAGAACGCATCCTGGAGGTCCAGGGAGCAGAACCACATGCTCTTCTGCAGGGATGGCATTATTTGAGCAAGGGTTACCATCCGAAAGGTGTGCAGCCTTAGGAACTAGTTCAGGTTGTGCAGATCGAGAATGGGGCTCCAGCCCCCCCCCCCCGTCCGTTTTGGAACCAGGAAGTACCTGGAAGCAAACCCTGGGCATGGAGGATCTGCAACCTTACTGACTACCCCCTTGTGGAGGAGCTGGTCGATGTCATCTCGGAGAGCCGACTGGGAGGCTGTGGACCTAGTAGCCCCCTGCGGGGCGTGGGCTCGAAAGGGAGGGACCTTCTTGAATTCCAGAAGCAGGCCCCTGCCGACCACTTCCAGCACCCAGCGGTCCATGGTAATAGTGGAACAGGTGGAAAAGAAGTGGCTGAGCTGGCACCCCATGGGGGGACCCAGGGGAGGTGAGATGAGGTTGGGAGCGGCACCCCACAACCCGTCACTGGGCAGGCTTGGAGAAGAAGGGACCATCCGAGGAGCCACCGGGGGCCCATCCCCCCAGGCTTTCTGACCAAGGAAGCGGCGGACTTGGCTCTAGGGCGCCAAGTTTGAGCCTGCTGGCCCTGCTGCTGGTGCTGCTGGGCAGGTCTTGCCGCAGGAGCAGAGGGACAAAAGGGCTTACGCTGCTGATGGTGGCCTATGTCCGTCTGTGCAGATGTGACCGAATCTAGGGTGGCATTGGATTTTTTAATGCACTGGAGGTGGCTCTCCACACCAGGCCCGAACAGGTCAGTGCCCAGAAAGGGAACATTTGCGAGCTTGTGTTGGGTGTCTGCCATGAAAGTCGAGATCCGCAACCAAGCTCTGAGGCGCATGGCCACTGCAGCCACTACCGAATGGGCACAAGAGTCTCCAATGTCCGGAGCCATCTGAAGCTGCTGCTTTGCCACCGCCCTATCTTGATCCCGGACCTGCTTGACTGTGGTCTGGAGGTCGGCTGGGAGATGAGGAAGCACCTCATCCAGGGAGGTCAACAGGGTGTGAGAGAAGTCTGCCATCATAACAGCTGAGCTGGCCTGGCGAAGACCCAAAGAGGAGGCAGCGTACACCTTTCTCCCCAAGTAGTCCAATTTCTTGGACTCCTTATCTGGGGATTTGTCCATGTCCCTCGCGTTGCCCGAGCACCTGAAGACAGAATCTGTCACCAACCCCTCAGCCGAAGGGTGCTCCAAGAAGCTGGAGAGAGAGCCAGTAGGGACCGCGTACTTGCGGGCCATCCTGGTCGATGGCACTGGGCAGGAGGCTGGGTGCTGCCAGAATTCTAATGCCAGGCCCACAATGGCCTCGGCTACAGGGAAGGCCTCTGTGGGGGGAGTCTCCCTTGTCCAGAATCTCCGTAAGGAGATATCTGGCCCGTTTCTGCATGGGTTTGAGCAGCATCCCGGTGGACTCCGAGATGAGCCAAAGAATACCAAGGAATGAGGTGGGGCTCTCGTCCACAGAAAGACCCCCGAGGATTCCAGGTCGACTGGATGGGAATGCAACGATGAGTCTTCGACTCAAAGACTTTGCGTGCACAGCTGGTGACCACTGAGCCTCTCACTCGCCCGAGGCGATCTGGAGGTGAAGTGACCGACAACGATGGGCAAATCTTGAGCCGACCGAGAATCCTTGGTCACACCCCATTCTTCAGCTGGGGAGGTGGTGGTTCCACCACAATGGGCAGGGCAGCCGGTTTTGGCTGAGCCATTGGTGCCAGGACCTCGACTGGGGAACCAGAGGCGGGAGGCGGCTTCGGGCGATAGCCGCTTAGTTGCCGGTGTGGAAGCCGGCGTCGGCTTCTGCTGGCCAAAAGGAGCTGTTGCCACATTAGATCCTTATAGCGCTGATGCAACTTGTGCCGGAGCCTCTCCTCAGCCAAGGAGGATAAGGAAGAAGAGCGGCAGAGCCGCTTTCCGCAATGTCGGGACAGAGACCGCCGATGTCGGTGGGATTTCCCCGGAGCGGAGGAAGACTGAGACCGAGATCGGTGGTGGGGCCGGTGGCAGGCCAAGGAAGGAGCGAGGGAAACCCGCTGCCTCTCCGGTTCAGGGTCCTGGGCCGTGGAATTTGGCTCAATGGTCTGAGGCAAAGTCCTTGGAAGGCACCAGAAGCACCGGTGTCTGAGAGAGAAAGTTGTCGGCCTCCTCGGTCGGCAACCTGTCGGTAGGCTCGTGAAAACATCGGCCGCATCAACAGGAGTCTCGGACGGCTGGTCTGCCGGGGACACTGTGAAACCAGCGGCCTGGGCATCAACATCGACTGAAGTCAAAAGCCGACAGTCCAGAGAATTAGATTTCTTCTGCTCCCAAGAGCATCGACGGTGGGTCTTACCTTTTTATTGATCCTTCTTCCGGGACTGAGGGGTGTGAGACCCAGAAGGACCCTCCCCTTTAGTCGAGAGGGACTGGCACAGCTCCCGAATGGAAGCCGTGTAAGAAGAGCCCAGCTGGAGTGGAATAAAGGCTGGAGCCGAAGAGGAGTTAGCCTCCTCCTTGAGAGCCGTGAGCTGTTCAAGCTGTTCCAGTTGTTCTGCACAGACCGCCGCCGCAGACACCACCCAGTGGGCCTTCTTCGATTTGACGGCAGTTACCGTTTCTCCGGTCTCTAGCTGGAGTCGGGCAGCATGGTCTTCGAGTACCGGCGGAGAAAAGGACAGAACACGTCTCATACGCAGATTGTGGTGGCTTGGGGGCAATAAATGCACAAGGCGTGGGGTGGAGTGCCTAACATCTTCTACCACAGGGGCAACGGCAGAACCCGGGGACGGTCTTGTCCTCCATCGCAGCCACGAAGGAAGAGAGTGAAGACTGAACTCAAACGAGTTTCAAAGTAAGTACAGGAAAAAAATCCAAAGTTTTTAGAGCCAGGGCCTGCAAAACGCAAGAGCGCTAAGGAGGGAACCTGATGCTTCCAAGCGATAAGGAAGATCTGGCGTCATGGGGTGGAGCCCAGAGTTTCATTACCCGGGTGAGTGGGACTAGCCAGCTTTAAAACTTTCCGGGCCATCTTAAAGTGGCAAGGTACCTGCTAGACAGTGTGGACAGAACAACATATCCACGCCCCTAGAACTGACCATTTAGAATTGAAAGAGGACACTGAAGCAGCAAAGATTTAAGAGCTAAAAATTGGCAGTCTGCCATCAAAGATTCTCACAATTTCAGGAGACCGTGAGCTTTTGAAAAAAACAGTGTGATCAGCTAAAACAGAAGCAAGAGGATCAGGAAAACTGAGCAAAATGGAAAAATATTAGAATTTTCGATGTCCTGCGAGAATGGGAAAAAAGATTTATCCTTCATGGGCATAGTTTTTGATTTGCTAAAAGTTTCATGGAAATCTGATTCTGACAGTTCATCATTGATGACAGTTCATTGGAGAGGTCAGAGAAAGGCCCCAAGAACTTACCATAACAATCTCAAAAAGCTGAAGCACACACTCATCCCAATAACGGAACGGACCCAGAGCTTAAATTCAGTATTTATTACACCAAAAAAAAAAACAGAACGCCTGACGCGTTTCGGACAGCAGGTCCTTTATCAAAGGCTAAAAACCAACATTGAAAACACCAGCTTATTTACTACAATCAATTATTACATCACAATGATAACATACAAAATCATTGGTTGTTGAACAAAAAGCACCATCACCTCTAAAATCACTGTGTAATTTAAAGACATAGAAACCTATTTCTAAGACCACTATAGTTAATAAAGAACAATAAATACAAAAATCTACACTAAACATATTCGCTATCTACATTCTAAATATGGTCTTAATTCAAGATGTGCCTTAATGCCAGGTGTTTTATAGGAATTGAGACGCAATATCCATTCATTCTCTCTCTTCAGGATTTTATTACGGTAATTACCGCCTCTTGGATCATGGAAAATTTCTCAATGCCCAAAAACTTAAATCCATGTAAATTCGGGGTAACTTTATTTCTGAAAATGTGTGTTGCTGTGGCATAGCTTAAATCATTTTTCTCAATGGCACAAACATGTTCCATGGCTCTGATCTTAAAAGCCCGTTCTGTCTTACCAACATAAAATGCACCGCAATTACATATCGCTAAGTAAATGACCCCCCTGTGTGTTGCAAGAAATTAACTGTCTAATATCATAAACTTTATTTGGTTCATTTTCCACATTAAATTTCTTTTGATTTAATATATACATACAAGCACAACAATTTTTACACTGAAAACAACCAGTGTAATTACCCAACCAACTACTGGGGTGTGCCACTGTATGTGTAAAATGGCTCTTTACTAAGGAATCCTTTAATGTAGGTGCATGTCGATAAGTAATAATCGGTGGCTCTTTGCAAACATCCCGTAAGCCTACTTCTGCCCTGAGTACATGCCAATGTTTTTTAATGATTTTTGTTATTTCGTAACTCTGATTGTTGTAAGTGGTTATAAAGTGAAACTTATGACTTTTATCATCCTCTATTCTTTCATTCTTATCAGTTAACAATGTTTTTCTATCCACCCTTAATGCTGCCTCATAACCTTTACTGATAGTATTGTGGGAATACCCCCTATTTTCAAGTCATTTTTTCAATGCATCTGCTGCTGCTTCAAAATCAGTTTGTATACTACAATTCCGTTTCAGACGTAAAAACTGTCCTTTGGGGATGTTTTCTATCGTGTGTGTGGGATGGCAGCTAGTAGCAAATAATAAAGTATTGCCATCCGTGGGTTTTCTAAAAAGATTTGTCTTGACCTGTCCTTGTGAGTCCCGAACTATCTGTAAATCCAAATAATTCACAGATACATCACTAACACAATACGAGAATTTTAGATGTTCAGTAGTCCCATGTAAAAATTCCACAAATTCTTCTAACATTTTTTCATTCCCTTGCCAAATCAATAAAATATCGTCAATAAAGCGCTTCCATAATAATATATTGTAGAAAAAAGGATTAATACCATCATTAAAAACGATATCATGTTCCCACTGTCCCACATACAAACTAGCCACAGATGGTGCACAGGTAGCCCCCATCGCAGTCCCTTTTACCTGTCTGAAAATGTCCCCATCAAAACTGAAAACATTTTTGGTCAATACATGTTCAAGAAGTTTTAATATCAAAACAATTTCTAAATCAGATTTATCACCAGATTTATTCAAAAAATAAGCAGCAGCATCCATTGCCCCATCATGGGGAATATTGGTATATAAGGCTTCAATGTCAAGTGTGACTAACAAACAATCATTTTCCAAACTACAGTCATCTAACAACTTTAAAATATCTTTCGTGTCTTTTACATAAGACTTGATTTTTTTCACATAACCATTAAGAACGTAGTCTACATATTGGGAAAGAGGTTCTGTTAAGCTCTTCAAACCGCTAACTATAGGGCGGCCAGGTGGATTGTTTATATCCTTATGTACTTTTGGTAACATATAAAAAGTCGGTCTTACAGGATATTCAACTTTTAAAAATTTTCTGGTTTGATCAGTGATGATACCTTGTTTGAAAGCTTCATCAATCGTTTCATCTATGCAAGTTTTATATTCCCATACTGGGTCAAATCTCTGTGTTTTTTTTGGTGTAATAAATATTGAATTTAAGCTCTGGGTCCGTTCCATTATTGGGATGAGTGTGTGCTTCAGCTTTTTGAGATTGTTTCTGTTTTGCTGAAAGCACCACTACTGCCTTGTGCATGGTTCGTATGCTGTTACTGGATTCTTTGGGACTGTAGCACAGGATTTTGCCTTTTTTGACGAGTGAGTCTATAAAGTAGTGAATGAATTAAGTTAATCCCGTGGACACCACAGTGAGCTAAAAATGAGTATAAGAGGAACAACACCAAATCTTCAAGTGGAGGACTTTCGAGCTACTACGAGGACACCCACCACTCTCTGGGACACCCCAAACTGGGTAATGGCTATGTCTTGAGAAGCCAGGCATGCAGACGAAGGGACTTGCGATTGGGATGGACCAGGGTCCCCTGAGCCCACATCAGCAGATCCCTGCAGAGGGGCAGAGGGACCGGAGGTTCCTTCGCTAACTGCTGCAGCAATGGAAACCTCATCTGCCACGGCCAGAATGGTGCCATCAGGATCATGTTGGCTGCCTCCATGTGCAGTCTGATTAGCACCCTCTGAATCAGAGGAAATACAAAGCAATAAATCTGTATATCAATTTTCCTATGTCGATTAGTAATATTGTATCTCTGTCATCACTGTGAAAAATTGCATTTTTATTAATCTACTAACCAGTTTAAATAAAACTTAAATGAAAAAAAAAGGTGTAAAGGAACCTCCCACTCCAGAAAAGGGACAACGTGTCTCGCTAGAAAGCTCCAGGCCCTGGATCTAGTAAGCAGAAACTGGACAGTTTTGTGTTGAGTGGGGATGCAAAAAGGCACAACTCTAGACGACCCCATCTGGTGAAAAGATCTTCTGCAACTAATGAAAGAAGTTCCCACTTGTGCATGCTGGACTGTGTTTGGCTGAGGCTGTCAGCCAGGGTGTTTAGCACACCGAGGACATGGACTGCCGAAAGAACCAGCCTGCGGTCTAGTGCCCAGTACCATACTCTCATGGCCTCCCTGCAGAGGGGCTACAAATGCATCCACCCTTGCTTGTTGATAAAATAAATACCGAGACTGCCTGACTGGATCAACAGCTGACCTGGGTGGAGATGGTTCTGAAAGGCCTGCATTGCATACAAGACCACCAGCATCTCCAGGACATTGATATGCAAGGAGGTTTCGATCTGGGACCAAGATTCCCAGAGTCTGAAAGGGACCCAGGTGTGCCCCCCGAACCGGAGGCATCCATGGTGAGGATCTGCTGGGGGGAGGAAATCTGGAATAGGACTCCAATTCAGAGGTTCTGTGGGTCCATCCACTGCTTTAGCACCTTGCAGACTGGGGAGGAGACCAGCACTAACTGATCTAAATCATCCGTGTGTTGATCCCATTGGACTCTGAGTGTCCACTGGAGAACTTGCATGTGCAGCCTGGCCAAGGGAACCATGGGAATGGCCGCGGCCATAAGACCCAATAGCTTCAGGTACACCCCCCACTGGGATATAACAGCTCCTGGTGACTTCTTGAGCCTGGGCAATACAGCACTCCACCCTGTTTTGAGGCAGGAAGGCTTTGTCCTGCGCCGAGCCCAGGACTGCCCCTATATATTGCAGCCTCTGGGACAGAATCAGGACAGACTTGGACAGGCTGACAGTGATACCCAGGGAGAGAAACAACTTAAGGATTCTCTCTAGGATCCAGAGGAGCTGCTCTCTGGATGGGGCCATTAGGAGCCAGTCATCCAGGTAGGGGAAAACATACAGTACCTCCCTTCAGAGAGCTGCAGCTACCGCTGCTAAGCTCTTTGTAAAGACCTGCAGCACAGAGAAGCCAAAGGGCAATACTTTGACTTGGTAGTGCTCGCCCTGAAAAGAAACTGGAGGAATCTCCTGTGTGGTGGAAACACCGAGATACGCAGGTAAGCATTTTGCATGTCAAGGGAGCACAGACAGTCGCCCTCCTTGAGAAGCCACAGCAGGCCTGGCAGGGTGACCATGCAGAATGTTTTGTACTGGATTTAAAAATTGAGGTCCTTGAGATCTAGAATGGGCCTCAGATAGTACAGTTACGTAAGAACTTACCATAACAGTAGATCTTCGAGAGGAGCTCTTGCAGCAGGCTACAGCCATTAGGACTAATGCTGCAGGCCTTAGGACCCACCAGAAAAATCTTAGCTAGCAGTACCCAGCAGGTACCACCCCTAACATCGGCTATGCTACATAAGAGAGGGAACCCTGGCTCCACCTCAGTTCCCCCGCCAAGACCCGCGAACGGACCCCAGTGAGTGAAAGAAGCAAAGCCTGTCGATGATATGCTGAAAACATCACCAGGGGATGGAGGCCGAGAAGCAGCGCCTGCTGAAAGAGCTCCTCTCGAAGATCTACTGTTAAGGTAAGTTCTTACATAACTGTACTATCTTACTTCAAGTGGGAGGTCTTGCAGCAGGCTATAACCATTAGGACTGAATCCCAAGCAGTCCCGCGTCAAGGAGGTGCCTAACCCTGGGAGGAGGAGGAGGAAGGATGGAATAATGCTGACCACACAGCAAATCAGGACAGGAGTCCCTGAAGGACTGCCAAACCAAAACTGGCACGGCGTCTGGAGGCAATGTCCAAACTGTAGTGCTTCACAAATGTGTGCACAGAATTCCAGATGGCTGCCGCACAGATGTCTCTTATGGAGACATTCTTTAAGGCGACAAAGGGAAGCGAAACTCCCCTGGTGGAGTGACCCCTAACCGGGCCCAGAAGAGGTTTGTTGTGCTTCTCATAACAAAACACAATACAGTGGACAAGCCACTTAGAACTAGTCTGTTTAGACACCAGTTTGCCCAAGTGTTGTGGCACGAAGGCCACAAACAGTTGCTCCGATTTACGGTGTGTAGCTGTGTGCTTAAAGTAGTACCTCAGCACCTAGTGAACATCCAGTGTGTGTAGGAGAGCTTCTCCCCTATTAGAATGGGAAGAAAAATAAACTGGAAGGTCAACCGATTGGTTGAGGGTCAACTCTGAGACCACTTTAGGAAGGAACTTAGGATTTTTCTAAGGGAAATCCTTTCCCTGTGAAAAGCCAAATAAGGCTCTTTACACATCAGAGCCTGGAGCTCGGAAACTCTTCAAGCTGAAGTAACAGCAACTAAGAAACAAACCTTCCAGGAAAGGTAACGCAGCTCACAATCAGCCACTGGTTAAAAGGGGTGGGAGAGTGAGCTTCTCCAACACAAACAGGAGGTCCCAGGGAGGGACAAGATCCCTAATGGGAGGTCTCATATGCATAATATCCCGAAAGAAGGTGCAGGCCACGTCCAGTTGGGCCAAGGTTCTATCCCCCAAGAGGACATGCTATGCAGAAATGGCCCACATGTGCACATTTATGGAAGAGTAGCTCAAGCCTTGTTGGTATAAGGGGAGGAGATACTGTAATGCTGACTTCACCGGGCAGGTAAGGTGGTCCAGACGGTGAGACGAAGCCCATAAACAAAAACGCTTCCACTTCATAGCATAAGTGGAGCGAGTAGTGGGCTTCCTCGCTGAGACAAGGACGTCTGCCACCTCTTGGGAGACCCCATACCTGGATTTGGCTATGTCTGCAGGAGCCAAGCATGAAGGTGCAGAGACCTGAGATCTGGATGGAGAAGCTTGCCCTGATTCTGGGACAGCAAATGCGAGCATATTGGCAGTGGAATTGGAGGCTCAGAGGACAACCGCTGAAGCAGTGGGAACTAAATCTGCCGAGGCCACAATGGGGCGATTAGAATCATCCGAGCCCCCCTAAGCCTGTACCTTCAATAGTACTCTGAATGAGAAGGAAGGAAGGGAGGGAAGGCATAAAGAAACCTCCCTGCCCAACAAAGGGACAATGCTCTGGCCAGAAAGCACCAGGCGCGTGGTCTCACGAGCAGAAAATTGGCAGTTTGGCAGTGCGTGGGGATACAAAGAGGTCCAGCTCTGGACGACCTCGTGTAGAAGAGCTAGTCCACCACTGATTGTAGTAACTCCCGCTCATGCACCTTGGACTGAGACCTGCTTAGGCTGTCTGCCAAGTCATTTTGGACACCTGGAACGTGCACTGCGGACAGATAAATGTGACGCTCCAGCGCCCAGTACCAGACTCTCATCGCCTCCCTGCACAGGGGGTAGGAGTGCGTTCTCCCTTGCTTGTTGATGCAAAAGACAACCGCCATGCTGTCCGTCTGAACTAGGAAAGAGCCTGAGACAAGGTCCTCTTGGAAGGCATTCAGTACATCGAGGACCGCTCACATTTCCAGGACACTGATGTGGAGGTCACGCTCCTCTGGGGTCCAGACCCCTTGTGTTTAGTAGGCCCCAAGGTGTGCACCCCATCCCAAATCAGATGCATCTGTCGTTGGGGTCTGATTTGGGGGCTTCTGACAGTAAGGGACCCCTTTCTCTAGATTGAGAGGGTCCAGCCACCAAAGTAGGGTCCTCTTGACCGGGTCTGCGACCCTGGCTGTGTGGTCTAGGTCATCGGAGCATTGATCCCACTGCACCCTGAGCATCCATTGTGGGATTCTCATGTGGGGGCAGGCCAAAGGAGTGACAGGGATGGCCACCACCATGTGTCCCAAAAGTCTGAGGAAGGTCCTCGCCTGGACCTGAGGGGTTACTAGGACCGAGACAGCTATCTCCCCTCTCTTGAAGGAGAAAGGCCATGCCCTAGACTGAATCCAGTACCGCCCCATAAAGACGAGTCTTTGGCTTGGCTCTGGGGAAGACTTTGGAAGGTTCAGGGTGATCCCCACCTCTCGGAACAGAGTATAGGTGTTTCCGAGAGCCTGAAGAAGGCACATCCTTGATGGGGCCGCAAGCAGCCAATCGTCGAGGTAAGGGAAGACGTAATGTCCCTGGCACCTTAGAGCTCCAGCTACCACTGCCAGACATTTGGGAAGACTCGAGGAGCGAAGGAGAGGTCGAATGGAAGAACCCGAAACCGATAATGCTCCCCCTGGAAGGGGAACCTCAAGTACTTCCTCTGAGGAGGAAAGACCCCGATGTGCATGTACGCATCTTGCATGTCTAGGGAGCAGAGCCAGTCTCTCTGGTGCAGCAGAGGAATAAGACCTGGAAGGGTTACCATCCTGAACCTTAATTACTCTATATAGTTGTTTAAGGAGCTGAGGTCCAGGATGGGCCGAAGATCTTGTGTCTTTTTTGGAACCAGGAAAAAGTGGGAGTAATATCCCTTTCCCTGCTGCTGCAGAGGAACTGATTCTATTGCACTTTTTCACAAGAGGGCCTGAATCTCTCCTTCTATAAGGGATAGGTGAGAAGGAGAATATTTTTTTTTTTTGTACTTTCTTTCCTTCCGGATCATGGACTGAGGAGCCTCTCTCAGGCATCCAACCGGATCCTGCCCGGCCTGAAGTCTGCCTAACTAAGCCTCCTCCCCCCCCCCACACCTCGCAACTGGTCTTCCCAGCTTGACCTCTATGGGGTGGGGCCGCCCCTCCTCATGGGTGCACTTGCAGACAACGTTCCCAACTGCTATGGTGAGGGCCCGGGCAAAGGAACTGAAAGGCCTATCCAAGATGGACCCGGCAGTGGGCATGGGGGCTGGTGCCGTCACTTACCCCAAGGTCCAGGTTTTTCCCATGTTCTGCGACACCCCCCCCCCAGCGTGGCACACGCCCGACACACTGGCGCATGGCAACCCTGCCTGCGTCGGCCACACTGAGACTGTGTCGCCCAGCACACTGCAGTGCCCCCCCGGTCTCCACTGGGGGCCGCTGGCACGCCAGACCTTCTCCAACCCTCCCTCCTGGGGAGGAGAGCACCACAAGGGCACTCGCTCCTCAACCCTTCCCTGCTGACCCCCGGCACCTAAGCTCACTCTCGAACTCGGAGTCACCGGCATGGTGTGAGGTGTGGCGTCCAGCGCCTCAACCCTCAGCGCCACCGGACCGCTAAGAAGGAGGATATCTTGAGGACCTTGGTGGAGTGTTTCGGGGGGAATTTCGGTGCACTCCAGCGTATGTCTCCTTCTTACAATGTCCAGGACCCATCTGGTCTGCTGTAATGGAGCTCCAACCCTTCAGATGAAGGGAGAAGCGACCCCCTACTGCCTCCTCCGGAGGAGGGGGGTCAGGAGGGAGTCACTGGGCGGAGCCGGGAGTGGGCAGAGAGGCTTGGGAGGTCTTTGGACCTTGAAAAGGAGTACCTCTAATCTGCTGGTTTCCGGCTTGCCTTTTGAAGCCACCTCTCTGCCCCTGTTGATTGCCACAGGCTTGCTGGCCTGAGGGCTTACGAAAGGGCCAGCGTCTAACGCACTTCTGGTCCCCTCTGTACATTTGTCAGACAGACCAGATCGATTTGCCCGACTCCTGAAGACGGGAGACAAGAGCTTCAGTTTCCTGCCCAAAAAGGATGGAACCCCGAAACGGGAGGTCCTGGATTCTGGACTGCAGATCCTGGTGAAAACCTGAGACTCTCAACCAGGCATGGCATCGGAGACAGACACCTGACGCTGATGCTCTGGCCGCCGTATCTGCAGTATCGTATGAGGCTCGAAGGACATGCGTGCCTATGTCCGAGCCCGATTTCAATATATCCAGAAGCTCCATTTTTTTGCATGGAGTCTGGCAAGGCACTGGCTAGCTACTGTCCCCCTTTCCCGCAGTGCATTCTGGTACTGGACCATATACATGCAGAAGTTCAGGGATCTGATGGAGCAGGTGGAGGCAGAATATACTTTCTTGCCCACCTGGTCCAAACAACGGGATTCCGGGTCGGGAGGCTGGGAGCTGAGGTGCTGGGGCTGCTTGGACTTGTTGTGGGCAGCTGTGATTACCGTGGAGTCCGTCTGAGGGTGTACCGCCAGGAAAGGCTCATCCCTCGGGGCCCTGAACAGCCTGTCCGACTTTTTGGGAACAGACGGGACTGACACTGGATGCTTCCAAGTTATCCTGGTTAGGTCTTGGAAGGTATCCATAAAAGGAGTCTCCACCAGAGGCTTGGGCTCCTTTTGCCTCAGGTAACAGGCCAGTCATCGGTGTTCCGGATCCAGGTCCTCCATCTCCCATTCACTGGAGGCCTGGATATGCCTCATGACATCCATAAAAGTTGGATCATCAGGAGGTGGGCAGGGTTGGTCCTTCTCCCCAGGGGAACCCCCCTACCCCTGAAAAGAATGAGGAGGATAAAGAGGATGACCTGTTACTAGGCCACAAAGAGTCTGAGCTGCATCTAGGACTCCCCCTGCTTGAACGTCGGTGGCCATCTGACCAACGTCAGTCCAGAGACTGTCGGCTACGGGACCGACGATGGAGCGAAGGCCAACGCCTGTCTGGGGACTGGCAACGGGAATGGGAGCGAGCCCGCCCAGAAATAGATCTATGGCGGCAGCGGGATCTGCTCCTGGGCTGAGACCAGGACCGTCGACGGCTGTCTACTCTAGAAGGATGCCGACGGTGGTCCTCAGATTGGGACCGGGAACGAGCCTTTGAAGGAGGGCGAGGTAGTGGCCACTCCGGGGTCTTCTTCAGCGAAGGAGCGGGGAGGCCCTCAGGCTTACAGTTGTCCGGCCAATTGGGAACCGGTGTCGGGTCCAGCTTCAGTGGAGTGTCATCCTTTATCACCTGGCTCCACCAGAAAGAGAAGAGTTCCTGCAGCTCCTCCTTGTTGAATGTAACCACTGTCGTCCCTAACAAGGGAATCAGCGAAGTCGGAGGATCTGGCAGGGCATGGATGGGGAGTCCCCAGAGGAGCTCTGCGGGGTGGAAGACCTCGGGGTTGGTGGTGAAACTTTCACGGGTGCCCCCTCCACGGGAGTGTCTTCCACCATTTCTACCAGCGTCAGTACTTTGGCCGGCGTCGGTTTAACAGGGGGTGGCACCGGGGCATCCTTGTTACCCGGTGGCTTGCCTGAACCAGGCAAAGCTAGGACCTTCTTCGGCAGGGCCAAGGCTTGTGCTGAAGAAGCCTTGGTGGTCACCCGCAGCAGTGTCACCTTGGGTTTGGGTTTCTCACCTGAAGCTCCTGCCTTGACCGGCACCGGGTTTTTGGTGGGAGGGCTCAGCTTTTTGGGGTCTTCCTTGTGAGGATGCTTCTGGTGATCTCCCGAGCCGGAGGAAGAAGAGGCTTTCTTGGGGGGAGAGCGGGAGTGGGATCGATGGTGGGACTGGCTACGGTCCTTGTCCCAAGACCACTTACAGGCCTTGTCCTGGTGCTTTCCCTTATCCCCCAAGGTGTGTAGGACATCCATTTTCTGTTCTAAGAGGTCAGCTTTAAGGACCTTCAGGTATCTAATGCGCATCCTGCTGGTGAAGCTTCTACAAATCTTGCACGTAGCGTTGTCGTGGTCTGGTACCCGGCAGAAGACACACTTCACATGGCCATCCCTCGAGGGACTCTGACGGACACAATTGCACTTGTTCCTCTTCGGCCCGGAGGAAGAGACCGATGACGAAGAAGACATATGCCAGGTGCGAACTTAAAATGAGAGAAGGGTGAAAAAATGGTTGAATCTAAAGAAAAACTTATTTTCACTGGAACTGCTGGAAGCAAGCACCAAAACTTTCCCAACGTGAGCAGGTTGCAGCGGGAAAAGAACTGAGGTGGAGCTGGGGTCTGCCCCCTTATGTAGCGTGGCCAATGTCGGGGTGGAACCGACATCAGGGGGAGGTCCCTGCTGGGTACTGCTAGCTAAGATTTTTCTGGTGGGTCTTACGGCCTGCGGCGTTAGTCCTAATGGCTATAGCCTGCTGCAAGAGCTCCTACTTGAAGTAAGATCTCTGGTTCTTTTGGGGACCAGGAAGAATCTGGAATAAAATCTCCTGTTCCTTTAGTGCCTGGGCACTGGCTCGATGGCCTTTTTCCGCAGAAGGAACTGTACCTCCTCCCAGAGGATGGACAGATAGGATGGGGTATAGGAGGAGGATACTTGAGAAGTCTGTGGAGGCATCTCTACAAGTTCCAAAGTGTGACCCCTCTCTATAATCTGAAGAATCCAGGCATCCAAAGTGATGGTTCTCCAAGGATTGAGATCGAGGGAGAACTGACCTCCAACCACCACCTCTTGGTCGGGGACCAGAAAAGGGGGTCTGGCAAGGAGTCAAGCAGAGGTGGATCCAGCTGCTGGGGCTGATCCCTCACCCCTAGGACATTCTGCTGCAGCGCCAGAGGAGGAGGGAGTAAGAAAAGGCAGAGAAGGCCTTTCTCTTGCCCTGGGGATGGCAAGCTTCTCCAAACTTGTGGGACACCTTGCAAAAGGGAGGACGCTGTCAGCTCCTAGGCTGCGTATGACAGAGCGAGTGGATAGACTTAATAGCCCTGCCAGATGCATGTAGGTTATTGAAGATATTTTAAACATCTGGCCCAAAATAGTTTGGAGCCACTGAAAGGGGCATTAAGCATCTTTTGCTGGACATCTGCCGCAAAGCCTGAGACCCTCAGCCAGGAGCGCCTACGGAGGCAAATGCCCATGGCAGCAGCCCTGGCACTAATATCAGAGATATCATACAAGGCCCTGAGGAGATGCTTGCTAATATCCTCTGCACGCACTTAAGAACCTCCTGTTTCTGGGAATGGACAGGGAGGGCCTGAGCAGCCACCTTGCCCTTCTTCCAGATAATATTCTGATATTTGACCATATGTGAGAGGCAATTAGCAATCCTCAGTCCCAAGGTGGAGGAGGCATTTACTCTCTTAGCCCAAAGGCTGATCCGCCGGGATTCCCTCTCAGGGGAGAGGGAGCAAAAGGTGCTTAGGCACCTTAGACTTGTCATCAGCTGCTTTAATGACCACTTAATCAGTCTCAGGTTGGGCAGCATAGTAAGGTAAACCTAGGGGGCATGATACAACTTATCTGCCCAGCACAGCAAGGCAGATACCATGTCAGGTCTGTGCCAACAGTGGCATTCCTCAGGGCTGGGAGAATAGGAGGAATGACCTTAGGAGGAGATTCTGGGGTTTCCAGAAAGTCCACTAACTCCCATCTGGTGGCATCTTCTTCCTTAGTATGGAAGCCCATGGCTGTGGACAGCTGCTTTATCAACATTAAAGAAAGTAGGGTCCACTGGAGGAAACCTGGAAGTATTCTTGACACAGTCCTCACTCAACAAAGAGGCACTGGACCTGTCAAAGGGAAGAGGTTCCTCCTATTCCTTAGGCAGGATAATGTCAGAACTGTACTCTTCCTCGACGTCGACCTGCTACAACTCGAGGCCCGATGAACGACAGACCGATGACAGCCCATGGGGAATCGCCCAAGGAGGCCAAAGTGGCGTCAACAACGATGGGGCCATCGACAGCGCATGTGACCCAGGCCTATAAGCACCCAACTGGTGGAGCAGGACCATAGTAAACTTCATCGGAATATCATTGAGGTTGACAACAGTAGACTGCTGTGTCAACGGAGGAGGGGTCATCGGCACAGGGCGCAACAACCTGTCTGTCGGGGTCTGGGAGCCCGAAGAGCCCAATGGCTGTGGGACCGGAGAAGAATCAGGCCACAACAGAGGAGCTGTCATTGATGAACCAGGCATCGACGCACTAGGGACCGACAACCAGCCGCCTGAGAAGCGGGTGGCAGCGCTGTCGTGATGGGTCTTGGTAGGAACAGAGATCTGGACAGCTACAGGTGTTGGTGCAGCCGCAGCCGACGGAGTACCCCTGGAGGAGGAGGAAGAAGAAGCTGTCGGGGAGCGGGAATGCCACTGGGGGAAGCGATCCCAATCCCGATCTTTCTTGTGACTTTTCCCTGAGGATTTGCAGCCTGGGAACTCAACGAACCCGCCGTCAACTGGGAAGGAGGGACCCCAAGGACCCCTGCCCAGAGCTGGCTACCTGTTGGTCCATCAGGAATTTTCTGAGAGCCTTTGTTCATCGCCTGAGTACGGTTTGATTAAATTGTTGTCAGAGCTCACAGTTCGAGACATTGTGGTCGGGCCCAAGACACCAGACACAAAGAATATGGTCTTCTGAAGAGGCAATCTTCTTTCCACAGCGACAGAAGAGAGAAGTGGAAAGATTAACTCTCAACATAAACAAGGTAAAGGAATCTGTTTATAAAATAAGACTCTAAAAACTAGGCAAAATAAAAGTCGTAGGTCAAAATAGCACGAAACTACAGAGGAGCTTCCACGGACACCCATGCGAACACAGTAGACAGTAGGAAAGAACTGAGGAGGGGAGTGGGGCTGCTCATACCTTTATAGGGTTGGTGACATTGGTAGATGACGTTGGCATGGGCAGCCCCAGTGGTATTGCTGAAAATATTCCATGTGGATCCTGCTACACTAACAGTGAAGTTTCATATGTGTGACTTGATGACTGAGAAATCCCAAAGAAGATTATCGAATTGTAACTTAGAACGCAGTTCAAATCTCTGCCTCTAGGTGTTGCTGTTAACTGTAGCCTAACGTCAGATTCATTTCAAAGCTATGTGGGCAATAGCCCTCTATACTTAGTCTAAAGCTAATCTATGTAAACTGGACAAAAAAATAAACAAATGAATAAATAGTCCAACTGGGTTGTTTATGGCAGACTGCAAGTACTTACAACTGGGAGAGAAACAGTGAGCAATGCTTCCAGACTGTAGGAAAAGCAACTGGCACTGCCCACAGGGGAACCTTTTCCTGGTTCTGGAAGGGGAGGCAGGGAAGAAAGTTAAAGCATACTGAGGGACCCCCCTGGAAGAAACAACCTTACTAAGGTAAGTAATTTCTTCTTCAAACCCCAGGTATCCCTCAGTATGCTTAATTTATGAGACTACCAGGCAGTACCTTGAGAGGCTGGGTACAGAACCTATTTGGGGAAAAGGTTCTGTAAGACTGCAGTGCCAAGCTTGGCATCACTCCTGGACTGTATGTCCAGACAACAGTGCTTTGTGAAGGTGTGTACTGATTTCCAGTTAACTGCTTTACGAGTGTCTAGTAATGGGATAATCCCTTGTGGCTGCCACTGAGGCAGCAATACTACGAGTGGAATGGGCCTGGAGGCCAAGGGGTGGCTGCATGCCAGCTTTGCTGTAACTGAACTGGATGCAGGACACTATCCAGCATGCAACTGTCCTTTTGGAAGCTAGTCTACCTTTTCCCACCTCCCCATATGTAAGGAACAGCTGGGAGGGGGATGACCCAAGGTCTTTCATGCACGCCAGGTAGTAAGTCAGCAACCTCCTGACATCCAAGTTGTTCAGCTTCAGCTCACCAGAGCTGGATTTCTCAGTGATAATACTGGAAGGCAGACAGACTAGTTCAGATGAAAATCATAAACCACCTTGGGGAAGAATGTTCTGTTAGTTCTGAGGACAGCCTTGTCCCTGTGCAAAATTATGTAATTTCGGATCTGTGCAGAGGGCTTGGAGCTCAGACACTCTTTCTGCATAAGTGAGAGCCACCAGAGAAACTGTCTTCCAGGTGACATATCTGAGGTTTGCCGTGGCCATGTGCTCAAAAGGAGGTTCCATAAGTTTTACAATACACAGGTTCAGGTCCAGGGGAGGGGGGACACTAGATCTCTGGTATGGGGGTATAGGTGCAACAGGCCCTTGAAGAATCTCCCAAAAACTGGGTGTGAAGAAAAACTTACTCACCATAGTAATGTTGTTTCTTCTAATGGAGTCTTGCTGTATTCTGATAATATGCAGTTAGCCCCAGCACTTGAACTGCACCGGAGAGGAAAGAGTTAACTCTATGCAGAAGCATAGAACGTTGAGCTCAAGCCCAGTTTTCAAACCTCTATCTCTGGTACTTACCAGTGTAACCGTCAGATTCTTACGAGCAAACTAACTAGCTGAGTATTACACTATGGAAACTGTTTAATATATACAGCCAAATGGCAACAATTTGGGTCCAGAAAGACTCACGTCGAGAACCCAAGAATAAAAGGTAGTGACAATATTTATATATATATAAAACATAATAGTAACAATAAAACGACTACCCCACCCCACCCTTAAGAGGGAGGGGTACAAGGTACACCCCTGAGGTGAAACACTGTACCTGCCAGCCCACTTCCCAAAAACTAGGTTCTGAGAGGGGAGGCAGGGAGGGAAGTCAGAATACAGCAAGACTCCATTAGAAAAAACAACATTACTATGGTAATTTTTTTCTTCAAACAACATGAAGTCTTGCTGTATTCTGACAATATGCAAACTACCAAGCAGTTCCCCCAGGAGGAGGGAATGCAGAACCTACTTTGGGAATAAGCTCTACAGTACTGCTTTACCAAACCTAGCATCACTCCTAGCCTGGATGTTCAGAGAGTAATGCTTGGTGAATGTATGGACTGTTTTCCAGGTGGCAGCTTTACAGATTTCTAGCAAGGGAATATCTCTGGCCGCAGCCACAGTAGCAGCTGTACCCCTAGTCAAGTGAGCCCTCGGGCCTGGAGGGGGTGTTTTGCCCAATTTGTCATGGCAGAAATGTATACAAGAGACAATCCACCTGGCAACAGTCCTTTCAGTAGCAGGCTTACCTTTCCCCATTTCCCCATAAGTGAGAAACAATTGAAGACAGTCATGCCTGTGTGCCTTAGTATGCTCTATGTAGTAGTTAAGAGCCCTTTTAACATCCGAACTGTGTAATCTTCTTTCTCCTGAAGAAAAATGGTCAGTGAAAAACACAGGAAGAGACACAGACTGGTTCAAATGAAAGTCTGATACCACTCTGGGTAAGAACCTCCTATTGCTCCTTCGGATCACCTTATCTCTATGGAAGGAAATAAAGTCAGGTTCGACTGACAGGGCCTGTAATTCACTAATCCGCCTGGCAAAAGTAATAGCTACCAGGAACACAGTTTTCCAGGTCAAGTACTTCAGCTCGGCCGAAGCCAGAGGTTCAAAGGGTGGCTGCATAAGCTGGGCAACGCAGACATTAAGATCCCAAGCCGGAGTAGGCACTCAAAAGGGAGGGTTAATATGAACCAGACCTTTGAAAAACTTACTTAGAACAGAATGAGATGCCAGGGAAGAGCCCTTCCCTGCTGAAAGGAATGCAGAGACAGCTGCTAGGTGAACCTTCAGAGTTGCAGGCCTAAGGCCTAGACCATTACGATGAACCAGATAATCTAAGGCTGTAGCAATGTCTGCAGAATCAGGCACAATGCCCTTCTGAGAACACCAATTGCTAAACCTTTTCCATTTTGAATTATAAGTTTTTCTAGTGGAAGGTTTCCTGGAAACCTTCAAATTACCTAGAACTCCCTGAAAAAGATGCAGGCCTGCATGGTCTAACTCTTCAAGAACCAGGCCTTGAGATTGATAGTCTGAACATTGGGGTACCAAATCCTCCCTTGAGAGGATGTTAGTAGATTGTATTTCTTGGGGAGAGACAGGGGACACGACACTGCCAGAGACAGCAGCAGAGGATACCAAGGCTGTCTGGCCCATTCTGGAGCCACCAATATCACTGTGCAGGGTTGAGACCTGATTTTGATCAGGACTCTGAACAACAGAGGGAAGGCATAAAGAAACCTGCCCTTCCAATCCAGAATGAGAGCATCCAGAGGAACAGTCCCCAGGACTGGCAGTCTGTAACAAAACAAAGGAAGTTGATGATTGTCCGGGGCTGCAAAGAGATCTATCTCTGGAGTGCCCCACCTGGAGAAGATGACCTGTAGTATGGGACGGTTCACGGACCATTCGTGATGCCCCTGGGAGATTCTGCTCAGAGCATCTGCTAGTACACTGTCCTTTCATGGAAAGTGAACTGCTATCAGGGAAGTCTGAAGAGAATAGGCTAGAGACCACAGTTTCATGGTTTCTGTGCACAAGGCCGTGGACCGAGTGCCCCCATGCTTGTTGATGAACCACGTTGTGGTGGTGGTGTCTGTCCTGACTTGGACCACCTTGCCCCTGACTGACTCCGAGAAGACCTGAAGGGCCAGAAAAACTGTCCTGAGCTCCAGGAGACTGATATAAAACTGAGACTCCTGTGGAGACCAGACCCCTTGAGCCGTAAGGGCTCCCAAATGGGCTCCGCAACCTAGGAGAGAAGCATCTGTAGTTAGGACTACTGAGGGGACTTGAGAGAGAAATGGAACTCCTTGTCTGAGGTTGTCCTGGTCCAGCCACCACTGGAGAGCTTGGACCAGAGTCTGAGTCACTGGAATCAATTTGGTGAGAGAGTCTCTTTTCTGAGACCAAAAGGACCTTGGGTGGAACTGAATGTCCCTCATCTGAAATCTGGCTCCTTGCACCACTGCAGTGGAAGCTGCCATGTGGCCCAGGAGTTGAAGAAACTGCCTTGCTGGACAAGAGGCCAGAGGTAGAAAAGAGGAAGCAAGATCTGTTAGGGCCTTTACCCTTGTCAAAGGGAGGAAGGCCTTTGCTTGGATAGTATCCAGTTCTATCCCTAAGAAAGTAAGAAGTTGTACTGGTTCAAGAACAGACTTTGGGAGACTGAGAAGAAACCCCAGAGAATTGAGCAAGTCTTGAGTAATTTGTAGAGCTGACATGACCTGGTCAGATGACTGACCTACAATTAGCCAGTCGTCCAGATATGGGAAAATGGAAATACCCTACCTTCTAAGGAAGGCAACTACTACTGCAAGGCACTTTGAGAACACCCTTGGAGCTGATGTTAGGCCGAATGGCATGGCTCTGAACTGACAGTGGTCTGAAGGCAACTCAAACCTGAGGCACTTTCTGTGGGAGCACCTGATGGGAATATGGAAATAGGCATCCTTGAGGTCCAGGGATGCAAGCCAATCCCCCTGCCTTAGAGAGGGAAGAATTATTCCCAGAGTCACCATTTTTAATTTTGGTTTTGAGATGTGTTTGTTCAAATACCTTAGGTCTAGGATGGGTCACCACTCTCCTGTCTTTTTTGGGGCACGGAAGTACCTGCAGTACAGGCCTTTGTCCCTATGCTGAGTAGGAACTTTCTCTACGGCTCTGAGAGCAAGAAGAGATGACAACTCTGCCTCTAGGGCAAGGGTCTCTGAGATGGATGCAGGTGGGAAAGACCTGGCCCTCAGTTTTAGAAACCTTTTGAAGCTGAGGGCCAGTCACTGGCTTACTACCTCCAGGACCCACTTGTCTGAGGTAACAGACTTCCAGGCCTGGAAATAGTAAGCCGGCCTACCTCCTACTGGAATTGGGGAGTTGACCTGGGCTGACACATCAGGGTGTCTGCTTGGCAGGAGCCTTGGACTGGAAAGAGGATGCAGCCCTGCTCATCCCCCTCATGCCCCTCCCTCGAAAGAAACCCCCTGTGGGGAAAAAAGAGGAAGCCTGACCTTGGTAGAAAGGTCTATGGAAAGGCCTGCCCCTGCCCCTAGACTGCTGCTTCTGAGGAGTGGCTTGCCTCTCTTTGGCCTGTGCACTCCTGTAGGTGGTTCTGTACTCATCCATTTTCTTCATGTAGGCCTCTGTCTGCTCCCCAAACAGAGAGTTACCCACTACAGGGAAATCAATAACCTTTGCCTGGGTATCCTGCGAAAGGCTAGTACATCTGAGCCAAGCATGTCTCCTGAGAGACACAGATGTAGTCATGACTCTTGATGCCACATCACTGGAGTCCACAACAGCAGCATGAAATTGCACTTTGGATGCCTCAATTCCATGAGCTGCCACCTCCTCCAGCTGTTCGGCCAGTTCCAGAACCGTATCCCACCTGGACTTCTGGTACCTGACTGTGTAGGCCATACAGTTAGCCTGCCTGAGTCCCCAAAGAAGATGCCAAATACTGTTTTTTTTGGCCATGGCATCGACCTTCCTAGAGAGAAGTGAAGCTAAAGGAATGTTAGCCCTGTCGCAGGCTGCAGCCTGCACTACCCCAACATGGCTGCAATGACTGCATAAAAACTTCGTACCTGAGCCTGATAGCATACACCTGCTGTCCATTCTCTTATCCACAGAAGGTAAGGAGTAAGGTGTCTGTAAAATCTTTTTTTGTCCATTTCCCCAAGGACTTGTGAAGAGGGACAGACAATCTTGTGGACTCTGGGATGTCCATCATCTCTACAAAATCAGGTTCTTCCTTCTCCTAAGCAGCTTCAACCATTGGGAGCTGGAGTGTTTCATCCACCTTCTTGTAAAACAAGAAGTGTGAAGGGGACTCAGAAAGCCTGGGAGGGGAGACATTGGAGGGTCTGTCTGGGGAGATGTCTGGTTCAATAAGAACATATGAAATTTGACAGCAGATAAAGGCCTAGAGGTCTATCAAGTCTGCTCGAATGTGCAGCTAGCACCCCTTATTCTGCAGCTGCCCCTTCCTTCCACCCTTCCCCTTCATTAACCCTCCCCCTTGTCCTGTCCCATCCTCGTTTGAAGCAGTCCACTGTTCTACTGCATACCACTTCAGCAGGTAACGATTCCACCCAGCCACCACCCTCTGTAAAAGTGTCTCCTCATCTCGCCTCCTGAACCTTCCTCGCCCAGTCTCATATCACGGCCCTGGAGGCCCTCCCTCCTTTACTTTGAACAGCCCCTCTGTACCCGTCTTGTTTATTCCTTTCATGTATTTAAAGGTTTCAATCATGTCACCCCTGTCTCTCCTCTCCTCCAGTGAGTACATGTTCAACTCCTTCAACCTCCTCTCGTATGATAAGTCCCCCAGCCCCTTGATCATCTTTGTCGCTCTGCGCTGCACCCCCTCCAGTAACTTAATGTCCCTCTTCAGATATGGACGCCAGTACTGCACGTAGCACTCCAGGTGTGGTCTAACTAATGACCTATACAGTGGCAGAATCACCTCCTCCCACATCCACATGGGCACATCCAGACCTTCAAAGTCGTTACCTTCATCTTCATCATCGGGATATTCTTCGTCTCCCTCCCACTCCTCATAAAAAGCATCTGGATCATAATCCAATAGTCGGATCTGACAACCGACGCCTAACGGCCGAGCACCAGTTCAGTCGGACCGGGCGGCTACTGGATTATAATGATCGCTTTGGCTATCTCATCAGCGGTTGGAGTATGCGGTGCTGGATCCGAACCGGCTGACTTACTCTTCCTTTTCAACAGAACGACCCCTTGGAGTCGGACCTCCTTTTGCCCGAGGAGGTATCACCTAGGTCAGTAGGCACCTCCTCAGGTTCAGCTACAACCGAACCGGGCTGGCCATCCGGATCTACGGACTTCTTGGCCTCCCTTTCTTTCAGCCTACTCAACCTTTTTTCCTAGAGTGGCTTTAGGGAAGTTTTTTACAAATCTGGCAGTCTGTTTTGAGGTGGTCAAACCCCAGACAATAGAACACAGATGAGGTGCCGGCCCAGTGGCGCTGAGGGTTGAGGTGCTGGACGCCACACCTCACGCTACACCGGCGACCCGGGTTCAGAAGCGAGCCTGGGTCCTCGGGGGTAGAGGAGAAGGATCGGCGTCTGTAAGACTGCTCCTTCTCGAGAGGAGCAGTGAGTTGCCTTGGTGGCCTGGCGGCTCCTGAGCGGCAGCTGGGGCATGGCAGGCCATGGCAAAATAGAGGGACATTCTGGGCGGCTGGGACTGGGCGCGTCGTGGCGTCGCTCTGATCCATTGGCGTCATAGTACGCCTCAGTCGCATGGGAGAAAAATGTGGAAAAATACCTTGCGGGCTACATGAAGGACCGACAGGCAGCACCGCCGGCGTCAGGTCCCTGGATGCTCCTCCTTGCCGAAAATCCCCCTGGATCCCTTGGCGGTGGTCGCGTGCCCACCATGGCTGATCGTTGTGCAGGTGGAGGTAAGGAGTAGAGCTTGGGGATTGTAGGGGCAGAGCTGGGGCTGAAGGTCGAGCTGAACTGGGGGGAACCATAGGTAACACCCACCAGCCGCAGAGGAGGAGTTAAAAAGAGTATAACAAAAAAAAACACAGATGAGGTGGGGGTCAGCCTTGGCAAAGGCCTCCCCACACTCAGTACAGTGTTGAAACTCAGTGGGACTGTTTTTTCTTAGGTTTCTCAGACATGGCCAACCTAAACAATTACCCTTAAAAGCTTTTTAAGCCAGGTAATAACCAACCAATTGGTTACAAACTGTGCTACGGGTTTTGTAAAAGAACCAGAAAAGGTCCAGTTCTTTTGAAACCGATTGGCACCGGATCACCACACTAAATCCCAGAGAAAACAAAAACAATCAAAAACAATTTCCGCAGAATTTAAATAAAACACAAGTCACCACCTATCTACCACACTACCTGTACCATAGACAGAGGCTGGAAATCCAAAAATAATAAAACGGTTAGAAAAACCAAATGCTGATTCAAACTCTACCAAACCAAGCAGAGGAGAAATCTCCGGAGCGACTTCACTGTTAGGCGGAGTAAAGAATCTGACGGTTACACTGGTTAAGTACCAGAGACAGAGGCTTGAAAACCAAGCTTGAGCTCAACATTCTATGCTTCTACATAGAGTTAATTCTTCTCTCTGGGGCAGTTCAAGTGCTGGGGCTAACTGCATATTGTCAGACTGCAGCAAGACTTCATGTTGTTTGAAGCAATAGTCTTCTAATTACCTGCTGATACGTAAACAGATATTGCAGCCACATGCACCGTAAGGGTTGAGATCTTGAGAACCTGGGTTTGTAAGTGAAACAAGCAAGACTGCTGCCATCAGATTTAGCAGATGGGACTTGCACCACAGAGTAAACCTCTTCCACTTAGAGGCATATGTTTTCCTGGTGGTAGGTCTTCTCTAGACCTTGAGGACCCTTAGCACCTGCTCCAAGAGCCACAATCCTGAGAACTCTAGCTATTCAAGAACCAAGCTTTAAGGTGGAGGCACTTGAGGTTGGGATAGGCTATTCTGCCCTGAGGTGTGGTCAGCAGGTTGTGCATCAAGGGGAGGGGGCTGGGCTGTTGTGAAGAGAGGGCCAGGAGCAAAAGGATACCAAGGCTATCTGGCCCAATCTGGTGCCACCATAATCACTGAGGCCAGTTGGCTCCTGAACTTTAGGAGCAGTCTAAGGAGCAAGGGTAAAGGAGGAAAGGCATAGAGGAACCTCCCTGTACAGTCTAGGGCAAGGGCATCTGGGGGAGAGACCCCACGGCTGGAGGTCTGCAACAGTATAGGGGGAAGGTGATGGTTCCTCTCTGAGGCAAACAGGTCTATCTCTGGAGTACCCTATCTCCTGAAAACTGTTGCCAACACCTGCTTGTTTAGGGACCACTCGTGGTGCCCTTGGCTGATTCTGCTCAAGGTGTCTGCCAGGATGTTGTCCTTCCCTGGAAGATGAACTGCTGATAGCTAGACATCCAGGGACTAGGCCGGTGTCCAAACTCTCACTGCTTCTGTAAAAAGCTTGGAGGACCTTGATCCCCCTGCTTGTTGATGTAGTACATGGTGGTTGTGGTGTGTGTTCTTATCTGAACTGACAGACCTCTTATGTGGGGTGTGAAGGCCTGCAGAGCTAGGACCACAGCACTCAGTTCTAAGAGGCTGATGTGGAGTCTGGACTCTGAGGGAGCCCAGATGCTGCTGACGGTGTGGCTGCCCAATATGCTCCCCATCCTAGTAGGGAAGCATCTGTGCTGATGACTACAGTGGAAGCCTGCTGCTGGAATGGCACCCTTTCCTTGAGGTTGCTCTCTTCCTTCCACCAGTCCAATGCTTTGAGCAGGGACTTTGTAACTGGCACTAGCTTGAAGAGCAGTTCCCTTTTTTGGGACCACTACAGCCTGAGATGGTACTGAATGTCCCTCATTTGGAACCTGGAGCCTGACACTAAAACTGTGGTGGAGGCCATGTAACATGAGTCTGAGGAAACCCTTGGCTCTTCTGGGTTGACAGAGCTGAAAGGAGTTTGCCACCTCCTGCAGATTTTGCACTCTTTCCCGTGGCAGAAATGCCCTGCCCTGCAGGGTATCTAGTTCTGCCCCAACTGAACTCCAGAGTCTGCACTGACTGATCCTGAGACTTAAGCCCAAGGACTCCAGGGTGTCCTGGGTGGCCTTGAGGGAGTCTCTTATCTGTTGGGGGGGGGGAATCCCCCACAATCAGCAAGTCGTCAAGGTAAGGGAAGACTGAGATCCCTTTCCTCCTTAAGTGAGCTGCCACCACAGCTAGCCACTTTGACAATACCCTTGGGGCAGAAGAAAGGCCAAAGGGAAGGGTGGAAAACTGGTAGTGACCTAAGGGTAATGGGAATCTCAGGTACTTTTTGTGGCCTAATCTAATGGGGATATGAAAGGTTGTATAACTGAAGTCTACAGAAGCTAACCAGTTTCCCTTCTTCAAGGAGGTGATCACTAAAGATAGAGTGACCATTCTGAATTTTGGCTTTGTCAGAAGCTTGTTTAAGTGTTGGAGTTCCAAAATGGGTTGCCATTCCCCATTCTTTTTCTTTGTGAGGAAGTATCTTGAATAAAAGCCTAGTCCACACTGAGACAGTGGAACCCTTTCTGTTGCATTTGCTAGCAGGAGCTTTTTGACTTCCAGTTCCAGCAGGAGTCTTTCTGCAGGAGTTGGAGTGGGAAACCTCTGTGCCTCTGAAGTCTGGGCAACCTTTTAAAGTCTAGAGGGAGGCCCTGGCTCAACACTTCCAGTACCCATTTGTCTGTGGTGATGTTTTCCCAGACCTAGATTAAGTGAGTCACCCTCCCTCCGAAAGATAGGGGGCTGGCAACCTGGACAGAGCAGTCAGGGGTTCTGTTTGGGCTGGGTCTTCGCTGCTGGGGCAGAGTCAGCACGCTTAGCACCCCTCCTATCCTTGAATTATACTCTGGTCTAAGAGTAATCTACAGGAATAGGCAGAGGATAATAGGGTCTGGGGTAATACTCCCTTCCCCCACCTCCCCTTCCTTGGGGCCTGTAAGAAGTAGAGGCCCTCTCCTTAGCCGAGTTGCTCTTGTAGGTGGTTTTGTATTCCTCCACCTTTTTAATGTAAACCTCGATTCTGTCTCCAAACAGAGACCGTTTTCACATGGAAAGTCCATGGCCTTTGCCTGTGTGTCTTCAGTTAGGTTTGTGGTGCGTAGCCAGGCAAACCTCCTTATGGAGATAGCTAGAGCCATGACTCTTGATACAGAGTCATTTTCATCCACTGCCATGTGGAAATGGTACTTAGTGGCATTAAGGGCAGTTCTGGCTATGTCCGCTAAGTTGTGACCTGTCTCGTCTGGACTCCTGTCACACAGAGCCAGGACTGAGTTCCACAGAGCCCTCTGATAGTGAGCCATATAAGCCATGTATGTGGCCTGAGGAGGAGGGAAGCTACTGTGTACCCCATCTATCCCATACATCCAGCTTCGTCGAATCCCTGTCAGGTGGATGAAAGGAAATCGGAATCTTGGCCTTATCACAGCCAGCTGCTTTTTGTCGCTTTGCTCTTGCCTGTCCACCTCGTACGCACCACTGTAACCTCTACATCGCTCTCTCCTTCCATTCTCTTGGATCCAGATGTCTTGCCCATAGTGCCTCTTTAACCCTTGGGCTGTCAACACAGGGAGAACGTATAGGAATTTTGGACTGACATATCAGTCCACAGCACAGCAAGGGTTAATTGGTAAGTTTCGGCTTGGATTCTTAGCACTCTACCTCTATTCCCTTCTCTCCATTCCCCCTACCCCCACCTACTCCTTTCGGAATTCCTCATTTAGGACACTCTCCCTTCCTTCTCATAAAACCACTTCAGGAAGAGCAGCTTTCTCCTATCTTTTACCTAATATCTGGAACTCCCTCCCCTTGGATATTCTCTCTGCTTCGTCTACTCATTCATTGTCTTATCTTCTTCACCACTACATTTCCCCATCCTGCAACTGCACTTGATCCTCTTCCTCTTCATTTCTTTCTTTTCAATACTTTCTCTGCCATCTCTTCTGTTCTCTTTTTAAATTCCTTTTTCCCCCCTTATACCCCTTCCCTGGGCTTGCCAATCCCGTAGCACTAACTGGGTTTACATCTAGCAGTGTTCATACCCTAGAGGTTCCGCTCCTTGGGTAAGGCTTACCTCCCCCCCACCTCCTTCTACTCCACCCCTCACTTCCCTCTCTGCTTCCCATATTCCCCCTACCCTCTTTAATTTAGTCCACTCTCTGCCCTCTCTTTTGTTCTGTTGTTCCACTCCTTTTTTCCCCATTTCCCCTCCCTGGGCTTGTCTATCCCATAGCGCTAGCTGGGTTTACATCTAGCAGTGTTCATTCCTTGGGGGGTTCTGTTCCTTGGGTGAGGCTTGCCATCACCCCCCTCCACCACCTCCTTACTACCCTACCCCCTTTCCTCTTTGCTTCCCATATTCCCCCCACCCTTTCTTGAATTTAGTCCAGCTCCTCTCTTGTGTATACTTCTGTCCCCTTATCTAGTCCCCTTCTCTTCCCCCTTTTTCCTGGCTTATTCTCCTTGCGGGGTGTGCATCCCAGAGGGGAGAAGGCTCATTCTTATTCTCATACCCTTCCCTCTCCCGTTCTTCCCTTCTACTTCTATATTTGTACTGATATGTAATGTATGTGGGTATATGTGTATGCAACTCAGTGTAAGTGGCTCAGAAGGTAGCACACTCGTCTTTGAGGCCGGGAGATCAGAGGACTGTGGGTTCAGTTCCAATATCTGGCACGTGGGTTAATATCCCAGTGCTGACACTGTAGTGCAGCATGAGAGGGCTGCTGTACTTCTAAGGTCCCATCTTTCGGGTGAGACGTTAAACCGAGGTCCCATCTGCCTGTATTGGTGGTAGTTCAGGTGGATGTTAAAGATCCCATGGCACTTATCGAAAAGAGTACGGGAATTTCCCCGGTGTCCTGGCCAAATTTCCCTCATTCACTAAAAATGCCACCAACAGTTTCATCTGGTTCAAGCTCAGTTGGCATTCATCTGTATCCCCTCCCGAATTAGTGCCTGAAAAATGAGCTGGGATTTGCCTAGATGCACTTACCCAGGTCAAAAAACAAAATAAATAAATAAATAAACTGCATTTCTCACAAAAATGGCTGTTTTTAGCTTTATTATATCTCGACATATGTAGGACTTCATTTTGTTTATATTATTTTTACTATGTGTGACATTCTGCCATCTACTTGTCATAATGTTGTATAATATTTGTGATATAAATATATGTTATGTGAATGTCAGCTTAGGGAATAGCAGCTAGCAGTTTGAAAAGGGGCTTGATCTTTGCCCCCCTCCCCAAACAAAGTAACTGCAGTAGCAGATGGCTAGTTTCCTTCTCTGTTGAGACATAGTGCTTCCTTCCAAATGCCAGGTTATAACACATCTTAAAATATTCCCACTTTGATCTGCTGGGGACAAGTATGCATTTTATAACCCCTGAGAAACAGGACATTGTAACAGATTCCTGTTAACTTGTAAACTGGCAATCATTTTGTAGGCCAGGAAGCTGGTAGAGAGAGATTGAAGAGACTGTCATATTTTAATATTGCTATCTTGCAGAATTTCAGCCAACAGAAAAATAACATCCTTTTGGATATTCTTACTCAGGTCACAAATTGATTACAGACTAACAGTGACCTCATGAGCTGTGACCTCACAGGATAGAAGGGACATGCTGGATTATCACTCTGGCTGAAAGGAGTGAGGCACTTCATCTCTGAACTCCAAAAAGACACTTCTGTTACAAATAGGTAACACCCAACTGAAACTTAGCTGGGCTAGAAATTTAAGTATCAGGCATTTTGTTTCCGTAAAATTCTAATTTAGTTCTGACTATAAGTGCTTATGTTATGTGTTCTATGTTTTGTATGTATTTGCTAGTTTTTTTTTAAATTCCAGTGAACCTTTTGGTTTCCTTAATCCTGCTTGAGACTTTTCTTTTGCATGTGGAGGCAGGAACAGTATTGGGTAATTCTGACAAGAACTGTTAAGGGCATAAAAAGTATGTGTTACTATCTTGTTAAGGAAAAGAATATACCCAGGTCTCAAACTGAGTCAAAAGGGTAGACATCTGAACCTGGCTGGGTGCCCACAGGGTGACGTACTGTACTGCATCCCCCGAAGAGAGTACATATCTCAGCCTGTTAACTGGGTGTGCTAGCAGAAAAGGTTCGTATTTGTAAAAACTTCCCTATAGCCACTCTAGAAAAAAGGTTGAGCAGGCTGAAAGAAAGGGATGCTGTTCATTATGAGGAGGGTCATCCGCTGTACTTGTCCCACCTGCCAGCTCGCCAATTCATTACAGTGTGTGTGTGTATATATATATATATATATATATATATATATATATATATTTAACAATCCTTCACATCTATCACAGTTGAGATTCGCACTGTGATACAGGCAGCTAGTTTCCTTCGGGGATCTGCAATGGACTTCAGATATTGGCATCGCGTAGACTATTCTGATCAGGAAGAGGGTCACCATGGAGACTGGACACCCACAAGAGTAGTTTGCCTTTTTTCCCTTTGTTAACAAGCCCTCAACTTTCTCTGACTTGATTCAGATTCAGGCTGGGTTAGTCTGATTCAGGGATCACACTGGAGAAAGCTTACGGAAGCTGCAACATGCTAAGTATGTGATAGTTCAGCGGCAAGAAATAGTGTCTGAGTGATGTACAAAATTAAATTACATTTTTGATTTACCATAAATGGCAGAAATAGCTGTCAGTCTCTTGCAGGGGCCACTTTTCGTATGTTACAGTGGCACTAATTTATTATTTTAACTTGAGAGAACATTTGTCCCCCTAAAGCGTGTGAAGCACTGTAACAACAATACTGAGTGCTTGGCAAGAGTACAGAAGGAGGTGCTAAACTCAAACAGGCATGTCATGACCACATCGGCACGCTCACTTCTTCTGTGTGAATACTGGAAAGGTTTGTGAAGGGGCTCCGATAACAGCCATATTGTGAAAATCAATGGCGTTAATAATATTAAAGTAAAAATAAGCAACACATCTTTTCAGACTAGCATTCAAACCAACAATATAAGTAATAATGACAGGACACATTTTGTGGGAAACACATAATTTTTTATTTCCTGTCCTCTTTAAGAGGGGGGCCTGGAGAGGAACCAATGAGGCCACAAAGGCACCCACGTCTTGAAGAGACTGAAGGACCTGAAAGGCCTTGGCAATGTCCTCAGCAGAGGGCAATTTTTGCTGTTCCACAGAGAGCTCCCTTGCTTCTTCAGTGGGAGGTGCAGTGATATGTTTTTCTTTTTGTTTCTTGTTAGCTGGAACCAGGTTGGAGCCCTGCGCTTGGAATGCTCAGAGTCCTGTTTTTCAGGGGCTTTTGATTCAGAGGAATCTTTAGAGACTTGTTCTTTGGTTTTACTGTGAGAAGGGCCCTTTTCAGATCCTTTAGGAGACCCGGAGGCTATGGCTTGTAATTTTTCGGCCCTCTTCCTTACAAGTTTGGAGCAGAATTTACTGCAAAGCTCACAGTTTGCCAGGAAATGGCTGGGACCCAGGCACTTTAAGCATAAATCATGGCCATCTGCCTTGGCCACAAACTTGAAGCACTTTAAACAATTTTTAAAGCTTTTGGGTCCTGTTTTTTTTTTTTTTTTTTTCGGCCTTTCTGACATACCAATTAGTCAGAAACAGTTGCAAAACAGTTCCCAGAATTTAAAAAGTTCTAGTCTGCAGTTCAATTCCCCTTAAAAAAATGGAACGAGCAAATGGAAGAAACGGTATTTACTTTTGGCACCTTTGATATGAAAAATTGTCATGGTTCCAACCAGGAGGAACCAAGGCGATTACTGAATATACAGAAAGCTTTTTTAGCCTAAACTTGGCAAAATTAATGATACCACACCACTAAAGTAAGAAGATTAAAAGAGAAAATTTAAAGAAAAAGGGCGTTTTCTCCGGTTCCCAGGAACCAGGCAGGAACGGAGAAAATCGAATATTAAGCTAAACTACTAAAAACTGCTACAGTACCATACTAGAGGTAGAAATATGAGGTAAATGAGCACTTATATTTGCTTTTAAACCAAAATAAAAAACTTGCAGCAAAGTTGCTGAGGGGAGCTCTTCAGTGTGTGTAGCTACTTCAGGCGGAGAAATTAATCTGACGTTAGCCTACAGTTAGCAGCAGCACCTAGAGGCAGAGATCTGAACTGCGTTCTACGTTCCAATTAAAAATTCTCTTATTTACATAAGTTCCACGCTCTGGGGCAGCTGAACCTACTAGGCTAACTGAATAAGTTAAGCATACTGAGGGATTCCTAAGGTTTGAACAAGGCTTTCCCCAGAAACTATGGAAATTAAGAAAGCAATACACCTCAAAATAACAAATACTTTGGAAAGGAGAAATCAAATCTACAATCTGGTGTCCAACTAAGCTGTGGGGTTTTCTCAACAATCAGATTTTACTGTATGAAAATAGAGATGATGCATTTTCAGATTTAAAGTTAGTGTTCTAACTTTGTTCACTACATAAAAATAAGAGACGAAGGAAGGAAGAAAGAGAGAGAAGGAAAGGAACTAAGGAAGGTACATTTAAGTTGTTATGACATAGAAAAAAGGGATACATTTTTACTACTTAAAGTTCAAATGCTCATACAAATATTGTGATTTCTCACATGCCTTTTAATATACTGTGAGAGGAAGACAGAGAAATAACTTGTGCTAATGCAAGGCCCTCAGGTGATGCACTTATGGGATGCCAGGATTTACCATGATAGGTTGTGAACAGGAGAGAGGTATGGGGAGCCTGGTTATGGTTAGTGAATGATAGTGGCGCAAGGAAAACAAACAAAAAAAAAAAGTAGCATGAGATCAGTATTATTAGAAAATACAATTTATTATTCAAGATTCATAGAGAAAATGCGGTTGTGTGATTGGGTTACAAAACTATATTCTGTTAAATGACCTGTCATGGAATGTCAACGGTATTAACTCTGTCATCAAATGATATGGGTTGCTGAATTATCTTAAAGAAGAAAGAAACTAATCTAGCCTTTCTTCAAGAAACATTTCTGACTGAACAGGACAAAGTTAAAATGAAAAAAAATCAGGGTCAAACAGGTCTTTCTTTCTCAAAGCAAAGCTAGAAGAAGTCATTAATGTATGAACAGGTTCAAAGGGAAAATTATAGATTCACTATCTGATAAAGAAGGAAGAATTTTGCAGTTACAAGTAGATCTTTAGAACACTATCTTGGTAATTGGTTTCATTTATGCACCTTTTCAGAAATGCAATTCTTTTTGCCTAGTATAAACAGAATGCTTTGAGACTTGCAGTAGGTGCTGATGATGTTATCCTAGCTGGTGACTTGAACTGTCTTCATGATATTGTTTTAAACAGATCTACGTAGGCTAAGGGCTGGAATAAATATAAATCAAGGTTATTTACAAATGTTCTATCCAGCAACATGCTGCTTGATTATTGGAGAGAGTTAGTTATATGATGAGGAAAAAGGTTATACTCACACCTCAAGTAGACATACTGTAAGTCTAACTCTAGATTAGATTATGATTTCGAAGTCTATTATCATTAAGACTTCATGTCACCTTTCAACAACTGAAATCACAGTATCTAGCAGATCATAACTCTTATTACTTAGCATGTTTTAGAATCAGCATTGCCCATCTCCACATCTATGGAAGATTAATAACTGTTAAAAGATGAAACTTTTATGAGCAAGGTTGAGACATCAATCCACAATTATTGGCTATACAATAAACAAGACAATGGAAATATAATAAAATACTGGGATGCCTTTACGGTTACCATATGCAGTTAAATTATCTTGAATGTTACATGGAACAATAAACAAAGAAAAGTCAAAGGACTTGAAATGGAATCTCAAGTAAGTTGAAAACTTAAGCCAGAGTAGAAGATTCTTCCGTGAAACAGTAAAACAAACATTTTAAGAAATGTAATAATAATACAGACATTGATAACATTAAAGAGTTTCATTAAGGGCTTATTTGGAGGTGGACCGCGTACCTCGAGGTTTGAGAACTGTTAAAAAAACCTCCGTTTGGTTTGCAGAGAGAAGGATTTTTAGAAAAATGGTATAAAATCAGTCATGAAGCCAGTAAACAATATATGGAGCTCATTTTAAAAGAAAATGCAGCTATACAGCTGGAAACAGAAAATGAAATTAAATTTAAGGAAGAAGCTCTGTATAAACATAAAGACCATCCTTTCTATGAAGATTATTGCCAGGTTTTAAACAAAATTTATTTAAATATGATGAAAAATTCAAGAAATTAAGAGGACGAAGTTTGAACGTGATGCTAATGACTATGAAACTAATCAAGTTTTTTGAATGGGGTAAAAGAGTGAAGTTTGACATTCGTTCAAGTCCTGGCACTTTTGTTAAAACACCAATAAAATCCATTTTAAATAAGCATGATGGAAGTGAGAGAGATGAACTGAGCAGCCTAGAAGATGGATATTTGGGAAGAAGAACAAATTATAACATCAGATATAAGAAAATCCCTGAAGGCCGAGGTGGAGCCAGCGTCTGAATTATAACCAGAGTCAAAAACGAATTAGGAGGGCAGGAAACAGAGGAGATGGCGTTTCATCAGAGGAAGAAATGGTTTGGAACACGAGGCGGAAGATGAGGAGAGGCTATCAATAAATAATGTTATTAACATCTCTTCGAGGACATTAACTATTTCAGAAATGGATTTATTGAATAAAGGACTTTCTTTTGTTCCCCAACAAAGGTTTAATTTGTTTGAAACTATAGTGGATTGTCATAAATTATCTAGAAATCTCTCCTTGCGATCTTTTTTTAATAGAAAGGAAGAAGGTATTTGTAAAAATCAAGGGGTAAGTGAATCAAATGTTCCTTTAAATAATGATATGCCACATTATAGATTTAAGCCAACTTCTGTTTTCTGTCCACCATTGACATGAAGTGTACAAGCTTTTGTTAAGAGTTGTGAGAGAGACCTGGTGGATTTAGATAGAAAGATTCAGGGTGAGGGTTACATATATAAGAATAACCTAAGTAAAGCTGAAAAAATTGCTACTGATGTATTAAGGAAGAACAGAAGTATAACTATTAAAAAGGCTGATAAAGGTGGCTCAATTGTTATTATGGATACAGAAAAGTATATTGCAGAGGTACATAGGCAGTTAAGTAATACATCCTTTTATAAAAAAGTATTTTCAGACCCTACCCCTGGATACAAAAAATGTATAGATAGTTATTTAATAAAAGTAAAGGAAAAGGGGTGGCTAACTGATGAAGCTTGTTCTTCTTTAAGAGTACAGAACCCTATGAAAGCATGTTTATATATACTGCCTAAAGTACATAAATGTTTGGTAAACCCCCCTGGACGTCCTATAGTTTCAGGAAATGGTTCTTTGACTGAACCTTTATCTCAGTATGTTGACTTTTTTATTAAACCAATAGCACAGAGTATTCCTTCCTATATTAAGGATACAGGTGATATACTTGAGATTTTAGGTGACACTGAAATTGATGAAAGAAGTTTTTTTGTAACCTTGGATGTAGAATCCTTATATTCTAACATACCCCATGAGGGGGGTTTGGAGGCTTTAGAATTTTATTTAGAAAAAAGGGAGAATAAGGTACCAGCTACAGAAATGCTGGTAAAAATGGCAGAATTTGTTTTGAAATCAACACTTTCTTTTTATGGAAGATCAGTATGTACAAATCAAGGAACAGCAATGGGAGCAACTTTTGCTCCTAATTTTCTAATTTGTATCTTGGAAAATGGGAAGAAGAATGTATTAGAGATAGAGAAGTAAACCCATTTAGGGATAAAATAGATCTGTATAGACATTTTATAGATGATATAATAATGATTTGGACTGGTAGTGAGGGATGAATTGTTTGAGTTTGTAAAATATCTATAACGTCAGTAATGAAAACTCGTTTTCTCTGTCTTTTAGTACTACATATATTAATTTCCTTGATTTGATTATTAAAAGGATGGTGAAGGTGGGATTGCTACAGACTTATTTAGAAAAAGGCGGATAGAAATACTTTGTTACAGGCTGACAGTAGTCACCTTTCCATACCATAGCTGGCATACCTAAGGGAAGTTTCTTGAGGTTAAAAAGGAACTGTAGTAACTGAATTAATGTACAAGAAGAGAGCTGATGAGCTAGAAAAGCGTTTATATGAAAGGAAATATCCAGTTGTTATTGTTACTAAAGCTAGAGAAGAAGTAGATAAGTTGGAAAGGTCAAAGGTCATGCACAAATTGGAAAAGCAACAAAATTATGATTCTAGAATTAATTTTGTGAGCACATTTAGTGAAGGCAAAGGAGATTGGAATTATTAATAGACACTGGCATTTAGTGAGTTTAGATCATGGTTTAAAAGATCTTAGAGGTGTTAAACCTAGATTTGTTCATAAAAGAGGTAAAAGTTTGAGGATATTTTGGTACATTCAGTACAACCTAGATATGAAAAAGAAAAGATGTAGTTGCCAGCATTTCATGATGGATGTTTTAAGTGTGGAAATTGTAAATTCTGTCAGTGTATTATACAAACCAAATCTGTCATTAATCCTAAGACTAAAAAGATCATTCAAGGTTAGAGGTTTTATTACCTGTGCAACAGAGGGGTCATTTATTTGGCCTCTTGCACCTGTGGTTATTTTATGTGGTAAAACTAAGAGAAAGTTCAAGGAGAGGTAGGTGAGCATTTAAGGGCGATCAAGAATGGTGACAGTAAAATGCATTAGCAATTCATATAGGGTAAAGTTGATAATGTTAGTGAACACATATGGTCATTTGTTGGGGTTGAAAAACCCTTGAGAAGCCCTAAGAGAGGAATTATAATGATATTTTGTTAAAAAAGAGAGCAGTATTGATTTTGCCATGGGGGGTCAGAAATGCCAGGACTGAACGAAAGAATTGATATAAAACCCTTTCTTAAAGTAGTATGATATTGTATTAGTTATACAAAAGTTCCTCTGTTAATAAGTAATTTGCATCCGTTCAATTTATCTTTTAGATTTCAACTTTTGCCACTTGCATGGAAAATGGATCCTTGAGAAATTGAGGTGGACATTAAAATATAGTGGCAGAATTCAATAATAAATACTTGTTGGCGTAAAGCAAAAATTTTTTTTTAAGTGTGTAGATTTATGGTTGCCACTTGCATGAAAAATGGATCCCTGAGAAATTAAGATGGACTTTAAAATATAGTGGCAAAATGCAATGGGTGACATTTGTTGCTGTAAGGCACATAAATATAGTGGCAGAATTCAATAAGAAATATGTAAAGCAAATTTTTTAAGTGTGTAGATTTATGGTTGCCACTTGCATGAAAAATGGATCCCTGAGAAACTAAGATGGACTTTAAAACATAGTGGCAACATGCAATGTGTGACATTTGTTGTTGTAAAGCACATTTTTTAAGTGTGTAGATCATGTTTTTATGGTATTTCATCTGTATAATTTAGAATTTATTTATTTGGTCATTGTCACTTTAAGATAGTTGAAATATAAGCACAGTAGTGTATGGTGATATTCTCTTGATTGGCGCCAGAAGTGAAACTCGTTAAGGAAGATGGTGGTCTTTTAGCTGGATGTGGAAGCAGGGTGTTTTTTGAATAAAATGAAGCATTTTTAGCACCCAGAGTTTGAGCTTCCCTGTGTCTGATTCATCTGGAGCGGTCTGTATTTACCGGTGCTGGCTTTTTGATTCTGTGTATACTTTTATTTGTTCAGCCTGAGCACGGTTCCCAGGTGCAGACTTGTGGTTTTTGCCTTAAACATTAAAGAGCTATTGTACTGCCTAAAATGAGTATTAAATTTTAAAAGCAGCCAACCGTTACCTTTTATATCTGAGGTACTTTTTTATTTTTCCTTTGTTTAATTAGAAGACTGTTTACCTGATGTTAGTAGGTGTGATGTGTGGAACAGTTCTTAGCCTGGCAGCTGACATATCTTGCTCTACTGCCCCACACTACATTATCAGCACTGTGACCTCACTGACTGTGACATCACTGCTACTTAGGAACAGCAAGTAAGTGACTGCCAGGCCATTCACCTGTGATGCCACAATCAGTGAGATCATAATGCTGATAATGCAGTGTGGGGCAGCACAGTTAGATACGGCAGCTGCCAGGCTAAGAGCTGTTCCACACATCCAGCACAATATTATCACATAGAAGACTTTCTGATCTTCAGAAATAAAAAATTACAAGTACTACTTAAAATGCATATTTTTTCCTGTCTGCCTGTTTTGGCTCCACTAGCTCTTTAAAAACAGCAAGCTTAAACTGAAAAAGAAATGGAATTACCTGCAAAAAGAGTACTAGCAGAAGAAAACAGAAATTAAAATACATCAGTCTACAACAGTAATGAACAGATAATGACCAAAAGTCATATTATTGTGGATTGCGTTCTTGGATTCTATAAAAAGTTATATACAGTACTTCAGAGTGGATGTTGTCAGCAAAAGGATTACGTTACTATGATAAAAGTTTTGTCCTACACAATAGTTCTTACAAGAAAACTGAGAAGCATTAACAGCTCAAATATCCCACACAGAGTGTTAGAGAAGGGGTCACAGAAAGAAAAAACATATTTGTAAAAAGTAACATACAGTATTAAAGTTTTCTATAGTGTATCATAAATCCAATGGTCTTGACTGAGTTCATTAAACTTCAAATTAAATTTGTTTGATATAGTTTAGTTCCCATGCCCTCCTCTCCTATGTGTCTTTGAAGACGCTTCTTAGTATTAGGACAGACAGGTCCATGCGTGAAGGGTCTGGCTGGGAAAAATGATGTCCTGCTGGTTTGCCGATAGCCAGGTTACTACTCTGTGTCGCTGTAGTTAATCCTGGTTTGCAGTGGTTGCCTCATTTCCAATATGTAGCATCCATCTGTGCACCTTCTGCACTAAATTATGTAAACCACACTGCTTGACTCAAATGTGTATAATCCATTTAATTTTATTGTGCTGTTCTGGCCTGTTTCGATGGTGGTCTGTGTCCATATGGGTGCAGGTCCTTCCATCTTGCATTGCTGCATGGCGTTGGTCCTCTAATTCCATGGTTATTTTGATCAACTGCAAGTTTGCTACAAATTATTGTCTTAGAAATGTTAGGGAGCTGCTTGTAGGCAATGAAAGGTGGTTCAGGGAAGATATTTCTAAATCCTTCATCTTCCTTCAGCATGGGTTGTAGTTCTTAAATAATTTGCTGAAGGGATGTTAGCATGGGGCTGTACATAACAACTAGGGGTGTGCAATGTTTGATTTTTTTTTGCCTAAATTCCAGTAGATTTTCTCCTTGTATTTGTACAGCACATTACATTTCTCCGTCAATTTGTCTTGGGGAGTGGCCCTGCTAGACAAAGGAATTCTTAAGTGATGAGAGCTGTGCGTTTCTTGTTATAAAATGGGTAGAAAATTTCCAGCATTTTGATAAGAGGCACATTTACCTGTGCTCTTATCCAGCCCCCATAAATTGCCAACCAGTCTTGGTTAGGCTTACAAGGATGCTGCAAAAGAAGAAATCCATACCTCTCATGGCGTTTAGAAGAAGAAAATTTCTAACCTGCACTGTGAAGTTGAAAGTCAGTTTCTGCTCGTCAGTCACCTGACACCTATCAGCCATACAGCTCACCTGCCTCATACTGCCAAACATCCACCCAACAAAACTTGTAAACAACCAAAATAAATCCATGTACCTCCCTCTGGGTTTCTTTTTTTTATTTGTTTACAGCTGCCATTTCTCCAGTGGTCCTTTTCACTGCAGCTGTCTCTACAGTCCTGAATCCCCGAGGTCTCCAGTCTTTGCCCTCACTTTTAAAACTGTAATATAGATCGAGCGGTGTGAAACAGGAAACCGCAAGGAATGGGCACCTGCTCGCTCATACTGCAGTGCTGTAGGTAAAAGCATTAAGTACAAAGCTCTCACTACAGCGGCTGCAGAAGGACATGCTCACTTCCAGTCCAGCTGGCCACTCGCTCTGAAACAAGACACAGTGAAGAAGAAGAAGAAAGCAAGAAAAAAACATTAAACAGCAGAAAGAAGTAAAGAACAAACAAACACTTTCTATCTGTCGGTCTGTCTGTGTGTGTGGGAGGGGGAGTGGACAGCTGCAAAAACAGCAGGAGACCAGGCAAAACCAGGCACTCTGATCAGTAGGGAAAAATACCCTGAAATAAATAGGGAAACAATAAATAAATAAACAAACATTTCAAGAGTTTGTTTGTTTGTGGGTGGGGTGCGGAGGGGCAGAGACAGACACACATCATCTCCCAGAAATGTGAAAAAGGTTCTGCAGTTGTCCAGTAAAAGGAACTATTTTCTTCAAAATTCCAAAGAATGTGAAATAAATGACGTTACTTTTAAAACTGCACCAACTTCTCCAGAACTAATTTTGAAAAATATTTATCCATTTTATAGGTGCATTGAGACATTCTGAGGTGTGTGTTATGCCCTGATAAGAACACTTCCCAGGTGCAAAAGGCACTCCGCACAAGTGCCTCATGCCTCATAATGCACCTGGAGTGTGCTCATCAGGCCATAACCCACACTTCAGAGTATCTTATTGCTTACTTGTCTCATCTGAGCAGATATGATAGTACCCAACTACTGAATGTAGATCACAGATTTTTGTGTGTGCCTTGAGTTGAAGCTGGAATTATGCAGTATGTCCATCATTACTAAGTCTAACTGTGGTATCCAGAAAATACATGCTGGTGGTGGAGCATTCAAAGGTGAGTTTTAGAGAGTGGTGAAAGTTGTTGAAATCCTGATGGAACCTTTAGGGAGGTTTCTTCAGTCCAAAAAAGGAATATGTCATCTATATATCGGAGGTAGACTAATGGTTTACAGGAGTGGTGTAATATTTTCACAATGCGTTATGAGGCCACTAACCTGTCTTGGCCAGCTGATGCATAAGCTGACACTGCTGCCAAATGAACCTTTAGAGTTGGAAGGCCTGAGGCCCAAGGGCTGGAGATGGACTAGGTAGTCCAGGATTGTAGAAAGACTTGCAAAGAGAGAGTTGAGCTGCCTAAGAGAATGCCAAAAGGAAAATACTTTCCATTCTGAAGCACAAATTTTCCTTGTTGATGGTTTCCTGGAGAGCTTCAGCACTTTTATCACTTTCTCAGAGAGATCTGGTCCAGAGAAAGAACAGTTACATACTTACCATAACAGTAGATCTTCAAGAGAATCTGTTCCCTTAGGCCTCACCTTTAGTACTATACCCATGTCACGCTAGGACCACATGAAAACTTTTGCTAGCTGGGGGCCACCTCATGATGACGTCACATGTTAGCATCTACATAAACATGAGCAACCTATCTCTCCTCAGTTCCCCATTGGAGAACGTGTGCAGAGGACTCTCATCTTGGGGAACCAGGAGATTATACTAGCACTTCTGATATTAGGCAGTCACAGGTGCTGGAAAAAGCAGCCATGAAAATTCCCAAGGCAGAACTAGATGCCAAATTCCCCTGCAGCTGATAAAATGGGAAAGAAAGGAGGACTGGCATGGCCTAACATAGATACATACATACAGTACACAGAATTTGTCGGCAGATAAGGACTGCTGGGCCCATCTAGTCTGCCCATTTTTCCTACCTTTACTTTTGCTGCAGACTGTATCTGATCTGCAGCTTTTCCACCCATCCCTGTTTCTTGTACTCCCCTGTGTCTGTGCCACCAATTTTTGAATTCCTCCACCGTTTTTGCCCCCACCACCGCTGCGAGGAGGCTATTCCATGCATCCACCACCCTTTCCTCAAAGAAGTACTTCCTTAAATTGCTCTGATTCTACCTCCCTCCAACTTTATGTCATGTCCCCCAGTTGTGCATCCTCTCTTCTGAAGGATGCTACCCTCTGTACCTTATTATTCTCTTCAAGGTATGTGAACCTCTCTACCATGTCCCCCCTTCTGTCTCCCATTTCCAGAGAACGCATATTGAGGTCTCTCAGCCTCTCTTCATAAGACTTCGGGTGCAGCCCGTGTACCATCTTTGTAACCCTTCTTTGTACTGCCTCCACTCTGCCTATGTCCTTTCTGAGATGAGGCCTGCAAAACTGGTCACTGCACTCCAGAAGAGGTCTCACCAATGATCTGTACAGTGGCATCACCACCCCCCTTTTCTGCTGGTAACGCCTCTCCCAATGCGTCCCAACATCCCGCTTGCTTTTCTTACCACCTTCTCAGACTGTCCAGCTATCTTTAGGTCCTTAGTTATAATCACTCCTAGATCCCTCCTTCATTCCTAAGGGAAGAGAGTCTCTCAAACATCTACTTTTATGGTAAGTATGTAACCGTTCTACCTTATTCAAGGGTATCTCTCCCCTTAGGCCACACCTTTGGAATGAGTACCAAAAGTTAACTGGGAGGTTGGCACTGTCTGTTCATGACAGCAGGCCCTATAAAACAGCAAAGCCGAAGCCTGCACATCTATGAGAAACAATGTCCAGACTGTAATGTTTAGTAAAGGTGTGGATAGTAATCCAGGTGACTGCAGCACAGATGTCAGCTGCAGAGACACTTCTGAAGCCAGTAACAGATGTGGAAAAAAGAGAACAAACCAGCACGGCTCCAAACTGTTGAGCACATTTAGGCTTTTATTAGACAAAAAGTTAAAAAAGGCATCAATGCCAGCAACATACCATCTCAAAGGCAAGCAGCAGCAAACAAAGGCTTCACACCTAGTGCGTCATCAGGGAGATGGTCCATTCACAAAATTAGACCACCTTAAATAGTGATCCCTTAAAGGGACAGTGCAATCACCTTAAACAACATGTGAAAATATGTATAATTTATAAGCTTTATGTGACTAACAATCCACCATTTAAATAGAATAATCACTGGGATGCAAAAAGTATAAACTACTTATTAATTTAAAAACACAGTTAAAAGGACTGCGTTGAAGAATTATTTCAGAGATTCAAAAGACAGTCCCTCAAATTTATATCAACATAAATAATCCATGCTTAAGACAATATGTTTCTTGTTTCAACAAGCTTCAGGAGTAGGCTGGTGCAAGACATGTCAATAAGAACCTAGAAGCAACAATATATAATTACTATCAAAATGCAGTATTCATTTGTTACAGAATTATCACTACATTTTGTACTTCCTGACTTCACAACTTTTCACCTTTTCATTTTTTAATACAAGAGAACGGTTCAATTCTGTCATTTAGGCCTGGTACAGTCAAGGCTCCTAATATGACTATCCAGAATGCTTCCCTATATTTAAGTTTATCACTGAGGTTTTCACCTCTTGGCCCCACTGTTATCTTCTCTATTGCACAAAATTTAAAGGTATGACCATTGTTACTTGGTATCCTGCAGTGGTTAGCTAGTGCATTATAAATCTTATTTGCAAGAACTGACCTCAGATGTTCACCTATCCTGACTTTAAATGGTCTAGTTGTCTTGTCAACAACCCTTATCATCGCTCACCTCTTTCTTCCTTCTACCGGTTTCCTACCTACTTTTTACTTATGGACATGATCTCTTACCAGGCCTCTATCTTCCCATTCTATCCCACGCTCCTCGTTCACATCCCCACCCCTATCCCTATCCATTCTAACTTTCCCTTATCTATCTTGTAATGACTACTATAGTGCTACCATCATTCTATATATAATCTCATTCCTCCCACATTTTCTGGAATGTGCACTTATGACCTAACTAATGTATGCCGTCTTCTGGTAATTTTCTATTTTTTTTTTTTATTTTAATTTTATTTTTGTCATTTTTATGTATTTTACCGTGCCTGTTGTGTAACCTCCAGCCTGTACTGTATTCCTATGTTTGAAAATTGTCAACTTATGTATTATACTTGTTATCCGAATTGTTCCTGTCATGTACCCTCCTGGGTCGTGCCTGAAAATAGTCTTTACTATGGCTAGTGCACCTACCCGGATATCAAAAACTAAATAAAAGCTGAACATTCACAAGTAGCCAGATATACCAAGTTGTCTGTATTACAGGTAAAAAAAGTTGTTAACCTGATACTCTCTGTTGCTGTTACAAGTAGTGAAAGTGTCTGTCTTAAGAATCAAAGTATAAAATTTACAGTTAACACAATGAAAATTACCATGTGGTAGAGGTGGCAACCAGTTGCCATCAACAATACTAGGAACTAGAGGTACCTGATAACTGTGAACTAATTTATCCTTCAAATTAGGACCACATTTATAGACCATTCATGGCTTTTCTTTAACACTCTCTTGAAGTAACAGCTCTAATCCTAAAATGTTCCAATTATCAATCAAGACCTGTCCAAGGCAGAAGAAACTGGAGGAACAACGATGGCGGGAGCTTTAACATGTGACACTACTGTGCACAAGGTCTGTCGGCACTCAGAAGCACAAACATTCTTGGACACAATGTAAACCCAGTGAATTCTGTTTAATAATTAAGTTCACGCAGACCAACAGTTTCTTATGGCAGTACACTTTTCAATGGAAGGACCAAAAAAATGCTTATCTTACAGACATGAAGTTCAATTAAACTTGTTCATATGCTTCACAGCTCAAATGCCTATTCTATCCAGCTCTGTAGGCACCACTGGCTGCTTATCAGGCACGCCTGCATTCCCTGCGATATGGCGTTCACAGTCCAACACATCCTCCCCAGGCTAGGGGCTGTTTCATAGAACAGTTACCATGCCAGGTAAGCGTCGGACCAAATGTGCTGAGGAAGGAGTCACCTAACTCTGAAACATCAGCATGTTTGGTCTGATGCCTGCCTGCCTGGTATGGTATGGTAACTCTTCCATGAACCAGCCCCTAGCCTGGGGAGGATGTGTTAAACTTCATGCCAGTAAGATAAGCATTTTTTTGGTCCTTCTATTGAGAAGTGTGCTGCCACAGGAAACTTTTTCAAGTACGACTTACAGTGAGGTCCTCCGGGTGGGTACCCAGCCTAGGAGGGAGGCATCCCTTGTGAGTATAGTTGTAGGTGATTGCTGAAGGAAGGGAACTCCTCTCTGAGGATGCATTCTTCCTTCCACTATTCAAGTGCCCTTAGCAAAGACTTTGTGACAGGCACAGATTTGGACAGTGGATTCCACCCTTGAGGCCAATGGTACCCTAGATGATACTGAGCAGCTCTTATTTGCAACCTGCTCCCTGGTACCACTGCACTGGACCAGACCACGTGCCCCAGTAAGCACAGACAATCTTTGCAGGTCTTGGTTGACTTGCCTTGAAGATTCTGCAGCTGAAATCAGATTTGCTACCTTTGCTTGAAGGGGAAATGCTTTCCCTTGCAGGGTATTCGGCTCTGCACCTATACAGTCCAGAACCTGAACTGATTCGGTCTGGGACTTTTAACAGTATTTGTGGAAGACCAGGTCCTCTGTTTCTTGCTTCAGCAGTAAGGAGGACTTTGCTTCCTGCTGTGTTTGCCCCGAGACCAGCCAGTCGTCCGGGTAGGGAGAAAATACCACCCCTTGGCCTTCTCAGATGTGCTGCCACCACAGCTAGGTACTCTAGTAAACACTCTTGGAACTGAGGTGAGGCTAAAGGGAATGGCTGTGAACTGGTATTGGTAGTTCTCTATCCTGAAACTGAGGTACTGCCTGTGCCTGAGCCCGAATGGTATGTAAAAGTAGGTGTCTTTCACACCCAGTGACTCTAGTTGGTCTCCTATTTGCAGAGAGAGAATCAGTGAGCCCAGTGTTAGTAGCTTGAATTTTTCTTTCTTTAAGTGTTTGTTCAGATATCTCAGATTTAAAATGGTTCACTATTCCCCAATTTTCTTCTGGTCAGGAAGTACCTGGAATAAAGTCCCTGCCCTACTGTCAGGGACGTACCTTTTCCACTGCATTTCCTGCAACAACTTCTTCACCTCCATCTGCAACATGATTATTTTCCATTGGGGTGTGAGGGAGGAAAATCCTTTGAATCTGCAGCTTTGTGAAGTTTCAGAACTGCAGGGAAAACCCTGACTCTCTATTTCCAGGACCCACCTTCCTGGAAACAGTCTTCCTCCCACTGGCAATGAATGGGTGACCTGTGCAGACCTGTCAGTGGTTTTGCTTTGCATGGACATGGGGGACTGGTGCTGCAGCTGCATGTCTAGTGCCCCTCCTAAACTTGCCCCATAGTAGTCCCTTTGTAAGGGGTACTCATAGGAAACATAAGCAGGGGGGGAAATATCCCCTACCCCCAGCTTCCCTTTCATAAGGTCTATAGGAAGTGGAGGCCTTTTCTTTCTCAGTATTGCTCCTGTAGGTGATTTTGTACTCATCCACTTTTTTTCATGTAGGCCTCTTTCTTGTCACCAGACAGAGAAGTTCCCTCACAGGAGAAATATGAAAATTACGTACCTACCGTAATTATGATCTTTCTGTGCATCTTCACCGTTCATCACAGATGGTTATCTGGCCGGAGGTCAGGACCCCATGGGAGCTTTTTTTTTTTTTAAAAAAAAGGGGTAGGCAGAGCCAACACACCATCAGCACCGCCCTTGAAGCCGACGTACTGCGTGGCACTCGAGGGTTGGCCATTAGGCTGTGTCGACTCCACCTGCCTGCCAGTTCTGAGTCGCCGGAGAGATAAGAGGAAGGGATGGAGGGTGGGACAAGAGAGTCCAAGGGACAGAAAAAGGAAAGGATGACTGAACTAAAAGGAGAAATAACAACTGAGAGGACAGCAAAGAAGAGGTTAGACTAAAGGTATTGGGTAGGGGCCCCAATCTCTGGAAGCGGAAGAAGGGAAGGGTAGGGAGGGGAAAGAATTTAGGAGAGAGGGAGAGGTATTAAGGCATCCGAGACCCTTGTCCGTCACCAGATTGTATAGGAACTGCAAGGAGTAGCAAAGCGCTCTGCCAGATTTCAAGGCACAGAATAACTGGCAAATACCCCAGAGGAAGAGTCGGCTATTCTGGAGGAAGGACAGGGTACAGGGATTTAGTACTCTCTCAGGAAAAGGTATTTGGTGAAAAAACAAGTTTTTTTTTTTTTAGGAGAAATAGTTGGATGGAAACCAGGAGGAGAACAGAAGGAGGGCAACTACCAACTCCCACCCCACCGGGGTGGAGACAAAGTAGTAGAGAAGGAGTGCCGCTCGAGCTGTCTACTCTTCACTGGAAAATACCCCCCTGTGTGTCCCTACTTTACCCCACTCCTAAGGAGGAGAGAGGGAGACATAGAGAGGGAGGGGGACCCAGAGACTGAAGCCCCAGGGGGATGGTGGGTAGGGTTGTGATGAATGGTGAAGATACACAGAAAGATTATAATTACAGTAGGTACGTAATTTTCATATCTTATCTGTGTCAATCTTCACCATTCATCACAGATGGGTGAGTACCAAGCCCCCCGAAGGGGGTTGTTTCTTTTACACCCTAAGGGACAAAGTCCCTTAGCCCTCAGTGGGTGACACACTGCTGGGAACCTTCAGGGCCTGGAGAGGCCCGAGTGGGAGGAGAGAGAGAGGACGGGTTCCCCGTGAGGAAAGAAGTTGCCCGACAAGCGCCGTCTCACTCTCACGGGAGAAAAGGTAGGTTCCCTGGTGGGCGGAGCTAATCACCCACGCCGGCCAAGGGTGACAACCGGAAAGACGTAGCCATGCCGATCGCCTAGTGCAGATCGCTGTCCCTACGACCCTGGTAGCTCACCTTGTTGGCGTCATAAGATGCCCTCTTTGCTGCCTTGCTAGCTCCAGGCCACGTGCAGAGAGTCGATGGCTTGTCTGGTTTGCTCCGAAGTCAGGCAATGAGGCTAGAGCTGACCCAGCCTGGACCACAAGAACCTGTTGTAGGCTGCATAGTGGGCCTGATGAGCAGAAATAGAGAGGAGTAACCGTGCCGAGTAGAAGGTCCTCCTCCCCCAAAAATCAAAATCCAAGGAGTCTTGATCTGGGGGCCGGTCACGGTGAAGGGCGCGAAGCCAGTCAGGAGTATCCAAGTGCATCAAACCAGACTGTGGATGAAGCATGGAACATGGAGACTCTGGGGGAGCGCAATACCTCTGGCTGAGATCCCTTGGGGCGGGAACTCCGGAGAAGGGCCTCTGCCAGAAACGCAACGACCAGGGCAGCACCACAAGGGTGGCCTCGCCAAAATCGCCTAGAAAGGCGTGCGCTGCGTGCTCAGGATTGCTGATAGTGGAGGGTGAAAGGTGCAAATCCTCCAACATCCTCACGAGGAAACGCTGATACTCCAAGAGATCAGCAGCCGGAGAGATGTGGACAGAAGGTTCCTCTCCCCCTGAAGAGGGGGATGAGGAGCTGGAGGTCACCATGTGCTCAGAGGGTGGCTGCATGGGGGGAGGCTGAAAAACCTGGCTGTCCATTGCCCTAACGTAAGCAGGAAACCGGGCAGCCACCGCTCTGAACTGCTCCCAGGTGAGAGGGCCGCTAGGACCGAGGATGCCTAGGAGCGCAGGAGAATGTGGCAGAGGGATGGGGGCAGAGCCGAGAAGAGAAGTCGGCTGACCTCCGCCAGGGCTAGGGAGTGGACCATGAGCACCCGACGAAGGTGCCCTGGAAGACTACACAGCTGACAGCTGTACAACCACATTGGTACTGCCTTGGCTGTGCCCAGAAGAATCCCCCCAGTGAGGCGACCGGGGCCGTAAAGGTCCAGAGGGATGGTCCCCTGCCTCAAAAGAACGGGACTCCCTCAACGAACCCGAGGGGGGAGGGTGGAAATCTGCACTACGGCTCTGTCCAGGGCCCGAGTGGACCACAGAAAAGGGCCGAAGCGACAACTCTACACCCCTCGACCCCTCCGAGTCCGAAAGAGTCCTCCTCCTCGAGGGGGCCAGCCTAGGTAGCTGGCATCTCTGGGCAGCCCTGAAGGGGAGACCCAGGGAGCAGTACCCCCGCCGTAGGCGTCTCGATGGGCCCCAAAGTCGGGCGATCAAGACATACCACTGGAGGGAGTACCACCACCGAGGGATCGATGAAACCCCCAAGACCAGGCTGCAGAGCTGGTCAGCACCACTGACCCTAGTCTTGGGGGCCACCGACCTCTCCTCAGTAGGGGGCTGGCTCCAACTCGCTGACGAGACCACTGTGCTGCCCACGTCCGCAGCCAACCCTGAGAGGTGCGACTGCCCGTCCGACTCGGAGCTCGACTCCGAAGAGGTAGAGTCCGAAGCTCTGAGCCAAACTGTAGGAGGGCGGGCAGAACTAACCTTGCCACCTGGCCCGGAAGCCAATGCTGTGCTAGAGTCGGTGCCAGTGCCCTCCGCAAACCTGCGAGCAGGACCTGCAGGAGGCACGGCGCCAGCCTGAGCCAGAGGTCCAATGCCAGGACCAGTCGCGGCACCATCCGATCCACCGGCATGGGAGCGGTACCAAGGACAGGGAGCCGACAACATCCCCGGTGGCACCCTCAGCGCCGACGTCAACGTCCTGGCCCCACGGCACCGTGAGCGGCACCAAGGACCATGGCAGCGTGGGCGATGGCTCCAAAGGCGGACCCAACGCCGAACACGGCACCGCAGATGGCACCGACAGAAGGAGTCGAAGGCCCGCCCCGCACCCCAGCCCTGAGGACACGGGCGCCGTGCTTCAACCTCGGCCGAGGCGAGACATGGCGGGCGACGACGTTAGTTGCGCCATGGCGCCGCGAACAGTGTCAGCGCCTGTGGAATGGCATCAAGCGAGCCCACGGCGCTGAGCGACAAGTCGGCGCCGACAATGGCCCAGCCAGGGCCCACAGCGCCACGAACGGCACCGACCGACGGTGTTGAGGCGGCACCGACCCAGGCCTTCTGAGCTGCGGAACGACACGGGGAGCCTTCACCCCGAGAGGGCCATTGCGGCGCTGGGCGCGGGGCCTCCTGTGCCACGGAGGAGCTCCGGCAATGGCCAGGCTACAATAGCCAAGGCTCCCTCCTTCTCGGTCTGTATAGAACCGGGAGGGGACCCAGAGGAAAGGCCGAGAGAGCGCGGCTTGGCCCGACGAGTGCGAACTCTACCCCCGGAAGTCGGCGGAGCTCGCCCACTTTCAAAGCACGCTGTTCGAGGACCCGGCGGTCCATGGAGAAGCAGGCGTTGCATGAGTCCATGTCGTGAAGCGAGCCAAGACACACAAGACACCGGTCGTGCTGGTCGGTGATGGAGAACTTTCGGCCGCATGGGCACCGTCGCATGGGGGGCCGATCTGTCTTCGAAGACTTCTTGCCCTCCAACCGAGACATGACCTACAGAAAAAACACCAAAACAGACTCAACATCGCAAAATTCAAATAATAAGGAAAGATCTTACTGGCGACATCGAGTGGAGGCAGAAAACAGAACCGGCAGGTAACTGATGGACTTAACAGCCAAGGCGAAGGGTTCAAACAGGCCCAAGTCTTCTGAAGCTTCCTACGAGGTGACCTCGACGGCAGGAGATGAAGAACTGGCAGGCAGGCGGAGTCGACACAGCCTGTCGCCAACCTCGAGCCGACGCAGCGCAAGCCTCGAGGGCGGCACCGATGGTGTGTCGGCCCGCCACCTTTTAAAAAAAGAATAAGCTCCCGCGGGGTCCTGACCTCCGGCCAGATAACCCATCTGTGATGAATGGTGAAGATTGACACAGATAAGATTGATAGCTTTTATCTATGTGTGTCCTGGGACAGCTCAGTAGTTCTAAGCAAGGTAAACCATCTTAAGGACATTGCATGGGTCATGACCCTAGATGTAGTGTAATTTGTGTCCAATGCCATCTGGAATTGGTACTTACTAGCATCTATGGTTGACCCTGCTGTGTCAGCCATATCCTGTGCCCAGTTCCCAGTAGCCTTTTCACTCAGTGCCAGAGCAGAGTTCCGTAGGGCTCTCTGAATGGGCAGCATTAGTCTTTTTGTAGGAACTAAGCCCATCTTATCCATCGATTCTATCTCATACTCATCCTCCTCAGTTTCCTGTGAGATGTTAAAGGTATTTACCATATGTCTTACAAAGGTACACTAAGAGGTATAATCCTCTGAAGGCCTAGGAGGTGAGTCAAATTCTGGTTCAAAAGAACCATCTGGTTCAATGGGTTCTCTTTCGTCCTCATCTTCATAGTAAATTTCTGCCTCCTTCTCCCCTCCGCCAAGCACTAGGAATGGAACCAGAGCCGGGGACATATTTATGAAACTCCCCACAGCCAGGAGCATCTGAAGGAAATAGCCATGCCTTTGCCATGTCCTCTATTGAGGGCACTTAAGTCCACCGGCAGCTCCTTTCATTCTTCAGAAGGATGGACAGTGACATGTTTCTCTCTTTTTTTTCTTGGCAGGCACTGTATACAGTATCTGCAATGAGACTCATTTTTACTGGATTCAGGGTTCCCGTTTTTGGACACCCTGCGTTTTGAACCATCTTCTGCAGCTTTATCTTTCTTTCTGTCCCCTGTAATAGGGACTGTTGCTTACTTTGAGGGGATGGATACTCCTCTGACCCTTTAGGTCACATGGAGGCAGACTGAGAAACCACAATATCTTCTAATTTTTTAGCCCTTTTCTTTTGCATTTTAGGGCACAACTTAATACAGAGCTCACAACTGGCAAAATTGTGGTCTGGACGGACCAAGGCATTTTAAACACAGCTCCAAGCAGTCTGCCTTTGCAAGCAGTTGAAAAAAAAAATGTAAAATTTGTAAAACCTTTAGGTTCTGTCTTCTTTTTGGGTCTGACAGTCATGCCAAACACTGATGACCCTAGAAGATGTTAGCAGTTCCCAACAGAAACAGAAATGAATATAAAAAGCTCAATAAACGTTAAAAAAGGTCTTTAAAATAATGTGGTTTCTTTCCTTACAAGACAAAATCACAAGTTAAATATACCTCAAATAAGGTTTCTTAGGAAATATAGCCCATTCTCATCTCAGCTCCCCAAAAATGAGGCACAGATAATAATGTTAAGTAAAACTGCAAAGCAGTTTAAATTATTTTTATTCAGTTTTAAAACTGAAAAAATAGTAGTTCCCTTAAAGTGGGAACCATGCTGAAAACAGTCTTCTTTGCTTCATGGGAACTGATCAAGAACAGGAGAAAAAGTGAAACATACACAATAAATTGCAAATAACACCCTAACGTAGTATATCGAAAGGTTAACTACAACAGTTTAACACTATAAAATAATAAAATAAACTGTACACTGACCAGAAGGGTAGAGACGACTTCAAGGTGACTGTTTTCTTCAGGCAGATAAATAAATCTGACTCTAGAGCACAAAGGTCAGCGTGATCACACAGCAGAATTTGAATTTCTTTCTAAATTCCACAACTAGCATAAAATCCTTAAAGATCCGGGGGCTGCTCATTCCAGGGGAATGACGGTATTTGTTAAGTATAAGTGAGGGATTCCTGGGGCTTGAAGCAATGGAATATAATGAACAGAGTAATACGGAAGCAATTTTTATTTTGCTTGACATTTGTAAAGCATTCAACATGGTTGAATGGAAGTACTTGTTCTACATGTTGAACAGGTGGGGATTTCCACCAGAGCTTATTTTCTGGATAAACATACTTTACACCGTCCTAAAACAAAACTTATTCTCTAAAAAAAAATGTATATTTAGCTGTGTAGTAAGGCAAGGCTGTCCCCTCTCTTTAAAGTTATTTGTTCTGGCCCTGGAAATTCTACTGAATGAAATTAGAAATAATAAAGAAGTCTCCGATGTAGGGAATCATCAAGAAGCGGAAGTTAAATGCATATGCGGATGACTTATGGTTGATCTTGATAGATCCCCCAAATAGTTTACAAACTGTTAAACAGATAATACACAGATTCTCATCCGTATGCAGTTATAAGATGAATGAAGAACAACTATGATAATAAATGTACTTACCATAATTCTTGATCTTCTAGGAATATCTTCACCATTTATTCACACTAATGGGTCTGTGCCAGAGGCACTAGGACCTGCAGGAGCCAGAACTTTTTCAGGAGGGCTGGTGTCGAAGCAAGCTGTGCACATGTACGGCCCCGCGAGAGTGGCTTGCAGCACCAGGCTTACCTCCGCACCAGCCCCTACCTGCCTCAGTTCCTTTCTTCCTGCCGTCAAGTGCACTTCAGTGATGACGCTGCTCACCCTTCGGGAATCAGCACTTCACATCTATGACAGCCACCATCAGTTTGTTTCAGTTTTTAGTTGTTTAAAACTAGAGTTTATTTCAGCCCTACCAAGCCGCGTCAGGACGTCTGTACAGGATTATGGTAGGGAGCCTTCCCGGTGCTGTGTTTGGCCCCATGCCATGAAAAACTAAGAAAGAACCCTCTAGAATTAACTTAGCCATGCTTAATAAAGAAAGGAAAAGCTATAATATTATTTTATTAGAATAAAAAGAAAAAAATACCAAAACAAAGTATGGTCTGTTATGTATGAAACAACAGCTAAACAGGACACTTACACTTTTTGGCAATTAGTAGCCAAAAGAACAAATAATTTGGAACAGTGTCCAGCAGCTTTAATCACAGCTGATAGATGGATAACGTGTTGCAGTAAAATATTCTATGATCCATTAACTGAAGAGTCACATTATGTTAATACAGAAAACATTACCATCTTTGTCCACTGGTAATCATATTTCTGGAGGTTGAGGATGCTATTACTGCTTGTAAAATGAAAAAGCACCTGGATTAGATGGAATCCCAGCTGGCATCTCTAAGTTACATGTGTGTGTGTGTGTCCCAACCTTAATTTTTTTTTTAGTAAATGATTCAAACATGACTTTATTCCGGATAGCTGGAGAAAGTACTGTTACATAAGAACTTACCGTAACAGTAGATCTTTGAGAGGAGCTCTTGCTGCAAGTTACACCATAAGAACTGAAGTCGGCAGGCCCTAGGACCCCACGGAAAACTTCTAGCTAGCAGTATACAAGGGGGGACTGCCCCCCCTTCGACGTTGGCCTGCCCCAGACGTCGGCTAATGGTATATAAGGGGCAGCCCCTCAGCCCTACTTCAGGTCTCGCCCCGGAGACCCCGGCAAGCACAGAAATAGAGAACCGAGGAGGTTGCTCCAAAACAAGGAAAGGTATAACAGACAATGGAGAAACAGTTACCGGGGGAAGGTTGGAGGGAAAGCAGTACCTGCGGCAAGAGCTCCTCTCAAAGATCTACTGCTATGGTAAATTCTTGCATAACTGTACTATCTCACTTCGAGGGGGAGCTTTTGCAGCAGGTTACACCATAAGGACTGAGTCCCAAGCAGTGAAATTACCAACCCCCAATGGTCGGCAGGAGGAAAAAGTCAGCTGGAAAGCTCATGAGAGCAGGCCCTGTAGGACAGCGAGGCCGGAGCCCACCCTACGATGAGAGGCAATATCCAGACAGTAATGCCAAATAAACGTGTGTACTGAACACCAAGTGGCAGCTGCACAGATAGCAGCAGCAGAAACGTTTCTAATGGATGCAAAGGAAGCAGCCATGCCCCTGGTAGAATGGCCTTTGACCAGACCCTGCAAAGGCTTGTCGTACTTTCTGTAACAATAAACAATGCAGTTAACTAACCATTTGGATAAGGGCCATTTAGAAGCTGAAGCCCCTTCATAGTCCTTGGGGCAAAAGAAACGAACAACTGTTCTGACTTTCGGACAACACGGTTACGATCTATATAGTAGCGGAGCACCCTGTGGACATTCGGAGTGTGAAGAAGAGCCTCCCCTCAATTAGAATACTCTGGATAGTAAACAGGTAGATGGGTGTCCTGATTCAGTGTAAACTCAGACACCGCCTTAGGCAAAAACTAGGGATTCGTCCGCAAGGATACCCAGTCCTTGTGGAAAACTAAATAAGGCTCTTTGCACGACAGAGCCTGAAGCTCAGAAATCCTTCGAGCAGAAGTAATGGCAGCTAAAAATAACGCTTTCCACGACAGAAAGCGCAGCTCGCAACTTGCGGCCAGTTCGAAGGGAGGCAGCATCAGTTTTTCCAAAAGAAACAAAAGATCTCATGACGGGACAGGGTCCCTGATGGGAGGTTTGAGATGGAGAATACCCCACAAAATTGTGTGGGAAAGATCCAGCTGGGCTACAGTTTTGCCCTCTATGGGTGCATGATATGCAGAGATGGCAGATAAGTGGACCTTAATGGAGGAGTAGCTCAGCCCTGAGTCTAATAGAGAAAGGAGGTACTCCAAAACAGAGTTCACCGGACATGTGAACGGATCAAGATGGCGAGTGGTAGACCAAAGGCAAAACCGCTTCCACTTCATAGAGTAAGTAACCCTGGTGGAAGGCTTTCTAGCAGCCACCAATACTTCTGCCATTCTGGGGGAAACCCCAAACTGAGCCACGGCTAGGTCTGCAGGAGCTATGCGTGCAGGTGCAACGATGTGAGGTCCGGATGGACCAGAGTACCCTGCTCCTGGGAGAGCAAGCCTGAGCTCAGGGGCAGGGGAATCAGAGGTTCCACTGCCAACTGCTGAAGTAGTGGGAACCAAATCTGGCATGGCCAGTAGGGAGCTATCAGGATCATCCCTGCTCCTTCCGACTGCAGCTTGAGAAGGACTCTCTGCAGTAATGGAAAGGGAGGGAAGGCATAGAGAAACCTCCCTGTCCAAGAGAGGGACAATGCGTCTCCGCAGAAAACACCAGGCCCCAGATCTAGTGAGCAAAAACTGGGCAGTTTGGCATTGAGCGGGGACGTGATGAGGTCCAACTTGGGCCAGCCCCATCTGTCGAACAGCTCTTTGGCCACAGACAGGAGGAGTTCCCATTGGTGTACTTTGGACCAAGACCAGCTTAAACTGTCGGCAAAGGTGTTTTGTACGCCTGGGACATGCATGGCAGTGAGTTCCAGATGATGCTCAACAGCCCAATACTAGACTATCATGGCCTCCCTGCAAAGGGGATAGGAGTGAGACCCTCCTTGCTTGTTTACATAGAAGATCACTGACATGTTGTCCATCTGAATAAGGAGAGGGCCTTGGAGCAGACTCGTCTGAAATGCCTAAAGGGCATAAAGAATTGTCCACATCTCTAAAATATTTATATGGAAATGTTGCTCCTGTGAAGACCAACTGCTCAGGGTCTGATGGTCTGCTAAATGCACACCCAGCCCAGGCAGGACGCGTCCATCGTCAGGATTTGACAAGGAGACTCTTGCCAAAAGTGGACCCCTGTGAAAAGATTGGAGGGGTTCAACCACCAGGCCAGTGTCTGGTGCACCGGAATGGAGGCCGTCACCAACTGCTCCAACTCGTCCATGCGTTGATCATACTGGACTTGCAGGGTCCAGTGGGGAACCCTTATGTGCAGGCTTGCTAGATGGACAGTCGCAATGGCCACTGCCATGTGCCCTAGCAGCCGCAGGAAGACTGTGGTTGGGACCTGGCATGCCGAGGTAACTAGGAGAGCCTGCTCCTGAAGGCGTTCTGCTCTGTCCGGAGGCAGGAAGGCCTTGCCTTCTTCAGTGTCCAGAACTGCCCAGATGTACTGCAGTCTTTGGCTGGGCCACGGGGAGAACTTTGGGAGGTTGAGGGTGATCCCTAGGTCTCGAAACAAAGTAAAGGTGCTGGCCATGGTGCTGACTAGGTGATCCCTGGACAGATCTGCCAGGAGTCAATCGTCCAGGTATGAAAAGACAAGGGGTCCTTTTCATCTGAGAGCCGCAGTGACTACTGCTAGGCACTTTGTAAAGACTTGAGAAGCCGAGGATAGACCGAATGGCAGAGCGTGGAACTGATAATTGCCTTGAAAGCGGAAGTGAAGGAACGCCTGTGGGGCTGAAATATCATAATGTGGAAGTACGCATCCTGCATGTCCAGGGAGCACAGCCAGTCCCCTTGACGAAGGAGGGGAAGCAGGCCTGGAAGGGTGACCATCCTGAACAGTTTGTACTCTATGTACTTGTTCAGGGGGCTGAGATCCAGGATGGGCCATAAGTCCCCCATTTTCTTCAGGACCAGAAAAAGGTGGGAATAAAATCGCTTTCCCCTTTGAGCCAGCGGAACTGACTCTATGACCCATTTCAGTAAGAGTGCTTGGATCTCTTCCTGGATAAGGAAGAGATGTGATGGAGGGTAATGGGAGTTTGCGGGAGGGTTGTCTGGGGCATCTCCGTGAACTCCAGGGTATGTCCTTTTTCTATCAGATGAAGAACCCATTGATCCATTATGATTTTGTGCCATCCCTCTAGAGGGAAAAGCGACCCCCTACTACCTCCCCCAGGGATTCTGCTGAGGGAGGAGGACAGGCAGGGAGTGAGGCCGAGGAACCAGGGACAGGCAAAGGGGTCTGGGAGGATTTGGGGGCTCTGGGTTCCAAACCTCCAGAGGCCTAGGAAGTGGCCTTATGCTTAAAGATTCTTGTATATTGTTGGCCTCGGGGCTGTTGCCCGGACGACCAACGAAATGGCTGGCGATGGTTCTGTTTCTGTGTGGATCTGTGCAAAGTGTGTACAGATCTAACAGCCTTGCCAGATTCTTGGAGGTGAGTTATGACCTTCTCAGAGTCCTCACCAGAAAGGACTGAGCCCTTGAAAGGGACGTCTATTATCTTTGCCTGGACATCCGGGGTAAAGCCCGAGATGCGGAGCCAAGAATAGCGCCAAAGGCAAATGCCGGAGGCCGCTGCCCTGGCCGCAGCATCTGCCTTGACGTAGGAGGAACGTAATATGTAGGTACCTACATCCGATCCTGACTTTAAAATATGGAGCAGCTCAGCCTTCTGTGGACCATCCTGCTGAGTCTGAACTAGATTCATGGCCTTTTCCAACAGGGCATTCTGGTATTGAACCATGTGGGCCAAAAAATTCATAGGGCAGATGGCACAGGTGGCCAATGCATAGACCTTTCTGCCAAGCTGGTCCACCTGCTTAAAATCCTTGTCCGGAGGCTGGATGCTAAGATGACGTGGCCTCATGGACCTGTCATGAGTTGCTGTGATGACCATAGAGTTCACAACCAGTTGCTCACCAAAACAGGGTTTGTCCTGGGGAGTGTTATATAGACAGTCAGCCTTTTTGGAAACAGCAGGGGTGGAGGACGGGTGGTTCTATGTAGATTTCGTGACGTCCATGAAGGTGTCAGCAGGAACCACAATAGGTGTGGAGAAAAACAGCCAAACAGGCACCTCTCTGGGTCCAAATCTGCTGCGTCCCAGCCCATGTTAGCCTGGATGTGCCGCATGACCTCCATGAAAGTTGGTTCATCAGTCGGTGACCTAGTGGTGTCCTTGGGGTCTACAGGAGATGATGACGACAAACCCGATTCAGACAACTCCAATGAGGAGAGGGAGGAGCTGCAGTCCGACTCCCCTGAGGAAGAAGACCTAGAGGTCGAATGCCGGTGCCTACGACCGAGACCGGTGTCTGTGTCTGTCCAATGACCTAGAGGAAGAGTGGTGGTGTTTTCGCCCATGACGTTTGGAACGACCCCTGCCGTATCATCCGGTTGTAGGGTAGGATCCTTTGGCTGTGGAGAAGGCTTCCGAGAAGGAGCCTGAGGCTGGACTCCTGAAGATGGATTATCCTTGGGAGGGGGTGCAGGTTTAGGCAGCAGGTCTCCTTTTACAGTATTCCAGCAGGAAGTAAAGAGAGCCGTCGGGTCCAGCAGAAGATTCTGCGGGTTAGAAGAGTTAGCCAGAGTCAGTGGGGGGGGACATTAGATGGTCCCGGCGTCAGTCCCTTCAGAAGCGTCAACCCAGGCGTTGGATCCTGGGGGTCCGGGTTGGCCTAGCAGGCACTGGGTCATCTGGCATCGGCCTGGTAGGTGTCATCAGGCCAGATGGAAGGCCCTCTGGTGTCAGTTGAATTGAAATGGTAGGGTTAACAGGTGACACAGGGCGATCGCGCAACGAAGGAATAGGTGTCGTCGAGTTCGACGCCAGGGAGGCCAGCATCAAACAGACAGGCATGGACTGGTGCCCGTCGGGGGAAGTCACAGGCATCAGCCTAGAGGAAGCCTGTCTAGCTGAGTCAACTCCCCAAAGGGGTAGCAGCATCACTCTGTCAGAGGTGGATGCAAGCCCCTGGTGCCACTGAGAGGCTTCGGCCCCAAAGCTGGGGGCCAACTTAGCGGACACTGAGGCCGGGCAGAGGATGGACAAAGACCTGCCACCCAAGGAAAACCCAGCAAAGCCACCTGGTTGCTGGTCAAAAGACTGGTGGACAGGATGAAGCAACAAGGGCTGAGAGGCCGAGGACGAAGTCCTCGACCCCGATGAACCACCACCCGACATCTGGATGAGGGCGGGAGGGTTCACCATGGGAAGCCCAGAAGGAGAGAGGGCTGTTGTGGATACTGAGGTCGACCTCCTGCAGGAGGATGATCTGGAGCTGGTTGACTTCGAATGAGGAGACCGAGAACGGGAGGAAGACTTGTCCTTATGCTTCTCCCTGTGTTTATGTTTTCCATCCGACTTTTTCTCCCGGGAGGACAAAGAGGTGGAGGCCCCAGAAATCAGAGAGGAGGAGAAACTTTTAGCCTGGATTTGTTTCTCCATTGCTGCAACCTTCTTTTTGAAGCTAGAAGCTCTTAAGGGCCATCTGGTGGCGGATCCTGGTCCTCTGGTTGAACTTCAGGCAGTGCTCACAGGCCTCAGTGTTGTGCTTCAGGCCTAGGCAGAAGAGGCAGGCAGAGAGAGAGAGAGAGAGGCCGTCCTACGATGGGATCTGCCTGCCACAAGGACACTTAAACCACTGCAGTTCCACAGATGAAGCTGGAGATGAAGTTATGCAGAGAAATTAAAGAAAAGTTGAAGATTTTTAGGAAATAATAAAGAGTGGTAATCGTGGAAAAAATGGCAGTCAACTAGAGCAGAAGGCATCCGTGGAGCAGATGTGTGTGGGGCCAACAGCGAGAAAAGGGCTGGGGGACCACCCCTTATATAACACTGGCCAACTTTGGGGGTGAGCCAACATCAGGAGGTGGTCCCCCACTGTATACTGCTAGCTAGAAGTTTTCAGCGGGATCCTGGCACCTGCCGGCTGCAGTCCTTATGGTGTAACCTGCTGCAAGAGCTCCCCCTCAAAGTGAGATCCAAAGTTATAGTCTTCTCTTCACACAAATGTGAACACAAAAGATCCCAAAAATTTCAGACCGATAAGTCTTCTGGACACTATCTCAAAAATAGATGCAAAAAATTCTTCTCAAACTAGAAGAATGGATTGGTATGAACTTATTGGTCTCAGACCTTCAAGTGATATTTAGACAAAGCTTCTCAACTACTGACCACATTTTTTATTGACCCATTTCATGGAAAAATATGTACTTTTATAGAAAGATGAAGCTGTATGTAGTATGTATTCATTTTAGAGCTCCATTTGACATGACAGGCTGTAACATTCTTTGGTCAACACTTATCACGAGTAATCTGGATCAAAACCTGTTATCTTCAACTATACAATTCTATACCAGTAACAAGACTTGTGTCAGGTATTATCTGAAGGGTTCTACTATGGAATTTTCCACTTCTAGTAAGGGAGTGGAACAAGGTTGGCTCCTCTCCTCTTCAGTTTCTACATAAATGGCATTCTTATAAATTTTTATTTTGTTGCTTTCATTCTGCAAATATTTTAGGTATCCCTTGCCCAGGTCTAGCATATGCAGATGACATGGTACTGTCGGCACTCTACCCTACTGGCCTGCAGTTGAAACTTCAACATTTTTCACAAATGTGTATATATATATATCATGTACAACTAGAAACAGTCAGTGAGTATACTTATTTGGGGGTAAATCTTACCTCAAATAGGAAATGGTCTGATCATGTTGGAGCACGTCTTTTGAAAACTAGAGGTGCAGGCCTTAGGCCAGTTAAACTTTAAATATGGTGGGTCTACAGTTTTCCCTGTGTTGCATGCTGCTGAAGCCAAACTAAACCCCATATATGCAAGCGAGGGTTGAGGATATTAGACACCATTGACAATAGAAATCCCATCATCAATTTTTTATAGATCTTGAAAGTTAGCAAATCATTCCCTGAAAGTTTTGTGAGAGCAGCATTAGGAAGAATCCCATTAGAAGCAACAATTAAGCGAAGATTGGTCAATTACTGGCTTCGTATATTGAACAACCAGGCAAACACCTGGCGAAAGAGAGGTTTAGAGGAAAAGATTAAATGGAAAAGTAATAACCGTGAGTCCAAATGGCTGGCATCTATTCAGGGAATTTTAATAGATATTGGGACTGCTACTGCTTATGGCATAATTATTTGAAAGGGGTCACAGTTTCTCATCTTGATTAGAATATCTTTAAAGAGAGATTATTCCTTGTATACTGAAAAAAGGATATGACCTCCACTAGGGTTCCAAAACTGCCCTCTGGTTCACAAAAAATAAAATCCGTCATGCTTTCAAATACTACCATTCATTACTTTTTACCCTTAAAACAAGGTGCCTGCTAACACAATTAAAGCAGCAGTGCATGACAGCAGTGAAAATTCTGACCTATGCTTTTTTATTCAATTATATATTGCCTCTTATCTCCTGACTTGTATGACACCATTCTCACCCCATTTTGAATCTGCATTACCACTTTTTTCATATTTGAAAGAATACAAGGCGTGCTCCTCTTACTATAGCTCGAACCAGGTTTTCATCAGTATTCTCAGCTGTTTTTGTACACTTTGTCCCATAAGGTCGGGTAGCAGTGTCTGCTATGCTAGTTAATTATAATTACAAGAAAAGAGATTTAAAACAATGGGTGTTCAAAAACAACTCAGAATACTAATGAAATCTTGTCAGAGCCATATTTAAAGAACTCATTTTATTATTTCAACTTTATAAAAAAGTTGCAAAGTAGACTAAAAATATGGGAAAAAAGGGTATCATGCAAGTCAGGAGATAAGAAGCAACCTAACATAAGAAAGTATAGGTCAAAATGTTCACTGCTATGATGCACTGCTGCTTTAAGGTTTGATATTATACCCTTAAAACACACTGAAGCAGGCTATAGGAAAAGTGAGGAGGTCCCACCGATTAGAGTGTTCCATAAGAAGTGTTATACCAAAACTGCCTACCATATATTTTGCCAGTTATATCATGCCTGGAGAACAAAATATTTGAAGAAACTAATATTGCCTTACAAAAACTCGCTGTCTGGTTGTATGGATATATTACTGAACCCATTTACTATAACTGATGCAAATAATTTGACAATGTTTTTAAGCTGCATTGAGGCAGGGTAAAATATAATAGACAAGCATAACTGGGAGTTTATGTAAACCTCATTTAAGGTATTTTATATCAAATATATAGTTATCATGATGCAATATTTGTATGTATTTATTAAGTCACTGAAAAGGCTAAAGGACAACCAATAAAAATCTGAAAACTGAACTGACCGAGGAAATCCGAAATCACACTAGTACAACCAGTACTGAGGTACATGAAGACACAATAGTATAACTAGCATTGAGTAAGTCTGATGTCATACTAGTACAACCAGTACTGAAGTACATGAAGACACAATAATATAACTAGCATTGAGTGAGACTGACGTCACACTAGTACAACCAGTACTGAGGTACATGAAGACACAATAGTATAACTAGCATTGAGTGAGTCTGACGTCACACTGGTACAACAAGTATGGAGGGAGCATGAAGACACACTAGTATAACTAGCACTGAGGGAGCCTAAAGTCACACTAGCACAACTAGTAGTGAGAGAGGGTAAAATCACATAACTAATATTGAGGGAACATGAAGTAGCACTAGTTCAACTAGTATTTAGGTGGTCTATCAAGCTACACTAATACAACTAGTATTTCAATATCTTAGGCAACACCAGAACAACCTACTATTTAGATTCTTTCAGGCTTCCGTACAACTAGTATTTGGGAGCTCTCAAGCTAAACTAGTACACCTAATAATCATGCTCCACTAGAGAAAAACAGCATCTGGCTGGCAGATCTCTGGCTACACTAATGCAACTTGTATTAAGGTGATTTAAATATACACTAGTACAGCTAGTATTTATATGGGCTCAAGCTACAGTACACTAGGGCAACTAGTATTTAGGTGCTCAGTTTACAATAGTACACCTTATATTTGGGTGGTTCTGAGCTACACTAGGATTACTACTACATAGTTTCCAACTACAACAATACAACTAGTTTTGCAGGTGCCCTCAAGCTACACTACCACAACTAGTATTTAGGCAAGCTCTCATTTCACTACTCCACCTAGTTTTTGGATAACACAGTAACATAATCATGTTGGAAGGGGTTTAGTTCATCTTGTTCACCATTACTACAGCATGACAGTAACTATACCCAATTTGAGTAGGGGTGCTCTTTGCCAATTGTTATCAATACTCACTGACAATGTGGAGCACTACAGAAACACTAATACATGTACTTATAGTTTCTCAAGGTACACTAATAAAACTAGTGTTTAGATTTTCTCAATGTACACTAATACAGTATTGAGATTTTCTCAAGGTACTCTACTACTATTACAATTAGTACTGAGATTTTCTCAAGGTGTACCACAACTAGCATTGAGATCCTCTCAAGGTACACTAATACAACTAATATTCAGATTCAGCGTACACTAATATAACTTGTATTTTTCATTTCCTCATGATACACTACTACAGTATGTAGATTTCCTCATGATAGACTAACAACTAATATTTAGATGTTCTCATGATACATCACTATAACTAGTATTTAAATTGCCTCATAATATTTAAGCAGTAAGGCATGACAAGGTATGCATTACTGTGAGATAACGGCACACCTCGTGAAGTGTGGCATGAGGCAATGCTAAGCGCCTTACATACCGGAAAAGTGCAGTTATCTCACAATAACACACCACCTGGAGTTCCTTATTGTGATTATTAAATGGTTTGTCTGATTTTTATTCTACAAACTGAGAAATGAGGTTTAGAAAGTTAAGCATTTCTGACCTGTGCTGTTGTGCTAAGAATAACGCACAGTTATGTGACCACAGCTGACCAATGAAAGGTCTCTGTTTCACTTCCCCAATTTATAATTAGTATTTAGGTGTCTTCAGGCTCCACTAGCAGAACCAGCACTTACAAACTCTCTCACACTACTGGACTACTGCATATTTCTTTATTCACCTCCCAATTATTTGGAACATGGGAAATGGCAGATTAAAAAAAAGTTCCATTGTGTTCGCTCCTTGCCATTCAGGCAGCTGCAGCATTCAATAGTTATAAAGTTATTTAAACAATAGTTAATGAGAAGTGTTACAGAATGATTCTAGAAGGGCATACTGAGGATAGGAGAAACACACCAGTGGCAGAAACCCCTAAGAACCACAGAACAAGTGAAGCTCCTGTTCTTTCCAATCAAGCCAGTTCTGCTATGGAGTATACATCCAGTGGCTCCCAGGGCTAAACAGGGAATTCGTGCAGACTGCATGGACCATGTGTCTATTTCTGCCATCACTGTCTATGTTTCTATCCCAAGATCCACCCACTCCAATTAAATGCATGTGTAGGAAAAAAAAAATACACAGAAGTAATCAGCAGAAAAAAGGCCCTATAGCCCATCCAGTCCCCTCACCCTACCTATTGGTTTGTGAATGATACTGACCTCATTTTCTGAAGATCTTCAAGAGCTGTGGCTAGAGCATTTTCTGCTTGTTGTGCTCGGTCTTCTGCTTGCTTGACCCGCTGTAGAAGAGCTTCCTCACCTACTAACTGCTCAGGCTGCTGAACCTCCATGCACTCCTCCACATCTGATTGGACAGGAAACTTCAAATTAGAAGCAGAATGTCTCACATAAGCCCTCTTAAAACAATGGATTCTGATCCAGGTGCGACGTCTCCCTATAGTTCACAATTTTTTACCAAAGTTCAGATATAATGTAATTGTGAAAACTAGCAAAGCTCACATGATTACATGGAAGGTTCAACAATTAGTCGATTTATTTTAAATGTGGGTATACACATTACATCAAATGATGGTCCAGTTAGAAAAAAGAATAGCATGCTTATTAAGCTGGCAACTTAGTTTTATACCCAGAATCCAGCAATCCTTAAACCCCACTCCCACCCCTTGCAAGTCCCCAAATTGCAACCCCTCCCCCTTCCAGTATCCAACAGATACTTAAAAATCCAAAACTGGGCCCACGCTCTGCAGTGTGGCCCAGCAAACACAACAGGAAATGGTGTACTAACTGTCAGACAATGTGCAACACTGTCCCCCAGTGACTAAGTGCACCATTAACTGCCGAGTGTCCAATTGCTTTCCTGACATTCAGCCCCTCTAGCCCCCGCGCGCACACACACACACACACCTTCTAGCAGACAGCAATTTAGTAAGCCCACCACTGCCTGTGACCAGGGTTACGAGGACCACATTGTGTTGTGAATGGCCCCTGCAAGTAATTAGCCTTGTAGCCCCCTGTCTCTTTTCCCGAATACTCAGAAACACTTTGCAGGCACCCAGGAAGAGTCAGTGACCACATAAAGCATTACTCAGAGTTGTAAATGAATGTAGTTATTTAGTAAGATAAGAAGACAGAGAGTGCTTTTCCGTAGTACCATCATACATGCAGAACTCAAGTCAGTTCTAAAGGACAAAAACTAACAGCTTCCAAGAACTCAAAAGCACTTGTTCTTTCTTTCATGAGGTTTTACACCCAAGCAAATGTTTTTTCTTGGTTAAAACTGGTGAAAACTGAGAGCTGCCTAGCCCTACCAGAGGACTGCGAGACAGCAAGCATGAGTATGAATTAAGGCCAAATATAGAAGCACCTCAAGCCGCTCTTATCAGAAAAGACTAACCATCAACACTGAAGAAAACTGTCCAAAACGACAACAACAAATATCAGCAAAGCGAAAAGAAATTACTGTTTGGAAAGAGTGGCATAAAAATGGTCTCTAGAATAACCTTCGTACTTCTGCTGAGTTAATGAGATAAACAAACATTAAGTAAAACTCTCTTTTACCAGATTAAAACTCTTAAGGAAAAATCTTGTCTTAATTAGGTAGTTTTGCATAGGGTGTCCCATGTAAGAATGAAAACTCGCACTTTTATAAGAGTTAGGGCCAGATATTCAGAGCTGGCGCAATCATAGCAAAGGCATTCGTGCTGTGCTTGCCCAGCTCTGAGTGATACTCAAAAGAATAGCACTCTCCAACAGAGCGGCACCGTCCAACTCAAAGCTGCACCATATCAGTGAAGCGCTAAGTAGATCTGCTGCTGACATTGCACAGGCCTGCATATAGCCCACAGGAGATAGCGCTGCCTGGACTGGGACAGCACCAGGTCTCCTGCGGGTCATATTCAGACCAAACATGCAAATGAGCTCGCTGGGCATGCAATGTGCTAAGGTGCCATCTGCATGCAGTGCAGAAACCCCTTAGTGCACCTTTCTTTGTGTACAAAAATCCCTGGTGACATTGTGGATCCCCCACCCCACCCTCCGATCACCCAGTAGAAATAAGTATAATATGCCCTGGTGGTCTAGTGGTTACCCCCACTCCACCTCCGATTGCCCAGAGATAATATTTTTATAGTCTCTGGTGATCTAACAGTTCTTCCACCCCCCAAGGACCTCCATCACATACACCCCTTTACCTCAAGTGCCAGTCCCCATGAAACTGGAGGCCAACACAGCTTATCTCCTTGGCCGGCCGCTGTCTGACAGTCATGGAGTGTGCTCCATAGCTGTTAGACAGTGGTCAGCAGAGAAGTACAAGAAGGGCTTTGCCAGCCACCAATTTCACAAGCACTGGCAGTCCACCAGGGAAATTCAGAATATTATCACCCAGCAATCGGGGAGGGGAGACCACATCAAGGAATATCAGAATACTACCACCAGGCGACTGGGGGTGGGAGTGGGTATAGGAACCACTAAACCCCAAGGCATATTATACATATGTCCACCAGGTGATCCGGGGTCGGAGAACCACTAGACCACCAGGGAATACCAGAATACTACCACAGAGCAATCAAGGGTGGGGGTGACCACTACACCACCAAGGCATATTATACATATGTCCACCGCGCGATCGGGGGGGGTGGGTGGAGGGAACCCTTGGACCACTATGGCATACTACACATATCCAAATACTGCACAAAACAGCCATCCTTGAGTGTGCTGGGGTTACCAACCCACACTCAATACTCTCAACCACAAGACTGTAGCTCAAACAGCTCACTACCCCTAAAAAAGCTCAGGTACTAACAAGCACTCAGAAAAGATTCATTTATTATAAAAAAAGACCAAAACAGATCCTAAAGTGCATTACTTACAAAACAGACAGCAGCAGACGCACCACTAACAGCCAAAGGTTATCTTTCTTCACACATGCACAGTAAAGGATTTTATTCAAAGACACAATGTAAAAGTGTTAAATCCACGACACATAACAAGCCCCTATACAGATCCCACTATCACTCCAAAGTGCAGTCACTATGATTACATCATCATCACGTAAGCACATTGTGGTCATCTTAGGGTACTACCAGAGCACTGCATTTAAGATATCCGTCTGTTTGCTTACAGATTTAAAACCTGATAAAACGGTACTAAAATTCACACTAGGGCTGTAAGAAGCTTAGCATGTAAGAGGTAGGGGGTTATACTACAGCTTTATGTTTCCCGATTTTTGGCAGTTTCATTTTTTTTTTAAATATCCCATTTAGGTGGTCTTTAAAATAAACACATTTAGGAGTAGTTCTTAGGTGAGAAAAAAGGTTACTCACCTGTAACAGTAGTTCTAGGAGTCGTATAAGTTGTTCATCCACACGTCTTGGCGGTTGCCTGGTTGCCTTTCCCTTTAGTTCTTGCCGGAAGTCTTAAAGTTGGCACCTCCCACCCACCCAGGTGGTATAACCCTCGGCTCCGCACCTTGACGCCAGATCTTGCCCGCTAGAAGCGGCGATTGTGCGTCGAAGCCAGGGAGGTCGGGTGGGTCCATGTGGATGAACAACATATACCACTCCTAGAACTACTGTTACAGGTGAGTAACCTGTGTTTCTAGAGATGTGAATATGTTTTTCTTATCAACACGTCTTGGAAGACTCCTAGCAGTTCTCTGGAAGGAGAGAGGCAAGGCGCACACCCCCTACTTAGGAAAAAGAGCTTGGAGAACTAAGGCCCCAAAACCAGCATCTCGGCGTGACTCTAGGTCGATGTGGTAGTGGAAAATGAAGGTGTTAGCTGACTTCCAGGTAGCAGCCTTGCAGATTTCCTGGACAGGGACGTTCCTAGAAGCAGCCACTGACACAGCAGTGTGGCTGGTGGAATAAGCCCTTAGCCCCCCCCCCGGGATGCTCCCTACCCACCAACCTATAGCAGAGATCAATGCATGATGTAATCCATCTGCCAATCATCTGCTTGGCTGCTGGTCTGCCAGGTGCAGCTTCAACGCAGGTGACTAACAGCTGGCGAACCTCTTCCCAAACTTCAGCCATGCGCTCCTTATAATAAGCAAGCGCTCGTCTCAGGTCCAAAGTATGCAGCCTGTATTCGGCATCCAAGGTGCAACTGGGGTAGAACACCGGTTGAGTCATCACCTGGTTCAGGTGGAACTCCGACACAACTTTTGGAAGAAACTTCGGGTTGGGGCGCAGGACAACCTTGTCCCTGTGGAAGACCAGATAAGGAGACTCAACAGAGAGCGCCTGGAACGTCCCAGTCCTTCTAGCTGATGTGACAGCCACCAGGAAGGCGGTCTTCCACAACAGGTGTGACATCTGACGCCTGTGCATCAGTTCGAATGGCTTGCTCATGAGCTTTGCCAGTACCAGCAGTAGATACCACGGTGGTGGTGGATCACGCACCAGAAGGGAAATGTGACTGGGGCCTTTGAAAAAGTGCCAGACCACCTTCTCCTGTGCCACTGTCTGCTGCCTGCCTGCGCCCGGGAAGCAGAGATGGCTGCCAGGTGCACCTTAAGGGTTGTTGACCGAAGACTCCCTTTGGAGAGAGAGACCAACGGTAGTCTAGAATGCTAGCCACTGGACAGGACAAAGGGTCCAGCCCCTTGCCCTGACACCAAATGGAGAATCCCTTCCACTTGAAGGCACAGCACTTCCTGGTTGATTCCTTCCTAGATGCCTCAACTACAGTGAGTACATCTTAGGAGAGACCCAAAGCCTGGAACTCTAGCTGCTCAGGAACCAGGCTGTCACATGCAGGGATTGAAGGTCCAGGTGGAGGACCTTCCCCTGATTGATTGAGAGCAGGTCCGGGTGTGCTGGAAGATGCCTCGGGAGCCTGACGCTGAGGCTGAGGAGACTGGGGTACCAAAACTGGAGGGGACAATCTGGAGCCACCAGGATCACCTGTGCCTTGTCCCTCCTGACTCTGAGGAGTACCTTGTGGACCAAGGGAAGTGGAGGGAAGGCATAAAAGAGGCCTGGGGTCCACGGCCTCAAGAAGGCATTCCCCTGCAGCAAGATCTGCTGAAGGGGGTGGGCACAAAAGTCTCAGCTTTGCGTTTTCCCTGGAGGAGAACAGGTCCACCTGAGGGGTGCCCAACTGGGAGAACAAGCTGTGTACTACCTCTGGATGGAGAGATCACTCGTGGGATGCCTCGCCCACTCGACTGAGAGTGTTCGCCAACTGATTTGAGGCTCCTGCCACATGAATGGTTAGGAGATCCTTCTACAGTTGGCTCATGAGGGTCCAGATACGGACAGCTTCCCTGCACAGAGGCCGGGAGTGCGTGCTGCCCTCTTTGTTGAGATAGTACATCGTCGGGGTGTTGTCTGTCTGGACCTCAACCACTTGACCCCAAAGGAATGGAGCGAAGGCAGTCAGAGCCAGCCGAACTGCTCGGAGCTCTAGCAGGTTGATGTGGCATCGGGATTCCTCAAGGGTCCAGAGCCCGTGGACCCTGTGGTCCCCCATGTGGGCACCCCAGCCTGTGAGAGAGGCGTTGGTCATCAAGACAACCGTCGGCTAGGGGCGGACAAACAGGATCCCTTCCTGCAGATGCTCCAGGACAGTCCACCATTGGAGAGCATCCCACATCTTCTGGGTCATAATGACCAGCTGGTCAAAATGACCTAGTCGTTGAGTCCACTGGCTGGCCAGCTCCCACTGAAGTGGGTGCATATGCCACCGGGCCCATCGGACCACGGAGGTGCAGGCTACCATGTAGCCCAGAAGTCACGGAAGTCCCAGGCAGGGCACAAGTGCCCAACCAGAAATGATTGGGCAAAGGAGAAGAGAACCTCTGCCTTGTCCGCTGGGAGCCTGGCTCTGGCTTAGCAAGAGTCGAGCTCTGCCCTGATGAAGCAGATCACCTGCGAAGGCACGAGTTCTGACTTGGCCTCGTTGACCAGGAGGCCAAGGTCAATGCAGGTCTGGAGGGCCAGATCCCTGGACCTCTTTACCTCCTGTTTGGAGGGACCCGATATACGCCAATTGTCCAGACAGGGGTACTCCCTGACCCTCGACGCCGAAGATAGGTCGCCACCATTGTAATGCATTTGGTGAAGACCCTGGGGGCTGATGACAGACTGAACGGCATGGTAGAGGGTTCCCTCTGCTCAGAACGGAAGAACCTTCGGCGTGACAGATGGATTGAGACGTGAAAGAACGCGTCCTGCAGATCCAGAGAGCAAAACCACATGTTCTTCTCGAGAAATGGTATTATCTGACACAGAGTTACCATCCTGAAGGTGCTAGACCTGAGAAACTTGTTCAGGTCGTGGAGATGTAGAATGGGGCACCAGCCCCCATCCATTTTGGGACCAGGAAGTACCTGGAAATGAACCCTGGGTTGACAGGGGGATCCGCAACTCTGACCACTACCTCCTTGCGGAGGAGTTGGGCGATGTCCTCTCAGATAGCTGACCAAGTGTCCATGGATACCTTCTCCTCCCGTGGGACACAGGCGTGGCTTGGTGGGTACTGGTTGAATTCCAGAGGCAGACCCTGGCCGAACACTTCCAATACCCACCTGTCCGTTGTAACAGCAGATCAAGCGGAAAGGAAGTGGTGGAGCCGGCCCCCCATGGGAGGACCCAGAGGAGGCATGACCGGCATGGTGGTGGTCACCTCATCCCGTCATTGTGCAGGCTTGGAGGAGGAGGATCCAGCAGGGGTACCGCCGGAACCCTTCCCTCCGGGCTTATGGGCCACTGAAGCCCCTGACTTGGGCCGCGGGCACCAAGACTGAGCCTGCTGCTGTTTCCCACATTGGTATCAGGCCTGCTTGGCTGCAGGGGCAGAAGGCCGAAAGGGCTTGCACTTCTGCTTCTTGGAACCCTGAGATTCCTTCTGGGTGGAAGTAACAGAGTCCAAGGTGGCACTGGACTTCTCAATGCACTGAAGGTGAGCATCCACCCCTGGACCAAACAAGTCGCTGCCCAGAAAGGGTATATCTACCAGTTTGTGCTGGGTGTCCGCCGTAAAGGTCGAGGCCCTCAGCCAGGCCCTGTGGCAAATGGCTACTGTGGCCGCCACTGAACAGGCACAGGAGTCCCCCATATCCAGAGCCATCTGGAGTTGCTGTTTTGCAACAGCCCAACCCTGATCCCGAACCTGCTTGACCGTAGTCTGGAGGTCCGAGGGGAGATAAGGAAGCACCTCATCTAGAGAGCCCAAAAGGGCACGGGAGAATTGTGCCATGATGACAGCCAAGCTTGCCTGATGGAGACCAAGCAAAGAGGCAGCATAGACTTTCCTAGCAGAGTGGTCCAGTTTTTTGGACTCTTAGTCCGGAGGTCTATAAGAGTCTCCTGAATTGCTCGTGCGCCGAAACACAGAGTTAGTCACCAAATTCTCGGCTGAGGGGTGCTCCGTGAACCCTGAAAGGGAGCCGATAGGGACCGCACACTTGAGGGCCATCTGAGATGATGATGCAGAGCAGGAGGCATGGTGCTGCCAAAGCTCCAGGGCCGGGCTGACAATGGCTTCGGCTACTGGAAAGGCCTCTGTCGGAGAATTCCCTTTATCCAGAATGTTTGTTAGGGGATATCAAGCCTGTTTTTGGACAGGCTCCAAAGGCATCTCCATTGATTTGGAGATGAGACAGAGCATGTCCATGAAGGATGTGGGACCTTTCTCCATCGAGAGAACCCCAAGCAAAACCTCGTCAAGTGGACGAGAGTGCAGAGAGAAGTCCTTGGACTGCAGATAGATCAGCTGACCACCTGCATCACCTTTGACCGGCCAGATGGTTGGGAGTGAAAGTGACCTACAGCCTGTGCAGTAGGCCCTTAGCGGACCAAGACTCCTTGACAGAAGCCCCCGAGGGAGGCTGCTTAGGTGGCGGCTCCACCATAATCGGCGGAGAGGCCAGTTTCAGCCAAGCCGGGAGGACCTTCACCGGCTCCACGGGTGGAGGGACGGTGTCAGCCATCTCCGGTTGAGTCGGTGTCGGCCTAGAATGCAACAGCCATGTGATGGCCGGCATGGAAGCTGGGGTCGACTTCGGACCTGCCAACACCAACTGTTGCCACATGAGATCCTGATAGCGCTGACGCAACTTGCGCCGAAGCCTCTCCTCTTCCGACGAGGATGAATGGCGGCGGCGCCGCTTTTTGGAATGCCTTGAGTGGCGTTTATAAGTTCTCTTTTACCTGTCGACTGAAGATGACAGAGACCTAGTCCTCAGCTGTCAGGGGGACTGACAGGTCACTCAAAAGGAGCCAGGGAAACCCACGGCTCCTCCAGGTCATGGCCAGGGACCGTGAAGAGGTTCCCAGCAGGCTGTGTCTCCTCTTCAGTTGGTCCAGTCAGGACCAGAGTCCTGAAGAAGGAGCTGTTAGCCTCATCTAGCAACGAGTCGACAAGGTCGATAACAGTTTCGACTGGGTCATCGTCCTGCGTCTTAGCCAGCTGGCCTGATGGGGGGCACCGTGAAGTCAGTGGCCAAGTCTGCAGTTTCGACGAGAGTCGAAACTGGAGATTCCTGGGAACAAGGCCGCTCGATCCCAAGACCGAAATGTCAATCTTCTCCTTCTCTCTCGACTCCCAGAATCCTTTTCCTTTTTTTATGGGAACGGGAGCTGTGCGAAGCCGACGGGCATACCCCCTTGATCAGAAGAGACTGGCACAACTCCTTGAAGGAGCCTGTAAAGGTGGAGCCCAATTTTAGTGGGACGAAGACCGAAGCAGAAGAGGACTGATCAGCATCCCGAGCCGCCTCCTCCTCCTCGAAGGCCTTCATCTGCTCAAGTTGCTTGGTGGACCCCGCAGCTGTGGAAACCACCCAACAGGCTTCTTTAGATTTGACCGACTGGTTCCGTTTCTCCGGTCAGCCGAGCTGCAGTCAGACGAGACGATCGTCTAACATGTTCAGCTGGAACGAGCGACAAAAATTGCAAGCCTGGTTATCGTGATTGTGACCCAGGCAATAAACGCACGTGGCGTGTGGGTCAGTGCAAGACATCTTCTGCCCGCAAGAGCACCAGCGGAACCTGGGCGAGGACTTGTCCTCCACCGTGGTCGTAATCAAAGATCGTAGTGGTGAAACTCTTACGAGTTTAAGTTTTGGTGAGTAATCTGAAGATTTAAGTGCCAGGGCCTACTCAACGCAGGAGCGGTAAGGAGGGAACCTGATTCTTCAAAGTGGAAAGGAAGATCTGACGTCAAGGGGCAGAGCTGACGGTTTTACCACCTGGGTGGGTGGGAGGAGCCAGCTTTAAGATTTCCAGCAAGAATTAAAGGGAAAGGCAACTGCCAAGATGTGTGGATAAGAACAATATATCCACATCCCTAGAAATGGTATATTAATGTACTATATAAAACAAAAAGCGCTGTTTGTCAAGACAGGCTGTGAAAATGGAGACACAAGTGTTTAATAATGCCTTTTTGTTTACTGAGGAGGCATATGTTTTTATTAAGCTGATGGTGATCTGTGTGTGGATTTTAAAATTACTGTTAGGAAAAAGCTGCGAGCTAACCGAGTACTGAAGCTAAATCACATGCTGTAGAGAGAGGTGTGTGTGTGTGTGTGTCTCACAAGGAGGGTGTGTGTACAGATGAGGGTGCTAGAATACAATTTGGTTTTATACACCATCTTTCGTACACACTGTGACCCAAAGCACATTACAATCAAGGGTTCCACATTTTGATACTGGTTGTGTACTGGCTGCAGACAAATGGATCAACTTTGTATGTAAGATTGTTACAAGCACTGTTCCTTGTTTATTCACGTTTTATTAGGTACAGTATTTCAAAGAGTTAATAACTTAGTACCAGTACATGCCTGACAGACCTGTAAGTGTATAAAGAGCCATCTAAAGTAAACAGATATCAAACAAGTGTAATGGGAGACCATTACCCCTGCTGCACCCATCCCAGGATTACTGCATGCATAACCCTATCAATTCCACCCCAAAAGGTTACGACATATGCAGCATCAATACCCAGTCCCCAGATGTGAACTCACATGCCTAGAAGTGCCCTAGGCAGGGTTTTTCAACGGGGTCGCATTCCCTCCTAGGGGCTATGAGCAGGTGTGGGGGCCATGGAATGAGCAGGAAAAATGTAGCACACATTAATATATTTAAAAAAAAAGCATTTCAGTTGTCCATAAAAAAATGCCAAACTCGTTGATGCACGAGATCGGCAGACTCAACGCTGGCTCTCTATCAGAGACACATGGGAACGACAGCGCGGCACATATAAGCCTTACACGAGCCATGCTCTCCTTCCCATGCATTCCTGATAGAAGACCCGGTGTTGAATCCTGTCAAACTCATGCATGAATGAGTCTGGCGGTTTTTGTGGCAATTGGCAAATCAACCAAACAGCAGCACAAGTTGTGGCAAGACCAGTGAAATGAGCTGAAGGAATGGGGTTGGAGCTGCTATAAGGAGGGCAGGAGCAGAAGGGGGAATACTTGCAGCCTCTGAGCAAGTGGATGTAGCAGGATGATGGGAGGGAGACTGGGAGAACCAGCAACCACCCGACTGCTGCAGTGAACTTGGTTATCCAAAGGATGCTCATGCATGGGTAATTTAAGTACCCCTAGGTAAAAAACAAACAAACAAACAAAAAAAAAAACACAACAATAAAATCATTTATTAGCATCTAAAGCATTTACTATATTTGTAAGAAACTTTTTTTTTTTTTTGCAGTCAATAATTTAACCTCCACCTCCTTCCCACACCCTCTGTCTGCCGTTACAGGTAGGGGGTCCTGACTTCACTCTGGGGGTTTGTGAACACAATAAGGTTGAAAACCCCTGACCTAAAGGGTTAAAGCACCAAGCTATGAATCAGGAGATTCAGCAGAGGTTTGAAACCCACAACCATAACCTGCATACTGCTTAACCCTGAGCAAGTTGCTTAACCTCCCTATGGTCCTAGAACACAGCGCAGTGTGCCGTACCTGGTCAAAACAGTTGAATTCTAAATTAGTGATAAACTATATGTTTTATTGTTATCCTTCTCACCTTATGGACAAATATGGGCCTTTACGAAAAATCAGCTTGACCCCCAGAAGACAACTCGAGAGTGCCAGGTGGAGACCAACAGTACCATTCTCTCACCATGTTCAGACACCTTCCAATATAAACCAACCCTCAAGATTACAGGGTGAACTGAAGGAAAACCTAAAAGGACCATTCTTAATTTTTTGTCCTGTTAATGTACCTGACAATGTGGTTTACTAAACAAACCATACAAAAGGGACAAGGCAGGCTGCCTGTGAATAACAAATAGAAGTAAGTATGGGGTGGTGTGTGTAATGAGAAGTTTACATCCTCTCCCCCACAAGGTGTTAGATGCTATATAAACCCCGAGAGCAAAGCTCAAGAGGTTTATTAAAGTATCTAACACCGAGAGGGTGTGTAAACTTCGAGTTAACACACACCATCCCATATTTTACTACATATAATTGCTGGGTCTCCCTTTTTCGCCACAGCCATTATATAAAATACCAGCCATTCCGGTGCGGCTGCGCTCCGCTCGTGTTCAGGCTGTCCACAGATTTTAGCTGTCCGAGATTTTAAAATGTTTTGTTATCCCCTTTATGTGGAAAATGGGGGAAAAAATGTTGTTTTAAATAACACCAACGAGTTCCTCTGGTGGTGAGATTCGAGCAGAAGGCAAAGGCAGCAGAAGGACACACCGCAGGGCATGCATGAGAGCGAGGGAAAACCGTGTGAGTGTTTGCTGTTATAAATGCTTCTTTATAACAGAAAATTATGGCACAGTTTCCTTATGGGAAAAAGGGGAACCCATTAATTATAAGGTGGTAATTTTACTGAATGTAGCTGGGGGGCAGAATGAGCCATGAGCTTGAAGCCAATCGACCTATGATCCCAGCTTTATTAGCTGAAATTTCCACAGAGTTCTGAAAATGGGCAGCAATGTTTTATTTATAATACTGCATGGTTTGTTGAATTTTAAGACACTTATGGCACTGTTATTCATAGATGTGATACCTGGCTAAACACTGTAAGAGATGCTGTAACAGCAGACATCTCTGCTCCCTCCCTCAGTGTATGAACACGCTGTGGAGCAGTATATCTGCAGGGCAGTGTCAGTGACCCAGCAAGCTGCATGTCTGACTCAGGAGCAGGAAGGACAGGTCACGGGTTATAGTCCCATACCAGGAACTGGGGTAATACCCAATACTGACAAAGCAGAGCAGTTCAAGGGGGGTGCTGCACAGTTGTGGTGCTAGATGAGATGTTAGTAAGTAAGAAAATTTTACTTGTTAAGCGCCCATTCCCTGGGGCTCAGGGTGCTGTACATCGGTCAAGGAACATATATAAAAACACATTTTAACCATATAATAACTCACAAATAAGCCAGATAGAATAATAAAATAAATGAACTAAACCAAAATAAATAAAATCAGATCAGATAGCAGCTAGTGTGTTGGAGGCCCTAGTTATGACTTGAAGGTCTCCCTAAAATGGTGAGACCCCTCTTAAAGGCCACCAAAGAGGAGGCTTCCTTCAAGAATTCTGGAAACTAGTTCCACAGAGCCAGGCCAGCCACCTCAAAGGCTCGATTACCAGATGATTTAAGCCGTGCCCTGGGAACCACTAAAAGGCCCACCACAGAGGATTGGAGACGGCGATGGGTATGGTAGGGATTCAGGAGGTCTCTCACATAGCCAGGGCCTAGACGATATAGGGCTTTATAGGTCAGTAAACTGACCCTGATAGTGATTCTCCACCTCACCAGCAGCCAGAGCAAGTCAGCAACACCAGGGACGTGTGACAGGACCTTGAATGGCCCATCAGTAACCTGGGCACTGCATTTTGCGCCAGCTGCAGGAGACGTGGGACCACTCCACTGACCCTGAGGTAAAGAATGCTACAGCAGTCTAGTCTGGAAGTCACAAAAGCATGAACTAGAGATGGCATGTCATCAGGTGGGATTAAGGAGGCAGTATAGCGCAGTGGTTTAAGGCTCTGAGCTGCAAACCTGGAGACCTGGGTTTGAATCCCACAGCCCCCACTTGCGTACTGTGTGACCCCGAGCAAGTCACTTAACTTCCTTGTGCTCCCAGGTCGCACCTGTAAACAAGCTTCAGCTTAGTACATCTCTCCTGGTAAAAAAATAAAATAAACCTAGGTGATGTTCCCGAGATGGCAGAAGCCACTCCAGACTACTGACGATACCAGAGCCTCAAGTGTCAATCTGTCATCCAGAATGACCCCCAGATTCTTCACCTTAGCAGAGGCTACAAGCTGAGAGGAACCAAGCACCAGGTCAGTCACCTCTCCTGCTGCCTCAGCACCCTGCCGATGACCAGGCTCAGTCACCAAAACCTCCGACTTGTCCAGACTGAGTCTCAGCCAGCTAGAGGACAACCAGTCCTAGATCTCAGCCAGGCATAAATTTAGTAGCTCAACCATGTCAGGCGTGCTGGGTGAAAATGACAAATACAGCTGGGTATCATCTGCATGGCAGTGAAAACCCAGACTATAGCATCTGATGATCTCACCCAGGGGCAGCATGCACACCGCGAACAACACAGGTGGGATCAAGCCCTGAGGAACTCTGCAGGACAGGGGCTTCGGAAGTGAGAAGAAACTCCCTGACACCACCTTCTTGTGTCCTGTTTGTAACAAAGGACTCAAACCAGCTGATGACAGTGCTGGCGAGTCCACAGAGCTCCCTTAGGTGATCTGACAACACATCTTGATCCACAGTGTCAAATACTATGGACAGATCATGTAGAACAAGAATTTTTTTTCCAATTATTTAATTTTGTTCGGCTGGGGAAGTGTTATGCCTTTGGTTCCTCCCCATCTAATAGCAACTAGGTCGCTGCCGCCCGGTCCCAGGCAAAGCTCTTTTGACCTCCTCCCCGCTGTTGCCTCTCGGCCTCTCAGACCACCATGAAGACCAGGAGGGAGCTGCCTGGCTCAGGACCGCAGCAGCGCCGGCAAGCAGCCTGCATGCTGCCAGGGATTTTTTTGTAGTGTAGTTCCCCTGCTGGAGAAGGCTTGCAATGACGCCAAGGGATAGAGCGTGCACGCTTCCATACGCGCTCCTCCCGACGTCTGCCTCTTCCAACTCCTTGTTTCTGCAGCATCAGTGGTGTTACCACCCAGCTTCCACCAGGGAGCAGCCACGCGACGACTACTGATGCCCCCCACCCCCAAGAGAAGGAGAGCAGTCCTCTGTACGCTCGATCCTTCTCCAACCCTGCCAACCCCTGGAAAGTAGAACAAAAATTGATCATTCCTCTCCATTTTTAGCCCTGAGGAGATCATTCTGCACCTTGACAAACATGGTTTCTGTACTCTGCCTAGACCTAAATCTCGACTGAAGACGTTCATAGATGTCAAAGGTAGTGTGATGTGCCTCAAGCTGTTGTGTCACTATCTTCTCAATAACCCTTCCCAAATAAGGGAGGTTAGAGATCGGTCTAAAATTCATTAAGCAGTCCAGGTCCAAAGATGGTTTTCTTCAGTAAGGGCTTCACCAGCGGGCGCTTCAAAGTGTTAGGGAAAGACCCCACTTGAGAGAAAGTACTGGGCAATCTCGGTGAACACTGGCCCTACAGACCCCACATAGCCCACTAGGAGATATGTTGGGCCCAGGTCCAGATCACAACAAGTGGGACACAACTTCCAGATTACCTCACAAACCACTTCTACCACAACAGAACTAAACTCCTATTAACAACCACCTCTCCTCTGTCAGGTCACAAAAGCCCAGCTGAGGCAATCCTAGACCTGACAGAAGACACTACGTCAGAGAAGATCTGAGCAAATTCTTTGCACCTTGTGGCTGAAACTGCCCTTGTCAGTTGTAGATAGGTAGGATGAAGTAACCTGTCTATAGTCCGAGAGGACTGAGCCGGTCTGTTCCTCCCTGATGCAATCTCCTTGGACAGGAATGCTACTTTCTTATGGGCCACTGCTATTTGATACTCCGCGTAGTGAGTTCTCAAAGTCAGCTTGTCCTCATCGGTCCCAGATTTCCGCTAACAATGCTCCAACCTCTGACCCATGGTCTTCACTTCCCTGAGCTCCCCGTCAAACCATGGGGATCTCAAGTGAGAAGACCTGGGTTGTATACATACCGGAGCACGAAAAACATGAGCGGGGCGTGGCCTAGCGGTGGAGAGGAATGGATGCGTAGCTCAGGAGCTCCACAATTCATCCCCTGCAAACCCCTAATATCTCCCACTAAGTTGTGATTTAATACAAAACTCTGGACAACATTAAGTATCTCTATGTCTGCGACGGCAAAATCGGGCAAGAAACAAGGCAAAATACCTTTTAAATCAACCAGAAGTGGAGACTCAGATGCAGGCCTGCTCAAACCAGGCGATCCACCACATCCCTCTACTAGTAGCTCAACAGTGGAGAATTCCCAGACCCGATCTAACTTGCCGACAGCTCTTCAGAATATCGATAAAACAGCTATGGCAGAACCCTATCAAGCTTTGGAGCGCTTAATAAAGGACTTGAAATGTGACTTGGGAACGTGTATGGAGGCAGGATTCAATAATGTTAAGACCCAGATTCAGCATCTTCAACAGGCCGTTAACAATGTGTCGGAAAAGGTGAATAGTCATGAGACATGGCTGCAAGAAGTGGAGACTAGGGTGAGGGACCAGGAGGACAGGCAGAGGCAATGTAGCGGCGACTTAGCTAGAGCCCTTTGAGAGATCGCGACCCTAAAGCAGAGTATTGACGACCATGAAAATCGTGAGCATCGTTGCAACTTACGAATTATTGGCTTGTCTGAGGGTCTGGAGGGTAGAAACTACCCTGAGTTTCTTCAATCCTGGCTGAAAGCAATCGATTGCCCAATACTGCTACACTTGAGATCCAAAGGGCGCATTGATCCCCCGGCCCTAGACCATCTCGAGATCAAAGGCCCAGACACATGATTATTAAATTTCTATGCTACCAGGACCGTCAGTTGATTTTGGAAGCTGCCCGCAAGAAAGGAATCATTTTTATCCAACAGACAAGAGTCAGCATTTTTCCTGATTACTCTCGATCACTACAAATTCAAAGGCAGTCCTTCACCGAGGTGAAGAAGCTTTTCCACTCTATTAACTGTGCCTTCACCCTGGCTTATCCAGCTAGACTGATTATTCGGCCTTCAGGTGGGAGTCAGAAACCTTACTTGCCCTACAACGGCTCTTGAATTTGCCCGTGAGTTGGAGCAAAAGAAACGTGGACATCCTCCGGACCATCAGCATGGCTGAAATTATTTCAGGCTAAAAGGTACTGCGTTACTTACTAATGGAGAGGACTCGAGAGGGCCGATAACAGTTCACTCCACTTTCTTGGTGGTGACTTTTGTTGGAGGAGAGGCTTTCTCCTCCACTCATTTGTTTTTATTTTATGGAGTGAGTCAGCCTAGGCTTACCGAGTAGTTTTGTTCGTCACAGGAGCAAGTGGTTCCTAAATTAAGACTTTGGCTTTTGGTATTACTGCATTTAGGTTAATTTCAGTTCTCCTTCTAGATGCAGCCATGGGCCACTTTTGGACTTGAGCTGGACCTGTTGACAGATTTCGACAATGTTAGTTGATAACTGTTTTTACTGTATTATTGAAGTTTAAATGTACAAGATACATTTCCTTTTTCTTTTTGTAGCTTTGGGTATTAACAAACACATTTAGATATGATAGTTCTACTCGAATTTCTTTGGCTAGACTGCAGAGAAGAACTAATTAAGTTCAGACAAATGAATGAACACTTTCTTTTATTGTTTATTCCAGAATACTGAGGGAAGGGCGGGTGGATCGAGGGGCGCTGGAGGGGCTGGTTGGAGCCTCCATGCGGAATGGCTCCCTTAAGATAAGTACTTGTATGTGAGAGCTATGCTTGATAAAACTGTATATCCCATTTAAACTGGGGAGATGCCTTGTCTCACCACCTCATAGAGATACTGGCTTTTTCCCTAGTGGGGAGCCTTGGCAGGAAGGTACTGCTTTGCCCCATGGCGAGCCTCAATATTTTGGGGATTCTCTCCCATTATACAATATGTTGATGGAGATGGAGGGGGGGAATTAATATATTTTGACAAGATTATAAAATGTTGCTTTACATTATTGCACAGGTTGAACGCTTACTCCACAAGTAGAGGATGGAGTTTTCTTTCAGTTGGGGGAAAAGAGGGAGGGGGCTTTTGCTGACTTGATGGTTTTTTTTTTTTCATTATTATTATTGTGCCGAGTAAATAACCTGTTTGGAGTCAGCTTTGAGGGAATAGATATAATGCTAGAATTGTTAAAGGGGGGGGAAGGGGGGTGACCCCAGTTGGGTCTTACAAAACTTTTGCAGAGTGATTAGTTTTACCAGGTATAATGCATTGTTGATTAATTCAAGAGGATTTTTTTTATATGACAGTAATGGATAAGCTCACTATTATTTCTTCGAATATCAATGGTCTCCACAATGTGGTCAAATGGAAGCGGATTTGGTCCCAAATAAAAAAAATGAAAGGCGATATTGCCCTATTACAGAAAATCCACTGCACGAGAGAGGAAGCTGATCGACTAGGCCAATCTTGGGGGGGGTCCTTTTTATTTGCCCCTTTACCTCTAAAGCATGAGGGGTTGCCATTAGGATAAGGCCAGGCCTGCCGCATAAGGTTTTGTCCCTCGTGGCAGACCCGCAAGGTAGATACATTATTGCAGTGATAGTGATTGGGGATCGGAAATTTACCTGTGTGTCTGTATATGGTCCTACGATTCCCCGGATTTTTTTTACCCACTTAGTGACAACCTTAGCTCCTTTCCCGGATGATTTAATTATTGGGGGGGGATATGAATACTTATTGGGACTCTAGTTTGGACCACTCGGGTTCGAAGCGTGGCCTCCCTATGCGTAGCACCACAGCACTGCGCCATCTAGTGGAGGGCAGGGCACTTGTGGATGCTTGGCACTTCAGTTACCCAACAGCAAGAGAATATTCATTTTTTTCCCATGCCTATAATTTGTATACCAGGTTGGACTATGTTTTTCTGCCTTCATCCATGGTGGGAAGTCTGAAGAAAGCCAAGTATGGCCCCTTGATTATCTCAGACCATGCTCCTCTTAGAGTAGTTATGGGCCTAGGTGTAAGGTCTCATTCCCTCCCTTGTTGGAGAATGGACCTCTCTCTGCTTTTGGATCCACAATTCATTCAACAACTTAAAAAGCATCTTCAGGAATTCAGTGAAATTAATTCTAAGGAGGCCACCAACATTGATATAATTTGGGACACTTTGAAGGCCTTTGTACGAGGGGAGGCGATCTCTTATTCATCCTTCATTAAAAAAATAATAACTTACAACAAGAGGAACAACTAGAACAAAAGATTAAAATCCTTGAAGGGACTAATATGTGCTCTCTGTCAGCCAAAAAATATTGCTGAGCTTAAATCCCTGAAGACTAAATTAAATCAGATTTCAAATAGGAAATTGGAATGGGATTTGATTATAACCGAGTCTAATACGTTTTTCGAAGGCGACAATGCGGGGAAATGGTTGGCAGGGATTAAAAAGGAAAAATCTGAACGCACCATTACAGGGGTGGAGGACCCGGCAGGCACAGTTGTATATGATCAAGTCCTCATTAATGACTCCTTTAAAACTTATCACTCTAAGTTATACGCCTCTGAGTTTCCTGTAGGTGCAGACCCTTTGTCATATCTAGACACTATTGAATTGCCATTCTTGTCAGCCCATGACAGGAGCAGTTTGGACTCCCCATTGATAATGGAGGAGTTAAAAGGGGCGGTTTGGGGTGCTAAGAAGGGAACGGCCCCAGGTCTGGATGGGATCCCAGCAGAATTATACAAAGAACTATGGGATACCCTGGGCCCATTGATGTTTAGAGTGATAACTGCTGCTTTAGAGAATGGTAATTTACCAACCTCCCAATATTTGGCTACTATAATAGTACTTCCCAAGCAAGGTAAGGATCCTTTTAAGTGCTCGTCTTATCGATCGATTTCACTTTTAAATTCTGATCATAAAATTATAGCCAAGATAATTTCGTCAAGAGTGGAAAAACTACTTCCCCGATTGATATATAACGATCAGTGCAGCTTTGTGCAAGGAAGGCAGGCTAAATTTAATATCAGACGAACCCTCGACGTTATTCACAAATGGCCTAAGGGCAAAACGGGAGACCTATTAACCCTTGACACTGAAAAAGCATTCGATAGGGTCGAATGGCCTTTTATGTTAGCAGTTTTAGAGAAATTTGGATTCGGTCCCCAACTGTTGAAATGGGTACGGTCCCTATACCACTCCCCCAAAGCTCAAATATTAACAAATGATTGTACTTCTCCTCCCTTTCCACTGACCAGGGGCACCAGACAAGGTTGCCCCTTGTCACCCCTACTATATGTTCTGACCATTGAGACTCTGGCACAGGGTATTAGATCACAAAGTGATATTAGAGGATTTTCTTGGAAAGGAAAGGATCATCGTATCTCCCTGCTTGCGGACGATATTTTGTTATATTTGCAAACCCCACAATCATCTTTGCCCCATTTGTCAAAGATATTTGAACTTTATGGCCCCTTATCTGGCCACAAAATTAATTGGGGGAAAAGTGAATGGCTTCCGTTGGGGAGAGATATGCGTCAGATCTCAGTTGCAGGTACCACGATAAACCACTCTAAACAGATTAAATATTTAGGTATTCTTATTTCTGACAAGTTGTCCAAGTTAGTTAAAATTGATATGAAGGGTATCGTGAAAAAAATCAAGGATTATTGTCTTGTTTGGAGAGCTTTGCCTTTAACTTTAATTGGAAGGGTCAATTTGGTCAAAATGTCTGTGGTCCCTCAATTCCTTTATTTCTTTCAGACTGTCCCACTTTGGATCCCAAACAGGTACATAAGGGCGCTGGAGGGTGCCATTACTCAGCTTCTCTGGCACAATAAGAGACCTTTGATTAAAAAATAAATTTTAACATTGCCTCTCAGGAAAGGTGGACTGGGCCTACCTAATGTGAAATATTATTACATTTCAGCTCAGCTTTCTCACGTGTGTGACTTGTGGAGGGAGGGAGAGGACAGACCGGCCTGGGTGGAAATGGAGTCTCTATCCTTTTTACCTTTGTACTACCATTTATTAATAGGCCAGAGAATATGCTAATTTCCCTTGAAAATAGAGAACCCCTGTACAAAAACAATGTGAAGAATGTGGGATTTGGCCCATAATTTGATTGGGCACAATGCAGGGGTTTCACCAGACACTCCATTACTGGTATTCCTTGGAAATCACGGCAGGCTTAGATCGGGGGATGAAAAGATACTGAGTACATGGTTTCACAAAGGGTTATTTTCATTAGCCCATTTTTTGAGAGACGGAGTGAACCTTTCATTCAATTCATTGACTAGAATTTATAAGATTAACGCCTCTCACGTTTTCCTATACCTTCGTCTAAAGGAGGTTGTTTCAAGATTGGGTGACTCAGGTGCCGAAGGCTACTATGACCAACATTCCCCTTTGGAAGAGCTCTTTGTGGGCCAATCAACAGATACATCTTTTAAATCACTTAGAAAGAGTTATGCATTGCTTCTTGGTGCGATGCCTGACCCTTTGGACAAACTTAAAGCTCAGTGGGAGTCTGACATACTGCCAGACGGTCTGACGTGGGGGGGGGGGGATTGGTTATATATTTTAAAAAACTCTATTAGATGCTCAGTAAACAATAGGTTGCACACCATACAGTATAAAGTACTTTGTAGGACTTATTTTACACCCATTCTGGCTCACAGGATAGACCCTACGTCATCTGCTTTATGTCCCAAGTGTAAGATCCATGAAGGCACTTTTTTCCATATGATCTGGGAGTGCCCGCAAGTGCAAAAATGTTGGGGTGGAATTCAGAAAATGTTAACCTGTTCTTTACATGTCCCTTTCAGGCTGGATCCCTCTGAGATTTTGTTGGGACATTTGCCGGGAGGACGGGAGGGGGTGCCTGGTCATACGAAGGACCTGTGGAGGCTAGGTAATGTGTTGGCTTTGAGGGCTCTGGCTATGTACTGGAGACTTCCAGAAGTTCCGTCCACTGCAGCTTGGATTAAATCCCTCATGGAGTGCATGAAAACTGAGAGAACGCAATACCTTGTTACAGGGAAAATGAATAAATATCAGACTTTGTGGGCCCTATTGAACAAGCGATACAGCAGACTTGGTTTCCGCTGTTTTAAAGTTATATGTAGTGAGAGGCATATGGTATTCCTTATACAAAGTCTTTATATATATTTATAAGTTGTTTACATTAAGTACTGGAAAGATATAGGATACAGACAAAAATATATGTGTCTAAAGACTGTCACACTTTGTATGTAACTCTGATCTGCTCTATGTAAATAAAGTTTACAAAAAGAAAAACAATATGAGGCAGTAGAACGAGAACCATACTGTGCAATGATCTGACCAATAACCAGATCAATTTTGAGGTTATCAACGTCAAGCCCCAGTGAGAATACTAAGCATAACCATGTTGGTAGGTCGCAAAATTAACTACTTGTGCAAGGCCCAGCAAATCCATCACTTGGAAGACATCTTGCCCAAACTGTGAGAGTTCATCGTCAATCCAAGCACTAAAATTACCCAGCACCAACCATCAGGGCAACTCCAATACTCTTTCGGCAACAAAATCCGCAATGTGCTGCAGAAATTCCCCCTCGTGCTCCTGAGGATGGTACATAAGATAGATTCTGCAACCTGCACCCCCATGTGCAGCCATGCATTCAAATGACAAAGTAGAATCCACTACGTATACCAAAAATGTCAGGTCACATCTCAAACAGAGAGCCACCCCCCAACCCTGTGACCCCTCCTAGGGCAGTGAACCACAGAGAAACCACCTGGGATAGACGGTTCCAAAACAGGACCCACATCATCACTCAGTCATTTCTTCAAGATGCAAGATAGAGTGACTGAGGGAATCAAGTCAACTAGAACTGTTGCCTTGTTCCTGACTGATCTGGCACTGCAAAGCACCACAAGAAGGGGAAAAGCAGAGACTGCCAGCCTAACTGCTACCTGCCCACTCGGTCCATCAGGAGCCCTGGGTATTGGAACCAAACATGTCAAACCATGGTTAAACCAAGGTTCCTTCTGCCCATCTCTGGTGGCTGTCCAGGTGGAAGTTAAAGATCCCATAACACTTTTCGTAAAAGAGCAGGGAGATTTTCCTTGGTTCCCCTGGCCTATGTTCTCCCTGTAAATAAAACAGGTTCATGAAGGGTGCACACACGCGCGCGTGCACACACACACACACACACACACCTGGAAATTAGCTGTCCCAGTTCAGTGTGTCTGTTCTGTTCAAAACTTATAAACAAATAAATATGTCAGACTCCACCAGCCTGAGGTGAGAGACTGGGCTTGCACCACGGGCCTCGTTCCCATGAATGGTGGCACAATGTGCTACTGGGGAAGGGGGGGCACCGCCAGGCTGATTAATCATTTGTAAATACCTAAAGCAGTGACACTGCTGCTAGACAGGAAGAGTTTTATTTAAAAAATCATGTTTTTATTGTCCCAGATGAAATCTATTGTAATGATGAAATAATTTGATGTCAGAGATTTTATCTGTCTTTGACAAGCAGACAGACAGGGTCAAAGTGCAGCTAGCTGGATTTTTTTACCCAAAATTTCTCTTTAGTCCCATGCTCAGCCCATACTTCTATTTTACTCTCGGTTCCTGTAACCAGCACTCTTGCTACACCTGCTTGTGGAGGCAGGTAGGATTATCTCCTCACCAATGTCAACCACAGTTCCAGTGGCATGGACAGCTGCTTAACACTATACAGTCACTTAGAGACCCTCCAGTCTAGTTATTTATTTATTTAAATAATGTTAACCAGGTAAGAACCTAAGGGCAACAAATGCCCATTTTGAAGGGGGAACCAAACACACAGAATGACCTTAAAATTCACTGCTATTGTAAATGGAACTATAAGCGCAGTCTACAGATCCTCAAAACACAGTATTGACAGCTCCCCCCACCACCTCCAATTAATTTGCATGACTGACAGTGGCTGCAACTCACAAACATAGGCCTCTATGTGCTCTGATACTCAGCACATAGGGTCAATAACGTGCATCTTGGGTGTCCTCTAGTCACCCACGGATGCACTACACTATTATGCTGCCACACAAGCTCAACATACCCCAACCTGACTGGACCTGGTGCATCTTCACAGCTGGACAAAGGCAGGAAAGAGAAGGAAGTATGGCTACACTATCAATTCTGATAAATGCATTCATAAAGCCTTATATAGTAGGCTTCTCGCATGTATTTGGGTGGACATTTACTACAGCCACAATGCTGCTTATCTCCCCCTTTGCACTCAGTCATGGCCTCAGTAAGGGGCCCCATTAAGTAAGCCGGTCCGTGCCCAGACTCCTTCCTTACTATGGATGGCTAGGTGACATCTGGCCACTATTTTTTTTTTGTTGTTGTTTTAAAAACAATGAAGTCTTCAAATGGGATATACAGTAGCAGTCCCATTTACTGAAGCAAGGGATCCACTTTGGAACCAGGCTGGATTCCAACTAGAGGTTCGGTGTCTTGGCCAGCTCTGTCCCTAAGGCTGCCCTTTCTCCTCTGTGCTGCTGTGCACCCTGAGAGGAGGGGCTGCCATGATGTGGGGTAGTGAATGCCCACCACACGTCTTTTTTGGGTCTGGCACTGCAGTCCTGAGCTGCAAATACCTGAATAATGAATCAGGCTTATAGCATGCATCTTTACTTTAAACCTAATCCCATTAAAATAAATTCTGTTGCAAAATGAACAATAAAGTAGGTTAGATCTCCTTTTTTCTTTGTTAAAGCTGAATACTTACAAATGCTTTTCAAGCACATCCCCAAGGTCAGCTTTTTGGCAATGCTAGGAATTAGTAAATTAACTGTGGCTTACATTTTAGATTTTAAAAACTCTCAACAACTGTCCACTATGACATTTGCTCTCTACTAGCAACATCTTGATGTCTCCTCCTCCTGAATACATTTATGGCATAAATCATCAGATCACGTTTTCTCACAGGTGTCCGTTATTATCAGTTTGCTTTCTAAGAATAAACGTACCAAACTGAAGTAAAGGATCGTCCTCCACAACTGGCTTGAAGTACTTGTCGCTCTCCCAAGGAACTGGGGTTGATATGGACTTCAGATACTCTACACTTGAGCTCTAAGTGAGACACAAAAAGTTCCGGTGATGTAAAGTGACCTTGTGGGGTAATGGTCTAAATTTTGTTAAACAGCCTTTAATTGAGCACTGATTTAGCACTCATCCTGAGTAAGTGTTAAGCACTTTATAATTTCAAAGACAATTATTTTCCGGTAAATTACGGTAGTTAACTGAACAACAGGCAAGTATACTTGTCATATACAATATGTACTAAATTCTCAATCTCAAAAATGTTAAACAGAAACATTAAAACACACTTCTAGACAAAGTTCTGCTAGGCAGACTTTTTAAATTTTATATTTTATGCTCCCTGGGAGATGCTTCACCCCCAACTGACCCTGCTCACCAGTTACTGCACCACCGCAGGACTTCCAACCCCATGAGTTTACTCCTTCACAGCACAGCTATCCCTTGAGACAGTAATGTCCAGTGTACCACTGTGACAGCGGTGGACAGAGTCGGTAGGTGAGCCAGGAGGTCCTGAGGCTCATAGGGATTTTTGCTTGATGTAGTGGTTCCCCCAGAGGGACGTGGCATGCCACGATGTCAATACATCGACCTGCACACCCAAAGCAAGACACTGACATCTGCCTGCCCCTCCACCCATAACTTGGCAGGCCTTGGTAGCCTTCCCCTAGCAGTCCGTTAGGGGCCAGGCATACACCAAGCACTGCAATCCCTAACCTGACCCCCCCATGGAGGAGGAGGAGGGCAGTCCCTTGGACGATCAATCCTCCTCCCTCTGGCTGGCCGACCAGCTTCCCGAGCCCGCTTCCGAACTTAGGTCGCCAGCGCCACAAGCCATTGCACAACTGTTGCACCGCTGGGCAGGCTGCTAGGCAGACTTAAAAATCAGGAGAGACAAGCCAACTCAAGAGCCCAGCGGCAGCGTGTTACATTACCTTGCAGGCAGCCCAGGATCAGGACTGAGCCCAAGTTCCTACTGGCTCCAGGTCAGGTGTGTTGCTGATGGCACGGCTTTCTGGCAGGAGGAGAGAGGGAGGGAAGGGATGGAGGCACACTGGTTTCACTCATGCAGTGACCCCGATGGTGGCCCACAGAGGTAGGTCCCTACTTCACTTACAGAGGTGCAGCAGAGTATCACTGCGGAAGGCACAATAAGAGTTGGTAAGGGGAATGTGGAGGTAAGAACAGGGGAGAACATCCCCACAGCCTTTAGACTGACAGCCGACAATGGCCTCACGTCCTGTGCGACAAATGTAGCTCAGCAGTGGCTACTGGGCAGACAGCCTGCTGGTTGTGGTCTAAGGAGGGTAGAAAGTCATGGAGGGGAAGAAAAAACATTAGAAGAGTACCAGTGGTCATCTCAGAATCAGCAGCAATGGACCTGGAAGCAAGATCCCTGGAACTATGCAGCTCTGCATTCTCAGAACTTATGCTCTGCTAATAGCAGCTTCCCCTTTTGCTCTCATTTAACTATAAAAACTTGGATTGGTCTGGTTTAAAGGGAAACAGTCACTACTAAGGGCCCCCACATTCAAGTGTGGGGCTGGTCGTAATGAGCACTTTGTGTACAAAAACATTTTGGTTTGCTTACTGTTTACTTTTTTAATAATATAATCTTTATTAAAAGAGTTGTTATAGCTGTACAGCTTATAGCACTGCAGAAAAAAGAGAACTACATACATTTGCAGATATCATAAGCTCTGTCAGATATATAAAAAAAATAGTCAGGATGAATGTATCAGGCTTAGATAACGATCAATGTATAAATACATCGCATTCCCAGTGGAAGTCTTACAATATCCGTGTACAGCCCTTGTCTGGACAATAGATAACCTGGGTCTACAACAAACAAAGACTTGATAAACTTATGCTAAGGAACAAAAAGCATGTCTGTGCCAGTTTATATAGTGTCCAATTTCGCCAAGTTTCCTCAAAGACTGTCACGTGGTTTATGAAATGGAAAGTCTTTTGTAGTGCAAGTTAGAACATTGTATTGTATCGAAATCTAACTTTACCTAGAGTTATTGTACCATCGATGTGACGTCACGATGTTGTTGTACCATCGTGAGTACGTCACATCGATGGTACAACAGCACGGACCTCTGTGTGCATGCGCAAATCGCGGTTCATAGAGACGACAAACCAGGCACCACAGTTCATCGGAGCTCAGTAAGTGCCGTTTTTTAAAAGAGTGGCCGGCACACAGCAGGACAGCTGTATTTGTTTTGAAATATTTACGATCGCACGGGAGGGAGTGCAGTGTATTTACGGACACGGGCGGGGGTCACCAATATCACGGCACGACTGTGGAAGCAGTCAACAGCTAATTTGTTTAGTGTAGCCCATACACTATAAAAGACAGTGGATGGGCAACAGTAAACAACAACACTGTGTTACACTTCTCAAGGTTTTCATGCCAACTGAAAACCTCTTGAGCTTCGCTCTCGAGGTTTTCTTGGTTGTCATGGCAACCTCTCGAAGTGAACAACAGTGTTGTTGTTCACTGTTGCCCATCCACTATCCTCTATACAGTAAATTGTATCACACTAATTATGCTAAGTTGTAGAATAACATCTTCTGTTACTAAAAATCCCAGAATCCCCTGCAGAAAACATCAGAGCAGTAGACAGCAGTGAGAATATTTAATAGCCTGCAGTGCATGTTAGCGTTTATATAAGCTCTGATGTTTTGTTTGCTGATCCCGCTGTCCTCCATGGGCAACGTACAGTCACAGAGGAATCACTGTACTTAGCCCCCAGAGAAAAGGAGTCCTGGAAAACATCTGATCAGAGATTATAAAAGCTCTAACATGCACTGCAGGCTATTTAATCTCCCACTGCCACCTACTGCACTGATATCTGCTGCAAGGGATTCTGGGATTTGTAGCAAAAGAAGATGTCGGCCTACAACTAAGCAAAATTAATCTGATACGCTCTACTATACTACAGTAGACAGTAAGTAAACCAAAATGTCTTTCCCACGACGTGCACACGGGGACCAGCCCCGCATTTGAGTGTGGGGTCCTTTGTGCTGACTGCTCCCCCTTAATCTGACAACTACTTACCTCGAATAAATATACTCATTTATATAAAGTGACACTCATCCACCCCTTCTCTCCTTCCTATTCCTGCTAAAACTGTGTAGTCCTTTAAGGATAGTTAAATCGAGACAAAAGAGATGATGGTATTAGGAGTTTTTAAGTATTTTTAATGTTTGTACCACCATGTATTTATAGGCACTTTGAACACTTTCAACTTCTGACTCTTAATTTTTTTACTGGAGGTTGAGTGCTATCTCCTCGTGTGTTACAACTGGTATTAGGAGTTTGTTACAGACTGACATGCCAGGCAGCTGATGTAGACAGGGACTTCAGAGAAAAAAATAAAGCAGGAAGCAGGGGGAATATAATAATTTTCTGATGCTTTTGCAGGCAAAAGCTAGGAAGAGTAGGAGTTACAAGAGGGAGACAAATGTTGGCAACATGATTAAAGGCACATGATGAATGAAAATTGGGTTCCAAATTACATAGTTTCGAAAGACAATGTGTAGCATTACCAAAATTCATAAAAAGGAAAATAAAATTATACTTTTTTTTTTTTTTTAACTGTCATGTAATTTCATTTATGAAAACAAACAAAACATATTAACTGAAGGAGGAGGAGCAAGGAGCAAGATGGCAGAAATGCTGAGCTGCAGCTTGTCAGCTCCTTGATGTGTGCACTTGCACCTCCAAACAAGTCTGCTTTTGCTTTATTTTGGAGAGCTTATTTGGAGAGCTATTTTATTATGATGTGCTTGTTTTCTGGCTGCATTGCGGACCAGAATTCCCAAATTTAAAACATTTTTAGCTAGGGTGATAGACAGGGTTTTTAGAGCAGGGGAGTGAGCAAGTTTAGGTAGTGAGCTTTGTTTTTTTTAGCTAGATCTATGAACGTAGCTCACTTACCTTGCCAGCCCTGCAGGATTTGGTGTCACCTGGGACCTGACGACTTCACATGGCTTCTGTTCCCTGGGCACCTTGGTATCCAGTGTCGGCCACCATGTCAAATCTGCGGTCTGGTCTTCTTGTATTTCGAGGACTGGACTTGGGCCGAGGATCAAGAGTTTGTTGAACGGTTCCATCGTGTTCTATCTCCCGCCTCAGAACGGATGGTAGCAGTGGACCCTATTCTATCCAAAGGTGCTTCTTATTTACGAGAGGGCCGACAGCGCGCTGTGGATTCGGCTGCTGCCCAGACTGTATTTCTGGGACAGCAAGGTGCTGAGGGCGCTTCCATGCATCATCTCCCAGGGTATCAGTGGTGTCTGTGCTGTTCTTGAGACTTTTGGTCCCTCAGCTGGTGGCCTATTGCGTCCGTGTGTTGGCGTGGCCTGTTTCAGGGATTAGAGACTCTGTGAACGTTCAGTGTGCCCTTGGACCATCGGTTGGGCCTGTCTGTCTGTGTTCCCTGTGTGGCCTGTACTGGGAAAGAAAGACTTCAGAAGCTCTGGCGTGCCCCTAGGATTATCATTTGGGGGGGGGGGGGGCTGTTGGTCCTTTGGCTTCACTCCTGGGACTCCAGATCTGGTGGGAGCAGTTTTCGTGGACCTTCTCAGGACTTATCCTGTGTGGCTAGCATTTTTGGGACTGGTCTAGCTAGCTGGGTCATCTCTGCAGTGACTGGCAGTGGTGAGAGGGCCTTCAGCTGCCAAGCAGTGGGCTGTTTCTATTACCTGCCTGTGACTTATATTTTTGCACTTCATCTGTTTTTAATAGTCCTGTCTTGTTAGACTTGTTTGCTGAGCTGTGGACAGTGCTCTCCTATCTCTCAGGAACCCTATCCTGGACTTGCTTTTGCTCTCTCTCTCTGGGGGTGGGGAATGGGGCGTATTGGTGGGTTTGAGTCTTAAGTTTGGGTGTGTGAATAGTATGGACAGTATTAGGCTGGTTCTGTATTAGTGTGTGGCTGGTTGAGTAAGTGTATTTTTTAGTTAGCTGAAGTGTAAGACTTAGAGTTAGTATAGTCAGACAGGATGTGTCTGGGGAAGGATAAGGGTCTGAGGCATGCTAGGATCGTGTACGAGGCGTCCCAGCTGTGCAATCTGCGGACCTTTTCCAACCTCCCAGTTACCACCACTACAGTACATCGCTGTTGGGAGGTCAGAATACAGAGGAACCGTATAGATCGATTGTGGCGGGGTGCCTCATGCACGTTGGTAGGGGGCAGCATGGGAACAGGTAGGTGCAGAAGGTACCCTGGGGTTTATTGGGCCCGAGGGAGAGGCGAGACATGTTTGATGCCCATCCCCAGGGTTCCCACCAGATCAAGTGGGCAGGTAGCCAGAGGGGATGCACTGTCCACCAATCCCCTGTGGGCAGTAGCTCTGCAATGCCAGATCGATAAGAAATAAGACCATAATTATTACAGATTTTGTTTAGTTGGTCGATCTGGCATGCTTTACGGAGACCAGGGTGGGCAACAATGCCAGCCCCGGTTTTGCTGCCGCCCGTCCCCCACCCTGGGTACTCTGTTGTGCACTGCCCCAGAGTGGACCACAGGGGCGGGAGAATTGCCATCTGTTTTAGATCCGAGCTGGGATTCACCATGTACCCAGTGAGAAGACCAGGTTCCTTCGAATGTGTGGTCGTGCGTGGGGGTCCGGGTGCAGGCTGCAGAATTCTCCTGATCTACCACCCCCCTGGGGCAGCGGGAGAATTTCTGCAGGAGGTAGCCAATTTAGTCATCGGCGAAACACTGGAGGCCCCCAGATGTTTAATTCTGGGGGACTTCAATGTCTGGGCTGACGACGAATCATCTAGGTTTGGTTACAACTTCCTCAGGACTATGTCTTCATTGGGCCTGTCGCAGGAAGTTTCCTCCGTGACCCATCAGGGTGGCCACATGTTGGACCTGGTCTTCTTACTGGGGCTTGAGATTAATAACTCAGACTGATCGGGTTACTTGGTCTGATCATTGCAAGATGGAGTTCATGTTCGGGGCACCCCCAAAGCCCTCCCTTGTTGAGATGGTAGCTACCACCCTTTGAGGGGTGTGACCCCCAAGGATCTTCTGGTGGTGGCTGATCTATCTAGTGTGGGCACTGCATGTGGGGGGATGGGGTACGTGCGCTGCAGTCACCACCTATAATAAGGTGATGACTGAGGTGCTCGACTCCTTCACATCGGTCCGTGTACAACCCAGATCTTCTCACTTGAGGTCTTCGTGATTTGATGGGGAGCTCAAGGCAATGAAGATTTTGGATCAGAGGTTGGAGCTCTGCTGATAGAGGACCAGCCTGGAAGCGGACAAGCTGGCCCTGCATGCTCACTATGGTGAGTACCAGGGGGCAATCAACCGTAAAAAAGCAGAGTTCCTGTCCAGGGAGATTGCTACTGGGAAGAATCGACCAACTGTGCTTTTTCGGACTGTAGATAGGATGCTAAATCCAGCCTGTCTGCTGCCAAAAAAAGCTTTTTCGAACGCTTTATGCAAAGAGTTTGCTCAGTTCTTCTTGGACAGAGTGTTTACCATCAGGTGTGGAATTTCGCCAGTGAGCCAATATTTGGCTGACAGTAATCGCCTCGGACACCCAGAGAGCACTCCGCCTCATTGGGGAGAGTTTAGACCAGTGAAGATGGCTGAGGTCACTGGGGTTGCTTCCAAGCTGAGGCACACACACTGTGAACTGGACCAGGTGCCGACGCGTTTCTTGATGGGATGCATCAACTCCATTAGTCCAGTGTTTGCCTTGATTGTGCGGTGCTCCTTTTCTGAGGGGGTCTTTCCTGATGCCTTGAAGGAGGCACTGGTGGGAGCCCTTCAGAAAAAGTCATCTTTGGACCCTGATGTCAAGGCATATTACCCGTCCAATCGCCAACCTTCCATTTTTGGGTAAAGTTGCTGAGAAGATTGTGGCGCTTCAGCTTGAAGAGCACCTCATGGCCATTGATCTACACAAGCTTCTCCAGTCTGGGTTTCGGGCGAGGCACAGCACAGAAACTGAGTTAGTTCGGGTGCACAATGACCTTCTCAGGGCGAGAAATCGAGGGGAGTGGACCACTGTGTGTTGCTCGACCACCTGACAGAATTTTGTGGACTAGCCGGCACAATCATCTGCTGGTTTGAGTCCTTTCTCACAAACAGGAGGCAAAGGGTAGTGATGGGGAATTTCTCTTCCTCCCCTAGTCTCCTGTCTTGTGGAGTGCCTCAGGGTTCAGTCTTGTCGCCAATGTTGTTCGCCGTGTACATGCTGCCCCCTAGGAGGGCTCATTAGGAAATACGGCTTGGGTTTTCATTGTTATGCCAATGATACCAAGCTGCATCTTTCCTTTGCACCTGGGACATCCAATATAGTGGATGTGCTTAACAGCTGGCTTGTTGAAATCAATCACTGGATGGCCTCCAGCTGGTTGCAACTGAACCCCGATAAGATGGAGGTACTGGTGTGACAGGATGGTCTCGGGTGCAGAGACAGGACTTGTCATGGGTTCTGTGCCTTTGAAGGCCTCCTCCAGGGTGCATAACCTAGGCATTATTCAGGATAGCGGCCTGACACTTGAAGCTCAGGTGTCGGCCGTGGTCCATACTAGTTTTTACCATCTGAGGAATATTGCTAGGATTAAGCCTCTGGTTCTGCCCCTGGACCTCCCTACCTTAGTTCATACCTTTGTGACATCGAGGCTTGATTACTGTAATGTACTCTACCTCGGGGTCTCGGGAGGTATCCTCCGCCAGCTTCAGCTAGTGCAGAATGCAGCTGCCAGGTTGCTGATGGGGCAGTCAAAGTATTGTCACATTACCCCAGTGCTGCGTGAACTGCACTGGCTGCCAGTCAGCTGGAGGTTCCTCTTTAAGGTGGGCTTGCTCACCTTTAAGGCCCTACATGGCCTGGGCCCTGGTTACCTGGTGGACCTTCTTAACACCTGCTACCTCAGTCCGCTCCCTTCGATCCTCCTCAAGGGGCCGCCTTGCAATTCCCAGGATGACGAGGTTAAAAACTGCCGGCGACAGAGCTTTTAGCATCACTGGCCCCGTCCTGTGGAATTTGCTACCTCCATCTATAAGGAAGGCCCCTTCGGTGCAGGTATTCAAGGCATGCCTCAAGGCCTTCCTGTTCACACAGGCTTTTCCTGACCCAATTTTGTAAATTTTGCCCTGTTCTGACCTGCTATATTGCCCACTTCCCTGATTTTCTTTTCTTTTTCATTGCTACTGTATTTTATCTCCCCACTGCGGCACTACGGCATGGGGCATCCAGCCGCCGGCTTCACCCACCAGGAGAGCTGGGTAGCTCAAACTGCACCCAGGAGGATAGAGGACAGCCATTGTGCCATCCCGCTGGAGGGCTTCCCTCTGCCTCTACCAGCCAGGACAGCCCCGGACCCTCCCCGACAGGACTCCGCCAAAGTCCTCCGGGTGGCTCGGAGCATGGCCATCAAGCTGCGCGGTAGCGACCAGCCCTATTTGTCCTCCTGTTTTGTATGGCCCCTGGAGCGCGGACATGCAGTGATGTCCCGGCACAAGGTGCCAACATCTGCCATGCTCCCCCTCTGTTATCACCAATGCTTGTAGTGCCCCCAGACGTCCCCAGTGGCCGCTACAGCACAGTGAAGTTCCTCAGCCCACCCCAGGACTAGGAGAGCAGTCTATGGAGGCTCTTCGATCCTAGTCCTCCTGCTGACCCGACGATCGCCTCCCGAACCTGGGTCAGCTCGGCATGGCGCGAGGTGTGGCACCCAGCGCCAACCCCACCGGCCGCCGGATTTTCTTTTTATTATTTTGCTATTCATTTTTTTTCAGTAGTTTTGTAGCTTTTTTTGATGTTTTATTCATTGCAGTTGATTTTATGTATGGTGCCCAGAGCCTCTGGGATTGGGCATCTTTTAAATAAAATTTGCCTTGCCATGTGTTTGCAATTTTTTGGCTATGTCACAACTACAGTACATAACATGTGGTCTGCTTAAATGGGGGCAGTTAACTTTGCCATTGTTTGCCCGCATCGAGGTCATTCGGATAAATATTTTACCTCAATTACTATATCTTTTCCAGACCTTCTTCTTGTTCCTTCACAATATTATTTTACCTCGTTGAATAAACTAATGCCATGATTCATATGGGGGAGGCGCACTGGCCTTGTATTCATTATTCACTTTTACAACTACCACTGTCCAAGGGTGGGGGTCAAACTATGCTAAGATTTCTTACTTGCTTATTAGATACTGAAATTTTGATTAATGACTTATTTGATATTGGCCAGCTTCTCTCTGCAAATCAAACCGTTCCCCCACCACTAGTCACTATACTTACTTCACAGCCCAAATCCTTAGAGTATGGTTTAAGATTAAGCAAAGTCCAAAGCTGGCCCAGATATTTTACTTTTGCAGAGTCTTGGTGGTGGATGATGACCTCCTCCCCTATTCAAACTGGTCCAACCTTTCAACGATGGAGATGGTTAGGACTTAATTATGTTTACTAATTTTGGAACTCTCAAGGTGTTCTTCCTTTTGAGACCCTCCAACAACAATATGGTCTGACAAGTCGTGAAAACTACCGTTATCTTCAAGAACGAACCTATTTCCTGCATAAACAGTCAGATTGTATCCGCCTTCCTGAATCTACCCCACTGTTACTTTCAATATTTTTAGAAGCTCTCAGATAAGCATCTTGGAGGGCATATAATAGGACACATACCGAGGACTGCAAGACATCCTAGGTGACTCAACCCACTTGATAGTGGACAGCTGGAACAAAGATCTGAACTACTCGATTCCCCTTAGCCGATTGACTAAAGTCCACAGTACAGCACTGAACATTACCTCCTCCAATTTGTGGAGGGAAATTGCTTGGAAAAGTCGGTACCAATATTTCCATACTCCAGTGGTGCTACTGAAATTTCTGCCATTGAGATACAGCCAAAGCTGGAGAGGCTGCGGTCAACCCCAAGCTGGCCATCTTCATATCTTCTGGTCTTGCTTAGTTCTTACCTCCTACTGGGAGGCTAGTCTGGTTCACATAACTGGCTTACTCCAACGCTGGTTCTTCTGTCCATTCCACCTTCGGATGTCTGTCTCCCTCCCAGATTGCTGATAGATATATACATATCTTCTGGCAGCCAAAAAGGCTATTACATGCCCTTGGAGGACCACTACAGCCCTTACAGTACATAATGGGGATAAGATAGTTGGTGAAACCTACATGATAGAAAGGATGACTGCAACACTCCATGAAAGGTCTGACCAGTTCACTACCACGTGGCAACGTTGGGTGTTACATATCTCAAATATAGACCTTGACTTTGTCCCCCTAGCGGGGGTCTTTGAGTTATCTATACCTCTCCAAACCTCCATAAAGTGGTCCCACAGGTGCTCCCCAGCAAAGTCTGGCCCGGTCTGTATCTGAAATGAAATGGCAGGCAGTGGGGTAGGATAGGCTCTAGCTACATTTCTCATACAGTAGTCTATATATTAATATACTTTTGGGAAGGCCTTATGCTTGTATCTACATTAGCAGATGTGTAACAAGTATCCTTTTACAAGTTGTCATTTTATTGACCGCCTGTGTGAACATGTACCTATGAAAGTTTGATTACTGAGGAGACCTCAGGAAAGCAACAAGTTGGGGGGGTCTCAACTGGACAGACTTGATGGATGGACACAGGGGGGAAGGAGGTGAGCACTACTCCCTTCACAAAAGAAAGGGTCCTACAAGAGCTTGCTAAGCTCAGGGTGGACAAGGCAATGGGACCTGATGGCATACATCCCAGGGTACTTAAGGAGCTAAAGGTGGAACTAGCAGAGCCATTAGCAGAACTGTTTAGTGAGTCTCTGAGCACAGGAGAGGTCCCAGAGACTGGAGAAGGGCTCATGATCCCGCTCCACAAGAGTGGTAGCAGGGAGAGCAGGGAACTACAGACCAGTCAGTCTTAACCTCAGTAGTGGGCAAGATTATGGAGGCACTCCTTAAGGAAAGGATAGTGCAACACCTGGAATCCATAGGGGCACAGGATCCAAGACAGCATGGGTTTACAAAGGAAGGTCCTGTCAAACTAATCTCATAGATTTCTTTGACTGGGTAACCAGAGTGGTGGACCAAGGGGAGCAGTTGATGTCAGCACCTTGACTTCAGCAAAGCTTTTGACACTGTTCCACATAGAAGATTGATAAATAAGCTGGGTAGGCTTGGGGTGGGTCAGAAGTTGGTCAACTGGGTGGCAAACTGGTTGACAGGCAGAAAACAGAGAGTGGTGGTAAATGGTATACAGTCAGAAGAGATGCAAGTCACAAGTGGGGTACCTCAGGGATCAGTCCTGGGGCCAGTCCTCTTCAACATCTTCATTAGTGACCTTGCAGATGGACTAGGGGTAAGGCTTGTCTGTTTGCAGATGACACCAAGATCTGCAACAGAGTAGATGATTCAGATGGGGTGGGCAGGATGAGAAGAAATCTGGATAAACTAGCAAAATGGTCAGAAGAGTGGCAACTGGGATTTAATGCAAAGAAGTGCAAGATCATGCACATAGGGAGAGAAACCCTGAAGCCACCTAGGCTGGGAGGAGTTGCTAGCAGTCACAAAGGAAGAAAGAGACTTGGGCATCATCATCACTGATGACCTGAAATCATCAAGCAGACCTCTAAAGCAGTAGGTAAGGCTAGGGGGTGTTAGGGTGCATTAGTAGGGGTATCACAAGTCGTAGAGGGAGGTAATAATCCCTCTTTACAAGACACTGGTTAGGCCCCATCTGGGTACTGCGTGCAGTATTGGAGCCACACCTTCACAAGGACATTAACAAATTGAGGCAGTCAGAGAGGGCAACCAAAATGGTGCAGGGACTGCATCAGAAGACATATGAGGACAGATTAACAGAGCTCAATATGTATACCCTTGAGCAAAGGAGGGAGAGAGGCGATATGATCGCGGTACTCAAACACCTTAAGGGCATTAACAAGGTGAAAGAGTCTAACATGTTTAAATATAAGAAAAATAGCAGGACAAGAGGACACAGCATGAGATTAGAGGGGGGCCGATTAAGTGGGAATGTGAGGAAATTCTTTTTCGAGGAAAGGGTGGTGGATGCATGGAATGGCCTACCTCAAGAAGTGGTGGCTATGAATAAAGTGCAGGGCTTCAAACAGGCATGGGATAGGCATAAGGGAGCAATACAAATGAGTATGAATAGATAGACCACTGACAGAGCAAAGGTTGATGGCACATTTATAAGGTAGAAAAAGAAATGGGCAGACTGGATGGGCCTTGCGGTCCTTATCTGCCATCAACTTCTATGTTTCTATGATCTCGCGATCCCCATCTGCCGTCACATTCTATGTTTCTACACCTGTCTCACTTACACTTCAATAAAAATCTTAAATAAAAAAATACATAACATCTATCGATGATATACCCAAAAAGCAATTTCAAATAGTATCAATACACATAAAAGAGTATCAACACATAAGTACCAGAAGACTGGTGATTCGCCACTACCATTTTTCCACAAGTGCAATCCCTGCTGGACAATATGAAATTAAAAATGATACTATCAGAACTATGAAAATAAAATCAGATCTAGAATTCAGGCCAAGTTACGATAAATTTTCAGACATGCTCAGCAGTAACTCTCTTAATAATTAGTGGCATAAAATGCAATAAAACAACTAATGCATTGCACAACTGCAGATTTTTAAAGCACTGCTCTTCAGCCAACTATAACTGGTACACAAGGTAAGCAGGCATGTCTTAATTAAATTCTGAATGGGAAACTGTAAATCCTTTATAGACTGAAAAACATGTTTGTAAGCTAAATACCTGAACATCCATTAAACAAATTGTACTTCTGCCGGTTATGTTTAGGAAAGCTTTTTCAAGAGAAGATTTGCATTGAAAACTGCCAGCCTCACAATATTTACAAGCAAATAACTGAGAATTTGTGGGAGCCCACAAAAATGAAGCCTTGCCTTTTTCTTGGCTACATTTCGATGTATGAGAATAATAAAACCAGGGTAACCACAACAAAAAAGAACATTCTAGGCCTTCTCGGGCACCGGACAGTAAACGCAGCATCTCCTTTAAAGTTTGTGCAGGACTGGCAATGATGCATTTCAGCTGGAAGACTGTTTCATGCAATGAGCATACAATGGAAAGGTCAAGGCAGATCCAGATTTTCTCACAGAAAAGAAAAACTTCAATTTGTACAAGGACAGCACATTCTTTTAATGGCAATTACAAGCAGAAAATGAATAAAGCATAACTCACCTAAATTTTCAAAAGCAATTTTTGGCCTTTACTTTTTATTTTAATTTTTTTATTGACTATGCTTTATAGGTGCCAGACCTCCCAGAGCTCAACCCCCAACTCCCCCCGACCACTGCCCGCCCCTGGGACTGCCTCGGAGTGGCGATCCACCCAGGCTTACCCCCACTGGGCTGGGCAGTCAGTCAGACTCAACTCCCCTGACCCCAGGGTCAGGCTGCACCAACGGAACTCTCGCTCAGTTGCCAGCCGAGCGGCCTGAAGGCAGCACAAAGCTGACAGGGCGTCACTGATGGAGCTGGCAGTACAGCTCCCCGGGAGACATGGTGTGCAATGATATGGAGTGCTCACGCAACATCCGGCACACCTTCTAAACAGCTTCTGGCGTCGGCAGCAGTAGTCCACCCAGCCACTGCCGGAAGCTGGTCACGCTGTCGCCCCCCGGAGGAGGACAACAGTCCTGAGGACACTCAATCCCTCCTCCCCCCCGGCCAGTGACCTTTATTTTTTAGTGGTAAGTAAGACATGGCCACCTGGTTAAAAATATTACCTTTTGTGTTTTAAGCACTTCTTCCAGGGGTGGACCTTAGCATACGTCAATTCTTTTGCCTTCGATTCCTTAATTCCTCACGTGAAAGGAAGGAGAAATTCTGGACTGTGATTTCCATTTCTGTTAGCTCCAACATTGTCAATGGGGAATTTAACACATATGGGTAATGCACTCCCCTACTGGGAATAGTGGGACAGCCTAAAGCTGTGACCTCAGCACAGAACCCCGGAACACGTACATTCTAAAAAGCAGCCATTATTCAGTTTACTTATGTCAATGCAGTACCCCCAAAATATATATATGACTATCCACGTCGCCAAGCGAGCCCTCATAAACGTCAAATGCCACAACAGCCAAAAAAGAAAACACACAGGCTATGAATGAAAAGATCATCCTAAGAGCTACTTGATCTTTGGATCTGGAACAACAGGATCACCATACGACCCAAGAATTCTGCAGAATTTTCTGAAACTTGTGTCCAGGGTTATACATTTCATAAAAGTATTAGTTTTTAACCTGACTTTAAACAATAAATGGGAATGAACCGAAACAGGTTCCCCAATCATGATAACTTAAGAAATCCCTGGCAGGTAGCTTACTGGCCCAGTATGCCAATCATAAATTTATATAATGTAATGGCCAAACATAACTAATGAATCTTAACACTGAAAAAAAAACACTGTAGACATCTTTCATTAGAACAAACTCACATCAATATATACGGGACAATATTCTCAAGAAGAGCCAATGGCTCCAGGGAGAGGCCTCATTGACAACGTTGGAGCTAACAGAAAAGGAAATTAAAATATGAAGGAATTTCTCTTTTCTGTATTGCTACACTTTGTCAATGGGGAATTTAATGCATATGGGTTCTAAGAAGCAGTACCCATCTGAGATAGGATAGGGGAGAATACTGTTCTATATACAACCCTTAAGGGTAGCTATGGGATTCATCTGTTAATTACCACCTGCAATACTCTGCGCCTAAAGGTGGCACCAGCAGAGCTCTGAACATAAAGTCTGTAGGGTTCTGTGACTGTATGAATGGAGGACGATGTTACCACTTTGCAAAGTTCTGACACTGAAGCTTCTGACTCCTCCGCCCAGGAAGCCGTGAGTGCCCATGTGGAGTGTGCTCTAATCAACGCAGGAGACTATTTTCTTTTCACCCACACATGTCTTTCCAAAGCAGGACCTTACCCACCTGGCTAATATAGCCTTTGATGCTCACGTAAAGAATGATGCAACTTTCCAATTTTCTGAACTCCTCTGTTCTTTTAAGTATGTATTAATCAACCTGTGTAAATCCAATTTATGAAATGGACCGAAACGATGTGCAGGCCCTATTAAGTGTCCTGATAAGGCAAATGACATCTATGTTGGTCGCCATACCGCACTGACAGCATACTCCTGACCCTGTAGGGTACCCAACGCTAGTCGTGTGTCCACAAAAAATCTAAATGTTGCATTATCATAGACTTGGTATGCCTAAATCACAAGGCTCTGGCTCAGTCCAGAAAATGTTCCGCACTCTGTCATAGGCCACCGAGGTGGAAACCTTCTTAGAGGCCATCAGGGTTGTCTACCACTTTTTCAGAGAACCACCCTCATTTCAGGAGTCAGGCAGCCAACTGCATCGCCTCAGGGTTTGGATGCAGAATTGGACCCTGACTGACCAGAGCCACCCCGAGGCAGAAGATGAAATGGCACCTGCGTTGTCAGACTGACCAGATCTCAGAACTACAGCTTTCTTCATAACTCCAGGGTTATCAGAAGAAAACTTACTTTTGACCGCTGAATCTTTGGCAGTACCCAGGCAACAGTGTAAGTGGCAGCAACAGATATGCCAAACTCCCACTGTTTAGACAGGGCATCCATTGCTTCTGCCCACAGGCACCAAAACTGGCATAAAAATCTTGAAACCTGAGCATTCTCTTTTGTCACAAATAAGTTGATCTGCAGTCACTCAAACCTTCTGCACATCAGATTGAACACCTCCAGGTCCAGCAACCACTCCCCTGGGCGGACTCTCCTCACAACTTAACCAATCAGCCTGGACATTCAGTTCCCCTGCTAGATGAAGTGCAGTCAGAGTCAGATGATTGTCCTCTGCCCAGTGAAGCACCCTGGTCACTACTGTGAGCGTGCTTCTGTTTCTTGTGCCCCCTTACTGTTTATGTATGCCATGGTGATAGCATTGTCTGATCTCACCTTCACCAACTGGGACCAAACCCACTCCTGTAAGTGCATCAAGGCTAGATACACAGCCCTCATCTCCAAAACACTGATCTGGAGACACTGTTCCTGAGGGCTCCAGACTCCCTGCTCTGGAATCTGGCCTAGAACCACACCTCAACCCAAGAAACTGGCATCGGTGTTCAAAACAAGCTCCAGAGGAACCTTGAGGATAGTCCCAATGAAAAGACTCACTGGGCCCCCCACCACACAAGCAATTGCAACACTGGCCTGGATAACAGAATTGGGGTCTAACAGTTCTCCAAGGCTGGAGACCACACTGAGGCTAGACTGTTTTAGAGAGTTCTCATGTAAAACCTGACCCATGGCACCAGCCTTATTGCTGCTGTCATCAGACCCACTACTTGAAGCAGCTTGTGAGCTGAAACTACTGTCTGGGATCTCAGCAACTGCATCTCCCAGACTAGGCTCTCCTTCCTGGCTGTGGATATGAAGACCTTTTGCTTGTCCATCCAGAACACCGCTACCAGATGCTCCAGCCTCTGTGATGGTGTCAGGGAGCTCTTCTCCCTGCTGATTATCCAGCTCTGCATCTCCAGAACTTCTAGAGTCCTTGCCACCAACAACCTTGCCATCTGGGCCGTTAAAGCCCTGATGAGACCATCCAGGTAGGGATATACCTGATGCCACTCCTGCCTCAGTTGTGCCACCAGAACAATATAAACTTTTAAGAACACTTTTGGTGCTGATGCCAAACTGAAGGGGACAGCTTGCTTGTGGAAATGTCACTCTTGGATGGCAAATCTCAGGTATTTCTGGTGCAATTTGTGGATCGGAAAGTGGAGATCAGCATCCTTCAAGTCAATGGACACCAGGAAGTGCCCTTGCTGGCCAGCTGGAACAATAGATCACAAGTACTCCATCTTGAACATTGTGTGTTTGACAAACTTGTTCACGTGTTTTAAGTTCAGAACAGGTAAGAAGCTCTCTAATTTCTTGGGGACAATGAAGTAGCTTGAATAAAACATCTGTACCTTCTTGTGATGGGAAACTGGGGTTGTCCGGATTAGGCTATCCAGAGACTGGCTCTTGCTTGATTTTGACCTGGATTAGAGGAACTAGGGACTGAATTTATTTATTCCACATAAAACCCTTTAGGCAGTGCCTATTTTACAGAGGGTTTAGGGTCAGTGCCAACAGGAGAAATAACAAGAAAATACAGTACAAATCAAAGCAATACTTACAGCACTTCAGACAAAGATGAGCTATACATTAAAATTCCCAAACCAGTTATATTCTACATTTTGTTCCTATCATGCGCAAGCCATGGGCGTTGATAAAAACAATTCATAATAACAGCTTGTAATAGTTTGTTTTACTTTTATAGATCCAGATAGGGAGAAGAGCAAGGATTTAAATTGGTAACGGAGCAGTCAGCATTTAAAGATGGAGGTAACTCATTCCAGAGTCTGGCAAATCTGTAAGAAAAGCCGGCTTGGCCTAGCGAGGTTTTCTTTCATGGGAATGCTGAATCATCCCCTGGTGGTGTAAGTTTGGTCCATAGGGCTAAACATTGCTTGAAGACCAGGGGAAAGAGAGCCATTAAATGCGTTTCATCCAGTGGCTAGGGTAAAGAAATGCAGCTGGGATTTAAGATTAAGCCAATTTAAGCTACTGTACAGTATACATGTGGGTGTGTCACGTTTAAGACCATGCAAGGTATCTTGTGGAAGGTTTCTGAAGGAAATGATCTATTGTGGGTATGGAAGAAAACTCAACTGCCATAGCCCAGTGGCAGAATTTCTAACACCCACACATCAACTGTTGTCTGGGCCCATTGCTGGTAAAAGTTCTACAGTCTCGCACCAAGGAAATGGCAGCAAGATGGGCCTGTGTAACTTCACTATGAACACCTGCCTCTTCTACCTGCCCCTCTATTTAATCTATGAGCAAAAGTGCCTCTGTTGCTGTTACCTTTGGACTAAGGGTAGGCACCTCTGCTCCTATGGTTACCAAAGTTTTGAAAAGGGCAAAAATCTGCCCCTTGACTGCCTGGGGCAGCAAAAGCCACACACCCTCAAAGCTGGGTCAAGACACATGAGCTAAAACTTGTTAAAGAAGATGCTGTTTTTTTTGGGGGGTGGGGTTATGGTTCACTTTTCCTTCCTTCAAATATGGTTATAGAGCAGGAGCATCACTATGGACCCACTGGCAACATGAAGGTAGGTCATTTTTAGGCAGTTTGCAAATTTTGTCCTTTTGGTGTATGTTAGTGCTGTCTTTGGACCCAGCCTTTTGCTTTCCTCGATTATCTACGTTCCTTTTTTATTGTCATTAATAATTGATAGAATTGCTTAAAAAATATCATTTAGGGTGAGCAGTGTCATTCTCATTGCAAAATCAGTTATAAAACACTTTTGTACAAATGCAGAATTGGTTTGTGGAATGCTCAAACAATACTTAACAACAGTAAAGAGAGTCAATACATACCGTAGATCCGGGGGGGAGTAGAGAGCAAATCTCGAGGCAGGAAACTTTCCCTGGCGGCACAGCAGATCAGCACAGCATTTCATTATAACTTTGTTCAAACTGCAAATCTTATAGCTCCTTTACACAGAACTGTGTTACTCAGTGTATACTGAATCCATCAATATCACACTTGTTATGGGAAATCTGAAAAGGCAGCAATAAGGGGCACAGAAACAACAGCAGCCAAAGTCAGAAAAGGATGGCGACACACGAGCAGTGAGGGAAACAACCCTACAGGCCCATCTACTGAGTCTCCATGGCAGCAGAGGATTGCTTCTATGAAAGCGATCAATTCTAAAACAGAAAAAACTCTTGCCAAACTAGAAATTCATGATGCAGCTTTGGTAGAACTTACCAAATCTGTAGATACGGAATGCAAGATGGTGACCTCCCAGCTGCGATGTCAACATTAATATGAGAGAACTCCCAGCTAAGAGGAAGACTTGAGGCCTTTAAGAACGAGGTCTGCGCTGGGAACCTATGCCTGGTGGGGGTCCCAGAGGGGACTAACCTTCTGACATTTCTTGTAAGCTGGATGCAATCTACAATTGTCGTCCCTGGAGATTTTGACTGGCAGACCCTGAAAAGAGCTTACAGGGTCAACCCCAGGGTCTGGCCAACAAACGGTAATCAGTCATGGACAGTTCTGGTGCACACTCCAGGAGCCAAGATCAGAGACCTCCTCCTTGCAGCCTGTCCACTCACCATAATCGAGCTGGATGTGATTTTTTTTTCAGACCTGTCATTTCAAACCAGGGCAATAAGTCTGACAGTGTAAGGTAAGACACCACATGAAGGCCCTGGGTATCATCCACTCTTTTTTGCTCTCTGCCAGGCTCTGAATCACTAATGTGGGCAAGGCGTGGCAATTCACTCACCCCAAGGATGAGGGTAGGTGACTGGAGAAAACCAAAGAGGAGTTTGTGACAAAGCCAGGCACAGATGGGGTGGCCGAAGAAGAGGAGTATTCAGGTTCAGGATTAACTGTTATTTTTTGGATGGACGTTCTGTGAGTAAGGGACATGAACTGAACTCTTGTTGTCATGTTTATGGAGTAGTTATCCTGCCTTTCATGTCTCATGGCTGTGAGACACTGGCCTTAACTCTGGGAATAGGTCAATGGCGCAAGTCGCAAGGACCACATTGGGAATCTTTTTTTCCTTCATGTTTGCTTCAATAGATGTTCATATGTTATGAGGCAGTGAGGGGTTAAAAGCATTTTTCCAGTTCTAACCCTAGTTACCGATGTTTGACCAATACTGTTGTTTGTTTGTAGTAAACTATTTTAAAGGGTTATATCCTGCAGTGTATTTTCATGCAGTGTTAAAAAGAAATGCATATTTCTTCCTTTTCTTACATTCAGTAGTACCGCATAAACAACAATCTTAGTGACTGCGTTAACATTTAGAAGTAAATTCTCCCAATCTGTTGGCTTCCATAGCCACGGAGGAGGCTGGCATTCATGGACTAACTTTCTTGGGACTTAATTGAGACTGTTGGGACCCCTCACTCCTTTTGTGCCAGAATACAGGGGGTTCTATTATGAATATCAACTGTTGTGGTCTAATATTGACATTCCTAATACTTTGTAAGAGAGTGGGAATTATATTTATGTTTTTCTAAAAATAATAATGTTAAAAAAAACATACATACCGTAGATCTAATAAAATTGATCAACTTGATATAACCATAGAAGTCAAGACCTAAAAAGAAGAAAGCATTTCCTCAGTGGAAGTCAAGTAAAATATTTACAAAACAAGGAAGATGACTACAGTATCTTAAACTAGTAAAGAAGACCCAGTGGTGCTGGGAGTAGTACACAGCACTACCATGTGAGAGAACCAGGTTTGCTTCCAGAGTCAGACTTCCCTGTCCTAGGTTAGAGAAGTCTAAGGTGGGCTACAGAGACAGGGTGCTCAGATCTGGGGGCTGGGGGGGGGGGGTATGGCCCTAGTGCTTCACTACCTTCCTTAGGAGGATGTGGGACAGGACTGACATTGTGAGTGACCACACAATGTCAGCCCTTCCCCCTCCCAAAGCCGATGTACACATGGGCTGCCCAATGATGTGGTAGGGTTGTACAGTAGACCAAATGATCATGAATCAGCAGGATGATGCCTTCTCCTGGACTTGGACAAGACATGCGCCCCCACATCGAGCAGATTCTACAGACCTCAAGGTCTTCTTCTGCTGGTTTGTTTCTATGTATGTTTCTCTCATCCCCATATATCAATGGCCCGTCAGTGAACACCAGGACTTCATGCCTCCAAACTGGATGGTGGGAAGCATTAAGATTCACTGAAGACACAGAGAAGTTCAGGGAAGGCATCTGAGAGAGGCTCCACAGAGACCACCAGTGTTGTCATGCAGGAGTCAGAGAGAGGGACTAAAGGTATATGTGACCTGGTTAGGGGAAGAAGACTAAATAATGACATAATATAGCAAGAAATGGCTTTCATTTCCATTTTACAATGAATGCTACAGAACTTGTAATTGTCCACTAATTAAAACAGTGCTTTGCACCAAATGATTGTTTCTTTTTTTTTTTAACTTGCTACTTCCCCACCCACCCCCAGCTCTCTCAGCCCAGCACCATCGGGAGTCACCAATGGTGTCTGCCTCACTTCTCCACCTACCTGAACCTGCAGGTGAACCCCCATGGAGCCGTGGCTATACCTCCCAGGCAGGTACATGATGGGACCCTTCACCCCGAGGTCCTTCTTGTCTTGTCGGGCACCCAATGGCAGGAGAGGCAGGCAGGAGTTACAAGGTCTGCACTGGGCGCTCTATCTCCCAGTGCTCCGAGAACCGATTTCCCCCTGTTCTAGGGGGCGTGACGTGCACCCCGAAGTCAAGGTGCAACCGCCGACATCCATCATGTCCCAAACTCTTAATCGTGGCTCTGACGCTTGCTACTCCTCTGGCCTCCGCCAGAGGTCAGCTAGGTGACAGGCCTCAACCCCCGAGAAGGTGAGCGGTCCTCTGGACGCTCAAGCCTCCTCTCTGGCTGGCCCTCGGTCTTCCCGAGCTTGTTCCCGAACCCGGGTCGACGACATTGCAAGCTGTAGTGCTACCGCTGCACCAGCAGGCCGGCCATAAAAGATAGTTTCTTTCAAAACTAAAAAAACATAAGGGAGGCCAGATAGTCCAGAGGTAGCATGTTTCACTACCATGTGGGCACACACCAACCAGAAGGGGGTGCTACCCAAGGGTAGCGTTTTCTCTTCCCTGAGGATGGGATGCACAGTGCTCCACTTATTGAGTGACTGCTGTCGCTGGGCCAGGAGCAATTAACATATTACGTGTCAATGTTCCAGCCGCAGGGACGATGATAGCATGAGCATCGTCAGAACAGGGAGGAGATGCACCAACACACATCTGTCACCAGATGCACACATATCAGTATCTAAGAAGCTGTGGGGAGAAGAGAAAAATGGAAAATTGCTCATGTGCTACAGGAACAAGACGCAACGTCACCCCCATTGCTCCTAACTCCACCTGATCCACAGACCAGTACATGTCGCTTGGCCTTCCTCTTGGGGCCTGATGTAGGTGGTGGTGGTGGGGGGGTTAAACCATTGAGAGAAAGGATCAGAATGAGGCTGGAATCTGCAGGTTGGGGGCATGGTGGTGTTGGGTGCCAGCCCTAGTGAGAAGGGGGAATAAACCACACTAAACATTTTTAAAAAATTAAAAAAGGTACTATTTTTCAAAATGATTTTGCCATTGTGTACAACTGGCAAAAAAAAAAAGTGAACCTACAGATACCAAGTAAGCCCTGTCAGTTTTCTGAAGCAATTTCTAACTGCTTTGATAAAGATAGAATTAATGTTTTAAACACATTCAAACTTTCTTTGCAACAAGTGCCATTATTTCTTCTAGCAGTCTGCAGCCCTACAACTTACTTTGAGATTATTTGGCTGTAAACTGATTACTTCACCAGGGCACATGGAGGATGTACTGTATGTTACCAATGACCAAGTTTTGAGTCACTAAAATTCATGACTTTTTATTAACTCATTTCTTGTTCTTTGGGGGGGGAGCAAAGTGTCCCCCAGTGTTTTTATTTGAAAAAGAAAAAAACCTTGGGGACAATAACATTATGTAATGGGTTTCAAAGATCTGCACTTAAACTGTAGCCGCAATTGTCTAAATTAGGTTCAAATCACTAATTATTACAGCTGCTAACAAGTTTCTTTAAAATACAGGCCAAATCTGCAGCTAGAAAAGGGATACTAAGGACCATATATTCCCAACATCTGCATGAGCAGTTTGGTTGCTTCTGCACATTTTGCAGCCCTTCACTGGCAAAAAAAAAAAATACATGCCTGTGATTTATTGAGACATCACTACGGTGGACAACAGAAAATATATCCTGATGATGAACCTGCAGACTCTGGACAACGTATTTTTATTAAACAAAAGGATTTTTAAAATTAACACATACAATTAAACTGCATGTGCAAATATTCTGAATGTCAGGCACTGTATCCGCAGTCCTGCAGCAAGAAATCTAAAGTTTTTAAAATATAGCTCTGCAACTTCATAAACGTGTAGCTTCAACATAAAATCAACCATTCTGTACACTCGGGGATAGCACATGAGAAGCAGTTTGTAATAAGAGTACTGTGTAGCATCCTTAAAAAAGAGTCAGGGGAGCCGGCTTAATTGTAGCAGGCACAGCTTTCTAAGGGCCTGTACTCACTACCACTTTTAAACCATTTTAACTCTGTTAAGAACTTTTTAAAAGGTTTGCATCCAGACTGTACCACGGTAAAAACTGTGCTACAATCCGTGTTCTACAACAGTGCTTTAACCTATCTGGAAGTAGGCTAGGGCACAGTTTTAGACCAACGCAGTTGCCTCAACCCATGTTAGCAGCAAGGACATTATTCATGCTGTAACACATGTTAAGGCAACCACTAGCAACCCAAATGATTTTGGGGGGACTGTTTTTGGCAACATAATAACTACATATAGTTCCTAGCATACACTGAGATATTGATGTGGATTCTGACTTCTTTCCAAGAATTCTCATCAATGCCATAGCACGTATCCATGCATTGCACTGCCCACAATTTTTTGCAGTGGAACCACAATCACGTCTTGGAACTCACCCGGCTTGCGCGGTGCCGGAGTGCAGTCTGGACGCTCTGACAACTATGCTTAAGTACTGTTGCCTAATGTTTTCACTAATGATACTGAAAATGGTGGGAGTGCAGTATTGAAAATGGTGGAGTGTGTACAGGGCCTAAACTGGTGACCTAGGCTTTTGCCCCAAGTTCAGGGCTGCCAGCAGGGCCTGCGGAGGGGAGGATCTTCTCCTCCAGCATGGGAGACTTGCACTGTCACCATATGAGTGATCACCAGCGACGATGTAGCTCTTAAAGTGAGGAAGAAGGGGAAGCTGCACAGTGGGAGTCAACCATGAGGCAACATTGTTGTCACAGTTTCTGACCGTGACACACTGCAGAATACTGCACAAACACAATGTAATCCAGTGACAAGCACTCCAGTGTGTCATGCAGGAAAGTGGAGCATGCTTATCACAGAGCGTTGCATCCTGGCTGACTCTGCTGTACATGGTGCGTCTGTTGTGCCAGCACCAACATTATCTTGAAATCCTGAAGACTCCCCGCAGATGATGTTCCCATGTCGCCAACACACCCAGCTGAAGCACTCAGTGCCTGGCACCACCTTCTCCCTCTCTTTGATCTGAACTCTCCTGCTAAATGGGCACAGCCCAGGTGCAGAAGGCCTGCGGGGACCAGAGGCCCAACCTCAGCAGGCTTACACCCAGGGACTGAGATAGACAGAGGAGTTTCAGGGAACTAACGGTGACCACTCTACAGCTGATGTCACGGTACATGTGGAGAAACTGATGGAACATGATGCAGAAGAAACAAAAAATGATACAGGAGGAAAACGAATGTAGAAAGCACTTTGGATTCCATGTTTCTCTCCACCAGCTACACATATACACACAATAACTGCAACGCCTCTTGAGTAGCAGTATCCAAATCCTTGTGTACAACAGGCTGGAATGGCTTCACTGGAAAAACAGTTGCTCAAAGAACTGACTTTCACATGTTCCTGTTTATATGCACTGTACTGTTGTTTGTTGCGCTCATTTTAAATGAGTCTGTTGCACGCAGTCTAAACTTAAGTGAATGTAAAAGTCGGTCTGTGGGCAGCTTTTATTCGGGTGAAGCCTTGTCAACCTGCCCTAAACAAGTATTTGCATAATGTTACCCACAATGCTTTGCACTGAGTTTGAGGCATCAAATACTGGGGTGAATTTCACATTTCTGGCTTGCGGCTCTAACTTTTAACTGACAACACAAAGCTATAGGTATAAAGAGCATAGACATATGTGTGTGTGTATATATATATACAGACACAGTATATATATAAAAACTAGTAATGCACGTGATGTCCCCTCTAGTTTTTATATACAGAATCCATTACACTCTCTCTGTGCAATCTAAGTAGATTTGATAAAACAACTGGTAGCAGGTGTACTGGATACTATGTTCATTTTAGGAATCCAAGAATCAAACACAGTGCAAGGACCAATTGCTGCCTCCAAGTACCTAGACCAGCGTGATATGTCAATTAATCATTCAACTCCATGGCATACACTTCACTTGAAAACACAAACATGGAACCAGTTTTATACAAGTAGAAAAAATATGAACTACACCGACCATGTTTGCAAACTTGACTGGTAATGTCAAACTGATGCTCTGCCTTACAATGAGAGAAAACGTCTTCAGCAGAATTAAATAACCTATACAGAAAGAAGCAAAAAAAAAAAAAGCATTATTACGAGTCTTTCAAAATCATTTTTAACATGCACCTAAAGAAATTCCTGAGTACAACAATACTAAAAAGCATCCAGTTATAGCAAGTTCTGAAACAGAATGTGACTCAAAACTTTAAAGGGACACATTCTTGACCAGTGGCCATCATAGCTTGAAAGCCCATTAAAGGCTCTTTCAAATTAGGTATTTGGCTCATCTGTAGATGGAATGGTATACCTCCCCGACAGCGACACCATTACAGCGAACTACGTCGATGCTGACAACATCGACAGTTAGCTGTACTGGCACGCCAGAGAACCGGGCACGCTGTCTCCCGGTCCTGCACCCCCTTCCCCAATCAACTCCAACTTGGAGTTGATTATATTAGAAACGAGGTGCTGGGGGCAGAGCCCCCACTGCATGGGGCACAGCCCCCGATAGAAAAAAGACTGGTCTTCAGGATTTATGTCCACCACAACCTGCGTGTCGACATAAATTTGGGTCGCTGTGATGCCAGCTTCCATTTAAATTGTTGTTTTAACTGCATCGTAGAGCCAGCTGAAAGTACTCCAGAGATAGAGATGATGGTGTCTGTTCAACATTAATACCACATAGATACATAGACAGTATCGGCAGATAAGGGCCTATGGCCCACCCAGTCTGCCCATTTAAGTTTGTAAGTTCAGTTTATGTTTTCCAGGAAGTCTGTTGCCCCTTACCCCTGACCTCCAGAATTCCTTTATGTCTATCCCATGCATTCTTAAATCCCGTGATTGTTTCAGCCCCCACCACTTCCTCTGGCAGGGTGTTCCACTTGTCCACCACCCGTTCTGTGAAGAAATTCTTCCTCACGCTTCCTCTGAATCGTCCTCCCTCCAACTTCATCCCATGCCCTCTAGTCCTGGAACATCTTTTTGCTTAAAAATAGTGCATTCCTGCACCCTGTTCCTCCCTGTAAGATACTTGTATGTCTTTATCATATCCCTCTCTCCCTCCTCTCCTCCAGGGAGTACATGTTCAGTGCCTTCAACCTGTCCTCATAGGACTTGTGATGCAATCCATGCACCATCTTTGTTGCCCTCCTCTGAACCTTCTCTACCCTAGCCATTTTTAAAACATTGTGCTTTTACGCCAGTCCATAGGCGCAGTGGTAGCGTTACCACTTGCGACACTGGCAACCTGGGTACGGAAATGAGCTTGGGTCCTCAAGGGCATGCCAGAGGGACCGGGGTGGGGAAGGAGGATCGAGCATCCCTGAGGACACTCTCCTCCTCCGGGGTGTTCATCCTGCTGCAGCACTGCCACCTGCAGACATACAGGTGGTAGGGCACACGGGACATGGAGAGAGAGAGAGAGGGACATGTCATGCTACATACCATGTACACAGGGAACAACATCCCAATGCTGTCATCCCTGTGGGGGAGGGCAACGCAGCAGCAAGCAAGAGGAAGAAAGACACCCTAACTGGCAGGGTGATCACTGCCCCTCCGCAGGCCCTGCACCGGTGACCCAGGCACCTCACAAATATCTGGATCCATTGACTGGTGAGTTGAGAGACTCCTCACCACCCTGCCATGGAGGGCAAGCTGTGAGGGACCTGGGAGAGGCAAGTCCAGGGAAAAGCCGGGTGTCAACACTAGAAGAGTCAGTGAGAAGGAGGGCCGGCCAAGGAGGAGGAGGAAAAAGTGTCATTTAAAAAAGAAAAAACATTAAGTCATCGAGGGAACAAGCTGTGACAAACTACACTGAATCAAGCACAGCTTGTTCCTCGATAACATCACAATGTTCTACAAATGGCTGCAATGTATTATTAATATTGAACAGACTCCGCCATCTACAGTGTATTTCTATAGTGCTTCCAGCTACAGATGAGTCATCTACCTTGTTTGGAAGAACTTTTCATGGACTTTTAAACTATGTTAGTCATTTTACATGACTGTTTCCTTTTAATTTCAGAAACTGAATTCACAAATACAATATATGTAAATGATCCAGCATAAAAAGTACAGTTACGTAAGAACTTACCATAACAGTAGATCTTCAAGAGGAGCTCTTGCAGCAGGCTATTACAATCAGGACTATGCCGCAGGCACTAGGATCCTCTGGAAAACTTCTCAGCCAGCAATACCCAGCAGGAACCGTCCCCGACATCGGCTCCACCCCGGCGTCAGCCCTGGTACAAAAGGGGGCGGACCCAGCTCCACCCCAGTTCCCCCGCCAAGTCCCGAGAACGAGCCCTAACAGGAGAATGGAGCGAAGCACGAAGATGGAATTCTGTACACCTCAGAGGGGGAAGGAGGGCGTGAAAGTAACGCCTACTGCAAGAGCTCCTCTTGAAGATCTACTGTTAAGGTAAGTTCTTACGTAACTGTACTATCTTACTTTGAGTGGGAGCTCTTGCAGCAGGCTATTACAATCAGGACTGAATCCCAAGCAGTCCCTCGCCAAAGAGGTAATCAACCCCGGGAGGTGGAAGAGAGTACACTGGACACAGAGGCTCAAGACAATAGTCCCTGAAGGACTGCCAAGCCGAAGCCGGCATGGCATCTGGAGGCAATGTCCAAGCTGTAGTGCTTTACGAAAGTATGCACTGAATTCCAAGTAGCGGCCGTGCAAATATCCTTTATGGATAAGTTCCGCAGGGCGGCAAAGGAAGCAGACACTCCCCTGGTGGAGTGACCCCTAACTGGACCCGGAAGGGGCTTGTTGTGCTTTTCATAGCAGAAAGAGACACAGTGGACAATTCATTTAGAAATGGTCTGCTTGGACACCGGTCTACCCAAGTGTTGTGGCGCAAAGGCCACAAACAATTGCTCCAATTTACGGTGATTAGCCGTATGCTTAAGGTAATACTCAAGCGTCCTGTGAACGTCCAAAGTGTGAAGAAGAGCCTCCCCTCTGTTAGAAGGCGAAGGAAAATAAACTGGAAGGTCAACCGACTGGTTAAGGGTCAGCTCCGAGACCACTTTCGGAAGAAACTTAGGGTTCGTCCACGGGGAAACCCTTTCCCTGTGGAAAATTAAGTACGGCTCTTTACACATCAGAGCCTGAAGCTCAAAAACTCTTCAAGCTGAAGTAATGGCAACTAAAAAACAAACCTTCCACGAAAGGTATCGCAGCTCACAATCTGCTGCAGGTTCAAATGGAGGAAGGGTAAGCTTCCCCAACACAAAAGGAGGTCCCAGGGTGGGACAGGATACCGAATGGGAGGTCTCATATGAAGAATCCCCCGTACAAAGGTGCAGAGGTTCTGTTACCCGAAAGGGCGTGATAAGCCGAGATGGCCCACATGTGCACCTTAATGGAGGAGTAGTTCAAGCCTTGTTGGTATAAGGAGACGTGATACTGAAGAGCTGAGTTCACTGGACAGGAAACAGGATCCAGATGGTGAGACGAGGCCCACAAACAAAAACACTTCCATTTCACAGCATGAGTGGAGCGCGTTGAGGGCTTCCTCGCCGATACAGGAACTTCCACCACCTCTGGCGATACCCCGTACCTGTGCTTTGCTACGTCTGAAGGAGCCATGCACGAAGGTGTAAGGATCGGAGATCGGGATGAACCAGCGAGCCTGCTCCTGGGACAGCAACTGTGAGCATATTGGCAGCGGAATTGGAGGTTCCCTTGAAAGCCGCTGAAGTAGTGGGTGCCAAATCTGCCGAGGCCACTGCGGGGCAACCAGAATCATTCGTGCCCCCTCGGCCTGTAACTTCAATAGAATCCTCTGGACAAGAGGAAAGGGAGGGAAGGCGTAAAGAAACCTCCCTGCCCAACATAGGGATAACGCGTCTGACCAGAAAACACCAGGCGTGGGCTCTTGAGAGCAGAAAAGCGGCACTTTGGCATTGCATGGTGATGCAAACAGGTCCAGTTCTGGATGACACCATCTGTCGAACAGCTGTTCCGCTACTGACTGTAGGAGCTCCCACTCGTGCGCCCTGGACCGAGATCTGCTGAGACTGTCGGCCAAGTGGTTGAGGACACCCGGAACATGCACCGCGGAGAGAGTGATGTGTCGTTCTAGTGCCCAATACCAGACTCTCATTGCCTCTCTGCACAGCGGGTAATAATGAGCTCCCCCTTGCTTGTTGATGTAGAAGATGACCGCCACGCTCTCTGTCTGAACCAGAAGAGAGCCTGGCATGAGGTCCTCCTGAAAAGCATGTAGCGCATTGAGGACCGTTCGCATCTCCAGGACACTGATGTGGAGTTCACGCTCCTCGGGGGTCCAAACATCTTGTGTCTGGCGAGTCCCTAGGTGTGCCCCCCACCCCAAATCTGAGGCATCCATCATAAGGGTCTGATTCGGGAGCTCCGGACGGAAGGGGACCCCTCTTTCCAAATTGAGTGGATCCATCCACCAAAGAGGCGTTCTCTTTACTGGCTCCGTGACTCTGACCATGAGGTCGAGGTCGTCTGAGCACTGATCCCACTGCACCCTGAGCATCCATTGTGGGATTCTCATGTGGAGGCGGGCCAGAGGAGTAACTGGAATGGCCGCCGCCATGTGCCCCAGAAGTCTGAGGAAGGTCCTTGCTGAGACCCGAGAAGCTACTAGGACCAATTCGGCTATCTCTTGCAAGTGATCGCCCCTCTCCGGGGGTAGAAAAGCCATCCCCTGGACCGAATCCAGGACCGCACCAATAAAGACGGGTCTTTGGCTGGGCTCTGGGGAAGACTTTGGAAGGTTCAGGGTGTTCCCCAAGTCTCAGAAGAGTGTATAGGTATCTCAGAGAGCTTGAAGCAGGCGTGACCTTGATGAGGCCGCTAGCAGCCAATCATCCAGGTAAGGGAAGACATAATGCCCTTGATGCCTCAGAGCCGCAGCCACTACTGCCAAACACTTTGTGAAGACTCAAGGAGTGGAAGAGAGGCCGAACGGAAGAACTCGAAATTGATAATGCTCCCCCTGGAAGTGGAACCTCAGGAACTTCCTGTGAGGGGGAAAGACCCCGATATGCATATATGCATCTTGCATGTCCAGGGAGTAGAGCCAGTCCCCTTGGTGCAACAGAGGAGGAAGACCCGGAAGGGTCATCAGGTCGGAACCTTCTGTACTCTATACAAATATTTAGTGAGCTTAGGTCCAGAATTGGACGAAGGTCCTGAGTCTTTTTTGGGATCAGGGAGAAGTGGGAGTAATACCCTTTTCCCCGTTGACTCAGAGGGACTGGTTCTATTGCCCTTTTTTGCAAGAGGGCCTGTATCTCTCCTTCTATGAGAGGAATATGAGAAGGAGGATATCTGGAGAACCTTGGTGGAGTGACTGGAGGAATCTCCGTGAACTCTAAGGTGTGTCCTCTCCTTATGACATCTAGGACCCATTTGTCCGAAGTTACTGAGCTCCATCCCTGAAGATACAGGGAGAAGCGACCCCCTATCACCTCCCCTGGTACCTCCACCGTAGGAGGGGGGGTTGGAAGGGAGTCATTGGGTGGAGCCAGGGGTGGGCAGAGAGGCCTGAGAGGACCTGGGGCTATGGGGAGAAGTGCCTCCAGGCTGCTGGTTGCTGGCTCTCCTCTGAAAGCCTCCTCTCTGGCCCTGTTGGCTACCACAAGCTTGACCACCTGAGGGCTTCCGAAATGGCCGCTTTTGCTGTCGCTGCTGGTCTCCACGGTACATTTGGCAGACAGACCAGATGGATTTGCCTGACTCCTGGAGGCGAGAGATCAAAGACTCCGTCTCTGGCCCAAACAACACAGAACCCTGGAACGGCAAGTCCCAGATTCCGGACTGCAGATCCTGATGAAAGCCCAAGACCCTCAACCAGGAATGGCACCTGAGGCAGACACCTGATGTTGCCACTCTGGCTGCCGTATCCACAGTGTCGTATGAGTCACGCAAAACATGTGTCCCTACGTCCGAGCCCAATTTGATAAGGTCCAGAATCTCCGTTTTCTTCTTGGAGTCTGGCAAGGCATTAACAAGCTCTTGTCCCCACTCCCATAACGCATTCTGGTACTGGACCATGTGCGTAAGGAAATTCAGGGACCTAACTGAACAGGTGGAGGCAGAATAGACTTTCTTGCCCACCTGGTCCAAGTAGCGGGATTCCGGGTCGGGAGGCTGTGAGTCGAGATGTTTAGGCTGCTTAGATTTGTCATGAGCAGCCGTAATAACTGACAAGTCTGCCTGAGGACGTTCAGCCAAGAATGGTTCATCCTTCGGGGCTCTATACAGCCTGTTCGATTTTTTCGGAACTGCCAGGCTTGAAGCCGTACACTTCCAGGTTACTCTGGTGAGGTCTTGGAAAGTGTCCACTAAAGGAGGAACAACCAAGGGTTTGGGCTCCTTCTGCCTCAGGTATTTAGCCAAATGGTGGCATTACGGATCCAGGTCCTCCATGTCCCAATGGATGTGCCTCATGATGTCCATGAAAGTGGGATTTGTCAAGAGGCGAGCGGGGCTGGTCCTTCTCACCCGGGGAACCCCCAATTCCCGAAAAGGAAGATGTAGAAGAGGAAGAGGAGGAATGGCTACTGGGTGACGAGTAGCCAGATCTATCCTTATGGCTAGCCCCACTTGAGCGTCGGTGGCTCACCGACTGACGATGGTCACAGGACCGACGGCGGAGCGGAGACCGACGTCGGGAGCAGTCCCGTCTAGCAGAACAGGAATGGCTCCTAGTGTAAGACCTGACCTGGCGTCAGCTACCTGATCTGGTAGAGCGCCGGTGTTGGTCAACGGACCATGACCGAGAATCAGCCTTAGTAGGAGGAGTAGGCCGTGGCCTGTCGGGGGTCTTCCTTGGGGAAGAGGCACCTCCTGGCTGTGGTTCACCCGAAGGGTCCGGGACCGGTGACAGGGCCGGCTTCCGGGGAGGTCCGCTTCTGGACCTGCCCCCACCAGAAGGAAAACCGATCCTGGAGCTCATCCTTCGGAAAAACAGAGGCTGCTTTCCCAAGAAACAGAATAACCGGGATATCAACCTTCGCAGGAGAGCCCACTTCTGAGCCCCGGGGGGGGGGAGGACATAGGGGATGATGACACAGCCCCTTCGCCAGCTGCGTTTGGATCCATTGCCCCACCACCTGGCGTCGGTAAGGGGACCAAAGCTTGCGCCTCCGAGGGTTTAACGATGACCCTGAGCTGAGTCACCTTGGGCTTTGCTGGCCTCTCCCCCGAAGGTCCAGCCTTAGCCTGGTCTTTTGACTTGTGATGCTCACCTGAGCCCTTGGATCCATGGGCTGTCTTGGGAGAAGGCCGCAAGTGGGAGCGAGACTGATACCTGGACCAGTGCTGGGACCGACTACAGTCTTTCTCAGGGAACGCTTAGACTTGTCCTTCTTCTTCTGCTTCTCCCCTGAGGTGTGCAGATCCATCTTCTTTTCCAGCAGATGCACTTTCAGGGCCTTCAAGTGGCAGATCCTGGTGCGGCTGGTGAACTTCTGACAGGTCGAACAGGCCGCAGTGTCATGGTCAGGCCCCAGACAGAAAACGCACTGCCGATGACCGTCCTTAGACAGGATTTGGCAGCCGCAACCGCACTTATTAACTTGGGGCCCCGTCGAGGAGACCGATGACGACGACGACATGCGTGGTAGGCGCTGAAAACCGCCTAAACTTTTAGTGGAGAAATCAGAAAACAAGAGAAAACGATGTTCTTTAGCTGGGCTGGTAAGCCAAGATGAGCAGGAACTCTTCGATGCTTGCTGAACTGGCAGGCGCAAAACAACTGGGTGGAGCTGGGTCCACCCCTTGTATGCAGGACTGATACTGGGGTGGGGCCGACGTTGGGGGCAGTCCCTGCTGGGTATTGCTGGCTGAGAAGTTTTCCGGAGGGTCCTAGTGCCTGCGGCATAGTCCTCATTATAATAGCCTGCTGCAAGAGCTCCCACTGGAAGTAAGATGTACAGTTACATAAGACCTTACCTAACAGTAGATCTTCGAGAGAGGCTCTTGCAGTAGGTTAATAACCTTGAAGACTGAGCCACCAGGCACTAGGACTACATGGAAAACTTTGTAGCATAATGTCGGGGGGACCACCCCCCGACATCATGTGAACGGCGTCTGCGTAATGCTATGTAAGGGACAGTCCCCACACCCACCTTCCAGTTCTCCCGCCGGAGACCGAAGTAGGTGCAACAGGAGGAAAGGAGTGGGATCCTGGAGCCAAAAATAGGCTAGGAAAGAAGCAGCAGCAGCAGTGGGAAGGTGGGAGAGAAATAGGTTACCTACTGCAAGAGCCTCTCTTGAAGATCTGCTGTTACAGTAAGTTCTCACGCAACTGTACTATCTTACTTCATTAGGGTTCTTACAGTAGGTAATAACCTTTAGGGCTGAGCCCCAAGCAGTGAAAAGGAACAGACAAGGTCTGAAGCATGGGTGGCAGGAAAGGTCTGCAGTAGGTAGGGATTTATGAGAGAAGACCCTGAAGGACAGCTAGTCCAAAGTCAGCCCTGCGTCTAGAGGCAATGTCCAGACTACAGTGTTTAGTGAAAGTGTGGGCAGAGCTCCAAGTAGCTGCTGCACAAATGTCAGCAACAGAAACATTTCTGAAACAAGCACTAGATACCATGCCTTTGGCTAAATGCCCTATAACCTCCCCTGGAAGTGGCTGGTTATGCTTCTAATAACAAGAGCAGAATGCAGTGTAGTAACCATTTGGATAGACACTAATTAGAAACTGCGGTGCCCTCTCTTTTGGGTGCAAAGAAAATGAAAGGCTGATCCGTGTTACAGACTGATTTTGTCAGATTTGTGTAGCAACGAAAAATTCTGTACACATCCAGTATTGTGCAGGATTGCCTCCCCCTGATTAGAATGCTCAGGATAATGCACTGGTAAGTGTACAGTCTGATTAAGAGTAAACTCAGAGACTACTTTCGGAAGAAACTTAGGATTTGTATGCAGAGCCCCCCAGTCTCTGTGGAGACTCAAATAAGACTCCTGACACATGAGGACCTGAAGTTCGGAAATCCTAGGAGCAGAGGAAATAGGAACTAAAAACAGTGCTGTCCAAGAGATGGCCTAGATCACAACTCGCAGCCGGTTCAAAGTGAGGCAAAGTGAGTTTCTCTGGAATGAAGTTCAGGTCCCCTGGCAGAACGGGGTTCTGGACTGGAGGTTTCAGGTGGAGGATTCCCTTCAGAAGGGTGTTGGAAACCTCCAACTGAGCCAAGATTATGCCGTCAATCAGAGTGTGGTAGGCAGAAATGGATGACAGGCGGACCTTGAGAGAAGGATAGCAGAGACCAAGATCTGAGAGGTGCAACAGAGACATCATGACCTGTGGAACCGGGCAGGAGAAAGGTCCCAACCTTTGGATGCCGCCCAAATGTAAAGCCTCTATCATTTACGTTGCATAAGTTGTTCTTGTAGATGGCTCTCTGGTCTCCATAAGGATCTGAGCTACTCTGGCAGATACCCCGTAGTGTGATGCAGCTATGTCAGTAGGTGCCACGTGCCAAGGTGAAGGGACTTGAGGCCCAGGTGGACCGATTTTCCCTGTTCCTGGGTCAGAAGATCTTGACAGAGGGCCTGGAGGGTCCATCCATTACCTGTTGAGGCAGAGGGAACCATACTTGGCAAGGCCAATAAGGGGCAATCAGGATCATGTGAGCCACTCCCTCCTGCAGTTTCAGGGATACCCTCTGTATTAGCAGGAAGGGAAGGAAGGCATACAAGAACCTCCCTGTCCAGAATATAGACAGTGTGACTTGCCAGGAAACACCACGCCCTGGAACGAGCAAGCAGAAAACTGGGTAGTCTTGTGTTGTATGGGGAAGTGAACTGATCTAGGTCTGGGTGACCCTAAAGCTCAAAATGTCTTCGACTACTGACTACCTCAGTTCCAACTCGTGTGCCCCTGACTGAGTGCGTCTGAGCGTGTCCTCCAGAACGTTCTGGACTCATGGGACGTGCATGCCGACAGCTGGAGATCATGCTGGACTGCCCAGTTCCACACCCTCATCACCTCCCTGCATAGGGGATACGATCATGTTCCTCCCTACTGGTTCAGGTACCATACTACATACATACAAGAACTGGGCCTGGGAGGAGAAAGGGCCGGAAGGCCTAAAGGGCATACAGCACTGCCCTTATTTCCTGCATGTTGATGTACAAAGACAGCTCCAGCTGTGACCAGGATCCTTGGGTATTGTGGTGTCCTAGAAGAGTGCCCCAGCCCTGGCCGGAGGCCTCCGTGGTCAATGTCAGCTCCAGACGGGGAAATTGAAAGGGGACACCTTGGCTGAGAATGGTGAGATCTTGCCACCCGAGGAGATTCTGTTGCATGGGCCTTGACACTCGGGCTCTGTGATCCAGGCCACCTGATTTCTGATCCCACTGGACCCTGAGCATCCACTGCGTGACATGCATGTGGATCCTGGCTAGAGGAACAGTAGGGTTTGCCGCAGCCATAAGTCCCAAAAGGTGCAGGACTACTCTGGCAATGGTTCAATGGCTGGAGGCCACTGACCTGGCCTGTTACTGCAGAGTGTCCACCCTGTCCAACAGGAAGAATGATCAACCCTGAAACGTGTCCAGCACCATACCAATGAAATGGAGGCACTGGGATAGGGCGAGGTGAGACTTGGGTTAATTCACCGTAACACCCACCTGAAGAATCAATTCCAGAGTCTTGGACAGGGAGACCAGGAGGCTGTCCCTCGATGAGACTGTTAAAAGCCAGTCAGCCAGGTACAGGAACATAAACAGGCCTTGGTGGCATAAAGACGCAGCCACCACCAATAAGGCACTTGGTAAACATCCTCAGTGTCGAGTTGAGACCAAAGGGGAGATGTGAAGCAAAGACTGGGATATGCAGGTAATTTTAGATCTCCCGTCTTTTGGGGACCCAAAAGAAATGGTAATAGTAGCCATTGCCCTCCTGATTAAAAGGGATGGGGGCCCTATTGCTGACTTTTCCAGAAGAGCCCTGATCCCTGCCTCTATGAGAAGAGAGTGATTTCTTGGGGAAGAGAGACTGACCTGGAGGGTGTTTTGGTGGACCCTCCAGGAATTCTATGGTGTGGCTTTAAGCAACTAGCTGAAGGACCCAAGAGTCAGTCGTGATCACCTGCCAGCCTGTCAGGCGGTTGACAAATCTGTCCCCGACTGGTTCCCTCTGAGCTGGTGGCAGAGGTGGGGGCCCCGGCTATGAGACAGGGGGCTGCAGGAGGTTCTGGAGTGGTTCCCCTTGAGGAACGCTAGGCTTTGGCCGGGGAATTGGCTGCCACCAAGGTAGGCCGACTTGTGATCCGACATCTGGTGGGCCACTGCATGGCCTGACATCGTTGTTGACGACAAAAGGACTGCTTCGGCCTGTGTCCACAGCGAAGCATCCTTCTCACCGGACGCAAGTACTGGCCCATAGTCTCCAAGCTGGTGATGATGTCCTCTACATCACCTCCAAAAGGAAATGGGCTCCTAAAGGGAGCATCCTGTCTGGCCAATTTGACCTCCTGTGCCAGACCTGAAAGCCATAACCCTGACTGTCTGCGTAAGCAGATCGCAGTCGCCATGCTCCTGATAAAAGCCTCAGCTGCATCATATGTGGCCCAGAGGGCATGATGGCAAGAGATCTCTGCCATACATACGGTGTGTGCAATCCAGGATTATGTCTCTGAATCTGGTAGGAACCAAATTCGGTTCTGAGCAGGCCCAGAATGAATGTTGGCAAACCACTGAATGGGCCACCTCATATGGGGCTCTGAGTCTGACAAGGAGTTCCGGATTGGAGACATAGCCCAGAGAAGAATTAGAGGCCCCATCTCCAGACCCAAGCAGAGGAGTCGTCCAAAGCCTAGTGTAACTGGTGCCATACCTCCTGACCAGAGTCGGGCGCCCAAGGAGGGAGTTTGACCAACCAGCATAGAAATGAGAAAGGGGCTAAATAGGAAGGCCCCTGACTCAGGCAAAAAAATGTTTGTGGGTCGATGCCTGGAAACCATTAGACCATACTGCCTGTCTGTCTAGTTCCACCAAAACTGAAACATGGGTGGCAAACCAACCTGCGACTGGGAAGGTGAAGGTGCAGGATCTCACACTGGGGAGGCCAAAAGAAAACCTGGAGATAGGTGTCCTGACATCGGAAACCCTGGTGGTTGGAAACCTGGGGCCGGATAAACCCACAAAGGAGAGGGAAAACCCGGCATCAGGTGAGCCAATGTAAGACACCCCGACATCGGGAACTCTTCCATTGCAGACCCGAAAGGGAAGGAGCCAGGCGTGGGAAAACCCTGCGCAAGAAGACCCGACAAAGGCTCTGACGACAGGGCCTGAAAGTCTGACGGGGGCCCCAGTGGATTCTGAGAGCCCGATGAAGCCAGATTTATGCCAGACTTAGGGGAAAGTCCAGCATCCGCGCCGTAAAACCTACATACAGCTGGGGAAGTAAAAGGGCCCAGATGAGGGAGTCCGAGGCGCAGGTACCAAGAGAGAGCCGGGGAAAGGCAAACTGGCGCCAGGGTTTGGGGAAAAAAAGCCCGGCGGTCACTCCCCCTCCATCAGCACCCACAGCACAGCAGAGTTCGGGGGCTCGGCTAGAAGGGAGGACTCCCAGGAGGGGCAACCCCGACTAGGTGGCTGCGACCGAAGCAGCAGTGGGCGCCAATCTGGAGGACCGATGCCAGGCCAGACATGGCGGCCCAATGGAAGCTCCATGGCTGAGCACTCATTGGCAGCACCTGTGAGCGGCTTATCAGCCTGAGCGGAGTGGTTGCCGGCTCAGTGACCAACTTATCAGTCAGTGCTGGGTGCTCACCAGGAAGACTGGTGAGCAACTTACCAGCCGGAGCTGGGCGCTGCCGGGGAGCCAACGAGGACGATCGGAAAGATTCTGGGGTCCTCAGCGGGCCAGCGAGACTCCCAGATGGTGCTGGGCGCTCATCGAGGGGCCAGTGAGCAACTTACCAGCTAGGGCTGGGAACTCGCCAGAGCAGCCGGCAAGCGACTTACCAGCCAAGGCTGGGCGCTCACCAGAGGGTCCGGCGAGCATCTTATCAGCAGGAGTTGGGCGGTCACCAGGAGGGCCGGCGAGCAACTTATCAGCAGGTGCCGTAGAGTTACTTACCAGCTGGGGCTGAGCACCCACCAGCAGGGTTGGAGAGCGACTTACCAGCCTCGCCAGAAAGATTGGGCCCAAGAGGGAGAAAGGGCCCAAGTGTGGCGAGAGTCCCCGGAGGACTGGAGGACCTGAGGGCTGCTCCCCTAAAACAGGAGTGGGCTGGGCCTGAGGGGTGCTTCCCAGACAGGCAGACGGCCTCTCCTCGCCTATGGTTCCCGGGGAGGGGGGCCCACGGGTGCAAAGGAGATAGGTCCCAGTTCCGAAGTTTCTCCATGTCCTGATGACCCTTCTGCTTGAGGACGCCTGAAGAATCTCCCATCAGAGACGATGAGGTCTGCCTCCACTGCTGCTTCCTATCCACGGAGGCCATCCAGGGAGAAAGACAATGAGTCCGTGTGGCCTAGAAAAAACTGGCAGGCCTCAGAGTCCCCGGAAAAGCACGGTCCAAGGCAGAAGGAGAAAGGCCACCTATGCGAGGGAGCCACGGCCGGTAAGAAAAATCTCCTGAAAGAGATGAGGACGAAGGAAAAGAGATGCAACAGAAACACTTATGACAAAAATTAATGAAAATTTGGGGGAATACTCATCCAAAAAAGGCGGTCAACTGAAGCAGCATTCTCCACGAGGTACGACATGTGCAGGACGGTGGCAGGAAAGAACTGAAAGGTGGGCGTGGGAACCGCCCTTATATAGCATCACACTGATGCCGGTCACGTGACATTGGGGGGGCGGTCCCCCGCCAGACAGTAGTAGCTAAATTCTTCCGTGTGGCCCTAGCACATGGTAGTCCAGTCCTCAAGGTTATTACATACTTCAAGAGCCCTCTCAAAGTAAGATCGTCGCTTAAATATGAAGTTGAATTGTTGGAGACCACTTACAATAGATTTTTAGGCAAAGCGGGCAAAGAGTGCATTCACACAACACTTTTAAATCACTGAAATGTATTAATAATAGAACAGCACGTCCTGCTATATGAAAAGTGGTGCAATCATTATTATTTATTTAGCTTTTGTTTACCAGGTAAGCACACTAGACAGTCAGGTGCCTAGTTTCAGGTGCAACCCAGGGGAATTACAAAGGTACAGGCAATAACAGTACAGAGTCAAGGCACAGCGATCAACATGGGATAGGCAGGTACAGGTTAAATAATACACAGTCAAGCATGGCAATCAACAAGGAACAGACAAGAAATAACATCAACTAGCAACTGGGCAGGTAGGTGGGGATACCCAGTTAGTGCACACAAGGGGCATGGAGTAGTGGTACACGAGCAACAAAGTAGGAGAGAAACACTTGCAAAGAGTTGCACCAAGAGGGAGAGGCATGGGAAAAAACAAGCTCAAGGCTGCAAGCCAGGCAGGGGACGCTGACCCCTAACAGGGTGTAGCAGTATAAATCAAGTGCAAAGCAGATGATGAGGACTTAAGCATCAAGCAAGACAGGCCAGATACCACTAAAGAAGCTGGGAACAGGCAGAAAGATTCTCCACGACCCCAATCTCGGTGTATGAGCATGGCCTTTCCACAATTACACTAGCTCCTTTAAACATGCAGACAAGAAAGGCCAATTCCTATATTTCACGAGGCCACTACAGGAGACAGTATGGTCTAGTGCTCAGCGCACAGGCTTGAGAAGCAACATACCAAGGTTCAAATCCCATAAGTCACTTACTCTGACTTACTCAATGTATGACACTCAGCAACTCACTTGGTTTTTTCAGGCTTCAGACCTCAGCTTCTAAACTGGATAGAAGCTGGATCATCCCCACTATGAACAATACTTTTATCTCTGTTGGGTAACCCTGGGTAAATAAATTGCAAAAAGGCATTATACTGGCACACTAGTGCCAGTATAATTAGGGTTGCTTGTTACTTCTAGGTTCATTTATTTACTTATTTCTTTATTTCAAAAGTTTTACCAGGAAAGACATACTGCACTACTAATAGCTTGTTCCTAGATACATCCAGTGGGCGAGGGGAAGTGGAGATATATCAAGAGGTTGAAAAACTGAACAGTATTAACAACATTAGAAAACACAGAAGTCATATACAGCAGTACAATACAGTATATCAGAGAAGCATAATCATAAACATTAAAGGCAAATAAGAGTAACGTATACATGTAGTAGATAAAACCGATTTTTGATAGGCAGGGGAAACTACTCATACAGGTATAGTCTAGTTGAATAGCTGCACCAGCCAGCTTTACTAGTATTTATTTATTTATTACATTCCAGATCCTTTAGGCAGGGCCTATGTTTGAAGGAGCTAGGGGTCACAATTAAAGTGAGTAAGATACACAAGTCACAATTTACGCAGTGGTGATTGGCACAGTAGTAAAGGAAGTATCAGGGATTATACCAATAATAAAGTATTACAAATGACTACAGCAGTGCAAACAGTAGAAGTACAACTAATTCAACTCATAAGAAGGGAGGTAGAGTAAGGAGTTAGAGGGAAGGCAAAAGTGGGCAGAGAGCCAGTCATGGAGTTGGCGAGGACCGCTTCCAGAGGTTGCACACAGCCAGTGTCCTAAGGCAGTGGGTCTTCAGCATAGAGCTGGCTTCCACTTTATAGCCACAAGAAAAATACAGCAGGCAGAAGGCTCAGGGTTGAGCCAGCGGCTGTGTATCAGAACAAGGGAGCGGGGCAACCCACGTCTGAGGCACAGGAAGGGGAGTTACTGGGGCTACATCGTCAAGGCGAGGAACTCCACATCATGATGGTGAATTTGACAAATTCTTTGGGTATCCCATTCAAAGGATGTCTTTCCGTCTTCAAATACCAAGTAAGTCGCAGCTATGGACAGGATTAGTACAGATTTTATTTAGCTCAAGGTGGAAGCGAGTAATCAAGCTGCCATTGCTGATGGAGGTGGACCTGGAAGTCCCATATGAAGTCATCTAAATAGGTACAAGGCAGACTTGATGTAAGCATTAATACACACAGCAAGATGTGCATTTAGGGTCCTATAATTGCATTCCTCAGCACTGTTAGGCACAAGGTGTAGCCAAGTGCATTTAAACACTCAAGAAGGGTGATTATGAGACCATAAACAAAATGGTTTGAGTTTAAATTAAAATATTTGAAATTATGGTAATATTATGATTAGCTGTTTGATTGTTAGCATTGTGTTTTAATTGTGATTACTGTACAGTTTGCTACATTTTATGCCATATGTATTTTGAGCTGCTCTGAGATTCTGGGGAAGGGTGCCATACCAAACAAACTACTACTACTAAAATCATTTTAGAGGTGCTGTAATGTAGAACAAAAAAAGTGTTCCACATGTGACATGACACAGTTATCATTTGTTAATGTTATACACTTCTGAAAATCAGTATACCATAAATTTGAACTGCTGTAAAATATATAGTAGTCCTACCACCTGCAGCCCAGAGTTGCTAAAAACACAACGGTACATCTCATATCAATAAACAGTTATGAAGGTAGTCTATTTCCTTGCTAGAATGGTTGCTGGTCTGGTTGGTATGCCAGCAAAATGTAGGCTGGGATTGACTGACATGGGTCTACACAGATTTTTAAGAGTGCGGGCAGTAATGACAATGTCAAGCAGTAGTGATGTGTAAGCATTTGTTTTTAGAGGGTAGTAGTTAGCATTCTGGCAAATAACAGAAATGAAGCAAAGGAACTTGGAATAACAGGTGCAGACACTGGGTGAACAATGGAAGGAATATATACAGCAGCAGTGCTGGTTAGGATAGTGCTCTTTTAGTTTTATGGTGTTTGTGGGGGGGGGAGTACTGCGGAGGGAAGAGACAGCTACAGTGAGCAAACCACTGATGCAGCAAACAGCAAGGCGAAGACTTTCAAATTACAGCTATTTGCCTCTTCAGTAAATAGGGACACGTGGGTTTTGGTAGTTGGAAAGTGGGGGTGGGTGAATATTTACGTAATAATGTATGGGTGACTGTGGAATTTTTTTTTTGTTTCACACCTACACACCCATGGTGTTTTCTGCCATATAAACCAGCAGAGGGCATCAAATAGGCATCCACACTTCCCAGCAAGATCACCTACCAGGGTACAACACTATCTGATAAGTCAGACATCCTAAATTCTTTCAACATCCATTTCTCTACTGCAGGGCGAGCTTTCGACACCTTCAAAGCTGCCACCCTAAACCCCAGCCTACCTACGCAGTACCCTACACCTACTGACAATATCTTCACCGTCACCCCATTCCAATTTAAACAGATAGAAGACCTGCTACTTCATCTGGATGTAAATAAAGGTACCGGAGCTGATGGGTTAGGACCTTGTTTTCCTTAAATCTGGGTTTCAGTACTTAACTGCACCTATCCTGCACCTGTTCAATTTGTCCATTAGTTCATGTATCGTACCACAAATCTGGAAACTTGCACATGTGCTACCTTTATTCAAATCAGGGGACCCTACAGACCTGAACTACCAGTGCCCAATTTCCCTCCTACCCTACTCTCCAAATTCCTTGAGAAGCTAGTTAACACCCAAGAGATTACCTCGATAGGACAAACTTAGTAAATCCAACCCAATCTGGCTTCAGACCTGTGCACAGTACTACCACTGCCCTTGCATCAATTACAAACGATTGGCTCCTTGCCATGGACAAGAAACAGATCACAGGGGCTGTATTCCTGGATTTTAGTAAAGCTTTCGACACAGTTGATCATGCTTTACTTCTTGACTCACTAAATTGTCATGGCATTACCAGACCCACACTGAGTTGGTTCACCAGCTATCTGTCGGGAAGACGGCAGCAGATCAAGGCGGAAGGCATACTCTCACCACTCCTCCCCCTTACAAGGGGAGTACTGCAATGCTCAATCCTTGGACCTCTTCTGTTCATAATTCACATAAACTCCATCAGGGCCAATGTCAGCAAAGCAAAGTTACATCTATCTGCAGATGACACAGCCCTCTATATCGCCAAACCCTCAGTGAGTGAAGTATGCGTGGAGCTTCAGGCTGAATTTGACCTCCTCCAACAAAATCTTTTATGGTCTGAACTTCTACTAAACGCTAAAAAATCTAAGGCCATGTACTTCCAGTCCAACCATCTGACCGCAGTTCCAAAAGCTCTCTCCTCTTTGCCGCAAATCAAAACCCTCCTTGCTGACAACCTTGAAGCTGTCAACAAATTTAAATACATCGACTGTGAATTAGACCACCACCTAACGTTCTCAGCCCATATCACTTCACTCACAAAAAACTAAGGGAAAATAAATCCCTTTTTTTAACAGAAGCTAGGACAGACTGGTACAGACCACGTTCATCCCGCTCCTTGATTATGCCAACGTATTCTATGGACATTGCTCAGACTCCCTGCTTCAACAGTTCGATGTACTCTACCATAGGTCTATACGATTTATCACTAATGCCCACTGTCATACAAATTACTGTGATTTATACACCTCCCTGGGCTGAACTTCCCTGTCCACAAGACGGCTCATCCACTCACTCACATGGCTCTACAAAGCCATCCTCCGAAAACTCCCCTCCTACATATCCAACCTTTTTCAGCGATCTACCTGCCATTATCCGCTACAGAGCAGCTCACTCATTTTGCTGGATGTTCCACACTCCCACTCCAGCCAACTGGCTATATCCAGTGCCCTTCCAGCTGCTTGGAATAAAGCACAAGCTACCCTCAAACTTCAAAATCTTGTATCACTAAATATTTTTAAAAACCCTGTCAACAGCAAATTGTACAACTCCTGTACATGCCAATCTCAAAAATAACTTTATCATATACTTATCCTCCTAATTATGTCAGTATCACACCCTCATCTCAGTAGAGATAGCTATAGCATCAACTTACTACAAAGAGGATAAGTACGCACCCCATACTCGCGCCTTCTATCCTTCGTCCTATCCCCTCTATCCATTACCTAGCTTCATGTCTATCTCACGACCAAACTCCTACCTATCTCCCTTGCCTGCTCTGGTTGTAAAACCTCCCATTATTCAGCTAAGGCACGTACCTCTGAAAGTCTAGTACTTATACTCTTACACTTGTAGCCAACCTCATAATGACTAATGTGACTTTTTCACTTGTATAAATGATGTCAAAAAATATATATATATTTTTTTTTCTCTATTGTTCATACATGTATCTAACCTGTTCTATTGTGTTGACTATTGTAAAATATTATTTCTGTATTTGTACCGTTTGCTAGTTGTATATCTTGCACCAAATTTTCCGTTCAGGACCGCCACGTAAATGAGTGTGCTCAATGGAGTTATTCCTGCTAATAAATGAACTAAACCATAAGAGCAAAGCTCAAATAGTTTAAAAAGGCAAAACACATCACAGTGTCACCCACTTTTTTTTTTTTAATATCTGTTAGGGTCTGATATCAACTAGAACTAGGAGAAAGCAAGTGAATGTTTATTTAAAAAAAAAAAAAAAAGAGTGAGAGAGAGAACATAAGTAAGCCAGAGCTGTTTTCAGTTAGTGTGACAGCCTAATGGCTTCCTGCACAGGTGATTAATCAGCGGGGACTTTCTCTGTATCAACCTGGCGTGCCATCGTACCAGGCTGATACGGAGAATACACGGTATGATTTCTAGTTGATCTCAGACCCTGCCAGTTATTATATATAGAATAATGTATGTGAAGATGTACATTATCAGGTTTTTTTTTCACAAATCTGAGGTGTGTAATGCCACTTAAACCCAGAGAGAAAAGCTAGATGTATTTAATCAGGCATCACAGACAGAGGCTATATGAAAAAACATAAGAAATTCACATCTTCACATTATTTTTATACTCACTGGCAACTCAAAGAGGAACTAATTAATAAAACTGTTACAAGTAAAAGCAAACAAAATACAAAAACGCAATATCTGCCAAGATCACTTGATTTATTAGAAATATGTTTCTCATTATAAGAATTGGGTTTGGTATTCAAAACCATTTCAGATTTCTTTTGGATGCACAAATGATTTTTTCATTTTGACATCGCCATGATGTTAGTGGTGCAAAACAGTGCCTTTCAGAGATCAGCACAGGCATCAATGCAACAGCAGCAACAACCACCAGGAAAGGAAAAAAAAAAGTCATTAAAAACGAATCACTGGAACAGTACTGTACTGTAGGGAACGTGCATTTTTTGTGGTGTTCTCCAGACTCCTGCTCTGATCAGCTGCAGTATCCCCAACAAAAGAAATCAAGTCTGTTTTTTTCTGTTCTTTATTATCCAGGTAAGGCCCACTAGGCACAAGTGCCTGTTTTCAGGGGCAACCCGGGAGCATTAATGAGATTAAGTGACTTGCTCAGAGTCGCACAGTATGCAATTGGAGGTTGTGGGAATCAAATCCAGGTCTGCTGGATGTACCAAGCTCATTCATAGTTCATTACTCTAACCTCTAGGCTATACTGCCAGCCTGTTTTTAGTAACAGAATGGGAGGAGAAAGAGATTCAGCAGTGTAAGGGTGACACTAAACAGACTGTTTTTTTCAACCTTTTTTTTATTGTTGTTACAGCAGTCACCAAAATTCCTACACTGACACCAGATTTGACACCTTGGTAGTATTTGTTTGTAGAAGGACCCCTGAGACTGGATAGTCAACAAAAGGTACAAGTGCGGCGCAAAGGTTTGCGCCACACGTGCGCCTGTGCATGACCCAGCGACTGCTATATTCTGGTGAACAGCAAACCGCCACTATCCAATTGATTATCAGCCTGTGCCAGCACAGCACTAAGTAAAATTGCACTGACCCAACATGAACCTGGGCTGTATCCAGCCCACAGGGAATAGTGCTCCCAAATCACACAGCGCCAGGGCCCATGTGGACTATATTCAACCTGAACAAGCAAATGAGCACATTGGTCATGCAAAGCGTTAAGAGGCCATTTGCATGCCCATTATGGGCTCATTTGCATAGTAAGTGGTAGGCCCCTTAAGCCATCCTGTAATGTGCCCAGCGTCATCCCTGGTGTCACAGCAGCAGCTCCCACCCCCAGAACACCAGTCCTGTATGCATTCAACATCCCTGATGTCTAGTGCCCACCAATCATCCATCCTGAGTATGCATGCAATATCGCTGGTGTCTAGTGGCACCCCCCACCCCCAGAACACCCATCCCATGTTACCAATACCAACCCCTGGTGTCTAGTTACATCCACCACTCCCTGAACGCCCATCCCATGTATGCAGTCATTATCCTTGGTGTTCAGTGGCAACCTCCACCCCTCCACCTGAGCACTCGTTCCGTGTCACCAGTACCTATTCCTGTTGTCCAGCGGCACCCCCACCCCCCAAGCACCCTTTCCATGTCACCAACAGTAACGGATAGGAAGTGTGCACACAGTTCACTCATATGGCACCAACCGAGAAGGTTAGAGGAGGGTTATGCCAGTCGCCATATCGGGATTCCAAGAACATCCCTGGACATCATGGTAAGGGGGGGGTTGGATGGGTGGTGTACTGGGTGCAGGCGGGTGGGAGAGCCACTGGACAGCCAATGTTTATTGATTTAGGTGTTATCGGGCTTTGGGGATACCACTGGACACCAGGGCAGTCCGTAGCATTGCACATGGGTACTCGGGGGAGGGGTGCTACTAGACACCAAGGATAGTATCAGTGACAAGGGACAGGTACTTGGGGGTGGGGGGTGCCACTGGACAGCAGGGTAGGTATTAGTGACACCGGATGGGTGTTGGGGGGGTGGAGGGTGCCACTGGACACCAGCAATACCTATGCATAATATGAAACAGGCGTTCAGAGGCATGAGAGTTGCCACTATACACCAGGGATATTTGCTGTACATGGGACAGGTCTTCAGGGAGGTGGGAGTGCCACCAGACACCAGGAATATCAACTGCATACATGGGACAGGTGATTCAGTGCGTGGGCATGCCACTGGATACTAGGGATACTGAATGCATACATGGGACGGATGTTCAGGGATGGGGGGTGCCACTAGACAGCAGGGATATTTACTGTACATGGGATGGGTGTTCAGGGGTGGGGCTGCCACTAGACACTAGGGACTGCAACCCTGCAGGCGTAATGGGAGATCAGGGATGGACGGTTGCCGTACAGCCGCATGCCATTGGAGGCCTGGTTAAGAGGTGGTTTGCAGTGGTAAACTGTGCCATTCTGGGGGCTATTTACCACAGTCACAAATCTTTAAATATACTGCTGCACCCAAATGCAGGAGGGGACCCAGTCATTTGCATGGGCAAACCGTTATTTTAGTGCCAGGCTACTAACGGGTTTAGGACGTGCTACCTGGGCCTCTGAATATGCCCCCCAATGCAAGCCGCAAACCTGGAGAGCGTTAGCACAAACTCCATTGGCGTTGGCTCTAACGTTTGAATAGCTGGCCCCTGGTGTCTTATTCTCCCTGAGTGTATAACACTTTGACAGAAACCCCACTGGCGTGGCAAGAGAAAAGATGGCAGCTTGAAATTTCTTTTACAGCAGTCACCCGTATGCCTGCACTGAGTTGTTTCATGGGGGGAACTGGTAAGCAGGATTTTCTTACCTAATGCTATCCCTATTTTCTTTCTTTGAGGATTGGTGAAACTACTTCCCCAACTGGCAAAACACGAATGCCACTACATTTGTACAGGTGAAATATGGCATAGAAATGGCTTTGTTGAGTTGCATGATAACACAGTGAAGACCATGTATTACGGCACTTGGCAATTAACAGTTCTCTGTGTATTACGGCACTGACCCAAGTATTATGAACTTGTATACTGATGCCAGACTGGTTAATAAACTTACTCCCGGTAATTACATATAGAATAATGCCTCAGGAACTGTGTTAATGAAAATTTTATACAAACCCATGGTGTGGAGTGCTACAGAAACCCCCGAGAGAGAGGCTCAAGGAGTTTATAATAGCATCCCATTCGGAGTGTGTATATAAAATGTGGGTTTTACAGTTCCCCAGACTTTGTTTTATATAACTGCTGGCTCCGTTTTTTTCACCCAAAGTCCCCTCTTCCACACGCACCATGCAGGCCACAGTCTGTGCTCTGTATGGGGTGGGAGTTGAAAGTGGTAGCAGGCACTTTCATTTTCCAACCATGTATATTGCAGCAGCGAGTGAGCACGTGGACTCTTACGGAAACTCAGTCGTTATAACCAGCTGGTTTAACAGAAAATTATAACTGTGTTTCCGTATGAGAAAAAACGAAACCCAGTTATTACATAAGAGAATAATGCATAAGCAAATGTGTGTTATGATGTATTTTTTTCTGTTACACCCAAGGTGTGATGACCTATATACCTCGAGATCAAAGCTCAAAAGGTTTATGTGATCATCACACATTGTTGGTGTGTACAAAAACTTCATAAGCACACAGTCACTTAGGTTTTATTTTTTATATCTGATGCAGGGACACGAGCACAAAAAAAATCAAGTTTATGGCTATAGTACAGTACACAGGGGAAAATGAAGCACAAGCACTCCAAACGCCATACTAACCGGGATGACATCATACCTCAAAATTACGGCATTTGATTACACTGATAATCAGTGTGATAAAGGGGGTCACCAGTTACTATACATTCATTCACTCATATCTATGTATAACAGAATATATTCACGTCTGCTAATATTAGCGCTCCGAATTGCAGAAACGTATTTACGCCTGCTAATGTTCGCATTTTGCATGGTGCGCTAAATTTCATAGGAGTGGAAAATATAAAGATTCAAACTGAAGCACAGAATTTAGTCAGTTGATTGTTAATTGTACCTGCTAGTAGCACTTCTGTAAATCGTCACAATCAGTCGGCTGTCATGACTACAGTAAGCTGCTAGAACAGTAATCAGCTGGTGTCAGCGTTGTCAAATACAGCAATCAGTTGGCTGTCATGACTACAGTATATTACTGCCCTACCTCAATCAAGAAGTTTTGGCATTTTCTAGTTCCACTCTGCGGTTCAGACAGCGTGCCTACAGAATGTCAATTCTTCAGTGGCTTAACGCAAACAAAGCTGCAAAATGAGAATATCCTGTTGATGTAGGGGATGTTTCGAGCGAGCAGCTTATACGGTCTGGATTAGGCAGCGATACGGTAAATAGCATCGTTGCGAACTGAAAGCATGTAATCCACCACTGCAAAAAAAAAAACACTGTCCATCTACCTACACCACTTTTTCAGGTGAAGTTCGATTCAAAATTGGTAGATATGCAAGTGAGAATGGTGTGATGTCCGCTGTGCGTTACTATCATGCAAAGTATCACAGCATCATAAATGAATCTACTGTGCGCAACTTTAAAACTGACTACAGGAAACGATTAATGCAGACCCAAAATACGAGTACTCTCCCACCCTCACTGCCAATAAAACCTAGGGGCAGGCCAACTTTATTAATAGAGGATGTGGAGAAAAAACTAAAAAGTATTATTAGAAGCCTGAGGGCTAAGGGTGCAGTAATCAACGCACAGGTGGTGCATACCTTAGCAATTGGCACAGTCAAATCAAACTGTCCCCAGATACTAACAGAGAACAGCAGTGCTATATGCATAGCCACAAAATGGGCTTGGGGATTTCTTAACAGGATGGGGTTTAGCAAAAAAAAAGGCACCAAGGCTGCCCGTAAAACACCACTGGACTTTGTCAAATTGAAACAAGGTTTCCTTGCTAGAATTGTCAGGGCTGCAGCTCAGGAATTGATACCTCCTGAGTTAGTTGTAAATTTGGATGAGACTGGGGTCAGTCTTGTCCCAGTATCACAATGGACCATGGCGGAGACTGGGTCACGACAAGTGGCTTTACCTGGCCTGGGCGATAAACGACAAATGTCAGTTGTCCTTGCATGCACCCTTTCAGGAGATCTGCTACCGCCTCAAGTCATTTACTGCAGCAAAACTCCTGCTTGCCACACGAGTTATAAATTCCCCACAGAGTGGCCTATCGCCCACTCACCAAATCACTAGGCAAATGAGATCACAACAGGATACATAGAATCAGTACTCGCACCCCATCTGGAGAAAACAAAGCTGTCTCTTGGGCTGCCCTGGATTTGTTCAGGGCATACACTACGGCATCAGTAGTTCAACAACTGGACAAGGCAGGGTACATCCCTGTTTTTGTGCCTGCATCCTGTACAGACTTACTTCAACCGCTGGACCTAATGCTGAATAAATTGTTTAAGGATGAGTTAAAACACTGTTTTACGACTGGTATGCTGGGCTAATCTCTGCACAGATTTCTGAAGGAGCAGCAAATGTTCGAGTCGATCTCAAGATGTCAGTTGTCAAAGAGAAGCATGAACGCTGGCTGGAGTCTAGTTTTAACAAACTAAAAGAGAAACGAGATGATTGTGTCCATGGATTTGTGGAATCGGGTGTTAAGAGAAGCGCATGAAAAAAGCTTGGATGGACCAATCGGTGAGTGCTGTCATCCATTCCACTCCATTCAATGTTGTTTGTTGTAAAATTTAAGTGCAGCATTTTTTCTGTTTATTAAGTGTGCTTTCCCTCATCTATGTCTTTCAGATAACTTGTCAGCAGATCAACTGGACAACTGAGATTGCATGAGATCTACTGCTTGCTGTCCGCATAAACTGTGGTGTCTTTGCATTTTATTTTATTTTCAATTGAGAATTGTTATGAGTTTGCTGTGAATTTGCTGTGAACAGATTTCACTGATTAAATAAAGGCAATGAATAAATACAGTTTTATGATATTCTGGTATTGTTGAACCATCAATGTTCGCCTGCACCAACACCGCAACACAGAGGTTGGCATAAATCAGAAATATTCGCTATCCCTTTAAATTCGCACTTTTATTGAAAACACTAAAATAGCGAAAATAAAAGGATAGCGAATATTTCCCGGTATACAATATATCCTTAGCAAGGAAAGAAGATCATTGGTCCCTCAAGTTCTTTAAACCCGCCAACTCAGAAGGAACACTGTGTAACCCCTTTTTCTTTAAAGTTTCTGTTGAGTCAATGTTTGAAAGTTACCACTGTATCAGCCGATTCCCCCTGCTCTGGAAGTCTGTTCCATGCATCTACCACTCACTGTGTGAAATAGTTCTTCCTGACAGCTCCCTTGAATGTTCCTGCTTTTGAGGACATCTTGTGTCCTTTGTCCTCTCATCCTTGTACATTCTTAAGAGTTGCGTTTGGTCTGACGGTGTTATCCCCTTCTGATAATTGAAAGCCATGAATGATCATGCCACCTCTTTTTCTTCTTCCCATGGAAAACCGACATTGTTCTGTCGGCTGACCCTTGCAGCCATACTTTCTCTAGCTCATTCTATCAGATGCCACCATTTTGGGTCAGATTAAGCAATGGATGGTTCTGATGCCATATGGCGCTAATGGGTAGAATGGGTTAGTTTAAAAGGTTACAGATATATACAAATTTGGGGATGGAGATTTACAGGTGGTTAAAAAAAGAAGGGATTTAAAAAAAACAGAAAAAAGATTACATAAAAAACAGTTTTTGTATGGATTGTATTTTTTAATTTATGTGAATTTTTTAAAATGTGTGGTCTGGTGGAACAAAGTTTTCTTTTGTGGGGGTAGCAAAGGACTGAAGGCCATATTGGCGATTTTCTTGACCATTTTATAAGTTAGAGTATATTATTACACTCCCTAACCCCCACGTGTGATCACATTTCGACCAGTCAGGGTGCAAGACTGCGTCACTCCCACTTCCTATACAACAGTAATTCACTGGGGAAGAAATGAGATGCTTGTTAAAAACAAACCTGGCACAGAACAGGCACAGAACTTGCAGGCTGTCTCGGGACGAATCAGGCTCTTCATCTTCCCATGCTGCTTCATCGTCACTCCCCGACAGCTCTGGCATGTCATCAGAAGCATCACCAGCACCTACAGGAACACAACATGAAATTGTGAAGGATACTTATATGGAGTCTTTTGATGTCATGGAAAGGGACGCGGGCAATAAAGAACAGATTCATCTTTAATTTTAAATGTTGCTGTTTCTTCTGGACAACAACTACAATCAACTCCTCATTTTTAGGAGGGCCCTGCTTGGACCCAGTTTTACAGCTGTGAGGATTAGCGTACATGGAAATAAAGTGGCTTGCTCAAGATTGCAGTGGGTAAGCGTCTGTTGTGGAATCTGACCAGCAAACTTATGCTTTCACACACTTCTGTGCTTTATCCGCTATACTGTACGCCTTCCAAATACCACTAAAAGAGATGCATCTAGTAAAGATTATCTGAATTTTCCATCAGAGGTCTATTTCGCTAAGCAGGGCTATGCAATATCTTCTGGCAAACTATTCAAGGTAACTAAGAAAACAACTTGTGTACTGTATAAGATTCCAGAGACTTAATTTCAGCATTAGCCTTTAATTACATATTGTTGGGTTCCAGCTTTCAACAAATAATTTACTTTCAAAAATAAAAACGGGTTTAATGTTGTGCAGAATATTAAACCACAGGACAAAAAAACGGGAGTAGTACGATTTTATTTTATAACCCAGTAATGCTCATGGAAGTAAGGGAGGCTTGGGTCACTAGGCAGGTTTCAGGACAAACTGGATGAGCTCGGGCCTGTTTCTGTCCTCTGCAGTCTATGTTTTTATGTGAGGCTACAGTCTGGGGAGGAAGGCCTGTGACTAACAGTCAAGCAGTCCAGTCAGAGGCTGCTAAAACTCTGCAGCAACCTAGCAGAGGACACAACTTGTAGAAGCAAAGTAGAACCTCAACAACTGCTCACAGGAACTAAAGGATATGTTTACCCCCAGCACTGACCTGGAATCAGTGTGCTACGAGAATCCTCTACTTCTAGAGCAGGGGACAGAAGTTTACGTTTTAAAAAAACAGTCATAATTCATATTTTTAAAGAAGTAGTTACAGTATTCCAATTCAACTGGTGTTGTCAGTATTCTCAATTAGAAAATGGGCCTCTAAAATACTCAGTCCTGACTGGCTAAGAGCCAGCCCCAATACATTTATTTTTCAACAAAGCCCTGTAAAAACCAGTGCCAGCTGGCACTGCCACTTTAAGATGCTGATATTCATGTGCCACATCTAATTTTCAATATCACTTGGCATCCGCCCACCCCCGCCTCTCGATTCTCTCAACCGAGCAGTTCCATGGCTTTAAAAGTAAAAATTATGTTTTAAAAGCAGCATGAAAGAGAAAGAAAAAGTAAATCTTACCGGCAACAGAACTACCGTGCACAAATATATCATCCGGCATACCACTGTGTTACAGTACAACTGTGATCCTGACCACAATACAATGAAAGTCAGTGAAAATTGTTCCCGTGCCACATAAAAATGGAGCACCAGTGAACGTGTGTGTGTGTGGGGGGGGGGGGAGATGATAACGGTCAATCAAGCAAAGGACGGAAGGGTGGCAATGGCAAGGGTTAAACAGCCCTACAGGAAGGGAAGTCTCTGGAAGAAAGCAGCTCTGAAAGACTGCAGTGCCTCCTACTGGCAAATATACCAGAGGAGAGACTACTTTACCAAGCAAAACCTTTACAATCATTTGTACTCAGTTTTTTTTTTTTTTTGCATTTTTTTTCATTTTGTAATTCTTACATAAAAATGCCACATGTAGCCCATTCTCTGAGTGCAGTAATACTTGACTGTTGGGTATTATTGCTAGCTTATGATACTCCAAGAGGGTTTTTAGAATTACAGTGATTTGTACCAGATGTTTTCCCTGAATTCTGTCCATTTTACCAGTAAACCAGTATCCTTGTTCAAGTGCTATTCTTTATTGTGCTTAACTCCCTTTAAAATAATCTATAGAACTGGGATGTAATTATCACTATTTTTGGTCCTACTCGGTGTTGCAGGCCTTTTGGGCACAAGTAGCACAGGAAGTAGGTACCATGATGGGGAGACCACTCCCATTGACACCTCTGTTGCTACTGTTTGGTGTAAAGGAAATGGGTCCGGAAGAGTGGGATGTGCTACCAAGATGGGCCAGGGTGTTACTAATACTGACTTGCCACTGCATCCTAAACACGTGGGTATCTGGGGTCACACCCACGATACAGCAGTGGTGCAACTCAGCAATTCAGACACTCGCTCTAGAATGCCTGTCATTTAGGGTGGCGGGCTGAGAGGACAAATTCTTTCTGGTTTGGAACCCATTTCTGTCTTCCCTGTCCCCAGGTGAAGCCCAATACTTAAGGAAGGGGGTGTCCCCAGATGAGGGGGTAGACAACGATGGCTGAAAAGGCATCTGGTGGTATTATTAGGAAGTACTCTAGTGGAACAACAGATTTACACAGTGTGGGGATGTAGAGACCATCATGCAATAGGGAACAGGTGCAATATGGCGTCAATATGGTGTTTTTAATGTTTAATTTGAAAATATAATACAGGCAACCCTGCAGTTTTATTTTTACACTGTACTGATCAACATAAAGATTTAAAATAATGAAATGGACCCGTGGGTATATATAGTTCTAATGTGTTTGTATATAGTTATGATATATTGGTTTTGTGTTTCTGTGTATGTGAGTGTTCTGTCATGTTGTTTAAAATCTTAATAAAAGGTTTATGCAAATAAAAAAAAAATCTGTAAAACAAAATGCATTTTGAACAGTTTACAGTTTTAAGCTACTTGTAAGGTATAGCTGGGTGTAACACAATGATCTTTATTCAATAAAAAAGATGCAGAAGAGTACCACTGAATAGGATTTGTTGCTATAGCCAGCCTAGTGGCATGGAGGGCTGAGGCGCTGGGCACCTTACCCTCCTGCCACACCGGGGACCCGGGTTTGGGAACTGATGTGGGCTGCTCAGGGGCTGGCCAGGAGAGGGAGGGAGGATCAAAAGTCCCTAGGACAGCTCTCCTCCCTCGAGAGGAAGTCAGTGTGTCTTGCTGCTCGACTGCCACATGGAGGTGTCTGTGATGGGTAGCGTGCAACGAGACCACACAAGGGGGAGGGACCCAACGCACAGGACACCGGAGGAGTCTCCACCGAGGTGTAGCTCGCGCATCATGCCTGCTACATGTGATGTGGCCCCAGGGTGAAAATAAGGTGGAAAAACCCAGACTGTAGGATGACGACCCAATCCCTCGCAGGCTCCGCATCAGTGACTGGGCACACCCCCACAGTCCTGTGTCATAGGACAGCAGAAAGAAGGTAAGTTTCGTAGAAGCCAGGTGACAGGCCTGGAGGGATCGGTCAGAAGTGTGGTTGGGTTAGACAAGGCGGCGCAAGGTGTACATGAAAAAAAAAAAAAGCAGTGTTTGTTGCTGCTGTCTGCCCACATTCTCAGTGCTGCAATATTTTATGGGCAGCAGCATGATAGATCACAAGTCTGGTGACATTAGAAAGTAAAGGGAAGTTTTAAAACAGTGTTGCTGGGATTTGCATCCAGATGTTCTGGTTCTGTAATGTAACCTCTAGGCTACACTGGCTGCTGTCTGAAAAGTTTTGAAGGAAAGTGTTAGACACATCTCCAGCAAAAGCACTGAAGTCAGACTGGTGCTGTTAGTAAACAGATTCTGTATCAGTGCTCAAAGGTACAATCACTCTGCTCCCTGTCAGCCAAACAGTGCCTGGGAACTAGTATAAAGCAAGGCTGTCGCCTTCAAGCAAATCAGGAATCTGGTTTTGCTTCATATTAGCTGCTGTGGGGGTGGGGTTTCATTTCAGAGACCCAGAAAGTGAAGTTAGAGAAGACAGCAACTGATCATTGTGCTAACTGAGACACAGTTCCATAAATGTGACTGCTAGAGATGGGGCGGGGGGGGACTTCATTTTATTTTTACACATCCCAACTACCAGAATCCAGGATTGTTCAGTGAACACTGCATGGACTAATTAGGGGGTACACAATTTGTGTTTAAACGCTGTGATGGTAAGAAGCAGGACCAGTCGGAAAATCCCAAAACATGTTGTTGCTGTTTTGTTTTTTGTTTTTTTTGGGGGGGGGGTGCATCCTTGGCTTGCAACAGCCATGGCCAGTAGCACCTAGGATCATTCCATTCCACCGCTGATATTCTGCAGAATGGAAGTTTGCAGTTTTATCTAGTACTAATAAGCCCACCCTGCCAACTAAGTTGTAAGGATGAAGGACTAGACAGACAGCTTGTCCAGCTGGTCATGATACCCTTCACCCTCACAATACTGAAAAATACACACACACCTGCTGGAGGGCTCCTCCTCTAATCCCTCTTTACTGCCCATCTCAACACGAAGATCTTAATCGGCGCGCAGCCTAGTGGCATCAGCAACGTGCTCTGTGTTCCCACGTGAGAGACCTGGGTATATGGTGTTACTCTACTACTTTATAAAACATGGCTAACATGTTGTTTTCCCTAGTTTCTTTTTTTTTTTGTAAACTTTATTTAACATTGAAAAGTTCAGTTACAATTTTCTAATGCTGATGCAGTGACGTGTGAATTATCTTTACATTCAAATACATTCACCATTGTATTTTATGCAATCTCTTTTATAATTTATACAACATACAGGCACTTAAGTTGGCTTACTGTAAGGTCTATATCCATACTTTTTAATACTCTGTGTTCACTTTATTAAGTGTTTCTATCTAGCACCTGTTAGAAATGTCAATGGATGACTTCAAAAGACAGGGAACAAATCCTGTGACAATGCCTTTTCCATAGGTAGCCAGACCTTGTCATATTTCTCTATTTGCTGTGCTAGAGGCAGTCTAGCACAGTGGGTTAAGGCTCTGAGCTGCAGATCTGGAGACCTGGGTTTGAATCCCACAGCTGCCTAGGTGCATAGTGTGTGATCCTGAGCAAGTCATTTAACTTCCTTGTGCTCCCAGGTCGCATCTGGAAACAAGCTTCGGCTTAGTGTGCTACTCCTGGTTAAACAATGTTCCCTTCCCCTTTCCCTCTATTTGCCCCTTAACTGCATATTGGGTTCTCTCCAATTTCATGCATGATAGAAGTGAATTTATCCAGGAGGTAATGGTCGGCATATCCTTCAGTCTCCAATATTGTGCTATTTCACACTTACCCACCACCACTCCTAAACACCACAGCAGAATTTTTCCCTGTGACTCCCTTCCCCGTTCCCTCTTGCAGCCCCAGGAGGGTCTTTATAGGGTCTAACAACAATGGTGTCTGCAGTGTTCTAGACAGATAGGATGCCCCTCCAAAACCCCTGAATCCTGTGACATTCCCAGATCATGTGGTAGAATGTGCCTTCTTGGGCTGAGCATTTGGGACATAGATTGGATCTTGTTGAGTCTATTCTATGGGCCCAAACTGGCGTGAAGTATGTACGCATCAGGATACTGTATTGGATTGCTCTCAATCTGTTGCTTACTGAGCATTTTAATATATGTTTTTAAATGGTTTTCCAGTCTCCTCCTGTCAGGCCGGTCTCTTGAACATCAGACTCCCACCTTCTCCTAATTTTGGCAAGTGGGTCTGTCATTGCCCCTAAAAGGAGCCTGTAGCAACTTCTCAAGGGTTTAAATGTGGTTTTCATGGACTGACTCACAAAAATCTCCTCTAGAGGCACACATGTCAGTATCACCCATGCCACGTGTTTCTCTGACCAAGCCTCTATCTTAAGTCTAAGTTATAAAAAGAAATATATAGCACTGAGGTCAAAGCAGCTAGCCAGCTCCCCAAATTATTTTAGTCTCCCCTCCTCTAGTAATTGGTTCAGGTGGGAGAGTCCTCGTGTTTACCACTGTTTCAGGCTTTGGACGTCTGCCTCTGGTATATTCCTTCTATCCTCCAGTAAAGCACCAAGGGCAGTGTCTGGAGACAAAGATGGTCCCTGTGTCAGTAATTTATGTGCCCATCTCTAAGCTTTCCAAGTGGATCTTGTACATAGGTTACTCATCTTTTGTTCATGTATGTCCCCCAACGACCCCACCAACATCTGATGGTACATGGGGTGCTCCAGGGCGTTCTCAAGATTGACCCAGGTGGGAACTAACCCATCCTCCCTCTACAGATCCTGTATATAAGCCAGCTGGGAGGCTATATAGTAAAGATGGATATTAGGGAGGCCTAGGCCTCCCTGTCTGACTGGACAAGAGAGTCTTTTTTTTTTTTTTATTCTGGGTCTTCTCCCCTGCCATAAGAGCTGGGTTACTGCTCCTTCCAGGGATTTAATACATTTTTGAAGGATAGATATTTGGATAGTTTGAAATAGATAAAGAAATTGTGGCAATATACAAATTTGTATGAGGTTTACCCTTCCTAGGAGAGTCAAGGGGAGCACCTCTCACTTAACACAATCCTCTAACTTTTTTGATAACTGGGAGATAATTGAGTTTTGCTATAAGGGAGAGTTTACTCAGGAGGTGAATCCCTAGATATTTAATGTCTTTTGAAGGGTGGATGGTGGTGTCTGCTATAGTTATAATGGTTTTCCTATCCCCTAGACAGAGCCATTCGCACTTACCCCAGTTTATCTTGTGGCCTGAAATAGGTCCATAAACTTCAAAGATACGAGTCAGGGCAGGCAAGGCCTTGTTTGGCTGTTCCAGGAAGAGCAATATGCCATCTGCAAATAGCAAGATAGCATGGCCTTCTCCATTCCATTGACAGCCTTTAATATCACCATGTCCCCTAATCGCTTCTGCTAAAGCTTCAATAGTCAGGACATACAACAGAGGAGACAGGGGACTTCCCTGCCTTGTGCCCCATGTAAGCATGAATGGCATAGACAGTGTTATTCATTAGAATTTGTGCCTGTGGAAAGGTGTACAGAGCTTTCAGCCATTTTCTAATGGATACCCCCAAACCAAATTTCCATAGTACCGCAAACATACAGGGCCATTCGACATGGTAGAACGCCTTCTCGGCATCTAGTGCCAAGAGACCTCGACCACCCATCCCCCCTTTGCTTGAGTCCATTTATGCATTATATTTAGGGCTCGTCTCAAGTTGTGCTTTGCCTGCTGTCCTTTTACAAAACCTCCTTGATCCTGGTGAACCAAACCTGGGAGAATCCTCACCATTCTTGTGGCCAAAACTCTGGCCAACACTTTACAGTCGGCATTTAGGAGTGAGATGGGGCGATATGAGCTACATTTAGAGGGATCTTTCCCAGGCTTGGGTAACACCGTAATAATGGCTAGTAGCTGAGATTAAGGGAAGGCTCCTCCCTCCAGTGCTTCCCACATCATGTCGAACAATGTTTCCCATGTTAGTTTATAAAATTCTACTGGTATCCCATCTGGCCCCAGTGCCTTTCCCCTCTTTGAATTCCAGACTGCTGTTTTAATTTCCTCTCAAGTTATTGGCTGGTCCAATTCGTCCCTCAATGGTGGGTTGATTAGGAGTAATTGTATTTCCTGCAGAAACCTGTCTGGATCTATGCTAAGGGGTACCTGGGAGGTGTATAAAACTTTTAAAAATATCATTGATTTCCTTTTGATTATGTGTATGCTCTCTATTCGCATCTTCCATTCCCAAGATAGTCCTCTCCCCCCTCTTCCTCTTGACCAAGGCCGCCAACCATTTCCCTGCTATGTCAACCTCAAAGTAGGTTTGCGAATGTGTAATTAACAAGTCTCTCTCTAGTCTCCTGGATGTCAATTGATTTAGCTGCCCTTTAAGTTTTTTAAGTTCCTTGCTATCAAGAGGTCCAGGGTTAACAATGGCCCTCCCCTCCAGCTCCTGTATTTGTCTGCTCAAGGTTTCTTCCTCCAGCATTAGAGATTTTTTTCTTGAAGGCTACAAAGGAGATAGTTTCTCCTCTAATGTAGGCTTTCATTGCATCCCAAATATTGTTGATGTGTGTCATCCCCTTATTATTAATTTCTATAACTTCTTTGAGTTTTGCAGAGATCTGAGCCACGTACTGATCGTCAAGTAACAACACTGGATCCATCCTCCACTGTGTGGGGGGAGAGTTTTCCAAGTGGGGTTCCAGTACCACCCCTATGGTCCAAAATTACCATTGGTTCATATGAGGCTTCCGTTCCACCTCCAACCAGACCTGGAGACACAAGCATATAGTCCAACCTAGTGGGAATGGGAGAAAAACAAAAATTCCCTCCTGTCTGGGTGGCAGTGTCTCCAAGCTTCTATCAGTGCCTTTCCCTCAGCTAAATTCTTTAGAGCTGCCACACTTTATGGCAGTGGCCTAGATCTTCTTCCCGAATGATCCATCCGGGGGTCCCAGTAGGTGTTAAAATCTCCCATTACAATGTTGTCTGGGTATGGTGCGAGTGTCACCGCCAGGTGTGTAAAAAAATCTGGAGTCGAACTCTGGGCTATACACAGAAACTAGAGTGTATTTTGTTCCACCCAAGGTCTACTTCTGCTATCACATATCTCCTCTGGGGGTTTGAAACCACCATACATACATTATGTGGTAAGCTGGGGCACAGCCAAATGGCTACTCCTCTGGCCTTAGACGTGAAACACCAACAGAGATCCCCCCACGAGGACGCCAGACAGGCTGCCTCTTCCCCAGTTAGGTGGATTTCCTGCAAGAAAACAATATCTCCCCTCATTTTTTTTTTTTTTTTTAAATTTGTGCCCATACTTTTTTCCTTTTAACCACAGTTTCAAACCATTAACATTCCAGGTTACAAAAGTAATCTTCTCCATTTACATTCCATACAACATATATATTTTGAAGGTGCCTGCTTTCATCCATTCTACTATTTGATCTTACTATTATTGATTGTGTAACCCCTAGGTAGCACTATCCTATGGGCTACTACCCTTGCCTGTGTGACTAGGCACAGGTTGAGGGGCCTGAGCTCGGTGAACGGGTGCCTCCACCTGGAGGAATGGTTTTGGGGTAGCATAGCTGCTGTTGGTATAGCCCTCCGAGATGCTATAACCACCCACCAACCCTTCTAGTGGCCTAAACAGTTCAACAACAATACATTCACATGTACCATATGACGGTAATGATATGCTCACACTCCTTGCACTTACCACCAGGGTGGGATCTGCTGCAATTGTCCTGAAACCCCTGGAAAATAAGACCAGTGATGCAACAATACAATGGCAGTACAATATTCCCACCAAGAAGGTGCACACTAGCCAGGTTAAACGTGAACAACCGTAATCTGATTTATTCAGGGGGATGTGAACAAGGGTGGGGCGTGAATCTAGCGGTAATTAGCAGATCTGATTACATTTCAGACTGAACAAACATGCACAGCGAGTCCCTTTAGCACAGTCCTCACAACCCTGGGTACCCAGTATGGAATAACAGGCTAGCCTGAAGCGTTGCCCAGGGTAGGCCGGCACTGCAGCTGTTGTTGGGGCCCTTAGGAAAGAAAACAATTAGTGAGAAGAGCTTGGGAAGGAGATTTAGGAATCCAGATTTCACAGGAGTTGTGGGCCTGGACCCAAACAAAGATACACTGGAGCCTTGCAGCAACCAGCTGGCAAGAGTTTTCTTGGAAAGTTTTCATTAGATATTTCCGGACTCCAGCAATCCAAGTGAAATGTAACAGTAAAGGCACCTCTGCCTGTTGGAGAGAGTGCAGGCACTCACCAGCAGCTTTAACCCACATTTTATGGGGATGCCCTTTATTATCTTCCTTTTTTCGAGATTTGCAGCAAGCTCTGCAAACAATTATAGACACTGACCTACAGGTGACTTTCACCAGCTATTTTTTTTTTTTTTAGATATACCCAAAAAGTATAGAAACCTCCTCACAAGTAAACTTTTAAAAATCTCATTTCTGGCAGCACAAAAGGTAACCACCAAAAGATGGCTCACTCAGCAGAGTGTAACCCTAAATATGTGGCAGGATCTTATGATCAGAATATACAGAATGGAAGCTTTAACAGCGACCATTATTAAGAAATTGCCTCAATTTGAGATCTTATGGAGGCTTTGGGTCCTGTACGTGGCAGAAATAAGACATGATTTTGTACCATGAAAGAGGCAGCTGGAGAATTCATAAGAAAATATATTACAATAATAAATTAAAACAATGATAACTGTGATATGAGTTCCTGAAAAGTGAAATAGATATCACGGATTGTATTCATACTCACCTTAGGCCCTTTATAGCTCTCTATTCATACACATAAGTTGCCAAATGAAATGAAATAACACTGAAGAAATATTAATTGTACGTATGCAGTTTGTTTAGTTGTATTGTAATTTTATGTATATGACACAAAAGTTATAAATAAAGTTTAAAAAAAAAAAAGGAAAGAAAACAATTAGCATACACACAACCCAAAATTTGTAATCCGGAGCCGGATGGCTCAGTTCGTGAAATAAAACCCAAACAAGCACATCAGATGACATACACAGTGATTGAAGCTTATGTTACAGGGAGCTACCCTGTTTGTACTCATGCTACCCAGACCAGGATGCAGGACAGACAAAATGAAGACCTCTGGATGTTGTACTGGATTGCCAGGGGAAGCAGGGCCTACACCTACATGACTCACCGTGGTGGTCGCTACCTGTTCGGTGGTGTTGAGCAGGGGGCTGAATCCCTGAGCGGGTCTTTTGCCGGAAATGTCTCTGAATTGGGAGCGGCAGCCTAGGCCGAGCTGGCAGGGCCCAGGCAGAGCAAGCAGCTGAGATAAACTCCATGAAAAGTACTGGAGCAGCTTCCAGCTAGCGTAACAGAACCTGTGGTGGGGAACCAAATCGCAACCCACGCCACACATTCAGCACATTTATAAGTACTTAGAATATTTGCCACATTTCGGATAAAAGTCCGTTTGCAATAACACAAGATCTCTGCGCAAACCCTTTCGATCTGAGGCTCACTTCAGTACCTGACAGGCCGATCGCTTCCGGAGCAAGTCTTCGGTCCACTAGCAGGCAACGATTATACATTTTTCTCTTCAGGTTCAGGTCGCGATTCAATTATTGGATAAATCCGACTTTCACTCTCAAGGCAGTTCTTCGCACTAGAAGATGTCAGGGACATAGCACCACATCTGCATTGCTGGAGTTTGCTTCCACCTGCACTCGACAAAGGCCACCTTGCAGGGGCAGTCTTCGTGGACTTGTCGAAAGCATTCGACATAGTCAACCATTCCCTCCTCCTATCTGCACTAATCAACACTGGTCTCTCCCCTGAAGCCACTAGCTGGTTCACCAACTACCTCTCAGGTAGAACTCGGCAAGTAAGGATAGGCATTGCTCTCTCCTCATCCCTCCATGTCAGGTCAGGGGTCCCGCAGGGTTCCATCTTCGGGCCCCTCCTCTTCAGCATGTTCCTCAACACCCTCCCTATGGCTCTCTCTGGGCATCTGGTTCTTTACGTAGATGATGCTATACTGTTCACCTCTCACTCAGACCCCCAACAACTCCAACTCCATCTTCAAAAAGCCTTCTCTGAAGTGAAGTCCTGGTTCACAGAACACCGACTTGTCCCAAACTACAAAAAAAACAAAAGTGACGCTTTTTGTCAACCCCCAGAATCAACATAAGGACCACACCCTCAGCATCCACAACTCCCAGTCTAAACCTCTCGACCAGGCTACCTCCTTCAAGTACCTCAGTATCCACTTGGACCCCGCTCTTAATTTCCACACCCACATACATCATCTCTGCACTGCTGTAAATACCAGGATCGGCTTACTACGCCTGGTCAAACACTACCTCACCCCCAATGCCCTCCATCTTGCTGTCTTCTTCTCCTCCGTCCTTGCCCTCATCAACTACAGGATCCTAATCTATGGCACGGCTGATATCACATCCCTCCAGAGAGTTAGAGTAACCCTCAACAAGGCCTGCTGCCTTATAATAAGCTGTGACCGCTACACTCACACATGTTCCCTCTTCCAGCAGTCCAGCTGGCTCAACTTTGACAAACAGACTCAAATACCACACCTGCATTATGGCTAAAAGTATTGCCACTGGGCTACCTCCCCCCCGGTCTTGCTCCCCTCCTGACACCTGCTCCCCTAACAAAAATCACCCACAACCCCGTTAAATCCCCATTTCTCGTCCCTCGCCTCTGAACCTCACTTGGTCAGCAAACCTTTGCTTACAGAGCCCCGTTCTGGAAGAATGCCAATCCTTACCCCATTACGTCCAAGCCCAAACTCAGCCTCTTTAAAACCCTCCTCAAGGACCACCTCCAGACCAACAATGGCTGCGACTGTCCTTAACCCCCAATCCCTTGACACTGGACTCTCCCCCTGCTCCCCCCAGCCGCAGCCCTATTTCCCAATTAAGAGCAATCCCCAGTTCTCACAGTTCCTGTTGTACTCGACATGTCAGGCCTGTGTCCTGGCTATGACTGTCTCTTGTTCCAATGCTTATCTACTGTAAAACATTACATACTCAAACTGTGTATGTTGACCTAACTGTTGTATACTTGTCTACTAACATGATACCTTTGGAAATGAGTCTCTGACTCAAAGGTTGTAAACCCGAAATGTTCAATAAATAAAAATAAAATGTGACAGGCAGGCCAGCACAGCCTTCCGGACGATTCTCCTGTGCTCCTACGCTGGAGCAGCTGCTCGATGACTCGAGCAGTTTACTCTACAAGCTCCTACTCACAACTGACACACTGCTGCAGGCAGCTCTGGGCTTTCCCAGTGATCAAAAAGGTTTGGTTGGCTGTGGGAACTATCACAGAAAGGGCTCCCCCTCCAGGTCCATTTAGGCACTAAACCTTAAAAACTACAATTCCTACAGATTTTACTCCCACAAGGCCTCTGGGGACAGTCTCCATTTTAGGTCCCCTGAGGTTCGATTGGTCCAACACTGGCAGTCCAGAACCAAAATGGGGGCTCGTATGCAAAAAGTTCAAACTGCAACGGAAGGCAGGTTAGACAAACTTCTATATTATTTATTTATCTATTTAGTTTTTGTTAACCAGGTAGGTACACTAGACAGCATAGCTGCCTATTTTCAGGTACGAACCGGGAGATTACAACAAAGGGTACGTAGACAATAGTATATACAAGAAAACATTATGGGAACAAGTAGAAGTCAGACATAGTAAACTTATACAAAATGTTCAGCAATGACAGTACATTTGCAGGATTACTACTACTACTACTACTACAGATAAACAGTAAATAAGTACTTCTCCTAACAGAGCTCCCTCTGCGCAAGTAGCGACTGCAGAATGGAGCAGAAATACGGACTGTCTGGCTGATCACGAGCCTTAAATCACTCGGACCCAGTCCAGACTGATTTTCTCACACAGAATACAGTTCTCTTAAAGAGAAAGGCACTTAAGCTTAATAGAGCACTCTCATGCAGACACATACAACTACTACAGACACAAAACACCATCCTAACAATGGGCACTGAGCAGCACAGGAAGGCATTTTTAGGAACCCCTATTTGTAGGGGGGGTTACAAGTGCATATTGAACTTTCCATTCTTTTTAACCTTTAACAAACTGAAACAGTTTCCTTCCCACCTCCCTCCCCTTATTTCCCTGAGAACAATGAACTTTACTCCTTCTAATAATCCCCCTCCCTCCAAACCCCCAATAACAAGTGAACAAACCTAATAACTACTAAGATGAACCCCTTAAACCCCCCCCCAATCACATATCCCAACTGTTTTCAGACCTCTACTTCGTGGATTGAGCTGGGTTTCCACCATATAAAATAGGTATTCAAGTGTCTTATGTTTTATCCATCCTGCTGGGAGCGGACTAGGGGGAGCCTCCCCCTCCCGGGTGTGGTGAGGACACCAGGGGGAAGACAGGTACGCCCCTGTCATTGATCGATCTTTAAAGTCTCCAAGATGATGGAGAGAATCACTTCCCGCTCTCTATTTCCCTTCAGGGGATTGCTTGGGAGGGGCCCCTTCCCTGAACGACAGGGGTGAGTCCCCACCTTAAAAAATGCATCTTTCAGATTGACCATAACAACTGTACCATCCTTGTATTTATGCCCCTGGAAGGGTCTCTCTTATCAAACTTGGGACTGCTCCTTCACTAGCCATGGAGCGCCCCCCGACCGCACTCCCCCAACCCCGAATTCCCATCCTCCTATATCAGTACACAAGTATAGCTGTTTCATTTTAAGCAATGCTATAAAAAAAATGTTGGACCGTAACTTTATAGCCATTAGCTAACACATTTAATGTCTTATATATTTTCCTTCTAGCATTTACGGTATCAAAAATTCTTCCAATTGTCGTATTGCAAAGTTCAATCGTGATCCAAGACATTTACGCCGTGTGAAACACATCGTGCTCCTTGGTATGATGAATTGGATTTATAAGCAACAGGGAGCCGGTATTTATGTTGAAGATTTCTTCAGAGTGACTAAGAGCGGTCGGCGAATACCCCAACAGGAATCCCACGGGAAGGCATGAAAGCAGTAGCCCAGTATTACCCCACGGAGCTTCCAAGGAGCAGAGGAGAAGTCACGTAATGGGAGTGCCCACTTGCTCTTTATAGACCACCAATGGCTGGTGCTGCAAGTCGCAGGAAAAGCCACCCCTCACAGCTCCCCCTACTCCCGATCTTCAGTTTAATTTAAAGCAGTACCTGATTTTTGTGCCCAAGGAACCCTCAGCCCACAGAGGAGGTAGGTTGGTCATTTTTTTTTCTTTCAAGTTCTTCTGCGAAGTCTGATGCAGCCTCCAGGTTTGTGAACATTTTCTGTTTTCCTCCCTGCTGACGGATCATTAAGCAGGCTGGGTAGACCAGGGAAAATGGGCAGTTCAAACTGTGGAATTTTTTCTTTACTGCAGCAAAGGCTTGTCTCTGGAGTTGAAGCTGTCTCGAGTAGTCGGGAAAGACGCTGACTCTCAAGCAATGGACAGTAAGGGGCCCCTGTTTCCGCGCCGCTTCCAGCACATATTGCCTATCCTGATATCTCAGAAATTTCACCAGGAGATGTCTAGGCTGTTGTTCAGGGGACGGCTTCATACCAGGGGAACAGTGGGCCCTTTCAATTTCCAGGGAGATCACAGGAGGTATTTGGAGGGCTTGACAGAGCCATTTTTGCATATATGCCGAACAGTCCTTCCCCTCCAGCCCCTCTGGCATGCCCACCACTCTTATGCTGCACCTTCTTTCACCATTTTCATGGTCATCCACACATTGTTTGAGATCGTCTATTTCTTTCAAGGTTCTCTGCAGGTCGGAGGACATTCTATTGCATTTATCCTCCTGCATCCCCCTTCTGGATTCTAGTTTAGTAATTCTGGTCTCATGTACATCTACCATCACGGAGACAGTGTTGACCGTTTGCTGGAGGTGCTGGAGTTGGGCTGTTACGTTTTCAAAGCCTGCTTGCATCCAAGTACCCAGATCATATCTGAGGTCCCGTAATAATTTTTCAAGCGTCTGGTATCCGGTTACAGATTCTGCCATCCCCAAAGGGGTCTCAGGCAGAAAGTCAGTCATTTCTGTTTGTGCCGGCTCTCGAGTAGTAGGCTCTTCCGGGCCTAATGCTGAGGAGGTTTCACTGATCATTTTGAAGTGTAGTTTTGCCTACTTTTTCACTGATTTCGACGAGGCATCTGGGTATTCAGTGCTGTATTTCTCCGCAGTTTTCTGATACTTTTGCAGTGGGATGGTGGAGATATGTAGTGGATTTATCAAAAACTCTCTATTCAACCCTCCATCTTGTTGCCCAACTAGGCCATGCCCCCCCACAAAAAACGCCATTTTCCCTAGTTTCTAAAAGCTGTTCTTATCATATGTTAGAAGCAATTTTTAGAGACTGTTAAGAACAACTTTAATTGTTGTTAAATTTAACTGAACAGCGGAGCTCACAGAACGCACCAGTGCACGCGCCATGGGCCTGGGGAGAAAATAGGAGGAAAACCCCTGACTGTGGCATTATGAAGGCCCGGTCCCCCACATGCCTCACACTGGTGACAGGGCTCTCCTGTGGCAGAGGCAGTCCTAGGGAAGCCGGGTGATGGGGCTGAGGGTACCAGTCCCAAGGAGGGCAGGTCTGCAGACAAAGGTGCCAAAAGTACTAATAAAAAAATACAATCACTGACTTACACAAAATAAATTTTTCCCCAATATATGGTGAACTGGAACTTATAAAAGTTTTCAGCCTTATCATCGTCCGATGCTTATGTCAGCACTAAATAATTATGTGATGTAAGCACTGAATGTTTATAAGCCTATAATTGTTCAGTGCTTACAGCACTCCCATGTAATGACCACATACATAAAAAAAAAAAAAAAACACTAATCAAATACATCAAAACTTTACAAAATGAAGTGGTAATGTTACCTCTGGGGTCTAGAGACAAATACAAATTACTCAACATTCAGTGCCAGGTTTACAAGTCAGTACCCCTCAATAACAAAATACTCATTATGTTATGGTTGGGTGTACTTTCTCCGTTATAGTATAAGTAGCCGTTGTTACTGTTCCTTACACATTACACCATATTCCCTATTAAGTAAACCCACACTAAAAAAATGGACTGTATATAAACCTCATACTGAATACAGAATGGCCCTATTAAAATAAATGAAAATTAAGTGAGGTCATCTTGGAGCACTGTGTGAAACTGAGCAAATCACTTCACCACCTGTATTACACTCCTCTCAACTGTAAAACAGGGCTTAAGAAGTACTCCACTGAAAGCAAGATGCTGCATCTCAGTCGGGCTATCCTGAATAAAAGAACTGAAATCAGATTAGAATTGCAGCTCCTTAACCGTTCCTTTATATTAGCCCAAGTAAAGCCTACCACTGTTCACGTTGTTGCAGGATTTCAGCAGCCTGATCACGGTTCAGTTCCTCTTTCTGGCTCTTGCTACTTCTCTGCTTACTTAGCAGCTCTGTTCAGCTCAGCTGTCCAACTCTTATGTGTGCATGCTCTCTCTCTCTCTCTCTCTCTCAGTATTAGAGGGTGACTTGCTTCTCACAGTCCTGTAACCCTTCAGCAATAGCAGCTCTTTACACAGTAATGTGCTGCTTTGCTTTGCTTTCCCTCTGCAGCACTTCTACAACAGTCAATGGGTTTCCCCTCCCCTGACAGTCTTCACACGGCTGCAGTCCTGCAGTCTAACCAGCTACTTCTACCTTTCATGCTGCAATCATATTTTGTTCCAGTCACAGTCAGCAGTGCCTCAGGGCTCTCAGCCTCTCTTCCCCCCCTTCAGCTAACTATCTTGTATCACTATTCCACTTCTCACTCATTCTACTACTGCACACTCTGCGTTGTGGACTCCATGTCTCAGAGGGTAACTGCTAGCTGTTGCCCATGTCTGGTGGGTCTTGGATGGTTGCAGATAACTCTGCAGATACCATTTTCACCAGCAGGTACCAAAACTGAAAAAGAAATCACTAAACTTCTCCTCGCTTTCTGCTTTTCTTCATCCACTGCACCCACGCAAAAACTAGGAAATAGGTCCACCAGGCTTCCACTAAATGTCCACCCAGTCAATTATGGGCTCACAGATTTCTACATATAGTCTTTCTGCTTGACATGTAGGTCTTGGGAGTTTCAACTGGTGACCCCAAACTTCCATTTCACTCTGAGAAGTTGAGGTAAGCATCCACTATCTTTAACTTTTCTACCAGCTTTCACGACAACTCTTGTTCTACCGTTTGTTCACAATAGTTCAGTTGGGTTTTTATTTGTTCGACCACAGATCTTACAACATGCAATAAAATAAAGCTCTTCAGCATACTGTTGATAAATTTATTGCAGAAAACTTTGTTAATGCACCAGTTAGGGTTAAAGCGACAAAGTAGGGAAATGAGGTGTTAGGCTACAGACCTAACTCCCCACCCCAACCCCAAGCACAAAAAGGAAAAAAGCACTGCAGTTTTCCCTGTCATCAGTCTTGGCAAATCAGGGGTGGGGTGTTCCTTGGGGTTCTCGACCCTAATGCTCACCCCATTCCATGCACAAATAAGTTCAGAAGTGATCTGTTTTCTTCATGCCGGGCACAGAGGTTGTTGGCACTATGTGGGGGGAACGCAGGTCTGTATGTTTGAAAAGTATATGATTATCAGGTGAGCATTAGGGTTGAGAACCCCAAGGAACACCCCACCCCTGATTCGCCAAGAGTGACGCCAGGGAAAACTATAATGTTTTCTTTTGGTGCTTGGGGGTGGGGAGTTAACCCCCTAACTCCACATTTCCCTACTTTTGCCACTTTAACCCTAAATGGTGCATTAACAAAAACATTTTGCAATGAATTTCTTGACTTTTTGAGATAGTAGAATCATATCGTCATTCACGCAGGTCCCTTTGTGGCCTATGTGAACACAGCCATGTGATTACAGGACTGCAGAGCCCTGTGGGCCTTGCACTTCCATGCCTCCATTTATCCACATGTACGTGGGTGTGGAAGCACAGGGCCCAGCTTCTGTTCCTCCAGAAAAGCAATGTATGTGCTTCCTTGTAATTTTTTTTTTTTTTTTGTAGGGATGGACTATTTTCAGTTCTCATTTCTTAGGGTCTCAGTGTTGCATTACTCATTAAGACCGTTATATTGATATATACATTGACTGTTAACTCCAAAGATTGACAGAGTTACGGCTTGTTAAAGTTGCAGTGCTATCCTATGGGAATTGTAATGTTTTAATGTTTATGTTTTTTTTTTTTTTTTTATATGGCCCCTAAATGGGTTGGTTTTTTTGGGGGGTTATGTCTTAGTGTTGTAGTACTCATTAAGACCTTTATTTTGATATACAGATTGTTCCTTAACTGCATGTATTGGCGGAGTTATGGCTTGTTAATGTTAAAATGTGGGAAGAAAAAATAAGACCAAATTCTTTTTTTGTATGAATACTTTTTCATATGGCCCTATTCCTTTTTCATATGGCCATATGAAGAAAGAAATTCGGGTCACAAGAAAAGAGGGGGAACAGGGGAACTTGTTTAACCAGGAAAGTCACACTAAGTCGAATCTTGTTTCCAGGTGTGACTGAGCACAATAAAGTTAAGTGACTTCCTCAGGGTCACACAGTGGGCAAGTGGGGCCGTGGGAAGATTTTAAAATGTGTTAAAAAAACATTTCTGGGTGATCTTTCCAAAAACTAACTGTAGAATCTACCTAAGGAGTCCCGATTAGCAAGATACACATGTTGGTGTCTGTGAATGGTATGATTTTTATGGGGTTTAAAAAAACAAGATGGCAGCCATACAAAAAAAAATAATTTTTGTCACAAAAAAAAAAAAAAGATTACCTCCCACAGGAAACAGAATTTTTTTTTTAAATGGCCTAAATTCTTTTTTTGTATGAAACAGCTACCGCAAAGAGAGTACTGATCATGCTTAAAACTGAAATTTCAAATCCTTATAACTCTAGAACAGATTAATATTTTCTCACCAAACCAAAAAAAAGACACCACTTTGGTCTAAGCCCGTTCTACCCTGAATAATTCAAACAAAAATTCCAAACATCTGGGCACTACGCAATGACAAAAAAAAAAAAAACCCACACAATTTTCACTTTTTTCACTACCCGGACCTCGGAATCCGCATATCCAACTGGAATGAAACTTGGCAAGTCAAAAGACTTTGCCCCCAAGACTATGCATGCAAAATTTTATGCAAATATGCTTAACAGTGATGAAGTTATTAAAGTGCAAAGTTAGGGGTTTACTACACATCAAACAGCCTACTCAGCCCTATCTTTACATTAATAAAAGGATGTTTCACAATTTCGCATGATCATTCAAGGCTGCAACTTTCTTTCAATGTCTCATAGAAGCAGTAACAACATTTATCAGAATATTTGCATCATTAACTGATGGAGGAGTTAACAGTATATCCAGGCAATCTTGTAAGGAATAACTATATTCTTCTATAAAACTTCTAAGGTAAACATTTCTCCATTTCAAGTACAAGGGACACAAACAAACTATGAAACAGGGTCTCCTCGTGTTCAAAATTACATAAGCATTCAGAATTCTTATTTTCATTTGCTGTACCATAGCTATCTTTCATTGTTTATAGACCTATACATTCAAAGCGGCATCTAGTGACAGGGCTGACCGGGGGGGGGGGCAGTCAGGGCAGCTGCCCCAGGGCCCGCACATGTCTTGATTTGACTTTCACTTTTATGACTGTCTGCAGACTGCAGTTCTGCAGCTTGCACCAACAAACAGCCTACACAGACAGCAACAGTGCCGTTCTGTTCTCAATTTGTTCCAGTTTGTTCTTGTCTCCTGCCGCCCTCTCACACCACCCCCCACCATCACTGTTGACTGAGCCACTGACTACATCGCAAAGCTGCCAACTGCACACCCTAATGTTTCTAATATACTAACAAAGCAGCGCCCCACCCCATCTGGGACACCCTTCCACCGCAGATGACATGCGCTGCCAACTACCTCCTCCCAGGACTGGGGCATACATTTCCAGACCAGAGCTCAGTTGGGAGTCAGGCCATCTCCAAGTTAGGCAGTAGCATACAGAGATGGCCAATCAAACAGCTGCAAGAGCTCAGCAAGGAACCAGTCCGGAGGGGGGGAGGATTTCACCAATGAGAGGAGGAGAAAAGGAGGTGTTTGCAGCCAATGGGTGGGCAGGATTCAGCAACCAGTTGGCGAATGGCTAGCTCACCCAATTAGCTTGGAGTCAGCAATGCTGCTGTCATCAGGAAGGAAGTTTAAAGGAAGATGGAGGATGCGTGGATTTTTGTCCCTTTTCTGGGACCACATTCTGCGTAGGATTGCATGAATGAACCTACTGAACACTGCCGCTGCGCCAGACCTGCTGATCCTGCCCCGCCGAACCTGCTGAATCCACCAGAGCTCTTGAGCAGTGCCTGCCTCACGACTGGATTGCCACCTGTCCTGGACTGCCTGCCCTGCAAACTTGTGACCCAGACTGCCACGGACTAAAATCACACCAGCCGCATCTCCATGCTGACCCAGACTGCCGGACCATTTCTTCCCACCAGCCGACTTCTACTAGCACTGATAAGGATGGGTACTCTCATACTATTTGTCTGGGGGAGCTGGGAGAGGGGTTGAACTGAAATGCTGCTGCTGCTTGTCTGGGGGTGGGAGTTTAAAAAGGCTCTTCCGTGTGTGGTGTGGTGTGGTCTGGGGGATGATTGAGAGGACAGCTTTAAATGCAGCTTCTGCCTTTTTTATTTTTTTTTTTGTTACGACTGATGGCGAAGGGGACTGGAGTCATGGGCCTCTTGGGGGAGCTTTGCAGTGAAGGGCCTGCTGGTGTGGCTGGGGGGCTTTAAAAATTATCTTCCGTGTATGATGCAACATCGCTGGTTGTAGGGGGCCCCTCATTTTACCTCTGCCCCTGGCCCCGCAAAGTCTAAGGCCGGCTCTGCCTAGTGACTGTTCATCTCTTGTCTGGTGACAAAGGTATCTGCAGATAAGTCTCACACCCATGGCATACTTTACAACTGGCATACCATTTAGAAATTTTAGAATTCAATACTTCCTGAATATCCCTTTCCTTATAAGCCATAATGATCAGGGGTTTTACAAGTGATTTGAAGAATAGGGAAATAATGATCCCCTTTAATGAATCTTCCCAAAGACCTTTCAAATTTTTTGCTGCCAAATACTTTAAAGATGATCAAAAACTGAGTATTTTAGCCACTTTATTTTTTTTCTTGTAAACAAGCATCAGTCCAGTTTCTGGCCTAGATGGACTGATTTTTGTTAAACGCACTACTTTAGCTAATGCTCTTTTTGCAGAAATACACACCTGATGAAACCAAGTTCTGAAGTTATTATGACCCTTCCTTTTTGTATATAATAACAGAATACTAGATACTGCTCTGCATGCAATCCTATCTCGCAGACCCCACCAGGTCTGCCTCTGCCACCAGGTCCACCTGCTTCATTAGATTTAACCATCCCACTAAACAGGTCTATCCCACTGCAGGTCCTGCCTGGACCACCGCATGAACCTGTCCTACTAAATTTGCCTGGTTCATTACACCCACCTACGCCACCAGACCTTAATGCCCATGGTTGGGGAATTACCAAAGTAAGCATTAAGCCACGACGAAGGTGGCATCTAATGCTGGATTGATGCATGGTTGGGAGGGCGAACAACCGCCCAACCATGCATCAATCGCATTAGATGCCACCGCCGGAGTGGCTTAATGTGCTTGTAACATAGGCGGTGGCATCGCCAGGAGCCCACCTAGTGTGCGTTGAACATCATAACACAGGGAGTCAGGGCTGTGAGGAAAGAGTTTTACTGCATTTTCAAATCTTCGTAGAAACCAACATTTACATACTGATGCAGTCAACATAATGAGTAGGTGTAAGTAAACAAGATAATGCGGCTCACATCATAGTCCCAAAATTCTGCCACTCTGCGCGGGCATTAGCTTCATACCTGGCGCTGGAGGTCTACAGTGCACTGCTCACTCGCCACGGTGTGCGACTGCATCCAAATGTACATGGACCGCCGGTCACTTCCCCTTGCCTCTCGCTGACTCTTCCGTCTCGCATTGTGCTATCTCTCAGTTCTGTGCGCCGCTGGTTCTTGTCCCACCTCCCCGTTTCCATCTGTGTCTAGCTGGTCTCCCTGTCGCTGTGCCAGTCTTGCGCCTGTTACACTCGCTCCCCACCTGTGCCCAGTGCTGCTAAGCTAGGGGTCTGGCTCACTTTGGTACTACCATTTTGAACACGGCATCTATCGTGGATTAATACCCGCTCCAAGTTGGACCCCGTGATGCCGTTTCACCAATCGCCGGTGCCCATTTCAGCATTCTGATTATTGCCATGTTACAAGGTTAGTTAATCCACTGGTTCTGCCTGCCCCGTTGCCTTTGGTAGATGAAGAAATGCCCCCAGAACAAGAGAATATGGCAACCAATTGGATTACTGCAGACTTTCCACACCCTGGATTCTAAGAGCTTGTTTTTAGTCAAATCAAAATGTTTAGGCATCAGCCTGCTGTTTTCTTGCCAAACACTGACTTGTCAATAATGACCACTGTCATCATATATTACTAATCAATAGTTAATGATAAAAAATAAGTGTGATTTACTTTGTACTAATCAATTGACAATTTATAACCTAATACTTGCAAATAGATGTGTTGGTTTTTGTTATGATTGACTAACAAGTTATAATCTGATAGTTTGCAGGTTTATAGACTTATTTTACTTAAGAAGTTCTTATTTTTAAATTTTTACTATCAACATGAGACAAAAATCTCTGATGTCTGCTAGGTATTTTCCGCCAGTAACCACAGACAGTGTATTTACAGTTACTCAGCCTAACCATAAAAGGTTAACTGGAGGTCAACCTTGTCTACAAAATAAATTATAACATGCAGTCAACCTTGTCTTGAAAGAGAGCTGAAAATGGTTGGTATTACATTTTTGTATTGTGTGATATTCTCATAGCCAGACTCCAGGTGATATAAAAAGCATATGGGCCCATACTGGACTATACTCCCAGAATCAAACTCCATAATGCTTTTTTTTTTTTTTTTTAATCACCTGGAGCTACTATACTCCCATAATCAAATTCCACTATGCTTTTTATATCACCTGGAGTTCCTATACTTTCATAATCAAACTCCATGATGCTTGTTATATCACCTGGAGATAAAGCTACCAACAGTCCCTATTTTCCCAGGACAGTCCCTATTTTAGGCAGGATGTCCCAGTGTCCCCACAAGTTTTGCAAAATGTCACTTTTGCCCTGGTTTTTGCTTACCTGTCCCAGTTTTGTCCCTTTTTTTTTTTTGCTGACTGCTAATGAGTGAGTTATTTCAGCACCACTGTGGTGCTACTCGGGCTAGACAGCAGTTTGCAGCTTCAAGCCCTGCGCTTGTGTTGCACTGCAAGCATGTCAGTGGGAGCACAGTAAAGCATGTTCCTTCCTGTTAGATTAGACTGAGTAGTAATGCAAATGAGCGCATGTGGATGTCTGCCCACCAGTAGCTGAGAGGGACTCCAGACAGGGAAGACATCGGCAGCTGTGAAGCAAGGTAACTGAACCTGATCAGCTGTAGGGAAGTGTGTGAAAACAATCTGGTGTGGTGGTGGGAGTCACTGAAGTGAAGTTTGCTCAGCAAATGAGGTGAGTTTAAACGGGTTGAATGGGACTGTCAGGAGGAGCAATACATGCAGCTCGAATATCTGATCACAATTTAATGCAGGTTTATCCCTAATGAACTTTCTGTACATCATGATTTGGTACTTGCTGCAGCAGAATGATGTATTGTTTTATTCTGGATGTTTGCTGCTGGTGTTACTTTGGAGTGGCGTGGCCAGAGCAAGCAGCAAAATTTAATTGTGTGCAGCACTGCCTGTGGCGGTACTTGTGGGAGTGACACGATTTGGGGGGGGGGTCATGGTCTGGATGGACCGTCCCAGTTTTACACCTCGGAAAGTTGGTAGCTTTACCTGGAGTTACCATACTCCCATAATCAAATTCCATGATGCTATTCTTATCACCTAAAGTTCCTGCAAAGGTAGCAACGTAACCAGCCCCAAACTAGCCTAAACTATAGGAGGCTGAATCAAAACAAAGTCCAGATAACGTCTCCATCAACTGACAACAGTCAACAACGAATCAGCAACCAGTTTTGTTGGAAAACTCAAATCATCCACTTACAGCTCAACCTGGCTAAAACTATTTAAACAGCCAAAAATCCAAGGCAAGGTAGGAGCCTCAGAGGGATAGCTGCAGATCACCCTAGCTCCTAGGATTTCACAGGACATCGGTCTGTACAAGGTCTAGTGAGTTGTTAACCCTTCTTAGGCATAGGAACTAAAAACTGGCAATCTGGGCTTATGTTTTTATTCCTTTTTGTGGCTACGTTAGTCAGCACCAGGAATATAATTTTCTGATTTGCACTGCTGTTCAGAAAAATTGTAACTGTATTTTGAATTGTCATATCAGTTTAAAACTGTGACTGTCTGTTCATTTTACTGCCAAAACTACCTTATAAGACTTAAATGTTCACATCAAAAGTAAACAATTTTATTCATAAATCCTGACTTTGGTATTCCTTCTCAGTTTAATATCATGTAACTTAGAGCCATGTCTCTAGAAAAAGATAAGTTAAAAAAGTAAAACAGGTTTCGATTTCTTTCCTGGGCCATCCTGGTACACTTTAAGTAACTGTTCCAGCTTATATTTATATGGTTAAATGGACACATTCCTTATGCCCAAAAATTACTACGCAAACATTTGGGCTGGTGTATTAAAAATTGTAGTAAAAGATACTGGTGCAAAATATGTAACTGTCATAGGCACTGACAGACACATGGTTTTAAAGTAAATATAAGAATATTAAAAGAATTATAAAAGACTCATTGCCCAACAAATAAACATTCCCATAAGGAAACTTTAAATTTTAATGAACACAGCACCTTCCTGGACTTAGATCACATAGTCTTGGTCAGTCAAGTGTCACATGAGATGACTGTGGCAGGCGGTACAGACCATAAACACAGAGGTCACTCTTCCAGCCGTCTGTGTTGTCATTCCTAACCTAGCCCAATTAGTTGACAACCTGAGAAAACTGCCAGTCTCCGAAGGTCTCGGTGAAAGTCGTGTACTCGAGACTGAGTAAAGAAAGGAAAGTTATTTTAACTTACATCTTTCATACTAAGTAGATTACAAGGCACTAATCCTATCGACAGGTTTTGGGGACTTGGAACCTGAGAGCAAAGCTCGAGAGGTTCCCAAAGTCCCCAAAACCTCGAGATAGGATTACTGCCTTGCATTATACACTTAGGTATTTGTTATTTTTTTAATATAGGAATCTGATTTTATTTTGTACCAGCAGTCAGCCACTGGGGTGAAGACTCTATCCTGGCCGACCACTGCAATGTCTCGCTCCTCTAAACCTCCCCCCTTCCCCTCCCTGGCCAGGCATCCCTCTGGAGTGGAAAAGTTTGCTTTTGGTAGGCAGACCTACCTTTTCTCTCTTTTTTTTTTTTTTTTTTTGGAAGAACACAGGATCAACCAGATAGTTCCATTTTCCATAGAATTAAAAGGGGAAAAAAAAGGGAGAAATGTCCTGGTCGCGATTTTCTCTTGCTGAGTGAGAGATGGCCGCCACGTTCTTCAAAATTTTCTGCCCGCTCAAAGAGAGAAAGCGGCCAATCATTAGTCACATTTTCAGACGCTGTTTTATTGACACTGGTAGCATAGCGTGCTGCAGGAGACACTTGCGCTGTTGACTTTTTATGATAATACCAGAGACAGTGATAGCATGCACCAAAAGGGCAAAAGTTGCATCCTGCCCAAAACTGACCCTCCTTTTCTTTGCCAGTGGGTCCAAATTGATGCACCTACTCTATAACAATATCTAAAGGAAGGGAACGTGAACTGTTTAAAATCTGCTACTGATTATGTTTTGACTCAGTTGGTTCCTGTTTAGACTCACATTTTTTACACCAGTGGGTCCAATTCAACCCATGTTTTAAACCCCCCCAGCACTGTCACTGGATAATACTATAGTTCAGAGCTGCGAACGATACTATTATGGGCTCAGAACGATAGTATTATCACTTGCCAACTATGCTATTATCACTTCGGGGACAACGTTATTATGAGGAATTTTTTGTATGTTTTAGAATAGTATTATTTTCAAAATCCATATATTAAAGTGACATTAACATTGAACATTTTTTTTTTTTTATAATCACTGTTTGCCTTTATGGGGAAGGTGACCGCTTAATTTTTTTCCAACAATGCAATACTTTCCACAGAAAAAAGAATCTCCTCTATTCGACTTTGAATAGTGAAATCTAATTTTAAACTTTTTTGCAAATACTTCAAATTATGAATTATGTTATGCGAGTTAGTGCAAGAATCTATTTCTCACATGACCATTAAGGTTACATGGTCACACACTGTGCAAAAACTAACCATTAAATTTGTGAATATATCTAAATCTAGGCTTGAAGCTATGACAATACTCCTGCCACTGCTTAAAAAGAACGTAAAGTTTCCTTCTCTATCAGTTTCAGTGCCCCCATTTAGTACAACCAAATTATAGTTTTCTAGAACTGACATTAGTACTACCAGTTTCATTATATACTGTATTTATCTAGACTACATCTATATTAATATTAAAGAAATGACAAACCAATGTAGCTTGTAAGTTATAATGACATGCTATGCATGAATTAAAATCCCCAACTATCGTAAGTTTGGTTTTGTCATGCTATTCTAGGGCCTTCTGTAACAGGGTGTGTTGCCCATTAATGAATAAATATTATAACCAGCTAGTATGCGAACCCCCTCCCAATTATGAATTATTCTTTTTCATTCTGTCCTACACTCGCTACTTTTCTTCTTTTTTTCTATTTATTTCTCTGTCAGGGTGGCCAACCTGACAGTATTCTTATCCCTTTACTGTCCCTTTTTCAATAACAAAAAATAATCTCCTTGTTATTGGCGCAAGCCGCGCCTTAGCCTACCTGTACCAGTCTTCATAGGACAAGATTTTCCTCATTTCGAAGAATTGTTGAAAACACAAAAGTCCTGTCTTGATTTAGCGACTGTAACTACCAGGTCACAAGCTAAATTGGCCCAATCAACCCCTGCATTTTCTTTTGATGAGGACATATTTGGAAGTCCCAGGAAATCTAGAAAATCCCGAAGACAGAAAAGGAGAGAGAGAAACAACAATGGCAGGAACCCAAAGGAAGGAATGTCCTGGATGTAGTCCCAGGTTTACCTGAAGGGGACATTAAGAAAGAACAAACATCTGGTATTACTTTAAAACTATTTTTTGAACAGGTTCACCAGGATGTAAAAGGCAAACAGATTCGTTTTATATTGAAAAATGACATATTGTACCATGTTTCCTTTAATCCTGCTACCCAATTAAGTGCTGAGCAGCTTATGGTACCCAAGTTATATAGTGATACGCTGATCCAGCTTGCACATGACCTTCCGATGGCTGGTCATGAAAGAAGGGACCGTACGATGAGCAGGTTATCACACAGGTTTTATTGGACAGGCATTCACCAGGATGCAGCTGAGTACTGTCATGCTTGTGCTGAATGCCAAACTAGTGGCACAAGGGGGTAAGAAAGATTGCGTGCCTCTACAACCCATCCCATATGTCACTACTCCTTTTGAATGAGTTGCCATGAACATTGTTGGGCCATTTACCACCAACTCAAAGGGTAATCAATTCATTCTAGTGGTCTGCGATTACACAACCAGATACCCTGAGGTTATACCCCGACGCACTGCAAAAGCTCCTCGAATAGCCAAGGAGCTGGTCAAAATCTTCAGTCGGATGGGTATACCTCAAGAAATTCTTACAGATGAGGGTAGCAATTTCACCTCAGAAATGTTAAGGGAATTGTATAAATTCCTACAGGTACCTGCAGTAAGGACCTCTCCATACCACCCTCAAACTAACAGTCTGGTGGAACACTTTAAAACACTTAAGACCATGTTAAAAATGTGTGTGGCAGAGGAAGGTAGAGATTGGGACATCTCCCTTACCTCCTGTTTGCATACCGAGAGGTACCCCAGGCCACCACCAGTTTTCCCCATTTACACCGCTTTATGGAAGGAACCCTAGAGGTCCCCTTGATGTTGTTAAAGAACACTGGGAGGAGGGCAAGACTGTGGGCCATACAAACATATTACACTATATGTCCACATTAAAAAAAAACTGGTACAATTTGTGACCATGGCACACAAGAATGTAACTCAAAAACAAGAAAGGGGCTTATGATGCTGGACTCAAAGAGAAATGCTTTACACTAGGTGAACAGGTTTTGTTGCTTTTACCTACTACCGAAAACAAGCTCCTCATGAAATGGCAAGGTCCTTTTAAAGTAGTGAGACAGACAGGGATGGTTAACTTTTGGACAGAGATGTCTGGGAGGAGACCCATGAAAAGGATTTATCATGCTAACCTACTACTCCGCAAGTGGGTAGAGAAGCCTTCCTGCCTCCCATCCCTGTTTGTACACCCTGAGCAGTCAGACACCGAATTAGACATTGCCTATGGGAGGTTGGATACCCCCAAGGAGGAGTTGGCCATTCAGAGTAATCCAGGGCTGGAGGCAGAGCAGAGACTGGAAATGGATCAGTCGCTAGAGCACTATAAGGCAACTTTCACCAATACTCCAGGGAGAGCAAAGGGGGTGGTTCACAACATAAGGGTCCCCAAGGGGAACTTCTGAGAGTGGGTGGGCAGAAGTTCTAACCCTTCTAGGATGAAGGGTCTTTTGTCAACAGTCATGACTGTTGCCTTCTTGTGTGGGAAGGTGTGTAACAGGGTGGGTTGCCCCTGTTAATGAATAAATATTATAACCAGCTGGTATGTGAAGCCCCCCCTTCCCACATTAAGAATTATTCTTTTTCATTCTGTCCTATACTCTCTACTTTTCTTTTTTTTCTATTTATTTCTTTGTCAGGGTGGCCAACCTGATCGTATTCTTATCCCTTTATTGTCCCTTTTTCAATAACAAAAAAAAAAGTCCTTGTTGTTGGCGCGTGCCGCACCTTTAATGTCAAACTCCCAAGTGGGAGATAGGAATGAAAGCGTGAGCCGCGCTTGTGCAAACGATGAAGAAATACATGGTACCCAGAAGGGAGTACTTTGAAAAATATTACCCCAAAAGAATGAAGACGTTTCAGTGAGCACACTGTTCCTGCAGTGAGGGAGCTTGTATTGTGTATGCCGCAAGATGCAGCTAAAGATTAATAAAATGGACAAGAATCTGATCCTTTTATGGAGCAGGATGCACTCCGTGTAATGTTAGGAGCAGAATGGTGCTCTGAAGCACTGCATATGCCGCAAGATGCGGCTTAGAAAAATACGCTTGTTGCGGAGCAGGATGGTGCTCCGTTAAAATGAATGCTGCACCAGGTGGCGAGAACTCTGAAGTATAGCACCCCCCCGGCCCAACTGCTGGTAAATGGCTCCCTATCCCAAGACTCCTTTCCAATTGCAGATATGCTTAACTCTGCCTTTTCCTACATCAGTGGTGTCCTTCCCCCCAATTTTTTGACCCTTCAGGCTCTGTACACCAGCTCCATAAAAGGCAAAATCTTACTTTACCAAAGCCCTGAGTAAATCCTGCTTTAGCAATGACTCACTGGACCTCAAACTTGTCTGCTCACACTAGACGCTATAATCACCCCCTCACGGACATCCTCAACTGGTCTCTCTGCCTTGGACAATTCCCAACATCCTGGAAATCAGCCGTCATCACCCCAATCCTTAAAGGTGGGGACCATACCTATACTGGCAACTACCGCCCCATCTCAATCCTCCCCAAGGCTTTAGAAAAAATTGTTTCAGACCAACTCATTGACTATATCACCAAATATGACCTGCTCTGTCCTGAAGAACATGCCTTCAGGAGGGGACACAGTACTACTACTGCCCATCTTGAATACACCACTTTCATCAACAAAGCCCTTGACCAAGGACACTTGGGTTGGCTCTTCCTATATTGATTTAACCAAGGCTTTCGACTCTGTCAGCCACATGCTCCTCCTACAACCCCTGCTCTTGGGGCTATCTCTGAAAGCCACTGCCTGGTTTAAAAGCCATCTGAGTGATAGAACGCAGAGGGTCAAGTTAGACACCATACTCTCGCCCAGTAAACTGGTTCGCTCTGGGGTCCCCCAAGGCTCTATATTGGGTCCCTTCCTGTTTAGCATGTTCTTGAACTCCCTCCCCAAGGCTTGTTCAGGTTGGCTGCTTCTCTACGCCGATGATGCAGTCATATTCCACAGTCACCCTGAACCCCTTTCTCTTCAAGCCTCCCTGCAGCGCTCTTTCACTGAAGCCGAAGCCTGGTTCTCCGATCACTGCCTTGTCATGATTTACAAAAAGACCAAGGCCATGCTCTTCACCCACAGACAAAACAAACATAAAAACTTCCCCCTCACGATCCTCAACTCCAAGGACTGCCCACTTGACCTGGTACCCACCTTTAAATGACTAGGCATCACCCTTGACTCCTCTCACTTTCCAAGAACACAATCTCCTCTGCTCCGCTGTCAATGCTAGAATAGGGCTCCTGTATAGGCATAGAGGCTGCCTGCCCCCAAACGCCCTAAACCTTGCTGTGACATCTTCAGTGCTCTCACTTATCGACTATGGGATTGTCATCTATGGCTCGGCTGATCCCACTGCCATACGCCATATTAAAGTCTCCCTAAATAAAGCCTGCAGACTTGTCACAGGATGTGACCTGTGGACCCACACCTCTGAGCTCCATTGCACCAACTGGCTTAACTTCGATGGATGGCTCAGATACCAGACCTGTCTCCTTGCTAGAAAGCTCTCACTCTGCTCTTCCCCCCCTGGGACTTTGCCATCTTGTGCAGCACTCCACCCAACCCCAGACAACTCGGAGCTCTCTGTCTGCCCCTCTCTTAGTACCCCATTGCAGGACTTCCCTAGGCCAACGCTCCTTTTTCCACAGGGTCCCTCTCTGGTTTAATGAACTACCTCCTGCTGTCTCTCTGGAGCAGCATCAAGGCCCATTTAAATCCTGATTCCACTCGGAAATTCTCTCTCACTCCTGCTGCGACTACACCTAGTCCCTATCTGCAATGCGGATGCAAGTCACCCACCACTCTTCCCCACTTCCCCTTTGACCTGGGGTCTGTCCCCACTGCTTGACCCTGCAGAAATTGTAACCAGACTGTAGTTTATTGATCACCGTCTTTTGATACTGTAACTACTGTTGTTTACTGCTCACTGTCTGACTCACGCTGGATATGTCCACCCTTGAATTTTGTTACTTGTCCTCTTCTTTTCAACATTGTAATATTGCTCTGTTCTTGTCTTTCTTGTACCCTGTTATTTCATTTTTGACGTAGAGCCTCTGCAAAGAAGTCCTTGACTCAAAGGTTGTAATTCCAATTTTTTTTCAATAAATAAATAGCTGACACTATGGGCATAGGTTATATTAAGCCCTATAGTATCTGCAATCATAGAAACAGCCCAGAAGGTTATTATGGACTAATAGAAAAATAAATGGAGCTAAAGCAAATATAAAGCCCAAATTAAACTGAACCCGATGGCTGATATTTCAGCCGTTGGAAACCAAAACATAAGAGTGATTAAATTCAATAAATAGCCCCACTATGAGGAAGAGCCCAGAAATAGGGCTATATAACTTATAGATTGTGGATTCAAGGAAAACAAAGCGATAATATGCATTTCTGTGACCATGAATAAAAGAGGTTAAAATGAGAGGAATAGATAAATCCAGGAAAACTCATTCTGGACTTCTGAGTTGGCGGGAGAAGAGGAGCATGCCCTCATTCTCCCATTCGACGTACCAACCCAGAAATACCCTTACTATAAAACGCTATAATAAACACAGTTTATGAAATAAAATGTTTTACCTGGAAAGTTACATGGGTACTGCTATACAGGACTGGCAGCCCCAAAATGAATGGTTATATTGAAACTGTAGCTAATGATGTCATCAAAGTAGGAGGGGCTTCACTCCTTAATGAGCACCCTTATGGTGAAAAGAGGTTTATATGTATTTAAACAGTCTACTACCTGTGATGTGATGCGATATATTGTATTTGAAGCTAGGGTCATTACTTCTTTACCACAAATGCTACTGTATTTGATATGTATGATGTTTAGAGAAAGAAATATATTAGGATAAAGATTAATTATCCAATCATATGACAGCTGATGTCATCAGTAGGAGGGTATAAAAACCATCACCAGGGGTGCAGAAGAGAGAGGTGAGCCAGTGTGTAGCTGGTCACAGAGAGAGAGAGAGAGGAGGTGTGTGTGTTTTCACATCATTTTGAGTTAAAAACAAAATAAAGACTTGAGTGAAGAAGCAGAATAGCTGGAGCAAGCCAATTCCGGGCTACTAAGGCGTGCTGTACTAATACCAATTTTTCTTTCTGTACATAAGTATTTTTATTTTATTTTTTTTATTTTTGAGATTTAAAGAAAATAACTTGTGCGTTTTTTTATGCACTGTGCTCCTGCCTGAAGAGTCCGTTTTATACCCACACCATAACACCGCCATTAGTTTATTTTCAAAATCTCTCCATATCAATCATTAAACTGCTTTAAAGATCTTGGTGGGATGTACACATTCAGCACAACGAGATGAGTTTCTTCATAAACTGTATATGCTACTTGATAGTTTTCTCTCCAAGATAAGAGTTTGGTATTGCAAATTTCAAAGACCAGAAAGTACTGAAACCAGCCACTCAATCCACAGAATTCTTTAAATGCAGTTTTTTTTCATGCATTAAACAGAGATCCCATAGACTGCCCGATATTTTGCCCTCCATGGGCTTCATCAGGGTAGAAGATCTGCATTAAGGCAGCATAAAAACTAAATCAAGCATATCCCTAAGTGTTACAGCCCTATATTTCTTCAGTATTCCTATTGGTTCCCATGAAAGAATACACATATTACCCACATCACCCAGTTCACACCAGAAAACCCTAACTGAACTAGGCATAAATAAAATTCATTATCTACTTATATATTATTCTGCACAGCAGTGTCAGTAGGACCTAATGCACATCTTAGCAATTACAATTTTAGCACAGTCCTGTATACCACACGACTCTAATACATGAATGGTAAATATTAAAAAACTTAATTGCTGTCAATTTTGATACTTATATGCAAACAATGTATTAGCTCATAACATTATTTTAAACCCATTTTATGTTATTGAGAGACAGTTGCAACTCTAAGGTTTTGATATACTGTAGTTCTGTCCAACAGTTATACGATTCCTTAGAATTGGTCACTTTTTGTTTAAAAAGGAGCAGATGTTATGACTGGGTTATCACATATTTCTGTTTTCTCATAACACACGAAGATGGACTTCATAGCTCAGGAACAGAACTTAAAATATACAGTGAAGACATGCTGCATGTAAATTTTCTCCTCGAACTTGCCAGACTTGTCCTCTATGAAAATTACTTTCAGTCTGAAGGACAATATTACGGACAGATACAGGGGACATCCCCACCATGGGTTGCATCATGCCGCCAAATTATGCAAATCTATACAGGTACCTTTTTGAATCTTGGTTTGTTCTGAACCCCATGTGTAACTCTGTTTTTATATATATATATATATACAGTATATATATATATATATATGTATGTATATATATATATGTATATATATGTATATATATTGGTGTTTTACCCCGTTTTTCTCCTGGACCCGGGACCCTGGCAGACACGTATGTACCTGTGCGTGGAGGCGCACGTTGGGCGTCAGCTCGGCCTCTTCTGCCCCACCCCTTGCGATCGCTGCCACAGCCACCCACCTACACTTCTCAATGGACCTCCATCCGGTGGGAGAACTATGGGGGGTGTAGGCAATCACCCCTGGGAGGGGAGAGCTGCCTTGCAGCTGTTTGATCCCTCTTTGTCTCCCCCCTCCCCCAACGACCCAAGGTTGTTCCCAAACCCAGGTCGCCGGCATAGTGCAAGCTGAGGTGTCCAGCACCTCAGCACCACCGGGCCGGCTATATAACTCTTTTTTCACACAAAATCTGCATTTACAAACGACATCTAAAGCGTTTGTTAATTATCTAGACAGGGACTATAGAAGAGTTAAACAGTTCCATGCACACTTAAACTGACTTGACAATCCAAAATTTGTAATTATAGCAGATGAACAGGAGGTTACATTTTTTGGGACTTACTGATTAATAAAAAAGATGGCAAACTGAACACCAGGATATACAGAAAGGAAACAGGAACATGTTATTACACGCTGACAGCTACCATCCTGAACATCTTAAAAACAGTATACCTTATTCCCAAATCCTGCATGTCAACAGGAACGGTAGTGATGAATGTTGAGAGACAACAAGAATTCCTAAATATGGCTGATAGGTTTCAAGCCAGGGGGTATAGCAGGACTATTGTGAACAAGGCAGTGGCCAGAACAAGACATGAAAAGTGGCTGGTACTGTAGCCTAGAGGCTAGAGTAACGAGCTTGGTACATCCAGCAGACCAGACCTTGGTTTGATTCTCACAACCTCCACTTGCATACTGTGTGACTCTGAGCAAGTCACTTAACCGCCCAGTGCTCCCAGGTCACCCCTGAAAACAGGCACTTGTGCCTAGTGGGCCTTACCCGGTTACCAAAGACTAAAATAAATAAAACTAAAATAGAACAGAGGGAACCCAAAATCCAAGGAGCAATAAGGGTGACAGACTAGTATTAACTCTGGAATACGCAACCCTCACAGAACCCATCAGGAGAATCTTTACTAAACATTGGGATACGCTTAGGCCCATTGGCATACCAGAGTTTAATGAATGTCCCATTACTGCTTCCTAAAAAGTGAGCACTGTTAGAGACAAACCTCTCTGCATTCAGAGAACAAAAAAGAGCAGAGGGAACAGGTGAACAACCACTGTTGGGACCACTGGAACCAGGAATGCACCCATGTAGGAGGTGCGTACACTGTGGAAATACATGATCATCTAAAAAAACAGAGATACCACACCCAAATGGAAACATGAAGTATCCTATTAGGACGTTCCTCAGTTGTGATTCAGACCATGTAATTTGTGTTCTCACTTGTCCTTGTTCCAAATACTATGTGGGGGAAACCACCCGGCCCTTAAATTTCAGGATCAGGGAGCAAAAAAAGCTCTATTAGGAACAAGCATGAAGGTTCCCCTGTAGCCCAACATTTTAACCAAGAGGGACATACAGTTGCCTCTCTTCGCTTCTGGGCAATTCAAAACGTGGACCATTAGAAAGAGGTGGGAACTGGGAAAAAGCTAAAGAGATGTACTGGATTTATACCCTAGATACCTTAAGTGAGAGGTTGGGCATAAATGAGGAGGAGAACTGGGTAACATGCTGGTGAGGCACAGATACTGGAACACAGCTTTGACCCCCAAAACGGGTGGCCTGCCTCTTTTTTCAGATTATACCTTTGTACTTACTTCCAAGATATCCACAGTGATATCCTTTCGGTGGGGAACCTATCCTCCAGCCTTTGCAGATGTAATTCTGCTTCTTTTAAGAACTGCAGTTGATGGAGACAGCCTATGCTTGTTTACCAGCTATAAACTTATAAACTGTGACACGGTATTAAATAGCTGGTACAGCATAGCAAAACGCAACGCAAAAACAGGGGGCAATGCTAATTATCTCCACAACTGAGCAGCAGTACACTGCTAACCACTTTTAAAGGAGGGTCTATGCAACAATGGACGAAATTAATATATAGATTTTTTTTTCATAATTATTCTTATTTAAGTGCTATTTATTTTCACAGCTGATTAGCACATTCACGCATAAAAATGCTAATCAGTTTTTCTGGCTTATTTAATACCCTGTGACAGTGGTTTTAATGCCATAACAGACATAAGTTAATTTATAGCATAACCTTGGAAAAACCAATTATATGATGTTAATATATAACATTTTTGTCAAAAATGGTTTCTTTGCCCTTCCCTATTGCCTTCCCCCTCAATCCCCCCCCCAATTTTGTCTACATGAATATTTAGACATTTAACACCTTCTATGAACTTATGCATTAATCATGCCCTTGGATGAATACATTGTTACAGCTGTGCAGAAAACTTACGATTTCCATTCCCTTTTTATTCCTCCATTTTTCCCTTTCCTCTTTAAGGGAAACTCCTACAAGCACAGAAAATGCAGCAGCTGCTGCAGTAACACCCAACTGGGGCTTTTAGCAGTAAAAGTATGTTTCTTTGTACCTGCTGCATTCAGAGTTTAATTTTGAAGCATTGCACCGTCCACAATATCTGAAAAGCCACCCGCGGCCATGTCACGCACCCAGGCAGCTTCCGCCACACGATTTATGCTAATGAGGGCTCCCAACTAATGGCAAACTTTGGTAGCCTTCATTAACATAACCTGCATGGCAGAAGCTGCCCAGGTGCCCCGAGATGGCCGGAGTGTATCTCCAGACATTATGGACGGCGCAACTCTTTAAAACTAAACTCAGAATGCAGCAGGTACAAAAAAATTGTTTTAACGCTAAAAGTCCTAATCGGGCGTTATTCAATTCAATTTTTATTTTAACAGGAAATGCATAATTGAAACTCATTTTCAGGATGGTCCTGGAAGGTCACAAACATAGCACAAAAAATATGATTACAAAAACAGAAAAATACACTTTACAAAACGATGGAAATACATGTTGTACAGTGGGTATACCTACAAAATAGATCAAGTTTGTCTGCCCATAGTTAATGCAGCAACTGCTGCACTTTCTGAGCTTATAAGAGTTTCCCTTTAATACCAATATTTGAAACAGGCCACCTTCACAGGGACAGTTAAGCGTTTTGACACTTTAACAGTATTGATCCTGCAGCTCCTATTTTAATGAATACACAGGTTTAAAGGAGAAGTCCACCCAGAATGTGCAAAAACGTATGTTATGTAGAGTGTTCTGATATGTATGTTAAGTCCTAGTGTGTCCTTCCCTCTGTCTGCTATTATGAGTTTTTCCTAAATTAGCCTGCTAGCTGTATGGTAGTTTTACGACCCCTGGGGATCTCCATCACAAATAGGTTTATTGGCTTTCTTTCTCCTACGATGCACCCTGGTTCATGTGACAGTGATATAGCTATGCCCCTAGATTTAGCAGGGTCTGTCACAGCTCAGCCACAAAGATAATACTTCTTTCAGAGGAGAAGAAGTCACATTGCTACATTTTGGGTGAGTGTAATCATTATTATTTTTTGATATTAGTACCTTGTCCTGCTATGTTACAACCTATAAGGTGATGTTCAATTTTTGCTACTTAGTACTGGTGCAAAAACTGAAAGTGACTGAGAAGAATAGAATAAACAGTGACATGATTCAAACACACACACACACACACACACACACACAGCAGAGCATAGCAGGACAAGGTACTGATATCAAAAAATAATAATGATTACACTCACCCAAAATCTAGTAGTGTGTCTTCTCTGGAAGAAGTATTTTCTCTGTGGCTGAGCTGTGACAGGCCCTGTAACAAGATAATGGCTTCCTGCAGGGGCAATTAGACATCACACCAAAGGACACTCTGGGAAGACTAGAGGCCATAAAAGAAACCAGAATGGCAACCTCCAAGGGCAATAAAACAGTTAGGGAAAGTTAGAAAAAACATCTCTCACAGCCAGAGGAAAAGAAAATGCTGGGAACTGGTTAGAACACAGAAAAAAAGAGTACTACATATCTTTTTCTGATTTTAACATGGAGTTTTCCTTTAATAAACCAGCACAGAGACACAGATGCTGGCCTGTGGTTGATTCACCCGCTGATAAAAGACACAGGACTCTTGGTAAAATGAACTGCCTATCAGTTAGACGTTAGGAAACTCTACAACGTTTTGCCCCTTGGTGAGACACACAAATGCCTCCTTACAGTACTCACTCCTGTAATTTGTGTAAAACTGCTGAGTTTGTGGGTGGAAAGCATGCTCCAGTACAGAGGGGCTTATTCTTGTCCCTGACAAGCAGTTTCTGCTGAAATGCACCATGCCGTTGCCTAGCAATGGTAAGCTACTCCAATGGAGACAAACACCACGATGCAGTGATGTCATTATGACATCAGACATCCTTGGATGTTAACTGGAAGATGGTTTCCTGCCTCCAGCCCAGCACTTCATAAGCAGCACATCTGGAAGCAATCAGGGCAGATCACACTAAATGCTGCCAGGCAGACAGGCTGATTTATGTGCATGCATGGTAAGTGATTCATGAACCTTTTTAGCAGTATGTAACATTCAAGTAACATGTTTTATAAAAAGTGGTATAAGAGTTTGCTCTTAGTAGAGTATATTTTTGTAAACAGGTTACTGAGTAAGAACCTGCAGTGAATACTAATTACAGCAGAAATGCTGACAGAGGAACAAAAAACAGGTCCATTGTACAAATGGAAATGTAGCTTTGATCAACAGTTCATAAAACTTTTCTTGACCTCCCCACTTTTAATCTGAATCAACAAATGATGTAAATGTCTGATTCAAAACTCCTTTTACAGATGCCTGTTAACACTCTTAACTTGATGAAAGCTTAAAGACCAGGGGCCCGAGTCACAAAATGTTTAGACTGGCGCAAGCCTCAGGTGTGCCAAACTCAGGGCACATGGGGCTTGTGACGGTCCCCAGCTGAAAGTCTGGATTCACAGCCGGTGCGCCCCCGGCCCGATGTTAGATCAGTTTTGTTCTGGACTACCGCTGCCGTCCTTAATACGGGGCTTGCGCCACATGTCTGGAGCAAGCTGCCATAAAAGGGGTGAAGTGTCACAGAGGCGCGTGACCTTTGTGAATTGGGTGTACAGTGCGCTAAAGTGGCTGGTGCAGCACCGGGATGGATACCGGCTGATGAAAGCCTTGTGTCCATCTTTGTGAATGGGGCCTCAAGTGCTTAGTAAAGGTGTATATCTTAATGGAAGTTTGGGGCTTTTTGATGCCTCTGTAATCAGTTTGTTTGCTTTTATTCGTTTCTGTAATTACATTTTCATAATTTTATATGTATTTTGCCAGCTCATAGTAAAAAAAGAATCCAAGGGAATTCTTGTATTGTGATGTCAGAAAAGTCTTACTAGCAAGGCTGGTAATGCATTTCAATGGGAAACTACAAACCTGTTTTCAAATTTTTACAGAGAAACAACATTTTCTAACTATAAAATATCATGTATTTAATTGAAACGTGATTTTGATAACCTGTGATCTTTTGTTATAATTTAGCATGTGACATTTTTTCATAACCAGATCTTGGAAAGAAAAGAAAAGCTGATTATTGTTTTAAAAATTGTAAAATCATACAGATAGACCACAATAGTGCAAACATATACAAAACAAAGTGTGTTGCTGAAAGAAGTAACAGTTTCTTTTGAGAAAGATAGGAAAAATATATTTAGTTTCTCATATAAATACATTGGGACCCTAAGTAACATAGAAACATAGAATTTGACGGCAGATAAGGACCGCTTGGCCCACCCAGTCTGCCCATTTCCCTACCTAATGGATAAGCTGCAGATTCTAGTTAACCAGCAGCCTACTTCTTTCTACCCCCACTCCCTAGAATTGCCTTATGGCTGTCCCATGCATGCTTGAATTCAACCACTGTTTTTGACTCCACAACCTCCTCCGGAAGGCCGTTCCATGCATCCACAACCCTCTCTGTGAAAAAATACTTCCTTACATTACCTCTGAGCCGCCACCCCCCATCTTCAAATTGTGCCCCTTGTTCTTGCACACCTCTTTTTGAAAGATGCTACCTCTTGGACTTTGTTGATTCCTTGAGGTACTTGAAAGTTTCTATCATGTCTCCTCTCCTCCTTTCCTCGAGGCTATATATTTAGCTCCTTTAGTCTCTCTTCATATGTCTTCTGATGCAGACCCTGCACCATTTTAGTTGCTCCTCCTCTGACAGCTTCCATCTTGTCTATGTACTTGGAGACTGGGTCTCCAGAACTGCACACAGTACTCAGATGGGGTCTCACCAGCTGTCTGTACAGAGGGATAACAACTTCCTGTTTTCTACTGGTGATGCCTCCCTATGCATCCCAGTATCCCCCCAGCCCTCCTTACTGCCCTCTCACATTGCTTGCCCACCTTTAAGTCATCTGATATGACTACCCCCAGGTCCCTTTCCATTTTTGTTGTTGTTAGGATCTCACCTCCCATTGTGTACTCTTCCCCTGGGTTTTTGTTTCCCAGGTGCATTACCTTGCACTTCTTAGCATTAAAGGGGCACTGTCAGCTTTGATCGTCTATCTTGCACTATATGTCAGCAATGTGCCTCTTGGCACACACATATCACAGACTGCCCCTAGTATGCCCTTATGTATGTAAAACTGCAAGAATATTAGTAGTTTACCTGAATTTTGAATTATGTGTTGCTTGCTCGGCTGAACATAAACCCCCCCACCAACTGGAAGCATACACAGGACGAGACCGCACGTCTGCCACAAGCGCAGCCCTGAAGTTTCATTTTTGGACATCACGAGTGGAAAATAAAGTTAATCTAGTAGAGTAGCCCTTTATTAACTGCTGTTGCCAGGTAGCGCCAGAAACCGAGCACCGAGAAAAGAGTAAAACACTTTTTTAAAACGGGAAATCTATTAAATTCGTCTGGCATGACCTTCCCGCTGTGAATCCATGCTGCCTTGGGTCCTGTGCCCCACTGGCCTCTAGGTACTCGACAATTCTTTCCTTCAGAAGTGATTCCATCTTTTTTCCCTATCACTGAGGTTAAACTAACAGGTCTGTAGTTTCCTGCTTCTGCCCTGCTCCCACTTTTGTGATGGGGAATCACATCTGCACTCCTCCAGTCCTCAGGTACCACCCCATCCTCCCATGATTTGTTAAAGAGGGTAGTCAGTGGTGTCACTAGTTCTACCCTTAGTTCTTTTAGAATTCTGGGATGAATCCCATCAGGCCTAATTGCTTTGTCGCCTTCAGTTTTAAGAGTTCTTCAGAACCCTTTCTTCTGTAAATGGGTTGGTATCAACTTCTGTATCCAGAGTGTTTCTATTGTTTGTTTTAGGTACCTCCCTCTTCGTTTGTAAATACTGAGCAAAAATATTTGTTTAGTATCTCTGCCTTTTCACAGTCACCCTCTGCCCACCCCTCCCCTTTATTAAGCCTCACTATCCCTCCCTTAGTCTTCATTCGCTCCCTGATGTACCTAAAAAAGGTTTTATCCCCCTTCTTAACTGAGTTGGCTATCTTTTCCTCAGTTCGGGCCTTTGCTGTTCTGACTGCCTTCCCAGTTTCCTTTTGCTTTAACTGATACAAGTCTCTGTCCTACTCCTTCTGTGATTCCTTGTACTTTCTGAATGCTTTTTCTCTTGAACCTTCACTGCCACCTCCTTTGAGAACCATAGTGGTTTCTTACATCGTTTTGTTTTGTTTATTTTGTTTATAAGTAGCTGGCAGTTTCTGACATTACAATACCACAATTCTACTGAATTCTTTTTTACTAGCAGTGTGAAAACCCACTTATAATGTATGGTAGAACACTGTTAACCTTAGGAAATCATCATTTCCTAAGGTTGTTAACCTATCGATGTGACGTAGATATGTTGTTAACCTATCGATACTCACGCCACATCAATAGGTTAACAACAGCGATTCGGTCTGGCGCGATTTGCTAACGGGAACTGATGCATGAACAGCAGCAGTTAGGAAGGACTGAACGTCACAAGGTGACTAGTAATCAAAAGTAAGCAGCCTTTTATGTGGGACCATACACTATAAAATAATGTATGGTCCTCTATCGGCAGCTGGTCATTTTCAATGTCTCGAGGTTGCCATGGCGACATAAACCTCTCGAGCTTCGCTCTCGAGGTCTACACGGTCGCCCTGACAACCTCTCGACTGTTAACTGACCACTTAACGATAGAGGACCATACATTATCCTCTATGTTTCACTGCACTAACAAATATTTTATTATAAAAGTTGAAAGTAATTACTAACACATCAAAATATAATAAAATAATCCATTGCCTATTTACTGGAAGTAAACACCTGCTCTTTAAGAACTGTAACAGAGCATTACTTTTAAGGTATTCTGAACTTTTTTTTATGACATCTAATTAGAGAGAAAATATGTGATAACCCTTTCATAACAGCCGCTCCTTTAAAAAAAAAAAAGTGACTAACTCTAAGGAACCGTATAACTGTTGGACAGAACTATATAAAAACAGAGTTATAACTGTCTCTCAGTAACATAAAAGGGGCCTAAAATAATGTTATGAGCTAATACAATGGTTGCATCTCAGTATAAAAATTCACAGCAATCAAGTTTTTTAACATTTACCACATGTATTAGAGCCGTGTGGTATACAGGACTGTGCTAAAATTGTAACTGCTAAGATGTACATTAGGTCCTACTGACACTGCTGTGCAGAATATAGAGAATACTGGATGGGCAACTATGCACAACCAGTGTATTCTGCCACAGAGGGGTTCTGATTCCCCCTGACCTCGAGAGCAAAGCTCAAGAGGTCCACGGGAATCAGAACCCCGAGGTGACAGAACACACAGGTTGTGCATAAAGTTGCTCATCCTGTATTTTTTTATAGTGTATAGTAATATTATGTGAAATGTGTGCACTGTTTTTTTTTTCTCTTTTTCATAATGAAACTGACTTGTGAAGTCTCTAGAGGTTCTAGACTACTGTCACCACAGAATTGAATAGAGGAAAGCAACAACATGCCAGCATTCCAAGTGGTTCTGTTGCAGTAGTGATATCACTACTGCAGCAGAACAAGCATATAGTGTATGGTGGAACGCTGTTCCAGGCATGGATTTCCATGCGAAACAGCGTTGTTGTGCCGCACTCGGTGCATCACGATCTTGTTGTGCTGCACCGAGTACGTCACCGGTGCAGCACAACAAGATCGAATGCATTCATGCATGCGTAATCGAGCGGCTTACGGTGACGCGGAAGTAAACATGTGGCTACAGATTCAGAAGTAAGCCTTATTTTTTATGATAGACTTGTTTGGGGGATCACGGAGTGCTGCTTATGTTTGCCCATACACTATAAAAGATTGTGTATGACAACCACACACAAACAAGGCAGTTGTGAGATCTCGAGGCTTCCGTGGTAACGAACCTCTCGAGCTGCGCTCTCGAGGTCTCTGCTTACCACGGAAACCTCCTGTACCTTTTCTGTTGGGCTCTTCCCCAAGTCACTCGAATCCCAACTTGCAGCCCCCCGCCTACCTGACACATCCCCCCCGCACCTTGTTCCTCCCTGCAACTCCACCCCCTGCTTTAATCCCTAGAGTTTTTTTCCTCTCTTTTTCTGCCTTGTAAATGACTCATTCCCCTGTCTCCTTTCCTTTCAGGGTCTGAGGGCTTGCTTTCTCTGCCCTCCCTGACCCCAGTACAAACGCCACCGAAATTTGCCCCACAGGTACGGACCTCTAGGAGCTTCAGGACACAGCTACTTTTGAACTTGGCGCCTTTTTGTGGCACAACAGCTGAGACTAATTAATTAATTAATGCTTGGAACTGGGCTCAGGGTTCCTTCCTCGCTCCTTCTCTGTGCTGATTTTTTGGCCCACCCATCCTGTCCCACTTCCCCAGTTTATTAAATACACCTTTACTCTGCCCATAGCCCTCTGCTGTTAAAGGGGCAGGAAACACCACTTCCTCCAATTCTGACCTCCTGCTGTCTACTGGGTTTTGCAGCCCATTCATCCCCTTTTTCATAAATATTATATCTCCCACTTCACCATGCAGCCTCCCCCTTTTTTTTTTACTAGTTCTACTGACTTATCTGCTACAGTATTGCCCTGGAACACTTTACACCTCCCTCTGCTGCTCCTCCCAGCTGTGATGCTGACCTGAGTGATTTCACTTTCTTTAATATGCTACTTATCCCTGGATGACTCATATAAGCGATCTGCAGCATGTCAATTGGTCTCCTATATTTACTACGAACAACACTGACAGGGCCGTTGGGTACTTCACTAACACCCTGCGCTTCCTGCAGTCCAACATCCCTTCCATAAGGTGCAGGGTTCATGGTCTACCCACCACATGGTTAACTAGCCCCCTCCTCCATATGCTTAAGGCACAGGACAAGCTCTGGGCCAGATGGAAAGCCTCCTCCCTCCATTCTGACTTCATTGCCTAGGCTATCGCTCCCTGTGGAATTCATGTAAGAATGAGATCCGTACTGCCAAAGGCAACTATTATAGAGGCCTTCTTCATGCCTCTGCTAATAACGCGAAAAGATACTGGACCCAGATCAACCACAATTGGTCGCAACACTTCCCAGACCCCCTCTAGAGATGCTAATAGATGATGTCTCCTGCAATAACCCTTACACTGTTGCAAATGCTTTTAATTCTCTCTCTCTACTGCTCTCCCTAGCTTCACCTCTGGCACACTCTCCCATGCCACTCCTCCCCACTCCGACATCCTCCCCTGGTTCTCAGTCAGGTCACCAGATCGGACATCCTACGTATTCTCAACACAATGTCTCCTCATGGCAGCGCAGGCCCTGATGGGTTAAAACCCAGAATTCTCAAGTTAGGAGCTTCCCTTCTTGCAACCACTCTCATGCGCTTGTTCAAATTCTCCATTGCCTCAGGTATTGTGCCCCTTTCGTGGAAGATTGCCAGAGTCATCCCTGTCCTTAAAAAGGGTGACCCAAAAAAAACTGACTAACTACCACCCCCATTGCTCTCCTGCCAACCCTCAGTAAACTCCTGGAGAAGCTTATCCATCACCAGGTGTCTGACTTCTAGGTCAAGTATAACCTACTATCTCCTGCTCAGCATGGGTTTAGGCCTGGCCACAGCAACACTACATCCCTAGCACAATTCACTAGCAACATCAAAAACCACATGGACAGGGGCCTATTTACTGGGGCCATTTTTAGTGACTTGTCGAAGACATTTGATTCGGTCAACCACCCCCTGCTCCTACATCAACTAGGCTCTCTTGGCGCCTCCCAATCCTCCATTGCCTGGTTTTTCCAGTTATCTACTTAATCACTCCCCTCTGTCTCCTATCATAAAGTTATCTCTACCCCAGCTCTGTTACATTCTGAAGTCCTACAAGGTTCCATACTTAGGCCCCTGCTCTTTTCTATGTTCATAAATAACCTACCTGCCATGCCCACCTACTTTTGTGTCTTACTGTATGCTGATAATTTGGTTCTCCAAGTCTCCTCCAACTCTATCCATGAAATTAACTCCTACCTCTCCTCTGATCTGCATTGTATCCAAACCTGGCTCACATCCCATCACCTGGTGCTAAATATTGCCAAGACCCAGTCAATGCGCTTTGGATCTCGAAGGCAATCCGGCGCCTTGCCCCTGCCTATTCAGGTTTCTTGTCTTGATGGCTCCCCTGTAGATGTAACTCACTCCTTCAAATATTTAGGGGTCACACTGGATCCATCTCTCAGTTTCTCTCTGCATGTCAATGCTGCCTGCAAGGCCATCAATGCCAAAACTGGACTGGCTTACCGAGCCTGACAGTTCCTTACCCCTGCCGCCAGGATATCTGTCGCCCAAGGCCATCTACTCCCTGGACTCTGCTATGTTCTGCCTGTCTTTGCTATGGCACGGGCAAATGTCCTTCAAGCGTGGGATGTTGCATACAACAATGTCTGCAAATTTATGCTATCGGCCCCCCGTCATACACACCACTGTACACTTTACTCTGACCTCCGCTGGTTATCCCCTTCATCCCGCCCCACTCTTATTCTTTAGATTGCCTGACAGACAACATCGTTTGTTCTCTTCTTCCACCTGCCCTTGCAGCAATGTTCATCCCCACAGACTGCTCCTGTTCTCTCTGATCCATGTATTTAGCTCTGCTCTCTATCCCAAATGTTCCACCAGGATGGGTGAATCTGCCTTCTCCTACTACACCCCGAAATTCTGGAACTCTCTACCACCTGACCTCAGACATTCCAAATCCCACTCTGCCTTCAAGAAAGTCCTCTCCTGTTACCTTGCTTCCCTCGATGCATGTAAATGTTCTTAGACTCCTGACTTGTGCAATAACTGCTGTCCTGCATTTATAACTCCGAGCCTACTCAAACCCTCCCCTTCCCCTCTCTCTACAAGCTACAGTTAAGCACTTAGGTGTCTTTGTTTCAATCTGAATAACTGTCTCCTAGCTGGACTTAGCCTTTTGCTCCATCTTGTTTGTACCTTCTATCCCTTACTGTACCTTTATTGCCTGTTGTTACCTCCAATACCATGATATATTTACCATCCACCTATGTGCTATGTAACTTACACCTCTGTAATCTGTTTAACTGTAATTCTGTACTACAACGTATGTGTATTTGTTAACCACTGTATTTTGACTTGCACTCTCCCGGGTCGTGCCTGAAAATACGCAGTTTGTCTAGTGCACTTACCCGGTTACCAAAAGCTAATAAATAAATAAATAAATAAATAATCAGGTTTCCCTTAGGGGAAAAAAATGATACAGTACGTATAATAGATATGATAAGTGGGTATGTCCTGATAATCCAGTTCTACTGCTTTCCATAATATTTTTGTGACCAGTTCTGTGTCACATACCCATATATCAATTTGGCTACTAATATATTATTGGGTCTGTACAGTATAATAATCCCCTTTCATCACAATTTTATTCCTAATACCCTTGAAAGCAGAAAACAAACAAGATGCAGTAAATTAAGATCATTTTCATTTCTTTGAGGCACAATGCCAAATACACCAAGAATGACAATAGTCAGACATACAAGCCTGCCTCATGGTGGTATCTAAAAAATTTCCAACTAAAGGCACCTACTAGTTCTGTAATTTTATCTGCTTTTATTTCAGTATGCACATGGGGCTTACAGATTGCCAGGAAACTGGTGGGGCTATTGTTAGACTTAATTCCCCAGTCTCTTCAATGAACTGCACATTAGTTTTACTATTTCCAGACCATCAAAATTGCATACACTGTGTCAGAGTTATCGTTAAAATTTCTAAAGGCTAAGATTAGGCGTCCCTGCCATGTGCAATATCCAACTCTGCAACTATAATATGCTGTATTAAAGCTTTTAGCCTATACCAGTTTTAGTAGGATTTTTAAGCAAGCATTAATGCATGACAGAGGAGGGCTCTACTAGGAATTAATGCCTGGTTTGGGGGCTAGTGCCTCCAACCACCAACCGGGCATTAATTTCCTAGTAGAGCCCGACTGTGGAGTGCATTAATGGCACTTGTAACATGGCAAGCGCTTATAAAAATTAATAGATGTAGACGTTACTTGTGAAGAATTAGACATTGGCAATGTTTGAACTGCATTTATTGCATTTGTCCAATTTGATATTCATTAATATTGTGAGTAACTTGAAATCCATGTTTATACATATTAGGATTTCTTGAGGCACTATAGGTAATGTTCATCTACACTGTTAAACATTTCAAACATGCAGAAATCAACTCGCTAAACTACTCGAAAAACATTTTTACAACGTTCTCTAGACTGAACAGCATTACGAGCAGGGCTCCAGATAAGGTGTGTACCGGCCTATTTTACTCGCCTCATTTTAGGAAATACTCTTCAGAAATTTTTTTAATGAGTACCAGTACTCAGCCAACATTTGTAAATACTCCACACGCCAAAGAATAGTGCTTCATAACATAACTGGTGATTCAAAAGGAACAGTTTTTTGCCAGATTTACAGCACTTGTATGCATCCCACTTTTGTTTTACTCACTATGTTTTAAAACTGTGAGTAAATTCACTCACAACATTATTTGGAGCATTGTTGGCACCTGAAATTCTCATTTTGAAAAAAAAAATAACTACTATCTTTTAATAAATGTACTCCTCAGTCCACTCTAGCAAGATATTTGTACACATCTGAATTTCGTTTTACTCGCCTCACTTTCAAAATGAGGCGTATAGGTACTCATCCCAAAAATCTTATCTAGAGCCCTGGTTATGAGATAATTATTATATTTCCACCCTAACAGAGTGGATTAGTGATGACGCTTGGTTTTACACTTTTTAACTCCCCATACAACATCTGGATTTCTATTCTATTAATGCACAAAAGAAAGGTAGAAATTTTATATAATAAAATACATTTTCTGCTATTACTTGGTGACATTACTAGCTTTGTACTGTGGCACTTCACTCGTTTCTCCCTTGTCACCATAATAATTAAAATTTACAGTGCCGTGGACAGTAAAATGGCTGAGGTTGAAAGGGCTACTACGAAATGGTGCCGTGGATTCACTTTGCTGATTACTGCTGTGCTTTGTGTTTTCTTCTATGTGCAGTTGATTGGGAATAGTACGTTCTTTGTCTTGCACGTTTGTCGCTGGCTGAGAGTCTTTCTTTAGGACTGTACTAGACTCAGTTGTTGTGTCTGAGGTACTTGATGTGGCAAGATTGCTTTGTGGTGTTCTTGGCAAAACTTCAGACACTGCACACTTCGATAATATTTGAGACCATTTCTTGTGGTCTGTTTGAGAGGGACACCAGTAATTCTTGAGGCTGTTCTCTCATCAGTGTCCCGTGACTGACAATCTCCCTAGATGCAAGACCAGCCTCGGACAGCATTTGTACAGCAGTGCTCCTAATGGAGTGATTCATGTGCCTGGCACGCAGTTGGGCATCGGCAGATATCTGCACCATCATCCCCCCCCCCCAAAGTAGTTTTTCACCATGGGTTGCTTAGAATACCAATACTTTTTTTTTTCCCCAGAGCTTTCTGCAGCAGTCTTAAGGGTGCAAGTAAAATGCTGGGGCGTTGGGAGGGCACCTTGCAACATATTCTTTGAAAAGAGCAACAGGGCAATTATGACTCTGAGGCAGTGCATATAAGACACCTTTGAGAGCTTGTCTATTGCTTTCAGTGACAGTGTTATGATTTTTTGTGGTTTCATTAAATGAAACGCAATGTATTTCACACCATTTTCGTCAAGATGTATGCTAAAGAAATCCTGCTTGAACTGCCGAAGCCCCTCTCTTCCTCTTCAACCTAACCTCAAATGCATTTCAAACAACAGCCTCCTAATCAAGCCATAGGCTGTTTTCGAGTTTAGCTTTTTAGACGTGCAAATTTTATTCAGATCACTGTCTGAGATACGGGGGTGATGAGACGCAGTGTCTTTTCCGGCTCTTCGATATTCTTTGAGCACTGCCAGAAAGACATTGTTGGGGGATTGAAATTGCAGGTCGGCAGCTATATTAACTTTTCTATTCACCTCGATGCTATTGATATAGCGATTAAGCCCAGCACGCATCCCCATAAAGGAGCTTATGCTGTACTGCTTTCCCCTCCTCTCTTCTGACAGACCCATAACATTTTCTCAGTATGGCTGCCAAGTCAGACATCTGGACAGTGCTGATATCAACAGAAAGTTTATTATAGGCGAGCCAGTCCGAAAAAACATTACAGGCCCATGAGGTGTTCTTATGAGTGTTTTGCTCACATTTACAGCTCTCCCAATCATCTAATTCTGATGTAGACAATGTTACATGTCGTGCTTTGCTCTCTTTTAATAAGCTTTCTGAATCTGGTTCACAGTTCATTGCTTTGGTTCGTTTAGTAGCGACTCCTAAGGACACTTTACAACTAGAACTACCTCGATATTCTTTTCTTTCTTTTTCTTTTTCAGCGACTCTGGAGGACACTTTAGAACTGCGGCGCTATCAGCAGAGTTCGGATTTTGGGAGACACTGCACGTAAACAGCACTTCACAGACAGCACCGCATGGTGGGACAGCACATCCTTTACCGCACTGTTGGTCAACCCAGGACTTGATGCCTATTACTCCGTAAATCGAGAAGATAACCTCACATTCAGTAATAGCGCTCATTGTTTTCGTCATTCAACCTGCCGCAATTGTGGGCGACAGCACTAATTCCGTGGGGTGGGTGGGTGGGAAATTAGCGCCTTGCTTTATACTTACATAGCGGCAATTTTAATGTGGTTAGAGTACTCACACTATGAAGCAGGCATTATTGGGACTAATGGCCACTTCATTTTGTAGCACGTGTGGCATTTCAACCAGTGTGATTGCTCCATTTTAGTCTTCTAGTTTTTGCCATGTTACAAGAGAACTTAACTACATCTTGTCTCCTTTTAGAAATATCCCTTTTCACTCTCACATCTGGTTGTTTGTGTATTTCCTATTCCTTTGCATGAATCCATATCAGGTATCCTATCTTCATTTATAACTACCCACTCTTTCTGGCACCACCAGATGCTTCATTTGTTTTGCATTACTGGTATGCCTAATGGAATCTACTGGTGTATTTTCTTGTGCCTGTCCCATTCCACACTGAGGAGCAGAGGTAGACATCCACTGTCTAATTTTTTTTACCCAGCTTTCACTACAACTCTGGTTCTGCCATTTGTTCACAATAGCACAGGCTAGGCTTAATCAGCCTTGCCCAAGCTGCTTCTGCCAGCAGGTCAACGAGCAAGGCAAAGAAACCACACAGCAAAAGTGCAGATCTTAACATGAATTTGACAAGTATTTTCAGCCACCACAGAAGGCTCAACACAGACATCCCAAATCACAAGACTTAAGACAGACCTTAGCCCCACTTGTTAAAAATATCAATGGCAATATTAGAAAGCGGCATGGGGCTGCCCCGATGGTCCAGCAGCAGCGCTCTGCACTATCATGGAGATGACCAGAGTTCGGCAGTGAGACCGTATCACCCTATCAGAACACAGGTCAGCTGAGGCAGACGCCCTGTTAGTACACCTCAGCTGGGGAGGGTCAGCAGCAAGCTCTTGCGCCACAGTGAACCCTGTGGCTGGGCCAGGAAGCTTGCTCCCACCACAGGGTCAGCTGTGTGCATGCGAGTGGAGGAGGGAGAGGACCAAAAATGGGGGGGGGGCACACTTCCATCTGTACGACAGTCTGGACCCTAGGGACTCCCCTGGGTTCTAGTGCCTGCCCGTAAGGGATCCAGTCCACATAGTGGACTGCCTGGGGAGGGGGGGTGGACTTTCCCTTTCAGCCCCTGTCCTGGAGAGTAAGCCATGGGGGTAACCAGTGGGTTACCAGAGTCCAGGAGTGCTGCAGGTTGCGAGTCTGATGGGCTATATCCCTAATGGCCAGGGAGAAACACCACCATAGGAAAAAAATTTAAGAGGCTTGGAACACAAAAAAAAAAATCTAGCAATTTGGAATGTTTATGTGAGAAGTATACAAAAGTGCTTGTTTTTGTCCAAATTGCTAATTTAAAAAAAATATATTTTTTGAATACTGCACAGTTTGGAATTTTTATGAGCAAAATACATGAAAAAGCACATTCCTGTCCACACTGCTCATTTTAAAAACTCAGTTCAGGAGTTAAAACAGGCACCAGCCCACTAGCTAAATACTGGTAGTAGATTTTATATCTATCAAGCCAGTAAAATGTCACTGCTGGTTTCTCAGAACTGTAGTCAGGGGCTGACCTTCACCTTTTTTTGCACTAACCAGCAGGACAATTTGATTCAGTATTGCACTCGTCCTCGGATGGTTCCACTAGTCCACAATTATAATGGAGAAATGTGTGCACTTATACAGTTAAAAATGCCAACTAAGAAATATTCCGATACTGCATATTTATCCTTCTGTTACACTGCTTCCTACACTAGCATAAAAAAAGATTTCTCATGTAATGACAAAGGCTGCCCCCATTTTGTACCATGGCCCCTTTTCCTCTTTCTGCCCCTTCTCTCCCAAACCAGATGATCCCACAGCAGCAGATAAGCAGACATGGCTCTGCACACACAACTGCTAACAACATCATGCACTTCTTCCACGCTGTGAACAACCAGAGACCTGCACTTCCTGAAGTGTTCAAGCTGCATCAAGTGAGACAGGGGTAGATTTAGGATTTATTTGGGGGATGGTCAATTCTTTTTTTTTTTTTTTTAAAGATTTGTATTTTAATATACGAGGCACAGAAGTGTCGATTTTAACATGCTCTGCCCCAACAATAACAGTATTTTTTTTAAAACATTTCCCTTTCATCAGCACAGGGGAAATAGTCCCAAGGCATGAAACTCTTGCCTCTTCTGTTTAGGAGGATCTATGCAACCCAGGAATGCATGTTATAGCTTTTCAAATTATCTATTTTATTAGCGGACCATTTTGTATCATCCATCCACTAGAGCATTGTTTTTAGGATGAAATGACATGCTGAGTGGGACAAGAGAGGGAGTGCATGGACAGCACTGACAAGTGGGGTGTCTTGAGCAAAAGTTGGGGACCCCTACAACTGCCTGTAATGACAGCAACAGGCTGTGGATGGTCATGCCAGGGTCACCCTCTCATCAGCCTGCAGTGGTGGCCAGGGTAAATACAGAGCTAGGAGACTGGGAAGGGAGAACTTGCAGCTATGGGGAGGCTGGCATAAAACCTACCACATGAAGGGCAGACCCTGTAAACCTCTTGACATTTTGTTACTGAAATGTTGAACACTGACACTCAAAAGGTAGGTACTGTAGATGATGAGCACTGTCCTTTAATGAGGGAGGCATCATCACACACATGAAGACAAACTCAGAACACCAGAAATTAGTGACTTAACATTCCACCCATGACCACAGTCTGGACACAAACTGCAAGCCCTAACAAGGAGGTGATAATGACCCACACCAAGTCTTTTGTGTGGTTCTCCATCTTGCACTGACAGATAACTGGGCTGTTAATGGAGTCTGCCACTCATCAGTGGTCAAAACTCTCAGTGGGATGATCCCACGGGGGGAGGGGGGCGGCCAGCAGTACATAGAGGCAGCCTCGCCCTTAGTCAAGAAATGGGGGCTCAGTTTACATCAGGTGGGCTCAAGTCGGGCAAGTGGGAGTGGCAGAACCCTATTTACAGACCTGTGTAACAGGAGGCATGACCTAATTTACATTGGGTAGGCAGCCAGGGATAGCTGCTGATATGAGATGTAATAAAGCCTTGGACAATGGGACAATGTGCACAAGGGTGGGGAAATGTATATATATATATATATGTCATTATATAGTTTGACAAGTTGCACAAATTTTGTAAATATGTATGTATGTAACAATCAGAATTTAGAGTTGTAAAGTAAGGATGTTTGACTTCAATAAAGCCGTGGGCAATGACCAGCAGCAGTTTTATCTGTAAAGTTCTTGGGGGCGGGGAGAAGTCGCTGACAAAGAGCTGTTAATCATATCAGGCCGTCTGGAACACTGAGAGAGATTAGCATGAGCACTGGAGTCTTCTAAAGTAGGGGCTTTTTAAACTTCATTCACAGCCATAGATGACCTACACTAGTCAAGATGGACAAGTAGAGGGTTAGCTGCAGTAGTCCTGATCAGTTTGCACTATGCCCAGACAAGTAAAACAATATTAAAATCGACCCCCGATTGTAGTATTCTGATAACAAATAGGGACTTAGGGTCCATCTTGTCCACCCTCTTGCCGCATGGCAGGGATTATACACTGTTTGAGTGTGGGCACACACCCAAGATTAACAACTTAAAACCTACTGTACTCACACTGCATAATAATCCAAAATGCCATTCTCCCTCAGGAATCTGTCTAGTCCTGCCTTGAAAGACTCAGCAGTGTTAGTTTCGTCAACCTTACTGGGTGGGCTATTCCACGTTAACCACACTATGTGTGGTATAATGTTTTCTAACATTTCCTTTAATACTGTTCCTTGCCCTCAGTTTGAGGGCATGCCCTCTAGTTCTGCTTGCACTTACCAACTCAGACATCTGTGTATACTTCACCATGCTCAACAGCTTAATCGGGTTCAAAGTCAGTTGGCATTCATCTGTATCCCCCTTCCCCAGGTCATGCCTGAAAATAGGCAGAATTTGTCTAGTGCACTTACCCGGTCAACAAAAAGCTAAATAAATAAATGTCTATCTCGTTTAGTATTCAGAAAACTGATCAAGTCCCTCTCAGCCTTCTCTTTCCAGAGCTAAACAATTTGAGCAAGTACAATCTCTCCTCAGAGCTCTTGCTTACCAAAACACAAACCAACTTGGAAGCTTGGCCCTGGGATACAGTGGGACCAACAGGAAAAGATCAGGTGATGGTGTAGAATATAGGGTACACCTAGGAAGCTTGCCATAAAAGCTTCCTGAATACACTGCCACTTTGGTCACGTGCCTTACTTGGTTGTCAGTTTATTTAAGTTGGGGGGGCTTCACCCCCCACCCACCCTTGTTTTTTTGTTTTGTTTTTTACAGGGTGGTGTGGGAGCGAACCCCAACTCAAATAATCTAATAAAAAGTAAAGGAACAGCGACTGAACCAAATAGCATAATTTGAACTCTACGCTAATAGTGTAGGTCTACGTGTACCCAGTATTCTACACTATCACAAAGATTAGAGCTTGTGGGGACTCTGGCATGCACTGTGGGCTACTGGGTTTCCCATTGCTACAGCCTTGCTCTGATGTCTGCTGAAGGCGATTCTGGGATTTCTGGTTACAGAGTTGTGGAACGATCTTCCAGCTGTAGTGGTGGGCGTTAAAATCATAAATAGTTTTAGTATGGCTGTGTCAGAATGAAGGGTATTGGGGTTACTCAGGGGGGCAGCGGTAGGGAGGGGAACGGGGCATGGATAGTGAGGGCTAGTACCCTGTATGGACAGTAGGTCCCAGCATTTCACAGAGAACTACAGGCAGACTGGATGGACCGTTGTTCTTTTTCTGCTGTCATTGTCTATGTTTCAATGTAACTGAATGTGTGTATGCAAGGCGGCTGAAGATACAGCTGAATGTGCAGTGTTCAAACTAGTGAGGCATTTCAGCCTAATACTGCTTCACTCTAAACAGGATACATCTCCATTTTGGGTAACTAAGCAATGAAATTCTTTGGTGAGTGCGATTTAAAATGTTGTTAAACAGAGCATCTATTGGTGCTAAAAGAAACTGAATGCAAATATTGTACTGTAATTGATACAAACCTTATCTCTAGTTTAAAACAGGACCACTCCCTTGAAAAAGCACAAAAGATGAGCAAAACTTTGGGTATAGTGTAACAGGCCTTGCTGAAGTCCAGATAGACTAAATCCACTGCCCAGTTCATACAGCTCTCTAGTTACTTCCTCAAAGAAGGAAATCAGGCTGGTTTGGCTTGTTGAGAAGGTAACGTTACAAGTACACCAGTTGGGCCACAGGGACAGTCTGTGAGACACAGGGATTTTCCCCGTCACAAGCACTGCTGGTTAGTGGCCACAAAACTTAATTACAACCACTGCAGTTTTTAAAGAAATGTGTAGCTTGGAACGTTTCATATGCAAAATACGGAAACGTGTATTTTGGCATACTCTAGTGGCAAAATATGTGTGAGATTCCAATTTATGGCGGCAAATTTATGCAATGTGCTGTATTTCAATATAAACTGCACAAAGGAAAATGCACAAATTTATATCGCCACTAGAAGGCACACACAAAGTAAAAATTTTTAACACTGCAAGCGAGATCAGAGGACAGGGTACCTGCAGACGCCAGTGAGCGTCTGGCACCAGTGGAGTAGATGGGCCTGCCACTGGGCACCAAGACGTACTTGGCTCAAGTGTGCAGGCTGCGGGGTTGCCACTAGACACCAGGGAGTGCTTGGCATGGAACCCAGCTAGAGGGTGGTGCCACTGGACGTCAAGAATTGCTTACCGTGTTAAAGTGACACTGTCAACCCCTTAGGCCTCAAACCGTCTCTAGTTTAAAAAAAAAAAAACATTTAATGATTGGTCACATTCTGTAGATTGCTGATATAGCTGACAGTTTGATTCTGATTCCTTTTTTCCTTTTAAAAGTGAAAAACAGACTGCCCACCATACTGGTGTTACCACACCACAATGTGTTTGTTTACATTTTTTAATCAACTCCCACTGCACCTTTCCTAGATTGGAAACACCCCCAGCACAGACTAGCTACTCACATTGCAGTGTGAGGAGAGGAGACTACTGCATCATTTGTGACTGCACTGATTGCGGCTGCATCTAATGTTCAAGAAGTATGCAATAAAAGTAGAGCAAGGACCTGAAACAAAACAAGGTTGGGTATAATACCATTAGCATACATTTCAGTACTACTAAGAAAGGAGACAGAATAAACAACCAGAAACAACAATCCAGTTTGGAGAAGGTAAGTAGTAATGAAATGTGGATTTTCAACTAGAAATAGTATGATGCAAAAGGGGCTGACAGTGTCCCTTTAAAAGGAAAGGGAGTGGGTGGCACTGAACACCAGAAATTGCTTGCCATGGCATAGGGAGAGGGAATGATTTCCAATGAACACCAGGGAGTAGCTGATCTGGAAGAGGGAAAGAGTGCTACTGGACACCAAGGACAGCTTGGCACTGGATGGGTGCCAGTGGGTACTATGGACTGCCTGACCTGGGATGGGGTGTGAAAAGGGAGTGTCACTAGACACAAGAGAATACTTGACATGGAAAGGATGAGACTGGAATGCTGCTGGATACCAGAAAGTATTTGCCATGTGACAGGATAAGGAAGAAGAATGAAGAATCAGCATTTATATAGCGCTTTTCCCACACAGTGTATCCCAAAGCACTTTACAACCAATGCTAGACTGGTAGTGAAGTGACTGAATGTATAGTGGCGGTCATATCGCACATCATCACCCCCACAGCCTGGATAATTGCATGAACCAGTTTATGGGGAAGGGAATGTTGGCCAGGACACCGGGAATGTCCCCTACACTTTGCGAAGAGTGCCCTGGGTTCTTTTACTTCCACCTGGACACCCGCCAGGACAACATCAGGATGGGTAGAAGGGACCTCGGTTTAACGTCTCATCCGAAGGACGGCACACCCCAGCAGTACAGCACCCCAATACTGCATTCGGATGCCAGCCATTTTTTAGGTGCAAGCCCAATCCCGGTGTGGGACGAGAACCCACGACCTTCTGGTCCAGAGGCGGATGTGCTACCAACTGAGCCACACTGAGACAAAAAGGAAAGTAGTGGTGGTGGGGGGGGGAATCTCAATCTTCCAAACATTAAACCCACCTTCGTCCCGATGAATCTCCTAAACAAGGATGTCACTTACTGTTGTTGTCTCTATTCCCTACTAACTGGTGTGCAACTTGACGTCTTGTATTGCATATAGAGCCTGAATGTGAACCTGTTGTTCCCCTGTAAACTGTTGCTAATGTAAATCTGTGAAACTATTGTAATTACTGTAAATAATGCTTTTATGTGTCTTTTTTCTGTAATTAATCCAGGTCGCCCCTGAAAAAGGGACTTCTGGTCTCAGTGGGTTTACCCGGTCACCAAAATCCAAATAAAATAAAATAACTGGGACACTCTAGCAGCTAAGAGCGGACATGGAGTGCAGGTGGACACCAGCTGCTAATGCTGGGCTAGATTTGCACAATCTGCGATATTCCGCTGGCTCCTACCACACAAAAATTGCCTTAACTGCAAAATGTATGTAAACCACTGAATAAAGTCCACTGTTTACATAGAACATCCCCTAAAACTGTAGTGAAAAGGCTATTAATAACCCACTTACTGTACCTCCATGGAAAATAATTACACAGATTACAATGGAAAACACAAACTATTCTGAATCCTGGTGAATGTGAGGTATGGTGTTCCCATAAAAGTTTATCTCTGATGCTGGCAGGCCACCCAGCCCCACCCACCACCCCACCCCTCACTCTAATTTCAGCAGTGGGATATATATGCATGTCCACCTACTAATTCATAAGCAGTTATTTATGCTGTCTGAATTAAAGGGGTTCCCTTCCCACTCTAGAATTAGTCAAGATAGCAAATGATTTCCTTGGAAAGCAGAAATTGTCCAGGTTTACCTGGAGGGTCTGTAGTGGCTTCGTGTCCACAGTCTCCACAGGTAGGCTGTTCTATTGGTACACCACCGTCTGGAAGAAGTGTGTCCTAATTATCCCTGAATTTATCACCTCTGAGCTTCCAGGCATGTAACCGTGTCCTGCTAGAGGGCACCAACTCAAACATCTGTCAGTTGGGTCTTGTCGATATCCTTGAGTAGGCAGAAAACTGAGATCATGTACCCAATTAACTTCTTTTTCTCCACAAAACATGCCAAGGAAGGCAGAGAGGGTAGATGATGGAGCCTTTAGGGAAGGGAGTGTGGTGTCAGTATCACTGTGGGTACAGCTCATGACAACATCTGATAAGAAGCTGCACAAGGCAGGTGGCCTATAGACCACTGGGAGAGGGGGAAGAGTGTGACAGGAAAATAAGGCAGAAATTGAGAAGGCAGTCACAAAAAGGAAGGTAGTTGTGTTGGGGGGTCTCAATCTTCCAAACATAGACTGGGACACTTTAGCAGCTAAGAGTGCCAGACACCAGGCCCTCCTCGATAAGCTGTAAGACTGCCTACTAGTGCAGCTGATCAGGGACTCTACGAGGGAGGCTGCCATTATCAATGTGTGCTCACCAACTTAGAAACGGTGTGCAGGTTGGGGAGTCACTGTGGTACAGTGAAAATAAAACACCACACGGTTCAAACTGGCCCTAGGTACCAATATTCAATCGTCAGAAGCTGAGGTTCTGAATTTCAGACGTGCAGACTTTGACCAGATGAGGGAATTAGTCCAGGATAAGTTGGGTGGAAAAGATCAAATCAAGGGGTAGAGAATAACTGGGAAGTAACTAAATGGCCATTCTCAAGGCAACCAAGTCATGTTTGAGAATGGTTACCAGGAATAACAGGCACAAGAGACCAATCTGTTTCTCTAAAAATGTAAGGAAGGCAGTGCGGGCTGAAAAAAGGGCCTTCAGATACAAAGAGAAACAGGGGGACAAGGAATAGTGGGAATATCAAGCAAAGATGAGGGAAGCCAAGAACAAAAGTAGAGATGCAAAAGCAGACACTGAGCTGTGTACTGTGGAGGGGGTCAAGGTAGGGGGGAAAAAAACAGTTTTTTAGCTACATCAGTCAATCAATCAAAATGTTATGTGTCAGCGCAATTCCATTAGACCAAAGTGCTTTACATCCTAAAACAAGTTAAAATTAATACAGCCATCAATAAATAAAAAACACTGTATAAACATCTTAATAAACATCAATCAGATGGCGGTACAACTAGGCTTAACTCTCATCAGGAAATGTCTGGCTGAACAAATATGTTTTTAATTCAGTCTTAAAGCCGTCAGTGGTCAGGCACTCTCTAATCCAACGAGGTAGAGTGTTCCACAGGGTTGGGACTGTGGGGAGAAAAGGAAAATAGAGGGTGAATTGAAAGGCTGACAGAAGGGGGCAGGGTACTCCAGGAGAAGTGCAGAACTTCTGCCCTGTATTTACCATGGAGGACAGTGGACCTTTGCCAGAAAGTGGCATAAAGGCTGCTGCAAGGGGATCGCAGAAATGGGTCAGGCAGTAATCACAGGGGAAAGGGTCAGAAAAAGGCTTATGGCTCTGAAAGTCGATAAGGCCCCAGGGTTGGATGGACTGCACCCAAGGGTTCCCATGGAACTACCTTCAGAATTGACTAACCCCCTAGCAGGACTATTCATTAACTCACTACAGTCAGGGAAAGTTCTGAAAGATTGGAGGGTATCTGGAGAAGTTTCACTGCACAAAGGAGGTAATAAGGAGCAACCAAGTAACTATAGGCCTGTCAGTCTTACCACCACTGTGGGTAAACTGATGGAGACTCTAGTCAAGGAGGACCTAGTGGACTGACTGGATAGAAATGGGCTCCAAAATAGTCAGCAGCATGGATTCATGGCAGTAAGGTCTTGTCAGACCAACCTGATAGTATTCCGTGCCAGAGTAACTCGGGCAGTACATAAGGGACATGCAGTGAATTTACTATACTTTGACTTTAGCAAGGCATTTAACTTGGTGCCACACAGAAGATTGCTGAAGAAGTTAGAGCATCTAGGTGCAGCAAAGAAACAATTTAGATGGGTGGGAAGTTAGCTGAGGTGGAGACAGTACAGAGTGGTGATAAATGGGTTCAGGTCAAGAGAGAGAGGGAGGTCACAAACACAAACACCAGTCCTTTTTAATATGTTCAGAGACTTAAGAGAAGGAATACTGAGCAGGATGTGTCTCTTTGCAGATGACACCAAGTTCTGTGGCAGGGTGGACCATGAGGAGGGGGTATAGAGATTCAGAGGGACCTGCAAAGGTTAGAAAAGTGGTCCAAAACCATGCAGTTGAAATTCAGTGTCAAAAAGTGCAGGGTGATGCACATAGGGAACAAGCACCCCAGGATGGAATACTGGATGGGAAGGGTTAAGCTTCACACTGCTTCTGAAAAAAGGGACCCAGAGTCATAAGAGACTCCCTGAAACAATCCAGCCAATGCAAAAAGACCTACAGCAAGGTACACAGTAAGTTAGAGTTCATTGGGTGGGGTTTCAATAGCAGGAGAAAACAGGTAATACTACCTCTCTACAGAACACTGGTGAGATAATACCACGTCGTTATAGAACCCTGGTGAGGTAATACTACATCTCTATAGAACCCTGGTGAGGTAATACTACGTCACTATAGAACCCTGGTGAGGTAATACTACCTTTCTATAGAACACTGGTGAGGTAATACTACCTCTGTGGAACACTAGTGGGGTAATACTACCTCTGTGGAACACTAGTGAGGTAATACTACCTCTCTATAGAACACTGGTGAGGTAATACTCCCTCTCTATAGAACACTGGTGAGGTAATACTACCTCTCTATAGAACACTAGTGAGGTAATACTACCTCTCTATACAACACCAGTGAAGTAATACTACGTCTCTATAGAACACTGGTGAGGTAATACTACCTCTCTATAGAACCATGGTGAGGTAATATTACCTCTCTATAGAACATTAGTGAGGTAATACTACCTCTCTATAGAACATTAGTGAGGTAATACTACCTCTCTATAGAACACTGGTGAGGTAATACTACGTCTCTACAGAACACTAGTGAGGCTGCATCTGGAATATTGTGCACAATTCTGGAGTCCCCACCTATGGAAGGACAAAGACAGGCTCGAGATGGTACAGCACAGAGTAACCAAAATTAACCAGGGTCAACAGAGCAGATCCTACAAGAAACCGATTATGGTACTAAACATGTACTCTAATAAAAGCCAGAAGGGAGAGAGGAGACATGATAGAGACCGCCAAGTTTTTAAAATGAACAAGGTTAACTGTGAGAAACTACTCAGCAGGAGTGGCAAGTAAAAACACAGGGACAAGAGTGGAAACTAACAGAAGGAGGAGGAACATGAAAAAGTTTTACTTTACAGTGAGGGTGGCTGAGCCGTAGAACAACCTACTGGCTGATGTGGTGGGCACAAAACCAGCAATGGTTTCAAGCATGGCTGAGAAAATTAAGGGATTAATGGTTACTCAGAGTGATAGCAGTAAGGCAGGGGATAATGGAAGGGAACAGGAGTATAAACCTCCTTAAATGCATGTGATCAAGTAGGACTAACTCAGAAGGTCAAAGACCCAACCAAGGGACTCAATACACTAGACCTTGTCCTAACTAATATGGGGGAAACACTAAGTGGATCTAGAACGACTGCACCACTGGGGACCAGCGACCACCTGAAAGTAGAATTTAAGATAACAGAACCAATATGTGAGTACACAAGGACTACAGCCATCCCCAATTTTGGCAAAGCAAACTTTGTTAAGATCAGAGCAAACCTAACCAACTGGCAATGGGAAAATGATTTTGACAACAAACCACTGAATGACACATGGGATATATCTGCGTCTCAAATCAAACAAGAAAGAACTGACAATATTCCCTTAAAGCAAAAACACTTACCAAAAATAACAAAAGGCAATGGTGGACCTCTCCTATCAAAAAAATTAGTAAATAAGAAACAAAGATTATTTAAGTAATGGAAAATAAAACTGACAAGAATAGACTACAGTACGCAAAACTGTTAAACCACGTAAAAAACAAATCAAAAGGGCAAAAGCAAACCACAAAGTAAATTTGGCCAACAGAGTAAATGGGAATTATAAAGCTTTCTCACGTATACATTAACAGCATGAAAGGGAATTCAAATAATATAGGCCATTAAAAAAAAAAAAAAAAAGGGACCTCACTTCAGACAACAAAAACAGCAGTTAACAAACTCTTATTTTTCGACAGTGTATAACAAAAAAAAGGATAACTATATAGCACCTACACCAGGTAATGCTCCCACAGATAGAATCAAAATCAAAACATCAAACGTAGAAGCTAGGTTTACTAAACTAGACCCAAACAAATCCCCAGGTCCAGACAGCTTACATCCGAGAATACTCAAGGAAATGGCAAGCATAATAGCCCCTGCACTGACACATACTTTTCAGAAATCATTAGACACAGGGGGAAGTAGCAGACTGTTAGAAATCAGCTGAAGTTATCCCAATATTCAAAAAAGGAAATAAATCAGACCCCGCAAATTACCGACCCATAAATCTCACTGCTATTACATCAAAAATTTTAGAAGGTATATTAAAGGATGAGATAATACAAACACCTACACACTAACAACTTCACAGACCATTCTCAACATGGGTTTGTAAAGGGAAGGTGATGCCAGACAAATATGTTGACATTTTATAGTAGAGCAATAGACAGCTTGGATGATGTAAGCCCCATTGATATCCTGTTTCTCAATTTCTCCAAAGCTTTTGACAAGCTCCCCCATCCGGAATTAATACAGCAAATGGGTAAACTGTCCATCCATCCGACCATAACAAACTGGGTTCATAATTGGCTGAAGAACAGGAAACAGTGGGTGTCCATTAGAGGGGAATCTTCTGAATTGTCAGAGGTGACAAGCGGGGTTCCCCAGGGCACAGTGTTGGACTTCTGTCTTTTTAATTTACTGTATATGCATCATCTCTTCAAATAAACCAAGACTCGATTTGGCTGCATAAATTTGCAGATGACTGTAGGATAGGGGCAGAAATCAATACTAAATCAAACTCATCCAACCTGTACCACACAATCGACAATATAGTCTCATGGACTGAGCAAACCAAGCTGGTACTAAACCAAGATAAAATGCTATATTATGCATACGTGAAAAAAGCACCCAAGAATATCATACAAACTTGGCAACACAGCCCTCAAAACAATCGAAGAGGAAAGGGACCTGGGCATCATAGTATCCAGCGATATGTCCTTCATGCCCCACTGCCAAAAGATAACCCAGAGGGGAAACAGAATCCTAAACTGCATATTAAGACACATATCAGCAAGGAGCAGAGAGGTTATGTTGCTATTATATACATCCCTGGTGAGGCCAATAATGGAGTATGGCACCCAGGTGTGGGCACCATACAAAAAGGGAGACATAGCACTGTTAGAAAGAGTCCAAAAATGAGCTACCAGGGCAATCCTGCATAGCCAGGGGGATTACGTCCAGGAGGAGGGAGGTGATCCTCCCTCTGTATAATGCCTTGGTCAGGCCGCAACTCGAGTACTGTGTACAGTTCTGGAGACCTCATCTGAAGAAGGACATAGCACTGCTGGAGGGGGTCTAGAGGAGGGCCACCAGGATGATTCAGGGCGTTTGGAGGGCCCTGAAGAAGAGACTGGAAGAGCTCGTGCTGTACACACTGGGAGGACGGGGAGACATGAAAGAGGTCTTCAAGTAGCTAAAAGGAATAACCAAAGGGTGGAACTAAGAAGCTGTTCAGGCTAAAGAGGACAACCAGGGGCATGGTGGAAGTTGGAGGGAATTACAGGAGGCGTGAGGAGACATTACTTCACTGAGAGGCGGTGGAGACATGGAGCAGCTGCCCAGGAGGCTGGTGAAGGAGGGCACAGTGGAGGGCTTCAAGAAGGGGTGGGGAAGGTACAAGGGGAAACTGAAGCCAAAGAAGACCCTCTCTGGGGGTGGGAAAGCGAGCACCCACTAGGGGGGCTGGCTACCGAGCAGACATGACAGACCATTAGGCCTATTCTGCTGGCTTTTAGTATGTGTGTATGTTAATCCAGGGGCATGGAAGGAAAGGACTATGAGGCCGCTTGCTGCAACTACATGTACTCCTTGGAGGCAAGGAGGAAGAGGGAGGATATGTGCCCCTGCACAGGGCATGGAATAAATGAAGATCTCTGGGAACATCACTGGTCTGAAACGAACACAAATACACACACAATACTAGGTCCCATCCACTTCAGCTTACAGCACCAAAAAAAGAAAGGTGCGCACTCACAGAGTGGTTTAACCAGCAGTGGTCCACGATTGGAACAGACTTCCACTGAGGTCGAGTCTGCCCTTCAACCCTGTCATTTAAATCTAGATGGGACGCTAATAAAAACCAAGTCAGAATCTAGAAATTAGCTAGCGAGCATTAAGGATGAAAATCCATTAGCTCTGTACCCATCCTATGTATCCTCATATAGACATTAGGACCCCAGGTAGCACAGGACATAACATGGCAAACATGATGAACAGACGGTCTTTTTCTGCAGACACTTCAAGAGCTCACAGCTTTTGTCTTCTATACCCCATGATCATTTTGGTTCATAGATTATGGTCTTAAGTCAAATTAGCTTATTAAGCCATTAGTAGACTTGCCACTAACAGTGGATGTATTCTAATTTTTTTGCCGCCCATGTACAAATCTAGCTGGCATTTAAACGAAGCCATATTGGGGGCCCCCCCAACACCAATTTAGGTAGTGTATTCCATACACTCACCACTCTCTGGTTGAACCATTTCCCTCTCCTTGTAGTCTTATACAAACCCCCTTTCAACTGATAGGAGTGCCTCCGTGTATCTCTACCTTGGTTTTCTCTTCTGATAAGACCAGATGTTTCCCAAATGATTTAATCATTAATAGCTCTAGGTACATGACATAAGTCCCTTCTTACTTTAATGCATAACATGAAAACATTCTCAGTTCTTAAATCTATCCTTATAGGCCATCCATTCACTTTTTGCATTCATGTTATTAAATGGGTTAGACCATTGAGTAAGACTCATTTAAAATGGTGACCCTTGGTTATACAAAAATAAAGTTACAACAATTACAATAAATACAGACATACAATATATAACACACAAATACATACAATTACATACTGTAATAATATTACTATAACCAGTTAACCACAACAAGCCTTTGTCTGAGCAAAACTAAATCAAGAACCAGTTTTAACAACTTTTAATGGCGAGTTTTACTATTATACAAATGAAATTTCAAGGGCATCATATTCCAAAATTTAGGACGAACTGGCTGAAAAAAGTCAGAACGTTTAGTTTTGATCTAGGCATTACCAACTCTCGATAGGACGCATTCCTTAAAGGGAAGTCTCCATAGTTCCACACCAATATTTTCCCAACTCCTTATGTGTAACTGTTGTGTGCCTTCTCCAGTTGCCAGCAGTCCTATTGCTGTCCAGATCTAGATTATAAATAAAAATATACAGCCCCCCAAAGTTATCAAAGTGTTTGTCCTCCATTTTACCATCAATGTTGCTGGAGGATGATGTCATCAGAGCAACAGATAATGGTACTGCACTAAATGCAGTTCCACCAGTAGACCAAACCCACAATGTTTGGTTCCCCACTTGAGTAATGGAGGAACCCTTTAAGTGTTGTTCACATCCTGAAGTGCAGGTCTAATAGGGACAGGGACCAGGACCATGTGAGTGTGATGCAGCACTGATTTGAGGTATATATAGTATTCATGTAAGGAAGTGCCTGTATGTGTTGTGTTACTGTTTCTGTTAGCAAAAACAGTTTACCCAATAAATGACTCTGGGTACAACAAGAGTTTTAAGTGGTATTATGCAGCTGTTGTATTATGGTGTGTGTTAACATTCTCTGTTTGATTGACACCAGCAGTGAGAAACAATCTTGCAAATAGGCCCCTTTCCCTTTGTAACTAGGCAGTCAGTGATTGGATGGCTGCTATAAGGCAATAAAGAATTCAGCTATGGCAAGGAATCGGTTACAAGGAGAGCACAGACACAAGCACTGGGGGACTCTGGTTCAAATCCTACTAGAGTGCCTTACCCTCTAACCCTTAAGAAGTTCCCCTAACCTCCTTAGAAACTGTGATGGCCCCACAGGTCCATGGTTTAAAAGTGCCCCAATTCCCATTATAAATCATTAGCAGTGATGTGAGAGCTACAGCACTTCACTTTCAAGGTACTAAGGATAAGCTGTGGCAGCCCTCCCACTTTGTAATGCCAGCATTTGAAGTAGGATGTCCCTCACAAATCAGATGCTACACCTCAGCTGTTGTAGGTAAAGACACTAATCAGTTTCTGTTTGTAGTGCTCTGTATTTGCTTAGCTCATTCCTCCATGTCATATGCATTCTGTGTCTTGGTATTTCCAGTCAGAAACTGAGATTTAAGGAGCATTTAAAATGTAAAACAATACACTTTATAAAGTAAACGATCTAGCTCTCCACTTTCAGGATGCTGAAAGGGATGTGTATCAGTCAGTGATGAAAGTGAACAGGAATGCACAGAGGCAGCCCTGTACCTTTTTGCAGCAGGAACAGAGTTCTGTACTTATTCCCATTGACACTGGAACTGAAATTCTTAAACCAGCAACATAATGACAGTTTCTGGGCCTGTGACCTGAAATCAGGGTTTCCATAACAACAATTGACTTGTACAACAATGCTGTTTTCCTAGAAATAGTTCAGTATCTCTAGCTGAATCTACTAGTGCCTAAACAGATAGCTATGTCAGACACAGCTATCCTTCAGATTGAGGATCTTCATTCTGCATTTCCTATTTGCCAATGCCTGAGTTCCTGTACTTCTTGTCTACCACTGGCACCACTGGTATAAGTCAGTCTTGTGTGATCCTTTGGTAAACTGCCCAGGCTCATCTTGTAACAAATCTTCTTAAGGGTGCTCACCTGGTTCAATACAGAGTGACTGATTGACTGTTCGATTGATTGATTGGTTGATTGACTGATTCAGTCTACTGCTTTCCACAACATGTTACAACTGTCTCACAGAGAGAAATGAGCAGTGCAAAGAAACAGCTTTTGTTTCCTGTGAATAAAATACTATTAGATGTATTATTTGCTCTACACATACAGTATTAAGGCTACAGGTACTACTCCCTTTGTGAATTGCATGACAGAACTGCCTTAAGCCATTGCAAACTTAAACTAAAATCAGGCTAGACAGCATTGACACCCTTATGTTTTGTTCTGCACTGCTGCTGCAGTGACATCAAGGAATGGGAGGGCTGTATTACAAGTACCTCATTTGCATGTAAATGGAGGCTTGCTTGACATTTACTACTTTGTATGAGAGCCTCAAACTCTAGATATGTGTTGCAACAGAAGAAATGGCTGATCTCTTATTGACATATGTACAGTACTTGATGTAATGTATAATAAATACATCAGATATATCCAAATCATACATATACAGAGTCTTCTCCTTTAAAGAGGATTAACATCCTAAATTCTAACCTTTCGCCAGATATTCCGGAATCACTGCTGTAATGCTTTTAAGTGCCAAAAGATATTTATGTAACTGTCTTCTATCTGACAAAGAAATCTATCCTAATCTATGATACATCAGGCAATGATGGGTATCCCTAGAACATTGTAAAATCAGTCCCGCCAATCGATTATACATCTAATCTATATAATTTTCCAGAGTGAGAATAATCATAAAGTGTGTCTCCATAGTCAAAAAGAGGAAAAATCTGTGATTCAACAATTTTCTTTATCATGTATCCACCCAAACAATTTTTATTTCATATAATAAACCCACCCTTTTCCCACTAGTCCAACTAACTCATCAACATCAGAGTTACCAGTAGCTGAGGTCCAACCAAAACCCAAGTACTTATAAGTCATTACTTGATCTAATTTTGTTCCTCAGGATCAAACACTGATAGTTTAGTGCAAGTTCCAAGTTTCACAGCAGAACCAAATATCATACATTTTGTCTTACTCATATTCATTTAAAGTTTCCGTTGTGTCAAATACCCATATAATCTATCAAAACTTAACTGTAATTTTACTTGGATCTCATCCACAGAAGGAGTAGAGGTGTAAATTATAGTGTCATCTGTATACAATTGGTAAGCCATATTATTCACATGGCATCCAAGCTCTTTCAAATAAATTAAAAAAAGTAAGGGTCCAAGCACCGATCCTTGAGGGACCCCTCGAACCACTGGCAAAGGCGTTGAGACAATCTTATTAACAACAGTTGACTGCATCCTACCTTCTAAATAAGAATCCCTCAAACCAGAAAGAAGAATTTGGTGGTCTACCATGTCGAAGGCCTTGGAGAGGTCAACAAAGATGGCACATGTCAAAAAGCCCTTATCCATAGCTTTGTTGACATCGTTCAAGACCCTTGACACGGCAGAGACTGTATTATGTGATTTACGAAATCCTGACTGATATTTATCAAATAAATCGTTCTGATTAAAAAAAAAATAATAATCAGTCAATTGTCTAGCCACAAATCTTTCCAACAACTTTGAACCCTGGGACAAAAGTGAAATTGGTCGATAGTTATTAAACTGATCAGACTCCTCCCTAAAAATTGGAACAACCCTAGCTATTTTCCAATCAGAGGGCATTACTCCCTCATTAATGGACCAATTATATAAATAAGTAAGTGGAGCAGCTATCTTTAAAGTTGAGATTTTTAATAGATAAGGGGTCAGTCCATCAGGGCCACCACTCTTTGTTGTCTTTAAACCCAACAAAGCCTCAATAACCTCATATTCCTCCAACTTTTTAAATGAAAACAAATTAGCAGGGAGTAATCATTAGTATTACAGGGGTCAGGATCACCAAAAAAATTCCCTGAATTCACAAAATAATTATTGAATCCATCAGCAAGGGACTCCTTCCCCCCATAACCTGAGATATCAATTTTACAATTCCCACCCTGTTTATGGTGACCATTTATCTCTTTAATTATATCCCAAAAGATGTTAACATTCCCAGCAGAATTCTCTAATTCAGAATTGTAGTATGATCTTTTACTTTCTCTAACAGCAGTTACATAAGAACTCTATAATATTGCCAATCCCTTAAAGAGTTTGAGCTGCGTGCCTTTACCAAGCTTGGCCCTTTTTCTTATAACTTTCTCAGTGTTGATGAATACCATGGGGCAGAAGATTGTTTTATTTTCCTTAATTTCATTGGCACATATGACAATTTATGATCTGCATTAACTCTGAAAGAAAATAATTCCAGGCCAGATTAATTTCAGGAATCATGAACATTCTGTCCCAGTTAATTCTATCTAGATCTTCAATAAAAGCTAGATAGTCAAACTTCCTAGTAGCTCGATAAGAAATAAGCCTAGGTTGCTTTGACAAACAAGCTTTACCTCTAACACAAAATATAACATTATGATCACTATTTAAATCTTCTGCTACCCCTGCATTAACATACTGAAAGGGAGTATTTGTCAAATTAAATCTAACAAATTTGATTCAGCTGGATTTGTAATATTAACATGAGTGGGTTCTTTTATAAGCTGTTCCAGGCCCAATGAAAGTGCCATGTTTTCAATACTCCTACATCAGCTGAATGCAACCAATTGTCATTGTAACATGGCATCAATGAGACAGTTCAAATGGACAGCAGCGATAGGCGCAACGGCATCATGGGACCAAAATCAGAGCGGGTATTAATCCAGGGTATATGCCGTGCCTGCCGAGGTAGTACTGAAACCAGCCAGACCCCCAGGTAAGCAGCACTGGGTACTCGTGGCGAGCGAGCGCAACAGCGGCAAGACAGGCAGAGCAGGAACCGGACTAGCCACCCGAGGACAGAAATGGGGAGGGGGGACCAGAACCAGCGGGGGACAGCAGCACACCCAGCCCAGGTGGGACACGGCAGCGTCGGACCAGTCAGCGGAGGCAGCAGGCGAGTGCCTCCGATATGCAAATCATGAGCCGACCCCTCCTACATGACACAGCCGAGTACTGTACCAGAGACCTCCAGTGGCAGGTATGACGGCAATACCGCACAGAACTTGAAATGTCCGGGACACTGATGTCGGCTGCAGTGAGCTCTGTGGTTGCAGGTAGTACAGCAAGTGACCGCATCAGTATGTAAATAATCTTGTGAACCATTGTTTCAAGGTGCAGTAAAAGTTGTTAAGCATGGCAGCGCCTCGAGTTTTCTTTTCCGTGTTGGACGGTGGGCAGTCTCTGGCGCTGCCACCCGACCTCGCGGCCTATGTACAAAGCGCATTAAGCCACTCCGGCGGTGGCTATCTATCGATTGATGACTGGTGGGGCGGTTCTTTGCCTCGGGCCACAACCACCCCACCATGCATCAATCCAGCATTAGATGCCACCTTCATCGGCTTAATGCTTACTTAAAATCTCCCATGAGAAGAATTTCATGGGTATCAATGAAAGAAAAAGTACATCAGTAAGTTGTTGCATTCTGCTCTATACCTTCTTTGGGGACGATAAACCCAATAAGTAATATTGGTTTTCCACTGGAAATGTAATTTCAAGTGCTAAATACTCGAGATATCTGCACTCCCAGGTGAATTTGATTTAAGGAATATTTATCCAAAGCACAGATTAAAACCCCACCTTCCTTTTATTCCTATCTGCCCTATACACATTGTAACCACTAATGCAATGTCCCCATCTACCACCTTATTACTTAACCATGTTTCAGTATATATCATAAAATCAGGATGATTTTCATTTACAAAGTCCCTAACCAAATCTATTTTAGGCCAAGGCTCTAATATTAGAATGGGTAAAAGAATACCCTTGCCTAAATTATGTATGTTGCCAGGGCCTGGATTGGGATTAATATCCCACATTGTAGTAAACACAAAAGCAGAAAAACTGACTTAACCATTCTCCTTTTAGCCCAGTCTTTCCAAAATCACAAAACCTTAGAAAAGTAAATCCAAATTGGTAGAGTTTCTTAAACATAAATATATCTGTTTTCTAACCAAATTTAGAAGTACATTTATAAACAAATAAAAACAGATTTGAATCCCTAGAGAGTGGAACTGTTTTGTAACCATAATCCAACGGATAAGGCCAAAGTCATGGTCAAGGCCCTAGAATTCTGCTGGCTGCAGATTTTCTTCATAGAACTTACCAATCTACATAAGAACTATGGTGCCATTGAATCACTCTTCTTGGTGATTTTTTTTATTAATATTTCTGTTTATACATAGAATCTGGTTCCCTCCCCCCTTTTTATATCCAAAACCCACCTATATGTTCAGAATGTGATGTTATTATTGCTATAACATCATACATTAGCTAATGAAATGGCTGCATTCTGCAACAGAAATGAACAGTCACTTATTGGTGGCACAGCACATCATGCATGGTGATATTTGCTCAACCTGCACTACAGCCTAATACAATTTTCAGTCTTACATTATTGCACTAGGGCCAACTTAAACAAAACCTTGTCAATAGCACAGACCTGTTAAGTCCATACCTCACTTTGTACAAACTTATTTTTGCCTTTAAGGTATAGAGACACTATCTGAAATGAATAACTGGTAAAATGAATTTAACTGTCTAAATTTTTAAGAAAAATAAAGTAATTATGCCCAGAAAAGTGAAATATAATAATGTGTAGACCTGTTGAAAGAATAGACCTGTTAAATAAATAATTGCACTGTACGCATTTTTGCCAGGGTTATTGATTACATATTGTCATTGGTTAACAGAATCACCTAAAAGTTATTGAAAAATGTTGTGTGCAGGGACAGCTATTGGGACCGAGGGTAGCATGCTGTGTTTCCGAGCCGGCAACTCAGGTTCAGAGATTAGCTCTGGGAGCTGGCTGGGCAGCACAAAGGATTGCTGGAACACATCACTGCTCGGAGCCTGGGAAGGTATGGTGCAGTGTTCTGTCACATGGTGGACACATTGTGATGGGCCGGAGGCTGTATCTCAATTGGTTCACAGCCATGTCATGGCCTGATGGTGACCACGCAGTGTGTCAGGGAAAGCAGGTTGACATGAAAAATTAGTTTTGCGATAACTCCTCTATTTCATTTCCAATGGGACCTGTATCTCACACACACACACACACACACACACACACACACACACACACACACACACAGAGTATCTCCGTCTCTCTCACAACACACACACATATTTGTATGTATGTTACACATTGCACATAAATATATAAGTGATACACAGTGGGAACCTTATGAGTGATGTAGAAAGCACATACAAATACAGTATATAAGCGATAGACAGTGGAAACCTCATTAGTGGGATAGATAGCATGCATATAGAAATACCTTATTTATCACATAAGATCCCCTCTGCATATGTCATTTATGCAACAGGCTAGGACCTTAAGGGAGAGACATTTGTTTTACTTTTTTAGGCATAAAATTATTTTTGTAAGTCTGTTATTTTTTGAACTAGTGTTACTGTGCTTTCCACCATCCTGATTGCTATAACCACTGCCATGAAAGAGAAGTCAGGGTGACAAGCTGACACTGTGATGTGGTAGTTTGTTAGTGCCGCAGAACTTCATGAAATTACAAACCACATGACAGAAGTTCTGCGGCAAATGGTAGTCTTACCGCAGAACTTGGTCCCACTGTGTCCAGAAAAGTAGGGCCCTGATCATGGTAGTAGTTAACTTCAGAGGGAGGTCAGACAAATATCATTCAAACCCCTCCTCCACCCAAAAAGGCAAATTCAAGACACCAAACAAACCTATAATGCAAAATATCTGTAAACAAAAAATGTTTGCTTGCTACATAAATACATTATTTCACCTGATTTAAAAGGTCCAACCCTTAAACACAATATAAAATTAATAAAATAAAATGTTTGCCTATTTTACTTCAGTATCCTTACCAAATATTACTTTGGCTCAAATCAATTTATTTTCTTAACTGAATCTTGAAACTTAAGTTAATAAAATTTTTCTACCAAGTGGCACATGCCACGCACTCCACTCACTCATGCTCGCGCTGTGTGGCGAGCGGTTAAATTTAAAGGGAGATTGTCCTCGCCTTTTGAGGCAACCCCGCACTTGATTGGCTCGCTGCCGAGCCCCCTCCACTGCGGTATGGTCAAATGCCTCGGGCACAGTATATTTCAACAAACAGCAGGCTCCTGATTTAATGACAAGCACTGATTAAGACACTGAGGAGTACACACAAGTCCCACACAAGGAAAACTTAAAAGTACTTATTAGCCACAGCGTCAGGCAGCTCAGCAAATGGTCAGATTCAGGAGGGCTGATAGGGACTGCAATTGGCACACCAATATAGATCTTCACTCCTCTAGCACGCCACACTCAGAGCAGATGGAAAAGAAACGCTTGCTATTATCAGCTGTGCGGCGAGCAGTTAAATTTAAAGGGAGATTTGTCCCCTTCACTCTTCTTACTTTTCTAGTCAGTTTTCTTTGTACCCTCTCCACAGCATCAGTACAGCCTACACTTTGAGGAGTGCAGAAAGGGGCACCATATTTAAGCACCAGCCTCACCAGAGAACCGTAAAGAGGCACCAACACCTCCTATCTCCTGCTCCTTATGTTCCTTAGTATGTTTCCTAGGATTCTATTTGCCTTCTTTACACATTCTCTATTGTGCCTGTCAAAACTGAAGAATGTCAGTCATCCATACTCCCAAGTCTCTTTCATTCTCCGTATTCATAATTACCCTACCATTTATAGTATATCTTGTCTTTTGGTTATTACTACCAAAGTGATAATCTTGCACTAATGTCATTGAACACCAGTTTGTGTTCAGCTGTCCATGCCTCCAACCAATTTAGTTGTCTCTGGAATTTTTCAGCCGACTCAGTATTGTTAACTACGGTAACCCTATGTTGGCTCCATTTTGACTGCTTTGATGTTTTTTGTACTAGGAGGTCGTGAGGGCAGCCAAGTAGCCCTCCCCCAAGCAATCGCACGCAGCAAGCAGCTCCTGTTGTCCCTTTTGGAGGTCGTGAGGGCAGCCAAGTAGCCCTCCCCCGAACCGGAGCGCGGACCCCCTCCCCCCAAGCAATCACATGCAGCAAGCAGCTCCTGTTGTCCTTTTGGAGTCGTGAGGGCAGCCAAGTAGCTCCTCCCTGAATGGGAGCGGACCCCCTCCCAAGCAATCTGCGCAGCAATCAGTGCAGCACAGCACAGCTTTCTCAACAAAGAAAAAAGGCGCCAATTTCAAATTCCATCGGCAGATGAATGGAGATAGTTTTTTACTGACTGCTCTTAAGCCTGGAAGTACTGTGTATTCTCTCCTGCAGAAAGGAGTTTTACTTATCTGACTGCTCTTAGCCTGTAGTACTGTGTATTTCTCTCTGCAGAACAGACTTTTATTCTGCTGTTACCTTAACTTTAAACCCGTTTGTAAAGAAAACTGTTGCCTTAACTTTAAACCTGTGTGTAAAGTAAGCTGTACTGCAAGTCTACAATCCTGTAGTGCTCAGTCCGAATTATATGTACTTGCAGCTCGCTACCCGTTTAAAACAGCGCTGCATCTGAGCTTTAATCCTGTAGTGCTCTATCCGAATTAATGTCTCTAGAGCTCTGATAACCTATTCTTGTAATTGTACACTGTGCTGAATGTTAGCAAGTCCCTCCCTCGCTCTTACCTATTTATTCTGTTCTCCTTCAGCTCCTGTTGTCCTTTTTGGAGGTCGTGAGGGCAGCCAAGGAGCCCTCCCCCGAACCAGAGCGTGCCCCACCCAAAGCAATCGCACGCAGCAAGCAGGTACGGCACAGCACAGCTCTCTCAACAAAGCAAGCCCCGCTGACACTTTGCGCCAGCTCACCACCCTTGGCAAACTCTGAGCTATATAGGGGTGATCACATGCCGAAATAAACCAATCAGCTCACTTTACCATTTGCAGACTATACCGAGTATCCACTAGTAGCCGCTACACTCAGGTGTCAGCATTAATAAGCCCATCTCAACCCTTGCACTGCTGCCTCTCCATGTTGATTCAACTGCACCTAATAACCCTCTTTACCCTCATCCCCTGGGTGTCCCTCCCACAAGCTAATTACCCTACCCTACCAGCCTGCCAAGTACCATGTATCAAGCTGCAGACATATATTGGTACCTCTACTACCATAGCTGTTTCACACCATGGCCACCTCATCCAGACACTATTAATTGGCCCAGGGCTAATCCCCTCTACCTTCCTAATTAGCCACCTCATCCTGCCTCCACATGCTTGGAGACCTAAAGCCTATATAGCCAAGCCCTTACTGTTTCAAAAGCTTCAGTGGGTGGCCCATCATACCAAACTCCTAGCCACACTACTACTTCTCCTTGCTGGCGATATCGAGCTAACCCGGAACCTCCCACCACAACACCCCTAACCCTCCGTTCCATCCAGCTCCCCACAGGCCTTAAATTGATTCACCTAAAGATTTGTAGCCTCCTACGTAAAATAACCTTGCTTCAAACTCTCACCTTGTCCCTTAGCCCAAATATCCTGTTTATCGCCGAAACCTGGCTGAAGCCACATAACCCTGACACATAATTTGCTATACCCGGCTATAAGCTGCTCCAGCATGACTGTATGGGCAAAAAAGGGGGTGGCTTAGCTATGTACATCGCCACCACCATCCAGTTTTCCTCGGCTGCCCTATGCATACCTTCGCAGTCCATCAATACCTTAATGGTAAAACTCTCCATCCCCCACTCAATTCCAATTTACATAGCAGGTCAGGTACATACTGCACTCCTGACACCAACACACCTGCCGAACTTGACCACCTGGGTTCCTTAAACTCCCTGGCAGCAGGACGCGAGATCCATATACTTGGGGATTTTTAACCTGAACTGGCTTGCTGAATCTCATTCTAAATTTTGTGACAAGGTGACAGCCCTAATCCTAACTCAACTAATCACCGAACCCAATCGGCTAAACCACAAAACACAGAACCACACTCTTCTGGACTGGTCCCTCACCTCTCACCCGCACAGGATCTTAGCCTCCAGCCTCCATCCAGATGCCCTCAGCGACCACCACGAGATCTACTCTGTACGCAAAATTTTCAGACCTAAAGCTCCCCCACCCAGAGTAATTATGACCAGATCCTACAAATCTCTGAACCTCCCCTCTCTGCTAAATGATTTGGGCAACACAGACTGGTTGCGCATTAGTCAATTCACCTCCACAGACTAGGCCCTGCTGTTCTTTAAGTCCAAGTTCACTGCCATCTGGGACCGATACGCCCCCCTCAGACATACCAGAGTTCATGGTGCTCACCTCCCATGGATCACTCCCGAAATCCTAGCCCACCTTTGTATCAGAGACAAGGCCTGGAAAACCTTTAAGTCCTCCGGTTCTCCGGCTGACCTGCAGATTTACTGTGAGCTTCGGAATTCAAGTACCAAAATAATCCACCAAGCAAAAGCCAATTATTTCAAAGCCGCATTCAACTCCACCTATCTCCTGTCAAAATTCTGGAAAGTGGTCAAATCACTCCTCAGCCCTCCATCGCAGCCCCCCACCCCTTCCCTGCAGGTAGGCGGTCTTACCTTCACTGATCCCCCAGTAGTGGCCACATTGTTTAACTCTCTCTTCACAACTAGCCATGCCACTCCCCTGTCCACTCCTCACCCTGCTCGGCACCCCTCCCCCTCCAACCCACCTAGTGGCACACCCACAGATCACGCCTTCTCCTTCCTGCCGGTCACCCTGGTCGAAGTATAATAATGCACTGGTTGCCCTTAATCCAAGGAAGGGCAAATGTCCCACTGGGCTGGACTCCAAAATGCTCCAGCTATCTGCCCCTGCCATAGCTCAACCCCCTGGCCTCCCTTTTAACTTATCCTTCTCCTAGCTGAAGTCTCTCTGAATGGAAACATGCTACTGTAATCCCGCTTCCTTCAAAAGCATACACTAGTCTCTTCCAGAGCCATGCAACTGTTTCCACAAGGCCTAGTCCTATCACAACCCCTTTCTCCCACACCCTTTTTGCACTTCCACCTTAATTTGTTTTGTAGCTTTCACCCTTAACTCATACCAGACCTTATTCCCAAAATCCCATCACCCTCGCTTTAATCTTTCATTACTGTCTTATTTTGTTCCTTTTATTATAACCCAGTTTCTTTGGCTCATTGCTTTGTATATATGTGAATATCCCTGCATCTGTTCATTTATAATGCCTTTGTTTTTGTATTCAATCTGTATCTTGTATTTGTGTAAAAATTATACCTTTATATTGTTATGACCAATCGGGTCCATCATGTAAATGAGCTATGCTCAATGATGCTCGCCTGAATAAATAAAGATTTTGATTGATTGATTGATTGATTGATTAACAGTGGAGATGCCTCAAACCCTAACAACTATAGGCCCATCTCCCTCCTACCAATCCTGACCAAACTACAGGAGCGCCTGGTACTCTCTCGTCTATCCTCCTTTCTGGACTCCTCCTCCTTTTTTTCACCCTATCAGTCTGGTTTTAGGAAATGCCACTCTACCACTACCTCCCTTCTCAGAATTACCAATTCCATCCTTACTGCAATGGATGCCGGCCACATCACAGCTGCCATCTTCATTGACCTGGCTAAGGCATTCGACACAGTGTCACACTCGCTCCTCCTGGTAAAACTTGCCAATGCTGGACTATCCAACTGGGCCACATCTTGGTTCTTCTCTTACCTCACTGGCAGATCCCAAGCCGTCTGCATAGTTCTTTCCTCGAGCCCCTCACAATAACCTCAGGGGTACCACAAGGCTCAGTCCTTGGTCCACTCCTGTTCTCAGTCTTCCTCAACGACCTGCCCTCTGCCTGCCCACACTCCTCTATCCACATGTATGCAGACGATACAGTGCTGTATGCATCCGGCCCCTCGTCCATGGCGGTTGCGACCAGGCTGCAGCAAGATTTTATCTCAGTCCAGCACTGGCTCTGCTCAAATCACCACCTCCTCAATGTCAAAAAAACAGTCTCACTAACCTTAGGCACAAGGCAGAGAATTTCCAGGCTACCCTCTCCGATCACATTCCACACTCTGGAAGGGTCCCCCCTGGAGGCCTGCACCTCCTTCAGATACCTCGGCATCTTGCTTAACCAGCACCTCAATTTCTCCATGTACATTGACTCCATACTCAAAAGCTGCACCCCAGGCTTGGTGCACTTTACCAGCATCGTGACAACATCCCCCTATCTGCCAGGAAGGCAATAGTGCAGAAAATGATCCTCCCTATCCTCGACTATGGGACGAGTCTACTGCACCGCCCCAAGTCCACACTAGCCAGACTCGACCCTCTCTTCCATTCTTTCTGTCGTTTCGCCCCTGAACTGTCCTTACACCACACACCACTGTGCTCTATATCAATATGCACCTCATCTCTGAGACATTCACAGACAGACCCACTGCGCCAAGATCCTAGCCAAGTTTTGGTCACGGCTCCCCTTCTACCACCGATGCCCTATCCAACCCCTGCACCCAAGCTTACTCTCTCAGAAACACCGACTCTCGGACCTCTAGCTGTCCCACACTGGTTCACTACTGTCGGCCAGGCAGCTTTCACTACCGCCTTCCTTTATTGTGGAACTCCATCCCAGCTTCCGTCAGTACTTTTCCTCCTCTCGCAACTCAACTCCTTGCTCCAAATTCATTTTGCCCCTACTTATGCATCTGTCTAGGTGTTTTCCAGTCTCTGTGTGGAATGTCTGAGTTATATCTCCACCTAGTAACACGTTAATCTGACCAACTTGTTAGAGACGTTCACTATGTACTTATTGTATCATGCTGTATCAACTGTGGCCACCTACTATCTCTCTCGACCCACTATTGTCTAGCAAACAGGACTAATGTTAGAGTTACCTCTACTATGTAATATCAATTGTTTTTATACTGTCTTCAACTGTTATCCACGTCCCCCCCCGGACACATCTGGAATCGAGCAGTATTCTGCTAAGCATGCCTTCCTGGTAAAATGTTTAAATAAATAAATAAAACTGTGCACAGTACTCCAGGTGGGGACTGACCAGGGATTTAAGAGGCAGGATAACTTTACCAGCCCTGCTGGTTACACCCCCTCTTGATCCACCACAGCATTCTTTTCAGTCCTCTTGACAGCAAACACACATTGCTTGTCATGCTTCACCCCTTCTATTATGACCCCAGGGTCCTTCTCATTCTCCCTGCAGCAAGAGGGCCCCACACAGTGTGCAGGTCCCACCTCTGTTTTCCTCTTCATGTTTTGCACCTTGCATTTGGATCGTTGACCATAAGATGCCAGGAGTCTGAACTATCATCCAGCTTGCTAAGGTCCTCCTGAAGTTTGTCCCCATCCTCATAAAGAGTCCACCACTCTGGCCAGCTTAGTTTCAGCAGCAAACATAAGCAGCATGCTAGAGACCACAGCTTCCAGATCACTGATAAAATGACTGAACAGCAATGGCATAGGCAGTAATCCATGAGCGATACTGAGGAGTACCTCTCTCTGCTACTTGGAGCACTCCCTTCCACCACACCCACTCTGCTTCCTGCATCCCACAGCACTCTTGCTTTTGCACGTAAGAGAGTTAGCAATCCACCTAGTATACACCACACTGAAGTACTCTGCCCAAAAGCTTGTCATGTGCCACAGTGTCAAAGCCCTTACTGAAGTCCAAACAGACTATGCATATGGCCTTGTCCCATCCTCCTCACGGTCATCCACTCGAAAGTTACCAGGTTAGTCTGGCATGACTGGCCCTTCATAAAGCTATGCTGAGAGGCCTCAAACAAGTGCTCCATTACTCTGACCTTGATAATGGCTTCGAGGACCTTGCCCAACACCGATGTGAGGCTGAATCACTTATAGTTACCAGGGTCACACCTAGCCCCATTCTTAAGAGACTTTAGCCACTTTCTAATCATCAGGTACCACACCTATCCAGATGGATTACTGCAAGCAGCCCCACCACTTGTTCCCTTAGCTCCACTATGATGCTGAGGTGCATCCCATCTTCTCCTTGAACTTACCTGGCTTTATCCTCGCCAAGTAGTCAGCTACCGGTGGTGGGAAGTGATGTCCGCAGGTTGCATCACAGCAGCATATGTGGGGTGCAACCCCAGGACCACACAGGAGAACTACTCAACCAGGATGAGATCAAACTCCTCCCAAGGAGACAGAGTGCTCAAATCCCTCACCACCTGAGCACTGCCAGCCCATGACAGACCGCCAGAGGAGACTACGACCTGGATGGCAGACACCTCGTTCAAGAAAAATCTATTCAACTCGTTGCACTTTTCTGCAGTAATGACTCTTCCAAACTGCAGAAAGTGAGGATTTAGCAGTCTGCCTACAGAGTTGAACAGGTTGATTTTTACCTTCAGCTATCATATGTGACAGGAACGCTATCTTTTTCAGTGTGATATCCTGCTGATACTCCCCATAGTAAGCAAACAATGCCAATTTGTCCTCCTCAGAGCGAGGCTTCCTCCAGGAATGCTCCAACCTTTGCCCCTTAGTCTTCAAATCAGTAGGTCCAAAGGAGTTCTATGGGCAAAGGCTCTGAGGTGATGTTCACTCTAATTCTCATTTAAAGTAACTGGTCTGGCATCCTCCAGTACTCTCCCTTCCCAAATGAGGGATAGAGACAGCAAAGTTGCATAATTTCTGTCAGAAAACAAGAAATTTACCTCAGTATTTAAAGTGTGGGATGTATTGCCCCATGAGGTCTGTGTAGTGCCAGTAAGCACCAGACAGGATGCTCAGGTAGGCAAAATGTCAGCGTTTCAAAAGGAAACTCAGTAGGAAGAGTGTGCATGGATAGATTCTGGGGGAAGTCAGGGTCTAGTTGTGCTCATACCTCTCAACTGTCCCTGATTTTCAGGGACATCCCTGATTTTGCCTCAAAATTTTCCTCTGTCCCTCGTAAAATTTGTATTTTTGTGACAGAACACTGGGATTGTAAGCATAAAATAATGTTAAATATTAACGTCACAGATGTCTTCCTATTCAGAAAATGCATTTTACACAAATCCCCTAATTCTATCAGCTTTCTGAGTGAATAATACACATTTTTAAGATGTGTCCCTGATTTGGGTCTTTGTCCCTGATTTATGAGACAAGAGGTTGAGAGGTATGGTTGTGCTTTCATGACAGGATCCAGAAGTGCTGCTGCGCTGTCAACATGGGAACTATGAAGTCTGCCAAGTTTATGTGAACTGAAGAAAATGGGCTAGGAGATGCCTGGGAGTCTTAGTCCCACCCATGCTACCTGGGGTGGTGGACTCTAAGTATTCTGTGCCTCCATTGTGGCCTGTAGTATGCCAAATAAAAGTACCACACCTGGGTTGAATCCAACACAGGATTAAGAGTCTGTTCACTCAGTGATGAAAGTGTGACAATCAAATAGGCTGTGCTGGCTGAACTACGTGGAACACAGTACAAAAGGCTTAACAACATTTCTATGCTGTCACATGGGGGGACTAAAAGACCTGGTTCTGTTTGGTAATTCCCCATCTGTACCTGTTCTGCTTCCAAGTTCTGTTAACCCCTTCCTTTGCAGCTCAGAGTGCCCTGCCTTGTGTCAGTGCAGCCCCGGAGGTCGCCCCTGGCTCGGAAGGTCAAGTAAGCGCATGATTTCAGGTTTTGGTGTGAGCCCCCTTCTAAACGTTAGTCCCCTCTATTACATCCCTAGACCGGGGAGGTGAGCTTGCCATTATGTCTTTCTTTGGCTCAGTTTAGTACTGATGCTGTTATCAACACAACCTGCAGTAGCACTTATAAGTGACACGAATTAAACCACTAGTCAACATTAGATTGAAAGTCCAACAATCTGCTAAACCCGATATAAAAATCTTATTTAAATTCCGGGAATTTGTTTTTGTTCTGCAATTAATACGTTCATGACAAGCCTGCAAATCACGTTTGCGGATCTCTACTTGTTAAAACTTCTTTACATCTGCTCTGTATGCTTACTATGCGGCACCACCACGCACGCACACTGCAACACAAACGTTCAGCACGGGGTCTAAACGGTTCTGAATAGCAGCTCCACTGTCCTTTGGCATTCACTGTTACAAAACAAGTTCCCAATGAGTGAGATGCATTCCATGTGTACTACCTCTGTAAGTCGCCATGCTGCAAATCTCCAAGTCAACAACTGAAACCCCGGATACTGTTTCCGGGTCACAAATGAGTTGCAAAGTACTCCACATGCGCCAGCAGAGGGCACGCCGGACCAACAGAAGAGCGATGCCATAGCAAACCAATTCTGTGCGCTATACGGCTAACTGCACCGTGGAAAGGCCAGCAACTGAGCTATAGGTTGGGGCATCGGCACCCACTGTACTCGAAAGAAAGTCTTTTTTTCAAGTTATGTGGGGGCACACCTTCCTTACAAACGAAGTCTTATATTGCTCTAAGTTCTCAGATCTGCAGGGATTTCTGTATTTTAGAGAGAAATGGGGCCATCGACAGGGATTTGTTCGATTCTGCCTAGTTATCTAATCTAATGCGGAAAAAGAAGGATTTGGTGAAATCTGCTCTGGTATAGATGTAACACGGACCGGGTTTTTGCCGGTTTCAGGAGTCAACTTTGCAGAAACACACAGGAATTCAGTTCCACCACCTGTTAAAAAAACTGAGAGTTCCACCACCTCTGAGATTGTCATCTTTCTCCACTTACTACCTGTAGGAGAGTTCCATCAGTGCAAGGGTTACCACCTTTTAAGAAGCCAAAAGTGGGACATTTCTTACTGAAACATGTTTTTTTGCAGGGCAATTTGTAATCACCACCAATGCAAAGGAAATATTTTCTGAAAATAATCAGAATTAAGACTGTGTTGTTTTTTTTTTAATTCTGTATTTGTGTCCCTGCTTTCCCTACCATGAGGGACCATCTGCCCAGTCACAGACTCCGCTGCGGCTACTCATATGTAGCTGCCTCCCCTAAACTAGGGCAGGTGGAACTCCAGGCCAAGGTGCCACAAACGTGAGAGGCATGGAGACGGCCTGGGAGCCAATGCAGCCGGAGCAGGCATCATCAAGGCGGCAAAAGCAGGGTGTTTTTCTTCCCCTTCCCCCCAGGAGGCAGGGACGTGCAGTGATGTCCTGCGCCTGCCCTGCCCCCTGAATTCTGTCGCATGCTGGTAGCTGTGGTGCCCCCGGTCTCCACCAGGGCTCCATCAAGAGCTGGACGGTGTCCCCACCCTACCACCCTAGAGAAGGAGAGCAGTCCGTGGGACACTCCATCCTTCTCCCCCGGCCAGCCCTCCAGCGACCCGGGTCCATTCCTGAACCTGGGTCGCCGGCGCCGCAAGCGGAAATCCAACTGCTGGGCCAGCATAGTGTTGTAGTTTTTTATTTGTTTCTATGGTTTCTTATCTTTGTAAGATATTTTAGTTACAGTATTATAGTTTTCTGCAACATTTAGGTGAAAATAATGATTTTTATTTATATATATATATATATATATATATACTATAAAATCAGGACGTAGCATTTTTGCATTTTTCATGTTTTTTTGCAGTACAAATCTGCTCAAATCAGGACTGTCCTGCGAAAATCAGGACAGGTGGTAACCCTATCCACCACCTAGAAATGACAGATCTTCGGGGGTATCTCAGTCATCAGCTAATACTATAGGAACCTTTACCGTCGGTGAAGGGGAATCCCCACAGAAGATTTTCAGCAGTACAACTGGGGCAACCCACACCGTCGACATCAGCCGACGTCAACAACCCTATGTAGGCATAGGCGGCCCCGTTCACTCCTCGGTTCTTTCCTGCTGTCAACTCGCTTGCATGGGTCTCTGCAGAAGCTCCGTCGCAGTATTCATCCTTTTTTTCAGCTTACGGCTTTTTTCTATTACTTCGTAAAAAATCTCTTTTTCAAGAGATTTCTTGTTTCATTTATGTTGAGGCTTAATCCTTCCTTGTCTTTTCCATCGCTGCCACTGCAGAACGAAGATTGCCTCTACAGACGAACATTCCATTTGTGTCTGCTGTCTTGGTCTGACCATGAAGTCTCCGACTATGAGCTCTACCAAAAGTTTAATCAAACCACCCTTCAGCAATGCAAAAAAGCTCTTAAAAGTTTCTGATGGAACAACAGGTAACCAGCTCCGGGGCAGGGATCTGGCCTACTAGTCGACGACCAGATCGAGCTCCCAGGCCTCCAAAGCCGAAGACAAGTCCTTGGGGGGGAAGTCACAAAAAAGGTAGAGATTGCGACCGTTCACCTAGTGTCAATCTTGCTCCCTGTCGGCCTCTTCATTTTCTTGGGGGCTTTTCATCGGCAGCGGCCACCTGACAAAGAGAACTGCTGTCTAGGTCTCTGTGCCTACCAGACCTACACTGACAGCACCTCCTTCCGATTCACAGGGCAGCTGGCCGTCTACCTCCAGGTGATCTGCTCTCCGTTGTGACTGGTTTGTCATCAAACTCCATTCAAGGTCTGCTCCTTCACCAACTAGAGCTACAGGTACAGCAGGTTCCCAGAACACGGCAGGCAGGTCGTCGACACCTTTACCATCAACCCCCCCCTCCGTCGACATCCACTATTGACCTGAACAGAGTGCTGGTCAAGGTCACAAATGTACTCGCTCAGCACCTAGATGCCTTGAATAGGCCCACTTCATCGACACCGTCGATGGCTGCTTCGTCATCAACGCCTGTTTGTCGACCCCGGGAGTCTCCCTGTGAGCCGCTGGTGGTAAATCCAACACCAGACCCAGAGGAAGAGGCTCTGCATCAAAGAGGCATATCACCTTACCTTATTCTTCATGATGATCTGGAGGAGGAAGAGATCATTCTAACAAGTTCATTGCTTCTCTGTCAGTGAGACTCTGTGAAGCATACTCCAGGCCCCCTGAGGTCCCCACATTTTTTAATGTGATGAAGCAGCTGTTTTCCACCATGGGCTTCCACACTGAAGAAGAGGATCTCACCAGGAAAGATTTGGTGGACTTCCTGGAGATCCCAGAATCACCTCTAAAGATCATTCCTGCAGTGCTCCAAGCATTGAAGAATGCAGGCATGGCAGCCTGACACAGACCAGACATGGTGCCAGTTATGCCATGCAGGGCGGACAAACTTTATCACACCCTCAGGGTCTCCCCTATTTTGCTGCCCAGGCCGAAACTGATTCAGTGGTCATTAAGGCAGCTGATTTATTTATTTATTTATTTGCTTTTGGTAACCGGGTGGGTGCACTAGGCATAGAGATACCTATTTTCAGGCATGACCGGGGAGGATACAAGTCAAATACAAGAACAACAAACAACAATGTGACGCAGCACATAGAATAGGTCGTACAATGCAAAGGTTTTCAGAAAAATGCAAACAGTTTGCAAGACTATATAATACAGGGTCGGACAAAGTAAATAATATGGACAAAATACAGGGATCTTCAGAAAATGAGACAAGTGCAACACAAGTACAGAAATTGGTACCAGTCAGTGTTATGGACAGTGTACAGTAAGTGCCATTAGCAAGGCAAATAAACATAGTAGAAAAATAAAGGGGAGGAAGGGAGGGGATAGTGGAAGTAGAGGTAGGTAAGAGTATGTACAGGAAGGGTGGAAGTAGAATAAGTTAGAGCAAAAGTGAGAGATGAGCTAAGGTGGATGGAAGCAGGTACAAGGACTTAATGCAAGTAGATGTTCACGGTGGAGCTTCTTAAAGCCAGTATGTATAGGGGCAAGATGAGTAGCTTGAGGGATAGTATTCTAGTACTTAGGGGCAGCATAGGAGGAGGCTCGTGCACCCATTGAGGTCTTGCACCTAGGGATGTAAAGAGGGGTTTGGTAATTTGAAAGAGAGCCGTAGGAGGGCGTTTGAGAGTGCAACAATGAGGCGAAGATTGAGGAGGCCTGATCTTGTTATACAGTCTATGAAAGCGCCCATAGGATGGGAGGCGGTGAGCAGCAAGGACTAGGCCATTTTAGATCAGCATAGAGCCGACAATGATGTTTATACCGAGGAGAGGCAGAAGCATAATGGCATATGTTATTATAGGTAGTGTCCCATGTATGGAGGGAGGTCTTAGTTGCACCTAGGTAGGTGACTGAGCCATAGGCCAACGAAGGGAGCAGAAAGCCTTGTGCCACAGCAAGCCTGGTCGATACAGTGAGGGCATAGCTAGTGTGGTAGGCTCCTCTGATTTTTGCATTAACAGATTTGCAAGAAGCAGTGATGTGGAGATCGAACTCCAAGGATTCATCAAGAAAAATACCCAGGTATTTGAAGGAACTAGTGCTAACTAACGGGGAATTATCAGCACAGGATATTTTGAGGGAATTTCATTTACTTTTAGTCTAGCTGGAGAGTCAAAGAGCATAGAATGAGTGTTACTTACATTAAGAACAAGATTATTTAAAGTTAGCCAGGACTGTATGTTTAGGAAGTCTGAAGATCGGAAGTCGTTTATGTCAAATACATTACTGGCACTGTGGTAGAGGACAAGGTCATCCGCGTAGAGCAAGGCAGAGCAGGTAGTTACCCGGGATGGAAGGTCATTTATGAAAACTGTGAAAAGTAGGGGGCCAAGTATGGATCCCTGCAGTAGCCAACATGTATGGATGACAAATCAGACATTGCCGAGTTAAAACTGCAGCCTGCTATCAATTGAGAGATAGCTGTAGAACCAGTTCACCGATTCAGCTGAAAAACCAAGGGAGATGAGTTTTGTAAGGAGAAGGGTATGGTTAACCAGGTCAAATGCCTTGGTTAGATCGATGAAGATGGCACCTGTCAAGAGACCAGAATCCATGGCAGCATAAATGTCATTAGTAAGTTTTAGGAGGGCAGTAGAAGTACTGTGGCCTTTTCGGAAACCATGCTGGGAAACAGAGAGGAGGTTGTGTTTCCGTAGATACTCTATGGTTTGATTTGACACTAATATTTCTAAGATTTTACTGAGCACACGATAATTAGCCATATCTTTAGGATCACCTTTTTTCAGGATGGTGGTTATCCTAGCTATCTTCCATATGTTGGGAACTACACCATGGCATAGCAACAGGTTAAAGATTTTAGTTAGGGGGAGGCTATGAGAGGGGCAGCAGCTTTCAGGAGCCTGGGTTCCAAACTGTCAGCGCCAGAGCTAGTAGTGTCAGAGAATTAGTAGCAGCTTAAGGACTTCAGCTCTAGTGATGGTCCGAAACCTGAAAAGTGGATGAGAGAGCATTGGTTCAGTAGCCACAGTAGTGGAAGTGGGCTGGCCTGTAGGGAAGGAGGCCGAGTAGCATGATAGATCCGAAAAATGACAGTTGAAAGAGTTGGCAATAGTCACTGGGTTGTTACAATGTACGCCATTTAGTAGCATATCATTTGAGGTGCTCTATTTATTAGTTCTCGAGGAGCGTTTTAATGACAGACCAGAATTTCTTCAAGTTTCCTCCAGCTTTTATTAGTAAATCTTTACAGAAGGAGCTTTTAGCTAGACAAGTATTCCTTTTGCAGGAGTTTCTTAGGGCCCTATAGTGATTGTAATCAGCCTGCAATCCTGAGGCCTTGAAACGCTGCCAACTTTTGTCCCTAGCCCAGAATTGGGTAAGAAGATCTTTAGTGAGCCACTTAGTTTGTGTGCCCCATATGCGGTGCGTGACACAAGGAGCATGAAGGTCCTGAATACACCCAGACTTGGCAAGGAAGTAGTCTAGGGCAGACTGAACATCAGAGGAGGCAAAGATAGGTGACCAGTCAATCAGTGAGAGATCCTGCATAAACTGTGCCTGATTAAAATTGGCCAGATTTCAAAAGGTGATTAATTTCGGAGGAGGAGGTGGTTGTCTGGCAGCACGTAGATGCAGAAAATTGGGGAGTGGTCACTTATAGAATCAGCAAGGGTACCAGCTGAGACGATGCAGTCAAGAGCAGTGCGTGAGGGCCCAATCAATTAGAGTGCTAGATGGGTGGCGTGACCCTGGTCGGGTCTCGCGATCAGTTGGTGGAGGTCATGGCCTTGTACTGTACTATGGTGTGGAGGGACTGGCAGGATTTACCAGACCAGTTAAGGTTTAAGTCCCCAAGGATGAGGACCTCATTGCGTACAACGGATGTGTCCACCTGGGAAAGGAGTTCCTCTAGTCCAGAGACACCACCCATGGGAGGGTTATAGGCACACGCTATGTGTAGCCTCTTGGAACCAAGTTGAAGAGTAGCATGAATAGATTCACAGGTGAGAGGGTGAGGGGACGTTACGATGTAGTAAGCGGTGAGGTTTATGGAGAATAGCAACACCTCCTCTGCATTTAGATGAGGACCCATCTTGCCTTATTATTTTTGTAGTTGGGTAGGAGGCACAAGTGATCAGGGGTGGAAGGTTGTAACCAGGTCTCGGACAAGCATAGAATGTCATGGTTGTATTGAGTAACCCATGCCTCAAGTTCTGTTAGATTATGGGGAAGGCTCCTGATGTTCTTGTAAACAATACGCAGACCCTTAGCATCATTCCAGGAAGTGTCAGTGTGGGAGATGTTACCTCCAAGTCCTGGATTTGGTTGAATATCACCAGCTAATATTAGTGCCAGGAGGAGCAAGTACCACAGTTTGCAATGGAGAAAAGTGGTAAGTAGGGTGGCGATGCCAAGAGAAAAGTTATGTAATAAGTAGGCGACATGGTAAACGATCCTGATTGGGACAAAAAGCGGTGAAGTGGCTAGTGGCACATGAGATAGAATAAGCATGTTGGAGAAAGTGTAGTCTTTAGGGTAAAAGTGGTGACCATTCAGGGCGGGTGGGCAACTAACCACCCGGATCCACATGATGGGAGCAAGAATAGAAGCTGCTAGAAATGTTACACGAGGGCGAAGTGCCCAGTGATTAGAATGTGGGGTAGGCATTTTAGGAAGGGTAAGTAGCGAGGAGGTGGTAATTAGAAGAGAAGAGGAGTAGCAAAGATAAGGTTTGTAGTGTGGGAACACACAGAAATACGAGCTGGTAAAATAGGCTGCAAAATAGAAAAATCAAGCAGGATTGGTAGGATTTCAGATGCCCTGTAGTGGCAATGGACTATAAGGTGCTAGTGAGAAAATAGGGAGATAGCTAAAACATCACTCCCACAGGGCATGGCATTAAGCCACCACAACTATATAACTAATGCCAGCCAAGGGTGGGGGGCAGGTGGGGAGCAGCTGCACAGCAGCTGCGGGAGAGACCGAAGAGCCAACCGTCCGTTTCCAGTCCTGTTCCTGCTGAGAAGCCTCGCAGGGTGGTGAGCCCTGATCAGCATGAATACTTGAGCACTCGAGACCTTTAATTCGAATCCGGCTAAGGAGAGTTGAGTAACAAGTAATTCAGCTGTTTAAACAATTTGTGCTTCAGTTTTAACCTCAGACAGGGCCATCTAGCATCTGTGCAGTGGAGCCTACAGTGAAATTATCTGCCCAGAAAAACAGCAGCGCAAGCCCAGTAGAGCAGCCCGTAGTTGTACACAGCTAGCCAGATCACAGAGTGCTTCTAGGGATCTGTTTGAAACTGGCACCAGGCTCCTAGTAGCGCTCCCGAGTTTATCACAAATTGCTAAAATTAGAAATTAAAGCTAGCAGCACTACCTTTACGTTAGGCAATACTTAATTAAATGAGGCTCTGTTAGCAAAGTTAAGCAAAGGAGAAACTCCGTTGGTAATTTCAGGGATGGTTTGAGCCGAGTGTAGCAGTCCCAGAAAAGACACCAAGATTTAAACTGAGGACAATGGCTTCAGAAGTGTATGTAAGCAAAGGTTCCATGAGCAGGAGGTTACAAGTTACCTTAGATCTGTAGGGCGAATGGCTTCTGCGTGCTCCAGGGCAGGGTGCCCTCCTTCGGCAGGGGCTAGGAGAGAGGGAGAAGGAATTGCACACAGTTTAAATAGGGTTAAGGACTGCAGGAAGGGACAGTAACTTGAGGAGCTAGAGGGAAGGGGCGGAGAAGGGAGGAGTAATGGAGAGAGAGAGAGCACAGAGAGGAAAAATATAGTAGTTTTAAGCTTTAAACTGGATTAGGGTCTCATTAAGTGAAACAGTTCAGGTAACCAGTCTAAACAGTACTAATTTAAACACCATTGAGACCAGGTGGTCTTTATGCAAGCACATGAGTAACAGTGGCTGACAGATCTAAGGTGCCTAAACACCTTAGTTCCCTTTCCCCAGACAAGGAGTCTTGTAGGATAGACCTCTGGGGAAAAAGGGTATATGCCTCCTCCACCTTAGGCCTGAGGATTGCAAACTATCTGTCACACTTGGTCAAATACCAGAATACCAGCTAGAAGAAGGGCAAGGCTACGGCTCAGGCCCCTCCTGATGGCAAACAGAAGCAGGAGTTGCTTCAGTGTTTCCAGGCAGCTGAGAATGTTAATAAGCATCTCCTCAGAGCACTGTATGACATGGCTGATACCATTGGCCGAGCAGCTGCCACTGACATATGCCTCCATAGGCACTCCTGGCTCATAGTTTCTAGATTTGTAGCGGACGTGCAGCACAAAGTGCTTAATGCCCCTTTCAGCAGCACTAAGCTGTTCAGGGCTGATGTCCAGGACCTCATAAATGATCTGCAGGCCTCTGACATGGCCATCAAATCAGTCCATTCCCTCTACCATACCCAGCCAAGGGGCAGAGGGTGGCCTACTTTTTGTAAACAGACCAGTGGCCTGGATCCATTCCTATATCCAGGGAATACCTTAGAGCCCAGGCTCCCTTGCCCACCCCCTCCAGTGCTGGAGCGATGGCCAAGAGCCCCAAAAGTGAAGGACCAACCTCTGTGGCCAGATCCACCTCAGCTTGACTCCTTGCCAGACCCCCCACCTCTGGTTCAGTCCCAGGAGGCAGTGGTCAGAGGTCAGTTCCCCTCCATCTGAATCAATGGAGGACCATAACTTTAGATGCTTGGATTCTGCAGATCATAGAAAAAGGTCACACCTTGGAGCTCATACAGCAGCCTTCAGACACCCCTCCTCCACCCTCCAATTACCCCCCTGGCTCATTTGTCTGTTCTCTGGGAGGAAATACAGTCACTTCTTCGCAAGCAATCCATCAAACTAATGCCCAGGTTCCAGAGGAACCAGGGGTTTTATTTCAGGTTTTTCCTGGTCCCCAAAAGAACCGGAGATCTGAAGCACATCTTAGATCTAAAGGATCTCTGTCTGTTTGTCCAGTACAAAAAGTTCTGGATGGTAACTTTGCAGGCCTAATGCCCCTTCTGAAGACCGGGGATGGGCTCTGTTCACTGGGCATGCAGGATGCTTACCTGCACATCTCAGTCTTTCGTCCACACAGGAGGTTTCTTCGTTTAGCCTTTCAGGGCGAGCATTATCAGTTCAAAGTGTTGCCCTTTGGCTTATCCTCTGTGCCTGCAAGTCTTTACCAAGTGCATGGCAGCTGTCGAAGCAGCTCTCAGAAAAGACGGACTGTATGTCTTCCCTTACCTGGGTGATTGGTTTCTCAAGGCCCCGTCCAGGGAACAGCTTCTGCTGACTACTGGAGCGCACTCTCTAGCTCTTCCACTCCCTGGGCATTACTGTCAATCTGCCTAAGTTGGTTCTGGTACCATCCCAAAGACTGCAGTATATAGGGGCAGTTCTGGATTCGGTGCAGGGGAAGGCCTTCCTGCCCCAAAACAGGGCGGAGTGTCTCATAGCCCAAGCTCAGGAAGACATGGCCAGTGGCCATTCCCACTGTTCTGCTGGCCAAGCTTCATATGCATACCCTTCAGTGGACACTCGGGGTACAATGGGACCAGCGCGTGGATGAGCTGGACTAACCAGTCCTTGTCTCTTCTTCAGTAAGCAAGGTACTGCAGTAGTGGATAGATCCCTTGAATCTGCTTCAAGGTGTCTCCTTTCAGATTTCTTCCCCGCATGAGATCTTAACCACAGATGCTTCAGATCTGGGCTGGGGAGCACACCTTGGCCCCTTCCAATCCCAGGGTTTGTGGTCCCAGTGGGAAGTCACCCGGCATATCAATGTCCTGGAGATGAGAGTGATGCTCTGTACCATGCAGGCTTTTCCGGAGCATGTTGCTTTGGGCCAACTGCTGGTGCAGTCTGACAGTTTGAGTGTAGAATATTACATTAACAAGCACAGCGGGACTCACTCATACCACCTTTGTCGGGAGGCCAGAATTGTGTGGTACTGGGTGCTGGAGCACAGTCTGATACTCTCTGAAGTCCACGTTACAGGTGTCCTAAACACACTGGTGGACAGCCTCAGCAGGACTTGGTCCAGCATACACGAATGGGAGCTTCTCTCATCCACCACAGAAGACTTGTTCGACAGATGGGGTCCTCCAGAGTTGGCTCTTTTTGCATCCCCACTCAATGTAAAACTGCCCAGTTTCTGCTTGCTAGATCCAGGGCCTGGAGTTTTTCTGGCAAGATGCGTTGTCCCTCTCCTGGAGCAAGAGGTTTCTGTATGCATTCCCTCCATTTTCTCTGTTACAGAGGGTGCTAATCAAGTTGCAGATGGAGGGGGCCAGCATGATTCTGGTGGCTCCATTCTAGCGGCTCCATGCCGGCAACACCAGATACAGTTCCCTCTGCTTCAGAAGCTGGCAGAAGAACCTCCAGTCCCTCTTCCTCTTTGCAGTAATCTGCTGACCTAGGATCAGGAGACCCTGGTCCATCCCAACCTCAGTTCCCTTCATCTGCATGCCTGACTCCTGAGAAGTTTGTTGTTTTTTGGTTTTTTTTACCAATAGAGACACACTAAGCTGAAGCTTGTTTACAGGTGCAACCTGGGAGCACAAGGAAGTTAAGTGACTTGCTCAGGGTCATACAGAATGCAAGTGAGGGCTGTGGGATTCAAACCCAGGTCTCCAGGTTTGTAGTTCAGAGCCTTAAACCACTGCACTATAATGCCTTCTTATAATGTAACCATTGTCAGGTTCGGGGTCTCTTAACAGGGTAGCAGACATCCTGGTGGCCACCCGGAAGCCTTCCACTCGAGCCACATATGTCATGAAGTGGAAGCGGTTTGCCATTTGGGCTATCAAGCATGCCCAGGACCCTTTCACCTGTTCGGTGAATCATATCCTGGACTACATGATTTCTTTGTCCGACTCAGGCCTCCAGTATTCCTCCCTCAAGGTCCACCTTTCGGCTATTTCTGCTTTTCATGAACCTGTGGGTGACCGCACTATTGCTCAGCTGGATGTTTCCCATACTTTCCTCAGAGACATCTTGCATCTGAAACTTCCAATCTGTTCCCCTGTCCTGGCTTGGGACCTGAATTTTATTTTGGAGAAATTGACCCTGTCCCTTTTGAGCTAATCACATCTTGTGATTTGTGCTTTCTCTCTTGGAAAGCAGTGTTTTTAGTTGCAATTACATCTGCTCGAAGAATTTCAGAGCTTCAGGCCCGCTGGTGCAAGCAGCCTTATTTGATTTTTCACAAAGACAGGGTATCTTTGCACACACAAATCCTAAGTTTCTGCCCAAGGTGGTTTCTGGGTTCACACTAAATCAGTCTATCCATCTTCCCGTCATTCCTCTCAACTGTACCACATTATGAAGAACGTTCCTCATTTTACTTCACAAATGCTCCCTATTCCACATTGTGAGGACTTGTTCCACATTCAAAGTCAACATTTTAAAGCAAAAATCCATAGTAAATGATGCAAAAAATATATCATTCAATTAATAATATACTTTCTGAACATAAATGCAACATTTTAACAGTATTTTGAGCTTCTTAGGTAAAGATTTGATTAAGTGTTCCACATTTTGCCCATTTGTTCCTCATTTTGATAGGCAATGTTCCACATTTGGGGACAAAAGGTTGAGAGGTATGCTTCCGTTTATTTTTTCCTGAGCGAGCCAGTCCAGGAAGCACTGCTCCATAAGGTTAGATGTCATGAGAACTTTGAAGTACTACCTCGATGGACTAAAGAGTCCAGAAAGTCAAAGCAGTTGTTTGTTTACTTGCCCCAGGCACAGGGTGCTTCAGTTTCTAAGGAATGTTTATCCAAATGGTTGGCAAATTGCATTGTGTTGTGCTATAAAAATATGGCAAAGAATTGCTTGGTGCTGTCCAAGCTCATTCCCACAGAGGCATAGCTACCTTGGTGGCTTGTTTCAAAGGGGTCTCAGCCACTGACATTTGTACAACAGCTACCTGGAGTACACACCACACTTTCACCAAGCATTACAGTCTGAACATTATCTCAAGATCCTGTGCAGGATTTGGCAGGGCTGTGTTGCAAGGACTCCTGTCTTAAGTTTATGGAGATCCAGCCCCCAGACTGTAAGTTTACACTTGTCACTGCTTGGCACTTATTCCTATGGTGTTACTTGATGACTAAGATACCCCCGAAGAAGCTAGAACAGTTACATAAAAACTTACCATAACAGTAAATCTTTGAGGGTATCTCAGTCATCAGGTATGATTTCCCTCTCACCATCCCCCTTCTTGTGGCTCCTGTCTAGGAACTATCTGGTGTATCCAGTTTTTTTGCTTAGGTCTGGGTACCTCTTTATCTCCTTGGTTCCCCAGGGTGAGATCCTTGCTCCCTTCATCTCGGGGGGGGGGGGAACTGAGGAGAGAGCGGGGCCGTCTACACCTATATAGGGTTGGTGGCATTGGTTGACATCAACAGCGTGGGCGGCACCATTTGTACTGCTGAAAATCTTTTGTGTGGATTCCTGTTTGCCAAAGGTGAAGGTTCCTACGGTGTTGCCTGATGACTGAGAGCCCCTCAAAGATCTACTATTACAGTAAGCTCTTAATTAACTGTTCTATTCACCACCTTCAAATCTAGATACAAGTTCCCCTAATGAAATGTTTCCAGTTTAACCACTGGCTGATATGGTCTGGGTCTGGTAGTCTGGATTTCACCCATACCCTAAAAGAGTTGACTCGCTTGGCATTATTCACCACTTTTACATGCATGTCATGTAAAGGTATAACCAGGACGAACACAAAGGGCCTGTTCAACCACAGTGGAAACAAGAGCACGAAGGGTAACAGCCTAAAGTTCGGGGGTCAGGAAGGAGATGAGTCACTTTCTCACCAAGAGGGCGATAGCTAAGTGGAATGAGTTGCCAGAGGAGGAGGGATCCCTAAAAACAGTGGGACAGGGTGAAATGAAAAGTTGCAGGTGGGGGTGAAGGAGTATTACAGAGGGATCAAGGGCATGGGGGGGGATCAGTGTCCTCAGTAAATACACTGGAAACTGCACACTCGAGCAGACTAGATAAACTGTAAGGTCTTTATCAGGTGATACTTTTGTATGTTTATACATAGTTAGCCGGTAAATACAGCATTACCTGTATACCCTATCCTGGTAACGCATTCACTGGAAGACTTTGGTTTCTAGGAAACTGTGCCATTTAGGTTTTGTTACTGGGATACACTCGAATACACCCCAACGATTTAACTTTCCCAGTAGCCAAAACTGCACGTCAAAGCGGTGATTGACTAGAAATGGGACTAGGTAAAAACCAGAACACTGGATTGGGATATGGGTGGTTTCTGAAACCCATAAAAGCAATAAAATCTAGATTTGCCAGACAGCGCAGATTTTGTGCGTTCCTGCATATGGTAAAAAACGTGTCTGGTAGTCCAGATTTCACCCATACCTGGACAGTTTCAGTCTCAGAATTTTCCAAGTGCAGAACTGAGTTAAGATCCAGAACTCAGCCAAATAGTCTCCTAACTCCCTGAACCCCACCCACCAGAACAGCCTACCTGACTCCCACAATGATCCCCCACCCCTTGGAATGACTGTCTTGACTCCTGCAACAAACTCTTACTTGTTAGAATGGCTTCTCTGCCAGTAGAGAACTGGCTTTCCAAAGGTCAGAATGCCCACCTGGTGTGCTGGAATGCCCACCCGGGGAGAGAAAAGGATACTTATTTTTTTTATATATATTTACTTTTATGCCCCTTGCTCTCCCCACTGGCTTCCTTTCTTCTGGGAACCCTAGGCTGTGTGCAGTCCCATAACTTTGCCCTGGTAACTCCTCTGGGGTGCCGTGACCCAACCCCCATCCTGCGCGTTTGCCCCCCCCGGGCAGGGAGTGGGGAGGACCCCCCTTTGCCCTCCCTGTCCATGAGTGTGCATTAGGTGGTCCGACCAGCATCCCGTGGAGCCTGGTTATGGAGTCTCGGAAGAGCCGGGTCCTGTCTACAGGTGGCTAGTGTGGGTTTTTTCCTACTTTCTGGTTCTATCCCAGAGACATCGGTGCTCATGGGGATCCAAGGAGGTGGTGCATGCTGCCACTCCAGATCCTGGCCGACATCATCCTGCCTAGATTCCTACTGTCCCGCTGCACCTCCACCCGTGGTCACCCAGGTGGCAGTAAAGCGGCAGGATGCACAACCCCTCCCCCCAGAGGAGGAGAGCAGCCCATCGGGTGCTCGATCCTCCTCCCCCAGCCTGCCCTCCAGCAACCCGAGATTGTTCCCAAACCTGGGTCGCAAGCGGTACCGCTACTGTGGGGCACAGTGCCCACTGCCCACCCTGCACCTGGAGCAACTCCCCCCTCCACACATAAAACACCCACCCTTCTCTCAAAACGGTCTCCTGACCCCCACAGGATGCCAACCCTGCCACCAGAATGGTCTCCTGCTGCCCCTATGGAATGCCCACCCTGCACCCACAATTGCCCCTTCCTCCTATGGTATACCTACTTTGCTCATGGAACAACCTCCCTCCTAACTTTGAAAGTCTAGCAGAACATTCTTCTACCCATCCCATGAAAAGCTCACCCTAACATTGAAATGACCTCTCTCCCCTAACCAAACACCCACCTTACTTCCAGAATGGCATCCTGTCCCTCACAGAACACAGACTTTGCACCTGGAACAGCCTCTCACCAAATAAAACACCCACCACCCTGCTGTAACAGCTTCCTATCCTTAACAGAATGCCCAGTCTACCTCTGGAGTGCCCTCCCTCCCCCTACAAACACCAACCCTGCTGCTAGAATGGCCTCCTGATCCATACCCAGAATGCTCACCGTGCAACAGAATGGCCTCCCTCCTCCAACAAATGACCACTCTGCTGCCAGAATGATCTCTGGCCCATAACTGAGTGCCGCCCCACGGACAGAACTACCTCCCTTCCCCAACAGAATGCTCACCTTACTGCTGGAATGCCCTCTTGCCCCAATGGAGCCCCACCCTGCTGCAAGAGCAGCCTGATACCCCCACAGAATGCCCATCCTGCATCCAGAACAGCCGCCTGCATTCAGGGGAACTCCTACCCTGCTGCCGTAACAGCCTCCTGCCCCAATACAGAACTTCCCCTGCTGCCAGAATGGCCTCTATCCCTCAATGGAACACCCACCCTGGGTGGTTAAGCTGAAACCGAGTCCTGGAATGCCCATCTTAGGCCTACAATTGTGCCACATGCTTGCTAAGCCAGGAAAGCTACAATTGCAGACTTCAACACATGACCAAAGGTGTGGTGCAGGAAGTAGGCTATGGCTTTAGAGGAAACTGAGGAACCCTCTTGGAGGATAAAGCATTCTGTATGGCAGATCCTCTTCACCTCAGTATAGGAGAACCCAAGCGCACTGGGGAGGATGCTGGGGGAGAGCTTCACTAGGGAAAAAACATGATTTTCATATGTAGGAGCCATAACTGCCATAGGGCCCTCCATAGTATAATACTCTCGGAATAGCAAGAGAATTGTGGGTGATAACAGGAAGGAAAGGGGGCTCAACATCTGAAAACATAGCAAAATGCTACACAAGGAAGAAGGCACAAATGGACGATGTACAGTGGAATGGGAAACTCGTGGACTCTTAACAAAAACACTAAGGGAAAACAGACATCCTGGAAAACCATAACCATCAATGCCAGGAACCTAGGCAACAGAGTTGGGGATATACAGGTTCTGGCTGCAGAAGCCCACCTAAACTTAATGAAAGTTATGGAACATGGGTGACTCCACACCATGACTAGGACCTCATTTTTCCAGGGTATTTAGTCTTCAGGAAGGATAGAGACAGGCAGGGAAGGAGGGGACCCTATCATGACATAACTAAACATCCCAAACAATATATAAAATATGTATCCATCTGTTCTGGCAGGACAGGGGACCATTAAAGCAGGATGGAAGAGCATTAGCAGCAGGATGGGGGTGGGCAGATCTTCCTTGGGGATGCTTAGTCATATCAGGTCACACTAGGAACTTCACCATCGGTGAAGCAGGATCCACACAGAAGATTTTCAACAGTACAACTGGGGCCGCCCATGCCGACATCATCTGCCAACGTCACCAACCCTATAAAGGCATGAGCGGTCCTGTTCCCTTCTCAGTTCTTTCCTGATGTCAACTCAATTACATGGGTCTCTGCGGCGGCTCCGATGCAGTGTTCATGCCTTTTTATGTTTTTTCCTTCAGCTATTTTTCAGAATCTCTTTTATTAAAGAGATTCCTCCAACTTGTTTATGTCGAGAGTTAATCCTTCGACTTCTCTCTGCCATCACTGCCGCTGTGGAAAGAAGATTGCCCTACAGACGAACATTCTCTTTGTGTCTGCTGTCTTGGGCCTGATCATGAAGTTTCTGACTATGAGATCTGCCAGAAGTTTAACCAGACAACCCTCAGATGATACAGAAAGGCTCTCAAAAATTTCTTGATGGATCAAGAGGTAGCCAGTTCTGGGCAGGGGTCCTCCAGGGTCCGCCTCTCAGTTGCCAATGGGGTCATCAAGCTCCCAGGCCTCCAAAGCCCGAGCCAAATCCTCAGTGAAAAATCACAAAAAAAGACCAAGATTGAGACTCCTCCCAGCACTGATCATTTTTTTTTGTAGACTTTCTTTATTCAACCTGCAGCCCAGGCATCCTTCCGGGGTACTCACTTGGTGGGGTCTCTTCTCCCTGCCTGAACCCCCACATGTCAGTGAACTCCCCTGACTGCCCAGGCAGGTGCAGCCCCCCAGATCACCCCCCTGGGCAGGTCTGCCCTCCCTTGGTGGCCAGCACCAGGATTAGAGGGACCTATCTGGCGTCGGGCAGCCACGGAGTTCACTAGTGCGCTGGGCTGGCGTTGGGATGTGGACCTGCCTGGAATCCCCATCATCTCCATGGATCTCCAGAGAGGGCTTTTCTGTGTTGTGGTGGTTGCTCGGGCGTGGACATGCAATGGCATCCTGCCTCATGCCCAGGCATGCTCCCATGCCCGAGTGAGTGGACACCTGCTGCCACCCAATCCCTTTCCACGCCCCATGTTGACTGCAACTGCCCATCCTCCAGAGGTCATTAGTGCAGTGCAAGGAGAGCCTGCCCACCCCAGGAGAGAAGAGTTGCCCTTTGGATGTGATCCTACTCCTCTCCTGCTGACCCCTGATGACGGGCTCGTCTCCGGTGTGGAGCAAGGTGTGGCGTCCAAGCGCCTCAACCTCAGTGCCACCGGACCGGCATCCCCAGCATTGATCTTGTCCACCGATGGCCTCTTCTCCATTTCCTGGTGGATCCTTATCGCTGCAGCTGCCGTCGCAAACTGCTGTCCAGGTGTCTGTGCCCACCAGACCCATACCAACAGCATCCCCGCCCGATTCTCAGGGCGGCCAGCTGTCAACATCTAGGTGATTGGCCCCTCCATCATCGACTGTAGAGGCTCTCCCATTGAGGCCTGACACTTCTCCTTCCAGGGCTATAGGCTCTTGGGCTCATAGGACCCTAACAGGTGGGCCCTCGACACCTATTGTTATCGCCACTTCCGTAAATGAACATCATCGACTTGAGCAAAACCTGACAAAATTCACTTCAGTGATTGGCTGCAGGAAACTCCTGCAAGCCGTCAGACACCTACACGCCGGTCCTTGATTTGGAGGAGGTTGATGTTGAGGAGGAGTACCATCCAGACCTCATTCTTCCTGAAGATGAGGAGGAAGAGATCCTGGTCTCTGACATGTCCACAGCTTCATCTCAGTGAGGATTCTGTTAAGCATACTCCCAGGTCTCCTCCTGAGGACCCTACATTTTTCAGTGTGATGAAGCAGCTGTCGTCAGCCGTGGGCTTCCACACTGAGGAAGAGGATGTCACCAGGAAAGAGCTGGTAGACTTCCTGGAGATCCCAGAGTCTCCCCCAAAAATAATTCCTCCAATCTTGCCGGCCTTGAGTAATGCAGCCATGGCAGCCTGGCACAGACCAAACATGGTGCCAGCTATGCCTCCCAGGGCAGATAAACTTTACCATGTGCCCCAGGGATTCCCCTGCTATGCTGTCCAGCCCAAGACAGACTTAGTGGTAATTAAGGCAGCCTACAACAGGTCTAAGGTGCCTAAGCACCTTAGTTTCCTCCCCCCAGATAAAGAGTCTCGCAGAATTGACCTCTTGAGTAAGGGGGTGTATGCCTCCTCCACACTGGGTTTGAGGATTGCAAACTACCTGTCTCACTTGGTAAAGTACCAAAATGCTAATTGGAAGAAGGGCAAGGCAGCTTCCCAGGCCCTCCCAGATGGCACACAAAAACAGAAGCTGCTCCAGTGCCTTCAGGCAGCTGAGAATGTTAGCAAGCACCTCCTCAGAGCCCTCAGTGACATGGCCAACACTATTATCAGGGCTGCTGCCATGGGCATATGCCTATGCGGGCACTCCTGGCTGAGAGTATCTGGTTTTGCTGCTGATGTTCAGCAAAAGGTGCTTAATGCCCCCTTTAATGACACTAAGCTGTTTGGCCCAGATATCCAGGACATTATCAATGACCTGCAAGCCTTAGGCAGGGCCCTCAAGTCCGCCCACTCCCTCTACCATACCCAACCAAGGGATAGAGGATGCCCTCCCTTCTGCAAAGTGACCAGTAGACCCGGTGCAGCCTCTTGGCCCCAAGAGAAGCACAGAGCCTCAGCTGCTTTGCCTGCCCCCTCCAATGCTGGAGCTGTGGGCAAGTGCCCCATAAGTGAAGGACGAGCCCCTGTGGCTGGATCTGCCTCTGCTTGACTCCTTGCCAGACCTCCCTTTTCTGGTCCCGGACCAGGAGGCGGTGGTCAGAGGTCGGTTCTCCCTCCATCTAAATCAATGGAGAACCATAACTTTGGATGCATGGATCCTGTAGATCATAGAGAGGGGGCACACCCTGGAGCTCATCGAGCAGCCTCCAGAAACCCCTTTCCCACCCTCCAGTTAGCCCCTAGCTCACCTGTCTGTTCTCGGGAGGAGGTACAGTCCCTTTTGCACAAGCAAGCCATCGAGCCAGTACCCAAGCACCAGAGAAACAAGGGTTTTATTCAAGGTTTTCCTGGTCCCCAAAAAGACACGGCGATTTGAGGCCCATTCTAGACCTAAAGGACCTCAGTCTGTACATCAGTACAAAAGTTCCTGATGGTCACTTTGCCAGGCCTGATGCCTCGCCTAAAACAGAGGACTGACTCTGCTCACTGGACATGCAGGACACTTACCTGCACATATCAATCTTTCCTCCTCACAGGAAGTTTCTCCATTTTGCCTTTCAGGACAAGTATTATCAGTTCAAGGTGGTGGCCTTTGGGTTGTCCTCTGCACTGAGAGTCTTTATCAAGTGCTTAGTAGTAGTAGCAGCAGCTCTCAGACAGGAGGGACTGTATGTTTCACTTATCTGGATGATTGGCTCCTAAAGGCCCTGTCCAGGGATCAGCTTCTGCTGACTCTGGAGAGAACTCTCTAGGTATTCCACTCCCTGGGTACCACCATCAGTCTGCCCAAGTCAGTTCTTGTACCATCCCAAAGGCTGCAGAATATAAGGGCGGTCCTGGAATCAGTGCGAAGGAAGGCCTTTAGACCCAAAACAGGGTGGAGTGTCTTATAGCTCAAGTTCAAGGAAGTCCCTCAAAGCCGCTATGGTCTTGCCAGGGTGTACCTGAGATTGCTGGGCCTGATGGCAGCTGCCATACCCACTGTTCCACTGGCCAGACTTCATGTGCGCATTCTCCAGTGGACCCTCTGGGTACAGTAGGACCAGCGCATAGACAAGTTAGATCGGCCAGTCCTGGTCTCTTCCCCAGTCCACAAGGTACTGCAGTGGTGGATGGACCCCTTTAATCTGCTTCAAGATGTCTCATTCCAGATCTCCTCCCCACAGCAGATCCTCACCATGGATGTCTCAGATCTAGGCTGGGGAGCTTTCCGGGGTCCCTTCCAGACCCAAGGCTCTTGGTCCCAGTTGGAAACATCCCTGCATATCAGTGTTCTAGAGATGAGGGTGGTGCTTTACCCATGCAGGCTTTTCAGGAACACCTTGCTCCAGTTCAGCTGCTGGTGCAGTCAGACAATCTATGTGTAGTGTACTACATCAACAAGTAGGTGGGACTTAGTTGCAATCCCTATGCAGGGAGGCCATGAGAGTGTGGTACTGGGTGCTGGATCACAATCTGACACTCTTAGCGGTACATGTGCCAGGCATGTTAAACACTCTTGTGGGCAGCCTCGGTCGGACTCAGTCCAACATGCATGAATGGGAGCTCTTCTCATCCATCGAAGAAGACTTATTCGACAGATGGGGTCACCCAGAGTGGGACCTTTTTGTGTTCCCACTCAGTGCAAAACTGCCCAGTTTTTGCTCGCTAGATCCAGGGCCTAGAGTTTTCTGGTGAGACACATTGTCCTTCTCCTGGAGTGGGAGGTTCCTTTATGCCTTCCCTCCATTTCCTCTTATTCAGAGGGTGTTGATAAAGCTTCAGATGGAGGGGGCCAGCATGATTCTGGTGGCTCCATTCTGGCCTCGGCAGATATGGTTTCCTCTGTTACAGCTGTTGATGGAGGAACCTCTGGTCCCTCTCCACCTTTGCAGGAACCTGCTGACCCAGGATTAGGGACCCTGATCCATCCCAACCTCGGGTTCCTCCATCTGCATGCTTGGCTCCTGAGGACATAGTCATAGCCAGATTTGGGGTCTGTAACTGAGTGGCGGATGTTCTAGTGGCCACCTGGAAGCCTTCCACTGGCCACATATGCGTGAAGTGGAAGCAGTTTGCTATCTGGGCTGCAAAACATAGTCGGATCCTTTCACCTGTCCGTAACCATATCCTGGACTACCTGATATCTCTGTCTGACTCAGGTCTCCAGTACTCCTCCCTCAAGGTACACCTTTCAGCTAATTAAGCCTTTCATGAGCCCATGGGTGACTGCACAGTTGCTCAGCCGGATGTCTCCCATACATGTTTAAGGGGCATTCTGCATCTGAAACCCTCAATCCGTTATCCTGTCCTGGCTTGGGATTTAAATTTTCTTTTGGAGAAGTTGGCCCTGTCTCCATTTTGAGCCAATCGCAACTAGCGAGTTACACTTTCTCTCCTGGAAAGCATTATTTTTAGTTGCCATTACTTCTGCTTGGAGAATTTCAGAGCTTCAGTCCCTCTGGTGAGAGGAGCCTTATTTGATTTTTCACAAAGACAGGGTGTCTGTGTGCGCAAATCCTAAGTTTCGCCCTAAGGTAGTCTCCCAGTTTACTCCTGACCAGTCTATCCACCTACCTGTTTATTTTCCGGAGTGTGCCAGTACAGAGGAAGCACTGCTCCATACCTTAGATGTGTGCAGAGCTTTGAAGTACTAACTGCTTCACACAAGGAATGTAGAAGTCAAAATAGTTGTTCAATTCTTCACCCAGGTAGAGCAGGTGCTTCAGTTTCTAAGCAGTGTTTATCCAAATGGTTGGCAAATTGCTTTGTGTTCTGCTACAACAAGTAGGGCAAAGAACTGCCTGGAGCACTTAAAGTTCATTCCACAAGAGGCATGGCTAGCTCTGTGGCTTGCAGCTGCCACCTGGAGTACCATCCACACTTTCCCCAAGCACTGCAGTCAGGTACATTGCCTCAGAGCCGAGTCTGGTTTAGCGGGAGCTGTGCTATAGGGCCTCCTGTCTTAGTTTATGGTGAGCCCTCCTCCCAGACTGTTTGCACCTGTAACTGCTTGGGACTCATTCCTACGGTGTGACTTGATGACTGAGATACCCCTGAAGAAGATAGAATAGTTACATAAGAACTGACTGTAACAGTAGATCTTCAGTCATCAGGTCTTCCTTCCCTCCCACCATCTCCCTTCTAGGGGCTGTAATCTAGGAACTGGCTGTCTGGTGTATCCAGCCTTTCATATAGGTCTTGGCATCTCTCTCTCTCTCCCCCACCCCCAAGTCCCCATGGCTAGATGGCTAGAGCTAGGCTCCCTTTGTCTCTGGGGAAAAACTAAGGTGGAGTGGAGCAGCTGATGCCTTTATAGGGTTGGTGATGTTGATGGATGTTGACGTCATGGGCTGCCCCAGTTGTACTGCTGAGAATCTTCTGTGTGGATCCTGCTTCCCCAGTGGTGAAGTTCCTACAGTGTGACCTGATGACTAAGATCCCCTCGAAGATATACTGTTATGGCAAGTTCTTATGTAACTGTTCTTTCTGCTATTATTGGGGGGTTGGGGCACTAATTCTAGTGGGTAGGGTCATTCTGGGAGTCTGGCATCTGTCCCAGTGGTTTGCTGGCATTTCTGGCAGTCAAGCAGCTGTTCTAGCAGAGCAGAAAGTAGTAGTTCCTCCATCCTCATAAGTGCACATAACATCAGACAGTATATAAACATATCTCTTTTTTTGGCAGGATGGGGCCACTCAAGCAGGTTGTGGGTCCATTCCACCGGGACAGGGTCATTCCTGTTGGTTGGGAGCAATTCCAGCAAGCAGAACAGGAAACCATTCTGGCAGGTTTGAGAGGACATTCCTATTGTTTTGGGGCAATTAAGGCAGGCAGGACAAGGAACAGTTCTGGTAGGTGGGAGGGAGGAAATTCCTGCAGGCAGGATAGGGAGCTATTCTGGCAGGATTGTGGAGGCAATTCAAGGGTTAATTCTGGGTGAGGTAATTCTGGAAGTTAATATGCCTGTTCCGGCTAGTAGGGGTATTCGGGTATCGGGACCTCCATTCCAGCAGGTCAAGGTCATTCTGGGTGTCAGGGCTCCTGTTCCTGAAAGAAAAGGTGAAAACTGGAATGCCGACAGATCAGGACATCCATTCTAGTGGATCAGGGCCATGCTGGGAGTTGTGGCATCTGTTCTGGTGGGTTAGGGGTAATTTCAGTGGGTCGTGGCATACCCAGGGTTGGTCCATTCCAGCAGTAAGGCAGCATTCCATACAGAAGTCCATTTTACACAGTCTGGTTCCAAAAGCATTCTAGCAGTATGGTTTTCCCATACCCTCAAAATCACTCAAACTAATCTCTTCTTAACAATTTGGTTACAACCCAAAACCTAGCTTTCTTTGCAGGTAAATTGGTTTATGCTGTATTCATATTTACCAGGTTATGTTGGCCTACCTGGCTTAAATACCACAAATGCTTTCTGGGGAGTCATCAAGTTATGAAGGCAGGGGTACATGTTAGCCACCAGAGAAGACAGCAGCCTAGTTCATTACTGCTTAGCATCACAAGACATCCTTTTTAATCCTGTAGTGCTTAATTTATTTTTTATTTAGTTTTTGTTAACCGAGTAAGTGCGCTAGCCATAGCAATGACTATTTTCAGGCACAACCCGGGAGGATACAAAACAATGATACAAGAAAGACATGCCAAATACAGGTACAATAAAAGTCATTTACAACAGTTTACAAGCAGCTGTTTGCTAACATGGAGTGGTACACAAATACAGGTTCAACAGAAATCATTTACAACAGTTCACAAGCAGGTTTAAAAAAATAGCCAACCAGGAGCCATACAATAGCCACATTTTCACCACAGATTGCCTTGAGGAGGAGACGACACGATAGAATGATCATTTCCAGTACTAATGAGGGAATTGTGCAGTTAACTTGGGGGGATAATAGAAGAGGTGAAGTGCAGAGCATTTAGGGAGGCAAATCAGAGAGGAGGGATAAGGCTGGGATGACAAGCGCTAGGGAGGTTTAAAACATGAGCATTTGTGGGAAGATTCAAGATAAGTACGTAACCCTTTTTTGAAAGATGCATGGGATGTTGATTGGCACAAGGTTAGTGGAAGGGAGTTCCAGTATTTGGGGGCATGGCGAGCGAAAACACTAGCACCTTTGTGGTGCAGTGTCTGGGGATGAACACAGGGGCCAGTTCCAGTGGAGGCGCAATCCATAGCAAGGGTAAGGTTTTGAAAAAGGTCTGCCAGGGATTTGGTGTTTGTAGATGGACCATATTGTCAATGATAGAGCCATAAGCATGTAGCCTTAGTTCAGTGGAGAAAGCCAGGTCAGAATAGAGGAGACAGTGTTTCAGCTGATGTGAGGAGGAGGCAAAACGACAGATGTTGTTATATGTAATATCCCATTTCCTGAGGGTTGATTTGCAATCAGTGGCATATGTTGCAGCACCATAGGTAAGCGATGGTAGGAGTATGCCACGGGCAATGGCAAGCCTTGCAGAGGGAGTGAGCATGTAGCTGGTTCAGTAGGCAATACTCAGTTTGGCATGTACCAGTTTGCAAGTCAGATAGATGTGTGAGTCGAAATTTAATGATGGATCAAGGGTAATGCCCAGATATTTGAATGAAGTTACTACCCTGACTGCAGAGCCATTTAAGGAGGTGATTTTAAATTTATGATTGGCCTGCCTGAGCTTCATATTTGATCCAAAGAGCATTGCTCAGGTTTTAGACTCATTTAATACAAGTTTGTGGTTAAATAGGCACTTTTGTATTAGTTGGAAGTCAAGAGAGAGTCATTTGTTTATGTCATCAGTGCTTTTAGCACTAGTATACAGCACAATGTTGTCCGCATATAGTAGGGGAGGCTGTCCCATTGAGGTCACTGGAGATGTTATTTATGAAGAGAGAGAAAAGTAAGGGCCCAAGGATGGAGCCTTGTGGCACACCAATATTTATTGTGTTTTTTTCCGAGAGGGTTGAGTTATATTTGACAATTTGAGACCTATCAGTTAGGTAGTTCCTGAACCATCTAACAACGTTAGTTGAGAAACCTAGTGATGCAAGGGTGGCCAAAAGGATGGAGTGATCAACTAAGTCAAATGCTTTAGTCATGTCAATGAATACACCACTGGTGAGGAGACCAGAGTCCATGGCCATTTGAGTATCTGACGTGAATTTGAGGAGGGCAGTAGTGGTGCTATGGCCTTTTCGAAACCCATGCTGGGCATTGGTGAGTAGGTCATGCTTCTGTAAGAAGTCAATTGTCTGGGCAGCTACAAGCTTCTCAAGAATCTTATTTAGGACAGACAGGATGGCAATGAGCCTACAGTTATGAGGGATCTCTCACGATCTTCTTTTTAAAAACGAGTAATCCTAGCTGTTTTCCATATGTCAGGGATGTGTCCCTGGCACAGGGAGAGCGTGAAAATCCTGGCTAGGGGGGTGGCAATGAAAGGGGCTGCAAACCTTTAGGAACTGGGGCTCTAGATTTTCCAAGGCAGCTGCTGAGCTATCCACGATATGGTTCAGCAATCTAAGCACTTCACTTTTTGAGACTGATTTGAAGAAGAACTGAGGATCGTTTGCAATAGGTCAGGTGGATACACTCGGTTGGGCAGGAAAAGAGGCGGTGTAGTTGGTTAAGTCAGAGAATTTATTGTTGAAAAAGTTTGCAATGGTTCTAGGGTTATTACATCGTACCCCATCAAGTGACATGTCATTAGGGGTGGAAGCCAGATTAGAACCAAGAAAGTATTTAATATGTGACCAAAATTATTTGAGGTCACCATAGGAGTTTGTCAGTAGGTCTTTGCAGTACAAGCTCTTGGCTTTTTTGATGTCCTTTTTGCAAGCATTTCATAGAGCCCTGTAGTTATTACGGTCGGAATCTAGTCCTGACTTTTTATAGTGAAGCCAGCTTTTGTCCCTTAGCTTAAGCTTAACTAGCAAGTCAGCTTTCAACCATCGGGTTTGTCTATTTTGTACCCAATGGGTTACGGGTTTGCAGTGTTTATCCTAGAGCACTAGTAAGTGTTTCAAGAGCAGGTCCAGGGCAGCCTGTGCATCATCAGATAAGAGAATGGGAGACCAATCAGTCAAGGCGATGTCATGCAGGAAAGACTGAGAGCCAAAATTTGCATAGTTACAGAAAGTAATGAAGCGAGGGCCCGTCTGGGTAGGCTTGCCTTTGCCCCATATACAGTACATTGGGGAGTGATCAGTGATGGCATCTGGTAGTACTCCAGAGGTGATTACATTCTCAGGGCGATTGGTCATTACCCAGTCTAGTAGCATGATGGAGCGAATGGCAGTTCTAGTAGGTTCACCTATAAGATGGTCCTCTGCAACTTGGTCATTATTGTGGTTTGGTTTCTGCCCAGCCAATTTATGTTTAGGTCTCCAAGTATGATGACTTCATTTCTACTGACAAGGCATGCGATTTGTTCCAGTAACTCATCCAGCCCTACTTGCCCATTTTAGGGGATTGTAGACACATATGATGTGGAGTTTTTTGGTACCATGAGTGAGCATGGCATGAAGTGCCTCACAGTGGGGTAGGGCAGTTGTATGTACCGCAGAGACATCAAGGTGATCTTTAAAGTAGACAGCTGTTCCACCCTCTCTTTTGTGCGCAGCCCTGTCAAGTCTCAGAAGGTTATAATGGGGAAGGGAGCATAGGGAGTCAGGTATGGAAGGTTTTAGCCACATCTCAGTTAGACATATAATATCAGGCTTGTATAGGGTGGTCCAAGATTCATGCTCAGCAAGATTGTGAGCAAGGCTCCTGATATTATGATGTGCTATGATAAGGCCTTTGGTGTTGGTAATAGTGTCAGGTAGAACATTGGTCGGTCCTGGATTTAATTGAACATCGCCGGAGAGCAGGATAGCAAGCAGGATAAAGTACCAGCTTGAGGTGCAAGAATGAACCACGGGCATATAGGTGTAGATGGCATTTCCTGTGCACATGGGCAGCCCAGTGGCTCCAGATCCTGTTTAGCAGCACTGGAGGGGTCATGACAGGGAGAAAGAAATACCAGAAGATTAGAGTAGTAGTAATCCTGGTATTGCGAAGTGGAAGGTGCTTTATTTGGAGTACCTCAGGCAAGGACAAGAGGAGTAGTGATAGTGTGATCATAAGATACAGTAGCAGCACTGGAGTCATTTTTGGTAGTATTGTAGTTAGGCTGTGACTAACAGATCACAGTCCAGGGAGGCTGAGAGTCAGCAAAAAAAAAAAAAAAAAGGTAATTTAGTAGGGTGTCTGGCCAAAAAATTCACAAAAGAAGCATTTAACTAGGTAAGTGGGGGATCACCAGAGTGTTAGGTGAGATGGCAGTCACACTGACCTAGCAAGATACTGGTAGAAGGAAGGCTTGTGAGGGAAACAGGCAATTCAAGCAGCCTAGGTAATGTTAGGCAGTAAGTAAGTGTAACAGGCAAGAAACTGTAGTGCAAATGAAGCAGTCTGGGGTTACTTCCACTGCTGTGTTAATCTCAGCTCAGGATAAATTGTAGAGAATCCAATGAGAGGAGGTGGGGGGGGCCATGAGGGAGGAGCTATGGCCTATTTAATGGAGGCCTGTGGGGGACAAAAACCTCATAGAGTTATCTGACAGCATAGAAAATCAGCCCTGAAACAGTCACAGTGTAGAGTGCTGCACTGATAGCCCACAAAGCCAGAGGAAAAAGGCGCACAATCAGCAGGGCAGTCCTCGGCCAGCGGACCAATCAGTAATCCGCTCAGGAGTAGCCGCATCAATCGGAGAGAGCCCCAGTGGAGAACGGAAGGTAATGAGTAGCAGTGGCAAGTACCTGTGTGGTGCTCTGGGCTAGGGACCAGGCAGGCGGTCCGGGTTGATCCAGGTCTCGGGTGAGCGGTGGGCGGGCAGCGTCCAGCGAGACAGCTGCTCGCACCACCTCAGGTTGTGGGCGCAGCTTCAGTGGTGACTGCTTGAGGACAAAAGGAGATCAAGAAATATATCAGATGAAGGGCTGTAATCAGAGCAGTCTGGGAATGGGAGCTGGCGGCAGACTGTCAGCAGGAGGTGGAGGAGATCCTGGTCTAAACAAAGGACAGTAGTTTAAGATAGATGGGGGTTGGTTCCAGGAGACAAAGAAAGGAGTTAGGTAATTTACAGCAGAGGGGTCCAGAGGTCAAGAGTGGTGGAGGGGTAGGGAAAGTAGTAGGACTTCACAGATAGGGGAGGCCTTGAGTGCAAGTTAGAGAGAGGTAGGAGCTGGCAGGTTAGCGAGTTAAAGGCAGGAAGGTTTGCAACAAAGAGATAGATTGATAAAGGATAACAAATTAAGCAAATACAGCACTTTTAGAAGCAAAGGTGATCAGGCAAAAGTCAGGTTAGCAATGTAGCAGTACAGTTTCTCATATCCTTAAATACAACAGCAGGTACATAAAAAAACCCTCATAGAGTTATCTGCCAGCATAGAAAATCAGCCCTGAAACAGTCACAGTGTGGAGTGCTGCACTGATAGCCCACAAAGCCGGAAGAAAGGCACACCAATCAGCAGGGCAGTCCTCAGCCAGCGGACCAATCAGTAATCAGCTCAGGAGTAGCCACATCAATCGGGAGAGAGCCCCAGTGGAGAACGAAGGTAACAAGTAGCAGCGGCAAGTACCTGTGTGGTGATCCAGGCTAGGGGACCAGGCAGGCAGTCCGAAGTTGATCCACGTCTCGGGTGGTGGCCGGTGAGATGGCCGTTAGGCACTACCTCAGGTTGTGGGCGCAGCTTCAGCAGTGACTGCCTGTGTGGCGATCTGGGCTAGGAGACCAGGCAGGTGATTTGGAGTTGATCCAGGTCTCTGGTGTGCGGCGGCTGGCGAGACGGCTGTTCAGCACCACCTCAGGTTGTGGGCGCAGCTTCAGCGGTGACTGCCTGTGTGGCAGTCCGGGCTAGGGGACCAGGCAGGCAGTCCAGAGTTGATCCAGGTCTCAGGTGTGCGGCGGGCGGCCGGTGACATGGCCGTTTGGCATCGCCTCAGGTTGTGGGCGCAGCTCTATCTTTCCATCACCTGGAAAAAATACCTTTATTATATTCCCCTTATCAAGCCCAGATGATCAGTACTCATTTTTTACATTTTTGTTCTTCTGTTTTCATTTTACAGTAATTCATAAAAAGTTACCATTTTGCCATTTAAAACATTAATGGAAGTGCTGATATCAAGTAAATGCAAGGGAGTGGGCGGAGCCAGAAAGGAAGCTAAGGAACAGCACAGAAGAGATGACAGGCTAATAAAGGAAATGCTTTCCAGTATACAAAATATTTTTTTCTGAATTAAAAAATGTCATTTGATGATATCAAACAAAAAGTTTGAACCATAAAAGAAAGACTAGAAACAGCATTAAAAAAATTGTGCTAGCTGAAAATTCTGCAACAAATATGGAAGGCTGTGGTGATTTTTTGCTTACCAAATTAAACATTTCTGGGCAAGGTAGATGATTTGGAAAGAGGGGCAGGCATAACAATTTGAGATTTGTGAGCATTCAAAGGATGCTGTAGGTAGAAATACAGCCACTTTCCTACTGTTGTGTTTTCTGAAATCCTGAATTGTCAGTGGCCTACCCCACTGGAGACTGAAAGCGACACGTTGCTTTTTGGTATCCAGACCCAAATAAGGAAGAACCCAGACCAATAACTGCCCATTTTTAAGATTCTCAGTGAAAGAACAAGATTTAGCTTTGGCCAGAAAAAAAACTTATTTTGAAATGGAAAATACTTATACTTCAGGACTATTCATCTGAGCTTGTTGAAAATGTAAAGCATTTATTGATTTCAGACGTGAGCTGCAGGTTTTTTGTTTGTTTTTTACAGATTCAGACACCCTGCAGTATTTATGATCATGCACAATGGAGACATTTTTCCTTAAAATTGAGTTTTGTTTAATTTGCCATACATGACAAACAACATTAACATGGACAACAAGTTGCCATATACAGTTGATCATTTTGTTGTACAACCCCTTAACATCACAATAAGGAAAAGTATAAACTACATCTGTGCCTTACAATTGTCTTCTCTTCATTACTGGTTATCATGTCATGGCACAAAGTCAATTATTTTGGTCATTATATACAGAACCCATCTATCCCACACTAATTAAAATTTAGGAAGTTGCTGAGCTAAATGTACTGTGACTTTTTTTCCACAGCATATATATCAATGAGTAGGTTTTACCATAACTCTGTCATAAGGGTTCTGCCTGTCAGCCAGTTCTTTGTTATGACTTTTTGGCCACTACCAAGCAAATATAAAGCAGCTGTCTGGTAGTGGACTGGCAGAACTCCTGCTGGTATGTCCAGAAAGAGAATGGTCTGTGCTGTCAGGGTAAGAATTGGATCAAATAGCTCTCACTTCCATGAAAACTCCTTCCAGGCATAGGAGGAAGTAGGTTTCATAACAGACCTTCAATCTTTTTTTTCCTGTAAAGCTTTTTCTTCCCAGGATTCAGATGGAGTTCTTGAGCACCTGCTCATTTGCCCTGCCATCTAGAGGTGGGCCAGCCAGGAATTTTTCACCTAGAGCCAAACCAGAGCCAAAATGCGAGCCAAACCTGGCTACTGCAGGCTAGTATCTACATAGGAGTTGAACATTTCGTACACTACACTAACTGCCTAGGCTGACAAAAATGCTTGCTTTGAGTATAACAGGCTTTGCTTGACCTTGGCTGTCGGTTGCTTATAGAGGTTGCGCCGAGCCAGGCTCGAGCCTGCTCTGGCTTGCCCACCTCTACTGCCATCTGCCACCTCCACCCAGGACACCTGCCAGAAAAATCCTCCATGGATTGTCCCCCATGGTGGGGCCAGAGAGGGAAGGGTTGGGAGCGGGTGAGTGGGGCTTCATAGACCATGCCTCTATTTTTACATTTTTTTCTTGTCCCTTCCCGGACTGCCAGCATACAGTAACTCTAGGCATGCATGTGAGTTGAGGTGTACATGCACTACAGTGTCTGCTGCCAGCCGTGCCCTACGAGTCACTTCCACTGCCCTGCCACCACACCCCCACATTGTGGTAATATAGCAGCAGTGTGACTGGTCCTGCCACTCCAGAAGAGGAGAGCAGTCAAATGGAGCTCAATCTCCTCCTTCTCCAGCTGACCCCAAGTGACCTGAGTCACGCCTTACTTGGGTTGCCAGCATGGTGGAAGGTGTGGCATCCAGCAATTCAAACCTCCACACCACTGGACCGGCTGAGCCATTCAGTCTTTTGACCACCCTGAATTGGCCTGGCAGTTTGGTCTTAAATTGTGGCCTGGAGCTAGGCACCACAAATTCAAAATTCTCCCCAAGACTCTAGAACACCCACTAGTGCTGTATCAGCTATGCACTTTAAGAAAAATGTCCCTGAGCATGAGACCTCATATGAATTTGTGTTGCAAAGTAGAGAAAACTTTACCCCAAATATACTTCTTCCAAAGCCTACACAACTGAACCCACTCACCAATAGCAGAAAATATCTAAGTAACGCAGCCTAGGGGAGAAGCAAAATTGCCAGTGATCAGAAATTTCACAAGTTCAACAAGAGCCGGAGTCACAGCTGCAGCATAGGAAGCCCTGATCTGTTAAGCACTTTGGCTCATTCTCCTCTGATTGTGGGTGCTTAGCAACACCCATCTAAATGGAGGCAATGAGCCAGCCCACCAGTGCAGTGGTAGGGCTTTCACTTGTGATGCTGACATCCTGGGTTCAGAAACTGACTCAGGTGTTGGAGGACTGGCCTGGGGAGAAGGATGGAGCATCCCAGGAATGGTTCTCCTTCTCTGGAGGAAGGTAGTTTAAAGTGTCTGGTGCACCACTGACCCTAGTGGAGGCTGAGGGCCAGCAGTGACCAGCACCTGTCTTCAGTGGGAAGCAGGCCAGATGTCAGCATTTGTGCCTTGGACAACCTTGCGTCCTGCCTCTCAGGGGTCTTTCATTGAAAAATCCTTGTGGTTCTATTGGTGAAATGACATCTTCCCTGCCCCAGACCCCTGCATCTTGACCAGCAGCCCCTGGCACCATATGTGGGTTCATCAGGGAACCGCGGCTCCATCCTGGAATGAAAGCCAGCATGCCTTCTGGTACCATACTAAGAGTTCCGTCAGGGAACCAGCAGTCCCACCCTGGGGAAGCCAGGGTGCTTGTGGGTGCAGATGTGTCCCGGGATCTGGGTGGCAGGATGGAGCTGTGAGGTTGCAGGAGAGGGCCAATGATGCTAGCAAGCCCGATGAAAAGCATAGTAAGTGATGTGGGACCTGCAGCATGAGGTGGGCGGCATCTTGCACAGTCCCAGTTTTTCTCCCCAGGAGGCAGAATGTGCCATGGCATCATGGGCATGTACGCCAATGTCTGTCCTGCCTCCAGCAACTGCTTGCACCAGCTGTCAGACCCTTGGCCTCCACTAGGGGTTGGGCAAGTACCGGAAGCCTTCCCAACCCTTTCCACTGGAGGAGGAGAGCAGTCCATGGGCCACTCGATCCTCATCCCCCCAACCAGCCCTCTGAAGCCCAGGCTCACTTCTGAACCCGGGTTGTCTGCATGTAGTGGTAGTGCTACTGCTGCACCAGCGGCTGGCTCTTTTTAGCATACATTGATGCCATCCACCTCAAGATCCACCCAAACTTGGTGCACACTACACAAACAAAGCCAGCCTCCCACTTCCTGACAGTTGCAAGCTTCTCACAAAGATGATCATCCTTATTTTCGACTATGATGACATTCTGTGCAGTGCAGCTCCCAAGTCCATCTTTGCTGGACTGGACACCCTCTTTTATTCTTTCTGCCATTTTGCCTTGGACTGCCCTCCTCGTACACACCACTACTGTCTCCTGCTCCTGTGTCTCCTCCCTACCTTCATGCCTACGTCTCATCCACTGTGCCACCTTCATCTCCAGATTCTGATTTGGCTTCTTCCTTCCTACCTTTACACCCTACTTGCTTAAATCCCTTCCTTCCTAAAGGCATACCTACCTCTGTAACACTGTTCCCTTTTCCTCCTACAGGAAAACTTGGAGTGCAAGCTGCCCCTCATATTATTTCCTGAACTCTGTTCCTCCATTCCCTGTTGTCTGCTCAACCTCATCCTTCTTCTCCTCAAGTCCCTTCTTCGTGGTTTTATCCCCATCCTGTAACTTCTCTTGACCCTTGTTTCCCTCCTCCTGTCTTGCTGATGCCACCTTGCACATGCCCCACTTGTAATTTCATTTCCTTCCTAGTCTGAGCTGCACTAATTCAGTTCTCACATATGGATATGTTTTTGCACCTGTACCTACCCTATTGCACTGTCACTGATTCACAGTCTGGGTGGTGGTAACTACTCCGTAAATGACATTTGCTCCCAGTACTATATTGCACATGTACATTAATTGGTACCTGTTATACACCTTTATTTTTGTGTTACCCTATCTGCTTGTACTGTATATCGTGCCTGCACAACACTAATACATTTTTTGCTTTTATTTTTAGCAAAAAACTTTGTTAATGCATCAGTTAGGGTGGTTTCCACACCGACAAAAGTGTGGAAATTCAGTGTTAGGGTTACCACCCCATCCACACGCCCTCCTCAAATCCCTAACTCTGCATTCCCCCCAACCCCCACCACACATGAAAACTGTCACTGTCATTTTGTTACTTGGTTCCGAAGGTGATCTTATGTCGCAGCAGAATCGCTTTTCGATTGATTCATGAAATGACAGTGCCACTGTTCATGAGGTGGAGTCCTAAAAGCCCATGTTGCAAATTTAGTGAAAAAATTCCAAAAATGACTACGTTACATGTGTGCATTGTGCAGTTTCTACACGCTCCTAACTTTGCCAATTTTAATAGTTTCACTCCACATTTTCAACATTGCCATTTTGCACACCTCCTTCAAAACAGTACCGCTGTCATTTTCCACAACATGCCAAAACATGGTTTCACACCTGTGGTGCAGAATAGTGTGTTTGCTCTATTCATGTACACACACCCTCAGCTTGCCCTTGCATACATTATGATTTTGCCTGGCGCTAATGCAGTTTGCGCTGCTTATTTAGCCTTTTGAATATAGTAAACCAAGTGCTTAATCTCACGTAAACTCTGTGCAAACTGCTTGCGCCAGCACAAAGGTTTGAATATCTGGCCCTAAGTGTGCAAATAATGAATGTGAGTTGATATTTTTACTTAAGTTTTCAGAATGGCTATATTTTTCTCAACTTTATTGTAATAGGCGGTATATTGCAATCTTTTTACTGTCCAGTTGTCTTCAGTGTCATCAGGCTCATGGTCAGTTCGTTTTTATCACACATATATATATATATATATATATATATATAGTTCTAGCCAGTAATCTCTTGTCTTATTGTGCCATAAGATGTGTGGAAGATCTTCTATTCCACCATGTTGGCAACGGCAATTTGGTTCTAGTGTATGTTTACTACTGTATATCTGGCCCTCAGGAGAGCACTATCTAACAATTCTAATTTGGCTCTTAAGTAAATTCTGCACAGATCGGGGTCATGCAGTGCGTCCAAGTAGTGTTTATATTTAACTGAATAAGTGTTTTCTGCATACCACTTTGAAAATTTTGTATATGAGATTTTTTCCAAATCAGTCTTGTTCCAGTATTGATTTATTCTATTTTTAATATATTTTTCATATTTTATACTAATACTTATACCCCTTTGGACATATTTCCCCCAAAATGTTAAATTATATTTAGCAGAAGACCATTTATGTCCCTAAGCCATTTATTGGGACTACAGTCATTGTTAATCCATTTTTGTTTTCGAGCAGACACTTCTTTGGGAGTTTATCAATAGATAACCTAGATAGGTGTATCCAGTAATTTATCTTTCTAGTATCATTAACTGCATTGATGTTTGTCATACACAGTTCTGCTCTTAAATACATTGCAAGACATGATGTAGGTACATCAAATGTAATTTGTAGAGGTTTAAGAGACAGGCACAGTATGATGACTTCTCTCTGATGTCCCAAATTTCAGCTCCTTAAAGGGCCTGCATAATTAATTTAGAATAAATTGCCCTAATTAATGGTTGAATAGTGAGTCCCCATACATGTAATTAAACCTATAAAGTCCCTGTGTAGTTTTTGTAGCAATATTAAAATTTTTATGTGATTAGTCCATGAACCCATGTTTGTAAAAGTTATACCTAGGCATACATAAGAATTAACTGTATCTAGACACTGCTCAACGATTTTCCATTTAGTGCTTTCTTTACCCCCTACCAAAAATCAAGCTTTTAGTTTTAGAGTAATTAATTCTAAGTTTAAATTTGTTAGCAAGTGAATGTAACACATCCATTTTTTTTTGTAAACCTCTGCTTGTTAATGAAAAAATAACCAAATCATCTGCATAAGCAAGTGATGAACAACTGGCATCAGTACTCTTAGAGGAGTCAGACTGCAACATATCTAATTGTTTTAATATGGGATCTATACAAAGATTAAACAGAATTGGGGCAAGGACGCAACCTTGTCTAACTCCCTTGTTGGTCTTAAGGGGAGCAGGCACATAGCCAGTGTGATTCAATCTTATAGTTGCCCAAGTGTCTCTATATAAGTTGGCAATAATATTAACTAGAGAGGGTTGTATACCTCTCTCAAGCATTAAAGTCCATAAGATTTTTCTGGATATTGTGTCGAATGCAGAAGAAAGTCAATAAAGCATGTGTATAATTTGTTTTTCTTATCTGGGTATATTTTCAGTGAAATAGTATAAGTATAACAGTTGTCCATTGTGGAGTGCCTTCTCCTGAATCCTGACTGGGCTTCATCAATACCGACTGTTGCATTAATTTGTTGAATCAAATGTTCAAGTATGACTTTTGAAAACAATTTTGAATGTATGTCCAACAGGCTGATTGGCTTGTACATAATGGTATCTTGAAGAGCCCCCTTTTTATGTATTGGGATTACTGTTGTGCCCTTCCAGGAGTCAGGAATGAAGTTTTCGTTAATACATCTAGTATAAAGTTTAGCCAGAGGTTTACTCCATTCTATAGTGCAACATTTACAGAGTTCTGCAGGCATCATGTCAGGCCCAGGGGCTTTGTTAGGTTTTAAAGTTTTAATTACGAAATATACATCTTTTGGGGTAACAATAAGCTGCTCAGTATCTGCACCATCAATTATTTTTTATTATTGGATGTATCTATTATTTCTGTATCAAAGAATATCTTTTTAAAATGACATACCCATTGGTGTTCAGTAATATAAGAATCCCTTCCTGTCTTAAAACTGCTGGTTCCTTTTGCAACGAGTTGCCCAAAGCATTTATCATTTTTACTGGTTATACCTGTATGCATTTTCTCCCATTGTTCATACTGGTACTCTCTTTTTTTATTTAGAAAAGTTTTGTAGTTTTCTTTATTAAGATGGTTGTACATACAAATATCTTTGATTTTCATAGTTGTTAGTTTTCTTATTTTTGATTTATGTTTTATACGCTCGTCATCAAACCAGCCATGCATTTTCATATTTCTACAAGTAATGTGCTTATATACAGTAAATCATCCTTTAAAATATCAGTAATCTATTCAACTTTACTCTACATATCATGTATATTAAGTAAAACAAAGGTGTCTTGTAATCTTGTAATAGTTCCAGAGCAGATTTAAGTGTTATAATAGTGTGATCTTTCAAATTATACTTACATATAAGTTTTGTATTCCCTCTTAATTCATTTGTGTTAAGTGGTCTAACTATTTTAGTGTCAGAATCCTTAGTCTATCCTCTCAACATTACAGGGAGATGATCACTTTCCCCTCTGGGTATTACATGTAAACTGATCCATAAGTAAGTTTTACCTGTCCAAAGTGCTAAGTCTGGGAGGAAAACAATATGTAGATTTAAAATAAGTATAATTTCCTGCTTGTCCCCATCCAATCTCTTTTAATTCATATATATTAACTTTATTAAACAGTTCAATTAAGTACATCCCAGATTTATTTGTAGTTTTAGCAAATAATTCTCTAGCTGGGATCTAAGGTAATTCATTTACAGTTCCCAGTATTGAGTTACCTTTCAAGCCATCAGATTCTCCTATTCTTGAGTTCATTATCACCCAATATTAGAAGATCACACCCAGGGAATGTATACACAAGATCATTAAAGAGGTCATCAAAAGGGTCCATATATTCTATAGATACAAATTGGAACCCTAAGGTGAAATGTAAACATTAATTACTAAAAAGGCACTATCATTTGTTTTACATAGTATTACCGGAAAGTTTGTTGTAGCACATATAATTTTTGTAGTAATTAGTCAGTTTTAAAATAGGAGCTCAAGCCCCCAGAGGCTCTTCCAGATTTATGATTCTTGATACCTACTGAGCTGTACACCTGATAACCATTTATAGATATATAATAACTGGTCAGCAATTTTTCTCATTGCCTGACCGAGTTATAATTTGCCGTTATAACCCACGGGTTATAACGGCAAACATGTGCCACTTCAGTCATGAAACAGCCACATCCTGATTGGCTCTTCACTTCCCATGGGTGGGCTAAACACTGACACAAACATGGCGGCTCTGCTTCCGAGAAGCATCGACACTGGGAAGTACCATCATATTATTTTAACAAAACAACTTTTCTGGTTGATCCTGCTGTCCAGAACTCACACTGCATAGGAATTCCCAAAAAATGCTCCAAAGAGCTTCCCCACCTACAAAATGGCTCCACACTGCTTCACTGCCTCGAGTAATAGCTCCGCGGCACTTCTCGGAGGTAAACGCTATTGCAAGTAAAAGAAACAAAGTGCGACTGCAGTTTGAGGGACACAAAACAAAAAGGGCTTAACAAAAATACTCCTTACAAGAAATAAACTTTTCTGACAGCAACACAGTGTGTGTGTGTGTGTGTGACTGAGAAACAGTGTCAGTGTATCTCTGTGTTTCAGACTCAGGGCTGCTAAAAATTGCTGCCCAGCAATTATAAATAATAAAAGATGGGGAAGTGTTTTTAAATTCGAAATTAATAGTTGCCCTCGGTGTGGGATGCTTTAATAAACCCCGAGGGCGGTTTATGTAGCATCCCACACCTCAGGCAACCAATAATTTCTCATTAAGCACACTTCCCCATCCATTATTGTATATGTTAGAGGTGTTACTGTGCCATGATTCTTGAATACTGATTATGCCCGAGCTCTTAATAAAATTAAGCCAATTAGTATCCTGGAATTTTTGCTGTATTCCTGTAATGTTCCAGGAAAGTATCTGTAAACCATATTCTGGCTCCATTGTAGAATTCACAATGGTTGTCTCCTGATTCCTAGAGCTATTGCAGGACTACCCCCCCCCTCTATTATTTGAAAAACTAAGTCAATCACCATACCTAGCAATGGCTAAAAATCTGTTGGCCACAGGTATGTTATAGTCTTATGTTTGTTCAGTTTTTACGTGAATTGATTTTTCACTCTTCTGAACAGAAAAGTCCACCAGATGCAACCCCATGATATCTAAATTTGATTGCTTTTCCATAATATTCTCTGCTATTTTCATATTCTTAACCAGGCTGTCAGTTTGGCTGCTTTCTTCAGTACGTACCATTTTCAAAACCCCATTTCTACCCAATGTGACATGCATTATGTTACTCAGCAGATTACAAATTACTCGTCTGAGTTTGAAATAATTTTCCTTCCACATTTTTGTTATTCTGAACTTCCTAATTCATACTAGTTCATCATGCACATTTACTTTACCATTGTATTTCCTATTAAATGCCAACTAGTTCCTTTGGTTGTCAGGGTAACCTCTTTAGCAGTCATGCTATCACCTTTTGCACAGTAAATTTGTCCTCCACTAAATTCCTTCCTAACACAATCAAGTTTTGTTGCTTTAGGAATTTTAACTTGGAGGCTTTTCTTATTGGCTTGATCAAGATTAACTGGGGGGGGGGGAGTTGTTTTCTATGTCAAACGTGGATGTCACCTAGAATTATTTCTTCAAACAGTTTAATTTGTTCTCTGACCAACATGTCCCTTTTATTGAAAAAAAGAGTTAAATCCAAATATGTTCCCTGGGTTATTCTTTTTATTCTTTCCCAACTGAGGTCTCGGGATAAATTATATCAAAAGGCCAAAAAATTAACACTCCAGATGCATGGTGAAATTTTCAGAAATTTCAAAATTATTGTGTTTAAGTCATTAGGAAATCTAAATCTTCTAAGCCAACAGTTCTCAAACTTTATCATAGTGAGCCTCCCCTAAGCCATGGAAATGATCTTGAGCCTCCCCCAAAATACTGAAATACATTTGGGCCTCCCCATAGAAAAATAGCCTACTTTTCACAGTACATCAGGAATAAACTGAAACCTCTTTGCATAGCTGGATCTCATGTTATTAAGTTTATTGTACCCCAAACAGGATAACCTACTTGCTCCAATATTTTGACTCTCAAACCATTGTTACCCTTACTGCCATGCCTTCATGGGTCAGACTGCTTTTCTGTTTCCCTCTAACTGAATTACCTTCCTGCTGACCTCGGCCTCTCCCCCTGCTCTTAAGCAACTTCTCAGGGATCATTTTGCTCCCTCCTGCTCTTATTCCTAGTACCTGTATGGTTAACTCTTGTATGTGGACAATTCTGCTGCCAGTCTAATTGATCAATTGTTCCTCGCATTGTTAGTTTATTGTTCTTAATTTATTTGTACTTTTATTCATTTTGTACTGCTTGAGTATTTTGCAGTTACATTTTGAATTATATTCTCTCACTACCCTTCCATGGGTACACCTGAAATAAGCCATGGCTCAGTATACAGTACCTTCCCTGGTCACGGACTTGTGAATAAATACATAAATCCACCTACTATTATCCTCCTTCAGTTTGCCTTATCCATTCACACAAAATCTATAAAGTTCAAAAGTGATGTATAACACTTTTTCAAGACTTGCTTGAGCCTCCCCTGAAACAGGTTGGGGCCTCCCCAGGGAGGCTGGCCTCACCATTTGAGAACCCCTGTTCTAAGCTGTTTATGGCCGTCTGGGCTTCCAGACTAGAGAAAATGTTACCCTGCCTAATCCACAAAGATCAATCCAGTTTTATTAAGAGCAGAAACACCTCGGATAATATCCGTAGAACCTTAGTACTCATCGAATATATCCGGGAATGGCGGATTCCAGCGGCAGTTATTAGTTTGGATGCGGAGAAGGCTTTTGACAGGGTGTCCTGGCCTTTCTTATGGGATGCCCTGTCAAGGTTTCATTTCCAGACTCATTCTTGAGGTGGCTGAAATTTATTTGACTCCCCAAGGCATATGTGAGGGTTAATGGAAGTTCCCCTTTTACATTGTCCTGGGGCACTCGATAAGACTGTCCCTCTCTCCCTTTTATTTGCCCAGTACATGGAGCCACTTGGCACTGGCCCTCAGGGCTTCTTCTGAGGTAGAGGTATTCACGTGCCAACAGCAATACAAAGTTTGCCGATGATGTTCTTTAACGCTTTCTCTCAGACTACTCCATTCCTGCGGTCTGGCAGATTCTTAGGAAGTATGAGACCATTGCAGATTTAAGTTGAACATTGCTAAATCAGAAGCCCTCCTTTTTAATTTTTCACCTACAAATGCTCTTCGCTGCCTTCTTCCCTTGAAGTGGAGATCTATGAAAATTAAATATTTAGGGATTTACTGTATATCCCGTTGGATTTAGGAGTGATAGAGATAGTTAATCATGAGCCACTTACCATTACGATTCAAAAAGATTTGGAGAGGTGGTCATCTCTTTCACTAACTTTTTTCAATGAATTGAAACCATCCGAATGAATGTTTTACCTCGACTTTTTATACCTTTTCTAAAATACCCCTTATTTCCCCTCTCCTTTTTACTTTAAGTCCTGGGACAAACTAATTTCTAAATTTACATGGGGTAAACAGCGTCCTAAAGTTCATCTTTCAATTCTTAAATTACCAATCACCCACGGTGGAGCAAATCTACCTAATCTTATACTTTATGCCCAGGAGTCCTTTCTTCGTATTCTGATTCTTTGGCTGACTGATAGTTATTTGGCACCTTGGAAGTCCTTGGAATTCATTTTAAATGACATATATAATATTTCTGCTCTTCTTTTCTCTTCCTCAAATAATACACCATCTCTGAAATACTTTACACAAATAACATCTTGTACCCTCCAAATCTGGTATAAATTAAGGAATAACCCAGAACTCAGACCAATATATGATTATTGTAAAATAATTGCGAGGGATGACCTTTTTCAGCCCGCCCATATGGACTTGGCCTTTACTCACTGGCGTAATTTGGGTCTATCATTCTTGTTTCAGTTTTTAGATGAAAAGGGGATACTCCCCTTTGACAAACTTAAGGATCAATATGACCTCCAATCAACAGATTTCTTTTTCTACCTCCAAGTGAGGAATTATATACTCCGTCATCGAACAACACCTGCCAAGCTCCCTACTCCTGGCCTTCCCTTGCTAAAAATGTTTATCGATTCCCTTGGGGGAAACCATGGTAGTCACCTTATAGGGAACATCTATAAGGCATTGAAGGATTTACTAGGGAGGGACTCCACTCAGTCTATTCCAGATAAATGGAATAAAGACCTTGCCTCTGAGGTGCAGTTTCCCAAATGGGTTTCTGTGTCCAGGCTGGCAATCAGGGTTACTTCCTTCCTCCCCCTTTTGGTCAGAGTATTCCTGGAAAATCTGTACCAGATACTTTTGAGCCCCAGCAATATTAACTAAATATCTCCCAAGTACATATGGACGCTGTTGGAGGAAATGTGGATGTACCATGGCTGAACTGGGTCATGTTATATGGCATTGCCTCCTTTTAATGCCCTTTTGGTGTAGTTTTAACATGGATTATTCAAATGTCTGCGGGAATCTATAGAATTAATGGGAGGCTATACTGCTTTCAATTTATCTGGACCACTCTCCCCAATGGACCAAAACTTTACTACCGATATTTTTTGTAGTGGCCAAAAGGGCCATTACCAGAAAGTGAATGTCTTTGCAGATTCCTACCATTCAAGAATGGAGATCCATTGTGCTAGAAATCTATCAGATGGAAAGATTTACAGCAAATATTCAGGACCGTTCGAAGAAATTTAGACTTAAATGGCAGGGATGGATTCTCTATTACACAGGATAGATCCAGAGTTTGTCCCTAATAGGGAAGAAATAGCATTTTCAGATAACATTTTGTTCAGTTGTTCTGGGTGAGACGGCAAGAATGGTTGGGATGTTCTGGCTATTCATTGGGAAAACTTATCATTCATTGTCATTCTGTGCCAACAGTTTATATTGTATTATGTGTATATGATGCATGTGTGTCTGAAAAGAACCAATAAATATAAATTATAAAAAAAAAAGAAATCTAAATCTTCTTTCCTAAAAACAAGTTTAGCAAATGTTAGAAATAATCCCAAGAAATGTTGGCATATGGTAGACTCTGTCTGGAAGGTGCCGTCAGAGACATTCATTACAGAAGTATCTTATGGTGGTTCCACAACACTGTCCATGGAGGGTGCCTCTGCTATGTTTAATTCATTTTTATCTAAGGCTCCTGCTATGTTGTTAAGCAAGGCTGGCCTATCTTTTACTGACACATCCTACGATCCCCATGCAATACTTCCTCTTGAGGCCTAAATTTTATTTTAGATCTATTAAAACTGATGAAGTATTTAAATTAATAACTGAAACCAAACTCAGCTGCTCAACCCATGCAGTATCATACATATTACATTGCTTTTCTCATTGGAGTGCTACTGGTTATAGCATACACAGTCAAAACAGATGATCCAGTGTACACACCCAAACTGGCAAAATATTAAATGTGCTTTCTGCCTTAAATGGCTACTCACTTATTTCATCCCAAAGGGTTAGTGGGGGTCTCTTAGTCTTTCAAATCAGAGCTCTGTTGTGAAATTAAGCTCAGCCAACAGTCCACAAGGTGGACCTCCCTTCAGCAAAGGCCCTATCCTAAAATGCTAACTGCCAAAGTTGTCTGCCTTTAAAATATGGTGCACTGCCTAATTGGTTCACTTTAAATAAGGTGCAGTCCCCAGACAATGTACTGGTCATTGATGCAGTGCCTCATTGGTACACTTTAAGTAAGGTTCAGAACCCAGCCAAGATACTGGTGGTCAATGGGGAGCCAGTTAACGGAGACAGCCAGAAGTCTCCTAAACATAAACACAACCAAAATTAGCTGCTCAACCCATGCAGTGTTACACATTAAATTGCTTTTCTCATTGGGATGCTACCAGTTATGGCACACACAGTCAAAACAAAAGATCCAGTGTACCCCCACACACACACACACAAAAATGTGTAAATCATTAAATGTGCTTTCTGCCTCAAATGGCTACTCACTTATTTCTTCTCAAAGAGGAAGTGGGGGTCTCTTAGTCTTTCAAATCAGAGTTCTGGAGTGAAATTAAGCTCAGCCACCAGTCGGCAAGGTGGACCTCCCATTGGCTGAGGCCCTATTCTAAAATGCTAACTGCCAAAGTTGTCTGCCTTTAAAATATGGTGTGGAGGGGGGCACTGATGAGCAGCCAGCTGTGAGGACGTAGATTCCTATAGCTCCCACTCACAAGGCTAAAATCTATTTAAAATCGGCTGCATCTGCTATTTGTTTTGCAAACCACCAAGTGATATTGCATAAAGAATCAGTATGGATGGCTTTTTGCTGCCTAATAGTGGGAAAATGCAGTGCTCCACTTCAAAATCTGGCAAAAAGCAAGCGGCCACGCAGCAAGCTGGGGCGCCAGGCCCAGTATCCCTCTCTGCAGCTGAGATGGTGGCTCTGGGAAGAGAACTAACTGAACAAGTGCTTGCAGCCCTAACACTGAGGCTGGATAAACTAGAGGGATGCTTGGATAGCTGGCTCCAGGAGATTGCAGACCAAATGTCAGTGCAAACAAGTAGATTAGAGGAAGCTGAGGGTCGGATCTCCCAAATGGAAGATACCGTGTTGCCACTGGAGGGGAGGTTGAATAAAATGGAGAAAGCATTTGAGGAATTACAGGACCAGTTTGACTATCAGGAAAATTAATCACAGGTGACTTAACCTGCGGCTGACAGGCTTACCGGAGGGAAGAGAGGGCCCTGATGGCCTTGCTTTTGTGCTGAGCAACTGCTGTGCTTGCTGGACCTACAGCCTAAAGGAAGCCACCATAAGTTAGAATGGGCCCATCGAGCAGTGATGCCTCGCCCGCTGGATGGACAGCCACTGAGGCAAATTGTTCAATACCACAACTACCAGGATCGCCAGATGATGCTTGAGGCCTTTCGACACAAGAAAGAGGTCCTGTTTGAAAGTGTCCATCTTTACCTGTCCCTGAACTACTCCAGTCGGCTGTTAAAAAAGCGGAAAATGTTCAACCCAATTACAGCCCAACCATTCCTCTCAACCTCCCTCTTCACAAATCAGGGACAAGGCTTAAAATGATCAGGGACAAATGACCAAAATCAGGGACACATCTGAAAAAATAGTAATATTAGTTCCAGAAGCTGTGTACAACATACTTCTTAGTGTGAATAGCATTTTCTTAATGAGAACTAGACTGTAACACCAATGGCTGGCATTATTTTGTGATTCAAATCCTTACTCTTCAGTGACAAAAATGCCAAATTTAGGAGGGACGGAAGAAATTTCCGAGGCAAAATCAGGGACATCCCTGAAAATCAGGGACAGTTGAGAGGTATGGGCCCAACTCCAGGAGCTCAAGGTGGAACGCTTTCTGATTTACCTGGCTACACTAAAAATAAAGCATGAGGGGGCCACCTACAGCTTCTGAGATGTGTATAAAGCTGCAGTATTTTAGCAGGAGCTACGGAAGAAAATTGGGTGAGGCAGTGGTGACACCATGCTAATTAAGAGCCTGTAGCTATTTTTCGAGCTGAATCATAACAGCTGGATTTCTTTCCTATTGTTGGAGCTGTTAAATGCCAATTTTGTGTGGTTTGGAAAACTATCCGTTTTTTGGTGGACTTATCTCTGAAGTGTAGTCATGTCTACAAGAATGTTATGGGCCTTTTTGCACTTGGACATGGAACTTTAAAGCATATGTGGCCTCTGGGAAAGACTCTCGCGGTCCGGTGCCGGGTCCTCGCTTGATTGGTTGCTGCACTCCTCCTGGGCCCTTTGGAAGATGTTAGTAGTGGACTGTCCTCGCTCACCACTGAACACCTCCTACGAAGACACTGGTAAGCTGGGGGGGTGGACTCGGACATGTGCGTTGGTTTCAGTCATGCTGCCTGCATTCACGGCCTCCATCCTGGATACACGACAAGGACTACAAGTTTAACATTTTAATTTATGAAATGGGCATCAAAATTTAGACCTGCTGATTGGTCCATACCTGTGTGATATTCTGTCTAACGCACAGGAGAAAGGACCAGCAGTGGGCATTGATATAGGTGATGCTGCCCACTTCAGAATGTTAGCAAAACAAAACACAGCCATCTTGTTTGTGCCAGAAGTGGTGCCAGCTGAACTATCCCAACCACTCGTTCGCTCTCCATCTTCAACCTGCCAGCCGGCCGACCGTTCCCTCAGCCTCGCACTCTTTAATTTTTTTTTACTACCATTTCGCGATAGTACAAACCAAAAAAAAAAAAACAACCAGGGACTACCACAGTCTCTCTCTTCTGGAGTCAGTACATAAAAAGAAAACAGCTGCCACGATCTCTCTCCTGGCCCGGCTGCTCACTGGCTGCTTCAATTGCAGCTTCCATCGCTCATCTCCTTTACTTCTGGATGCACATTGAACTGAACAAACAAAAAAACAAACAGGGACTGGCACGATCGCTCACGCTCTCTCTCTCCTGGAGTCAGTTCATAAAAAGAAAACGGCTGCCACGATCTCCATCCTGGACCGCCCGCTCACTGACTGTTCCAATTGCAACTTCCCTGACATAGCATATAATTTCTAATCTCTGTAAATGGAAAACTAATATCTCGCATTCCTCTCATTCTCAAAATAAATCTGCGCCCGATCCTCTCACTCGCCTTCTGGGGGGTGCCATAATAACTACAGGGGAAAAAATACAAGTAAGGATGCCTTAGCAGGTCAAAACTACCAAGTCAGAAGTCCTCAACTCAAAGGAAAAAACAGGCGGAGGAACTATTTTGTTATAATGTAACACAAATATTTAATAATTTCACTATGAAATACTGTTAATTTTACTTATGACATGCATCTATATTTTACATAACCATTTCATAAGCACAATAAGCTCCTCCAGGGTGTGCGTTAGACACTTTAACACACGGCTAGGAGGCTGGACGCACTCGGCGGTGGCCTACGTGCCTCACTACCGCCCTAGCCGTGTGTTAAAGTGTCTAACGCACATCCTGTCGTGGCTTATTGCTTACATGTCAGAGGCCCTTATGGAGGTGGAAGGTGCTTTGGGTCAACGTGGTTCCTAATTGGGTTAGATGCCCCATTGTATATCATGATGGTCCATATGTTGACGATCTGATTGGTGGGGGATGAAGGCCCGGGACAGGGTGCTACTCAGGGGCTGGAATTCTTTTGGGAGACCCAAAGACGCGGTTGCCCATCATTGGGGAACCCCTACACTCTGGGTGGTGTTCAGTTACAACGGGTGGGGTGAGAGTCATAGTTGGCCTCAACTGACTTCTTTGTTGGGACCTGGACCATGGGGGGGACTGACCGGGGGGGGTGCGGGGGGTCTATGTGGGCTTGCTGGCCCTGGTGGGACATTCCCTCTCCTCCTAGGTGGATGCCCAGAGGAGATAGCTACTGCTCAGTATGTCCCTTCCCAGAGGTTTGCACGCTTCAAGAGATAACGGGATGCAGCATGTTTAAAATGCATAGTTATCCCCCTAATGTGTGGGGATATAGGTTGGTCTTGTGGGTGGGGTGTTGTTCATTTATCAAGGAGGGATGTTTGCAACCCAGGAGGAGTTTTCTGTCAGCTTTTACAATACTATTGTTCAGACTTTGCTATTGGTGGGTGGGCGGGAGGGAGAGGTTCATGTGTGTGGGGTATGGTGGTTGTTGGGGGGACATACTGTATTAGTTAACTTTGGGTGCAAGCTTGTTACAGTGTTTGAATGTTCTGGGGTGGTGGGGGGCTACTGAAGTTCAACCAATGTTTTTGAAAAATATCTGTTTAAAGAAGAAATGTTCTATGCAAGGACGGGTCTGTGTTGGGGATGACTCTTTTGTGGATGGCGGAGGTGGGAGGGGCAAGGAGGGGTAGTTATGTTGGGTGTTGTTTCGGAAAATGTGTATTGTTGATTTCTGCTTTATATAGATACACATGGAATAATGGGGTAGAGAACTCTGAAAGAACTTGGTGCAGGTGTTATTATTTGCAGGAGAACCTTTCCATTGGTATGTATATGGGGGCATGAAATCATACAGCTGGAGCCGTGCCTAAGACAAAGGATCTCACCATAGTGTCTTGGAACGTGAGGGGTGTATCCTCCCCTGTGAAACGGACGAGCATACTAACAGCTCTGAGAAAGAAGGGGAACCAGGTGGTGATGTTGCTGAAGATGCACCTCACCAACAAAGAGCATGCCAAAATGGTTAGGGGGTGGGATGGGGCATGTTACTCCACCTCTTTTAATAGCCATAAATGTGGAATGGCCATTTTACTCCATAAAATCTTCCCCTGCAGGTTAAGAGGGTGGTGGCAGATCCTGCAAATGTCAGATATGTCTTTGTTAATGGGGAACTTTTGGGAAGCTATAACCTTTGGGTGTGTATATGCTCCAGCAATATTTGACCCAACGTTCTACCAGGGCATACCGAACATTCTGTTGAAGGAACAGTTTCCAGGCCTTGTTCTGGGAGGGGGTCTGAATTGTACAGTGGATCTCCAGTTAGATCATTCCGAAGGAAGGAGTAAAGTAAGAGGTGCACTGCGGAGCTGGCAAGTAGGCATGAGTGATTTGGAACTAGTTGACAGCTGGCACACTGCCAACCCGGGGGTGAAGGGATTTACATTTTATTCAAGCCCACATGGTAACTGGTCAAGGATAGACTATGTCTATATACCTCTTGGCTGGTTCTTGTGGTTGCAGTATGCCCAGCATAGCCCTATACGTATCTCTGATCACGCCATGGTAATCATTACATCTCGGTTAATGAGCCCCGGGAAGACCCCCCTCCATAGAAATTTCCAATGTACCTATTGGATAACAAAGAATTTATATAACAGTGGAAAACTTACCTCTCTCTTAATGAACATTCCCCAACTACTAAGGCAATAATATGGGACGCTGGAAAAGCATATATGAGGGATGCCATTATAAATTTCATGGCTTGCTGTAAGAGGCAGAGGGAGGAAAAGAGGGTGGCCCTTGAGCAAAACCTTAAAGGTTTAGAAAGAAGGGTAGTTGGGGGTGAAGGAGAGCAACCTAGACACTTGCTGGAGGGAACAAGGGAGGCCCTAAATGCCTTGACCATGAGGGAAGCTCGGCAATCGTGGTTGTTTTGCAGAAAGCAAATGTTTGAATGAGGTAACAAACTGCAGAAACCAACCCTGATTACAAATATTAAAATGGTGAGGAACAGAGATTACTGACTAAAAACAGATTAGGGACATGTTTAGGCAATTCTATCGGAAACTCTATACAGCAGAATGTAAAGGTACTCTGGACCTAGCCAAGGAGTTTCTGGACTAATTGCATTACCCAGAGTCTCAAATGAGCAGAGGGATATGTTGGGGCACCCATCATTAAAGAAGAAGTTCAAAAGCAGTTCAGGGAATGAAAATTGGGAAAGCTAGTGGACTGGACAGGTTTTTGATGGAATATTATAGACACCTGGTGGACCACCTCATGGAACCATTAAGTGCTGTGTTTGGGGAGGTGACAATGAGGGTGGGAGCGCTCCCTGCCTCATGTTTCAACGCTATGATATGCCTGATCCCTAAGCCTGGCAAGGATCTGGGGGGTCGTGCATCGTACTGCCCCACCTCCTGGTCAATTTGCGATCTTAAGGTGCTAGCTAAAACCTTAGCAAATAGGTTGGATAAAATCCTGCGGAAATAATTCACCCAGACCAGACTGGCTTTATTAAGGGGTGGTTCTCTTATCACAATGTCCACAGGCTATTGAATGTGGTTTGAGAGACCAATAGGACCCAGAGAGACACTTGTGCCTTTTCTAGGAATGCCGAGAAGGCATTTGATCATATCGAATGGGACTACTTATTTGAGTGCTTGGGCGAATTGGTCTGGGTGAAAATTTTGTGGGGATAGTCCGTGTGATGTATAAATCTCCCTGGGTGCAGGTATTAGTTTAATGGCTCTCTTTCGGATAGGTTTGATCTGTCTAGGGGCACAAGGCGGGGCTGCCCTCTCTCTCCTCCTGCTGTTTGCCCTAGTGCTATAGCCCCTTGCAGTGGCTATGTGGCAGGATCCAGAAATTGAGGGCGTACAGGGGGTATTGGGTCGATCTTATAAAATCACCCTTTATGCAGATGACATGCTGCTTTTGTTAGGCATCCCAGAACATCGGTCCCTATTTTGCTATGGCTAATTGAGTCATTCACACACTTTTCAGGATACCAAATTAACATCCAGAAATCAGAATTGCTTTATATACAGGGTGAGGGGAAGGAAAGTAATCAGACTGGATTGTTTGAAGGCTCATGGGGATTTCAGGTAGTTTCAAGATGCTTTACCTATCTGGGTGTACAGGTTGGGAAGAGCCTGGGATCCTTATATGAACTTAATTATATGCCTATCATTAAAAAAGTAGAGGCTGACCTCTGAAGATGGGCTACTCTCCCCATATCATGGCTGGGCAGAATTACCTTGATAAAGATGAACATTTTACCCAGATTCCTGTATCCTATGCAGATGTTGTCCATTGGTATTACACACAAGGATGTGCAGAGGCTGGAGATGACCATCAAGACTTTTATATGGTGGGGAAAAGGCATAGAGCATGTCTCCAACACCTCAAAGCTAGTGTAGATAAGGGGGTCTTAACTTTCCGGACTTCCACAATTACTATTTAGCATTGTCATTCTATAAAGACTGGATTAATGTGCCACCTGAGGCCAGTTGGGTAGACTTAGAACAGCAAGCTTGCCCGGGTGAGTATCGTCTTATCTGGACAGAGGAGGAGACCCGAGGGCATTTGCATCTCTTCAGGTGGTAAATTCGATGATACTGGCTGTTCTGGACAGCTGGCGTCAAATTTGGCGCAAAGAGGGGGGAGGGAGGAAGAGAGACGATGCTTTTACCAGTGGCTAGAAACCCTTTCTTTCTGCCTGGATTAGAGGATTCTGGATTTCGGGAATGGGAGACTAAGGGAATTTGCAACTTGGGGATCTCTGTACCCAGGATGGAGTTCGATCCTTGGAGACATGCAACAGGCTCTGGTGCTGGACAGGACTCACCTATTTAGAGCTGGCCCACTGGCGCGGCAGTTAGATTTCCACTTGCAATGCGGCGACCCAGGTTTGGGAACGGATCCAGGTCGTCGGAGGGCCGGCTGGGGAGAAGGATTGAGCTTCCCTAGGACTGCTGTCCTTCTCCGGGGGGGGGAGGGGCTATGCGCTCGACACAGGAGTGACACCTGGCGGAGGCTAGGTTCATCACACTGAACTGATGCAAGGTCAAGTATCTCTCTGGGGCAGGACAGATGTTGGCATCATTGCACGTCTCCACCCCAGCTTACAGGGGACAAAATTCTCCATGCCCACCACCTAGATGAAGCCCTTTCTCTGGGCTTCGATTAGCCTCCTGGCCCCAAGCTCTCCCAACAGATACTGGTGTTGCGGTACTGGAGCCCTCCATGGTGCTGTGACCCCGCCCCTTTGGGGGGAAGGAAGCCATGGGTAACTGGGGGAGCATGGGGGGGAGACTTAGTAGGAGGTGGAAGCCACGGGGCCTGTGACTAGGGCAGAAACACTGGCAGCAGGCAAGGGCAAAAGTGGAACAAATATAAAAAAAAAAAAAGTTCATCCTTACACTCTGTTTAGGTACTTGCAGATGACAGCCTATGCCCGGAAGGTGAATGGAGGGGATGGAGCCCCTCAGCTAGAACCAATAGAACAGCAGATACATTCTGCATGGAAGGACCCGAGGGGTATCATGCATAGGGCAGTCCATCTGGGCAAGCAACATTTCCCAGACATCATGCAGAAAACAAGAAGGCAATGGGAGAGGGACATAGGTATACAGATTGGGGAAGATAACTGGAATCTTTTATTAACATTGCACCAAGGCATTTTAATCTGTAACAAGTATAAAGAATCATACTTTAAATTTATTCATAGACTTTATTGCCCCCCTCAGATAGTTAATAAATATAACCCTGCTGTATCTCCATTTTGCGGTAGGTGCGGAAGGGTGGTAGGCACATACTACAACTGCTTCTGGGAGTGTGCAGTCCTGCAGACTTTCTGGAGGGTGGTTTTGGCCGAGGTGGAGAAGCTGGCAGGAAGGCCTCTGCTGGGGACCCCTCTTTTGGGCCTGTTTGGGGTTGAGGATGTGGAGGGATGGGTCCCTCTTCCTTGATGGATTAGGGTACTGCTTGTTTTGGCCCACCACTGTATTCAAAACACTTGAGTCTCCAACAATGTGCCCTTGTTGGATCAATGGCATAGATTAGTGCTTCAAGTGCTGGCCATGGAGAAGCTTGCACTTGTGGTGAAAGGGAAGGGAGGTCAAGTTTTTAGAGTATGGGAACCTTTCCTGGCATCCATAACAGTTGGGGAGGCACAGATGTTAATGGTGGGTTTGGATGAGGGGTGATATCCAGGGCAGATGAGAACACTTGCCTGGCGTATTCGTATTGCTTTTCATGCCTGTGCTAAGCTATGTCACTATTGTAGATGAAATTATATGCAATGTGTAACTACGAGATGTTCTCTTGAATGTGATATTGAGATGTCTCTGTAACGTGTATCTGAAAAGTCTTTTTCTTTTTTTCAATAAAAAGATTATGCAAAAAAAAAAAATATGGTGCACTACCTAATTGGCTCACTTTAAATAAGGTGCAGCCCCCAGCCAATGTACTGGTCATTGATGCTCTGCCTGATTGGCTCACTTTAAATAACGCCTAGAACCAAGCCAACATACTGGTGGTCAGTGGGGAGCCAGCTAAAGGAGACAGCCATAAATCTGAACATAAACAAAACCAAAATTAGCTGTTCAACTTATGCAGTATCACAAACATTAAATTGCTTTTCGCTCTCATTTGCTTTGTTTTTGTATTTCAATTACCAGCCTCACTGAGAGAGGGCACTGCAAAGGGTATCGATAGTTTAGATAACTTCTTACTCAGATGCACTGCTGACATTTTGTCTTCTCCCTTAACTTTTATTTTTAACTTATCTCTTACTCTTAGCACTCAGACTGTTTCCTCAGCCTAGACACATTCTCTAGTCATCTCCCTACACAAAGGTGGGGACAAAACTTTGGTAGAGAATTAGAGCCCAAATTCTTTGCGTCCCATAATTTCTAAATTCATGGAGAAAATAGTTTTATCTCAGATCACTGAATATCTGGCTCATTACCAAATTACCAGATTCTGTTCAATTTTGCGTCAGGCTTCAGACCCAGATTTTCCACCCAAACAGCACTGATGGATTGCCACGATTCTGTCTCTAGGACTCTGGACAAAGGGTGTTTTGTAGGTTCTGTTTTCATTGACCTGTCAAAAGCTTTTGAAGTGATCAATCACTCTGATTCTAACTCATCTCTCTCTCTATCTTAAGGTTTTTCTTCAGATATCACCAACTGCTTCTCATCTTATTTGTATGGGAGCTCTCAATCTATCTCTTGGAATGGTTGATTTCCTCTCTCTTCCAATTTCTTTTTTTTTTTTTTTATTGAAATTTCGGATAACACCTTTGAGAACAAGCTCATTTCATAGATTCACGTCAAGAGAACAATACATATTGGGAAAGTATGAGATGGAGAACAAACAAAACAAGAATTATACAAGACATTACAAGAGTGTATAACTACAGAAGTTCCAATACATGTGGCATTGCACATTGTATGCCAAGGTGCGTGTTTGATTAAAACCTGGAATTCAAAGGGTTGTATTAGAGGGGCGGGGTCTTATGAAATGATCCTTTACAGGAAAATGAGACCAGCCTGTTATCTAATAATCAACAAGGTAAGGGATGGCATCAGCCCAGGGGCCTCGTCAGAGGTGAGAAGGTATGGGACAAAGCATTTTAAAGTGAGCAAGGGAGCGCAGGAGATATGACAAGGTGGGAGGGGATGGGGAAAGCCATAGAGGGGTGAGGGGAAAGAGTGGAAGGGATCAAGAGGAAATGAGAAGGAGAATGATTAGCAACTTAGAACAGTTATTTACATGCTGAGAATATTTATGCATAAGGTCAGGGTAGCATAAAGGTAGAATAAGTGTTGGTCAAAGAAGGAAGGTTATTGGAAGCAGTCACAACTGGCATCAACAACTAGCTGTTGCTTAAGTTTAACCTTGAAGGAGCCCAAGGTGGATGCTGAAGTGATGTCATGGTGCAGCGAGTTCATCCATAGCGGAGCGCAGTGTAGGCAAGGATCTTTGTCCCAGAGAAGTGTGACAGCAGGGTATATTAAAAATCTGGCTAGTAGAGCTTCTGGTGCAACGATGGTTGATAGTGGGGGTAATAAGCTTTTGCACTCCTGGGGGCATTTTGCCTAAGCTTACTTTTTTGGACAGTAAACATGTTTGGTACATGAGTCTACCTTTGAATTGAAGCCAGTTAGCCTGATCGTACATGTCACAGGTAGAAATGTCTACTGAGGTTCCTCAGGGATCTATACTTGGTCCTGTTTTATTCAGTCTCTTTGTAGACCCTCTACCTTATGTTGTGCATCACTGCTCAATCAGACTTTATGCTGATGACACGGTTCTTTTTTATGCTCACAAATCCTTACCTTTTCTTTCTTTGACTCTCCATGGCAACTTTGACAAAATTGTGAAATGGTTCTCTGATAATCTATTACTCTTAAACAGCAAAAAAACTCAAGCAATGTTATTTGTGTCTCAGCACTCTCTGTTATCAGCAAACTCATCGCTTCAATTTTTTTAAATAATCACCCACTTGAAATTGTGAAGGAATTCAAATATCTCTGCCTTATTTTTGATTCCTCTTTGACCTTTACAATACACACTGAGAAAACAGTTTCAAAAGTCCATCAATGTCTGGGTGCTTAAAATGTACTGGGCATTGTTTATCAACCTAAGGCCATAAATGTATTATTGGGCAAGCCATTCTCCCCATCTTGGATTATGGGGATACTATTTACTGCCATGCCCCTACTTCACATCTTTTTCCCTTAAATACCATTTACTACCAGCTACATCGTTTAATGCAAAAATAAAAATGGAATGAACATCATTGCACTGTATTGTACCAACTAAACTGGCTGTCGCCTTCCTCCAGGTGCATTTTTCATTGGCTGTGCCATATTTACAAAATTGTAAATAATCTGCCCTCTACTTATCTGAAAGGCTAACTGTTCCTGCTCACAAATATAGCCCTTCCCTGTCCACTCCAGCCTGGCTAAAGTCCCTCCCCATCCATAGTAGTGTCCCAATTATCTACCCCTCCTCCGTCATTATCATAATAAACAAGTACCCAACAGCCATCGTCACTTTCTGTGGTTTTAGCTCAATTTTTCCCCCAGTCGTCGGTGATATATCCCTCCTCTTCTTTACCTCTCTAACCTGCCACCCCATACACGGCCTCTTTCACCTATATGTGTAGTTGCCGGCTGCCTCACTCAAAAGATCTCTGCTTATAACCCCCGTAAGCCTATGGTTGATTGTACATCTGCTGACTTCTTCAATTGTAAAAATAATGCTGTTTTTTTTATTTCAACCTTGTACTGTACTGTATACACTGTATATACTTTTCTTCCTTGTATATTATTGCTTTTTGTATACCTGCTTCTGTACTGTACTTTGATGTATTCATGACCAGGTCCACCTTGCAAATGAGCCTTGCTCAATGGTGCCCGCCTGGATAAATAAAGATTTTAATTGATTGATTGATTGATAGGCTCAGAGATGTGTCCTATCCTGGTTTTTCCCTACCTAAGTTCGATACACACTTTGGTATAGAGTGTTTTCATATGGGGCCCCTACTCTTGGAACAATTTGTCTCCTCAGTTTAGAAACTCACCCTTCCTTGGAATTTTTTAAACATGGTTTGAAAAGATTACTGCCACAGGAAAAATCCATTGGCAATTGTTACTAACTGTTTTTGTATATTTTGGCCCAGATATTTCAAAATGGTTGCGCATGGCACAACAGTGTTCGCCATGTGCAACACACTAATGCTTGCGCAATATTCAATAGGAGAAAGTGCCCGCTGGAAATCGATGCACGGAGCACATCAGTAATGTATGCAGGCGCAGGTGGGGGACATGCCCATGCATACTCTGCACAGCCCGATATTCAACCGGGATGTGCGGGCCATCGCATCTTAGCCTACCTGCGCCAGCACAAAGTTGCGCCAAAAAGGAGCAAGGTGCTGGCCACCCACAGGTGAGCTGCCGTATTGCAGGCGCCAACCGGCAACTGTGGCCACCGGGCTCGGCTGCACCTCCATGGTTGCGGCCTCCCCTCCATGCCCGATTGTGGGCATCAGTAAAATAAGTGATTAATCCAAAATCCCTGGTGGTCCAGTGGACCGCTGCCTGCCCAATCGCGGGCTGAATGAAAATAAAAACAAAACAATTATCCCTGGTGGTCCAGTGGACCGCTGCCTGCCCGATCGCGGGCTGAATGTAAATGAAAACAAAACAATTATCCCTGGTGGTCCAGTGGACCGCTGTCCACCTGATTGCGGGCTGAGTTAATAATAAAATAACACTATTCTCCCTGGTGGTCCAGTGGACCGCTGCCCGGCCGATCGTGGGCTGAATGTAAAATAAAAGAACACTATTCTCCCTGGTGGTCCAGTGGACCGCTGCCCGCCCGATCGCAGGCTGAGTTAATAATAAAAGAACACTATTCTCCCTGGTGGTCCAGTGGACCTCCCCTCCCCACCTGCCCACTGATCCTCACTGCCCCGCTCCTCCCCCGGTCAGCGGTGGGTGGCAGCACCCTGCCCACCTGCCACCCTACCACCCGCCGACTGACACCGTCGGTAGGGCTGCACGGCCATTGGTCCACAGCGTGAGCCAATGGGCATGCATACACATACTACACATTCCAGATATGTGAATGGATCCATTCACATATCTGGAATGTGTAGTACCGTATGGCTGCACACCCATGGCTCACGCTGTGGACCAATGGGCATGCAGCCCTACCAGCGGTGTCAGTCAGCGGGTGGCGGGCGGCAGGTGGTGGGTGCTGCCACCGACCGCTGACCGGGAGGAGCGGACAGTGGGGATCAGTGGGCAGGTGGGGAGGAGGTCCACTGGGGAGCGGGCAGTGGGGATCAGTGGCGGGTGGGGAGGGGGTCCACTGGACCACCAGGGATAATAGTGTTATTTTATTATTAACTCAGCCTGCGATCGGAGGGACAGATCCACTGGACCACCAGGGAGAATAGTGTTCATTTATTATTAACTCAGTCCGTGATCGGGTGGGCAGCGGTCCACTGGACCACCAGGGAGAATAGTGTTCTTTTAATTTACATTCAGCCCGCGATCGGGCGGGCAGCGGTCCACTGGACCACCAGGGAGAATAGTGTTATTTTATTATTAACTCAGCCTGTGATCGGAGGGACAGGTCCACTGGACCACCAGGGAGAACAGTGTTCTTTTATTATTAACTGAGCCCGCGATCAGGCGGACAGCAGTCCACTGGACCACCAGGGAGAATAGTGTTATTTTATTATTAACTCAGCCCGCGATCGGGGGGACAGGTCCACTGGACCACCAGGGAGAATAGTGTTATTTTATTATTAACTCAGCCCGCGATCAGGGGGACAGGTCCACTGGACCACCAGGGAGAATAGTGTTCTTTTTTCTTTCGGCCCGTGATTGGGCGGGCAGCGGTCCACTGGACCACCAGGGATATGGGATTTATCTCTTTTTACTGCAGCCCGCGATCGGGCTGTGGGGCTGTGCCATGCTGCAGGGGCATCAGTCCCCGACTGCTGCCTGGCAGGCGCCAGGTGCGAAGTCGTTGAGATCGGCACTGCATGCAAATGGGCATAATGACATGCAAATGGCCCCATTTGTGCCTTGCATACATTATTGGCCCCATTTGTAGTCAACTTTGAATATCACGGTTGCTGCACCTTGCGCAATGGAACTGCGCCAGCGCATCCCCATGCTCCACTCTGGCCACTGGCGCTGGCACAGTGCCACTGCACCATGCACACGCGGGTGGCCAGGGTGCGATGATGCGATGCTGAGCCATGGCGCAGCTCCGCTGAATATCACCCAGTCCACACCCTGCACAGCCAAATGAGCTGCGCCTGGGCTTGCACCACAGCCTGGCACAGTTTGAATATCTGGGCCTTTGTCTTCATTGTTTTTTATATTTATGACTTGGGACATTCTGTAAATGAGACATGTTTCTCATAGAACTTATCCTGTATTTCCATGCAACTTTTAAAAAGACAACAACAAAAAAAAGACCAAGCAGGAAAGAGAAAAGGTGGTTAGGGAGTGCAACAAGGCATTCAGGAGGGCTAGTGGGGTGCTAGGGTGCATAGGCAGGGGTATCATCAGCAGGAAGAGGGAGGTGGTATTGCTCCTACATAAATCCCTGGTAAGACCCTACCTTAAGTACTGTGTCCAGTTCTGGAGAGCACATCTCAGAAAAGAAATAGACTGGGTGGAGGCGGTCCAGAAGAGGGCTTCCAAAATGGTGCAAGTTTTACATCAAAAGCCCTATGAGAAGAGGTTAAAGAGCTCAATATGTACACCCTGGAGGAGAGGGATATGATGGAGACCTTTAGCTACTTCACAGGGTAAATAAGGTACAGGTGTGGGTACTTTCATAGAAAAGGTGTTCTAGAACAAGGGGCCATGCTATGAAGCTGAAAGGAGATAGATTCAGGAGAGATGTGAAAGTATTTCTTCACAGAAAAGGTTGTGGATTCCTGGAAAAGCCTTCCAGCAGAGGTAGTGAGGCAAAAACAGTGGTGGGTTTGAAAATGCCTGAGACAGGCACAGGGGAATCGTTGGAGTAAGGAAGTGGAGAGGTGCAGGATCAGTGCCATAGATGTATGTCTGCAGCAAAATGAAGGTAATAAAATGGACAGACTAGGGGCCCAGTGGCCCTTATCTGCCATCAGTTTCTATGTTTCTATATCAACCCACCAAGTAGAGGTATAAGTAGATGGTTTCTTATGCAGAAGGGTTTCCAAAGCAAAAGAAAACAAACCCCTTATGGTTTCAAAGGAAGTGACTAAAATAGTGAAAGAAAAACAGAAGGCATTCAAGCTATACCATGGAACAAACAAGGATGAAGACTGGGTGTCGTACAAGGAGAAAATGAAAGAAGCCAGCAAAAAAAATAAAGCAGGCAAAAGTGTGGACAGAAGCAAGTATAGCAGAGAGGACAAAGAGAGGAGACAAATCCTTCTTTAGATACATGCGGGAAAGAAGAAAGGCAAAAGGGGGTATAGTCAAGATTACAACTCAGGAAGGGAAAACAACAGAGGACAACCCAGAAAAGGCAGAAATCCTGAACAGGTACTTCTGCTCAGTATTTACAGAGGAGGACCCAGAGGATGGCCCAGAAATGGCAAAACGCAGCACCCCTGGACAGAGGGTTTATACTAGCCCCTTCACAGAGACTAAAGTACTAGAGGCACTAAATAAATTGCAAGTTGACAAAGCCATGGGGCCAGATGAAATGCACCCCAGGATCTTAAAAGAACTGAGATTAGAGTTGGCTGCCCCACTGGCTAAACTATTCACCAAATCCCTAAAGAGTGGGGAGGTACCCGAAGATTGGAAAAGTGCAATCGTGGTCCCGCTCCACAAATCGGGCAGCAGGGAGGACTCTGGAAATGACAGGTCTGTAAGCCTCACATCCATAGTGAGGAATTTAATGGAGACACTACTCAGAGGATCATGGCATTCCTGGATGCTAGTGGCCATCAGGACCCCAAGTAGCATGGTTTCACAGTGGGTAGGTCTTGCCAGACAAACCTGATTGAGTTTTTTGACTGTGTTACAAAGGTTATAGATGATGGTGGGGCAGTAGATGTGGTCTGCTTAGATTTTAGCAAGGCCTTCGATTCGGTTCCACACAGAAGGCTGGTAAAGAAGCTAGACCACACAGGAGTTGGATCAGAAGTAGTTAGATGGGTTAAAAACTGGTTACAGAGCAGAACCCAGAAAGTGCAGGTAAATGGAGCACTGTTATCAGAAGGTAGAGTAACCAGCGGTGTGCCCCAGTGTTCAGTACTGGGGCCTCTGCTCTTCAATATTTTAATATCGGACATAGCTAACGAACTACATGGAAAGGTGTGTCTGTTTGCAGATGACACCAAAATATGCAACAGGGTCGACATATCTCAGATAACTTGAAGGTAGGTAAACAGTAGGAGAAGGCAGCATTAAAGGCCAGCGGTATGCTGGGATGCATTGGGAGGGGAATCACAAGCAAGAAGAAGGAAGTGATCCTGCTGCTGTACAGATCACTGGTTAGGGCTCACCTGGAGTACAGCATCCAGTTCTGGAGGATCTACCTCAAAAAGGACATTGACTGAGTGGAGACGGTGCAGAGCAGGGCAACAAAAATGATTCAGGGACTATAAGAGATGTCCTACAGGGATAAACTGAAAGAACTGAACATGTATTGCCTGGAACAGAGAAGAGAGAGGGGTGACATGATGGAAATAATCAGGTACATAAAAGGCATAAACCAGGTGCAGATAAATGATCTCTTCCAATTTAGGAAGGGCAGCAGAACCAGGGGACATGATCTAAGGCTGCAAGGAGGGCAGTTCTCCACCAACACCAAGAAGTTTTTCTTCACAGAAAGAGTGGTGGATGCCTGGAACAGCCCTCTGCAGAGGTGGTGGAGGCAAGCACAGTGATAGGTTTCAAGAAAGCTTGGGACAGATACAAGGAAGCCCTCAAACCCAAAGGCAGTTAGAAGGCTGGGCTGAAAGACAATGGGCAGACTAGAGAGACCTGGTAGTCTCCTTCTGCCGTCAGCTTCTATGTTTCTATGTTACTATGTACTTGAGTACTAGGGAGCCAGAGGTAGGGGTCTTGAAGGGATGATGTCCATCAGACCTGTAAAATAAAATATTGGAAAGTGGTCACAAAGGATTCATAGTTCTTACGGAATAAATAGGGCAGTTAGGACAGGTTAGACATAGACTAATGCTTATCTGATGGGAGAGGAGTCAACATCCTCTCAGACCTGTTAAATGAAAGAAAAAAATAGATTAATATAGAGAAACTACATTAGCGACAGCAGATACAGAGAGTGGAGAGATACGAAAGAACTGTAGGACAGCACAGTAGTAAAGAAAAAGGGTGTTTTAAACACTTACAGGTAGGTCAAAGTGGGAAAGTAGAGATATAGAGAAAGAAAAATTAACAAAAAGATAGTAAGAGAAAAGCTGAAGTGGTTTTTGGGTGGGCTCAGCTAAAACCCCCTTAGTGCGCCTAGATGGCCAAGTGGCCAGTCTTTTAAAGTGGTAGCCCAGGTGGGCTAGTGGAGACTTTTTTGGGCTAGTGGGCCCTGTAGTCAACATAAGTTAGCATTGGTGATCCAGGGGCTAGAATTGTCTCAGAGCGGCCAGTAATTTAATTTGCTAACCCTGGAGGGCAAATAGGCAATATCCCTGATGGCTGGTGGCCAATGTTTTTAAATGGATTGATGGATGGATAGATGGGTAAAAATTCCTTAGTTTTCAACAGGATTGAACTTTTAGGACTGAAAAGCCCTGTTTAACAAAGCTGTCCTGAAAATTGAGTGGTTACATTAAATGGATTACATATAAACAAATTATTGCACATACGTACAATAAAAATATATGCAATATTTTAAAAAAAAATTCTCAGGCGGTATTACATAACACAAACTGTCATGAATCTCATGAAGCCATAAACCCCTTATAGTATTATGCAAAACAGGCACATCTGTCTTTCAGTACAGTCTCAACACTGGTTTTAAAGGTCTTAAGAGTCTTAGCATTCCAAACCCCTGGCTCTAATTTGTTCCAAATTTTTGGTAAGTAATAACGTTGTTGCATTTTACTATAGGAATTATTCACAAGCAGGACCACTAAACATCTATTTTTTAGTACTCTCAGGTTTTGTCCATGATTATTCATTTGAGCAAATCTAGATGAAAACGTTCCCTTCCCACCAAATTTTTTAAATGCCATTACTCCAATTTGTTTTGTTCTTCGTGTCTCTAAAGAGTCACACCCCTATTGATCTGGCACGCTGCAGTGGTGGCTACCAAGGTGACATATCAATACAAATTGACCCATCCTGTAGTAAGTTTTATCTAATCTGTTTAGCTGTGTGAAGGTAGCATATTGGTAACTTACATTACCGTATTCTAGTATAGGTAAAAGCTGCTGTACAATCCTATTTCTTGAATCTTTTGGGAGTATAAGGGCTTTCCTACAAAGAGCTCCTAACCTAGTATTTACTTTACTTATGGTGTTAGCTATATGTTCTTTAAAAGTTACCATGTTATCAGTTTGAACTCCAAGATATTTATAGGAAGTTGTCACTTCCAGTTTTTGCTTATCTATTGTAAATATATCCAACCTAACATCTATGTTTGATTTAATGCCTTTAGCCATAAACTCCATAACCTGAGTTTTTTCTTACTTAATACCATATTTGAATCCATTAACCAATATTGTAAAAGACTGAAATCAGACTGCAATACTCCTTGAAGTTCAACTCTGCTCTTAGCTCTGACAATCAATACCATATCATCCGCATATAGACTTATATCACATTCAGTTATCATCTGTGATGGAGAATTTACATAGATAAAAACTAACAGGGGGTCCAGGACTGAACCCTGGAGAACCCCTCTGTAAGTTTCTTCTTTATCTGATAAGCACCCCCGATAGAAACTTGCTGCGTACGCTCTGTTAAGTATGATGAAAACCAATTTATCACTGGATCAGACATGCCATGCCAACAGATGAGTTGCTCCAACAAAATGTTATATTCAACCAGGTCAAAAGCCTTTGAGAGGTCGACAAACACCAAACCAACAGACTCACCCTCCTCCAAACCACTGAAGACAGTATCAATAAAGTTTGCCAGTGTGGTGTCCGTCGACCTCCCTGACCCGAAGTCAACCTGGTAAGGGGGCAAAACATTGTATTTCTCCAGGTAATCATAAATCTGAATACATAACAATTTCTTAAATGATTTTGACACTACTGATAACAAGGCTATAGGCTGGTAATTTTTTAGTTCATTTTTTCTCTCCCCTTTATGGACTGGAATAAAGAACAGTTACATAAGAACTTACCATAACAGTAGATCTTCGAGAGAATCTTTCATCAGGTCACAGCTATGGAACTATATCCACCTGGCACTAGGGCCACGTGGACAGTTTTTGCTAGCAGTCTTCCAGGGGCTGCCCATGGTGACGTCATACACTGACATCCTTACTCTACAAAAACATGGGTAGCCCTGCGCCCTTCTCAGTTCCCACCAGAAACCATCTGCAGAAGACCTCCTCCTGGGAAACCGAGGGAGAGCTAGAGGTTCCTGCCACTAGGCAAGTGGTGAAATAAAGGTAGACCATCCTGGAGAAAGAGAGACAGAGACTGAGAAACTCTGAGACCAAGGGGGACTGAGAGTGGGACGGCATGATCTGATGAAAGAGATTCTCTCGAAGATCTGCTGTTACAGTAAGTTTTTTAATTTATTTATTTATTGAAGTCTAGGAATTACAGCTCTTTGAGTCAGGGACTCTTTTTCAAAGGCTCCACATCAGTACAAAGTGTGGCAGGCAAGTATTACAGACATCATGAACAATGACAGTAATTGCACACAAAGAGAAAATTTATATAATAGGTGCTATTACAAAGGCCCCACATCAGTGCAAAGTGTGGCAGACAAGTGTTACAGACATCATGAACAATGACAGTAATTATATTCAGAGAGAAAATTATACAATATGGAGTTATCTAATACCGATGCAATACAATAAGCATTGTCAATTGACATGGGAGTAACCAAAATTGTTGAAATAAGTCAGAGGAGAAAAAATAAATATTGGAGACAAGAGCAACGGAGCTATGGAGGAGAAAGTAAGAAACAGGCCCAGGAAGTGGAACAAAGGAGAGCTGGAAATATAGTAGAGACCAGAAAGCTGCCCAATGGGCATTGTCGTGGGGCTAAGGTGCAGGAGAGGAAATAGTTAGAGGGTTACGAACAGTGTTATGGGCAATCACAGTTTTATGAAACCAGGATGTGGTCCTGCAGTTATTTTTGAAAGGGCCCAACCTGGGTATGGATAGGAGGGAACCAGGGATGGAGTTAATCCATAAAGGGGCCCTATAGTTGAAGGACCTTTAACCGGCAGTGGTTCTATAGAAGGGAACTTGGAAAACAGTTTTGTTGATGTGTCTGGTTGCTCGTCTGTGCTGCCCTGAAGAGAGAAGGTTACAACCAGGGGGTGAGTGGCCCATAGAGATTTTTTTGCTAGTAGGCAAGTCTAATAGTAGAGATGCCCTTGGAAACTTAGCCAGGCCAAGTGTTGATAGAGATCGCAGGTATGCATCAATCTGTCCCAGCCAGTGGCCAGGTGGCAGGCTTTGTTTAAGGCAAGTTTAATTTTTCTCAGGGCAGAGTTTGAGGCAGACCCATAGATGACTATACCATAGTCTACCATGGATAGAACAGAGCTGGGGATAGCAAGTCTAAGAGCAGCAAAAGGGAGGTAGGACCTAATTCTGTAGAGGAGACCAATTCTGGCATTAACTGCGGAGCAGGTAGCAGTAATGTGTTCATGGAAGGAGTTGGCAGGATCGAGGGTGATACCAAGGTATTTAAAATGGGGAACAGATTCCAGGGGGGTGCCACGAGAATTGAGGATGGAGAGGGTGGAGGACTTGTACATATTTTGTGATGGGAGAATAGCATTATCTTTGTGTTTTTATAATTGAGAATAAGTTTATGGGATGAAATCCAGGATTCAACCTCCTTGAAGGAGAGCTGCAGGTCCTGTTGAAGCAGGGTGGGGTCAGGATGGTGACTGAAAATCACTGCATCATCCGCATAGAGGAGAAGGCATCCAGTGCAGGCCAAGGGGAGAGAGTTCAGGTACAGGGTAAATAGAAGTGGACCAAGAATGGAGCCCTGGGGTACCCCAGAGCGAACCTGAAGACTAGTGGATAGGGTGCCATTTATCTTCACATGCTGGGATCTTTCTTGCAGGTAGTGGTTGAACCAGGTAGTGGCCTCCTTGGACAGGCCAGTGGAAAGGACAGAATCTGATAATAGGGGATGATTGACCATATCAAAGGCCTTGGTGAGGTCTATGTACACAGACCCAACCAAGGTCCCTTGGTCGAGGGCATTGTTGATGTATGAGGTGTACATCAAGAGGGTAGTGGTGATGCTGTGGCCGTTCCTGAATCCATGCTGTTGCTGGCAGAGGAGGTTATGTGATTTCTGGAAGTCAGTGAGTTGGTCGGCAATGATTTTTTTGAGCGCTTTTGGTGGGGCAGAATGGAGCTAGGCCTGTAGTTATTATGGGAGGTTCGGTCTTGTGGATGAGGGTGACCACTGCCCATTTTCACTGGGAAGAGAACTGACCAAGGCATAGCGACATATTCAAGATTTTGGTCAGGGAGTTAGGACTGCATCTAGAGTCAGGTTGAGCTGCTTAAAGTCTAGTGTATTGCCAATCTGTCTGGATTTGCCAAGGAACTTAGAGAGGTAGGAGCGAGCAGTACTCGGGGAGATGGTCTTGAATTGGAATGGTGGGACACCAGTAGGAAGGGGGGGAACAGCCCAGGGAAGGGGAAGAGAAAGTCGGGGGGAGATGCTGAGCTAAGTTCAGTAAAAGCTGCAATAAAGGTGTTGCCGGGTTCGGGAACGGACTCGGGACACTGGGGATCAGCAGGGGGAGGATAGGATTGAGCATCCGAAGGACTGCTCTCCTATCCTGGGGTGGGATTGGGGACTGCCTTGCTCAAGCAGTGGCCCCAATGGAGACTGGAGGCATTGCAGGAGTGGCGTGATGAGGGAACCTAGAAAAATTGGAAATACCGCTCGCTGGTGGCCGCTGGATGATGGCTCTCTGTCCCCTGATTCCTCTGGTGCCTTTGATGGGACTCCTTCACTCAGCAGCATCCCTGGGCCCTACTGAAGAAGAGTACGCTGGACTCCCCCACTGATGCCTTCCCCCTTGGTGGAGGGGGACCCTCCTGGTGAACGGTTACATCTGGGATATCCCATGGGACCGGCTGCGTTGTGAGACAAAGGAGCTTGGGTAAGGCTGGTGGGGTCAGTGAGGACTTGGAAAGGGGCCTGAAGGAGTGGGGGTCACCAGGAGCATGGGGGGATAAACAAATAATGCAAAAAAAAAAAGGTGTTGGCAATCTGGTCAGGATCTTGGGTAGGAACGCCTTTTATGATCAGGTTTGGGGGGGAGGATTTACCACTGAGTTCCTTAATATTCTCCCAGAAATGATGTCCCTGCCCCAGGAGGTGGTGAGTTTAGCTTGGTAGTAAGCAGCCTTAACTTGGCAAATGGCCCAGGTGCAGGAGTTTCAGGCAGCATGGTATAGTTGATGGTCTGTGGGGCATCCAGATTCCAGGGCTCGGCGCCAAAGGTTGTCACGAGCAGTCACTTGGTCAATTATAGACTGGTTGACTCAGGGAGAGAAGCAACCTTTTACCACCTGCTTAACAAAGGGGGCAAAGCTATTGCAGGTGGAGTTAAGGGAACTAATAAAGAAGGACAGTGCATCATTAACAGATGCAATATAATCAAGCGGGGTTCAGTCAAAGTTGAGAAGATAATGGCGGACATGCCCTAGAGCACCTTTCCTAAGAAGTCAGTATCTGGTGATATGGGGGGGTTCCATCTGTTTGACCAGTGGCAGGTGACTGGGGCATGATTGCTAAGTGACTCAGATAAGACCTGGACATCAGAGATACATTCAGGGTAAGTGGAGAAAATGAGGTCAATGAGAGTTCTGTTGCCCGTGTTTTGATTAAGGCTAGTTGGAGAAGGGACCAGTTGAGTTAGGTTTTGGGCAGCAGTGGCATCTCTGAAATAGGTTGATTGAGGGGCAAGCCAATTTATGTTAGTCACAAGTGCGATGATCTCAGAGTTTGTGGGGAGTTGGGCTGTGATGTCTAGAATCGAAGTGAAAGTCTCTTTCTGGTTATGGGTGGGGATGTATATAGACATCAGGTATACAGTTTTACCGGAAGTCCCAACTGCAATTTTAAGGGTAAGAGATTGGGAGTTAGCAGTAGGAAGGGTAGTCAGGATTACATGACCTTGTAGTGTATTGTGGAGATGGATGGTGCAACCCCGCCCCCTTTTTCCCATTCTATCTGATCTGTACAGGGTGTAACCAGCACGACAGCAGAGTCAGGAGTATGGTGGGGTAGCCAGGTTTCAACTACCTCAAGAGCATCTTGGTTATGGTGGCATACCCAGGCTTGGAGTTGGGCATGCTTCTTCAGAAGGCTACAAATGTTCATGGTAGTCAGTAGGAGGCCACCAGTATGCTTACGTTCTTACATAACTGTTCTATTTTCTTCAAGGATATCTCTTTTATTAGGTCACACCTATGGAACAAGTCACAAGCAGTACTGACAGCGAGACAGGTTGGGTGGCTGGAGGCTAGAGGCCTAAGAAAGAAGTCCTTGAAGCACAGCCAGGCCAGAGTCTGCCTTCTTCTAGAGGCAATGTCCAGACTGTAGTGTTTTGTGAAAGTGTGGACAGTACTCAAAGTGGCAGCAGCACAGATTTCTGCAGCTGAAACATTCTTGAAACAGGTAACAAAAGTGGCCATGGCTCTGGCTGAATGGCCACGAACAACTCCAGGAAGTTCCTTATCTTACTTCCTGTAACAAAATGTAATACAGTTAGCCAGCCATTTGGATAAGCACTGATAAGAAACTGGTATGTACTCTTTTCCAGGGGTGAAAGAAACAAAAAGCTTCAAAGACTTCCTGTAGTCCTTCATACAGTGAACATAGTATCTGAGTACTCTGTGTACATCTAAAGTATGGAGCAATGCTTCCCCTGGATTGGCATGCTCTGGAAAATAAAGATGCAGGTGGATGGTTTAATTTAAAGTAAACTCAGACACCACCTTTGGTAAAAATGTAGGATTTGTACTCAACGACACACTGTCTTTGTGGAAAATCAAATAAGGAGGCTTATACGTAGGAGCCAGAAGCTTGGAAATCCTTTGAGAAGAAGTTACAGCAACTAAAAACAAACTCTGGCCAGAGCCGATATGGCTGCAGGTGAAGAATTTGGGGTAAAAATATTGAAATTTATCAAAGTTAGGAGCCTGCGTTTGCAAAATGTAATGTAGGCTCATAAATATGTTTTGTAGTTATATTTTTTCTCCAAATTTGCAACACAGTCTTGCTATGACTCTACCTCATGAAGAAGGACAGAGAAAATGTTCGGCTCCTGGCGTAAAGGTGATTTTGCGCAGGGACCGCAAAATCACCTTTTGGGATGTAAAAAAAACATTTTTGCCAGAATTTGAAAAATAAGGGTTGTCCCATTCATGAGGTGCCATAAAGATGTGGCTATATTGTAAATTTGGGTTAAAAATTTTGAAAATTACCAGTTACAAGGCTGTATTCGCAAAATTCAATGTAAGCTAATAACTTTGTTGTTTTTAATATTTGTACACCAAATTTTCAACATAGCCTTCTAATTACCCCATCTCATGAACAAGAGCAGAGAAAATTTTCAAGTCCTGCCCAAAAGGTGATTTTGTACAGGGATTGCAAAATCACCTTTCTGAGTGTATAAAAACATTTTGGCCAGGATTTGAAAAATGACAGCTATCACACTCATGAGGTGCTGTAAAGATATGGCTATGTTGTGAATTTAGGGCAAAGATATTGAAAATTACCAGAGTCATGAGTCTGCATTTGCAAAATTCAACATAGGCACATAACTTTGTTGGTTTTGAAAATTTTCACACCAAATTTTCAAGATAACCTTCATATGACCCCAACTCATGAACAAGGGCAGAGAAAATATTCAACTCCTGCTCAAAAGGTGATTTCACATAGGGACCGCAAAATCACCTTTCAGGGCATAAAAAAAACAACCCATTTTGGCCAGGATTTGAAAAATGACAGCTGTTACACTCATGAGATGCTGTAAAGATATGCCTGTGTTGTGAATGTGGGGGAAAACTATGGAAAGTTAACAAAGTTACAAGCCTGCATTCGCAAAATGCAACGTAGGGGTATAACTTTGTTGTTTTTTGAATATTTTTACACCAGAGTTTCAACTTAGCCTTCTTATGACCCCACCTCATGAACAAGGGCAGAGAAAATTTTCAGCTCCTGCTCTAAAGGTGATTTCGTGCAGGAACCGCAAAATCACCTTTCGGGATAAAAAAAAAAATGTTTTGGCCAGAATTTGAAAACTGACAGCTGCCACACTCATGAGGTGCTGTAAAGATATGGCTATGTTTTGAATTGGGGGGGAAAATATGGAAAATTACCAAAGTTACAAGGCTGTGTTCGCAAAATTGTATGTAGGCTCATAACTCCGTTGTTTTTACATATTTTTACACAAAAATTTCAACATAGCCTTCTTATGACCCCACCTCATGAACAAGAGCAGTGAAAATGTTCAACTATTGCCTGAAAGGTGATTTTGTTCAGGGACCGGAAAACCACCTTTTGGGACAGAGGTCTGCCTAACGACAGTGCAATTCTTCATGAGGTGGGGTCCCAAGGAAGGCATGTTGAAAATCTGGGACAAGAATATGCAAAAATGGACAATTTATTCCACTAAGTTCAAAACCCCATTGAAATACACTGAACTGTGTACCTGTTTCCTCAGTTCACGGTCTGGCTTTGAAGAGTGAAGACGTGTCTGCGGTCCCGAGAAGATGACAATGCTGGATCCACCCATGGATAAGTAAGGGCTTTTGGGGGGGGGGGGAATAACAGTGCAAAAGACATCGATGGAATTTTTTTTTCAGGTGAAAACAAAAAGGGCACAAGACACTGATGAACAGGTTGGGCACCTCCAGTGTCACTGTTATGTTTGAGGTGGTGTGTGGGGTGGTGGGCACTGAGAGGGAGGTTTGGGTGGGGAGGATATCTCTAATTTTAAAAAGAAAAAAATGAGTGTTGGTCATGGCAGAGCACAGCACACTCCGTGTCCAGGATGGCCGCAGCATTCTACTGTGCATGCGCAATGGAGTGTGGCAGCCATCTTGGAGATGGGAAAGTGTGCCGTGTTCTGCCGTACATTTTTTCCTTTTAGAGATATCCCCCCCACCCGAACCTCCCAACCTGCCAGTGTCGCGATCAGGATACAGAGTTGGAAAAAAATAGTGCAGTGGGGCTGCTAATAAAAACAACCAGCAGACTGCTCCACAGACATGGAGGCATCTGTAGTGCAAGTCTAACAGGTTGTTCAGATGGAAAGAATGCAAAGAATGTGAAGTCCTTTTTCTGAATGCAAAAGGACTGCAGGGCTTCACCCACTGCAGCCCTAACGATGCTTTCCAGGACAGAAAGTGTAGCTTGCAGGTGGCTCAAAAGGAGCCAAACTTAGCTTTTCTAACACAAAATTCAAGTCCCAAGTTGGGACTGGATTGCAGATGGGAGGTTTCAATGTAGAATGCATCTCAAAGTACAGGCCACATCCAACTGGGCCAAAGTATGGCCATCAAAAGGCACATGGAAAGCTGATATAGCAGTCAGGTGCACCTTAATAGAGAAGTACTGCAGTCCTGCCACTGACAAAGGCAGCAAATACTCTAAAATCTGATACACTGGACAGGTGAAAAGATCTGGTGGTGTGAAGCAGCCCACAAAGCAAAATGCTTCCACTTCATGGAGTACTTAGCTTCCTGGCAGCCACCATGACTTCAGCCATTTTTGGGGACACTCCAGATTTCGCAATGGCTAAGTCTTCAGGATCCAGGCATGGAGATAGAGATCTGAGGTCCAGATGGACTAGGGTTCCCTGTTCCTGTGTCAGCAATCCTTTGCACTGAGGCAGGGGTACTGGTGGTTCCACTGCTAACTGCTGTAGCAATGGAAACCATATCTGAAGAGGTCAGAAGGGAGCCACCAGAATTAGAGTGGCCCCCCCCTTCACTTGGAGCTTGAGTAATACCCTCTGGATCAGAGGAACGGGAGGAAAGGCATAAAGGAACCTCTCTTTCCAGAAGAGGGACACCACATCTTGCCAGAAAATTCCAGGCCCTGGAGTGAGCGAGCAGAAACGCAGCAGTTTTGCACTGAGTGGGGTCGCAAAAATGGTCCAACTCTGGACGACCCCATCTGTCAAACAGGTTTTCTGCCACTGGGGTCAGCAGCTCCCACTCATGCATTCCAGACTGTGACCTGCTTAACCTGTCTGCCAGTACGTTTTGGATGCCTGGGACATGGACTGCCAACAGTTCTAGAGCCCAATAGCAACCCCTCATTATTTCTCCATACAGGGGGTATGAATGAGTTCCCCCTTGCTTGTTTATGTAGTGGACTACACTAATGTTATCTGGCTGCACCAGCAGAGGTCCCGGGGACAGGTGAGTCTGGAAGGCCTGCAGGTCATACAGAACAGCCCTCATCTCTAGGACGTTTTTGTGGAGGGAACTCTCTGCAGTGGTCCATGTATCATGGGTCTGGTGAAACTCCAGGTGAGCCCTACAGCCCATCCCCGAAGCATTCATGGTGAGGATCTGACGAAGAGAAGGGATTAGGAAAGGGACCCATTTGAGCAAATTTTTTTTTTTTTTGTCAATATAGTTTTCATTAAGACATAGGATAAGTGGTACAGAATGTATGGTAATACTAGACATCAGAATCACAATTTTAAATACATCATAGTATAGTGTGATATGGTACACATTATTGCAGCAGTCAATTTGATTCAATATAAGATTAGCACCTGGTAGGATCAGAACATCAGTTGAGATTTATACCAGATTGGGTCATAGTGGTATAGTGCTAAAAACCAACCAGACTACGGTCAGTACCAAGACATGGGAACACTGTCTTACTATGCTATACTATACTATAGGGGCCTACCTTATTAATCATACCCAAGCAAAAATAATTCCTCAGAGAGGAAAAAGGTCAGCTTTGATAGCAGCCACAAGGGGCCCAAGAGCATCAAAAAGGACTCATGCTTTCCCAAGGCCGTGAGCTGTGCCCTTTTGATTGTCATGCATTGTGTTAAGTTATCAGCCCAATGTTGAATGTTAGGGGAGGAGGCCACCATCCAACACTGTGCAGCTGTCTTTCTGGCATTAACTAAAGCCAAAAACCAGAGTGCCCCAAGACCCACCTCTCCAGGGTGATCAGTATCAGACCCCAGAAGAAATTCAGCAGGAGTAAAAGGAGGAGTGAAACCCAAGCCACGAGTCATTATATCATAAATTCCGCCCCAAAAGGGAGCCACCCTAGAACACAATAAGGCCAAATGTAAAAAATTCGCCTGAGCAGCACTATATTTAGGGCACGTATCAGGTTTTAAAGGATCCATTTGATGCAGTCTAACTGGGGTAAAGTAGGCCTGATGTAAAAAATTAAATTGCACTTGCCGTAGCTTATTGCTCCTAGAACAAACCGCTAGATGGTTACACGCACAATTCCCAAAGTGCTCATCCACCACACCCCCAAGATCCACTCCCCACTTACCAGTAATTTTAGAGAGGGCTGCCCACTCTCCTCCCCTAAGGAGCGGTAGAAAGTGGACATCAACCTAGTACAAGGCTGAGGGAAGAAAAGGCCTTCCTCGAAAGGGGAAAGTGGAGCCCATCCATCTTCTAGGCCCAAAGTAGAGCCGAGTAAATTCCTAAGCTGGAGAAAAATAAAAAAATCCCCCTTAGGTGTGTTCCATTTTATATTGAGGTAGGCAAAGCTTACTAGTTGTTCCCCCTCATACAATTGACTCACCCACTTGAGACCTTTACGCTCCCAGGCTTTTAATCTCTGAATCATAGCGACGGTGGGGGATGACTTAAGTTTAATCACATCCAGTATAAGAGTCTTTTTAGTGGGGGCAGGCACTCTCCCAATTGATTGATGAATATTATACCATGCATCAATGGTCGATGTCACAAAAGGATTAAGATGTTCAGGTACCACTCCTAATCAAAGCACATATGCCAGCAGTCCCCCTTTAATACACCGGTCACAACTCGATTCCTCAATTTCAAACCATCCCATATCCACAATTTGCAACCCAGTAGGGAGAGCAGCAAGCTGAGCTGCAAGGTAATAGAACCTAAAATTTGGGAGACCTAAAACCCCCCATTTCTGCAGCAGCTGAAGAATTGTTTTTTGGACCCTGGCTGATTTACCCCACCAGATGAATTTGTGTATAATAGCGTCAATCTTTCTAAAATGATTTTTTGGAAGTTTAATTGGAAGGGACTGGTATAAATATAGTAATTTTGGCAAGATCATCATATTAACTACCCCCACTCTCTCCATTAATGACAATGGCAGAGCTGTCCATCTCTCACAATCTGCAGCTATTGCCCCAACAGGGGTCTAAAATTCAGACCATAGATAGCATGGGTTCTGCCAGAGAGATAGACCCCAAGATATTTAATTCTAGGGACCAGTTGTAAACCATTCAGATGATAGATCAGAGGCTGCCTACCCAGTGTACCAGTTGGCAAGACCTCACTTTTTGACCAATTGATCTTGTAGCCCAATATAGATTCATATTCCTGCAGGATCCCGTTGACCCATGGAAGGTCTTCAGCAGGGTTCTGGAGGTACAGAAGGAGGTTGTCAGCATACATAGCTAATTTATGCTCACTGTCATTAATTCAAAATCCCCTAATATCTGCACTCTCTCGGATGACCCCTGCAAGCAGCCCTAAAAACAGCAATGGGGAAAGGGGACAGCCCTGTCTCGTGCCTCTACCTAAAACAAATTTAGGAGTTAAACGGCCGTTCACTATTATTTGTGCTGTAGGTTCCGTGTAAAGGGTCCTAATCCAAGAAATGAAATGCGGGCCAAAACCCAGACTGCCTAGAGTAATAAAAAGATACCCCCACTCCACCCGATCGAACGCTTTCTCAGCATCTAATGCTAAAATAGCTGCCTCATGCTTAATTTTAGATTTCTCCCAATGGTGAGGAATGTTTAATGCTCTCCGAATATTGTATTTCCCCTGCCTACCTTTCACAAACCCAGATTGGTCTTGGCGTATTATCTCGGGTAACAGGGGATCCAACCTGGAGGCCAAGGCCTTAGTCAACACCTTATAGTCCACTGTTAACAGTGAAATAGGCCTATAAGAGGCACACCAGGATGGATCCTTACTGGATTTTGGGAGAACTGTTATGGTTGCAGATCGGGTGGAGGGGGGCAGCTCTCCTAAGGTCAGACTGTCAAGCAACATATCACTTAGAGGTTCTAACAGTAAATCATGGCAACATTTAAAAAGGTTGACTGGTATACCATCGGGCCCAGGTGCTTTTCTGCCCTAGGCTTTTAATAGCTAGGCTAATCTCTGTCTGAGATATTGGAGCTCCAGGGTAGCCACTTGTTGCTCTGGTAGGGGTCTCATGGCGGCCCTATCCAAAAAGGTAGTATTTGCTCAGGGGATGGAGAAACCTCAGAAGTATATAGCTGCCTGTAATAGTCTCCAAAGGCCTGTCCCACCTCATCTGGACTGTCCACTAAGACTCCAGCCGAATCATGTATTTGATTTACTGCCCTTTCCCCATCCTTCCTATGAAGTTGCCAAGCTAGCAGCTTCCCTGCACAATCCCCATCAAAATACTGGCCTGCCTGGGAGAGTAAGATAGCCCTTTCTAAGTGGGCACCACATATAGCATTATATTGCCATTTCAACTTCTGCAGTGTGTTATACAATGCCTGAGTAAGGTTCGCCCTGTGTGCCTGCTCATTAATCTCAATCTGTGATCTTAATATTTCCACCTCTCTGGCAGTGATCGGGCCTTAGGTGCTGTATACGAGATGGTTTGGCCTCATATATAGGCCTTCAATGCCTCCCATCTAGTTATGTGGGAGGTATCCCCTTTCTTATTAAAAGTTAGGAATTCACTAATACATGTATTAATGTGTTTCACATATGCCTGATCTTTTAGCAACAACGGGTCCTCCCCAGAGACAAGTCCACTGTTAGTGACACATGATCTGAGACCAAGATAGGTGAGTAACTTGCCCCTTTAAGAGCTGGTAAAAGAATTGGACTAACCAGAATTCGGTCTATCTGGGCTTAAGACCTGTGGGCATTCTCTGCCAGAGGGAAATAAATGATGCCATGCATCTATTAAACCCACCTCCTGTTTGAGAACCCCCAGGGCCCTATCATTCTTAGAGATCACTGTAGGAGTGGTACTGGATCTATCCAAAATAACATCCTGCACATAGTTAAAGTCTCCCACTAAGACCCACGGACCCGGCCAAGCAACTAGTTCCAAGGATAGCCTCTGAAAGAATTGGGGATCATCGACATTAGGGGCATACACTGAACCCAAATTAAAGGTGCCAATTCCTGGGGACATTACTCTAGCTAGGGCAGATCTACCAAATGGGTCCACCCAACTGTCCACCACTGTAACTCGTTATCCCCTAGGTAACCATATTGCAGCACCTTGAGCCTTAATTAAAAAGTTGGCAGAAATCCCTTTCCCACCCATAAAAGCCTCTGTTTTAGGGGCATCTGCCCTGGACATATGCATCTCTTGCAGTAAAACCACTTGCCATTTAGCTCTTTTTACTTCGGTCAGGATTTTTTTCCTTTTTATAACTGACTTCAGTCCATTGACATTCCAAGTTGATACTTTTAGTGTACTAGCCATGACTCTGTGTTAAAAAGCTGCTTCATAACTCGTGTATTCCACCAGTGTCTATCCTTCATTCCAACCACACTGTCTATTAATAAATCTCTCATACCGCTCCTATTTCCCTGTCTCATTTTTGTGTTACATGTCCCACCTCCCTTCCTTTTAACCATGAGTATTCCCACTGGAGAATAATCCATTAGGATCCCAGCAGGTAACCAACCCACACAGTGAAACAGGTCATCCCCTGCCAGAATACTACTTCGTGGATCATCCACAGCTTCTATCCCACCCTCCATTCAACCCTCTTTACCAACACCCCCACAGTAACAAAATTAGAAGCCCCCCCTCATTGGGCCACAATTAGCTCATCCCAAGAGCCCCTGCAAACATGTGGCGAACATTTTGAGAAAAATCTAATTTGTACTGTACTCCTTTAAAACATGCAATTGACTTAGGAGTACCAAAGTTAACTTTGTTAGCAAAGACAAACAAGTGGCGCTAACAACGAGCAACATTTGCAAACATTAAATAAACGGAAACAGATTAAGCCGCTCTTCCAGAACCCCCACCACCACCGAGTGTAAAACCCCTGAAGTCATATTATAAAACTACCAGTTTTAAGTAGTTAAGTGACTTGGAGGGATTCTGCAGATGTACTCAAGTCTAACGCTGCAGGTTGCTGCCTCTCGTCGATACCCTGAGCCCCAGCACAGGTCAAGAGCAAGAAAAGGTCTATGCCTGCAGCTTAGCAGACAGTATCAAAAGTTCAACTGTAGTATAAAAGAGAACTCAAACCTTAGTTAATTCCAGACCCCACACTGCACTTGTCATAGCACGAGTCAGTGCACCATAATGCAAGGCCTAGCTTGGGGTTCACCAGGGAAGGGTGGAAAAGGGTGCAGAGGTAGATCCAAGTGAGAACTTCGGCTTAACAAATTACCCCACTCACCTATCCATCAGGCAGTGTGGAGTAGGGAAAAAAAAAATTAGAGCCCTTTCAGTAAGGTCAACGATCCTCCATTTCCTGGCACTGTGGCGAATTCACTCCAGCTCCATTTCTGGCGGTGCCTTCCACCCATTTCATCGCTACTCTGGGACAGGACAAAAGTTGCAAAGCACCCCCAGATCGATCAATTTTAAGCTTTGCAGGGTAGAGAAGTGCAAAAGACCAGCCCATTTTATATAGACAGCTTTTTATTTCGTTAAACTTCTGCCTTCTCATTTGTAGTTGCTTACTATAGTCCTGAAATATGAAATTTTTTTGGTTGTCAAGGACAATCAGACCCTTCTCTTTAGCTTTCTGTAAGATGGCTTCTTTGTCCACATAGCGGAGGTACTTTATGAGGCAATGCCTTGGGTGGGAACCTGGTGATTTTGGGCCTACCCTATGCGCTCGCTCAATTTCGCACTGCTGTAGATCAGGAGGGAGACTCAGATGCTCGACCAGCCAAGCATGCAGCATTCTTTCTGGGTTGTTCCCCTCGGGGAGACCAATAATTCGGAGGTTAGAACGTCGTGACCTGTTCTCCTCGTCATCTACCTTTTCAGTAAGTTCCTTCACTGTTTCCTCTAGTGATTGTTTGTCGCTCGTTACCACGGCCAGCGAGTCCTCCAGCATGCCGACCCGATTGTCCAGCTCTACAATTTGAGTTGTGTGGGTAGCTGAGGTTTCTGAAAGTCCGGTCACTACCGACTGAAGGTGGGATATTTATGAAGTAGTATTATCAAACCCAGCCTTCATAATGTGTTGCATGAGAGCTAGTGTAGCAGGAACCGCAGCCAGAGACCTCTCGAGCTCAGAGACACTCTCCAGCACCATTGGTGAGTTCGTGGGCTTAGTTGCTTCTGTTAGGCAGCGACGTTGTTGCTTAGGCTGGTCTGTAGTACCAAACTGTAGTTTTGACTGCTTATTTTTACTTCTGCCCAAAGTCATCAAACTCCACCAGCGTTCCCTGCTATAGAGAATATAATTTGCCAGCTGGTACTCCTATTTTCTGTAGATCAAGCTGAGTGCAAACAGGAGCTAGGCTAAGCTGCGTCCGCCATAGTCAGCTGCAAGCCACCCCCCCCTTTGAGCAAATTGCTAGGGTCCATCCACCACTGAAGCCCCCTCTTGACAGGCAATGTTTCTAGAACCCTCTGTTCTAGATCATCAGTACGTTGATACCATCGGACTCTTAATGTCCATTGGAGAATTAGCATGTGCAGCCTCGCCAGAGGAACCATGACAATTGCTGCTACCATCAGGCCCAGCAGTCTCAGGAATGTCCTGGTTGTAACATACCTGTTGCTGTAAAGTTCCTGGGCCTGAGCTATCAGCTGTTCTGCTCTTTCCTGAGATAGAAAAGCTGCGCCCTGGGCAGTGTCCAGAATGGCTCCTATGTACTGGAGGTGCTGAAAGGGGGTCAAAACTGACTTGGACAAGTTGACCATGATCACTAGTGCTGTTGACCAACTGCCTGGTACATGCCAGAGTGAGCTAGTTATTCCCTGGACTAAGTCTTGAGCAGCCAGTCATCTAGATAGCAGAAGATGTATAGTCCCTCCCTCCTGAGGGCAGCTGCCACTACTGCTAAGTATTTGGGAAAGTCCCATGGCACAGAAGACAAGCCAAAGGGCAATACCCTGAACTGGTAGTTTTCCCCCTGAAATAGGAACCTGAGATACTTCTGTGAGGACTGCAAACTTTGATATGCAGGTAAGTGTCCTGCATGTCTAGGGAACACATGCAGTCCCCCTGACGTAGTAGGGGCAGCAGACCTTGCAGCATCACCATCCTGAACTAATTGTACTGAAACATAGAAACAAATATTTTTGTTCAGTGTTCATGAAGGACGGGAAGGTGAGGGACCACAGATAAATGACAGGAGCACTGAAGGAAGGGAGGTGGACACTAGTACATTTACAGAGGAGAGAGTCCTGAAGGAACTTGCGAATCTGAAAGTGGACATGATAATGGGGCCAGATGGGATACAACCAAGGATATTGAATGAGCTCAAAGAGGTGCTGGCTGCAACTCTGACAGTCCTGTTCACCCATTCACTGGAGACCTGAGTGGTCCCGGAGGAGAGCAGATGTAGTCCCGCTTCACGAAAGTGGTAGCAGGGAGGAAGGTGGAAATTACAGGCCAGTTAGCCTGACCTCGGTGGTGGGGAAATTAATGGAATCACTGTTGAGGGAAAGGACTGTAGAATATCTGGATACCTGCAACTTACAGGATCCGAGGCAGCACGGATTCAGCAGGGGGAGGTCATGTAAACAAATCTGATAGACTTCTTTGATTGGGTGCCCAGGGAAGTAGATCAGGGTGGAGCGCTGGATGTGGCCTACCTAGATTTCAGTAAGGCTTTCAACGCCATTCCACATAGGCGACTAGTAAACAAGCTGGGCAGCCTGGGAGTGGGACCAAAAGTGGTAAACTGGGTAAGAAATTAGCTGGGGGATAGGCGTCAGAGGGTGGTGGTAAATGGAGTTCACCCTGAGGAAGGGTGGGAGGGTGACCAGTGGGGTGCCACAAGGATCAGTACTGGGATCAGTTCTCTTTATTGTATTTATTAGTGACATTACTGAGGGACTAGAAGGGGAGGTGTGCCCTTTTGCAGATGACACTAAAATATGCACTAGGGTAGACACTCCGGGGGTGTAAAAAATGGTTCCAGGTCAAATCCGCTCCGGAATTACCACATGGTCTATAATCACACAGACGAATTGCCAACACCAATAACCACACTGTAGAAATGCAGCACAAGGTAATGACATCATGACAGTTGGAGGGGGCAACAGTTGGGGGTGTGTGATTTCCGATTCTTAACCCCGGGAGGGTGACAGTTGGAGGGGTGGCACACGTCTGGAGGTGGGCACGCTTCATGATTACCAGTCCCAGGAGGGTGATAGTTGTGGGGGGGGACGATTTTCATTCTGAACCCCATGAGGGTGACAGTTGGGGCGTGATAACATCCTCATGCCTCTCTCTACTGTCAGGTTCAACAATACTATTTTTACTGCACGCATATCTCCACGTGATTATTCTGATGCGATGTTAACCAGATGCCAGAAAAAATGAACAGACAGCTAGGAAAGCTTGAGGGGTGGTCAAGAATGGGGCAACTAAGTTTCAATATGAAGTGCAAAATCATGCACTTAGGACATAGAAACCCAGGAGCGGACTCCAAGATGGGGGGAGTGGTACTGACGACCACTAAACAAGAAAAAGACCTAGGGGTAATCATATATGATGACCTAAAGGTGGACAAACAGTGTGACAAGGCTGTGGGGGCAGCCAGTGGGATACTAGGGTGCAAAGGGAGGGGTATCGCCAACAGAAAGAGGGAGGTGGTGATACCACTGTATAAATTGTTGGTGAGACTGCACCTGGATTACTGTGTCCAGTTCTGGAGACCACATCTCTGGAAGGACATAGACGGAGTGGAGGCAGTCCAGAGGACAGCAGCAAAAAATGGTGCAGGGTCTGCACCAGAGACCATACGAGGAGAGACTAAAGGACCTCAGTATGTACACCCTGGAGGAAAGAAGGCATGGGGGATATGATAGAGACTTTCAAAAACCTCACGGGTATAAATATGGTTCAAGAGAGAAGCATTTTTCTGAAAAATAGATGCTTAAGAACAAGGGGACATGCTATGAAGCTGGAGGGGGGGGCAGACTCAGGGGAAATGTAAGGAAGTACTTCTTCACAGAGAGTGTGGAGGATGCCTGGAACAGCCTTCTAGCGGAGGTGGTGAGGGTGAAAGCTGTGACGGGATTCACAAATGCATGGGATAAGCATAAGGGAACCTTAGTCATTAGGGAAGGGAAGGCTAAGCAGGAGATCAAGTAGGGTCTACGGTATTACAGTAGGTAGCGAAAATGGGCAGACTGGGTGGGCCAAGTGATAAAACAAACATACAAAAGTAGCCAGCAGAAGGAGACCACAAGGTCTATCTCGTCTGCTCAAAGTGATACAGGGTCCTGGTTTTACCCTTACCCCAAGGACCCTGGCCCACTCTCCCAATCCTTACCTGCCATCAAATTCTATGTTTCTAGCCATAGATGCCACTTCAGCCTGACTCCTGGCTGGACCCACACCCTCCAGTACTGCAGGAGGTGGTGACAGGGGGCTATTTCTCCCTCCACCTGGACAGATGGAGGAGGTTACTACAGATCTCCAAGTCCTGCAGCTTATAGAGCAAGGACACATTCTGGAACATCTGGAACTGCCTCCAGATTTCCCTTCAAAGCATTCTACCTACCCTCCAGACCACATATCAGTGCTACTAGAGGAAGTTCACACATTGCTGCAAAAGAGGGTTACAGAACCAGTTCTCCGGCATCAGAGGAACAGGGGTTCTATTCCCACTTTTTCCTGGCCCCCAAATCCACAGGGGACTTATTTATTTTATTTATTTAAGAGTTTAACCAGGCAGGCATACTGAGCGGAGAAACCACTCGTTTCCAGCTGCGGCCTGGGGGGAAATAGGGTGGAGGGACACATAGGATGAAATTACAAACATTGCAGGTTTACCAATGATACAGAGTATGCAAATACAGGGCTAAGTCATTCATACATCACAGGTTGCTATTGTTAGAGTTTACAATGAGAGGGCTGAGGTAACCATAGATTGGAGGCCCTGGGTATATACATAGCATCCATGGTATGCATGGTATACTGCCTAGTCAGAACATCCTGGTTTGAGAGCCCTGCGGTAAAGCACTTGATTAGCACATGTCTAACAGGTGGTGGTAGCTAGTGGGCAGGAGGGCTTGTGCTTATGTCTGCTGGGAGCACGTGCACGTGGTGAAGAAGTGTGTAAGGAGGAGTGGGTTGAGGTGGCTATGGTTGGTGGAGTGCCAGATATCTGCAGGCAAGTCATTCCAAAGTTTTGGCAAGCGATATTTGAAAGCCGATTGGCCCTTAAAGGTGTGCATGAATGGGACTTGAAGAAGCCTGGAGTCCGAGTGTCTGAGTGAATAAACGGGAAGGTTGAGCCGATAGGGCGGAGCATAGGTAAGGGGGAAGGGTCTGGGACCAGTATTTTGCAGCGATTCTGGTACAGTGGATCTGTCTGCGGGCTGTGAGTGAGGGGAGGGCTAGGGAACTGTATAGGTCACAGTGATGGGTCATTTGTGGGCACTCCAGGATGAAGCGGCAGAAGGAGTGAAAAAGTGTGTCCAGGCTGGCCAGGTTGGATGAAGTGGCGGCGCCATAGACCACATCCCCGTAGTCAAGTAGCGGGAGTATCATTTTTTGCACAATTTCCCTATGGACTGGAGTGGACATACAGCCTTTGTTGCGATATAGGGCACCAAGTTTAGGGTATAATTTCTTGTGTAATGATTCGACGTGTGTGGAGAAGTCAAGGTATTGGTCAAGCCAAACACCCAAGTATCTGAAGGAGGTGCAGGACTCTAGGGGTGATCCGTCCAGGGTTAGGAATGAGGGGTGAGTTGCTAGGCGAGAAAGCCGTGGTTGAGAACCAAAGGTTAGTGAGACTTTTTTTTTGCGTTTAGGAATAGCTGGTTGGTTCGGAGCCATTGTTGTATGGCATTGAAGTCCTGCTGAAGCACGTTGGATACTGCTTCGGCGGAAGGCCCTGTGGTGTACAGTACGGTGTTGTCCACATACATTTGGTTAGATGAGTGTGAGCAGGCCAATGGGAGGTCATTTAGGAATATTGAAAATAATATTGGGCCCAGGACTGATCCTTGGGGGATCCCTGTTGTGATAGGGAGGGGGTAGATATGTGGGGGCCAATTTTCACCGACTGGTGTCTACCTTCCAGGTATGCCTGAAACCAGCTAGTGGCATAGCTGGAGAGGCCGGCATCACTTAGTTTGTCTAGTAGCATTGTGTGGGAGATGGTGTCGAAGGCCTTGGCCAGGTCTATGAAAATGGCCAAGGTGATATGGCCTTTGTCCATGCCTGAGAGAATATCATTGGTGATTCTTAATAGGGACTTGAGGCCCATCCTAGATTTGTGCAATCTGAACTTTGATATTCAACTGCCCCTCCACCTCTCAGAGCTTTTCCTGTGGTGGAGGTAGGAGTAGGCAAGGCTGCTCCTGCTTTACACTTGCCAGTCTGCTGTTTGGTCCCTGACTTGGGTCTGTGGGTGGCACGACAAAAAGGTACCTGCTGCCTACTTTTTGGCTGGGTGTGATAAAGGGAGTCGACAGACCGTAGGGTCTTTCTGAGGCTTACAGGTCAGAAAGGATGTCCTGTACATCTACCCCAAAGAGCTTATAACCCCTGAAGGGGCATTCAGAATGGATTGCTGGACATCACTAGCAAATCCTGAGACCCCAAGCCAAGAGTGCCTTCTGAAGTAGATGCCAGCTACAGCTGCCCTGGCTGAGGCATCTGAAGTATCATAGGTGGACCTCAGGAGGTGCTTACCTACATCTGCACCAGTCTAGAGAACTTTGAGCATCTCCTGTTTCTGGGGATCCTCAGGAAGAGCTTGGGCTACTGCTTTTGCCTTTTACCAGAGGGTATTCTGAAATCTGACCATATGGGCTGGTAATTCACTATTCTGAGGCCCTATGGGCCTGATAATTCACTATTCTAAGGCCCAGAGTGGCAGAGGCAAAGGTCCTCTTGCCTACAAGGTCCAGCTTTCTCAACTCTCTATCTGGGGGCAGGAAACTGAGGTGTCAGGGCCTCTTAAACCAATCATGGGCTGCATTTATCATTACAGATTCAGCCTGGGGTTGCCCTGCAAAAAAAGGCTTCCCAGAAGGAGCCTGGTACAGTTGGTCTGCATTCCTAGGCATTGCTGGTCTGTACCAGGCAGCCATGGTGGCACCCTCTAATGCAGCCTGTAGAGGAGAAATAATAACGGGAAGAGTCTGGTAGTTCCAGAAAGTTTACCAGGTTTCTCCTGGTAATATCTTGTTCTGCAGCATCAAACGCCATTGCTGTCTGGAGCTATCTCATGATGTAAATGAAGGGGGTCATCAGGGCAGACCTTGGGGTATACTTTGTGGACTCCTCACTCCCTGAGGAAACAGTGGAATTAGATCTAGGTGGGTTCCTATCCCCATCTTTCTCCTCTTCCTTCTCATCCTGTGGGATAAGGTCAGAATTATATTCTTGGTCCTTATCGATGGGCTCAGAGTAATGGAGACGGCAATGAAGACATTGACGCCATGGAGCGAGTGTGGCATCATCGTCATAGCTGTCAACGTCAAGGCAGGCCTAGTAGGCCCCGGCATCATTGGGCCTGGAGGAGAAACCAGGTGCTGAATGACCTCCACAAAGGAGGAGAGAGCCTTCAGTATGTCGATGGTAGATGCAGTCGCCGGTGTGCCTAGCGGTGTTGCTGGGGGGAGGCTGGAACCCCGGCACCAGCAGAACAGCTGGAAGCTGAGATGCTGGAGTCGGTAAAACAGCCAGTGGCAACTACAGGGGGGAAACTGATGTTCCAGTGTTGGTGGAAGAGCTAGTGGCACCGACAGGGGAGCTGAGACCACGGTATTGGCAGAACACACTGAGGCATCAATGGGGAAGCAGAAGTCCCAACATCGAGGAGATGGCGCCACCCACAGAAGGTCTGGCAGAGACTACTGCCAGCAGACCCTGAGAAAGAGGTCACAGCTGCAGGGCTTGCAATGATCATGAGGGCATCAGGAGGCCCGGTGTCACCATGCTGTCGCTGGCCCTGGAGTGTCCAGCGGTATTCATTGCCAAGGCTGTCCCTGTGGAAGTGAGGGTGTGGGCGGCAGGAGGGGTTGTGGATGAAGCGAACAATGAGACTACAGCAGCTGGCACCACAAGAAGCTGCAACTGTGAGCATACCGGGGGGTGGGGATTTCTCCCTGCTCTGCACTCTGTCCTGGTGCTTGTGCTTCCCAGGGGATTAGTCCTAGGCCTTTGAGAAATGTGAGCCCGTGGATGGACTCGGAGAAACGGTGGAATTTCCTGACTGAAGCTCTTTCTCCATTCGCTACCTTCTGTTCCAGGAGGAAAGTCTGCAGGGCCTTCAGGCAGCTCTCTGGTAGCCTGACTGAAGCCGCAGCAGATCTCACATGCCTGAACGTCGTGGGCCTCGCCAAGACAGAGAACACAGGGGTCACACTCATTGTTGCCAAGGATCATCCTACCGCACTCACAATATCTAAAGAGTTTCATGGCATTGGACTTTGACATACATAGTGACGAGAATCACTGAATAAAGTGGTAACAACTACTGAGAGAAAAAAAAAATAAAAGTTAAGTTTTGCCAGTCGACTGAAGCGGTGGTGTCTCTGTGGAGTCTGACGAAGATGATCTCAATGGTGGAAAAAGAACTGAGGAGGGCGCAGGGCCTCCCACGTTTATGTAGAGTAAGGACGTATGTAAGATGTCGTCATGGGCAGCACCTGGAAGACTGCTAGCAAAAAAGTGTCCTTGTGGTCCTAGTGCCTGGCGGATATAGTTTCACAGGTGTGACCTGATGAAAGAGAAATCCTCAAAGAAGAGCTTTTAAATTTTTTCAAAATTCAGGATATATTCCCTGTTCCAGGCTGGAGTTAACTATTCCAGCCAAGACTGAGGCTATCTGTACAGCTGGGTACTTCAAAAATGTTATCTCTACCTGATCCAGGCCAGTTGCCTTCAGAGAGTTCAGATTCATTTATTTGTTCCAAAATTTCAGCTGGTTTAAGTGCTTTAAAGCAGAACTTTGGAATTTTTTTGTTCAAAAATTGCCTCTTATTTACAGATATCAGGCAATTCATATTTTTAGGTAGGCACTCAGTTTTAATGTCAGGAAGATAAAAATAATGGTTTAAATTATTTGCTGTTTGATCAATTGACATCTTAATTCCATTATCATCCAGAAACCTTATTTGGTCCCTTGTATTACCTTCCAATTGTCTTTTTATGTTCCAATACTGTACTGTTTTTATTTTTTATTTTTTTGCTTGATTTGTTTTATTTCGATAATATTTTCTTTTGGCTTTCTTGATCATGCTTTTACAATTATTCCTAACCTTTTTAAATAAATTCCAGTCTTCCGGCCGCAGAGTTCGATTTGCTTTCTTCGAAATTCTATCTTTCCATCTAATTTGTTGTTTTTATCTTTTCATTAACCCATGGGAGATGTTAATTTCTTTCTCTAATTGGTTTATAGGGGGCATTCTTATTACAAACATCCAAAAAGGAGTCTGTAAATTCCCCTAACAGCTAAATCTACATCTGGAATGAGGTTTAGTCTATTCCATTTAACCTGAGCTATTTGCACTTGAAAAACCTGCTTAGTGAAATTGTTATAATCTCTGGTATTATTGTGTTATAACTGATTTAACTCTAATCAAATTTCATTTTCAGCTCACATTCAATATAACAATGATCCCCAGATTCGGTGTCCCAACCTTATGGTTCAGTACTTCAATACCTGAAGTCTTAAAAATTAAGTCTACAACATTTCCATTACTAAAGTGGGTGCTTTTCAGGTAGGAACATCGATAATCTGGGTTAAACCTGCCATAAAACCATGAGCAAATAAAGTAATCCTCTTTCCCTGGGGCTCATGGTGGGTCCCTGCGCCCCCAGTATTATGATGGTGAACAGGGAGGAGTGTGAGAAGGAGAATAAGTTACAGCTGCTGAAGCAGCAATCTACCTAGTGCGGGTACAGCACTTCAGTGAAACTGCAAGCCGGCACTTGGGTCTCCCAGCCTGTAGGGATCTCAGGCTGCGGCCTGTTCCATGCCGGTGGTAGTGGAGGGTGACAGAAGGCATCGGGAGCTGGCAGAGGTGACAACAGGTTTAGCTCCCTCCACCGACCTGATTAGCCACACCATAACTATGAATTAACGACCCGCGAGGGAATGGTTTACAAGCAGTGGGGGACTGCCATACAGAGAACCGCACTCGCAGCTATTGAAAGCTCCCAGTCAGGAATAAGTGAAGCTGCTCCTGCAGATATTAAAGTGCCCCAATGGGGCTTGTGTTGCAGGTCGGAGGACGGTTGCAGCAAGAGTGGTGGAAGCCAGATATGTAAAGTCCCACCACGGCCAAAGTCCGAAAAGCCCCAACTGGACTTTAATATAATTAGAACAGCCTGTGGGAGATAGCAAGGAGGCAGGAAAATCTGTTGGCTCCCCGGAGCTGGTGGTTGAGCCAGAGGGGCTGTTTATGAGAATGAGGGAGGGAGGCAGAGTGCTACACAAGGGCCAGGAGAGTCCACAGTCAAGCCACATGGGGACCAAAAGAAGGAGCCTTGAGGGACAAATAAATAAAAAAGAAAATAAATGTTTACCTGGGGGATTCAAATTAGGCAGGCCATTCTGGAGTCTGCAGGCTGATGGCTGGCATCAACAGGACATCCTGACATCAGCAGCAGGAGGCAAGATCAGCCAGATATGTAATGTAAGTCAGAGGGGGGACTGTTATTTAGCCACTTCTGGCAGCCAAATTGTGCTTTTTTTAAGTATGAGGAGGGGTAGATAAGGAATCTCCATCCCTATCTGCCTCACAAGTGGTGGCAAGTTTGTTTCCCTAAAATGGGAAAATAAGGGGTCTCAAAGGGGAGCAGGAGCTGGCTCAAGATGTTTCTGCCTCTGGGGGACATGAGCTCATTCCTGATTGGTGCCAAGGGCCTTTGAGACCAATCAGTCATTGAATAGTGATGGCTAAATAGCTGGAGGAGGAGTAACTCAGTGTCTCTCTCTCCTCTTCCTCAAGCTGACAGGGGTTCTATGAGACTGAAGAAAAAAGTTGAAGTGACATGTTAGATCGTTAGGGGCTACCAATGCCCAAGTTACTCAACAACAACAAAAAACATTTTAGCCAGGAAAGGCTCAGTCAGATTATTTTTTTACAGAAATACTTGGACCTTGATAGTCCAGTTCAAGGAGTGAGGCAAAGTCCATTTTTAGTTAATTGTTCCGAGATATCCCTGAAGAGTTTATTTTACTCAGTTAAATATTTTAAGGAGGGAATTTATCAGCTTATCATAGGACCATCAGAGGACCAGAGGTGCAGCACAGCCAGAAAACCAGAGGACCAGAGGTGCAATGGAGCCAGTGCAAGGACCCAGAAGACAATGCCTCATTATCCCTGGCCAGGGCAGTGCATCGGTGTCACTATCACGGACAGCATCCATTTGGATTGAGGTAGAAAGGACTGTGACCTCAGGGACTCTGATCTGACTTTGTGACATTTTACTATTTTGGTGGTGGGGTTCAGAGTGATGATGATGAGTGCTGCAGCAATGTTAGATTTTTTTTTGGTCAGGGAAAAGAGAAATGCTATTCTGATTGTGCAAATGCTGACTTACTGAATAGACTGTGCAGCCATGAGAGTAATAATTGATAAAGTCATTGTCTGAAGTAAAAAAAAATAATTTGCTCTACCTCTGAAAGTGATCTCCTGACTCTGTGGCATTTCCTACTAACACTGTCATTTTTTTTTCTTTCTTAATCCATATAAATATTTGACAAGTCCTTGTAACTAACCTTCCTTGTAGCTAGCTGGATAACTTCACCCAGGTAGGTTAACTCAGGGTGCAGGCAGATGTTTAAACTGGCACCATAATGTGGGGCTGTCCATTTGTTTACCTGGCGATGAAGCATGGCTACCCCATCAAAGTTATTTTTTACTCTTTTTCTCTTTCCATCTACTGTTTATCCTCCATGGACAACTGGGTGGCTGTTTCAGCCTCTGCCCTGCTCCTGCACCACTGGCGTCTTGTCTCCCCTGGGACTTACCTCATCTTGGTCTACATGGGCAGGGTGGAAAGGGGAGGATCATCCCCCACATACTCATCCAACTTGTTCCAAGGCATCCAGGGTGATGGAGTAGGTCCATGAAGAGAAAGCAGGGCATCATGTAGTCCAGGCTCCATTTCTCCTCCAGTGTTTTTCTCCCCACCCACCACCCCGTGACTGCAAGCACAGTCTCTGTCGACCTCAAAAGCAGCAGTGCACTCTGGGCATGCACCACCCTGCATAGAAGCAAGTTCTCCGGCTTGCTTGCACTTCCTTCAGTAGCACTCACCAGTCTGGCTGCTCAATCCCATCAGACCTGGGTTCACTTCCAAACCCAGGTCTCTGGCATGGAAGCATGAGGTGCTTCCACTGAGTGGCCCCACCACCCCATCTGTTTAACTACGTATTTGACTAGTAATATGCACTGTCCTCTTTTACTGCTACTGGTGCTATACCCTTGGGAGTTCCCTATAATTATGTAACTGCAAGTTAAGTCCTTAAGAAGGTACATTTTAAGTAAACATTTTCTGAAAACAAAAGAAGTGCTAAATAGTAGAAGGCGGGGATCATACTTTTGCAGACACTGTCTCTGACTTGTTCAGAACTTTATCTGTGTGTAGGCTATCACATAATAACCAATTGTCCAGGGTTCCTCAGACAAGTAGGAGCTGGATGAGAGTTTTAGGCAGCTAGAAGGGGGACACAGCCAGAGTTCCATGGCATGGTGTACTGTGGACCAGTTGGGTTTCAAGAATTCATTTGCACTGTGGAGAAACATATCAAGACTGGATGACAATCGGCATCCCTAAAGATGCAGGCTATAGCAGCCGGAGGAGGCCATGGATGGGCAAGACCAAGTTTAGAAGAAAGCTGGGGAAGAGGACAAGAGAGTTGTAAACAGAATGGACAAGCTGGAAAGCATGGTGATCAAACTTGTTGTCAGTGTGGAACATCTGAGTGTGGCGATGGAGAACAGAGAGAGAGGAAGAGAATCACAAGTACAGAAAGAATGGTATCCATATCACACGTCTAACTCCAGGGAGACTGAGAGATGCAGAACAGGACCATAGTGACCCTATCAGATATGAATACAGACCTTTGCGTGACAACACTACACCCCACATTGTCCTTGTCTCATACCTCTCAACCTTGAAAATCATAGCACAGGGCCAGAATGTGTAGCACTTTCTTATTTTAAGCAATAATATGTCTACAAATAGTGGGCCCTATACAGTTAGTGATATGGAATGTTTCTATTAACTTAGCTCAATGATGTAATAGTTTACAGTATGTGTCCAGAAATAGCTCTAACATTATTAAGAACATCATTAAATCTATGCGGAGGAAGGGTAAATCTGAGTGTGAAAATCATAGCGCTTTGCGAAATTCATAGCAGTTGAGAAGTATGCCCTGTCTTCACACCATGGATGGGAAGTAATCTACCTAACTTTGCAGAAGACTGCAAAGAAGATCCAAGGGAGTTCTTGAGAGGTTTTGAGCTAGTACTCAGGCATGTTTCAATGTGACAGCACAAGTTTATTTATTTAGTTATTTAAAATTTGGTAACCAGGAAATGCATTCTGAGCCATAGCTCGTTTCCAGGTGTGATCCAGAGGACGGGGATAGGGAAACAGTCAAATAAAGTACAAAAAGCAATGTATAACATTCAAAAATATGTATGCAATACAAGTGTAGTGCAAAAATGGCAAAATGCAGAGTGACAAAAGTGGGTGGCAGAGATAAAATCCACTTGTGCCCCTGAAATACAACCAACACTAGGTTAAACATACCAGAGCTAAGAAAAAAAAGGGCAAAATACAGCCCAATCCCTGAGAGAGTAGAAGGGCTTGGGAAGAGAGGAAACATGGGGCAGGTCAGGTAGGGAGCTGACAGGAGCAGGAGGGGGAAATTAGGAGTTTAAGCTGATGCTTAAAGGAAACTGGGGAGGGTGAGAGACAGATGGAAGATGCAAGGAGTTTCCAGAAGGAGAGGAGATGATAAGAGAGGGCAGACTGACTTGCAGAGGAGGGAGGGTGAGGGACAGAGAAGGTACAAGGATCCCTGGAGTGAAGGGAGTAAGAGGCAGATGGAATGGGAGAGCAGCAGCAAAGGCAAACAAGATCCTGGGATGCATACCTAGGGGGGATCAATAGTAGGACAGAGGAGATTATACTGTCCTTGTACAGGTCACTGGTAAGGTCGCAACTAGAGTATGGAGTTCAGTACTGGTGCCCACATCTCAAAAAGGACATTAACCTGCTGAAGAAGGTCCATAGGAGGGCTACAAAAATGATAGCTGGTCAGCAGGGTAAGGCATATGAGGAGAGGTTGAAGGCACTGAACATGTACTCCCTGGAAGACAGGAGAGAGAGAGAGAGAGAGAGAGAAGGGACATGATTGAGACAGTACAGTTATGTAAGAACTTACCGTAACAGTAGATCTTCGAGAGAGGTTCTTTTAGTAGGTCATCACATACAGGACTAGTGCCACCTGGCATCTGGACCACACGGCAGACTTTTGCAGCAATACCTGACGGGGGACCGCCCACCCAATGTCACGTGACCGACATTAGCGTGACCCTACATAGTGGGCGGCCCCCACGCCCACCCTCCAGTCATCCCGCTGGAGACCTAATAAGGCCTAACAGGAAAAGGAAACAGAGTCTGTAGTCTCAAAAGAAAATGGGGGAAGGAGGGAGGGGAAAAATATAACCTATTGAAGGAACCTCTCTCGAAGATCTACTGTTATGGTAAGTTCTTACATAACTGTACTATCTTACTTCATGGGGATTCCTTCAGTTGTTCATCACATATAGGACTGAATCCCAAGCAATCCTCTAGAGAGAGACTGAGAGAAACATGGGAGGAGGAGAAACTCCAACAGAAAAACCAAATGGACCCAGCCTAGAACAGAAGGCCCTGCAGGAAAAGCTAAGCCAAAACCTGTGTTCCGCCTAGAAGCAATGTTCAGACTGTAATGTTTGGTGAAGGTGTGGACAGAATTCCAGGTTGCTGCTGCGGAAATATCTGCTGCAGAAACATTTTGCAGAAAAGCTGCAGATGCAGCCATGCCCCTAGTGGAATGACCTCTGACAGACCCTGGCAGAGGCTTATCATACTTCTGATAACAGAAGCGAATGCAGTTGGCTAACCACTTGGACAGACACTGCATGGAGACAGCTTTCCCCAAGGATTTGGGGGCAAATGAAACAAAGAGTTGGCCATCCTTCCAGAAGTCTTTGGATTGATGGGTATAACACCGAAGGATACGGTGCACATCCAAAGCGTGCAGGAGTGCCTCACCTCTTCGCAGGAGACGAATAGTAAACAGGAAGTTCCACTGTCTGGTTCAGTGTGAACTCCGACACCACATGAGGCAAAAACCTAGGATTTGTTCTGAGGACCACCCAGTCCCTATGAAAAATCATATAAAGCTCCTTGCACACCAGAGCCTGAAGCTCAGAAATTCTTCGAGCAGAAGTAACTGCAACTAAAAATAGTGCTTTCCAAGAAAGCACAAATCACAGCTCATCACTGATTCAAAAGGAGGGAGAGTGAGCTTCTCCAAAACAAAATTTAAATCCCAAGGTGGTGTAGGACTGTGGATGAGGGGGGTTTCGGATGGAGAATCCCTTTTAGAAAGGTTTTTGAGACCTTCAACTGAGCCACGGGTTTGCCATCCACAAGTTCATGGTACGCCGAAATAGCCGATAAGTGGTCTTTTAAGGTGGAATAGGAAAGATCCAAATCTGAAAGGTGAAGGCGGTATTCCATGATCTGTGGAGTAGAACAAGAAAAGGGGTCCCAACTTTTGGATGTCGCCCAAATAGAAAAACATTTCCACTTCATGGCATGAGTGGAACGAGTAGAAGACTTCCTAGCTTCTATCAAAACTTGGGCAACTCTGTTGGAAACTCCAAAGTGAGAATTGCTATGTCTGTAGGAGCCACGCATTCAAATGCAGGGTCCTGAGCCCCGGATGCACAAGACAGCCTTGATTCTGTGTCAAGAGGTCGTGCATCAATGGGAGTGGAACTGGGGGTTCCTGTGACAGCTGTTGCAGAAGCGGGAACCAAATCTGTCTCGGCCAGAGAGGGGCAATGAGGATCATTCATGCCTTCTCTGCCTGGAGTTTGAGGAGAACCCTCTGCAGAATGGGAAATGGAGGACAGGCGTACAAAAATGTCCCTGTCCAAGAGAGAGACAACGCATCATGCCAGAAAGCACCATGCCCTGGAATGAGCGAGCAATAAAGTACAGTTACGTAAGAACTTACCGAAACAGTAGATCTTCGAGAACAGCTCTTGCAGCAGGTTACACCATTAGGACTGAAGCTGGCAGGCGTCAGAACCCCACGGAAATCTTCTAGTTAGCAGTCTTCAGTGGGGACTGCCTCTGACGTCGGTCCCGTCCTCGACGTCAGGCGTAGTACATAAGGAGGCGGTCCCGCCAGAATCTCCAGTTCTCCCGCCAGAGACTTCCGGCCGCTGGATGACATCAGAAGTGGAGACCGAGGATCCGCCATCAGAGGAGCAAAGGAGAGTAAGCTCCTGCCAAAGCCTGGTTAGGCCTTACCTCCTCCAAGGGGGAATGGTGGGAGGGATAGAGTTTGCTGCAAGAGCTGTTCTCGAAGATCTGCTGTTACGGTAAGTTCTACGAACTGTACTATCTTACTTCGAGATACAGCTCTTGCAGCAGATTACACCATTAGGACTGATTCCCAAGCAATAGCGCCTAGAGTTGCTCTAGGGAAGAGGCATAAAATAGAGATCTTGAAAAATCCTGACTCTAGGACAGGAGACCCTGCAGAACGGCAAGGCCGAAACCTGCTCTCCGCCGTGAGGCGATGTCGAGGCTGTAGTGCCTAATGAAGGTGTGCACTGAGCTCCATGTGGCTGCGGCACAAATGGCCGAGATGGAGACATTCCGCAGCACTGCGAAGGAAGTAGCCACCCCCCTAGTCGAGTGGCCCCTGACTGTGCCAGGAAGGGGCTTCTGTTTGTTGTTGTAGCAAAAAGAAATGCACTGGACAAGCCAGCGAGAAAGAGTCTGTTTTGAGACTGGCTGGCCCAACATCCTCTAGCAAAGGAAATAAACAGCTGTGCGGATTTGCGATGCTGTTTGGTCCTGGTCAAGTAGTATCTTAAGGAGCGTGAACATCTAGGGTGTGAAGCAGTGCCTCTCCTCTGTTGGTGTACCTGGGGACGTACACCTTCAGATCGATGTCCTGATTAAGGGTAAGGGCTGGAGACCACCTTAGGCAAGGAATTTAGGATCTTCGTCCTCAGAGACACTCTGTCCTGGTGGAAAATTAAATAAGATTCCTTACACATGAGGGCATGTAGCTCAGAGATTCTCCTTGCTGACGAACAGCAACAAAAATAACGCTTCCACGACAGAAACATAGCTCGCAATCTGTGCAGGTTCAAAAGGGGCAGTGTGAGCTGTTCCAGGACAAAGAGTAGGTCCCAAGGAGGATGGGATCCTTAATGGGTGGTCTATGTGCAGCACTCCAAAAAGTCACAGAGGTATCGAGTTGTGCCACTGCACGCTGGTTCATCGGGTAGTGGTAGGCCGAACTCATCAGAGGTGAACCTTAATTGAGGAGTAGGCAAGGCCTGAGGGAAAGCAGGCATTCTAGAACTGATTTTCTGGGCATTCTAAAGGGGAGAGACCGCTGCCTGGAGACCACAGGCAAAACCGCGCCATTTCATGGACGCCGCATGCGTTGTCGGCTTTCTCTGGCAGCAGAAAGGATCTCTGCCACCTCTTGCGAGACCCCGTGTCGCAGAATGGCTATGTCTCGAGGAGCCAGGCATGCAGGTTCAGTGAGCGTAAGTCTGGGTGGACTAGCGAACTCTCCTCTTGAGACAGCAGATGGGAGCTGATGGGCAACGGGAGTGGAGGTTCCCGGGACAATTGCATCAGCATGGGGAACCAAATCTGTCTGGGCCAGAAAGGCACTACCAAGATCATTGTTGCGTGCTCCCTGCGAAGTTTGAGAACGACTCTCTGGATCAACGGGAAGGGAGGGAAAACGTAGAGGAATCTGTCCGCCCAGGAGAGGGACAACGCGTCTCGCCAAAAACACCAGGCCCTGGATCTAGCGAGCAAAAATTGGGCAGTTTTGCGTTGGATGGGGAAGCGAACAAGTCCAATTCTGGAGTGCCCCATTGAAGAAACAGATCCTTGCTACCTCCTGAAGAAGCCCCACTCAGGACTCTGGCCTGGGATCAACTCAGGCCGTCTGCGATTGTGTTGTCCACTCTGGGAACATGAACTGTAATCAGGCTCACGCCGTGTCAAATTACCCCTTCCCACACTCTCATAGCTTCCCTGCAGAGGGGATAAGAGTGTGTGCCTCCTTGCTTGTCGAGGTAATACATCACCACCGTATTGTCTGTTTGAAGCAGAAGAGTACTCGGTGGAATTTCTGACTGGAAGGCCTGCAGGGCATACAGGACCACCCTCATCTCCAGAATGTTGATGTGGAGGTGAGCTTCCTGAGGGGTCCACGTCCCTGAGACTTCACCCTGCTCAGGTGTGCCCCACCCCAGCCTTGAGGCATCTGTGGAGAGGATTACCTCCGGGATGGTACAAGTAAATGGGACACCCACGGAGGAGTGTCCTGGTCTAGTTACCATTGCCAGTCCCAAATCACGCCCTCGTGGATTCTGACTGGCTGCTGCATATGGTCTTGCCTTTGATCCCATTGCACTTTGAGCATCCACTGGGTTACCCGCATGTGGAGCCTTGCCATTCGGACGGTTGGAATGGCCGCAGCCATATGTCCAAGCAGACGGGGACCAGTCTGGCGGGACGGCCTTTGCCAAAAGGTCCCTGATGAGGGATCTGATGCGCTCCGCTCTGTCCTCGGGAAGAAATGCTTTCCCTTGGATGGTGTCCAGAACTGCGCCTATGAACTGCAGCTTCTGGGACGGTACCAGGAGAGACTTCTCGTAATTGATAAGTATGCCCAGCAACTGAAAAAGAGCTTGAGTGTTCTGGATAGCCAACAACAGCGCCTTTCAGGAGGCGGCCATGAGAAGCCAGTCGTTCAGGTACGGGAACACGTTTTGGCCCTGTCTCCTTAGAGATGCTGCCACGACTGCCATGCACTTGGTAAAGACCCTGGGGGCCTATGACAGTCCAAAAGGAAGCACCCAGAACTGAAAGTGGTGGCGAGAAACTTGAAGTGCAGGAACCTCCCAGCGCTTTTGAGGATGGGGATGCAGGTGTATCCTGCATGTCCATTGATGCCAAGATGGTCCCTTCTTCAGCATGGGAATAAGACCCTGAGGGTCACCATGCAAAACCGCTTTGTAGGCAACCACAAGTTGAGGTCGCTGAGGTCCAATATTGGACGGAGGTCCCTGTTTTGGAACCAGAAAGAAGTGGGAATAGTAGCCTGCTCCTCTCTGGTTCTCCGGGACGACTCCACTGCTCCTTTTTGCAGAAGCGCGAGTACTTTGCCTGATAAGCAATCTGTGCTGACCCGAGTAGCGGAGAGCAGAGGAGGCCTTGTGGGTGGCTTGTCTCACGACTCTATAAAGTAGCTTTTTGACCACTGAGTACCCACCTGTCGGTGGTGATAGACTGCCACCCTGGCAGGTGGTCCGCACACGACCCCACCTGATGTCCCGCTGATCCTGAGGGCAGGGGCCGGAAGGAGTCATGCTGTGGCGGCTGAGGGTCCTGCAGGTTGGGCCGACTGATGGACGCTGGCCTCACCTGAGGACGACTTCCCTGGGCTTTCCGGGAGAAGGAGCCCTGCTGCGGGCCAGAATGGACTGTTGTCTCTGAGTCCGCCACTAAATGGCTCTGGTTCCTATGAAAGGAACTGGGCCTGGGTCTGTACATGGTCTGACAGACTTCACGGCCTTCCGGCCTCCTGAAGCTTGGTGAGGCCTCTCCGATGACTCACCGAAGAGAACTGCCAGGAGGGGCGCCCAGTGTGTTCTTCTTCGACGTCCGTGTGAACTGAGACACGGAGCCATGAGTATCTCCGGAGGCATACGCCTGAGGCTGCCGCCTGGCCGAGGAGTCCTGCGAGTCATGCACGGCTTCGAAGCACCTGGGTTCCCACGCCTGAACCGCGCGGAGGAGCTGAAGCAGTTCTTCCTCTGCTCACCTTCCAGCATCTTTTCGGCCAGCTCTAGTCCCTGCTCCCAGAAGGCATTCTGAAACTGGACCATGTGGGTGAGATAATTGAGGGACCTAATGGCGCAGGTTGCAGCTGCGTACGTGCGCCTACCCATTGCATCCAATTGTTTGGACTCTGGGTCTGGTGGCAGGGTGCTCAGATGTTGCGACCTCTGGAACCGGTCAGGTGAGGCTGTAATGACCACGGAATCAGCCAGAGGATGAGATGCCAAGTACTGGTCCTCCCTAGGGGCCTTGTACAGGTGGTCAGCCTTCTTTGGCATTGCTGGGAGCGAATGTGGACATTTCCACGCTGCCTTGGTGACGTCCACGAAGGTGTCCACCAAGGGTGGTACCAGCACAGGCTTTGGGTCCTTTTGCCGAAGATAACGCTGCAAGGCATAGCCTCTCGGGGTCAAGCTCTTTTGCATCCCAGCCCATATTCTCTTGGATATGCCTCATAATCTCTGAGAATGATGGGTCATCCGGAGGAGATCTTGGGAGCTCACGTGGGTCCGGAGAGGGGACGCTGATGGGAGAAGGGGATCTGGATCTGTCTGAGAAGTCCGATCCCGAGTCCTCCGTCGGAGGCGAGTGGCAGCGTCTTCTGGGTCTCTTGGGGCTGGGTGACCCTGAAGAAGATCTGGACGGAGGTCTCCTCTTTTCCGATGGTCTGCCCCTAGGAGATTCAACAGGTTCCTGGGGGGAAGGTACTCGGCCTGCTGCCCCGGATGGGGTGGGGGGCGTTGGGGCCGGTGGAGTCACGGGTGGAGGAGGAGGAAGAGGAGGAGGAGGTGTGGGAACCACGTCCTTTTTAATGGTATCCCACCAAAAGGTAAACAACTCCTTGACCTCGGCAATATTGAGACCCGACGACGGGCTGGGCACCGGTGGTCAGTCGTTGGGTTCCGGCATGGCCCCCCAAGGGTCTCTGGTTCAGGAGAGGATTGCCTCTGGGGCTCGACAGGACCGGGTTCGCCCGCCTGGTCCTCGGGCTGTGTCGACTCCTCCTGCGAGCGCCTCCGGCTGCGCCGGTGGTGGTGAGGGGTTCCTCTACCTGCTTGGATGGTGTCAGTCCCCCGCCAGCCCCACGGTGGAGATAGGCCTGGCTGGCGTGGGGCGCCTGGCTGTCATCGGGTCCCGGGACCGGTGGTGCTTGGCTGACGCCGGGTCTGACGCCCTCTTGAGCGATGTCAGCTCCTTGGTTTTCCGCTGGGGGGGAGGAGGCAAGGAGACCGCCCGGACGTCGGGGGCCGAGTGGCGGGAGCCGGACTTGTGGTGATGGCGGTCCCCTGACCTCAGCGAGGCCTTGGACGATGAGGAAGAAGGCCTGGAGGTCATAACAGGCTGCAGAGTGGAGGAACCGGAGGAAGACTTGACCGCGACTGGGGGAGGCTGAGAGCGGGCCCCGGAAGGCGAGCGGTCAGACCGGGAGCCAGAGCTACGGGAGTCGGAAGCCCTAGAAGGGGATTTAGATCTCACCCTCTCCCTGTGTTTTTCGAGGTGCCGGCGGGCTTTCTCGGAAGATCCCTTGGAGGCAGGATCCATGGCCTTCAATCTCTCTTCCAGAAGGTAAGCTTGGAGGGCCTTCTGACGACGGATCCGGGTCCGACTGTTAAAGCCTTGACAAAAGGAGCAGGCCCAGGTGTCGTGGTCCGGGCCTAAGCACCGCACGCAGGCCGAATGTGGGTCTTTAAAGGGAATTTGCTTCCCGCAGGCACACTTTGATGGATGGCCCTCCACGGATATTGGTGAGGACATCAGATGGCAGACGATTTGTAGAAAATGAAGTTTCTAGTCGAAGAAACGAGAAAGAAACTTTTCCAGGCGTCGCGTGCTAGACACTGACTGGAGGGTCGAGACATGCAAATCGACGGCGGAAAAGAACTGGGGATTCTGGCGGGACCGCCTCCTTATGTACTACGCCTGACATCGGGGGCAGGACCGATGTCGGAGGCAGTCCCCGCTGAAGACTACTAGCTAGAAGATTTCCGTGGGGTCCTGACGCCTGCCGGCTTCAGTCCTAATGGTGTAACCTGCTGCAAGAGCTGTATCTCGAAGTAAGATCTGTGAAGTTTTGTGTTGGATGGGGAGGCAAAAAGGTCAAGTTCCAGATGTCCCCATCTTTGAAATAGAGAATCTGCCACTTCCTGATTTAGTTCCCATTCGTGGATGAGGGTTTGAGACCTGCTGAGACTGTCTGCCAGTGTGTTTTGCACCCCTGGAACATGCATGGCTGTAAGGAAGAGACCGTGCTGGACTGCCCAGTTCCACACTCTCATTACCTCCCTGCAGAGGGGGTACGACTGAGTTCCTCCTTGTTTGTTGATGTACCAGATGGCAGACGTGTTGTCCATCTGGATAAGCAGTGATCCCCGAGGAAGGAGAGTCTGAAACATGTAAAGCGCGTATAAGACTGCTCTCATCTCCAAGACATTGATGTTTTTATTTATTTATTGAAATGTTTCACCAGGAGGGCACACTAAACAACAAGCTGCTTGTCTCACGGTGCAACCTGGGGGGAGGGGTTACATAGGGTTGAGTAGGATGATCAGTTACAACAGTATGTGGTAGTACAAACAATACAACATTGTAAGATTGTGCAACAGTTGGAACACAATATATTGTACGATAAACAGTAGTGGAATATTGGGTAAATTACAATACATGTCCAAAATCATACAAAAGAAGATATAAACGTACAAAACAGTAATAATGCGATATAACCATTTATAGTGCTTTAGTGTGCCAGGAGCAAGCTCAAGGTAGTACGGATGTGCTGTTGGAGTAAAAAGGATGGGGTTAGGTTGTGCCCATTGGTGACCCAGAAGGGCATGTGGAGAAGAGAGGGGAGAGGCAAGAACTGAATATGAGGAGAAGGGGTAGCCATTTCCTGATTCCCCCTTCAGGATGTTAACCCTGCCGGGGGTGGGGGAGTCATGGTAAGATGGCAGAAACTGGGGATAGGTATTAAGGTGGGTTAAAGCAGGAACAGCTGAGGGAAAGGTAATTGTGTAGGGCAGAGGCAAGGGAGTAGTTGGAAGAGGAGTGTCATATTTCAGAGGGGAGGGAATTCCAGATTTTAGGGAAATGATGGGCAAAACCAGTCTGACCGATGAGGGTGGAGCGGCAATGTGTAATAACATCTCCAAGCTGGACCAAACTCCCTGAGCTTGGTGTTTCCCCAAATGGGCACCCCAACCGAGGTTGGAAGCATCTGTCGTCAAGGACGCCAGAGGGGCTGGGCTCCTGAAGGGGAGACCTATTGATAGATTGGAGGGATCTCTCCACCAATTCTACTCTTTTTGGAAAGCCGATGAAACAAGGATCGAATGGTCCAGATCATCTTGGAGTTGATCCCACTGGATCTGCAAGGACCACTAAGCAAATCTCATGTGAAGCCTTGCCAGGGGAACTGTAGAGATGGAGGCTGCCATCAGTCCCAACAATCTTAGAACCTGTCATGCCGGGAGGGTTCTAGAAGAGGCTACCAGAGTAGCCTGAGAAACTAGAGCCTCCATCCTGTCCGGAGGAAGGAAAGCTCTGCTCTGGATAGTGTCCAACACCACCTCAATGAACTGCAACCTCTGGGAGGGAGTAAGGGATGACTTGGGGATACTGATAGTAATTCCCAGTCTGTGCAACAGATCCAGAGGAAAGGTTAAGGCCTCCAAGAGAGCCTCCCTGGATTGGGCTTAATCAGCCCTATGCCTTGATGACGAAGAGCTGCCGACACCACCGCTAGGCACTTAGTAAAAACCCAAGGTGCCAAGGAAAGACCAAAGGGGAAAGCCCGAAATTGGAAATGTTCCCCTTGGAAGGTGAACCGCAGGAAGCGGGAGTGGCTGGGGAAGATCGGGATGTGCAGGTAAGCATCCTGCATGTCTAGAGCGCAAAGCCAATGATTCTCCAGAAGGAGAGGGAGGAGGCTCTGGAAGGTTAACATCTTGAATTTTTTGTACTCGACAAACAGATTGAGACTGCTTAGGTCAAAAATGGGTCTCAGGTCTCCTGTCTTTTTTGGAACCAGGAAGAAGTGGGAGTAAAAACCCCTTCCCCTTTGATGAAGGGGCACGATCTCTGTGGCCTGTTTGAGCAATAGAGACTGAATTTCTTCTCTTATGGGAATTGCCTGGTCTCGAGAGTAGGATGACCTTCTGGACGGAGAATCTGGTGGCAACTCCAGGAGCTCTAGAATGTGTCCTTGGGACACTAACTGCAGGACCAAAGCATTGGAGGTGATATCGTCGCTTCCCAAGGGTGCACAGAAAATCCTCTCCACCAGCCTTTGCACTGATGCTGAGGACTGGGGGTGAGTGAGTCAGAATGTAGCAGGACGGGCAGGGGGAGGGCCCCCTGAACATCGATGAGTTTTGGAGGCAGGAGGGGTAAGAGTACCTGTGGTCTTATGCTTACGCTGGTGTCGAGCCTGGGTTTGCTTCCTCTGCCTCCTGGTCCTTCTCTGAAAGGGCTGCTGATGGGTGCTCGTATGGTACATGGACCTCACAGATCTCGGGGCTTGGCCTCGGTCCTGAAGGTCTGTAATAATGTCTTTGGTGTCCCTACCAAAAAGCACCAAACCCCTAAAGGGGGTGTCTTGTATCACAGTCTGCACCTTGCTAGCAAGGTCAGAAATGGAAAGTCAGGCCTGCCGTCTAAGGGAGATGGCAGTAGCCAAGGCGCAGGTCACAGAATCGACAGAGTCATAGATGGCTCGCAACGCATGCCTGCAAGAGACTTTGGACAGGTGGATATCCTTGGCTAGCTCCTCCTCGAAGTCCAAGGAGTCCATAGCCTGGACTCGGGCCTCTAGTCTGGCCAAGGTGGATTTTTGGTGGGACACCATATGAGCCACATAATTGAGGGACCGTAACGTGCATGTGGCTGAAGAAAATATTTTTCTCCCGTACTGGTCCATCTGCCTCAACTCCTTATCAGAAGAAGTGCCCATGTGCTTGGGAGCTGAGGAGTGGTCATGAGCAGCTGAAAGTACCACAGAGTCAGCCTTCAGATGCATGATAAGGAATGGGGTCTCCTTGGGTACCCGGTAAGTCCTGTCAGCCCTCTTGGGGACAGCCAGCATTGAATGAGGCATCTGCCAGACCATAGTGGTGCGGTCTTGGTGAGGTCCTATCCAAGGAGGAACAGGAATTGGTGTCAGAGACTCCAGGTCAAGGAGTTCAGTGAGTCTCTGATGCATGGGATCCTGTTCCTCAGACTCCCTAGTCGAAATGCTGTTGCATAGACCTCAACAGGTCCGAAAAGAAAGGATCCTCAGGGGGGATTTGGGACAATCCTTGCCCTTAGGAACCGGGGACTTGTGGTCTGAGGGCTCCTCTGACGAATCGTCTCCTGACTCTGGAAGGCCTCCAAGGTCTGGAAGGGGTATATCCTGGTGGGTAGTCCCTGGGACGTGAACGGTAGACGGGGGTGAGCTCACCGGGGAAGTGGACCTAGGAGTGTGGGGAGGCAGTAATCTGCTCTCTAGGTCCGCAACCAGCTCCGTATGTGCCTCCTGCCACCAAAACTGGATAAAGGTCTTGAAATCTGGTTGCAGAGGGGGAGGAGGTGGAGGAGGAGGTGGGATAGTATGGGGAGGAGGGTAGTGGTACCCCCGATATCCTGCAAACCCAAAACCCGGGTACGGGGAGTAGCCTGGGTAGAAGTATCTCGAACCACTCCAATCTGGAGAGGGACCTGCCGGGGGGAGGTCCAAGGGATACCCCGAAGGGTACCAGAGGACTGTGCAGGGTCTTGAATAAAGGCCCAACGGCAGAGGGTCTGACAGAGGGGGAACCTACGTAGGGCCTGCTGAAGTATAAATTGGAGGGGGGCCAGCGTCGGAAGGGGGTCTGGCTTCAGATAGGCAGGCATCGGGACCCAACGACGGGGCTCTGACGGTGGGACCTGGTCCACCTGGGGGGCTGATGGTGGAGGCAGATGAGAGGGCCTGGGCTCTGAGACCGTCATCAGAGGGTCCAGAGGAGGGATGAGTCTTGCCGGATCTGATGGAGGATGGATATCTGGCATTGGAAGATCTGCTGGAACAGAAACGATCCTCCCTGAAGGGACAGGAGGTGGCTCCAGTTAAAGGCCAGATGGCTGAGGAGACCTCAATCCCTTAGACCCCAGAGGGTGAGCGGGGATTAGAGCCGGAGGTATGCTCCACATCCAGGGGCCCTGCACTGTCTTCTCTGGGGGAAGCTGCTGCAGAGGGACTTGCTTCAGGTGGAGGGGGGGGAGAGAGAGACAGACTCCCCCTGGCTCATCTGGAAGTTAGGTTGGCTGCCGCTAGGCCCTGCCAGGAGAGCTGTATTTGTGCGGTTGCCAGAGGCGGCTGTCTGACCAGAAATAGCTGAGTGGGAGTGGGAGGAGCCCCCTGCCAACTTAGCGGCTGAAGCCAGGCAGGTCCCCGAGGCTTGGGAAGCCAACTTACTGGTGACCGGGCAGTCCCTGGAGGAGCCGGGGGCCGACTTAATGGCAGAAGCGGTGCGGCTGTCAGAGGATCCAGCAGTGGTCTTACCTGCTGTGGAGGATTTCCCAGATGTACCTGGATCCCCTGCTGCCGATTTCTGCTTAGGCGGAGGTAGGGGGGGAGAGGCCTTGCTGGTAGAGGGCTTAGAGGACTCGGCCCAAGAACCATCCGCGGAGTGCTCTCACTCCTTATGTTTCTCCTTTCGATGTTTTAAAAGAGAAGGTGAAGAAGAAGATGCACAAATGCATTCCATTTGTTTCTCCAGGGATGCCAGCCAGGTCTTCAAGAAATGGGCCTCCAGAGCCTGCTGTCTCCTCTTGTGCACGGCCTGGTTAAAGGGCTGGCAGTTCAGGCAGGAAGAGGTTGGATGGTCCAAGCCCAAGCAGAAAACACACTTCACATGGCTGTCTTTGTGTGGAATTTGCGAGCCACAGGACTGACACTCTTTGGAGAAGAAAAAGAATATAAGAAAAAGGAGAGGTAGAAAATGCTGACTACCGACGGACTTTCAACGGTGATCGCTGAGTAAGTCTACCGTGAGGCAACTGACATGAGGCGACGGCGGGCAAGAACTGGAGGGCAGGCATGAGGACCGCCCACTATATAGGGTCATGGTGACGTCGGTCACGTGATGTCAGGTTGGTGGTCCTCCCATCAGGTATTGCTGGAAAAGCCTGCCGTGTGGTCCAGATGCCAGGTGGCGCTAGTCCTATATGTGATGACCTACTGAAAGAACCCTCTCGAAGTAAGATCTTCAAGTACTTGAAAGGGATAAATAAAGTTGATAAGGAGAGTCTCTTTAAGCTGAGTGGCAACCATAACACGAGGAGACACAGGCTTAAGCTGGAGGATGGAAGGTTTAGGAGGGAGGTCAGGAAGCACTTCTTCACAGAGAGGGTGGTGGACACTTGGAATGTGCTGGCAGAAGAGGTAATCTCATTGAAGACAGTGGGCAGCTTTAAGAGAGGCTGGGACAGGTATGGGGAGGGTAAGGGTCATGGGTAGGGAGGATGGGAGGAGTGGGGATGGGGGCAGGGACAGTAGCTCAAGCTGTGAAACCTGCAACACGAGCAGACTTGATAGACTAAATGGCCTTCTTCTGCTGGCTTCTTCATATGTTTACATGAGTGTGAATAGGTATGAGGGGAGTGTTTCAAACCAGTATTTGGAGATGAAAGATACACAGTGGTGCAAGGCAATGGGAGGGAAGCGGGAGGATGTAAAGGGACGAGTAGAAAGTGCCATGATGGGTGGGGAGGTGGGGTGGGGTTTAGTTAGTGGCAAAATGACAGGAGGGAGGCAGTATAGCACAGTGGTTTAAGGCTCTGAGCTGCAAACCTGGAGATCTGGGTTTGAATCCCACAGCCCCCCGCCCACTTGCATACTGTGTGACCCTGAGCAAGTCACTTAACTTCTTGCGCCCCAGGTTGCACCTGGAAACAAGCTTTTAGCTTAGTGTGCGCTCCTGGTTATACAATTTCCTCCCCTCCCCAGACAAAAGGCATTACAGAGGCATCCAGCCTGGCAAGGGAGGTGGAGGAGAAACCAAAACCGCATCTGCATAATCAAACACTGGCAGCACCAGTTTGGCAACCAGTTCCCGGCAGCCAGACAGGGGCAGGCAGTCTTTATTATAGCACAGAGCACCAAGATTGGGGTGGAGTTTGGCAAGGATGGCATCAATGTGTGTGGAGAAATCAAGTCTGTAGTCTAGCCACACACCGAAGTACTTGAAGGACTGTACCTTTTCAAGTGGAGAACCATCCAGGGCTGGGAAAGACGGGACGGTAGACAGCCTGGCCAGGTTTTGGCTGATCCAAAGGTCATGGACACAGTTTCCTTGGTGTTGACCCAAAGTCTTCTGACCTGGAATCAACACAGGACCTCACAGAAATCCTGCTGGAGTGAGACTTCCATAGCCTCAGTTGAGGGGCCTGATGTGTAGAGAACGGTGTCATCATTCTCAATAAATATAAATATGTGAGTTGACACAGGCAGATGCAAGGTTGTTGAGAAAAATGGAGAAAAGGATAGGAATCAGGCTGGAGCCCTGGGAGAGACCAGCATGGATGAGGAGGGGACAGGATGCCACCAAGCTGTACTAACTGCCCAAGAGGTAAGAGCAGAACCATTCAACAATGGAAATGGAGAGGCCAGCAGAGCTCAGCTTGTCTAGGACAAGTGGGTGGGACACCAAATCAAAGCTTTGGACAGGTTGATGAAGATGGCTACAGTGACATGCCCCTGATCTATTCCAGAGAGGATGGAGTCAATAACACATAGCAGGGAGTTGATAGTGGAGTTGTGCTTCCTAAAGCCAGACTGGAAGGGGGAGAAGAAGTTGGAGGAATTAAGAAAGTCAGACAGTCTGGAGCAGACCAGTTTCTCCTGCACTGTGCAGCAAGGGAAGAAAGGAGACGGGCCTAAAATTGCCAGGGGAGGAGGGATCACCCCCTTTGTGATGGGGGAGAACTCTGGCCATCTTTCAAGCCTGAGGGACAGGGTAAAGGGTGAAGGAGCAGATCAGAAGGTGAGTGAGGTGGGAGGCGACGGCAGGTGCCAAAATATGGAGGAGTCTATGACACAATCCATCAGGCTGGATTTGGACTGATTGAGGAAGAGAGGGCAAGCAGGGTTTCCTGAACAGAGACGGGAGGAAAATTAAACTCCGTGGAGGGGGTGGAAGGAGAGGAGTGAGTAAGTTGAGGGAGGGAATATGGACTAGGACAGAATGCGGATGGGAGAGTGCAGGTGGTGAAAACTCACTGAAGAGAGCAGCAACAGAGGTGGGATTAGAGATCAGTGTGCTATTCACCATGAGGACTGAGGGAGCCAATTGAGTTGGAGGGTCAAAGAGGGGGTGGATTACCTTCCAAAACTTGGCAGGGCAACTGAGATTGTTCTGGAGGTTAGCTTTAAAGTAGTGAGACTTAGCGGATGAATGGTGGAAGTCATCTCAGTTACAACTGTCCTCAACAACCACTAGCAGGACCAGCAGCTAAGACTGTTACCAGGGCAGTGGAGGGAACCAACTTAGCTACCATTGTTAAGTCCACAAGAAACTACAACAGTCACAGAGGAAGTAGCAGGTCCACAGGAGGAAGGGAGGATTAAGTTGTCATACCTCACAGTTACACTGGCAGGGACTCCAGTGCAAGGTCTGCTTGGCACAGGAGCAACCTCTGCCATGATCTCACAAAATGTGAGAAAGTGTTACCCAGATGCATAGTCCTGGTACCAAAAAGGAACACAAATGGAAGTCAGGCTCACTTCAGAAGAGGTCAATCATCCAGTGGGACATGGCGAGGTGGAGACTGGAGCAAAAACTTGTTTTTTAATGCATTTAATGAATCAGTTATATGTCATGTTTGTTTGTTTTGCATTTATTTGACTTAAACTATCTGTACAGTGCCCTGAGTCTTTGGGAAAGAGCACTTTGTAAATAAAGCTTGCCTTGCCTTGCCTCACTAGGAAAGAAGTGGCAGGGCCATGCTCTAATTTTTACGCAGATGTGATACTGGCAGACAGACATTATCAGAGACTTGGATCAACAGCTGATGTCTGTGGCAGAAAGTGTCCACACCACAGGGTTCAGCAGCCCTAACCTCAGAAAGAAACCCAGTTGCCACGTCATCCCTGGTGCAGATGTTGAAAGAAGGGACCAGTGAACAGGTTACTGCAATCTTGCAGCTACAACCAGAGCAAATATTATGATGCAGCTCAGCCGATCTGCAGGCCGATCAGAAGGCAAAGATATGGAGTCCATGGCAAAGTCTTATCTTCTTTAAGTTCTACAGCAGTTCCCTCAGGTGATGTCAGAGCAGTTGGGACAAACTCTAACTCTGAGCCACGCTATCGAAACCAGGGATGCACACCCAGTGAGAAGTCAACCCTGCCTCTACTCCCCACAAAACAAATAAATCATATATAAGCAATTCACAGAGATGCTAAAGACAGGCACTATCCAGCCATTAAGCTCAGCGTGGTCTTCTTCAACTGTTCTTGTGCTCAAGAAGGATAGCAGTGTCAGTGGCTCAGTAGGTAGCACACTCGCCTCTGAGGCCGGGAGATCAGAGGGCTGTGGGTTCAGTTCCCACATCTGGTACTTGGGTTAATATCCCAGTACTGACACTGTAATGCAGCATGAGAGGGGTGCTGCATTTCTGAAGTGCCGTCTTTCGGATGAGACGTTAAAACCGAGGTCCCATCTGCCTGGATTGGTGGTAGTTCAGGTGGATGTTAAAGATCCCATGGCACTTATCGAAAAGAGTAGGGGAATTTCCCTGGTGTCCTGGCCAAATTTCCCTCATTCACTAAAAATACCACCAACAGCTTAATCTGGTTCAAGGTCAGTTGGCATTCATCTGTATCCCCTTCCCCCGGGTCGTGCCTGAAAATAGGCAGGATTTGTCTAGTGCACTTACCCGGTCAACAAAAGCTAAATAAAAAATAAATAAAGGATGACACGGGGGCGCTCATGAACTGTGACGAGTAGGGATGCATCTGCCTGCAGCTCCCACCTCTAGCTAATAATCTTAGTTTAAATCCTCAGCATCCTGCCTAAAAACTGTGAAATTTGGATTGTACCTGCATCAGTACCCACAATGGCTAAATATTTAACTGGTAGTTCCGGGAAAGTGCCATGTTCTATGAATAAATCTTCCAAGAAACAGGGCTCCAAGCAGCAGGTCGAAGCCTTGGGTCCAATTCCCTGTCTGCTGCTGAGATGACGTCCCTGGCTTGAGAGCTCACAGAACAGGTGCTGGCCGCACTAGAACCACGACTGGAAAAAAATAAGCAAAACTGGAAAGCCACCTACAAGAAATTATTGAACAGATATCTACTCACTCATCCAGAATTGCAGAGGCGGAGGAAAGAATCTCGCATGTGGAGGATGAGCTGCATCTGGTCCCAGAGAGACTTACGGCCTTAGATAAAGAGTTCAAGGAGTTTAGAGACCTCCATGACTACCAGGAGAACTACCACCAGTGCCTTAATTTGCGGATCAGGGGCCTGCCTGAGGGCAAGGAAGGGCCAGATATTTTACACTTCTGTGCTGCAACGCTGCCGACCCAGCTGGGGCTGCATCCTAAAAATGGAAATATAAGTTGGAACATGCCCATCGAGTGGTAGCCCAAAAACTGCCACAGGAGCAGTCACCTCAACAAATTATCCTTCACTCCCACAACTTTCAGGACTGAGAGGCGGTTTTGTCTGCTTAATGCAAAATAAACGAACTGACATTTAAGGGTACACGGCTTTTTATGTTTTCAAGATTACTTCAACAGACTCTTGAAGAAGAGAAGAGCTTTCAATCCGCTCCTTAATCAGTTGAGAGAACTAAAAGTGGAATGCTTTCTGCTGTACCATGCAGTTTTGAAAATTAAACATGAGGGAGCCGCTTATAGTTTTTGGGAAGAGGACAAGGTGGCCAATTTTATCAAAGAGCTGAAGAAAAAGCTCAGCAGAAATTGAAATAGGATGTTCGTGGAAGGTTTTGATCCTGTGATCTGAACAATCTAGTCACTGGGCTTTGGAGCATATGGAAATGTTCATGGCCTTTCTCTCTGCTCTAGCCCCTCTACCCTCCTCGTGGATGCCGGTTATTACTTGTAAATTTGCCCTACAGATGTACCAGACATTGGAGAGATCCTGAAGGAACAAAACTTGCCACAATATGGTAGTTCCCATGATGGGCCATGCATTTCTGATCTTTATGCAGTAGCCCTTCATGGTGTACTGGAATGGAGGGACACAGTTTTTGACCTCTGCCTACAAGAATATGGACCGAGCAGAGCTGCATCTCCCGCATAAGGTAACCTAAGGGGGGGCACGGGTGGTGGTGTTGGGCATAGATATATGGTCACGCCACCTTTGCACGTGCCCTGCTCCCTTGGCCTTTGTTTAGACAAGTGTGAGGGGAGGTAGCAGGAGAACTGGAGACTGTGCCACATTGATTTGTGAGGACCACATGCCCATAATGTTACTGTTGTTAGACTCTTACAGTGTAGCATATGGACTTTTAACTAGAACTCCAGCTGCTTTGTTTCGATTGTTGGTACTTCAGGAGGTATGGGGACTTGGACATTCTTTGGGGGGGAAGGGTGTCTGTGTATGGATGCTCTGAGGCCACCTGGTGTGATGGATTATTCACAGAAAGAACTGGGAGTGGCTTGGGTTAGATAGGTTGCTCTTACAATTAAATTTTTGCTGTTGCATTGCTGAGTTGTTTTTATTATAAAGATGGGTTTTAAAGAAGGTGTTTAGGGGATTTCAGGTTCATAACAAAATGTATGCCAGGGGCGGGCCCTACTGGAGTAAGTTTATGTTATAAGATAGTCAGATGGCTTTTAGAACTGAAATGCCTTCCTTTATAACAATTTAAAAGAGCGGGGATGGCCCCATGAATTAGGGTCCGCTTCACCCTGCCTGAAATGCGGATAATCGGGGGGGAGTGAAAGAGATGGATTCTCTCAGGCTAAACAAAAGCCAATTAATGGGGAGAGTGGGCTCAGGTTATTGGCTGGCCACTGCGTAGGTGGTTGGATGACTACATTCAAGGATAGCCCTTGCCCAGGGATAGAGAGGAAGGGGAACTATGCTGTTGGAAATTTGTACATGCAACTGGGGTGGGGGGGTTCATCCACATAGCTGGAAGAGTGCTATTCAGTGGATAAATGGCAAAGAGGATAAGTATGTTGATGGGTGGGGGAGGGAGGCAATGGGGGTTCGTGTTACCGTTAACAGTTCAAATATGTTGGTGTTGTTTTCTGTTGTATGGGTCCAAATGCACTAAAGTGTTGACAAAGGCACGAAGGTCACTACATACTGGCTATAGGGGATGGGTGGGGCTGTGTGCGGTTGCTGGGGGAATGTGCACATGTCCTAATAAATGACAACCTTGGAAAAAGATCTCACGGTTATCTCCGGGAATGTCAGGGGTTTCTCCTCTCACATTAAGTGCACCACTGTACTTACTGCTTTGAGGTGTCTCAATGCACAGGTGGTGCTGCTCCAGGAGGCACACGGCTGGTCGTGAGCACCAGAAGTTGGTCCAGAGATGGGTTGGGGCATCCTATGCTGCCCCCTATACATCACATAAATGAAGGGGTGGCAATCTTGGTTCACAAATACCTCCCCTTTCAAGTCAGGAGAGTTGTTTCAGATCCCACAGAAGCGAGATATATGTTTGTGGAGGGGGGGTTATATGGGGAGCAGTTAACCTTCACTAGCATTTATGCCCCAGCCACGCCCAACCCACTGTTTGACCAAGCAATTCTGGATATTATATTGAAAGAACAGTTCCATGGTGATGGTGGGGGGGAATTCAACTGTACATTGGACTCTGAGATGAACCACTCAGAGGGACGGGGCAGGGGAGGAAACGCTGCAACAATGGAAGTTAGGGCTCAATGATCTGGAGATGCTTGATAGCTGAAGAACTGCTAATCAGGGGGAGGGGGAGAGGGAGAGGGAGAGGGAGAGGGAGAGAGAGAGCTCCCCAGGACATTCCCAACACACCTTCTAGGTAATGAGGAGTTTGTAGAGTTCTTTGAAGACAAATGGACATTTTACCAGGAGACTAACAGGGCTACGGCTTCCTCTTCCAGGGTGTTGTGGGATACTGGGAAATCCTTCATGACGGGTGCCATCATCAACTTTATGGCTGGGTACAAGAAGGCCCAAAATGCACAAAGGAAGGAACTGGAACAGACTCTTGAAAGTCTTGAGAGGAGGGCAGCTCTAGGGGAGGGGAGAAACTTGCACAACCAGATTGCGACAGCCCAGGAAGTGCTTAATGGGCCATTACTGGGGGATGCTCATCATTCCTGGACATTTATTAAGAAAACATTTTTTGAATGGGGGAACAAACTGGGTCCCTTGTTGGTCAACTTAATTAAAGGGAAGAAAGAGCATAAAACCCCACAGGGTGCCCTGACAACAGGGAGGAAGGCCATTAGGGCATGCTTCCACCAGTATTATGAAGCTCTTTATAGGGCAGAATGCCAGGGATCCCTGGAGAAGACACAGTCTTTCCTAGATGGGATCACACTATCAGAGGCACAAAAAGAACAACTTGGGGCGGAGATCTCCAGGGACGAAATTAGATGGGCAATTCGAGGCCTAAAGAGTGGAAAAGCTAGTGGACCTGATGGATTCCTGGTGGAATTTTATAAAACTTTAATAGAACAGGTAGTGGATCCGTTATATGAGACCTTTCAGGAAGACAAATGGGAGGAGGCACTCCCTACCTCGTGTTATGAGGTGATCATTTGTGTTTTACCAAAGACGAGGGGAGACCTCATGGAATGTTCATCATATTATCCGATCTCTTTGTTGAATTGTGATAATAAGCTCTTGGCGAAGGTACTGGCGAACCACCTGGATTGGGTCCTAGCGGAGCTAGTCCACTCGGATCAGACTGGCTTTGTGCGAGGGCTCCTCTCTTACCACAATATGCATAGGTTATTGAATGTGGTTTGGGGAGCTTCTCGGTGTCCTGGAGGCACCTTGGTGCTCTCCATGGATGCCAAGAAGGTGGCTGACCGTAGCGAATGGGAATATATGTTTGAGGTTCTAAGTCGGTTTGGTCTGGGAGACAGCTTGTTGGATTGGTCCGGGCACTCTATAGGTCCCCTGTGGCCTCCATGCTGGTGAATAGGATTCTCTCTGTATCAGGGAATGAGGCAGGAGTGCCCCCTGTCCCCATTGCTATTTGCGCTTGCCATTAAACCATTGGTTATTAGTATTAGAGACAACCCGTATATTAAGGGGGTACTAGGGAAATCAGGGCGATCACATAAAATGACACTATATGCAGATGATATGCTCCTGTTTGTTACACACCCCCGGGAATCCATACCATCACTTTGGTCTACAATTGCATGGTTTGCAGAATTTTCGAGATACAAAATTAATTTAGCTAAATCTGAGGTGTTAGTTTTAGGGGAGAATAGGGAAGTCCTGAAAGAAACTTCATGGGGACTGAAGGAGGTGAAAGGGGCATTCAAATAATTGGGAATACAGGTGGGGAGGGATCTGAACACCCTATATAGTCTAAATTATACGGCTTTAATTCAAAATATAGAAGAAGAGTTGCATAGATGGAGGGCCCTACCTATATTGTGGCTTGGTCGTATTAACTTAATTAAGATGAATACTTTGCCCCGCCTTCTACATATAATGCAGATGGTCCATGTGAGCCCCACCAGGGTGGACATTAGGCGGTTGGAAAAGGCCTTTACGACATTTATCTGGCAGGGACGATGTCCGCAGCACTAGTCCATAAAGACTGAAGGCTGATACTAACAAGCATTTGTCAATGCCGAATGTTGTCTCTCTGGCATTGGCATTGGTAGTGCAGGAGTTAGAGATGCATAATAGGAATGGCAGTGAAGTACTGAACTGAAGCCAACACCAACCCCACCCTGCAGAGAGTGACAGGCGTTGGGGTGTGCCTTTGGGTCATCAGCTATAATGCGCATGCCATTCTACCTCACCCTACCCTGTAGACACTGACAAGTGTCGTGGTGTGCTTTGGGGTCTTTTGGCATTATACTTAACGCCATTCCATAAGAAAATACACTGAGGTGGGTGCAGTATTAGAGAATGGGGTGAACTTTAGGGGTGAACACTCCAAGGCAGACCTCGATGCCTGTCACTGGCTGCAGGGTTGGGGTGGGGGTGGAATGGCATGAGCATTACAGCCAATGATCCCAAGTCACACCCCTGACGCCCGTCAGTCTCTACAGGGTGGGGAGTTACAGTTGGAAACCCTAACGCCATAGGTGTTTGTTGGTATTTTCACTCCAAATGTTCAACATAGGCTTTTTGTGACCCCACCTCATGAAGAGGGCACTATCAGTTTGTTAGTTAAAAGGTAGTTTTGCACAGCGGCTATGCCATTTGGCAACACAGGGGTGAAAACACATTGTGGGCAGGATGTGAAAAATGACAACTGTATTGTTCATGAGGAGGTGTAAAAAAATTGCAACGTTGGAAATCTGGAGTGAAAATATGACAAATTGGTGAAGTCATGAGCATGCATAAAAAACTGCGCAACACACGTCCATAACCCAATTATTTTCGGGATATTTTTAACCACATTTTAAACATACTGTAGGTATTTTGGGACCTCCCCTCATGAACAGTGGCACTGTGATTTTGTTAATTTGTCCCAAAAGTTGATTTCCCACAGCAACCACGCCATTGTGTGCCACAAGTGCGAAAACACATTTTGGGCAGGATGTGAAAAATGACAGCTATACTGTTCATAAGGAGATGTGAAGAAATGCCAGTGTTGAAAATCCGGCATGAAAATATTGCAAATTTGTGAAGTTACAAGGGTGCATGGAAACTGCGCAACACACACTTGTAACAGTCATTTTATGGACGTTTGTCACCAAATTTTCAACACAGGCATTTTAGGACCTCTGCTCATGAACAGTGTCGCCGTCATTTCCACAAACTGTCCTGAAAACTGATTTCGCACAGCGACCGCTCTATTGTGCGTTGGATGTGCAAAAACACATTTCGGCCAGGATATGTAAAATGACAGCTGTACTGTTCATAAGGAGGTGTGGGAAAATGCCAATTTTGAAAAGCTGGAGTGAAAATATTACAAATTCACGAAGTTATGAGCGTGTGTGGAAATTTAGCATGCAGCTCATAAAACAACCATTTTGACTTTTCTGGAAATTTGCAACATGGGCTTTTGAGAGCCCCCCTCATGAACAGTGGCACTGCCGTTTCGTTAATCAGTCCCAAAAGGTGATTCTGCGCAGTGACCACGAAATCACCTTTTGGGACCGAATAATGCCATGACAGTGACTAAATTCATGAGGAGGGGTCCCAATAACCCCATGCTGAAAATTTGGTGCTAAAATTCCCAAAAATGGCCGAAATATGCACCCAAGTTTAAAAAACCCTATTTCTGTCATTATACAGCTTACCGGCATTTCTTCAGTTCGAGGTCGGCTTTGAAGTATGCAGACATGTTCCCGGTCCACCAAAGATCATCGTGCCATGCTCTGGAAGTAAGTATGGGGTTGGGGTATGGGGAGGCAGGGCACGCAGAGTGTGGACGCGGGGTCAAGGAGACCGTGAGGGACTGTTTTCTTCTTTCACAGGTTTTAAAAAATAAAAAAAAAAACAACGCGGGACCATTTTTGTATTTCAGGGGCATTTGGCATACTGGGGTGGGCTCCCAGCGTGCCACCTGAAGTGTGTTTGCAGGGGATGCTGTAGTCAGTGGGATTGGGCACCCCAGTGGGCACCGAGCAAAGGGGGAACAAGAGCCCGGGGAAGTTAGGCACCCCCTCAGCCACAACAAAAGTGGGGGGCATTATGTTGTGGGGGTGGGCTCCCCGTCGGCAAAATAAATGAGAAGGGGACTCATGCCAACGGGATTGGGCACCCCGTCGGCAAAGAAAGACTGTTGGGGGGCCCATGATGCTGAGGGGGATTGGGCACCCCCTCGGCATACATTTTAAATAGGAGGAAGAGCATTATGCCGACAGGAAGTGGGCTCCCCTGTCGGCAAGTGAAGTGGGTCTGCAGTCTGCAGGCGCTGGACAGGCATGTTGGGAGGGCGTGTTATTGTGCTGCTGCATGATTGCAGCAGACCTTTTCTTAGATCTGGTGGCCATTAGACATATGCCTGGTGTCAGCACCTGCAGCTGTCTTATTGGGGAATGAGGGACGCACCTTCTGATGCATGCCCTGCATTTGCCCACAGTGACTGCGCCTCCAAATCTGCTACTAATGCAATATGTTAGCTGGTGCGCATGCGCGAGCCAACATAAAAGGGGGGGGTCTTAATTTCCTGGATCTGAGGAATTACTATTTGGCCATCCAGTATAGATACATTCAGGACTGGGTAAACAGGACGGAGGAAGTGACCTGGCTGGACTTGGAAGAACTGCACTGCCCTGGGAGGCTGTCTTCATATTTAGCTAAGCAAGGCCAGAAGGTCTATGCTAGGTTGGTAGATCTTGGCGGTCTTGAAGGGGTGAGGACATTTGCGCCGTCTAATGTGCATCATAGAGGAGGAGACCTTGCTGCACCCGGTTTGTGGGAACCCTCCCCACCGGGTTGAAAGACCTGGGATTTAGGGAATGGGAGAGACAAGGGATCAAATGCATAAGAGGCTTATGTACCAAAGAGGGAACAGCTTCTTGTGAACAAATACAGGGATGCACAGGTATCCCACATTTCGCATTTTTATCAGTTTCTGCAGGTTAGGGCATTTACTAAGAGTTTGGGAAGAGAACCAGGAGGGGCCTCCCCCATGGAGCAGGTGGAACACCTTATACTAAATGCCTGAAGAGAGAACAAGGGATAATTTGGAAGGCAACGCTTTATGGGAGGCAGTTTTTTCCTGATTTAACACTTAGAACTAAATTCCTGTGGGAAAGGGACATGGGGGCCCCAATACAGGATGAGATCTGGGCAGATATACTGACCCTCCATTGTGGTATCTTGGTGTGCAATAAGTACAAGGAATCCTTCTATAAATTTGTACAGACTCTATTGCACCCCCCCTTTGATTGTTCACAAGTTTAAACCCGCCCGTGCCTCCAACTTGTGGGAGGTGTCAGGTGGGTTTAGGTTCATACTATCACTGCTTTTTGGTGTGCCCGGTTTCAGGCCTTTTGGACAAGTATTGCACAAGCAGTGGGCACTGTGATGGGACGACAGCTTCCGGTGACATCTCTTCTACTTTTATTTGGGGTGGAGGAACTGGATGGAAGGGACTGGGATCTGTTGCCAAGGTGGGCCCCGGTTCTAGTGATTCTGACATGCCACTGCATACAGCATACATGGGTCTCAGGCATTACCCCCACAATCCAACAGTGGCGTTGCCTGGCGGTGCAGACGCTTGCCTTGGAGCGGTTAGCTTTTAGGGTAGCAGGTCAGGAGGAAAGATTCCTCACCTAATGGGATCCCTTCTTGTCCTCATTGACTCCAGGGGAAGCTCAGCATTTCTGAGAGGGTGGGCTTGTGGTCGCAGAATCCAGGGAGGCTGGGAGAGAGGACCTGGGAACTAATCTGGTTTCCTGTGGAGAGCTGTGAGATTGAAGATGGAATCTAAAGGTTAGTGGTGAGTGTGACTATCTGTAGAAGCGTGGGAAATAACAGATGTCCAGACCAAAGGTTTAAGATGCATAAAAAACGCAACGGTATGCGTTTGTCAATTTATTTCCAAAAACAAAACAAAACAAAACAAAAAAATATTAACTTAAAGTTCATAGAAAGGAAAACAATCGGTGTTAGTCTTCACACCCAAAAACAGGAAATACTTCTTTCCACAGACTCCTGAATTGCCTTTTCCTTTCCTTTTGTCTGTACAGCACTTTGTGTGGAAACACACACACAACCTTCTTGCTCTGTGGTCAGTCGAATACTGACTCTCCTCTCTCTATCCATCTAAACAGGTCTCCTAGTGGAGGGTTTATATACTTTCCAGAAGGGGTGTGTCTTGAACTGAGCCCCTCCCCTATTGTGACATCACATTACCTGAATACTATAAAAGCAGCCATTTTGTAGGCTGCCATCCCTATAGCAGGACCTCAGCAGGAGAAGCAAGACATTCAGGTAAATACATTCATTTTGTTTTAATACAGAAAGAAAAGAAACACTTGTTAAAGATTGAATTAAAATCTGCAGCCTTGGCAAGGAAAACAGATGAGGGCAAGGCTTCAGGATTCTATTTACTTTTAAAATGTAAATGCCAGAAAGTAAACATGCATTTATTTAAGACAACAATTCTAGTAAATCTTTTTACACAGTAGTCTCCTCTAACATATTTTCTTTATATGTGCTGCATAATGCTTGTTTTATGAAATTCCTCACAGCTAAATTTCAGCTGACTGCTTTCAGCTTATCAAGATTTGGATGCCAGATTGTTTTAAAGATAATCAGGGACAGTAAAGAAAGGTTTAAAGATTGCCAGGTTGGCCACCCCGACAAGAAAATTAGGATAGATACGAATATAGAAGCAGACAGGATAGAGTGAAAATTGAAAAGTATGGGGGGCATCTTGTAAATTCTTGATATTTCTCTTCATAACAGGACCCTGTTACACTATCATGCAATTGGGATAAAGTGTAATAGAATATACTTTATATATTAATCCATGATTTGAGCCTCTTTCTAATTTTAAATGCTGTTTTATGGCTACGGCCAAATCGAGTTACTGTTATGATCTAGACCCTGGTGTGTACATAGTTACGATTGTTTTTTATATGTTGTCTGTCTGTGATGTTTTTATTGCTGTTTGGAGTTTAAAACTAATAAAAAGATTATGCAAAAAAAAGTTTTGCACAGATTACTGTAAGCTCAGTTCAGTTACTGTGGGGGATTCCTACCAAATGAAAAACCTGAGACACCGTTAACAGACTGACTGGTGAGAAAAATCTTCTCCACTGTCGACCTCCTGAGTGGCTACTGGCAGATTCCAGTGAAACCAGATGGCATATGCAAACAGTACAGTTACGCAAGAACTTACCATTAACAGTAGATCTTCAGCCGGCCCGGTGGTGCTGAGAGTTGAGGTGCTAGATGCCACACCTTGCGCCACGCCGGTGATCCGGGTTTGGGAACGGACCCGGGTAGCGGGAGGGAAGAGATTGAGTGTCCGGTGGACAGCTCTCTCTCTCTTCCCCAGGGAGGACTGGGGTAACAACCGCTCAACGAGCGACCTCTGGCAGAGGCTGGGGGGTAGGCAAAAGAGCGTCGTGGCAAATTCCAGGGGGTGGAGCCGCGGCATGCATTGCCTTGGCAGCCGGGCTCCACAGGGTCATAATTACGTAGGAGAAAAAACTCTGCCAATATGGCGCCTCCCTTCAGCTTCTCTCCACACTCCCGAAACTGACTTGTCTCCCTTGCTGTGCCCATCCTCTCGGGCCCGGTGTCTCAATACTAACAGAAAGAGCACCCGGGGTGGGGGCAGCCCTTCCCTGGAAGGTAGACCCGGGGGATGCCCGGAGCCCAAGAGGAGCTAGGAGATTAGCTGAGTCACGTAGGGAGGTAGAGACTGCAGTTCAGGAGGTCGCTGGAGAGAGTTCGGTGACGGGGCGAAAAATAGAATTCAAAAAACAAACAAAAAAAAAACAGTAGATCTTCAAGAGAGCCTCTTGCAGTAGGTAATCACTCTGAGGACTGCATCTCCTGGCGTCAGGACCCATGGAAAACTTTAGCTAGCAGTATCTGACGGGGGACCGCCCACCTGTTGTCACATGATGGATGTCAGCGTGACCCTATATAGTGGGTGGTCCCCTTGCCCGCCTTCCAGTTCTCCCACCGGAAACCTCAGAAGAGGAGCGACAGGAGAAAAGGAAATGGAGGCTTCTGAAGCTCAAAATGAGCTCATAAGGAAAGAGCAGGAAAACCAAATAAATTTGGGCGATGGAGGGAGGGAATAAGGTTACCTTCTGCAACAGCTTCTGTCGAAGATCTACTATTACAGTAAGTTCTTATGTAACTGTACTAACTTACTTCGAGAGTGCTACTGCAGTAGGTAATCACTCTGAGGACTGAGTCCCAAGCAGTGTGAATCAGAAGACAACTGAAACACGGGAGGTAGGAAAAAACAACTGCTAACTGTAGACAGTTTAGGACAGGAGTCCCTGAAGCACAGCTAGGCCAAACCCTGCTCTGCATCTAGAAGCAATGTCCAGACAGTAGTGTTTAGTGAAAGTGTGGACTGAACTCCAGATAGCCGTGGCGCAAATGTCAGAGGCTGACACATTTCTGAAACAAGCAGTAGAGGCGGACATGCTCCTGGTGGAATGCCCTTTAACCTCCCCCGGAAGGGTCTTACCATGCTTCTGGTAACAAGATGATGCAGTTTGCCAACCATGTGAATTAACACTGTTTGGAAACTGCCGCAACCTCTCTTTTGGGTGCAAAGGAAACGAAAAGCTGATCCGACTTTCGGACAGACTTTGCCCTGTTAGTGTAATAACGCAAAATTCTATGAACATCTAGGGTATAAAGAATTGCTTCCCCCTGATTAGAATGCTTGGGTTAGTACAGTGGAAGTTGAATTGACTGGTTCAACGTAAACTCAGAAACAACTTTGGGTAAAAACTTAGGGTTGGTACGAAGAGCCACCCGTTCTTTATGAAATATTAAATAAGGCTCTTTACAAATCAGGGCCTGAAGCTCAGAAATCCTTCGAGCTGAAGTAACTGCAACTAAAAACAGCACTTTCCAAGACAAACCGTGCATGTCACAAGAAACAGCCAGTTCAAAAGAAGGCACGGTTAGCTTCTCCAAAACAAAATTCAAATCCCACAGTGGCGCAGGACTGTGCACCGGTGGCTTGAGATGCAGAATCCCCTTCAAGAAAGTTTTGGAAACTTCCAACTGTGCTACTGTCCTGCCATCCATAAGGGTATGGTAGGCAGAAATAGCCAACAAATGGACCTTCAGCGAGGAATACCCCAGGCCCAAATCACTGAGGTGCAGAAGATACTCTATGATTGGTGGGGCAGGGCATGAGAACGGGTCCCAACCCTTCACAGTGGTCCAAATGGAAAAACGCTTCTACTTCATGGCATAAGTGGTCCTCGTAGATGGTTTTCTGGCCTCAATGAGGATTTGTGCTGCTCTGGAGGATACACCAAAGCATGAAGTGGCTATGTCCTGAGGTGCCACGCATGAAGATGAAGGGATTTCAACCCTGGATGAACTAGTGTGCCTTCCTCCTGGGTCAGGAGGTCATTACAGAGAGGCAGGGGAACTGGAGGTTCCACCACAAGCTGCTGAAGAAGTGAAAACCAAACTTGACGAGGCCAAAAGGGAGCAGACAAAACCATGTCAGCTCCCGCCGCCCGTAGCTTGATCAGCACCCTCTGCAGAACTGGAAAGGGAGGGAAGGCGTACAAAAATCTCCTTGTCCAGCAAAGAGATAGCGCATCTTGCCAGAAAACACCATACCCTGGAGCGAGCAAGCACAACTTGGTAGTTTTGCGTTGTATGGGGAGGCGAGCAGATCCAGTTCTGGCCGATCCCATAGGCTGAATATTTGGTCTACCACCTCTTGCTTGAGCTCCCACTCATGGGCCCTTACTGTGGTGCGGCTGAGACTGTCTGCTAGGACGTTTTGCATGCCCGGAACATGAAAAGCTGTGAGGTGAATCCGATGCAGAACAGCCCAATTCCACACCCGCACTGCCTCCCTGCACAGGGGATACAAACGGGTGCCTCCTTGCTTGTTCTGATACCAGACCACACACATGTTGTCCGACTGGACTAACAGGGTGCTCTGGAGAATCAGGTGCTGAAAAGCTTGAAGACAGTACAACACTGCTCTCATCTCTAACACACTGATGTGTAGAGAAATCTCTGTCTGGGACCACCTGCCTTGAGTTTTGTGGTCTCCCAGATGCACACCCCAACCCATCCCTGATGCATCTGTAGTCAGAGTCTGGGTGGGAGGAGGGGACTGAAAAAAGACCCCCTTGGTGAGATTGGAAAGATCCTGCCACCACGAGAGATCCCTCTGTATAGAACTGGAGACCATAACCATCTGATCCAGGTTGTCCGACCTCTGATCCCACTGTGCTCTGAGCGTCCATTGTGAAATATGCATGTGGAGTTTGGCCAGAGGCACTGTGGGGATGGCCGCTGCCATCAGGCCTATCAGTCGAAGAACCGACCTGGCCGAGACCTTCCTGTTGGAGGCCACCATATGGGCCTGCTTCTGCAAGGTTTTCACCCTGTCTAGAGGGAAGAAAGCCATACCCTGAACCGTATCCAACACCGCCCCAATGAAATGCAGGTGCTGGGAAGGGACAAGCTAGGACTTCGAAAAATTTACAGTGATCCCCACTTGACAGAAAAGGTCCAAGGCTGCAGAGAGGGAGAGTTCCAACTGTTCCCTCGATGGGGCTGACAGAAGCTAGTCATCAAGGAAAGGGAACACACAGTGGCCCTTACACCTCATGGACGCTGTCACTGCCGCCAGACACTTTGTGAAGACCCGAGGTGCTGAGGATAGGCCGACAGGTAGGGCCTTGAAATCATAATGTTCCCCCTGAAAGGAGAACAGAAAATAGCGATGGTGGGCTCTGAAAATAGGGATGTGCAGGTAGGCATCCTGCATATCCAGAGCACAGAGCCACTGACCCTTGTGCAGCAGGGGCAGCAGACCCGGGAGGGTCATCATCCGAAAACTCTCATACTCGATGTACAGGTTTACAATGCTGAGGTTCACAATGGGACGCAGATCCCGCCCGTCTTTCTGGGAACCAGGAAGAAGTGGGAATAATACCCCCTTCCTTCCTGTTGCACTGGAACAGGTTCTATTGGTTTCTTTTGTAGCAGAACCTGTATTTCCTCTCACAGAAGAGGGATGTGCACCTTCAGGTGGTGTGACTGGGCTGGAGGCCTGTCTGGAGGCTTTTCTAGAGTGTGGCCCTGCTCTATGAGCTGAAGATCCTAAGAGTCAGTTGTCACTGCCCACCACCCTAGCAGATGACAAGCAAATCTTCCACCCATCTGCTTCCCTGAAGGATCTAGAGGGGAGAGGGTGGATAGCGAGTCATGCGAGGGAGGGGGGATTGGGGCGAGCTGCACTCAAAGCTCTCTGGGACTTAGCCAGGGGGGCGGCTGAGGCTTCTTGTGCTCGATGTTTGGTCTGACATCGGGCCATCTGCTGTTACTTTGGCTGCCTTTTCCCTCGAAGGCGAAAAGGCTTCTTCGCCTGAAATTTTGGTTGGTACACGGTTTGTACCAACTGAAGGGCTTTGCCTTTGTCCTGCAGGGTAGTTATGATGTCCTGTGCGTCGCCCCCAAACAGGACGGATCCCCTGAAAGAGGTGTCCTGTATGGCAGACTGCACATCCTGGGCCAAACCAGATACCCTCAACCAGGAAAAGTGCTGGAGGCCGACTGCCATGGCAGCTCCCCAAGCACAGGAGTCGACAGCATCATAGGCTGCCCTAAGGGAATGTCTGCAGACCACCTTAGTGGACTGAATCGAATCTTCCAGAATGGATTTCGATTCAGAATCTGGAAGGGCTTCAATGGCCGGTTCCAACTGGGCAAACAATGACTTTTGGTAGACCAGCATATGGCCTATGTAGTTAAAAGCCCTCATAGCCAGTGTAGAGGATGAGTAAACCTTCCTCCCAAACTGGTCCAACTGACGAGACTCCTTATCAGGAGGAGAGGTGCTCATGTGATGGGGTTTAGAAGACCTGTATGAGCAGCTGCAATAATGACAGAGTCTGCTTTAGGGTGCACACTGAGGTGGTCCTTCCCCTCTGGAGTGCAGTAGGTGTGGTCTGCTTTCTTAGCCACCGCTGGGACAGATGATGGCATCATTCATATTATCGATGCCAGGTCCTCATGAGGCTCCAGCCAGGGCGGGGTAATGACTGGTGCAGACGCCTGCATGTCCAGGTGTTCTGCCAGGTGCTGCCTTTTTGGGTCCTGCTTGTCAGACTTCCAATGGTAAACCTCTGCAGTTTTTCATAAGAGGTCTGCGAAGGAAGGATCCTCAGGGGGAGACTTTGGGGATTCTTTGGGCTGTGGCTCCTCTATGGGTGGGGTTAGGAAACCTGACTCTACTGAAGAGGAAGCATCTGAATCTGAATCCTGGTCTGAGTCAGAAGACCCAGAATCAGGATGCGCTGAATCCCGTGGCCCTGGTGTCGGCTTATCGATAGGCCAGGCCGATGTCGGATCCTTCGAAGGGACCAGCATTGGCTGAGGAACTGGAGCTGGAACCTGTCTTGCCGGCTGTGCATCAGGGCTCATAGGGGAGCTCCCGGGAGGCTGACTGCCTAGCTTCCAAAATCAGTTGAGCATTGGTCTCCAACCACCACGACTATAGGATGGCTCTAAAATCTGCCAGAGGCGGAGGCTGATAAATCAGGGGGTAGCCAGTGGTGAATCCCAGTGATGGGAACCCTGGCGCATGATAGTGCAGCGACAGGTATCCCAGTGGAGAGTAAGCAAGCACGTACCCTGGTACATGGAACCCTGACGGGAAGTAACCAGGAGGGTTATATGCTGGTGGCTGTGGAATCAGGTAACCAGACGACGGGTAGCCTGACAGAGGGGACAAAGGAGGGCCCAACGGAGCAAGCCTGGAGGACCTGACAGAGCCAAAGGCCCAGACGATGGACCCTGCAGGATATCAGACCCTGATGGTCCTGCTAGAGTGAGATCCAGTGGGGGGTGGGCATACTGGTGGAGGAGAAGCCCCCAAAGGAAGAGGAGGAAGCTGGGAACCATCTGGGTTCACCCAAGCTCCTAACCCCAAATCCAGAGATGTGCCTGGGGAGCGGCCACCTGGCGGAAGCCCCTCATCTCCGGTCCCTCGGTTAGAGGGTGAGGGAGGATAATCCACATTTCATGGTGAGTGGAAGGCCCGGTGAGGAGAACCCTCCAGGGGAGGCTGAGATGGGTCCAGCAGCTAGGAATCATCGGGGCCCCCGCTGGACCCTGATGCCAGGTTGGTTGGGCTGACATCATCAGATCCAACGTCTCACATACCGGCTGAAATCCCTGTGCAAATGCCGGACTTGCCAACGCTCAACTTATCAGTCAAAGCCGGGTGGGCTCCAGAGCCCAATGCAACAGCCTGAACTGGGCGCTCGTCTGACAGGCGGGGCAGGCTGGGCTGCTGCGGCCATCTTCCCGGAGGAAGAAGACCACCTTTTGCTGAAGGGCCCATGGGCGGCCTCAGATGAGAGGGGGATCACTCCTGGTCCCAATGTTTCTCCTACTTCTTCTTCTCGTGCCTGGGCTTGGTGGGTGAGATGGAAGCACTTCTCAACTTTTGGAGCTCTTTCTTCATGGTGGCCATTCGTTGCTTCAAACTATGAGCCCCGAGGGCCTGCTGGCAGCGCTTTCATGTGGCCGGGTTAAAATTAGTGCAGGCCTCACAGTCCTCAACCTTGTAGTATGGGCCTAGGCAGAAGAGGCAGAGGAAGTGAGAATCCTTGTGCAGTAGTTGCGTGCCGCATGAAGCTCACTTATTTTTGTGCTTGACAGAAGATGATGACAACATGCACAAAAGAAACAAAAGACTAATTTTTGAAAGAAATAAATGGATACTGATCCGAAAAGCATTCAAACTGCAGTGTATGATCTCCACGAGGTCTGATGGATCAGGTTGATGGCAGGAAAGAACTGGAAGGCGGATGTGGGGACAGTCCATTATATAGGGTCACACTGACGTCCATCACGTGACGATGGGTGGGCAGTTCTGTCAGAAACTGCTGGCTAAAGTTTTCCATGGGTCCTGACACCAGGGGCCACAGTCCTCAGAGTGATTACCTACTTCAAGAGCCCTCTCGAAGTAAGATCTGCATTTACCACACATGAAGGCTTGTCTGAATGTACAGTTCTGCCATTTGGGCTAAAGAATGCCCCAAATGCCTTTCAGCAGCTCATGGACAAAGTTCTGAGGGGAATTCAAGTCATGTTTGGCTTTCATGGATGACATAATTCTTTAGTCAGTCACCCTACAAGACCGTCTCATCCATCTGACTGAAGTATTGCAGAGACTGAGACAACGTGGGCCGACTGTCTAAACAGAAAATTTTCCTTTCTGCTGAGCTAATTAAAGTTATTGGGGCACATAATCTCAGAAGAAGGAATCACTCCTGAGTTCACAACATTGGAAACCATCCAAAACTTTCCAATGCCAAGAAAAGTGAAAGATACCCACCACTTCATGGGTCTTTGTAACTGGTATGGACCATTTATTCCAAATCTGGCAGAGTTGGCAGAACCAATAAATGCGCTGAGGAGAAAGAAACAAAAGTAGTCCTGAAGCATCGACCAACAGACAGTGTTCGAGAGAATCAAGGCAAGCCTGTCCAAAGCTTCAAAGCTGTACTTTCCTGACTACATCCTTCCTTTCCACCTAGCCACAGATGCAGGTGATGTGGGAATTGGCACAGTACTCTATCAGGTCAAAGATGGTGTGAGGAGAGTTGTCTCCTACTGCAGCAGAATCCTGCAACCTCTAAAGTCACCCAACGCCATCTACCTAGGTTGTTCCAGTATCAGGCCAGCCACAAACTCCCCAGATTCCTGCAGGAATCCAGACTTGCACCCTGGCGGACAGCATACAAGAAGGATCCTGCCCCCTCACCTGCATACCCCTTTACCACCACACATTCTAACAATCTGGTCAGTCCAACCGGGTATGCTGCGAGCATCAAACCAGATTTAAAAACGAGTAGCCCTCCCACACACTCCCACCATGGGCAGGGCACTACCGAATACCCAGGTAGGATGGCAAACTCAGCTCAGGGTCTGTGTCGTTCCCTAGCCAGGTCCCTGAAATTCACACCAGGTTCACTGAGGAATACACAAAATCTGCCACTATCATGGCCTTATTCCTAATGGCCCTAGTATTACAAAGAAATGCTGAAAAGGAAGGGGCTGTGCAGGTGGCCCTTTGGGGAAATTCAGGATCCCTTGGGATGGGAACCAGGCAAGGCAAACCCCCTCCCAGTTCCACTTTAACCCTGTGTGTCTCTCTGTTATCCTGATCCTACTCATTCCAACCTCCTCCTCAATAAAGGGGGCATCCCATCAGTGACTTTTCCAAAAAGGGGGATCTGGGGGATTTCCTCCCCTGTAAGAAATTTTGAAGAATTTGGTGGTAAATGGTGCATTTGAGAAGCACATTCTGTTCCCTCTCTCTAGTCTCACTCTGTCTCTCATTTTTATCAAACAGCTAGACAGCTTTGCTTTGTTGCTTCCTGTTTTTTAACACAATCTTTAATGATCACACTCAAGAAAATTACTCCTCCTTTAGTCACAACAACCCACACAGCCAACTAGCCTGCAGCTTAGAGGCAATCAAATGAGCAGGCTGCTGCTGCACCATTCTTCCCCTCTCCACTTCTCATATTTTTTCAGGCAGGAGTTGTTAACATTTTGATCACTGAATCAACTTTTCTCTTTGTTTTTAAAAAACAATATTTTTTTGCTTGGCGTACTACACAGCTCCTGCTGCTGCAGTGTAAAAAAAAAACAGGTTACTCACCTGTAACAGTAGATCTTCTAAGGACTGGTCTCTTGCAGTAAGTCATTACTTATAGGAGTATCCACCAGGTGGCGCTGTCTCATGGCAGCGTCTTCCAGCAGTCTTCCGTGGGGGCTGCCCACATGACATCACTTCCTGTGGATGTGTATAAGAGTGGGCGGCCCCCAGTACCCTCCATTCATTTTCCTGCCGGTTTCAGCTCTCCTGGGTTGCAGTCTTCGATTTGAACTTGAACCAATTGTTCTACCTTCTGTTCCAGGCCTGTGACCTACTCACAGTACCCCCAGACTTCTTTTATACAGCAGGCCTGGTGTTCCATTAGAGCTCCTGGTACAGCTGCTGCTCCCTGGCCCAGGCACTCTTGCTGGGTCTGAGGATTCACTAGGACTGCTGTTAACAGCCCATTCCAATTTTCCTTCTCTCTGCCAGGCCTGTGGAACAATCTCAGGCCCTGGCTCTTCTACTTCTAGGACCCGGGCCTGTGCACCACTCGCTGCACCCCCGGCTCCTGCCTCTGGTCCTGAGTGTGTGTACTACTCCCAGGCCCTGGCTCTTCTACTTCCACTAGGCCAGGCCTGTGCTCCTCACAGTGCCCCCGGCCCTTCTTGCTCACAGCACCCCTGCTGCTCCCTGGCCCAGGCTCTCTTGCTGGGCCTTGGAACTTGCTCATGGCTGCTCATCCAGCCAGACCAGAACAGACCTCGACGAGGGGCCTCCTTAAAGCCTCCCCGGTCAAGGGAACTCGTTCCAGGCATAGAAGGGTGCAGGCTTCACACTCCTCACACTCCCTCTGCCTTATTCCATCGATGGTGGCTCCTCCATCGTTGAGGGAGCATTCCTCGTCATCGGGGCTGTTCTCGTCGACTGAACCTGCTGGGCTTGATTTATCTTCGGTGGGCCTAGTCCCGTTGGCGGAGCTTGTTTTTGAATGTCTCCCATCAACTGGCTGTGTTGCCCTGTCAATGAAACGTTCCTTGCTCTTTTTTTATTTTGTTGTTAGTGTTCTTTGCTCTCCCTCGTTGACAGGAGTTCTCCCATCGACGGGACATGATTCTGCTGTTCTCTCATCGGTGAAGGCTTTTTCTCCATTGACAGGGACATCTCTCCCATTGACGGAATGGCGTGTTTTGCATGTCTCGTCTACGGGACAGCTTCCACTGTCGACGGAGAGGCTTGTTTCTGGTCTCTCGTCAACGGGGATGATTCCGTTGATGGAGGAGTCTCTCCTCCTCCTTCCCTCCTCGACAGGGATGCTTCCCTTGGTGATAAGGGCCTCCCACTCTGGGACCCCCCCGCTCAGATTTTTGCTCCCGTGCCCCCCCGCTCATCCTGGCACCTTGTTTCAGTGTCCTTGGGGGTCTCCCCATTGCCAGTTCTGTGCCCTTTGGACGCAACTTTTCCCAGGCCTTCAGCCCCGCTGAGAGGATGAGTCTCTTACCCCTTTGCCAGTCCTGGACCACAAGGGTCAGAGTGCCTTCCCCCACTATTCGGGTTCAGCGGTTCCTGGGATGTCTCGTCCTCCGTTTCTGGACCTCCCCCCATCACAAGTGCCGGGCATCGCTCGCATTGTGCTGGAGGTCCTACGGTCCATGGGCCAGGGTCCGGCCTTATCCCGTTCCCCCTCTCCTCTGCCCAGGTGCCTGCGTCCGGATCCGGCGCTTCCCACCTGGTCCCCCCTCCTCTCATTTATGTGGACTCCCTTTATGGAGATTCTGGGATGGGGAATCCTTTCATGGGGGATGTTCCTGGTGGGGACCTCTCAGACCATGGGGACCTTGGTCCCCCCCGTCCATGTCCTCCTTTTTGAAGGCCACCCCGCCTGAACCCCTTGATTCCTCCTCTCTCCCGGATCCCTCCTTCATGGAGCTTATGCTGCAGATCCAGCACGCTTTTGGCTTCCCTGCTGCAGATCAGGACTCCTTTCATTGGGACATGGCTGCCTACCTCGACGTTCTTGAGGAGCCTGCCATCATTGTCCTGCCTTAGACTCCTGTGTATTTTCACACACTGTCTCATATTTGGTCTCATCCTGCTTCCGCTCAGCCTGCCCCTCATGGCCCTGTCAACTCAGCTGCTGTCTGCCATGCCCTCCCTTTCCTGTCACCTGCTCCATGCATGCTTCGGAACGGCTGATGCATAGGCCCACCTCTCGGCCTCCGATGTCACCCTTTGGCGCTTTGCCTGGCTGCGAGTTTCGGGTTTGTCACCCTGTGTCCAGCTGTTGGTTGCCGATGCCCCTTTTTCTGGGAACTTGCTTTTTGGACCTGATGCTCAGTCTATCCTGGATTCCCTTCAGGCTTTGGGGCATACTCTCTGGTCTGTTCAGGACCTCTATCATGCCCCCAGGTTCCACCACTATGCTCCATGAGTGGAGGCACCTCATGCCAGTGCCCCTACCGGGGGTGCCTCTCGGGTCGATGGTAGGGCCCCAGGGGGTGTCTCAGTCCTGCCCCTCCAGCGCATGCCCGCCCACTACGCGGGCAGGACCCCACTTCTGTGCCTTAAACTGCTTTTCAGGGTTTCCTCTGCCTCCTCTTGCAGGCCTTGGAGGCGCCCGGGAATCTCTTTACCTTTTCTTGAAGGCTTGCTCCTGGACTGGACGCTTCGCTCCTCCATGCGGATCTGATTGGAAAGTACAGTTACGTAAGAACTTACCGTAACAGTAGATCTTCGGGAGAGGCTGTAGCAGTAGGTAATTACATATAGGACTGATGCGGCAGGACCCCATGGAAAATTTTTTAGTTAGCAGTCCCTAGCGAGGGACCGCCCCCACGTCAGGTGACCGGCGTCAGGAGACATCGGTATAAAGGGGCGGTCCCGGACGCCTGCCTTCCAGTTCTTTCCCGCCACAGGCCAAAGAGGCCGGATGAAAGAGAAGCCGATATTTCCCTCAATGGAAAAGGAGCCGAAAAAGCCTAGGGGGATGGAGGGCGGGAAGGTATTACCTACTGCAAGAGCCTCTCTCGAAGATCTACTGTTACGGTAAGTTCCTACCAACTGTACTATCTTACTTCGAGAGGGCTCTTGCAGTAGGTAATTACATATAGGACTGAATCCCAAGCAGTCTGGAACAAAGAGAGGCACCGGGAGGAGGAAGAGTACTCCAAAAGGTAGTTCTGGTTGTGCAAGTCTCAAGATAGGAGGCCTTGCAAAACAGCCAGCCCGAAGCCTGCTCTATGGCGAGAGGCAACATCCAAACTGTAGTGTTTCATAAAGGTATGGACGGAAGTCCAGGTGGCGGCAGTGCAGATGTCTGCCACACACACATTCTTGAAACAAGCCGCTGAGGCAGCTACTCCTCTTGTGGAGTGGCCTCTGACTTGACCCGGGAGGGTCTTGTTGTATTTATCATAACAGAAAGTGATGCAATGAGCCAACCACTTAGACAGGCATTACTTGGAAACAGCATTGCCTTCCCTTTTGTGAGCAAAAGAGATGAACAAGTGATCAGTCTTTCTGAGATCCTTCGTCCTGTTGGTGTAGTATCTCAGAATCCGGTGAACATCCATAGTATGGAGTAAATACTCCCCTTGATTAGAGTACTGCATGAAAAAGGCAGGTAAGTCTATGGACTGATGTAGAGTAGACTCGACTACTACTTTAGGGAGAAACTTAGGATTCGTGCGAAGAGCAACTCGTTCTTTGTGAAAAATCAAGTACGGGATTTTACACATCAGGGCCTGGGAGCTCGGAAATTCTCCGAGCAGAAGTAATGGCCACCAAGAAGAGAGTCTTCCACGAGAGGAACTTCAAATCCACAGAAGCTGCAGGTTCAAATGGAGGGAGAGTAAGTTTCTCGAGAACAAAGTTCAGGTCCCAAGGGGAAGCAGGAGTATGGATGGGGGCCTCAGATGGAGGACCCCTCTGAGAAAGGTCTTGGAGACCTCCAGTTGAGCAAAAGCCTTGTCAGCGAAGGGAACATGATCGGCCGAAACAGCCGCCATGTGTACCTTCAAAGAGGAATGGCTGAGACCCAGGTCAAACAGATGATGTAGGTACTCCAGCAGAAGCCCCGCTGAACAGGAGAAAGGTTCCACGGTTTTGGAAGCGGCCCAGATAGTGAATCTTTTCCACTTCATGGCATAAGTGGATCTGGTGGAGGGTTTTCTGGCCTCCACTAAAATCTCCGCCACTTTGGGAGACACTCCAAAACGGGATTGGGCTATGTCTGCAGGAGCCATGCATGCAGTTGAAGGGATCTGAGGCCTGGATGGACCAGGGTCCCCTGATCCTGGGTCAACAAACCTTGAGATAGAGGAAGAGGAAGAGGAGGATCCTCTGAAAATTGTTGTAGGAGAGAGAACCAGACTTGCCTTGGCCAGAAAGGAGTGATCAGAATCATTCTTGCTCCTTCTGAAGCTAGTTTCTGCATGACTCGAGGGATGAGTAGAATTGGGAGAAAGGCATAGACGAATCTGCCCTTCCAGTCTAGAGACAGAGCGTCGCTCCAAAAAGTGCCTCACTCTGGAACGAGCGAGCAGAAGATGGGAAGCTTGGCGTTTAGAGGGGATGCGAACAGGTCGATCTGTGGTGTTCCCCAAAGTAGAAAGATATTGTCTAGGACCCCTTGGTCCAGTACCCACTCATGAGTCTGAGCAGAAGAGCAACTTAGCTTGTCTACCAGGGTGTTGTTGACTCCCGGAACGTGAATTGCCGTGAGGTGAAAGTCGTGTTGTGTTGCCCAATCCCAAACCCTCATTGCCTCCCTGCAAAGAGGGTAGGACAGAGTCCCTCCCTGTTTGTTGATGTACCACACCATGCACATGTTGTCCGTCTGGACAGCTAGGTGGCCGGGAAGGATGTATTGGTGAAGGGCTTGGAAAGTGTACAACACTGCCCGAAGCTCGAGCACATTGATGTGGAGAGCTAGTTCTAGCTTGGACCAGGAGCCCTGGGTCCGATGAGGGCCTACATGGGCTCCCCAACCTTCGCCTGAGGTGTCTGTGGTTAGAGTCTGGGAGGGGGGAGGATGAGAGAAAGGGACTTCCCGAAACAGGTTCTCTTGGGCCATCCACCATTGCAAGTCTCACATCATCGGCAAGGAGATCAGAACTGAATGATCTAGGTCGTCTACTAGCTGATCCCATTGAGAGCGTAGAGTCCACTGAGAGATCCTCATGTGGAGTTGAGCGCGAGGTACAGACCTCGCAGAGACCATCCTGCGGTCGGACAACAGACTTATTTGGGTCTGAAAGGTGGATGCCCTGTCCGGAGGCAGGAAGGCCTTGCCCATGGTCGTATCGAGAATCGATCCAATAAACTGTAGCCTCTGGGATGGGTCCAGATGAGACTTGGAATGGTTGATGGTAATGCCCAGGCAGGCAAAAACCTGCTGGGTAAGGGAGAGGAAATGCAGGAGTTCCTCCCTTGACGAGGCCGCCAGGAGCCAGTCATCCAGGTACGGGAAAATCTGCACTCCCTTGGTACGCAGGTGAGCCGCCACCACTGCCAGGCATTTAGTAAATACTCAGGGGGGCTGAGGAGAGACCAAACGTGAGTGCCTTGAATTGGTAGTGGTCCCCCTGGAACGCAAAACGAAGGTATTTGCGATGAGATGGGCGAATGGGAATGTGCAGGTAAGCATCCTGCATGTCCAGAGCACAAAGCCATTGACCTGGCCGGAGGAGGGGCAGAAGACTCTGCAAAGAGAGCATCCTGAATCTTTTGTACTCTACATAAAGATTCAGGGAACTGAAATCCAAAATTGGTCTGAGATCTCCCGTCTTCTTTGGGACCAGGAAGAAATGTGAATAGTAACCCGTCCCTTGCAGGTGAAGGGGACAGGCTCTATCACTTGCTTCAGCAGAAGAGCCGAGATTTCTTGCTGGACCAAGAGAGATGTTCCCGATGAAATGCAGCGACTTCTGAGGATTGGCGGGGTGGTTTCTGAAGAAACTATATGGAGTGTCCTTGTGCTATGAGCTGGAGCACCCAAGAATCTGTGGTTATCCTCTCCCAACCCGGAAGGTGGAGGGAAAACCTCCCTCCTACCAGTTTCTCCAGGGCGTCCGGAGGCAGTGGGAGAGGAAAGGAGTCGGATGGTGTGGGGCAGTGCCGCAGCTGAAGCACCCGCTGCTTTTTTGGGCAGGGGGCTTGGCAGCTGGGGGGGCCCGGTGTTTTGTGGCCCACCTTCCCTGAGGTTTTGCCTTTGGCCGATTCCGACTGTGAAAGGGACGGCGCTGCTGCTGATAGGGATGGTACATGGAATCCACTGACTTCAGAGCTGTCCCCTTCTCTTGCAAATCGGTGATAATGTCCTTGACATCACCCCCGAAAAGTACCGACCCCCAGAAGGGTGCTTCCTGGATAGCAGACTGCACCTCCGGGAGCAGACCTGACACAAGAAGCCAAGCATGACGCCATAGGCCTACAGCGAAAGCTGAGCTCCGCCCAGTGGTGTCCAATGCATCGTATGTTGCATGTAGCATGTGTCGACTGGCCAAACGAGCAGAGCGGACGAGAGCAGCCAGCTCCTGCTTGACTTGGGAGTCAGGTATGGAGTCCAGTTTGGCTTCCGCCTGAGTCAGAATGGCCTTCTGGTAGTCCCCCATATGGCCGACATAGTTCAGAGCCCTGATCCCCAGTGTGGAGGAAGCGCAGATCTTTCTCCCATACTGGTCCAGAAGGCGTGATTCCTTATCAGGCGGTGACGAGCTAAGATGTTTGGGTTTCGCTGATCGGCCGTGAGTGGCGCTAATCACCACCGAGTCGGCGCAAGGGTGAGAATCCAGGAAATCAACACCCTCTGGAGCCTGATATAGCCGTTCGACTTCCTAGGAAGTGGGGCTAGGGCCGACGGTTGCTTCCATATTGTGGAAACAAGGTGGGCGTGAGGCTCTATCCAGGGTGGCACTAAGGTAGGAGCTGTCACAGGCAGATCCAGATGTTCAGCGAGTTTCACCCGCTGAGGATCTGATTCCAGGGACTGCCACTGATGAACCTCCTGGATTTTCCTAAGCAGCTCCATAAAAGAAGGATCCTCCGGAGGAGACTTCGGAGGAGTCCTTGGCCTGGGCTTTGACGGAGAGCGAGGCTCGTCGTTTCTCTCGGAGCAACCATAGGAAGAGTCCGATGAGTCCGAGGGTGAAGAGGAGGATGAGAAAGAGAAAGACTCCTTTCCCGACCCGGGGGAGGAACGGACCCCTTGGGAAGACCCCGTGGGAGCATATCCTGCCCTTCTCTGGATCCAGATGGAAGAAGCCTGGAGTCCAGAGGTGGTGAGGGAGTGTGCCGCCTCGGACATATGGGAACCTGGTACAGCACCATCGCCGGAAGGTGGCTCTCGACCTCTTTGGTGAGCTGAGCCTTGGCCTCAGCCCACCAGGAGGCCAGAGTCTCCTGCAGGTCCACCGGCAGCCGCGAGGGTGGCGGGGGGATAATAATAATACTGGTTGTAGCCGTATGGAGCATAGCCAAAACCCGGCTGCAGGAAGCCTGGCATTGGGTATTGTGGCATCGAGTACGATGGCGTTGGGAAGCCCGGCGTCGGGTACTGTGGCGCCGGATACTGCTGTCCTGGGTACACCGGCGTTGAAAGGGACGAAGATACCCAGGAGCCGGGAGCTGCCAGCAGACGGCCTGGCCAGAGGCCCTGGGTGGGTCCATAGTGGAGAGGGCGGAGGGCCTGATGGGAGCGAATGTCTCCCCGAGTCGGGTTGACGGGGCCAGGACCGACGGAGGCCCCTGGCGCCGGAGGTACCAACGTCGGAGGGCCAGCCGGAGCCGACGTCCGGGGAGCCATCAGGTCCAGTGCACCAGGTGGAGGAAGGACTGACGGAGGCAGAAGATCCCCAGCTCCACCTGAGGACATGGGGGAAAAGTCTCCAGGGTCGGGTTGGGGAGACTCAGGTTCTCCGGACGGCAGCGAAGGCTGTGGGGGGGGTCTGTCATTGGTTCCTTTGCGGGCTGGACGTCGGACAAGCCGACGTGAGGCTTTGAGGTGAGCTCTCAGCGGGCACCAGAGGAGCCAATGTCCGACTTATGAGAGCCATCACCAGAGGCGGGCCGAGGAGAATGATCGGCCTGGTCCGATGGAAAGGAGGCTGCGTGTCCCCCGAAGGGTCGGACGTCTTACTGACCCTCTCCGGGCGGACGTCAGAGGAGCAGACGCCCGGCCTACCGGAGTCGCCCACAGAGGTAGGCCACGAGTCTGCGGTCAACCAGGGGCGGAGACCTCCAACTGCCCGGAGGTGCCACAGGCCCGAGCGCGGCCAGACGGAGTGGCCGACGCCTCGGAAACCTCTGAGGCGGCCGTTGAGGAGCGATCCCCCAGAGGGGATGTTACCTGTGTCCCGGCGACTCCGGAGGGAGACACGGTGGAGGAGCCCTTGTCCTGGTGCCTTTCCTTCTCCTTCCGATGGCCTTCGGGGGAAGTGGACACCTGCCTCAGTTTTTTTGAGCTCCTTTTCCATAGAACTCATTTTATTTTTTAGAATATGGGCTTCCAGGGATTGCTGCCACCTTTTCCGGGTAGCCGCGTTGAAACTGAGGCAGTACTGGCACTTCTCAACCGGGTGATCGGGGCCTAGGCAGAACAGGCACAGGGAATGGCCGTCCTTGTGCGGTAGTTGGACGCCGCACAAATCTCACTTATTCTTGTGCTCGGAGGGTGTAGGGGATGACATACATTGACGATAGTACTGACGTTTGTAGAAAAAAATAATGAATTTTCAGTAAAAAAAACGACGAAAGTAGGGCTAACGAAGCACGGACTTTGCTGCGAGGTGCTGCACAAGCTAACGGCGGGAAAGAACTGGAAGGCAGGCGTCCGGGACCGCCCCTTTATACCGCCTCCTGACGCCAGTCACCTGACGAGGGGCGGTCTCTAGGGACTGCTAGCTAAAATTTTTTTCCGTGGGGTCCTGCCGCCTGCCGGTGTCAGTCCTATATGTAATTACCTACTGCAAGAGCCCTCTTGAAGTAAGATCTCCTGCTACTGTTCCTGCTGGAGCCCTTCAGTTGTTCCTTCCTCTGACCATCTGGGAAGTTTTTTCCCTGGTGCTCCTCTTTCTACTTTCTGATCCACTCTACTTGTCTTTCTACTGGATTTGAATTTATGCCAGAGCCTGTCGACCTCCACCTCTCAGGATGAATCACTGTACCTGGCCGCCTACAGTTCTTTCTACATCATGCCTCCTGCATGCTGTCCTCACCCACCTTTGAGCCTATCTGCCTGAGCTGGTGTGGTTTGAGTTGACATTCCTCTTCGATTTCATGCCAATTGTCTTCGCCTAACCGTTGGCCTATCTGCCTGCACAGAAGAGGTTTGAGTTGGCATTTCTACTACGTATCATACATGTTGTCCTCCCCACCTTTGGCCTATCTGCCAGAGTGGGTGTGGTTGCAGTTGACATATTTCCTATGAAATAAGCTTCTTTGACATCATGGACAGCTGGGTTTTGCACAGGCTCGACCATCGGGTGTGCCCTCTGGCCCAGCTTCCAGCCTTGCCTTTCTTCCCATTTGGATTTTACTGCTTGGTAATCTCTCAAAGTAATGACTTACTGCAAGAGACCAGTCCGTAGAAGATACTACAGTTACGTAACAACTTACCATAACAGTAGATCTTCTGAGGACTGTCTCTTGCAGTAAGTCCCCCACCCTCCATCTCCCTGCCTTGTTGCCTCGAATCTGCAACTCAGGACATTGGGTGGGATTGCTGTTCTCTGTTTTTCTGGCCCTCGTTTACCTCGGTCCAGGCCGTGCTTGACGAAGCAGATGGTGAACGAGGGTACTGGGGGCCGCCCACTCTTATACACAGCCACAGGAAGCGACATCATGTGGGTGGCCCCCATGAAAGACTGCTGGAAGAAGCTGCCGTGTGACAGCGCCACCTGGTGAATACTCCCATGAGTAATGACGTACTGCAAGAGACAATCCTCGGAAGATCTATTGTTACGGTAAGTTCTTACGTAACTGTACTTTCTATGAGTGGTATATCACGTTCATCCACACTTTCTGACAGTTGCCCTTCCCTTTAACTCTAGCCAGAACCTCTTCAAGCTGGCTCTTCCCACTCACCCGGGTGGTAAGTCCCTCAGCTCCACCCCATGATGCTAGATCTTGCCCACTGGAAGCAGTGTTGTGCGCCAAAGCCAGGGGAAGTCAGGTGGGTCTGTGTGGATGAACATCATATACCACTCCTAGAACTACTGTTATAGGTGAGTAATCTGTTTCTCTAGAGATGTGGATATGATGTTCTATCCACACTTTCTGGCAGACTCCAAGCAGTTCTCCGGTAGGAAGGAGGCAAGGCACACACCCTACTTGGGGAACAGAGATTGGAGAACTGAAACCAGCATCCCGGTGCGACTCAAAGTCGATGTGGTAATGGGAAATGAAGGTGTGTGCTGACCTCCAGGTAGCAGCCCTGCAGATTTCTGATAGGGACGTCCCTGGAAGCAACCACAGAGGCAGCGGTATGACGGGTGGAATGAGCCCTTAAGGAGGCTCCCTACACATCAACCTACAGTAGAGGTCGATGCAGGATACAATCCACCTGCCAATCATCTGCTTGTCTGCTGGTCTGCCAGGTGCGGCTTCAGCATCGGTGACAAACAGCTAGTGAACCTCTCCCCGAACTCTAGCCATGCGTTCTTTGTAATAAGCGAGCGCTTGCCTGAGGTCCAGAGTATGCAGCCTGTGCTTGACCTCTGAGGTGTGATTGGCAAAGTACACTGGGAGATTAATCACTTAGTTAAGGTAACACTCTGACACAACCTTTGGGAGGAACTTCGGGTTGGGGCAGAAGACAACCTTGTCCCTGTGGATGACCAGGTAAGGAGACTCTACCGAAAGTGCTTGTAGTTCACTGACATGATAGCCACCAAGAAGGTGGTCTTCCATGATTTCTCACCTGTACTTAAATTCAAATGGCTTGCTAATGAGCTCTGCCAAACCCAGCAGCAAATCCCAAGGTGGTGGTGGTTCAGTACTGGAGGAGAAATGTGGTCAAGGCCCTTATAAAAGCGCCAGATCACCTTCTCCTGCATCACCGACTGCTGACCTGTACACGCTCAGCAAGCAGAGATGGCTGTCAGGTGCACCTTAAGGATCGTTGACCGAAGGCCCGACTTAGAGAGGGACCACAGGTAGTCAAGGATGCTAGCCACTGGACACAAGGGGTCTAATCCCTTGCCCTGGTACCAAATGAAGAACCTCTTCCAGTTGAAGGCATAGCATTTCCTGGTCGACTCCTTCCGAGATGCCTCCACCACAGTGAGGACATCATAAGAGAGACCCAAAGCCTGGAACTCTAGCTGCTCAGGAACCAGGCTGTCAAGTGCAGGGATTGAAGGTTTGGATGGAGTACCTTCCCCTAATGGGTGGAGAGCAGGTCGGGTGGAGAGGAAGATGCCTTGGGAGCCTGCTGCTCAGGCTGAGGAGATCGGGGTACCAAAACTGGCGTGTCCAGCTCGGAACCACTAGTATCACCTGTGCCTTGTCCCTCCTGGCCTTGAGAAGCACCTTGTGGATCAAGGGAAGTGGAGGGAAGGCAGAGAAGAGACCTGGGGTCCAGAGCCTCAAGAAGGCATCCCCCTGCAGCGTTCCCTGCTGAGGGAGGCGGGCATAAAAACAGCCTCAGCTTTGCATTCTCCCTTGAGTCAAACAGGTCCACCTGAGAGGTGCCCCACATAGAGAACAGACTGCATACTACCTCTGGGTGGAGAGACCACGCGTGAGACACCTCATCCACACAGCTGAGGGCATCCGCTATCTGGCTGGAGGCCCCTGCTACATGGATGGCCAGGAGATTGGTCTCCAGGCTGCGTACGAGGGTCCATACATGGACAGCTTCCTTGCACAGTGGCAGGGAGTGTGTCCCACCCTGTTTGTTGAGGTAGCACACGGTCATGGTGTTGTCCATCTGGACCTGGACTACCTGATCCCGAATGTGAGGAGCAAAGGCAGTCAGCGCCAGCCAAACTGCTTGGAGCTATAGCAGGTTGATATGGCATTGGGACTCCTCAGGGGTCCAGAGCCCAGAGACTCTGTGTTCCCTCAGGTGGGCACCCCAGCCCATGAGAGAGGCATTGGTTGTCAGGATGACTGTTGGCTCTGGGCGGACAAATGGGATCCCTTCCTGCAGATGCTCTGGGATCAGCCACCACTAGAGGGTGTCCCATTTCCGCTGGGTCACAGTGACCAGCCGGTCGAAGTGACCCCTGCACTGAGACCACTGGCTGGCCAGCTCCCACTGCAGGGAGCGTATTCTCCAGTGGGACCATCGGACCATGCTCATGCAGCCCGCCATGTAACCCAGCAGGTGCAGGATGTCCCATGCAGATCTTAATTACCCAACCCAAAATGATTGGGCAAAGGAGGAAAGAGCCTCCATCCTGTCTGCCGGGAGCTGGGCTCTGGCTCTGCAAGAGTCACGCTCCGCCCAGTGAAGTTGATCACCTGTGAAGTCATGAGTTCCAATTTGGCATCGTTGACTAGGAGGCCAAGGGAGATGCAGGTCTGGAGGTCCAGGTCCCTGGACCATTCCACCTCCAGCCTGGAGGGACCTGCAATCAGCTAGTTGTCCAGATAGGGGTAAACTCTGGACCCCTCAGGTAAGCTGCCACCATTGCAGTGCACTTAGTGAAGACCCTGGGCACTGAGGACAGGCCGAATGGCACGGCCTGAAACTCTTAGAAGGCTCCCTCCACTCAGAAGTGGAGGAACCTTCGGTGAGATGGGCAGATCGCGACTTGAAAGAACGCGTCCTGGAGATCTAGTAAGCAGAACCACATGTTCTGCTCCAGAGATGATATGATCTAAGACACGAGTTACCATCCTGAAGATACGCGACTTGAGAAATCTGTTCAGGTCGTGTAGCTCTAGAATGGGGCGCCATCCCCCCCCAATTTGTTTTGGCACCAGGAAGTACCTGAAGACAAACCCTGGGAACTATGACCTCCTTGTAGAGGAGTTGGGCAATGTCATGCAGAAGAGCTGACAGGATGTCTGCAGATACGAAGTCCTTCCATGGGGCGCAGGCATGGCAAGGAAGGTACAGCTTGAATTCTAGAAGGCAGACCCTGACCCACCACCTCGAGGACCCACCTGTCCGTGGTTGACAGCGGTCCAGGCGGAAAGAAAGTGGTGGAGTCGGCCCCCCCATGGGAGGACCCAGGGGAGGTGTGACGAGCATGAGGGTGGCACCTTCAACCAGTCACTGGCCAGGTTTGGAAGTGGAGGAGGGTTTGGCTTGAGGAGCCACTGGAGCCTCTTCCCCCAGGCTTACAGATGACTGAGGCTAATGACTTTGGCAGAGGTCGCCAGGCCTGGGCCTACTGACCAGCCTGGGGCTGGGCTGGTTTGGCCGCAGGAGTGGAGGTGTACCGAAAGGGCTTCCTTTTCTGCTGCTGCTTAGAACCCTTGAGGTCCTTTTGGGCTGATGTCATGGAGTCCAGGTGGCACTGGACTTCTCGATGCAGGTGAGGTGGCCCTTGACCCCAGCCCGAACAAGTTGGTGGCCAGGAAAGGAACATCTGCCAGCTTGTGCAGAGTGCCTGCCATGAAGGTCAAGATGGGCATGGCCACTATGGCTGCAATGGAATGGGCACAGGAGTCCCCAATGCCCATGGCTGTCTGGAGCTGTTGCCTAGCTACAGCCTGGCCCTGGTCCTCAACCAGGGTGCTCAGCAGGGCATGGGAGAATTGGGCCATAAAGAGGGCTGAGCTCACCTGGTGAAGACCAAGCGAGGAGGTAGCGTAGACCTTCTTAGCCGCATGGTTAAACTTCTTGGACTCTTTGTCGGGCAGCTTGTCAACATCCCCAGTGTTGCCAGAGCACCTGAACACAGAATCGGCCACCAGGCCTCAGCCGAGGGGTGTTCTGTGAATCCCAACAGGGAACTGGTAGGTACCACATACTTGCGGGCCATCTGGGCATAGGGCGCAGGGCAGGAGGTGGGGCAATGAAAAAGCTCCAGGGCAGGGCCAAGGATGGCCTCTGCCACTGGGAAGGCCTCCCCAGGAGTATCTCCCCAGTCCAGGATCTTGGTCAAAGGGTATCGAGCCCTGCCAGAGGGCTGGCCGAGGGAGGATGTCTGAGCATCCAGACTGCTCAGCTCCTCCAGGGGGAGGGGGCACATTGGCTCGGGGGTGGCCCGACCTCTGGTGACGTCCAGACGGATCGCAGCCCCGATGCCTGCAACGACGGGGAGAACGTGAAGGACACTGGTGTAAGCCTTGGTATTGAGGTGCATCATGCTCTGGGAGGGCGTGCATGGAAAAATGCCTCTATCGGCACGACACAAGGACTCGATTGGGGGTCCTCACCTACCGGCAGCTGCAGTACCGATGGGGCTTCCTGACAAAGACTTGATTACTCTTGGAAGGGGGTTTGGGGTCCCCATGTCCTCGCTTGGTTGTGAAGCCAGGGCCCATGGAGAGAGTCTCGAGGGGAAGAGGCACTGGCAGGTAGTCGGGTGACATGCTGGGTTGGGGTGGGGGAAAAAAAAAAAAAAGGGTATCGAGCTCGTTTCTGTAAAGGCTCCATTTTCATACCCGTGGATTCCGAGATCAGTTGAAGAAGGCCCATAAAGGAGGTAGGACCTTCGACCGTTGAGAGACTCCAACCGACTCCACGCTGATTGGATTGGAGTGCAAAGAGGAACCTTCCAACTCCAAGGAATTGTTAAAGAGGGGTAGATCGCCAGAGTCCCAGTTGACCCTCCCTGGATGGTCAGAGGTGACAGTGACTGATGGGACGCCCCTTGGCTGGCCGAGACTCCTTGGTCAGAGCACCGGTCTTCGGCTGTACAGGTGGCGGCTCCAAAGGAATCAGTGGAGACCCTGGGAGCAGCCGCGACTGTCTTGGTCGGCTCCTTAGGCGGACAGGGCATCGGCCATTGAGGCGAGAGCCGAATGATGGCCAGTGTAGAAGCTGGAGTCTGCTTCATATCAGAGAACACCAGCTGTTGCCACAAGATCCTCGTAGCACTGACACAACTTACACCGAAGGCTCTCCTCCCCACAGCAGGACGAGGATGAAGAGTACTGGTAGTGCCACTTCCCATGGTGTCAAGATTGAAAGCGCTGATGTTGGCGGGAACTGCTTGACCCCCAGAAAAAGGACTGAAACTTCGACCACTGGGGTGACCAGCGGCGGGGTTCAGAGGGAGTCGGCAAGCACCGAGGCTCCTCAACAGACTGATCCATCCCTCCAACGATATGGGTCAGGACTGGAGTCCTGGAGGGAGAAGTGTTGGCCTCTTCAGTCAACAACTGGTCAACCAGCTCAAGAAAAATCTGGGCCGGAAGATCAACCAGTGTCTCGGCCAACTGGCCCGATGGTGTTACCATGGGTCCGGCAGCCTGGGATGAAGATTCAATCAAAGTCGGATCAGGAGAAACGCAGGAATGAAAAGCCCTCGACAGAGAGCATTCCTGATCCCACGATTGACGGCGAGACCATTTTTTGGCCTCTTTTTTGGACTTGGACTTGTGTCCCGAGGATGGGCCTTCAAAGGCACCCAGTGAAAGTGGAACGAAGGCTGAAACAGAGGAGGTGTGCGTTGTGGCCTGTGCCGCTTGCCTCCTCAAACTCTGCAAGCTGATCGGCGGACCCGCAGCCGTGAAGACCACCCAGTGAGCATCTTTAGATTTGACCAGCCAGTCCTGTTCATCCAGTCGGCCAAGAACAAGGCAGGCATAGCGGTCCTTGAGAACGGACGGATGGAAGGAATGACAGGTCGCAGGCCCGAGGATCGTGCTCATGGCCTAAACAGTAGACACGCACAGTGTGTGGATCCGTTCAGGACATCTTCTGCCTGCAAAGGCATTGGTGGAACCCGGAGCAGGCTTGTCATCGCTCATGGCAGTTGTGATCAAAGATCGAGCCTGAAGACAAAGTTTTGAAGGTTTGGAAGCAAATCTGAAGATTTAGAGCAAAAGGGACTACTCAATGCTGACAGCGATAAGGAGGGAACCTGCTTCTTCCAGCGGAAAGGAAGATCTGGTGTCATGGGGCACAGCTGAGGAAGTTACCACCCGAGTGGGTGGGAGAATCCACCTTGAAGACATTCCGGACAGAATTAAAGGGAAGGGCAACTGCTAGAAAGTGTGGGCAGAACATCATATCCATGTCCCTAGAAAATGAAGTTTATCTGTCTGTTATTCATTCAGTGTCCTGACTGTTCACTGCTGAGCTCAAAATGACACTCAGCCTATCTCCAAAGTCAACCACCATGCCCCTTCCTTATCTCTTGCTCCAGTCATGGTGTGGCATGGCTCAGCCCCACTGTGTTGACTGCACATGACTGAAGCAAGCCACTGGCACAAGGCTCCTGAAGGCTGTCCTTCAAGTCACTGTTCAGACTTCCAGCCCTTTCCAGACAGCACCCCCCCATCCTGTGACTGATACTGACTGCTGCGTCATCACACCTGGTTGCTAAGTTACGATCACAAAGCTGACGATGTGATGAGCGGGACAGGTGAGAGCAAGGAGCTCTGTGCCTACATCTTTTGCAGCTACCACCAGCCAGGGTCAAGGGTCGAGTCTGGTGTATCAGTGGAGGAGAAATCAGGCCACCAGATAAGCAGCAGGTGCAGCAGTCAACACTTCAGTGGCAGGGCTATAAGCTAAAGGAGGTGGGACTGGGTGGGAGGGTCTGTAGGCTTAGAGGAGGAGAGGCTCCATCTGGGTTGACAGACTGACTTAAGTGCGCAAGGCAAACACATATCAATGTCAGCATTGCTCGCTGATTCACTCACGCACAGTCATTCACACTTGACACTCTACTCACAGTATTGGCGAGCTTGCTCAGACATCAGTGATGGCAGCTGCAAGCGCGATGTGGAGAAAAAATAAGGAAGAAATTACAAACTGAGGTGCCCCATGTCTCCATTTTTGGGGCTCCTGACACCCCCGCAGTGGTGCAAAGACACTGAAGAAACCGAGGTGGGGTGGGGTAACAGAATGGACAGAGTTCACTAAGTTGGTCAGGAGAGTAGGAAATATGGGGTGCTCCCAGCTATACACATCCCTGCAAATAATTTAAACGCCAAAGAACATAACTCTCAACCATGGATATGTTGCCATTTTATTGGTAATTAGTCCAACACCCTCTATAAACAACACATATTCTTCAGTAACAATAAAAATGTTCCCTAAAACTCTGTTTTGAGCATTAAAATCATTTTTATGACCATTAAAAATGATCAAGGCAAGTTCTGCTGCAGCAAGAACTTGGTAGAAGGCGCACACATATGCAAAACTGTTTCATAGTTGTATGTACAAGAGGCGTAGCAAGTGTGAAATGGGTGCGAACAGACAACCAGTACATTTTATCAAGTTAAAAAATCCCAATGTCTCATATTGTTGTACACAGTATTTCCAGGAAGTCAGCATACATAAACATTTAAATACAGCCATAAAGTATACATGGATAGCATTCCTGGTTGTTACATGGGCAGGACAAATTAGGCAAAACTGTTACTGGCCCATGTTATGTCCATTCATGGACTTGGATCACAAAGATGTATGCATCCGTTACTCTCCAACATTTTATTAAAGAGCAGCTGACGCCTTCAGGAGAACTTAAAGTAAGCAATAACCCATGACAGGCTGTGTGGTTACTGAGGATTAATCAACACCCTGGGTGCGTTGGGAGGCATGAGGGCGAAGCCCGAGTGTCCTCACAGCACCCAGGGTGATGATTAATCCCCAGTAACCACACAACCTGGAGTGGGTTATTGCGCTTATAACATGGGGTGCATTTAAACAACAAAAAATATAAAGAAATGTTTTTTTGCTGTTTAAACAGCAAGAAATGTGCTGTATCCTGCCACCTTCTAAAACAGTACCTACTAAATAATGGTATTGTGTGTTGATTTAAGGTACTGAGTGTGTTCCACTTGTGAACGATAGAGGACTACACAGATAGGTTACAGTGACAAGCAAATCAACAGGGAATGGAAATGGCAACACAGAGCGAAGGAGAACACATTGCAGCAACTGATACAGACACAGTGAAAAATATAAGAGTATGCTGCCTTTCCCTGTCTCCCTCGCTGGTTTCTGTGCTGCTGTCTCTCTACCTGTGTTTGCAGCGCTATCAGGGGACACGGACACGCAGGAGAAATCATTTTTAAATGACTTGTGTTCTCTCTCTCTCTCTTAGAAGCAGTGTGAATACAGCCCACTGCCTCGCTGCCTTCCCTGATGCAGAGGACATGTATTTTTTAAATCACTTGCTCTCTGTGCCAGAAGCGGCATTAATACTGCCTAGTGTCTCGTTCCCTTCCCTACTCTCTCACAATCGGTGTTACAGATAAAAGCAGAGACACTAACCCATGGTAGGGAGCTCCTGAACATTTCCTGCCCATTATACAACTTGGGGGCTGGCACTAAAGCTACTGTCAGTAATTCTGTGTAACACAAGACCAGTGTGCCAATGCCACAGACAGCAGTGACACATACTTGCCGCCAGTCTCTCCTCTGTGTCACTCTGCTGCGGGACACTGCACGCTCTGTCTCTGCTCCATTCTCTGATGTTGACAGTACACCTCGCAAACTTCGACGGCTTCACTTATGGATATTATAACATTTGGGGTCCACATCATATTTGTTGTCACTTCTGTATATCTACGTTCTCTGATAAATTAAACTACTTCTCAGTCAGCTGCTAACATTACAAATTACAGCTTGTTACCAGCCCTAAAAAAATGGCTGCTTTGTACGTTTGCTCCATCAGATAGAAAATCAGATCTGGTACAGAGTACTGATCTCTTGGCTACACTGATCACCTTCAGCGTGCGTGTAACAAAGATTAATGAATTGACATGTGACACGTCATATCCAATGAAACTTGTGTATTTATTTTTCCCATGTTATAACAAAACATAATATTCAGACAGTTAGGCTTGTATTCCACATTAGTTCTGTATTCCTTCTCCCCATTGTACATTACTGATGTAATCTGCATTAAAACAAGATTTTTGCTCCTGAAGAGTTCATCTACTCCTGTTGCTTTCTCCCTCTCTGAAGTCATAATGCACTGCTTGTGACATTACAGTTACTCCCATGGCAAGGTGTGATGTCACAACAGAGGATTATGACTTGAAAGTAGGGAGTAAGCTATAGAGAGCAGATGAACTCTGAGGTATAAAGGTCATGCATTCATGCAAATTGCCTCAGTAATAAATAATGTGGAGGAGAAATCTATAGAATATGTATGGAATGCAAGCTGAACTGTACCTAAATATTATGTTTTTCAAAGTTTTCTTTGAGGTGTCAACAGCTCTTTAAAGCAACTGGTGCACAACGGGTATGTACACTGTTGCCCCGCTTTGAGAAGCACCAGTGAAAAATTAGCAGTTACTTCACTGCCTTCCTGCCACATACTGGAATAGCAGTCACATGTAGATATAGTGCAAAGAATGAACCGACAGACATTTTAGAAACTGTTATGGTAGCCTTTCAAGTCACAGTTAAAAATAAGCACCATCCGTATTACTTAAAAGAATGTGCAAATCAGTTACAAAATTATTTAATTCCTAATTTTTCTGGGTCTCAAATTTTTATTAAGTGAATAAGCAAAGTCCAAAACATAATATACAGAAAACTGGGAGAATGTCAATTAAAAATCATACCTGTGTACGGGAGAGAAGTCTCACACCGCACTTGGCTGGGGAGTCCATCACATTTACTAGGTTCAGAACACAATGAGCTCAATCAAATTATGAAACAGCAAGGAGGGCTGGGTACCAACTGAATGGACCCACGCTCCACAACTGTCTCACCCATCCTATGTTCCTATAAGCTCTTACAGTTCCCAACCACAGAAATCACGACACAAAAAAAGCCTCAATGGTTTAAAGTAAGGGGAAATGGCATGGAACTGGGCACAGTGCTCCTGCATCACTATCAGGACTAAGTACATCACAACTGGTAGTCTCTCTAGTATTACTACCTGTGTAATTTTCCCCTACATTTAGAAACTGAGGCTTTTTTAATAGCAATCTGTTACGACTGCTGTGTTTGAGAGGATGGATGATAAGACACTTTATTGCAAATGACAAATCTGTTGAATTTTATACAAATTATCATACCTGAATACACATACAAAGGGCCAGTCACAAAAACATAATTTCAGACCAAAATATACTGATTTTATTATAACAATCCACATAAAACTGTAAAAATGTACTACTATTTTATAGGTTCTGACAACATACTGTATTGCAAAACTCTTGAATTTACAAATGTCAGTTGTTATTATATTTAGTTTTAGGCTTTATAATTATCCTGAATCTAAGAATTGTGATGGACATCCAAGTGGCTGTGTGTGCGGTCTGTGTGGCTAGTTTCCTGTAATCAGTGATATAGTGGTTACCTACTTGAAACAACAGTTCTGTTGCACTGGGACCTCCCTCTTTTACCATTTGCCCCTGTATAGCTCTATCCTGTTGCTGTGCTATTCCACTCACAGCACTTCCTCCCTTATCCCTTTCCTGCCCTCTTTTCATCCTACTTCATCCCCCCTTCCTTTACCCCTCCACTCCCACTTCTCCCCTCTCTCCGCTATTTCCTCACCTTGTTCTCTTCCTCTACCCCCCGCGGGTCTTTTCTGCTTAAGCTTCATTGTGGAATCTCCCTCCTTGCCCTTATTTTGCTCCTTCCACCCCACCCCCCAATTCACCCCCTGTAGTTCTCTCCTTGTAATCCCTTTCACCCCTTTTCAGACAAGGCCACTAGCTGCACTTGACACAATATTTATCTTGCCATATTGTTCTTTTGTTTATGTAATTACTGTCATGTTGTGCTACTTACTGAAACCATTGTAATTTGCTATTCTTGTGACTTGACGTGGAACCTCTGTAAAAAAGAGCCCTTGGCTCAAAGGTCTTTCCGATTTGTTAAATAAATAAAAAAATAAATAAATAAACTAGTAATGAGTTCACATCCACAATTAGGCAGTCTTCCCCTGAGCGTGCTCAGTCACCAAACAGTCTTTGAGTGTGACAACCTCTAGCATCCAACCATGTGGACCTCCAGAGCTGCCCCACTGCACTCTAATGTGCACAATGGAGCTAGAATCCGAGGAAAGCCTTGCCAGAGGAGTTTGGACAGGTTACGTGGATGTGAAATGAATACTAGTAATATAACTACGCTTACAAGTACTGTAAGTAACCTAGATGTGTAACTACCCAGATTCAGTTCACCATCCAGACTTAGGCAGAATCCCTAGCAGTTTTTAGAAGGATGTGGTAAGGCATGCACCTCAAATTAGACGAATAGAGACTGGAGGACCCAAAAGCAGCATCTCGACAACTAGGCAAGTCCATGCTGTAATGGGATATGAATGTGTGCACATTTGACTACGTAGCAGCTCTACATATCTCAGAAATGGGGATGTACCTGGCAGCAGCAGCAGAGGCAGTATTATTTCTGGTAGGGTGAGCCCTTAACCTTACAGGTCGCTCCTCCCCAGCCAACTGATAGCACAGATTGATGCAGGATGTGATCCACTGGCCAGTCGTCAGCTTGGCTGCCAATCTATCTATGGTAGCATCAGTGTAGGTCAAAAACAGCTGGCAAACCTCACCATGAAATTCCACCATTTGCTCATGGAAGAAGAAGCCTCTGAACATCTAGAAAGTGGAGCGTTCACTTGGCATCTGAAGTGTACAGCTCCAGGAAGAATGTAGGTAAGATAAGTGCCTGGTTCAGGTGAATCTCAGAAACTACCTTGGGCAAGAATTTTGCATGGGGGCATAGACCAAACTTGTCCTATGAAAAAGTAGACACAGTGACTCTACAAAAAGCACCTGGAGCTCACTCATCCATTTGGCCGAGGTGACGGCGAACAAAAATGTAGTTTCCACAAGTGAGAGAAATGACACTTGTTCATAGGCTTAAATGCTTTACCCATTAGCCATGACGACACCATCAATAGGTCCCATGGTTTACGCGCTGGAGTGGGCAGGTGGTCATGCCTTTCAAAGAAACATCCAGCAACTTCATTCTGTGCTACTGTTGGCATGCTGGCCTTGACACAGTATGCTGAAATGGCAGCCAGGTTCACTTTAAGGGATGTGTCTCCCATCACTGCTTGACACAGGGACCAGAGGAAGTTAAGAATGTGCTTCATGTAGTAGGAGAGGGGCAACAATTCATGCTCCTTGCACTAGCACATGAACCCCTTCACTACTGCACGCAAGTCCTGCCAGATGACTCCTTCCCACAGTCTCCAGAACTATGAGAACATCCTTGGAAAGCCCAAGAGCCTGGAACCTTAAGATAATCAGAGACCAGACAGTCAGGTGTAAGAACTGCAGGTCCAGGTGCCTGACTGTCCCCTGGACGTCAGCAGATTCAGCAGGAGAAGCAGCCACAGTGGTCTCCTGTTGAAACGGAGAAAATTCTGGTACCAGATCTGGAGTGGCCAATTTGACATAATCAAGACTAAGGATGCTCTGTCCCTCAGCACCTTGAATACCACCTTGTGGACAGAGAAATAAGGGAAGGCATACAGGAAGCCTTTAACCCTTAATTATCAAACCTAATAACCTTCCACTAGATTTAATGCAGTTAGCTGGCCCTGTGGTTCAGAGGGCTGAGGTACCGGATGCCTTACCCCGCATCATGTCAGTGACCTGGGTTGAGGAGCGGACTCACATGTCGGTAGGGAGCCAGCATGGGGGGCAGGGGATTGAGAAGCCGAAAGGCAGTTCTCCTCTCTCGGGTGGCTGTCGTACCCCCGTAGTTCTGCTGCCACCGGGTGGAGGTCTGGTGGCTAGTGTAGGTGGGAGGGGGTGGCAACTCATGGGAGGGCACCTTAAACCACAGTGTGCGCATGCCTCCACATGCACACACATGGCCAAGGTACGGCATGGGCGAAAAACTGGGCAAAAAAATACACAAAATATATATAGATTTAATGCTGTTGTGGGAAAGTCCACTAATTACATTTGATAACTCTCAACTAAACAAAACTGAATGGGCCTAATTAGGCATTAAAGAGCTGATGCCTTACTAAACAAGGAATCTAATATTCTACTGTCTTTTAAAGACTTAAAAGTACAGTCTCCATACTGTAAGTTTCAATTTTATTTTTATCTACAACTACTATAAGTGAAGCATTAGTAAATACCATACTTTACTAGATCTCTCCCTTCCCAACTGCCTGAACTGGGTTCAAATCATAAAGGTAGGCCTCCTAAGAAAAGAAAGAAGTCTTGTTTACAAAGTGGTAACAGTAGCCGCTCTCTATCCTTAACATTTCAAACCAAAGGGAAATGGGAGACAGACTGCATACATCAATCTCAGCCCAAGACTGGACCTCTGCACAGAAAATGGGTTATTGAGATAGTAAGGACTTGCAAGGTAAGCTCTTGTGGTATGAAGTATTACGTCACTCTTGTATGTCCCCCCCAAGAAACTGAAGGACATGGCTCTCACCGGAAGTGGTAGTTCTTGGAAATGTAACCAGGATGACGCTGATCTGGCCCATATGCTGCCATAGGCCTGTCCCAAAGTCGTTCATTTATGGTCAAATATCAAAACATTGCCAAAAAAAGAAGCAGGTTGCAGATTCCCTGTTCCCACTGATATTTATCTTAGACATCTTTTCATCTTCCTCTCTGAGCACATAAAAACCCACTGATGTTCACTGTGGCTCTAGGCTTTAAACGAATACTCCTTAGGAAATTGAAAGCCAATCTGATGCTGTCTCTGCAAGCTTGGTTTAATCAGCCGAGTTTCATAGCCAGCAATGAAAGGATCAGCTATTTACATATTGATAGGTCAGAAACCTTTGAAAGTCTTTTAAAAAGCTGATTTTCTTCAATTATGTTAAGTAGTTATGTACATCTGACAAGTTACTGGGGGCCTAACCTTAATGACATCTCGTTCTTTGTGTAGTCCTTTTTTTACTTTACCAGAACACCTGTGGTTACCTAGTAACACACAAAATGTCCTAATCTAAAGTTCTAGCTTTGATTTTCCTACACCAGACTCTCTTCACATTTACACTAATCTGATACTGTATTATGTATTGTAATTTGTCTTTACTGTTTACTAATACAATAAACCTGATTGGAAAAGGAAGTTCTGAGCCCAGGACCAGTCAAACACGCCCCTGAAAATGCCCTACTGAGGGGACAAGCACAAAAGAGCCTTAGCTTCCTGTTCTCCCAGGAAGCGAACAGACCCCAACTGTATACCACACAATGAGCGCAGAAGGATAATATGCATGGGTGTTGCAACACGATCATGTGTCACTCCTCCCACACAAGTAAAAGTGTTAGCCAGCTGGCTGTTTACCCCTGGCATTAAGACCACCACTAGGTCTGTGTGCAGGGGAGGACCAAGGACCACATATGCACTGTCTCTTGACAAAAGAAAGGAGTGCTGACCTCCCTGTTTACTTTGATAGAACATACTGGTCATATTGGCCCGGTTTATCTGGGCAACCTGATTCCTGACCAGCAGAGAACTCCACTACTGCTAGGTGAATTGCAAGAGTTCCAGCTGGTTACTGTGCAGCCGAGTTTGCGCGACAACTGGAACCTGAGCAGTCTGAGATTCAGCAAATGTGCACACCAACCCACTTGCAATGCTTCCATTGTCAGTGGATTGAAGGCTCAGATGAATGGGACACCCTCTGAAAGGTTCTCTGGTGACAAGCATCAGCTGGATAACCTGGACTAGTTGGTTCAGGGTTGTGTGCGACTGGGACCACTTACCTAATTCCCACAGGATGGGTGGCATGTGCCAGCAGGGCCATCACACCACAGGTGTGGCAGAGGCAATAAAGTCCAGGGCATGATTTACATAAATGAGCACGCTAAAGGAGAACAAATCCTCCACCCTTTCAGGAGACAGACAAGCTCTGGACTGGAGGGAATCCAGTTCCACTTCAATAAACAGGATCATATACTTGGGTCCAAATGTGGCTAGTGAACTGAATTCTAGGTAGTGAGAATTTTTTTTTTTTTTAACCATTGCACAGCTTAAAAGGCAGCTGACAACTCTGAGAAAAACTTGAAAAACATAATATTTAGGCACAATTCAGCTTGTATTTCATATATCTTCTGTATATTCCTTCTCCTCAATTATTACTGAAGAAATTCCCACAAAAACAAGATCTTTATCCTTTAAGAGTTCATTTGCCTCTATAGCTTATTCCCAACTTGAAATCACAAACTTTTGTTGTGACACCACAGTCTGCCATGGGAATGACTGTGATGTCACAAGCAGAGAATTATAAGATATAAGGTTGGGAAGAAGCTATAGCAGCTGATGAACCCTCAAGGAACAACTATCCTGTTTTCATGCATATCTCAGTAATAAACAAGCATTTGTCACGCGAATGTTGCTTGCTTCTATGTGCTGTTTAGGTATTTGGAAGTCATTGGAGTGCAAATATTGAAAATTTGCGAACTTACGGCGTCGCGTAGGAACTGCATAGATCGCATGCTCGTAAATACAGGTTACTCACCTGTAACAGGAGTTCTAGGAATGGTATATGTTGTTCATCCACACTGTCTGGCAGGTATCCTTGCCGCTTTAAATCTTGCTGGAAGGTCTTCAAGCTGGCTCCTCCCACCCACCGGTGGTAAAACTCCTTGCTCCGCCCCCATGACGCTAGGGATCTGGCCTGGGCTTGAAGCTCAGGGCCAGCGTCAAGCCGGGGAGGTCGGGTGGGTCGTGTGGATGAAGAACATATACCATTCCTAGAACTCCTGTTACAGGTGAGTAACCTGTATTTCTAGTGACATGGATATGTTGTTCATCCACACTGTCGGGCAGACTCCTAGCAGTTCTCCGGGAGGAGGGAGGAGGGAGGCAAGGCGCACACCCCCGATACTTACTTGGGAAAGAGAGACTGGAGAACCGAGGCCCCAAAACCAGCATGCCGGCGTGACTCAAGGTCGATGTGGTAATGGGTGATGAAGGTGTGTGCTGACTTCCAAGTAGCAGCCCTGCAGATTTCCTGGATAGGGACGTCCCTGGAAGCAGCCACCAATGCAGCAGTATGGCGGGTAGAATGAGCTCTTATCCCTCTGGGAGGCTCCATGCCCGCCAACCTTCGGAAGGAATTTCGGGTGGGGCGCAGGACAACCTTGTCCCTGTGGAAGACCAGGTAAGGAGACTCGATGCAGAGCGCCTGGAGCTCTCCCATCCTTCTGGCTGACGTGATAGCCACCAAGAAGGCGGTCTTCACGACAGGTGAGAGAGTTCACACCTGTGCACTGGTTCGCAATGGCTTGCCCACGAGCTTTGCCAGTACCAGCAGTAGGTCCCACTGAGGTGGGAGGTTCTCGCATCAGAGGGAAAATGTGATCAAGGCCTTTGAAAAGCGCCAGACCACCTTCCTCTGCGCCATCGACTGCTTCCCGCCCGCCTGCAAGCAGAGATGGCTGCCAGGTGCACCTTAAGGGTCGCCGACCTAAGCCCTTGCTGAGAAAGGGACCACAGGTAGTCCAATATGCTCGCTAAGGAACAGGAGGAAGGGTCCAGGCCTTGCTCTGACACCAAATGGAAAATCTTTTCCATTTGAAGGCGTGACAGTTTTCTGGTCGACTCATTATGGGACGCCTCAACTACGCTGGAGGACCTCGTCGGAAAGACCCAAGGCCTGGAACTCTAGCCGCTCAGGAACCAGGCCGTCAGGTGCAGGGATTGAAGGTCCGGATGGAATACCTTCCCCTGACTGACTGAGAGCAGGTCCGGGCGAGCTGGAAGCTGCCTCAGAAGCCTGGAGCTGAGGCTGTGGAGATCTGGGTACCAGTACTGGCGGGGCCCGTCTGGGGCTATCAGAATCACCTGCGCCTTGTCCCTCCTTGCTTGAGCAGCACCTTGTGCATCAAGGGGAACGGGGGGGAAGGCGTAGAAGAGGCCCGGGGTCCACGGCCTCGAGAAGGCATCCCCCTGCAGTGAGCCCTGCTGAGGGGGGCGGGTATGGAACAGCTCAGCCTGCATTCTCCCTGAGGCAAACAGGTCCACCTGAGGTGTGCCCCAATGGGAGAATAGATCTTGTACTACCTCCGCAGGAGAGACCACTCTGGACGAGCCCTATCCGGCTTAGGGCATTGGCCAGGGTGTTGGAGGCCCCGCCACATGAATGGCTAGGAGATCCGCCCAGGCTGGCGTGATGAGTGACCAGATGCGAGAGCTTCCTTGCATAGAAGCATGGAGCGGCCCCGCCTCTGGCAGTTTAGATAGTACATGGTTGTGGTATTGTCCGTCTGGACCCGGACCACTTGACCCCAAGAAATGGAGCAAAGGCGGTGAGCGGGAGCTGACTGCTTGAGCTCCAGCAGGGTTGATGTGGCATCGGGACTCCCGCGGGGACCAGAGGCTGTGCGCTCGGTGTTCCCCCAGATGGGCACCCCAACCCATCAGAGAGGCATCGGTCGATGGAGAGACCATCGGCTCGGGGCGGACAAATGGGATGCCCTCCTGCAGATGAACTGGAACGGTCCACCACTGGAGAGCGTCCCACATCCCCTGGGTCACCGTCACTAGCTGGTCCAATGGATCGCAGCATTGGGACCACTGGCTGGCCAGCCCCCACTGAAGGGGCGGCATGTTCCAGCGGGCCCAACGGACCACGCTGGTACAGGCTGCCATGAGACCCAGGAGGCGCAGGAAGTCCCGGGCAGGGCGCAATTGCCCAACCAGAAATGACTGGGCAAAGGAGGAAAGAACCTCGGCCCTGTCCACCGAGAGCCGTGCTCTGGCTCGAAGAGAGTTGAGCTCTGCCCTGATGAAAAGAATCACCTGCTTAGGCTCGAGTTCCAACTTGGCCTCATTGATGAGGAGGCCGACCTGAGAGCAAACCTGGAGGGCCAGATCTCTGGACCACTCCACCTCCTGTCTGGAGGGGGCTGCTATCAGCCAATCGTCCAGGTAGGGGTAAACCCGACCCCTTGGAGCCGCAGGAATGCTGTCACCACTGCCATGCATTTGGTGAAGACCCTGGGAGCTGGAGATAAGTCAAGGGCATGGCTTTGAACTCAGGGGATCCTCCGCCGAAAGCGAAGGAACTTTGATGGGACGGACGGATAGGGACGCTAAAGAACGCTGGCCCTGTAGGTCCAGAGAGCAGAACCACACGCCGTGTTCCAAGGATGGTATTATCTGAGCCAGAGTGACCATCCTGAAGGTTCGAGACCTAGGAACTTGTTTAGATCGCGTAGGTCGAGAATGGGGCGCCAGCCCCTCGCCATTTCGGAACCAGGAAGTACCTGGACACGAACCCCGGTTTGAGGGAGGGTCCGCACCTCTCTTATCACCTCCTTCTCGAGGAGGAGAGCGGCGTCGGCTCTGACGAGCTGACAGCAGGGCTTGGACCCCGAGGCGCAACGGGTTCTGAAGGGTGGGCCTGCTCGAACTCCAGAGGCAGGCCCTTTCCTACACTCTTCAACACACTCACCTGTCTGTGGTAATAGCAGACCAGGTGGAAAGGAAGTACTGGAGCTGCCTCCCCATGGGGGAATCCTGGGGTGAGGTGACGAGGTCGGGGGCGCACCTCAACCCGCCACTGTGCAGGCTTGAGGAGGGACCGCCGAGGGACCACCTGGCCTTTTACCTCCTTCCTCCTGAGGAGGCAGTCCAGAGGCTTGGGTTTGGGACGCCAAGCGTGAGCCTGCTGGGCCCTGGTGTTGCTGGGCCGACGCCGGGGCGGCGAGGACGGATGAAAGGGCTTGGGTTGCGTCTGCGCCCTTGTCCCTCTGAGCGGATGAGACCGAGTCCAAGGTGGCATTGGACTTTTCATCCTCTGTAGGTGGCCTCCACCCAGGGCCGGAGAGGTCGGTCCCAGGAAGGGACATCCACCAATTTGTGCTGGATCCGCTCGTGAGGTGGATATCCTCAGCCATGCCCGACGGGCGATAGCCACTGCGCCGCTGACTGACCTGTGCGATAAGTCTCCAATGTCCAGAGCAGTCTGAAGTTGCTGCTTGGCCACTGCCCTGTTCCGCACCTGCCTAACCATGGTCTGCAGGTCAGCCGGGAGATGAGGGGCTACCTGGTCCAGGGAGCCCAACAGGGCATGGGAGAAATGTGCAATAAGCACGGCCGAGCTTGCCTGATGAAGGCCAACGGAGGATGCAGCGTAGACTTTTCGCCCGGCATAGTCCAATTTCTTTGACTCCTTGTCAGGAGGTTTGTCCACGTCCCTAGCGCGCTCGCCGGAAAACGCTGTCGGTAATCAACCTTCGCCGAGGGATGTTCAGAGAAACCGGATAGGGAACTGTAGGGACTGGTGATACTTCCTGGCCATCCTGGTCGAGGGCGCTGGGCAGGGAAGCAGGGCGCTGCTAGAGCTCCAAGGTCGGGCCCAATGGCCTCAGCCACAGGGGAAGGCCTCAGGGAATTCCCCGTCCAATATCTCCGTGAGGGGACATTGGCCCACTTGGATACGGGTTTCAGCTGCATCCCGGTGGATTCCGAGATGAGTCTGAGCAAACCCAGGAAGGACGCACGGCTGTCGCCCAGCCGACTTACCTCCAGAGTGACTCCAAGTCCACCCGCTTGGAGAAAAGGAGGGGAATCGCCGCCGGACTCAGAAGAGTCCGCGAAAGAGCTGCTCTGGCCTAAGCCACCTCCACCTGCCGAGGCGATCGGGAGTGAGGGTGACCGGCAGCCTATGGGCAGACCCTGGAGCCGACCGATGAGTTCTGGTCGGAGCCCCAAATAGCGGCTATGGAGGCGTCGGTTCCACCGAATCGTGTGGGCAGCTGGTTTTGGCCAAACAACCGCCTGGGAACAGGCTCCTCGGTAAACGAGGGGTTGTTTCGCCGCTTCCGGTGACACTGCCACTTAATGGTTAGGAAGGCGACGCGCCGGCTTCTGTACCCAGTCAGAAGGAGTTGGTGCCACATGAGGTCCTCGATCGCTGACGTAACTTGGCGCTGCTCTCCTCATCCGAGAGGTGAGGATGAGCGGCGCGCCATTGGCGGTGCTAAGAGATCGAGACCGCCCCTATGGACGGGCGGATCGGGCTGACCGCAGTTAGTTAGAGACCGAGACCAGAACTCCTGCTTTTCCGAGGACGGTGCGGGAGGGGACGGTGGAACGCCTCCTCCCTTGGCTCGAGGGAATACCTGCTGGCCGGAACCGGAGGCACTGGCAAGCCCATCGGATCCTCAACTCTCGGGAACCGGGAGAGGGGATTGGTCACCGTCAACAACCCGTCCCAACAGGTCGAAAGATCTCTATCAGGCTGATGGGAGTCTCGTCAACTGACCTGACAGGGACACCGTGAGTTCAGTGGGTCAAGCCGAACGATCGATCAAGTCGGCGGCCGACAACTGGGAGAGGGACCTTCCGCCTCTAAGAGTGTCGGATTTAAGAGACTTACCCTTGTCTTTCTTTCTGGACCGAGAATATGTCCAGTAGATGATGGTCCCCTCCTTAGTGGAGAGGGACAGACAAAGCTCCAATAGCGAAGCTGTGTAAGAGGAACCCAGGAGAGCGGATAAATGCCGCGAAGAGGAAGATGCGCCCGGGCTGCCTTCTTCGAGGGGCATCATCTGCTCGTAGCTGATCCTGGCCGAGCCCGCCGCCGTGGAAACCGCCGACTGGGCCCCTTTAGACTTTACCGAGGAAAACGCTTCGGGCATCCTAGTTGTAAACGGGCAGCACGGTCTTCGAGGACGTGAGGGCTGGAGTATGAAGAGCACAGGTCGCAGTCGTGGGTCGTGTCAAGGCCCAAACAGTACATACATGTGGAGTGCAGATCCGAGACATCTTCTGCCCGCAGGCACCGCCGAAACCGAGTCGACGGTCCATCGTCAGCGAGGGATAGAAGACCAAGTCTATAAGCAAAAACTTTTAAATTCGGAAAACCAAGAACTAGGAACTAGTCTTATACGAGAGCGTTAAGGAGGGAACCTGAGCTTCCAAGCGGTAAGGAAGATCTGGCGCCATGGGGCGAGCCGAGAGTTTTACCACCTGGGTGTGGGAGGAGCCAGCTTGAAGACCTTCCGCAAGATTTAAAGCGGCAAGGATACCTGCCGGACAGTGTGATGAACATATCCATGTCCCTAGAAACAGTCATTTTAGGATTACTCAGAATTTTCAACATTGCCATTTTAAGATCTCTGCCTGATGAACAGTGACACTGTGATTTTCTTAATGTATCCCATACACTGAGTTCGGGATAATCATCGGCGCCATTGTGCGCCATATGGCGGAAATATGTTTTGGGCAGGATGTGAAAAATGACAGCTGTACTGCTCATGAGGAGTGTGGTAAAATGGAAATGTTGAAAATCTGGAGTGAAAATATTGAAAATTTGCAACCTACGAGCCTCATGAGGAACTGCCACAATACACTGTGAAACAGTTTATTTTTAGAATTTTTTTCATCATTTCACATAGCCATTTTAAGACTCTGCTCATGAACAGTGTCACTGTGATTTTCTTAATTTGTCCCGCATACTGATTTCAAGATACTGACTGCGCCATTCTGGCGCTACATGGGCGGAAACACATTTTGGGTGAGATGAAAATGACAGCTATACTACTCATAAGAAGGTGTGGTAAAATGGCAAATGTTGAAAATCTGGAGGAAAAATATTGAATTACAACTTACGAGCCCGCGAGAACCGCGCAGCCAGTCAGAAGCAGTTATTTTTTGATTTATATCAATTAACATGGCGGAACCTCTTCATGAGTGATGTCACTGTCGTGGCTGAGTTAGCCCAAGGGTGATTTCGCAGTCACTGCGTGAAATCACCCTTCGACCTGGTTCACGCCGGTGACAGTGACATCATTCGTGAGAAGGGTCCTAAAACCCCATGTTGAAAATTTGCAAAAAATTCTAAAATGCCTGAGATATGCAACAAAGTTGAAACCCCTATTCAGCCTATTATACAGCACCGGCATTTCTTCAGTTCGCGGGTCGCCTTTGAAGAGTGCAGACGTGTTCCCGGTCCACCAAGAGTCGCGCCAGAGTCCAGAGGTAAGTATGGGGAGGATGGGTGGGTTGTGGAGGGGTTGGGAGACGCTGGCCAAGGACCGCTTTGTTTTACAGGTTAAAAAAAAAAAAAGACATCGTAACTGCTTACCGCTTGGGTGAGCTCCCAGCGTGGCACAAGGATGTTGGGATATTCAGCCGACGGGGATTGGGCACCGTCAGCCATGGTATTTATTGCCACGCTGGTGGGCTCCAGCATGGCACAGGACAGGGCGTTCAGCTGACGGGGATTGGGCACCCCTGCCGCAAAAGCGACTGCTTGCCATGCTGGGGTGGGCCCAGTGTGGCACCTACAACTGGGATCGAGCTCAGCCGACGGGATTGGGCACCTTGTTATGCGCGGCGGGGCGCATACGGCCGCGCAGGTTGGGGAGAGAGCTGCGCGTGAGCAGCCGATATCTTCATCGGTGCTCACTCAAGCACAGCTCCCCCTTTCAACTGTATGACACTGCATTTTGGAGCGTGTCATACACAGCTCCAAAATGCATTGGCTTACAGGGGCCGCGCCTGCCAGCACACTGACTGAATTGGAGGAGGAGGTGACACACCTCCGAAATCTCCGATGATGGCACTATGTTTCTTGCACATGCGTGCAAGCAACATAAAAATGGGGATGAGGAATACACAGCTAATGAGAAATTTAAGCTGCTTTGCATTCCAGTATTATGTTTTTCAAAGTTCTTCTCAAGGAGTTGGTGGCTCTTAAAAAAAAAAAACATCAAGTGTCAGGTGATAAAAAGGTGCAGAAAAATGAGTAAACCTTTGTCTTGCTACACTGGCCTTTCACCTCTGGGATATGTTATGCCCACTGGAGGGAGCAGTGCCTCAAACTCATTCAAGTTACTGTAGTGTTATAAACGCTGTGGTTTGCAATAAGCCTAGCAGTAATTCAGCAGCATTCAAACTCCATGACCACAGGACTGGGTTAAAAATAGAGAGTGGAGCCGACCTGGTGGCGCTGAAGGTTGAGGCGCTGGACGCCTTCTCACGCCAGCGACCTGGGTTCGAAATGACCTCGGGTCATTGGGGTGCCAGCATGGGGGGGGGGAGCAGGATCGAGCAGCTGATGGCAGCTATCCCCTCCAGGGGTGGTTGTCCGCAACCCCGTAGTTCTGCTCCCGTCGGATGGAGGTCCGAAGGGACGCGTGGGACGAGGGGTGACGACAATGCCGGAGGTGGGGCAGAAGTGAGCCAGTAACCGGGCGTGGCGCAGCCGCCCATGCGATGCACGCTGGGGTCCCGGTCAGGAGGAAAAAGGAAAAAGCCATAAAACTACACATGGAAAAAAATAGAGAGTGGTTATTTTGGGGCTGGCATGTTAAAATCTGACTGAAATCAACCTAAGATGCATGGATAACACAGCTTTGGAGTTCTTGTTACCGTGGTTCACTGCTGCAGATCACACACACGTCTCTACGTGCCATAGCCACCTTCAGTTTCCAGAATTTTACTGTAGTTCATCAGTACAGTGTTGGACTTGATACATACCTTATTTCATTGATTAAAAGTAGCTGCTTCTAACTGTAATAAAGATTTACAGTAGCAGCTTTTAAGTAGGGGTGGCCTATACTTGAGAACTGCTTTAATTAATAACTAGTTTAAGTTATCTGATTAACTCACTATAAAAACCCATTTCAAATAATTTCAAATCAACCCTCTGCCAACTCACAATGCCAAAATGCAAAGCTTACACATTTCCTCACGTATAAAACAAGAGCAAAAATAAAACAACATTAGAGCTATGATTCCTGGCTGAGCACTGATCAAAGAGAATGTATATTTGCTGAAAACCCATAGCATCCAGCAAAACAAGTACAGTAAAGAAAAATGGCAGTGTGTGCTCAAATGAATGTTTGTTTAGAGATGGCCCACTGGCACAGTGGTAAGGCTACTAAGTACAACACCGGGCACCCTGGTTCACGAACAAGTCTATGTCATCAGGGGCTAGCCTGGGGAAGAAGATGGGTATTCTAGAGGGCATCCCCTTCCTCCATGGAGGGAGGTGAGTAATCCACTGTTACCGCTCCCTGGTGAGCAGTGCAGTTAGGACCGCGGAGACAGGGCGGGAGAACACCTCCGACATCAACGTGTATGTGCACACTGCACACACGTCATGACATCCTTGAGTGAGTCATCCTCAAGGGCTGGGAGAAACCAAAGGAAAGCCTCCATTTGAGCAGTACCCACAGGCCCTTCGACCACCAACTCACGCAGCCTCATGGACAACTGGTTAGGGTATTTTCTGGAGGGGATTAGATCACACAGAAAGCCCCCCTAGGGGGTAAGCCAAGGGAGTATGAAAGGCGGAAAGCCGTGAGAGAAGGTGGTATGGTGCGGCTGAAGTATGGCAGGGGACCAGAAGATGGGCCCAAAGGTTGACAGGTGTAGGAACACAATGTGGGGAAAAAAAAGTGAACTGTGGAATCCTATCATGTTTGTGGCACACCAAGCACCTAGTCCGACATTATCTGCTACACTCACTAGGATAAGACCACTAATGAGACAAATGGGAGACGAGCTGAAATAAGGTACTGCGGGTCTTGTTAAAATATACTGCCACACAATTACTTTGCTGTTTGGGTGCCTCATTTTGTAGAAATGGTTACTAATTGAGGTTTTTTTTTAATCAACTTACTGATTTTGCTTACAGTTGTACTTATGGCAGTCTTCTAATCCAAGGTGGCTTCAAATTGATGAAATACAGTATTGACGTATAATTAGAAAAAAGAACACAAAGAACATTCACAAAATCAATGGAAATATTAATACATATCACAGAATATGTTAAAAAAAAAAATGACTGCAATAAAAATATTGTGAATTATTACTCTGATTACAAGTTAAAAGGAACACATTCATGCTCAGTGGTTATCATACAGCAGTTTGAAAGCCCACAAAAAGTTATTTTTTAATGAGGCACTGGGTGCCTCTGTGGCTGGAAGCACTCCAGAGATACAGACGACTGAGTCTGTTCAACATTAATTCTACCCTGCAGCCATTTTTAGAACACTGTGATGTCACTGAGGAACAAGCTGTGCTTAACTACATAGAGTCAAGCAGAGCTTGCGCCACGATAACATTACAATGTTCTACAAACAGCTGCAATGCAGTATTAATATTCAACAGCTTTAGTCATCTATATCTCTGGAGTGCGTCACCTACGGATGAGCCCAGTATCTCGTTTGAAAGAGCTTTTCGTGGGCTTTCTAACTATGTCAGCCCCTGTACAAAAATGTTTTCCTTTAACAAATGTTTTAGGTTACAGCTGTCCTTGATACCATGCACCATAAATATAATTTTGATATGCCTATTTCCCTTAATTTTTTTCCAGTTTTCCAAGCATATGGGATAGCCTTGTTGTCCAGCAGTTCCACCTTCTTCTCATTAGGCATTACCGCATTCTTCACCATGGCTTTGGCTACTACTGATGTAGGCACAGAGTACGCTGTTGGAAACAGAGCTGAGATGGGGACAAGAAATTTTCTAGCAAGCCATTCTGGCGAGCGTGATTCTTGTCTGTCGCACATCAGGACCCTGTAAAAGGCAAAAGATTTTTTTACTCAGGAACAGAACATAATAGCAGTAAGAGATGTAATAAATATAACACCCAACTGTTTTCCGTCAAGGATCATGTCTGAACAAGATCTAATGGTCAAGTTTAACTTTTGCTATTTTAGAAATACAGAAACATAGACCATGATGTCAGAAAAAGCCCACTGGCCCATTCAGTCTGCACAATCCTACTTTTTTCAATATTGCTTTTTCACTTGGGGCATCTGGGCAGGGCTACTGTAGTCCCATCCCGCTGCTTGACCGGCAACCGCCTCCCCTCGACACTCGTCCCAAGGACCTCCACAGATCCCCTCCCAGTGGCGGACCAGGAAGGGAGGCTGTCCTTCCCCACCTGGAACACTATCCAGTAGAGGGTCGATTTGTTTAGCGGTCACCACAGGCTGGGATGAAGCGTGTGGGACGTCATAGAACCCGGATCCCCATTCATTTCTGTGTTCTGTGTTCCTACCCTCTGGCCACAGGGACACGTTGGTGTGTGCTCATGGAGGCACACGGACATCACCGAATTACAGCCTCCTCCCTTCACTGGCACTCTTACTCTGTACTGTCCCCATGGCCTCCACCGGGGGGGCAGCCACAGGCCAAGATGCCAGTCATCCTTTCCCTCCTTGGCTGACCCTCAGCAATCTGAGCTCGTTCCTGAACTTGGGTTGGCAGCATGGCAGGAGCAGTGGTGCAAGTGGTAGACAAGAAGTACAGGAACTCACACACTGGCAATTATGAAATGCAGAATGAAGATCTTCAATCTAATGTATAGCGGTGTCAAGACAACTATCTAATTCAACATTAGTAGATTCAGTTAGAGATATTAAAGTATTTCTAGGAAAATAGCATTGTTGTACAAGTCAAATGTTGTTATGGAAACCCTGATTGCAGATCACAGGCCCAGAAACTGTCTCTGTGTTGCTGGTTTAAGAATTTCAGTTTCAGTGTCAGTGTAAAGAAGTACAGGAGCTGAGTTCCTGCTGCAAAAAAGGTACAGGAACTGAGTTCCTGTTCACTTTCATCACTGGGCAGGAGGTAAGGCGCAAGGCGCTCCATGCTACTCAGGCTTTTTTTTTTTAAAATCAGTACTTCAGTTGCCCCCCTTCTCTGTCCCTGCTAGCCAAATCATTTTCAGACTACACTTAAGATGACCCCTTTGTTCAAAATCCATTTAAAAATATGCCAAGAACAATGCTCCACATAACGTGAGTAATGGCCTGTTTTCTACCCATTTTAAGAAATACTGCTTAAAAATATTTAAATGAGTATTAATACTAATCCAGCTACTTGGAAATTCTCCATACACAACAGAACAACATTGCTTCCTTAATACTAATGCTTTAAAACATTTTTTCTCAATCCATTTTAATTATTTATTTATTTAGTCTTTGTTGATCCGGGTAAGTGCACTAGACAAATTCTGCCTATTTTCAGGCATGACCCGAGGGAGGGGGATACAGGTGAATGCCAGCTGATCTTGAACCAGATTAAGCTGTTGGTGGTATTTTTAGTGAATGCAGGGAAATTTGGCCAGGGCACCAGGGACATTCCCCTACTCTTTGGCTAGAGGGCGCTGTGATGGAATTGTTGGTGGCCAAAGAAGAGTGAGCGAGCACAGGAGCAGGACGCCTGGGAAGCAGGTCTCCTCCTTGGCCTACCCCTTCACTAGAGATTAGCACTACCACCATGGAGATTTTGATTGAAGAGGATTTTGTTTTGGCCGCACATCGGATGGAGGACGTAATTGCTGTTACTGAGGATGTTCGGCCTCATGAAGGGCTAGCTGTGGTTTCAGTATGGTCTCCAGTAATATCGCCAAGTGCTTTGGCTATGGAGATTCAACGATCAATTGTAGAGGAGGAGCAGAAGCTTAATGCTCTACGGGAGCAGCTCGAGAAGGAGCTTTCTCAACGGCAAAATGTTGTGGAGTGCCCAGTACATCCAAGTACAGCTACTTGGTTCTGAATGTGGAGGTGCACTTTGGGAAACTCAGAGAAAGTTGATGACATCACAGTAAGTACCGATGGATACGTCTAGCTCTCCAAGCATGCAGGTAAATGATGTTACAGTGGCTGACTCAGATGGGAGCGCAAAACTGTACAGTTGAAACAGCAGTTAGATAAAGACATATTACAGGAAGATGGAACTGCAGGCGCTACAGCGGCTAGTGTTATGGGGGATACTGAAAGCAATAGTGTGGGACTGCCACTGAAAGAAGTACATTTTACTATTGGAGTAGTAACTGGTGGAGGGGATCGGAAAAGTACAGGGAAGGATTGGAGTGGAAAACAAGAAAGGAAAAGCTATGCTGTTTGATTCGGGATGGCATTCTCTTTCCTGGGATGATACTGTGGCTACAGATAACATTGCTGGTCCCTCAGCAACTCCAGCAGGCTGGGTAACCTCAGCTTAAGAGGCAGAGGGCTGGGAACGGAACCAAATGGGTTCTGGATGGGATGCAAATCTCCCTATGACACAAAATGGAGTAACATTATCAGAGCTGATCATGCAAAACCCTGATGGGCCCTCAGAGGCTGGGACATCTTCTCCATCCACTGTACCGCCTGGACAAGTTACCCCAGTGGCTGAGATGCGGAGAACAGGTGTCACTGATCAAAATCCGGTTGTCAATATAATTCGAGGGTTGGAAGGCGATACACCCTTGATCATATATGACCCCCCCACTCCCTCTCCTCCTCCTGAAGTAGGAGAACAACAAGTAATACAGCTGCCAGATGCTGTTGAGACCCCTCAGGCTCTGGAGGGCCCAGAAGTGGCGTCACGCAAACCGGGTAGTGTTTGGCATGAGGGAGTCACAGGGCGACTCTTTCCTGAAGATGCGAGACATACATCTGAGCCAGCAGCTAGACGAAATGTTGTCCGGTTGAAATACAGGGGTGACATATCTGAGGTTCTGGATAGGCATTTTGTGGGCAGAGAGCTATTGAAAGGAAGCATGAAGTATTATGCCTATGAGGTGTATGCCTTAATCCATGTATCGGGAGACTCACAGTTTGATGTCAGCTTTAAGCATCCAGCAGGGCTGGAAAGATTTTGGAAGCAATATCAAATGTTGAAGCATACCCCCCTTATGGAGGCCTGTTTTGGTGATATCCCTTATGAAACCCCTCACAAAGAAAATAACCATCATGTTCCGCAATGAGGGGGTTAACGTTGCGGACATTACTTATTGGTTACAGCAGCATTGTGCAGTAAGGGGTTACCCGGAGCCTATCCTGGACGAGGAACAATTGTGGACAGCAGGATGGTAGTACCAAGTTACCTTAAGGATGGAACAGGGCCAAAAGAAACATTTACCTAACTGTTTTTTTCTGGGTCAGGATAGAGGAGTGATTTTTTACCCAGGTCAACCGAGGGCATGTTTTAAATGTGGAGATGTTGGACATTTAAGTAATGTGTGTGACAAACAAAAATGTGGATTGTGTAGGGAGTTGGGCCACATAGGGGCACAATGTCGTCAGCCAATGAGACACAACTTATGCGAGGAACATGGGCATATGTTTCGCACATGTTCATGGGCTTCTCATAATAGCTTGGACCAATCCCTAAGGGCAGAGCAGGATGTATATGTGGCTACTGCTCAAAAGGAGCAGCTGCGTATTAGGGAGTTGATGTTAAACCCTACCCCGGTAACTCCCATACCACCAAGAGAGGCTAGAACCAGATCAATTGTCCCAATATCTGAGGCCATAGTGGAGGGCCAGAAAGTCCCAGTAGCAGCATCGGTAGAGCAGGGAGGAAGTATCACTATATAGAGTGAAACAATGGAGATGCCAGTTTTAGAGACGGTAGATGAGCCACCTTCTTCTCCCCTCTCTGCCCACAAGAGATCCCTGTACAAGAAGTACCTTTGCAGGATGATTTGCAACAAAGTATCAGATCTGAGCACCAAGGGTGACGGACACTGTGTAGGCCCAATATCATGCCACCTCCGGAGGAGTAACACAAGACTCCCTCCCCCACCGTGATCATACCTCTACGACAGAAACATGTGGAGGAAGCCTCCCAGTTCCTGCAGATTTATATCCTGTCCCTTTAACCAATTCATATGCTGTTCTTCAAAAGCAGGAACTGAGGATGAGGATGGGCTTTATTTGCACACAAAAAGCTTGTGCTGTGGGGTGGCTTAATTTTCAATTGTGGGCTCACAGAAACAGATTGGGGTAGACAACGAAAATTTTAGCAACACAAATGCTTTAAAAAGCTGTTTTGTGGCAGAACAAGTTGAGGATGTATATGATTTATTACAGTTGGTCCCATGTCATATGCTCCATAAAGGGTGTTTGTCCTCTAGGATCAATTTTGGTTTATGTCTAACAGGTTGGCATGTGAAGGAGTTTCAGTGCTCCCTATTGCAACATCGGATCATATAGCGATGCAGGTGATGATTCTACAACATCAGAGACTCCATATGGGAAGGGGTTTTTGGAAATTAAATATAGAGTTGTTACATCCCATAGATATGCAGAATGCAGTCATGGATATACTTAAAGTACGGGCTGATATCAGCTTTTTATATGACAGTCCCATTAAATGGTAGGAGGACACTAAGAGGGATATAAGAGATTGGTTCATTCAAATATCAGGAGTGAGAGCCAGCTCTCAATATACCCAATATTTGGGGTGGAGAGCAAATACCCAAAACTCTCTCGCAAACATATGAGAGGGGAGCATTGTCCCAGATCAACTACATTTGCTTAAAGAAAAGATGTATGGCTTTCATAAAGAGAGAGTTTCAAGTATGGCTAAGCAACAGCAATTTCAAACCAGAGGTACAAAGGAGCAAGTCAACACCCTATGATGGGGAATTGCAGGAGGAAAACAATTTTTACTGGTTTGTTGAATAATGCAGGGAGGTGGTACAGGATCGATGAGGAATGCAGCAAGTGGACCAGGAACACATACAAGATAAATTCCAGGTAACTGGCTCAGATCAAACTTTCTCCTTTTTAGACATCTGAGATTCCGATTCTTTCACCAGAGGAAAAACTGGACGTTGTGACTCCCATCACAGAGGAAGAAATTAAGTTGGCAATCGGCAGATTATCCGTCAACTATGCTGGGAAGGATGGCATCCCAAATGATTCTTACAAAGTTTTTATAGATTTTTGGCACCTTGGTTACGATTAGTATATGAGGCCATTTGGCAGGAACATAGATAGTTCTAGTATGAAAGATGGTGATGACCTTCTTGTATAAAAGGAGACCTTATGACATAAAAACTGGAGACCACTTAGTCTGCTTACCTGGACTATAAGATTTTGACAAAATATTGACAGTCTGATTTGCAAAATTAGCACAAAAACTAATATTACTAGTTCAAACTTGTGCCATTCGGGATGAAACATTACCAAAAATTTAGTTGTTATATGAGAGATAGTGGATCAAGGATTACAATTAAATTTGAATGGCTTTTTATTGCCCATTGACCAAGAGATGGCTTTTGATGCCATTAGGCAGGAGTATGTGTGACAGTGTTGCAGTTTCATGGTGTTCCTGAAGCCTTTATTAGTTTATTACAGACCTTATATACAGAAGCACAAGTCATACTCTTATTAATGGACATCCAGGGATCCCATATTTATGCGGAACGGGTTCGGAAGGGTTGTCCTATGAGCCCGACTTTGTACGTGTTTGGCTTAGACCCACTTTTACGGTTGATAGAAGCTGATGTGTTGATTAGGCCTATCCAGAGCAAGGCGGGGTAACTTTTGGAAAGGTCACAATATATGCGGATGACTGTGTCTTTGCAGTGGCGGATCTGGACTCTGGGTATAGGCTACTACAAGTTATACAACAATTAACATATGTGACTGGCATACAGGTTAATATAGGAAAGAGTAATATGCTGGTTTTACGGGCAGCCCAGGGAGTTGACACCCTTCCTATTTCTATGACACAGAGTTAATGAAGATTTTAGAGCTTTATTTTGGTACCAGTGGGTGGAGAGTCTTAATTGGGACATTGTGTATGATGTTGTTTTACAAAAAGTGATTTCCTAGCAGAACTGGAAAATGACGAGGAAAAAAAGTCTTTTTTTTTACTAACAGCATACATTGCCCCAGTCTTTTTATATGTCTCACACATTTCCCCTATGTCTGTGTGACTTTGGTGCTGGGAATTATTGTATGATGTTATATAATATTATGTTATATGTGATGACCTTTTCTTTATGCTTGTTTTTGTTTTTCTGAATAAAAATTTCCCCTACTCTTTTTCGAGAAGTGCCATGGGATCTTTAACATCCACCTGACCTACCACCAGAACAGGCAGATGGAACCTAGGTTTAACGTCTCATCCGAAAGACGGCACCTCAGGAGTGCAGCACCCCCCTCATGCTGCACTACCGTGTCAGTATTGGGATTTAGCAAAGTGCCTGCTGTGGGGATAGAACCCACAGCCTTCTGATCTTCTGGCCTCAGAGGCGAGTGTGCTACCTGCTGAGCCACTGACACTATTTTAAGCACTGTTAATCTCCAAAAATATATTTTACTAACCTAATTTAAAGAAAGTGAGTAACTTTCTCTTACTACCATCTAATATCAGGAATACTGGCTAACAACATTGTAAAGCATATGTGAAGGCTAAAGCATGAAATAGTACATAATATGGGCATAGGCAAATCTAGTTAACTATGAATATCTGACATACTGTAGTATGTCATACTTCTAAACTAACTAAATAGCAAATTAGCATGATCTACTATATTTTCAGATTCCGATTCAGGAGCCAAAGTGCTGCATACATTTGTTACATTATATACAAACAGAATTGTAAAGATCCAGGGTATGAAACTCATGAAAAAAGGTACCTGCCCACTCAGGCATGTAAGTAGCAACAATGCATGCCCAGCACTTATTCATATTCCTTTTTAATGATTTCACTGCCTGCATGCCCTAATAAGTCCTGAAAAAGAAACTTAGCCCCAAGACCATAAAAGGATATAAAATATAAAAAAAAAAAAAAAAAAACTGATTTTACTCATGCCTGCTTATGTGTGCCTTGGTCCTTGAAAGGACACTCTTTCAAGCCTCCAAGCCCTGAAAAGGGCTCTTAATTATTTATCTGCCTACCCTAATATGCCACAAGCCCTTTAAAGGGCTTTTTTAATTAATATGTCTCCTGCCTGCATGCCTTGGTACTTGTGGACTTTCTCTCTCACAGCCCCCACCCCCAGGCCTGAAGACAGCTTTTTAAATTAATTAACCACCTGCCTGCATGAGTCCTGAACAGTACGCTCTGTCCCATGCCCTTTAAAGGGCTTTTTTTTTATTGACTTTTTCCCCTGCTCAGGTACCCTGGTCCTTAAAGGACTTTCACCCTGCCACCAAGGACTCTTAAATTATTCTGCTGCCTGCCAGCATGCCTTTAATAAGTCCTTTCAAGGACTTATCCCCAAGCTGTTAAGAGGACTTATAATGCTGCTCCTCATCTGTAATCAGTAGTCCTTAAATGACTAAGAGTTGCCAGGCCTGGTGGCCCAGAGGGCTGAGGCACTATGCCTTACCTTGCGCACACCAGTGACCTGGTTCAGGAATGACCTCAGGTCATCGGGGAGCCAGTATGGGATGGGGGAGGAGAGGGAGGAGCAGGCTTGAGCACTAACGGCAGCTCTCTCCTGGGAGGTGCGTCCACCGCCCATAGTTCCACTGACACACGGGTAGAGGTCCGATGGCATTTGTAGACAGGAGTGGGTGGCAAGTAGTAGGAGGGTGCCCTGGAACGTGGCGTGCACGTGCCTCCACATGCACATGCGCCTGAGAAGGGATGGGGAGAAAAATTGGGAAAAATCGGGGCATAAAAAGATTATAGAAAAAAAAATTACAGAGTTTGTTTTTGTTTTTTTTTAGCTCTTAATAGGTCTTTTACTTACTTTTGCTGTCCTCCGCCTACTGCTTCTGTCAGAACTGTTCTGGTAGACTGAGCAGGGCTCGATCAGCAACACTTCGTAAGGGAAGGACCAGCTGCATGCCAGCAATAAAAGAATGTAGTTTCACTGCTCTTAGTGATTCAGAGCCCCATCATGTGACCACAACCACACAATTCTTGGACTTGCGGTCACATGTCGAGCTTGGACTGCTGTCTCCTCATACTGTTCCCTACCCTGGCTGCATTAATAAGTGCTGCTCGTGCGCTTAGTCACGCAGCTCTGATGCCACGCAATCGCATAAAGGAAGTGTGTGGGGGGGAACATCACCAGCTCAGACTTATTTATTTGTAAGTTTTGATCAGGAAAGGCACCCTAAGCTGTGATAGCTAGTTTTCAGGTGCGCCCTGGTCGGTGGGTTACATGGACCTGCTTTATTGATGGGGCGAATGTTGGCCATGACACCGAGGAAACTTACCCACTCTTCATCGATAAGTGCCATGGGATCTTTTACTTCCAATTAGACAGTGACCAGAGATGGCAGACAGGACCTCGGTTTAACATCTCATCTAAAGGACAGCACTTCGCCAGGGCAGCACCCCACCCCTGGTACTGCACTACAGTGTCAGTTATGGGGCTACAACCTAAGACCTTCTGATCTTCCAGCTCCAGTGGTGAGCGTGCTACCCACAGAGCCACTGACACTATTAGTGGCTCAGCAAGCAGCACGCTGGCCTCTGGTAAGTAACAAGTGCCTTAGTTGCCCAAGTGGGCAGGCACTAGGAAGTTATATGTGTCCTTAGACAAAAGTGGCTACCCTGGGGCACCTAAGGTATAGAATTTCACTCTGTATTTAAACAATGCTAGCCAGGTTTGAAACACTGCAGGACTTCCTGTCAAGAAATAAACTAGTCCTAAATACAGACAAAACAAAGACAATGATCTAAATATAGACAAGAAAAAGGCCAGTTTACACAACCACATTTGCACCACAGCAAAACGAGCACCCGGGTTGCTGCAGTGAAAATGCAACCATGTGAATAACCACCCAATCACAGTATGTTTCTCCTGACCTCTTCCCAGAGCCGCTGCCAAACTGATGACGATTCTGCAGCAATAGGTATAAGCAGCCGAGTGGACAAGCTGCACCACTCTCTCAGACTCTCCATCCAGTCCTTCCAAGATAGCGAAACTGGACATTGCCAGAGAACCAGTCTCATGGCCCCTCTCCACGGCTTACATCGGCACTGAGAGGGCCATATAAATCCAACTCTGAGCCCAGTGGAGGCTGAGGCAACACAAGGGCTGATCAGAGCTTGCATCCCAGAAGCTGTGTAAAAGGGCTTTTGATTATGTTTTCAGTGCTAAAGACTCTCTCAAGGCTAGCAGTGACCTTACAGTTATAATGCTCAAGGCATTCCCCTGCAGCATGTTGAACATAATAAATACTCTGGCAGGGATTGAATTTAAAGGAAGAAAGTGATATTATCAGTGGATTACTAAGATCTTAATATGGTGTTCTGCCCCAAAATTTGGCAATCCACCCAATTTTCATAGTTTCATATTTTTTAAGGTTGCAAGTGCTAGAGGGCTTAAATTCCCATTAACCAAAATGCAGTACAAACAGGAGCATCTGCAGACTGAAGCAAGGTACCTGCCAGCACCCTCCCCCTTTCCCAGACCTACTGTGCTAGCATTTGCGAACTGCTTAGATCCAGTCTGAAATAGCAGCACTCACCATCCAGAACAAATGAGGACTTGACGAGGGAAAATTCCACAAAATCAAAGATTTCAAGATTCAAGTTCAGTATTACTTCCCACCCGAAAACAAACACACCTCAGTGCTTTACCTCGAAAGGCTTCCTCAGGAGGTCTGTAGCACCATATGGTTTTTCCTTGAGTGCAGCTGTCTCTCGTGATACAGATTATCATTTGGGAACTGCACCCTGCATGCCCCACCAAGCAGGCTTCCCATGGCCCAGACACAACTGCCATCATTTGAAAGCACCCTACAAGCCTCCCCTCCCCCCCTTTTTTAAAACATATTTTATCTTGGGCACAGGCTGTAACCTCCTTCCAATTAGAGCCAAGGCCAATTCCTGCTCATCCAGGCTTCACCCCAACCTGTTCAGGACCCATGGCCTGCCCATGACACAATGCTGTGCTGCCTCCTGCATGCCCCCAAAGGCCAGGCATGCCTTCAGCCACTTAGGCATCTATTCCCGCTGTCTATCTGGCCACCAGCAGTGGAGGTGAAGGCCTGGAGCAGTCCCTAGACAAGGAAGTGGGAGCCTGACGTTGACGTGGTGGGCAGGCAGAGGATTCGTTGCCCAGTTCTGCCCCATTTTCCCCTCAAGTCCCACCCCCAGCAGTGTGCTGCGCCATCGAGTGCTGGCATGCAGACACACCTGCCTGATGACAGTGCACGCACCAACATCCTGTTTTTTGGCACTTCCCCAGCACAGGTACACAGCAGCGGACCTGTGAGTTCCCCTCCCAGAGGAGGTGAGTGTCCACTGGGATGCTTGATCCTTCTTTCTCTGGCTTGCCCTCTGATGGCCCTGGCTCATTCCGAACCCATCTCATCGGCATTGCAAGCAATACTGCTACCGCTACGCCCGAGGGCCAGCTAGTTCCCCTTTCCTTAACCTACAACAGTGTATATTTTCAGAGACTAAAAAAAAGAATCTGTGCCCCTTATAGATTTGTAGAACATAATGACTGTAGCCACAATGTAATGCTAAGTCTTCCAGTGCTACAAAAATGTTGCTTAATAAAAACATACAGTGCTGCAATTTTAGGGGAGTCTTGAGCAGCAAAAAAAAAAGACAGGCGCTGCACTCAGTCAAGTTGTAGCAGACTGCATTAACTGCTCCTGATAACCATCAGCATTTTTACATTTAAACTCGTGTCCACAAATATGATGCACCTTGGAAGGCTACATGGGAGGAGAGAGAACATGAATTGAATAAATTTACAGCCAATGAAAGATTCTGTGACCTGCCACCAAATTACATAAATGAGCACATGGAGACAGAGAGCTGTTGTCGGCCTTATGAGTCTTGATTTTTCAGGGTTTTGAAGTTCAGAGATTGAAAAAGTACAGTTACTAAAGAACTTACTGTAACAGTAGATCTTTGAGAGGAGCTCTTGCAGCAGGGCCAACACGGTAGGACTCAGCTGCCAGGCACAAAGGCCAACAAACTTTCAAGCTAGCAGTTCAACAGGGGACGCCCACCACCGCCACCCCGACATCGACCTATCCTATAAAGGAGGGTGGTCCCAGACCCTCCTCAGTTCTCCAAACAGAGACATGGAGTGGGCAGAGAAAAGAACCGAGGAGGATCCAGAGAACCAAAAAGGTACAGGAAGCAGAAAACCCATAAGATAGAAAAAACAACAGAGAGACAGAAAGGAGGAAGAAAAACAGGATCTGCTGCAAGAGCTTCTCTCAAAGATCTACTTTTACGGTTAGTTCTTACGTAACTAAACTACCTTGCTTCGAGGGAGGCTGTTGTAGCAGGTCACACCGGTAGAACTGAGTCACAAGCAGTTCCAGTCATGACAAGGTAACAACACCAGGAAAAAGTAAGACAGCAGCCAATGGCTTAGGAGAGTAGGCCCTGCAGAACGGTGAGGCCAAAATTGGCCCTGTGCCAAGAGGCAATGTCCAGACTGTAATGCTTGGTAAAGATGTGGACAGAACTCCAGGTGGCAGCTGCACAAATGTCCGCAGCAGACACATTTCTGAAACAAGCCAGTGGAGGCGGCCATAACCCTGGTGGAATGGCCTTTAATCACTCCCAGAAGGTCCTTGTTGTACTTACCGTAGCAATAAACAATGCAACTGGCTAACCACTTAGACAAACACTATTTGGGAAATCGGAGCGCTCTCTCTCAGAGGCGAACGAAACAAACAACTGATCAGACTTCCTTGAAGTCTTGGTCCAGTGCATATAGTATTGCAATATTCTATGTACATCCAAAGTATGGAGTAAAGCCTCCCCCTAATTAGAATACTCAGGATAATAAACGGGTAGGTGGATGGAGTGATTCAAAGTAAACTCCGACATCACCTTGGGAAGTAACTTAGGATTAGTACGCAAAGACATCCTGTCTTTGTGCAAAACTAAATAAGGTTCTTTACACTGGAGAGCGTGAAGCTCAGAAATCCTTTGAGCAGAAGTAACAGCAACTAAAAAGAGCACTTTCCATGTCAGAAAGCGCAGCGCGCAGCCGGTTCAGAGGGAGGTAATGTGAGTTTCTCCAACATAAAATTGAGGTCCCATGGAGGGACCAGGTCCTGAATGGAAGGTTTCAGATGCCAAATGCCCCACAAAAAGGTGCGAGATAACTCAAGCTGAGCCACAGCCCTGCCCTTGAGAGGCGCATGGTACGAAGAGATGACAGAAAGATGCACCTTGAGAGGAGTACCCTAGCCTGAGTCTGAGAGGGAGAGAAGTGCTCCAACACCTGATTCACCAGGCAGGTGAAGGGGTCCAGTTGGATCGAAGCAGCCCAAAGGAAGAAATGCTTCCATTTCTTGAATAAGTGGCCCTGGCAGAGGGCTTTCTAGCAGCCACCAGGATATCTGTGACCCTAGAGGGCACTACAAAGTGACCGATGGCTAAGTCCGTAGGATCCACTCATGGAGATGCAGAGACTTGAGGCCCGGATCCTAGGAGAGCAAGCTGGTGCACAGGGGCTAGGACACTGGAGGTTCCACCACCAGCTGTTGCAGCAAGGGAACTAAATCTGATGTGGCCAGAAGGGGTTATGAATATCATCTCCCCTTCCAACTGGAGTTTGAGCAGCACTCCAGAGGAGCAGGAAAGGGGAAAGGTGTACAGAAACCTCCTTCCAAGAGAGGGCAATGCATCTCACCAGAAAACTCCAGACCAGGATCGAGCAGGCAATATAAAAGTAGAGCCTATGGACAAGCCCCAGCTGCTCCCCATGGACCACATCATACTGGGGACAGCCGCTGGGTGGTTGTGGGCGGAAGAGCACTAGCTTGTAAATGCTGGTGGGAGGGCGAGGATCAACCAGATACAATTTAAAATAAAATTTGCCACAGTAAGTTAAGAAATTACTTCTATGTATTAAACTGCTAAATCGGGCCCTGTTTCACACGGAGGTGGGGCCTGACTGAAGGTGGACATTTCCCTTAAATGTCATGGTCTGAACTGAGGCAATGGATACAAATGGAGTGGTCATCACGTCTATATAAATCTTTGACATCACTGCAACAGCAATAACGGAACCATGGTTCCTTGTCTTTCAGCAACGGCAGACTGTGCTACAGTCAAGTGGAGTTAAAGCGGATAGTGCCCAGAAACACAGATTGCATTTAGCAACAGGGATACACCCCAAGATGGGGAAATACCCCGGGCAGGGAGGAGGATAAGAAAGAAAAAGAAAGAAAGGAGACACCTTCTCTCTCTTTTTTTCTTCTTTCTTTGCTTGGTATGAGGAACCTGAATGGGAACCCTCACCCCGTTTTTTTTTTTGGGTGGGATAGGGAGGAAAACTAGGGAGATGTGATGGCATTGAACAGGGTTGGCCAGCACTATTAATGCCTCAGTGGTTCTGGACCCCTGCTTGAGCAGGGATGGTGGGGGTGTGGTAATCAATGGTGAAGATATTCTTGGGATCAACAGTTGCAGGCACGTAGAATCTCTCAGATCTTCCAAGACTCAATCCACACCACTGATTTCCACTTACGGATCCGAGTACAGAACAGCTACCTAAGAACTTACCATAACAGTAGATCTTCGATGGAATCTCTGTCATCAGGTCACACCTATGGAACTTAGCTGACAGATCACACAGAAGCTTTTTCTGCAGCAGTCTATTAAGGGCCGCCCATGCGACATCAGGCTCTGATGTCACACACACTATATAAGAGCGGGTGGCCCTGCTCCCTCCTCAGTTCTTTTCCTAGCCGGAGGCCAGCTAGCAAAAAGGGTGGAGCAACAAGACAGCCAAGCTGGAGTGACAGAGAGAGAGAGAGAGAGACACAGACAGACAGACAGACAGAGAGAGAAAGGGTGATTGAGGGAGGGATGGCATGACCTGATGACAGAGATTCCTTCAAAGATCTACTGTAACGGTAAGTTCTTATGTAACTGTTCTATCTTCTTCGGGATATCTCTCGTCAGCAGGTCACACCTATGGAATGAGTCCCAAGCAGTGCTGGGCAAGACAGTTTGGTGGCAGGAGGCCAGAGGCCTAAGAAAGAAGGCCCTGAGGCACAGCTAGGCAAAGCCTGCCCTTCTTCTGGAGACAATGTTCAGACTGTAGTGCTTGGTGAAAGTGTGGACAGTATTCTAAGTGGCACGAGCAAATCTCGGCTGCTGATCGCCCTGAAACAGGCAACCAAAGTGGCCATACCCCTGGTGGAATGGCCTCATCAACCCCAGAAGTTCCTTACCATACTTGCTGTAACAAAAACAATACAGTTGGCCAACCATTTGGACAAGCACTATTTCGAAATTGAGCGCCTTCTCTGCCAGAAGTAAAGAACAACAACTGAAAGGGACTTTCGGCCGTCCTTAGTATGGTGTGTACAGTACCTAAGCATTCTATGCACATCCAAAGTACTGTAGGGAGCAAAGCTTCCCTTGGATTGGCATGCTCTGGGAAATAAACATGCAGGTGGATGGACTGATTTAGGGTAAACTCCGACAACACCCGAGGAAGAATCTTAGGGTTAGTATGCAAAGAGACCCTGTCTTTGTGGAAAATCAAATAAGGCTGCTCACACACGAGAGCCTGTAGCTTGGAAACTCTTCGAGCAGAAGTAATGGCAACTAAAAATAACGCTTTCCATGATAGAAAGCGTAGTGCGCAAGACGCGGCTGGCTCAAAAGGAGGCAGAGTCAGCTTCTGGAGCATGAAATTGAGGTCCCAAGCTAGGAACGGACTACAGATAGGAGGCTTCAAGTGGAGAATGCCTCTCAGAAAAGTACGGGCCACATCCAATTGGGCCACCGTACGTCCATCAATAGGCAGGCACATGAAAAGCTGAAATAGCCGACAGGTGCACATTGATGGAGGAATATTTGAGTCCTGCATCTGACAAGGACAGGAAGTACTCTTGAACTTGGTTGACTGGACAAGTAAAGGGTCTAAGTGATGGGAAGTGGCCCATATAGCAAAGCGCTTCCACTTCATCGAGTAAGTGGCCCTGGTGGAAGGTTTCTTGCAGCCACCAGGACATCAGTCACCTTCTGAGACACCCCGAACCTAGCAATGGTTATGTCCTCAGCAGCCATGCATACAGATGAAGGACCTGAGGTATGGATGGCCAGCGTCCCCTGAGCCTGTGTCAACAGGTTCCTGCAAAGGGCAGGGAACTGGAGGTTCCACAGCCAATTGCTGCAGTAATGGAAACCATATCTGATAAGGCCAAAAGAGAGCCACCAGAATTGGGGTGACACCTCCATCTGTAGCTTGATGAGCACCCTCTGTATCAGAGGAATGGGAGGGAAAGTGTAAAGAAACCTCCCTTTTGAGGAGAGGGATAACACGTCTTGCCAGAAAACACCAGGCCCTGGATCTAGTGAGCAGAAACGTGTCAGTTTTGCATTGAGTGGGGATGCAAAAAGGTCCAACTCTGGACAACCCCACCTGCTGAACAGGTCTTCTGTGACCGAGGTCAGTAGTGCCCACTCGTACATTTTGGATTGCGACTGGCTGAAGGTGTCTGCCACGGCGTTTTGGGCACCAGTCCCGCATCGCCTCCTGGTACAGGGGTTAGGAATGAATCCCCCTTGCTTGTTGATGTAATAGACCACACTGAAATTGTCCGACTGCACCAGCACAGGGCCGGGATAGAGATGGTTCTGGAAGGCCTGTAAAGCATACAGAACTGCCCTCACTTCTAGGATTTTTATGTAGGTGAGCCTCCCACTGGGACCAGAGGCCCTGTGTCTGATAAGAACCTATGTGGGCTCCCCAACCAGACCCGCAGCATCCGTGGTGAGGACTTTGAGAGTGGGGATGAGAAAGAGAACCATTTTTAAGAGATTAGCCGGGTCCATCTACCAGTGAAGCATTCTGGGAATCGGAAGGGACAAGGACCAGCTGATTTAGGTCATCTGAGCACTGATCCCACTGGACCCCGGGTCCACTGCGGATCTTAATATGCAACCTGGACAAAGGACCGAAACGATGGCTGCTGCCATAAGGCTTATAAATGTCCTGGCTGGGACATACTGGCTCTGAGCCACCTCCTGTACCCAGGCAATGAGGCAGTCCGTCTTGTCTTGGGGAAGGTCTTGGCCTGAGTAGAGTTCAGAACTGCTATGTACTGTAACTGCTGGGACAGGGTCAGCAAGACTTGGGCCAACTGACAGCAATGTCCAAGGACTGGAACAACTGTAGGGTGCGCTCTAGAGTAAATAATGGGAGTTCTCTGGACTTTCAGTAACCAGTCGTCCAGGTATGGAAACACATAAGAGGCTTTTAGCCACAGGGCTACTGGTACAGCTGCTAAGCACTTGTAAATACCATGGGCGCAGAGGATAAGCCTATAGGGCAATACACTGAACTGGTAATGTTCCCCTGAACAGGAACTGGAGGTGACGCCTGTGAGGAGGCAAACCATGATATGCAGATAGGCATTCTGCATATCGATGGAGTATAGCCAGTCGCCCTGCTTGAGCAGAGGAAAAGGCTGCAGAGTGACCATCCAAAACTTTCTATACTGGATAAAAAGGTTCAGCTCCTTGAGGTCTAGAATGGACATCAAGTCCCTGTTCTTTGAGAACCAGGAAGAACCTGAGTAGAACCCCTTGTTCCTTTGATGCCTGGGCATAGGTTCTATGGCCCTTTGCACTGGAAGGTGAGCACCTCTCCCTGAGCACATCTGTGTGTCTGGAGTATAAGAGGTGGAGACTGGTGGAACATCTGGAGGCTGTTCTAGAGCACGGACCCTGTTTGATTATCTGGAGGATCCAAGCATCTGTAGTAATGGTTCTCCACTGGGACAGATGGAGGGAGAACCGACCTCTGACCACCACCTCCTGGCTTGGAACAAGAGGAGGGGGGTCTGAAAAGGGGTCAGGCTGAGGCTGAATCGGTGGCCAGTGTGACAACCCACCTCTCTCTCTCTGGGCTGGAACAGCTTTTAGAGAGGTGTCTGTCCTCAGGTATTTGCTGCCACCAGCTGGAGTTCGCTCCAGCACCCACCTCCAAGTTTACAAAATTGGGTAATCAAACGCAATTGCACAAATCAAAGTCTGGTACTGTGTCTCTCGGTGGTGGATGCTAAACAGAGTTTACTTCAGCCAGTGAAAACCATGTATTACCTTAGAAAATGACATCACAATCACAACTGTTGAGTAACTAAATAGCTTTTACTTAACAGAAAGTGAACAGAGCATTACAGGATATCTATTTTCAGCACAAGAGAATAGCACTGATACAGGAAAAGTAAACAAATGTTTTTAAATAACAGATGGCAAAAAAAAAAAAAGGCTATTACTGTGATATGCTAGTATTAAACTTACCCTTCTCCTATCCTTTCAAGAGAACATTGGACCCTATGCTAACTGCCAGCTCCCATGGACATAGCTAGAAGGGTAGGCCCCAAGCTTAGTTCTTCCTTCAACTCCCAGAGAGTAACCAACAACAACCCCCCTCACTGTCTTTCAGCATCTTATATACCCACTGGAGAATAGGTAATTCCTATTTCCCCTTTGAATGCACCAACCATCTATCATGTATGTATTTAATTGTCCCAATCAGATTGCACACCTATCAGTGTCCACTAATATTCATCCTTAAATTTAGGTTTGTATTTGAATGACCCAATCCATTTAAACTGTGAGTCTGTGTGCTACATATCCACTTTGAGATTTATGACCCACCTAGAAGCTTAGTGGTCAGTGAGAATTCCAGCATCTGGAATTTCAGCTTGTTTTTTTTTTCCAGACTGCTAAACAATGCCAACTACAGAATCCACCATTAACTCCTTCCTTCCCATTTCTGTCACAGCCAGGGACACACCTCCTCCTCTGGAGTGCTTAGCAGAGGAACCAGAGGTGGAGGTAGGGGCAAGCAAGGCACAGCTGGCCCTGCGCTTACCCTGGGGCTTGGTTCGGGAACCAGACTTGTGAGAGACATTACGAAAGTAAGGCCTTGGTCTACTCCTGGACTGGGTATGGTAAAGGGAGTGGATAGGCCGAATAGCCCTGCTGGAGGCCTGTAGGTCACTGACAATATCCTGCGCATCTGAGCCAAAGAGTTTGTGCTCCACAAAGGGGGCATTCAATACCTTTTGCTGGATATCAGCTGCAAAGTCTGAGACTCTAAGCCAGGAGTGCCTTCTAAGGCAAATGCCGGAGGCAGCTACCGTGGCTGTAGCATCAGCCATATCATAGGTGGCTCTGAGGAGATGCTTACTGACATCTTCCAAGGCCTGGAGAACTTTGAAAAGCTCTTGTCTCTGGAAACCCTCAGGGAGGACCCAAGCAGCAGCTTTGCCCTTCCTGCAGAGGGTATTTTGGTACTTAATCAAATGGGTCAAGTAAGTGGCAATTCTAAGGCTGAGAGTGGCAGAGGCAAAAGTCCTCATGCCCCAGAGGTCTAGCCTCCTAGATTTCCAGTCAGGGGGCAGGGAACTAAGGTGCTTGGGGGCTGTAGTCCTGTCATGAGCGGACTTAATTACTATGCAGTCTGTTTCCAGCTGGGTTGCATAAAAGGGCAGCCCATGAGGGGCCTGGTACAGCCTGTCAGCCTTTCTGGGCATGGCTGGTACCAGGTTAGGCCTATGCCAGGCGGCAGTGGCAGCATCATTCAGTGCTAGCAGCAAAGGAAGAATAACTTTGGGGGGAGACTCTGGGATCTCCAAGAATTCCACCAGGCTCCTCCTTGTGCCATCCTCTTCCTCAATCTGGAATCCCACAGTGAGGAGAGCTGCTTCGTGATGTTGAAGAAAGAGGGGTCCTCCGGTGGGGGGGGGACCTGGGGTTGTGTTTGACAGAGTTCTCACTCCTGGAGGAAACGGTAGACCTGTCAGAGAAATCCACTTCAGTGTCTTCCTCCTCATTCTCCTCCTCAGGGAGGATGAGATCAGGATGATATTCCTCCTCTACATCAGCCTGTACTGAAGCAGGGACCGACAGTCAGAGTACCGGCGGCTCTCTAGAAGCGCAGGGTGGGCCAGGCCAAACTGGCATCGACACCAAGGCAGCAACTAACAGTGCAGGTGATGATGGCCCAGGCCATGGAACAAACTGTTGTATGAGAGACATGGTAATGAAAGAAAGAATAACATTAAGGTCGATGTTGGGAAAAGGGAGCATCATCGACACAGGCACTGACGGAGGGGACGCGAACCAGCTCCAACGAACCACCGCTAACCATAGTGGAAACGGTGGAGCACAGCACCAGTGGACCTTGAGATCTGAGAGGTCTCGGTCAATGGGGCTGGGGCCAATGATTCTCTGCAGCCTTGTGAAGGCTGGGAGAACTCCTCTCCATGGGGGGCCTGTTAGGACCAGAGGCCTGCACAGAGTGAGGTGCCGACATCGAGTGTCCAACAGAACAATTCCAGGAGAAGAGTTAGAATCCAATTAAGACCAGGATCGCCGTTTGGGGGAGAAACAGTCCTCAGACCGTCCTTATCCAGGTGAGAGTGTTTCCGGAGGACTTGTCCCGGCCTTGGTGGTCTGATAGCCTGAAGAGGATGCCGTGATTGGGGAGGAGGGTCTGGAAGACTCCTGCTCTCCGCTGGCTGCCTGTTGCTCCATGAGGAACTTCTGCAGGGATTTTTGCGTCAGTGCCAGGTGGTGAGGTTGAACTTCAGGCAAAGCTCGCGAGGCAGAATGTTGTGATCAGGCCCAAGACAGCAGACACAAAGCTCGTGGTCATCAGTTGAAGAAATCTTCATTCCGCAGCGGCACCGACGGAAGAGAGACGACAAAGGAGTAGTTCTTAACATACAAAGACAAAAGGAATCACTTTAAAATAAAGTGATTGAAAGGTAAGTGTTAAAGAAGAAAGAAAGTTTTGGCGGTCGAACCGAGCGATAAGCTTCCACGGAGTCCGTGTGTGAATGGTCGACGGTGGAAAAAAACTGAGGAGGAAGCGGGGCTGACTGCCCTTATAGGGTGTGTGACATCAGAACCTGACGTCAGCATGGGCAACCTCTAATACACTGCTGCAGAAAAAGCTTCCGTGTGATCCTGATGCCTAAGTTCCATAGGTGTGACCTGATGACAAAGAGATTCTCGAAGAAGATCAAGCTTTCTCTTCTTCCTGAGGGAGAAGCTGTCTCACACCAAGGGTAAAGATACCCATCTGCGTGGGGTAGAGCATCTAAGGTTAGGGGCTCCTTACAGGCCCTGGATGGCCAGAGAGTGGTCAGGGCCAGTCATGGGCTCCTGTGGCACAGGAGCAGGACGGTTTCCTGACAATTACTGCCTGACCCTAGGGGAGAAGAAATGAGCCCCTTGGATGTGCGAGTTAAGCACCTTATGCCGGGCCAAAGTTGCCAGTCAGGAGAGGCAAAGCCATGCCATCTGCCTAATGCAGACTGCAGTTCCTGCCAACGTGGATGCCACCTCATTGGCATCATAAGATGCTCTTGACTGGTGTCGACCTAACTCCATGCTACAGGCAGAAAGGCTAATGGCTTGCCTGACTGTCTTGCTCTTTGGCAGTGTAGCTAACAGTGTGTTCAGCTGCAGCCATAGGTGACAGTTATGTCACCATATGTGCCTGGTATGCCTTCATTCCAAGAGTGTCCGTCTGAGCAGATTCTGCCTCTGGAAGTCGGTCATGGGTCAGATGCCATGCCCCAATGGGGTCTGCAGCATTTAAAGCCCTGAGGAAGGGTGAAGTACATCACCAAGCAGATCCAGTGGGTGCACAATACTGCATGAGGAGGTCCCTAGAAATGGCTGGGTTGGAGAAGGACACCTCCACACTGCCCTGGATAGCTCCTCAAAGGCTCTAGTTCACAGAGAAACTGATAGTAGAGCCTGTGACGTGATAACCATCCGCTAGTTATGTGCATATAATTTTGGTATAAATATATGTTTGTGGACTTCTGCTTACGAAAACAGACCAAGCAGCAAAGCATCATGGAACATAGGATTTGAATAGAGAGAAAAAAGGGTCTGCCCTTTTCCCTGACCTAGTGGATAAACTAATTAAGAGCTTCCTTTTGACACCTACCTGTCAGAAGCCTGTGGTAGCAGCTATACACCAGGTTGTAAAACAATCACTGCTTTGAACCTATGGAACTGGCCATAACAGACTGCATTTTACGACCTATCAGGAAGAAAAGCAAATTCTGACAGAGACCTGTGAAAATCCTCACAGCTAAGAAAGGTGCTTTGCAGTATGTTGTTCTGAGAGATAAAAGGATATTCAGTCCTGTCATAATTCATGCTCTGCGGCTCACTAATTAAGGAGTATATATATTTTTAATTGGAATGTTTAGCAGTGTGCAGTGGCATATGACTAATTCAGTATGCAGGAGTGAGAGTGACCTCACAACCAGCATCACCACAGAGCTGTGACCTCATAAGCTGGGTGGGACACTTCCCCCCCGATATTGTCAAGTTGCTGAGGGAACATGGCATACTTGTGTTTGGACTTTCAAGAGACACTTGTGTTCTGGACTCTTAAGAAGCACTTCTACCAAAATCAGGTAATTTCAGCACCACTATTTACCAACTGAGACTGGGGTAGACTCAGTTACTCAGTATAAGGTGGTTTGTTTATACTTGTCCATTTATTTTATGACTGTACCATTACAGTGGTTTGTTTATACTTGTCCATTTATTTTATGACTGTACCGATAATGTGGTTTGTTTATACTTGTCCATTTATTTTATGACTGTACCATTACTGTGGTTTATTTATACTTATCCATTTATTTTATGACTGTACCATTACTGTGGTTTGTTTATACCTGTCCATTTATTTTATGACTGTACCATTAATGTGGTTTGTTTATACCTGTCCATTTATTTTATGACTGTACCATTAATGTGGTTTGTTTATACTTGTCCATTTATTTTATGACTGTACCATTACTGTGGTTTGTTTATTCTAGTCCATTTATTTTATGACCGTACCATTAATGTGGTTTGTTTATACTTGTGTCCATTTATTTTATGATTGTACCATTAATGTTATATGTTCTGTGTTTTGTATTTTATTTACTATTTTTAATTTTAGTAAACTCTGTTTTCCTTGAAATCCTGCCTGAGCCATTTTCCTCTCTTGGGGAGGGATCCAGGGGTAGCCCGGTGCAGCAGCGGCCCCCAGTGGAGACTGGCGGCACTGCTAAGCACATAGGCTTGCTAGCAAGTGAAGGGGTAGATGTTGGGCGGCTGTCTTCTGGACGTGGGTGGGAGCACCCACGTCTCGGGTTAGGACGGCATTGCTCGTCCCACGTCGGGGGCGTAAACACTGCAGAAAAAACCCTCTGATCTGGATAGGCGACGGCCCTCCCTGAGCCACGCCGCCACATGCCCAATACTGGAGCCCTTCCATTGCCCCTTTTATCTCCTCGGGCCATATGTCCCCAGGGGCCTAGGGAGTAACAGTAACGCTCTGAGGATGGCGGGCTCACAGTGCGTGTAGAGTGGTACTGGCCAATGGTGAGGCCTGAGAGAGTTCCAGTACCAGGGCGATAAAGAGAGTTAAAAAAAAAAAAAGTGCTTATAGTGTGTCACCATATCCAGCAAGGTAAGAAAATACCTAGGTCTCAATTGAGTCAGAAGGGGATTGTGAACCAGGTTGTGTGCCCACTGGGTTAAGTATTGCACTGCTTTCCTCGAAGAGGATGGGATATTTGGACCTGTTACCTGGGCATTCTAGCAAAAAGGGTTCATATTTGTCCCCAGGACTTGAGACTGGTAGTTGCTTGGACCCAAAACAGACAGGAGGGTGTCCCTGTTTGTCTCCTGTTCACATATTGCACTTTGAGATTGGGCACTGTGGGAGCAGAGGGCCTGACCCCCGGAATGCGTTTGTGACACAGTCGACATGGGGAACTCCAAGAAGTCCCAATGGCAGGGCTGCCAGATTGTGGCTAATAAAAGCATTTGTAACTTGCAATTAATGTAAAAACAAGTCAGAGCTGCTAAGACCAAGTACTGTAAGACCTACTAATTAACTTCGGCCAATGATCCCAGAAAATTCTGGTCACATATCAAATCCTTCCTAGGATCCTCACAGTCAACTACCCTGGTGATATGCTGATAGATGATATGCATTGCAATGACTCGCAAACCATAGCTAATTCTTTCAACCTGTATTTCTCTGATCTCTCCCAATATACCTCTTCCTTCAATCTCGCTGCAGTGTCCTCCACCCTCATCAGGAACCTGTCTGGATAAGTTAGAAGTGTTGTCCCCTGTGCCTCCTTATATTCCTCCATTCTATTTTAAGGCTGTGTCTAGAAAGGGAGTCCTGAAGCTCCTGAGGTCCATCTCTGATCATACCAGCTCTGGCTCAGACTCCCTTGAACCCCGCCTCTTGAAACTTGCAGCTCCCCTTATTGCATTACCGCTGGCCAAAATTTATACATTATCACTTTCAGGTGGAGTGGTCCCTGACCTCTGGAAAGCTGCTCGATCACACCTGTACTTAAAAGGGATCTAAGGTTGTCATGAACTACAGACCAATTGCCATACTCTCAGTACTGAGCAAAATCCTGGAGAAAACTGTCGCAACTCAGACAACTGACTATCTACTTAAGCACAGCCTGCTCTCGGATACCCAACACGGCTTCAGGAAAGGACATAGCATGACGACTACACTCCTTAAATTCACCACTGGCACTCTTTCAAAGATGGATACTGGCAATCTGACTGGGGCTGTCTTTATTGACCTCACAAAGCTTTTGACCTTGTTGATCACACTTTGCTTCTCTCCTCGCTTCGACACCTGCATTTCTCCTCCTCTGTTGACTAGTATGAAGGCTACCTGACAAATAGAACTCAAGTGGTGAAATTTAATTCCTCTCTGTCGAACAGTACCACCATTAACATTGGTGTACCTCAGGGCTCCATCCTAGGGCCCCTCCTATTCTCTCTTTATATAAATAACATTGGAGCTGCTCTAAAATTCTGCTCTGCTATTCTATATGCTGATGATCTTGTCATCTATACAGGTTCTACTAATATAGACACTATCAACACAACCCTTTCCTCTGACTTTAACAATATCCAAAACTGCCTATATGACCACAAACTGGCTGTCAACACTAGCAAAACTAAAGCCATGCTGCTTGATCGGCCCCAAAGTCCTGGCTTGCACAACAGCACTGACGGTGCAGGACTTAGAAGGTCAATTACTGAAATGTGTGACCTCTTTCAGTACTCTGGCATCCTGCTAGATCAATCTCTTGATCTTAATCTTCATGTACAATCTGTTTGCAGAGCTGTCAACTCCAAACTGGGTGTTGCTATAAGACTAGTTATATGCTCATGCCATCGGCTAAAATGGCCATTGCGAGGGGGATTCTGCTCCCCACCCTAACCTATGGGGCTTCCTTATTTGGGGCTGCTCATAAAACTGACCTACTCAGATGGGATATTACGTATAACAACATATGTCGCTATGCCTCTTCTGCTCCTCGGCTTAAACACCACTGTCAGCTTTATAATGATCTTGGTTGGCTGTCTCCATTAGCTAGTAGGAAATACTACTTTGGCTCTCTTATTGATTCGATAATTTGAAATCAAACCCCTAGGTGTCTTGCAGCTATGCTTGTTCCTCAGGACACACTCCATGGTCTCACATCAGCTGACAAATCCTTTCTGAATTTGCTGAGGTGCCGACGAGGAAAGGAACTGTTGCATTTGAACATGCGGCTCCACAGCTGTGGAATTCTTCCCTCGACATTAGACTTTCTAGCTCCCACATGCTTTAAGAGAAAACTGTGCTCAAATCTGCTGATTGCTGATACCTGTTCCTGCTTTCACCCTACCTAATGACTGATGTCTCTGGCCATACAATAGTATTTCCTCACCTCTATATAACCCTCTTATTGCCTCAGCCTGTCCCGGCTCCCTTTCCCTGCCCATATACAATCTTGCACTGCAGGCATCTCCCTTACACTTACATACACTCATATAATCTAATTTCATGGCTTGCTCCCCTCTTCCTCACTTACCGTCCTTTTCCTTAATGACACCCCCTGCTCTCAATGGTTATTTCTTCCTTTTGTATTACCTGTTTTTGTGTACCTTGTTTCTGTTCATATGATGTGCCACCTGAAAATTTATTGTCCAAGGTCCTCTCTATTCATTGCATAGATAGGCACCTATGAACTTATGAATGGTCTACTCTGTATGTCTCTGATATATTGTACCCACTTTAACTCATTGCATGTAAAGCGTTTTACTTGGTATGTTCAAATATATTGTATCCTCTCTAACTCATTGTATGTAAAGCACTTATAATTTGTTATCCTGTTAAGATTCTGCATGTCTGTACTCTCCCGGGTCGTGCCTGAAAATAGTCATTTTATGGCTAGTGCACTTACCCGGTTAACAAAAGCTAAATAAATAAATACAACCAAAAATAAAGCAAAGCAATTGGTAGAAATGCAACATGTGACTGAAATGCAGAGGGGATTAATTCCCCAAGTAATGCCCGCTGTGGTAGTACCGTTGAAATGCTGAAAAAGCCGCAGAGCGCATAATACCGCTCGCTCCAGCAGTACCATAAAATCCACATTAATTTGGCCACTACATACTATATAAAGAGAGATTTAGCACTTTCCCACTCTCCCACCCATTTAACATAGTACTTTCTCCATGTAATACCAGGGTTCCTGTAAGAGAAACAAATAGATGATTTCACGGCCACATTCTCACTGTGCGGAGTAATGGGGGTTCCTGGATAGGTCGATAAGCAGTACGGCCACACTGCTTCATCATCGACCACTGCAGAGAACCCGAAAGCTAAATCTCTCTCTATGTCGACTGACACATCTAACAGCATGGGTCACAGTCAAACGTGTACCTCAAAAACTGGCGAGAAAAGAAAAGAAAAAAAATATAGAGAACACAAAACAAGTTCTTAGTAAAGCCAATACTCCGTCTTGGTCTAGATATGTGCAACTGTCAGAGCAAGAGCTAGATAATTTAGAGAGGCGTAAATGTGAAGCCAATACGCACAAAAACACAGGCTGGGCCTGTAATGTATTCAGTGATTGGCTCCAAGCTAATAACTTCTCAGGTGATATCAGTACCATAGCTATTCCTGAACTGGCTAAAATATTATGCATGTTTTACGGATCTGTTCGTGCTGAGGAGTCAAAGCAATACAGTATAAGCTCCTACACTGGTTTGAGGGCTGGCTTAAATCGCTATTTTAATAGCGTGCAAGTCAACTGAAAAATAAATATAATGTGATGCCGAGTTGCAGTCGGCGAATAATGTCTTTGTTGCAGTTTTGAAGGAGTACAGGAGACATGGGCAAGATACAGCCTCCCACCATCCCAGAATATCAGATCCTGACTTGCAAAAAATTTGTAGTTGTAAAAGGCTCTCACCAGAGTCTGTGTATGGGCTAGTACACAGACTCTGGTTTGAGCTGCTGCTGGGATTAGCCAGAAGGGGAAGAGAGGGAGGCAGAGACACCTAAAGCACAACTCTTTCAGTATAAAAACAGATGCCTCTGGGCAAGAATTCAAAGCACTCTCATTTAATGAGAGCACGAAGAACCGCAGCAACATTTCTGAAGCTAATAAGGAATGTTTGCATGGTGTACTGTATTCACAACCAGGCAGCAGAGGACTGCCCTGTCTCCATGTTCAAAGAATATGTAGCCCAGTGCCCTGAAAATCCCCCTGCTTTTTATCTGCATCCCTTGAAACTCCCTCCAGAAACATTTGACCATAAGGACTGTTGCTACACTAAACAGCCGATGGGGAGGAATTATCTTGGGGATTTAATGTCCCAAATTTCAGTGGATGCAGAATTGAGTACTGATACACAAACCACTGTATAAGAAGTATAGCAGTGCATAATGTTATCAGAGGCTGGTTTCTTGCCCGAGGGAAATTATGCCTATGGCCGGCATAGATGTGAGACCAGTCTCAGGAGTTATTTGAGCCCCAGACCTCAAGACAGAAAAAAGCGGTCAAGCATATTGTCAAGGGCACAAGATAATTTGCAAAAGAAGCAGAATGCCACTGGTAAAGGAAATAAATCTGCTGGAAATACAGAAAGCACAAATCGAGCAGCACACACAGAGCCACCAGATGTACACAACTGTACTGTCACGCAGCAACTAAAGCACTTTGCTGAAAAGGCAGAAATATGCCTCACAGTAAATGACCAAGAAATACCAACAAATGCAAATGCACATGGAGCAACATTATTCATAAAGAAACCCAGCGCTCCCCAAACAAAAGAAATATCGAGTGAGGAACCAAAGAGCACCACAAATTCAGGAGTAAATGAGAGAGAGCAATCGTCAACCTTTTTTACGTGTTCTCCCCAAGTAGAAATCCTTTTAATTTGTCAAAGTTCACAATATACGGCTCTGTGAACTTTAACTTCTACTCGCCAACTAGCAAAGAGCAAATGGACAGCGTCCTGCAGCGTTGTGACACTGAGCTGATTTCAAATGTTTCAGCCAAAGTTGGTGCCAATTTGATAGTTGCAAACTAGTTAAAAAATTTTATAATCAGGAAAACCAACCAAAAGTTAAGCAAATACTGTATAACTTTCGAAAATATCGTTGTTGATTATTCCATTTAATCGAAAATAAAGCAAATCATTATGCTAATTCATGAGCACCCCATCCCATAATGCATTGCAAACAAAGACACAACACTATTCCAGTGTGAAATAAAAGTTTTATTGCAATATTTTATGGTCTGAAATAGACATTATGATTATTGTAATTGTTCTCTTAAAGTACAGCAAATGCAAACTACCATATTAATAAATTTGGTTCTTGTTAAAATGTTTTGTGTCTCCTATTCTTCTATAAATGCCTAACCATACAGCAAATAACTACTTTTCCTAACATATTCTTTTTCCCGTTTGCCATGTTACAAGCGCATTAAGCCACTCTAAAGGAGGCTTCTACTAGGAAATTAATGCATGGTTGGGTGGTTGGGTTAACGCCATCCCCCTCCAAAACCATGCATTGATTCCTAGTAGAAGCCTCCTTTCGAGTGGCTTAATGCTTACATAGATCAACTGCCTGAAGCATCTCCACCAAGAATCACTGGTGCAAGTCGTACTCAGCAGCTGAAGGAAGGTGGTCAGATGATCATCATCCTCTGAAGAGTACATCAAAGGAGACGAGGTGCTGCCCCCAGGTATCATGGGACTCGAGAGGTGGGCCTGTACTGGGCCCTGTCAGACTCCCATGCCAGTTTTCTAAGGCACCAATGAAGGCCTGATGTTGCTCCCATGCTAACGGCCCCTTAGGACCTTTGAATGAGGGCATCCTGTCTGGGAAGGATTGACACCATAGCTATCGCTGCTTCAGTCACCATGTCACAGCCAATCACTCTCTTCAGTGTCACTGGCAACACCATGATTAGTGACAACATCCAAACCGCAATAGTGTGGACAACAGCCTTGATGGCAGCCCTTCTGACACCATGAACAGTGTCAGGAAGGGGTCTGGTGTCATCTCCAGTGCCACCCGGTGTCATTACCGTGAATGGTGACAACATGAACAATACCAGAAGATGCCAATGAGGTGTCCACCAGTGTAGACAGAGCTGATAGCTGCTGCCTGCGCCATGGGGACATCTGTTGCTCAAGGCAGGCAGACCATGAAGAGTTCACAGCTGACCCCTAGAAGGAGTCGACTGTCCACCATATCCATCCACCAGTGTCTCTGATGCCTCAATATGACGAGGTAAAAAGAACTCCGTACTTCTTTGGAACCAGAGATCCGGGAAGAGGACCAGGGGCAGGCCTAAAGACATGGCCTTGGATGCATGCGTGCGAGGCCTGCCTCCAAAGGTAAGGATCGGGCAGCCCACCTCAACATGTGGTTCTCAAGAATATGGTGGTCCACTGAGAAGCAGGCATTGCATGCATCCATGTCATGGTCCAGTCCAAGACAGGCCACACAGGACTAATGCCAGTCTGTCACAGCCATCGGTTTCCATAGGTCAATGATGCATAATGGTAGCTGCCAGACTTTTCTTGATGACTTGGCACCCTTTGTCAGACATAGGCATCATGGTAAAATAATAAACACAAGCAGCACTGCAAACTGAGAACAATTCATTGGTGGCCTGAGTGATAATAGGCAACAACGGTACACTTAGATGCTATGCTCCCATGGTGTGCACTCAATGGCAGGAAGAACAGAAATGGAGTTGGTGAAGAAGCCAGTAAGCAGTTATTGGCTAGCGTATGGCACATGGGGGCTGCACAGATGCCATGCCCAGCAGTCATGGCTGGCCCCTGGCTAAAAGCTTTGCTCCGTGGGGTCCTAGTGCCTCTGTTCTAGATCCATAGCGGGAATCAATGGTGAAGACTGATTCTGGGAAGATCAGCTATTCTAGCTGACCATTTTTTATTTAAAGAGCTACTGTAGCCAAAATGAGCAGACAGGAATATAATACAAATTTTAAGAAGTAGTCAGTGGTAACTTTTTATTTCTGAAGTAATTTTCATTTTCCTTTTGCTCATCACAAAGTGTTCCATATGATAATACTGTGCTGGATTTGTGGGACAGCTCTTAGCCTGGCAGCTGACATATCTAGCTCTACTGTCCCCCACTACATAATCAACATTGTGCTCTCACTGACAGTGACATCACAGGTGAATGACCTGGCAGCTACCGAGTGGCTGTTCCTAAGCAGCAGTGATGTCACAGTTAGTGAGGTCACAATGCTGATGTAGTGGGGGACAGTACAGCAAGATATGTTAGCTGCCAGGCAGAGTGCTGTTCCACACATCACACCTACTAACATCAGGTAAACAATTTTCTAATTAAACAAAGGAAAAAAGGAAAAAGTACATGAAATATAAAAGGTAATGGCTGGCTGATTTTAAAAACTAATGCTAGTTTTAGGCAGTACACTAGCACTTTAAGTCGAAGTTTGCCAGCGAGTCAGCACATGAATGAAGAATCCTAATACACATGCAGATCTGCAAAGAAGACCGGTCGCTTCCAGTGGAAAAGAAGATCAGATGTCAAGGGAAGGAGCTGAAGAATATTACCAGGCAGATGGTGGGAGAAGTTTAGCTTTAAGATGCGCAGTGACTAAGTTGTCTCATAGAAACACACACAATGATGTCAGAAAAAGACCAATGAGTCCTTCCAGTCTGCCTGTGGAATCCAGTCAAATCTTGGGACCTACTGACCATACAGGGTTCTAGCCCACACTATCCACCCTCATGCTCCCCTGCCTGCTGCTCTCCTTAGCAACCACAAAGCCCTGCTTTCTGTCCCAGTCATGCTTAAAACCATTAATGGTTTTGGTGCCCACCACATCAGCTGGCAGACTGTTTCACGGCTCAACCACCCTTTCTTTTTTTATCACGACTCCTTTTTATCCTCCTCTGTTACGGAGCGGTCCCAGTGATTGCCTGGCCGCCGGCACCCGTGCCCCGGATCAAGTCTGGTGTGCGAATTATGCCCTTCCACACAGGCCGGCTGGTAGCAGGATCTCCCAGCACTGACACCTGCTATTGTGGATGTGCCTCTCTTGTCCGGGGGCGCGGGGCGTGGCCATCAGCTGCCGTGATTGCCCTACAATTTTCCACTGATTTCCGCTAAGGGCGGACGTGCAATGGCGTCCAGCACAGTTGTAGCAAGGCGCCTGCCGCCTCCTTCCCCTACTGTGCATGTAGAACTGTAGGGCACCTAGCCTCCGCTAGGTGCCACTGCAGCTAATGCAGTTCACCCACCCTCCCAGAGGAAGGAGAGCAGTGGTGGGAAGCTCAATCCTTCTCTCCCCACCAATCCCGGCAGCCTGAGTCCGTTCGAACCCGGGTCACGGTATGGTGCGAGGTATGGCGTCCAGCACTTCAACCCTCAGCACCACCGGGCTGGCTGCTCAACCACCCTTTCTGTGTAAATAAAACATTCTCATGTCCCTCTTGAACCCACCCTCACAGTTTCCACTCATGCCTCGTGTTCTTAATCTGCTACTCATGATAAATAGTTCCTCACAGTTTATCCTGTTTACCCTTTTAGGGGCCTGAAGGTCTCTTTCATATCACCCTTCTCTCAACTGCCCCACAGTGAGTACATGTTCAGTGTCTTGAGCCAGTCTTCATAGGATTTGCCCTGCTGGCCCTGAAGTATTTTGGTCACCCTCGTTGCACCATCTCCAGCCTGTCCTTACCTTTCCTCATTTGTGGGCTCCAGAACTGGGTACAGTACCAGGTGTGGCCTCACCTGTGATCTATACAGTAGTAATACCTATTTTCTTTTTGCTGTCAGTGTCCTTCCTTTACACCCAGTATCCTGTTTGCCTTACTGTTGGCCTTGTTACACTGGCTTGATTGTTTTAGGGAATCACTAATGATGACTTATAAGTCTCATTCTCCAGAGGTAGTGCCAGCTTTAACCCCCATCCAGTACTCTGCCCTGAGGTTCTTGTTCCTATATGCATCACCCTGCACTCTTTGGCACTGAATTTCGACTGCTAGACCTTAGACCACCTCACTAGCCTTTCTAGGTCCCTCTGCATCTACTTAATCCCTTTCTCGTTGTCTACTTACCACAGAACTTAGGGTCATCTGCAAAGAGACACATATTGCATTGGATTCTTACTATGTCACTGATGAACATACTAAAGGGCAGGGACTAGGACCGGTCCTGTGCAACTTCCACATTGATGACCTCCTCTCTTCTGATCTGACTTTTCTACATGCCCATCTGTTGTCTCCTTCCCACCAATTGCCTACCCATCTAACTGTCCTTTGCTGAACCCAAATTTTCTATTTTCTTCAGAAACCTTTTGTGAGCCACTGAGTCAAAAGCTTTGCTGAAGAAGTACAATAAATAAACAGAGTGTCCCTTTTCCACTACCCTTGTTACCCAGTCAAAGAATACTGTCAGGCTGGTCTACAATAGAACCTCCTTGCCTACCACAAACCCATGCTGCTTACTGTCCTGAATTCGCTGCTCACCAAGTAGTCCGAGGGTCCTCATTGACTAGTGTCTCCATCAGTTTACCCATAACAGAGGTTAAGACCTGACAGATCTATAGTTACCTAGCTGCTCTTGTACCCCAGGTGGGACTACATTTACTACCCTCCAGTCTTCTGAACTACCCCTGCACCTAGACAGGCTACTGAACAGCCCTACCAGGGCTCAGACATTCAGATGCCAATTCCTTGTGCCCCCTTGGATGCATCTTATCTGTTCTCTACCTTAATCTATCTTTGTAGGCTGCTGGCCCTTTCCAGACCCTTTCACTGGAATGCTTGCTGCCTCATCTCAGGTTCCCCCTCACAGCTGCCCTAATGCATCTGAACCTCAGGTGAGCTCTATGTGCTAAGAGGGATCTCCAACTTGAACTGGCTGTCACCCTCCTAGCGAGGCACAATATTGACATTGCTTGCCCTTAATCTGTCCCAATTAGTCACTGAACACACTAGTATGAAACCATAAAACCCCAAATCACTCCCTACTCGACTGGGCCCTCACCTCCCACCCCCACAGGATATTCCAATCAGGCCTTTTGCCAGATGTGATTAGTGATCATCACATGATCTTCCTAGTCAGGAAGTTACGCAGACCAAAAGCACCCCCGAAACTACTAGTCATCTATTCCTACAAATCACTGGACCTCACCCCTCTCCATCTCGACCTTGCATAAGCAAACTGGGCTCCTATACCCGTAGCCAATTCCATAGATCAAGCACTGGACTACTTTAAAAAGACCTTCCTTAATATCTGGAATAAACATGCCTCACTGAAACGAATTAGAGTTAGGGGATCTCACCTACCCTAGGCACCCCGGAGCTACTGGCTTGTCAACATGCCCATGACCAGGCCTGGAAAACCCATAAATCCTCCAAACTCCACGCGGCTACAATATCTACCATGCACTCTGCAGAACCGCACCAAAGCTACTTGGCTGGCTAAACTCAGAATATTTCGAGTCCACTTTTAATTCCAACATAAATAACCCTTCAAGTTCTGGAAAGTGGTTTACTCTCTATTCTCCTCAAACTAAACCTCTAACTTACCCTCAGAATAAACAACCAACTTCTAGTTGACTATCCAGCAGTGTCGAGAAATTCAATTCTTATTTCACATCTTGTACCTCTGATCTCCTAACTTCCCTCAAATAACCAACACCTTTGCCACCAGTTACTCCTCCCCCACCCACAACAGAAGAATTTTCCTTCTCACCCATCTCTCCTACCGATACTCTAAATGCACTCCTTACCGTAAGCCCATCTAAGGCATACTCGCCTGATGAACTAGACCCTAAGCTGCTTCATCTGTCTGACTCCTGGCATTTTCCCTTCCTCTGTCTGAACTTCTTAACCTGTTGTTCTACTCAACAACTATCCCTGATGCCTGGAAGCATGCCATCATCCTTCCCCTTACCAAAGGAGGGACCTCTGCTCGAGCAGCTATTATCCCATTTGCTTCTACCTACCCTGGCTAAGCTGCAGAAATACCTGGTCCTCTCACAATTTTCCTCCTTCCTTGATTCAACCTCTTTCTTTACCCCTTTCCAATCTTGATTCTGGAAGAACCACTCCACCACCACCTCCCTTCTTAGTCTCACCGATTTCTTCCATTCTGCCATGGACAATGGTCTCATCACATCTGCTATCTTTGTTGACCTCACCAAGGCTTTCAACACCATCTCCACTCCCTCCTCCTTGATGCCCTTCTTTCAGCTGGCCTGTCCCAGGTGGCCTGCAACTGGTTCCGTGCCTACCTAGTGGGTAAAACACAGTCAGTCAGAATAGCCGATTCCATGTCACCACCTCTCCCCATCTCCACTGGTGTGCCTCAGGACTCCGTACTTGGCCCACTATTATTCTCTAGCTTCCTGAACGACCTACCATCAGCATGCTCATTGTCCTCTATCCATACGTACGCTGACGATATTGTCCTGTTTACCTCTGGCCACTCCCTCTGACATGACTGCCAGCCTTCAGCTCAATTTCAATAATGTTCAGCACTGGTTAAGTTTGCATCAACTCTTCCTCTCAACACCAAGAAGACTATCTCCATGACCTCTTGGCACAAGGCAGGAGTCTCTCAGCTGCCCTCCTGCCTTCTTCCACACCCTCGGTAGGACCACACTTGAGGCACCACCTCGTTCGGATACCTGGGTTTCTGGCCCGGCCAGCACCTAAACTTTTTCTAAATAAAAAACATAGAAGTTGTGGCAGATAAGGACTGCAAGGCCCATCAGTCTGCCCATTCTTTCTACATATAGATGTGCCACGAGCCACACACTCTGTCAATGGCCTGTCTATTCATACTCATCTGTATTGCTCCCTTATGCCAATCCATGCCTGTTTGAAGCCCTGCACTGTATTCATATCCACCACTTCCTGAGGTAGCCGTTCCATGCATCCACCACCCTTTCGTGAAAGAACTTCCTCGCATTACCCTTAATCAGCCTCCATCTAATCTCATACTGTGTCCTCTTGTCCTGCTATTTTTCTTATATTGAAACATGTTAGACTTTAACCTTGTTAATGCCCTTAAGGTGTTTGAATGTTTTAATCATATCACCTCTCTCCCTCCTTTGCTCTAGGGTATACATATTGAGTTCAGTAAATCTGCCCTCATATGTTTTCTGATGCAGTCCCTGCACCATTTTGGTTGCCCTTCTTTGGACTGCCTCAGTTTGATTAATGATGTTCTTGACAAAGGTGTGGCCTCCAGTACACGCACTACTCCAGACGGGGCCTAACCAATGTCTTGTAAAGAGGGATTATTACCTCCCTCTTCCAACCTGTGATACTCCTACTAATATACCACAACATCCCTCTAGCCTTACCTACTGCTTTAGAGGTCTGCTTGGATGATTTAAGGTCATCGGTGATGATGACGCTCAAGTCTCTTTCTTCCCTTGTGACTGCCAGCAACTCCCCTCCCAGTCTATAGGTGGCTTCGGGTTTCTCTTCCCTATGTGCATGATCTTGCACTTCTTTGTGTTAAACCCAGTTGCCACTCTTCAGACCATTTGCTAGTTATCCAGATCTCTTCTCATTTCTGCCCACCCATCTGGATCATCTACTCTGTTGAAGATCTTGGTGTCATCTGCAAACAGACAAACCTTACCCTCAGTCCATCTGCAGTGTCACTGATGAAGATATTGAAGAGGACTGGCCACAGGGCCGATCCTAGGGTATCCACTTGTGACTTGCATCTCTTCCTGACTGTTACGTTTACCACCCTCTCTGTTTCTGCCCGTCAACCAGTTTGCCACCCAGTTGACCGTCTGACCCCTCCGAGCCTACCAGCTTATTAATCAATCTTCTATATGGAATAGTCAAAGCTTTGTTGAAGTCAAGGTGGGCAACATCAACTGCTCCCAACGGTCCCACCACTCTGGTTGCCCAGTCAAAGAAATCTATGAGATCAGTCTGACAGAACCTTCCTTTTGTAAACCTATACTATCTTGGATCCTGTGCTCCTATGGATTCCAGGTGTTGCACTATCCTTTCCTTAAGGAGTGTCTCCATAATCTTGCCTACTACTGAGGTAAGACTGACTGGTCATAGTTCTCTGCCTCCTCCTGCTACCACTCTTGTGTGGCGGGATCACATGAGCCCTTCTCTAGTCTTCTGGGACCTCTCCTGTGCTTAGAGACTCACTAAACAGTTCTGATAATGGCTCTGCTAGTTCCACCTTAGCTCCTTTAGTACCCTGGGATGTATGCCATCAGGTCCATTGCCTTGTCCACCTTAAGCTTTCGAGGCTCTTGTAGGACCCTTTCTTTTGTGAAGGGACTAGTGACACCTCCCTCCCCTCTGTGTCCATGGTGCAGAGTTGTGGGCCCTGCCCTACCTTCTCTTCAGTAATTACTGAGCAGAAGTATCTATTTAGGATAGATGATTTTACATGGTCCTCCTCCTCACACGCCCCCTTATCCGCTTTGATCTTAGCAATACCCCCTCTGGACTTTGTCCTTTCACTAATTTATCTATAGAATTTCTTGTCACATTCTTTTACTGTTCATGCTAGTGTTTCCTCTGTTTGGGCCTTTGACTACCTTCCCTGCTTCCCTTAGGGAAGTTTGGTATGCCTCCCTATCTTCATCCTGTTGCATTCCCTTATATTTCCTGAAGGCCAGCCTTTTGGCTCTGACCTTTTCTGCTACTGTGTTTGAGAACCAAAGTGGTTTCCTTCTTCTTTTACTTCCTTTTCTCCTAACACAGTGGGATATTTGCACAATATTGCATCTTTAATGCTTGCCCACTTTGCCTGTACCCCTCACCTGTATTTCTTTTGCCAGGGCTAGCTTAACTCTGTGGCCATCTTATCAAAGTCAGCTACTCTGAAGTCCCATATTTTTGCCTTGGAATGGGATGATTTTGTTCTAGTGGCCAAATTAAACACCCGTAATGATGTTTACTGGCCCCAGGTGACCTTCTACTTGGAGATGTGATCCTTTCCCTGTTAGTCTGATACTAGATCTAGGACAGCCCTTTCTCTTGTGGGTTGTTGCACCAGTTGTTTGAGGCCCTCCCCTGCAGGAATCCACCATGTGTCTAGTTCTGGCAGATGTCCCTGCTGGTATTGACCAATCTGTATCTGGCATGTTGAAGTCTCCATTATCAGAACCTCCCCTTTAGCTGTCTGTTTTGTATATCTTCTAACGGTAACGTGTCTATATGTCCTCCCCTAGTCTGGGGGCCTGTACACAACCCCAGTTCGTACAAGCTGTCATTTCTGTTTCCAGGGTGACCACAGTTCTTCTGGCTCATGTGCATTCGGAATCTCTGTAGCTTTGATATTTTCATTGACATAAAGGCCCTCCACCCCCCCCCTTTTTTCGGTCTCTTCTAGACAGTACACCTTAGTACTGAAGTCTCCCAGTATGTTGCTAGTGACCATGTCAGCTAATAAGCTACTATGTCCAGTTTAGCCTCTGTCATTATTGCCTACGGTTTGGGATCTTATTTCCCAGACTACGAGCATTTAATGTACATAATTTTCCATTGGTCAGATTCCGGTGTGTTAGTTGTTGGGAGAGGTCCGGTGTTTCCCCATACATCGTGTGGGGCGGTTCTTTTCTTCTGGTGATGCAAATGAACTACAAACCTGCTTGAACTCCTGTTTTGACCATAGCTGAGGGGAGGGGTGTTCTTCCCATTCGGCGTTTGGTGCTATACCCTCTCCCCATTTGCTAGTTTAAATATTCTCAAAAGACATCAAACTTCTGCCCTAATACTGACTCCCTCCTTAGTCAGATGCAGTCCATCAATTAAAAGAACTTTCACTCTCCCAAAACTGATTTATGATTTCCTACAAATTTGTGTCCTTTCCTCACACAACCTTTGAACCACATGTTAGCTCCCCTATCTCCTCTTCTCTGACCTTCCGTCCATCTGTCCCCCTCTCTCAGACTGGCAGGATCTCAGAGAAGGAGATGCTGGACTAAATGGATGATAGTTTGTCACCCAGCCTGGTTAGGTGTTCCTTGGTCTCCACAACTGACTAGCTGGCGAGATTGTTAGTCCCTATGTTTACCAGGACATCAATGTTTACTCCTGTTTCTGGAACAATTTTAGCAATGCAGTCAGTGTCTCTCCATGCTGAAGTACCTGGTAGACATCTGACCATTACCCCAGCTGGAGATACATATCAACTCCCCGAATCATGGGGTCTCCTATGATCAGAATTTTTTTGGATTTCCTCTTTTGCTTTTTGTTTTGGTTCCTGTTTTGGGGCGCGTTTTTGTTGTACTAGGTCCTGTGCTGCAGTGTCCTGCTATCCTGGAAAAACTACTTCAAGCTCAGTCACACTTACAGGAACCAAAATTTAACCTCTATCGGTCAGGTGCGACCTTGTTCAGAAAATGATCCTCCCTATTGTGACAGTCTACAATGCCGCTCCCAAGTCTTCCCTTTCTAGGCTGGACTCTTCAATGTCTTCTGTCTTTTCGCTCTAGACTCTCCCTCCCGTACTCACCACTGCACCTCTACCACTCTCTAAACTTCCCTCTCTGGAAGGTAGATGAGACTCTCTCCTCATAATTCACCTCAAAATTCTGCACAGGACTCTCCCCATTACCTCTCTTCTCTAACCACCCACCCCTACCCCCATTCTTAGATCTGCTGACTCTCGTACTCTGGCCATTCCTCACTGATCCATCTCCACAGGCTATGCTGCCTTCCTTCTACTTCCCTAAACTCTGGAACTCACTTCCCCCTCAATCAGGCACTCCTCTTCCCTCTCACTGGCCTTGCACAACTTCTATTCCTCTAACTGCACTTGCCCTTAAATTTCACGGCGTTATGGGAGTGGTACTCAGACTACACCAACAAGGCACTGCTCCTCTTCCTAAACTCACCCCTGCCCTTCTTAACTCCTAACCCTCAAGCTGCTCTTGTCTATTCCCATGTGTACAGTGAAACATTCTAGTTCACATGTATCCTGTCCCGTACATCACAGCTTGCTGCATTGTCTTTGTATATTTTTCATGTTCTACTAGGTACATGTTTATAGTTGTTGTTAGAAATGCTCAGTCAAGGGCCATGTAACCCCCTTGTATTCTTGTAGACTGTATCTTTGATTTTTGTCTTGTTTTTACTGCTACTATATTACCTATGTAATCCACTACCCCCTTCCCCAGGACACACCATGAGACGAACAACTTGTTGTTCAGTGTGTTTTGCTGGTTAATCTCTTCAATAAATAAATAAAACTCTCTGGCAGAGGTTCTTGCTGAAGACAGAGCAGAATAGTTAAGGATGACTGCCTTATGCTTGTCCTCCTCTATTACCCTACCCTACCTCCCTCTGACAGCCTAACAGTTCCCCTTTCCTTCTTTCATTCCCCTTCAATACATCCGAAGAATTGTTTTCCCTTGCCCATGACCCCCTCTGCAATATGCACCTCTGTGTCTGCTTTTGCTTGCATTACCACCCTCTTGGCTTCCTTGTTCTCATTTGGTACTCGCTCTATTCTTCCCCCCTTTTCCTCATATCTGGTGAGGCCCTTTTGGCTCTCACTGCTTTCCTGACCTTTTCAGGGAACAATATTGGTCTCTTGTACTTATTTGTTTTGGGTACCGTTCTCATGCATGACTTCGATGCCTCGAGAATGGCCCCCTTAACTGCCCTCATCTTTCATCCACAGCCCAAAGGCCGTCCACGCTGACTAACTTTGTCCAGGACCAGCTCCCTCATCCAGCTGAAGTCTGCTCTTCTGAAATCCAGGATTTCAGCCTTTTGATGAGAGTTCACTGGTCCTAAGGGCCAACTCAAACCATACAAAGTTATGGTCACTGGACCCTAGTGGCTCCACTACCAGCACTCTTCCAATCACTTCGGAGTTTGTCAGCACCACCTCGAGAATGGCAGCCAGCCCAGTGGGTTTCTTCAGCAGCTGCACCAGGAGACAATCCTGCAACATCTCCAGCTAGCCTGCCATTGTGTGGATAGTGCACTGAATCCCAGTTGGTAGAAATGGGTGTTTTTGTTGAAGCAGCAATCAATGCTACACAATTAGATCTTTCTAAAGAAAGAAAAAAAAATGTCAACATGCCCATACTCTGCATTACTGCCACCTCATTCAGGTTGTACCTACAAACAAGCTTCGGCTTAGTGTGCCTTTCCTGGTTAAACAATTTCCCTTTTCCTTTAAGAAGGCAGTATAGCACAGTGGTTTAGGGCTGCAGGCTGCAAACCTGGAGACTAGAGTTTGAATCCCACAGCCCCCACTTGCATACTGCGTGACTCTGAGTAAGTCACTTAACTCCCTTGTGTTCCCAGGTTGCACCTGGAAACAAGCTTTGGCTTAGTGTGCCTTTCCTGGTTAAACAACTTCCTGTTTCCTTTAAGGAGGCAGTACAGCACAGTGATTTAGGGCTGTGAGCTGCAAACCCGGAGACCAGGGTTTGAATCCCACAGCCACCACTTGCATACTGCGTGACCCTGAGCAAGTCACTGAACTTCTTTGTGCTCCCAGGGTGCACCTGGAAACAAGCTTTGGCTTAGTGTACCTTTCCTGGTTAAACAATTTCCCCCTTCCTTTATCTCATAACCAGGACCGAGAACTGCATCTGCTGGATAAAAAGAAATTGTATTTCTGGTGGACCACCAAGGTCATATTCTGGTAGTCTGGTGTGAAAAATGGTATGCCAAAAGCACTGCAATACTGCTAAATTTATTCCTATTAGCAGTGTGGTTTGACCAGTCTCTCTTCTGAATCACCCACAATGAAAGTCTCTATAAAATAATTCTCCATAGAATGGGTTTCCAAATAGGAACATATGACCCAAGCCCAAGAGATTAGAATGTGAACTGTTCAGACCCAGCTCCTCCAATCCTCAACTCGCTGACTTTATGCCTCTGCTCCAGGCTATGCCTGTGTAGGTTGGACATAATTTACAGCAAGTTGGCCAGATTTATTCTAAATCGCACCCCACCCTGCCTTATGTATAAGCAGCTCAATTGGTTGCCCTTGCTGACAGAAATGTTTTGTCTAACATTCAATTTTTCTTAAAATAAGCACCAGAATTCTTCAGAGACTGCTTTGATAGCAGAAAAAAATAAACAAATAGGGTCTGATGTCATCTGAAAGTCTGAACATGAAATCTTAAAGCTCACAAGAACTCTGGTAGGAAATCCTTCAGCTCCCATGGCCCTATCTGCTGGAATGTCTTCCCCACATATTGGGTTCTACAGTCTCAGCAGATCTTGCTCTGCTGATACAAAACAATGGTTTCTTGACACAGGGCATTAAGCCTCAGCTGTGCTGTTGCGTGTTTGTGAAAGGAATAATAACTGCAAGGGTGGGTGGCACCGGGCTTTCCTACCCACTCAGGAGTGTAATGAGAATGAACAATGTAGAAAGAGGGCCTTATACCTGAAAGACTGGGTGCAACCCATACTGCCTACCCTAGAAAAAGGGTAAAATGGTAAACAAAAAAAGTAATTAATTAATATTAAAAAAATAATTGACAAAAAATATTTAAAGTAAAACAGTGCTTTAGTTAGTGCGGCTGCCAGAAGAGGGCACTGCAGTACTAAACAGTCCTCACTGTCCCTGCAGTGAGATAGCTATAATTTTTTTAACTTACCCCACTGGTGTGAGTAGTCATGTCCAGGGATTATGAGCTGCGATAGTTCTTTTGATCTGTTTGCATCTACCTGTGTTGATCACAATCAGGAGGATGGCAGAGTGAGCTGCTGAGGTGAGTGGCAGAAGATACCCAGTCTCTACTGATATGGCATGTTCAGGGCTATGTGGTTTAGTGAGAAACTGATAGTGCTGTGGTGCTAATGTCTGTTTTCCTTCTTTTAAATATTACAGCAAAGCGGCAGACCGCAGATGGGCAGGGTGGTGGGTTCACTTACTGACTTGCTAATCAAGGGGTCAATATGAAGGTTAAATCAGACCTGCAAGTTCTATTAAGTGCACAGTGATTCCTTTCGGACAAAGGCAAGCAAGCACAGGGACAGAACAGTTACATGATTACCGCAACAGTAGATCTTCAAGAGAATCTCTTTCATCATTCCACACTTTTGCAACTTACTGCTACCAGGCTCTAGGACCACACAGAAACTTTTGCAAGCAGTCTGCTAGAGGCCGCCCAAGACGATGTTGGATGTTTGCATATACATAAACATGGGCAGCCAATCTTCTCCTCAGTTCCCCGCTGGAGATCTGCTCAGAGGACCTCTAGGGAAACAGGAGAGAACCCAGCACTCCACAATCAGGCGAAACAGAGGGCTGGAAATTAGAACAAAGGCGATAACAGCACAGAAATCCAGTGCTGAGACCCAAAAGGATGAAGAATGGTGGGATGGCATGGCCTGATGAAAGAGATACTCTCAAAGATCTACTGTTACGGTTAAGTATGTGACTGTTCTATCCTCTTCAAGGATATTTCTATCATTAGTCCACATCTTTGGAATGAGTACCAAGCAGTACCAAAAGCTAACAGTCTAGCGGCTGGAGCCTGTCGGCTTAAGACAGTAGGCTTTATAGTACAGTTAGGCCAAAGCCAGCTCATCTGCAAGAGACAATGTCCAGACTGTAGTACTTAGTGAAAGGGTGGACAGTACTCCAGGTAGCAGCTGTACAGATCTGCAGTGGAGACATTCCAGAAGCAAGCTACAGAAGGGGCCATGCCTCTTGTGGAATGACCACGAATCACAACAGGAAGTTCCTTACCATACTTCCTGTAACAAAAGTAATACAGATTGCTAGCTATTTGTACAAGCATCGTTTAGAGACCAGGGCGCCCTCTTACCCAGGGGCCAACGAAACAAAAAACTGCAAGAACTTCCTACAGTCCTTTGTACGGTGTGTGTAATACCGGAGTATTCTCTGTTCATCTAAAGTATGGAGCAATGCTTCCCCTGGATTGGCATGCTCTGGGTAATACACTAGTAGGCGGATGGTATGATTTAACAGGAACTCAGACACCACCTAGGAGAGAAAATTAGGGTTAAGTACACAAAGGCATCCTGTCTTTGTGGAAAATCATATAGGAGGCTCACACATTACAGCCTGTTTCTCTGAAATCCTTTGAACAGAAGTGATTGCAACTAAAAATAATGCTTTCCAAGACGGAAATCGTAAGCCAGAAGTCCCGGCTGGCTCAAGAGAACCAAAGTGAGCTTTCCAAAATAAAATTCAGGTCCCCAGCTGGGACTGGATTGCAAATAGGGAGCTTTAGATGCAGAATGCCCCTCAAGAATATGTGGGCTACCTCCAGCTGAGCCACCGTACCGCCATCCTATAGGCACATGAAAAGCTGATATGGCAGTCAGGTGCACTTTGAGCGAGGAATACTGCAGGCCTGAATCCAATAAGGACAGCAGGTATTCTAGAACCTGATTAACTGGACAGATGAACAGATCCAGGTGATGAAAAGTGGCCAACAAAGCAAGCTGCTTCCACTTCATGAAGCAAGTAATGTCTATCAGCCACCAGAACATCCACCACTTTTTGGGAAACACAAAAACGCGCTATGGCTGTGTCTATGTCTATGTCTTCAGGAGCCGTGCAAGCAGATGAAGAGACGCCAGGTCTGGATGAACCAGGGTTCCCTGTTCCTGTGAGAGTAGACCCTTGCACAGGGGCAGAGAACTGGGGCTTCCAATGCCAGCTGTTGCAGTATGGGGGAACCAGATCTGTTGAGGCCATAGGGAGCAATGAGTATCAGAGTTGCCCCCTCCATCTGCAACTTGAGTAGTACTCTCTGAATTAGTATGAAGGGAGTGAAGGCATACAGAAACCTCCCTTTCCAAGAGAGGGACAATGCGTCTTACCAGAAAACGTCAAGCCATGGAGCAAGCAAGCAGAAAAGCAGCAGTTTCACACTGTGTGGGGATGCAAAAAAGGTCCTGCTCTGGATGATCCCATCTTGTGAAGTGGTCGTCTGCTACCAAGGTCAGCAGTTCCCACTCATGCATCCTGGACTGTGACCTGTTGAGCTTGTCTGCTAAGACATTTTGGATGCCTGGAACAGTTCTACCCGTTAATATTGCCAATAATAATATCAGCGGCTGTCGTTGTGACTATTTCATTGGCAGTCGATATTAAGTTGGACAAAACACCGACTACACTAATATCGCACCCCGATGAAACCAAATAAATTAATGTACCATTTCTTTTTTACATGGGGGGCTCCCTGACCTCAGAACTTTATAATCAATTCCAGTGGGTGTGGAACTCGGGAATGGGAAGAAAAATGTCCTGATAAGCTAAAGAAAAAAAAAAAACTAACACTGTGTTTTGGGAGATGGGGAACCAAACCCTTGTTCCCCAGTCTCCTCCGCTTCAGGAGATGGATGCCTTGCCACTCCATCATGGCGGCAACTCAGCCAGACACTGCAACTCCTGCTCCTTATCCCTCCCCTGCTGCTTCTCCCTCCCGCCCACACATACAGCGGCAGTGGGCGGAACATCATCGCGATGTACTACCCCTGTTGATGTCATCCTCTATGATAAAGAGAGCCACAATATTATTGTGACGATGTATTTCCCCCAATATTATTAGCGGATACCACCTGAAACATGTACTGCCAATAGTTCTAAACTGTGTTCCAGAGCCCAATACCAAACTCTCATTGCTTCCCTGTACAGAGGATAGGAATGAGTCCTCCCTTGTTTGTTGATGTAATGCATCACACTGACAATGCCCATCTGTATTAACAGAGGACCTGGGGACAAGTGGTTCTGAAAGGCATGGAGTCTGTACAGGACAACCCTCATTTCCAGAACACCAGCAGATTGCTGCATTCCATCCAGCACTTAAGCACTTTGAGCACAGGGGACATGACTAGAACCATCTGTTCTAGATCATCTGTGAGCTGGACTTATCCGGTCCACTGGGGAATCTGCATGTGCAACCTGGCCAGTGGTACTGTGACAACGGCTGCTGCCACGAGTCCCAGAAGGCGTAGGAATGTCCTTGCTGAGACATAATGGCTATCATGCACTAATTATACTTGAGTAATTAGGAGATCAACCCTGTCCACAGGCAGAAAAGCCAAGCCCTGGGCTGTGTCCAGGACTGCCCCTATGTACTGTAGTTGTTGGCAAGGTGTCAACACTGATTTTGGTATGCTGACTGTCACCTCCAGAGCATTGAACAACTGCCTGGTTTGAGCTAATGTAATTAACAGCTGGTACCTGGTGTGGGCTTTCAATAGCCAATTGTCCAGGTAGGGGAAAACATACAGGTCTTCCCTGCGAAGGGCTTCTGCCACCACTGCCAAGCATTTGTAAAGACTGGTGCCGAAGAAGACAAGCCAAAGGGCAACATTCTTAAATGGTAAAATGTTACCCTTGAAACAGGAACTTCAGGTATTTTCTGTGAGGTTTCCGTATCTTGATAAGGAGGTACACATTCTTCATATCTAGGGAGCATACCCAATCTCCTGTTTGCAGTAGCAGAAGGAGACCCTGCAATGTGACCATTCTGAACTTCTTGTATTCTAAGAAAAAGTTGAGATCTCTGAAATCAAGAATATGCCTCAGGTCTCTTGTCCACTTGGGACGAGGAGTAATGAGAGTAAAACCTGTACTCCTCTGTTCTAGAGGTACAGGTTATATAACTATTTTGTAGCAGAGTCTTTACTTCCTCCTGCAACTGGGGCAGATGCCCTGGAGGATAGGTTGTCACAAGTGGGGGATGAAATAGAGGTCTGACCAGAAGTTCCAGGGCATGCCCCTTTTCGATGATCTCCAGGATCCATGCATCTGTAGTTACCTCCCTCCACTGGCCTATGTGGAAGAAGAGGTGATCCCCTACAACCATCCCTGGAGATGAAGGTGGCTGGGGGGATGTAGAAGGAGTCAGACTGAGCCAGTGGGGACGGCTCCACTACATTTTATTTATTTATTTATTTATTTAACTGCTGTATTAACACCTTTGAGCCAATGGCTCTTTTACATAGGTTCCACGTAGAGAGACAAATACAGACAATTATCAATACAAATAAAACATTGGGAAAATCCAGTACAAGTACACAAGCACAGGCAAGTACAGTGCAGGTATACAGAAAGGTAATATGTACAGTACCAAATAAAACATTAGGTAAATCCTCTATAAATGCGTAAGCAAAGCAAACAGTATGAGTAAACAGAGAGGTAAGATGACGTACAGGTAACCAATACCAAGTGATTATGTACCCAATGGCTGTAGGGGAGTCAAGGTAAACTTAAAAGGTGAACATCTAGGAAGAGTGTAAAGTGGGGTGTAAGAGTGCACAATGAGGGTAAGGCTGGTGAGGGCTAGATATTAGTGGGGGTTGGTAAGGTAGGTAAGGATGGTGAGCGGTAGATATTAGTGGGGGGGGGTGCAGCCGGAAGGCCTTGTGGCAGGGAAGATTTGAGTCCAAGTTAGGGCCACATGGGCTAGTGGAAGGAGGAAAGATAGGCCATGTTAAATATAGGGAGGGAAAGGGGGTGTCTTTGAATGGGCCCCTGGATTAGTGGTGGAGGAGGCAAGGCCCCTGCTCCTTTACCCCTGCCCTGCTGTCTGGGGGCTGGGCGTTGTCCCCCTAACCCCAGCCAGGTAAAAGGCACCTCTGCTTCTACCCTTGGGCTGGGTATGGTAGAGGGAGTGCATAGACTTCAGTGTACTGCTCGAGGCTTGGAGATCTTTGTGTCTCTTGCACCTCATGACCAAACAATTTTGCCCTCTGAATAGGGCATTAAGGCTTGAGTGTTGCACATCTGTGGCAAAGCCTGCTACTATGAGCCACGAATATCTCTTGAGGCAGATGCCAGAGGCTGAAACCCTGGCTGAAGCATCAGAAATATCACAGGCTATGTTGAGCACAAGCTTGTCCACATCAGTCCCAGCTGACAAAGCTTTCAGTAGTTCTTGCTTTGGGGGTGCCCTCAGGCAAGGTCTGTGCAGCAACCTTAGCCTTCCTCCAGAGGGTGTTCTGATACTTCATCATATGGGCTTGGTAATTAGCAATACAAAGGCCAATGATGAAGAGGCATAAGTGCTCTTACCTATGACATCCAGCCTCCTAGATTCCTTATCAGGAGGAAGGAAACTCAGGTGTTTAGGTGCCCAAGACCTGTAATGAGGAGCATTAATCACCTCCGAGTTAGCCTCAGGTTGTGTGGCATAGAAAGGCTTCCCAGAAAGGGCAGACTACACTTTATCTGCCTTCCTGGCGACAGTTGGTATGTTGTTTGGTCTGTACTAAGCTGCACAGATGGCATCATCTATGGCTGGGAGCAGAGGATGCACCACAATGGTAGGACATTCTGGGAGCTCCAGAAGGTTCTTTTTGGTAGTATCTTGCTCTTCCAAGGCAAATCCCATGGCAGTTTGCATTTGTTGCATCATGGTGAAAAAGGTAAGATCCTCTGGGGGGGACCGTGGTGTGTTCACCACAGAGTCCTCACTGCACATGGAGACTATAGAGCTAGTGCTATGTTCATATTGGCTCTCAGCATAGTCTTCAGCCTCCTCCTCCTCTTCCTGCATTATTAGATCAGGACTGTACTCATACTCATTGTCAACTGGGACAAGAAATCATGCTGGCAATGTCGGCAGCAGGTGGCTGTTGCAAGGAAGCTTTTTGCGGCATCGATGCGGGACTGACAGGAGTCTCCATCGATGGGCCCCCTGAAAAAGGGAGGCCAGGCAGTAGGCATCTTATTATATCTGAGAAAGACAATAAGACTGCCCGAACATTGGTGCTCCTTTGGTCGACGGACACCACTACAGGAGTCAACGGGAGAGGCTGAGTCCCCAACGTCATCATCGACGTACTGGCTGTAGCGGGCCCGGTAGTGCCTACACCAAGCCTTGACCTTAGTGTCATATTGATGGTGGTGGGGGGGTGGAATGATGCCCCGACCAGAGTGGAGGGCATCGAAGAGGAGTTCGCACCTGTATGGTGCAGGGGTGACCTGAAGCATGTGTGGGAGGACTTCTCCTTGTCCTGGTGCTCGTGTTTATGATTTTCAGATGATTTCTCCCAGGATTTCGATGACAGTGATTTCGTCGATGGAGCCGGCAAAACAGATTTCTGTTGGAGCTCCTTCTCCATGGTCTTTTGCAGGAAGAATTTGTCCAGAGCCCCTTTTTGCCATTGCCTAGTTGCAGAATTAAATCCCCCACAGATTTTGCAGGCTATCACATTGTGGTTTAGGCCTCAGCAGACAGACGTCATGGGAGTTGCCAGTGTAGATTTTTTCTCCGCACTCACAGTACCAGAAAAGTTTAGACAGTTCTTTCATGACATACAGGTCACTGAAATCACTTTAAAAGTGATTACTTATAGTAATAAAGAAATAAAATGGTTGCAATGTGAAGCAACATTTCCTAAGCGGTCCCATGAGCTCAGATTGACAGCAGGAAAAGAACTGAGGAGAGGAGCCGCCCACCTTATGTATACATTTGGAATTCATTGTGGGCAACCACTGGCAGACTGTTTGCAAAAGTTTCTGTGTGGTCCTAGAGCCTAACAGCCATAAATTCCAAAGGTATGGACTGATGAAGAGATATCCTCAAAGAAGATTAATTATTTACTGGCCTTTGTTGCCTGACATCTATACCTGCTGGGTCCAGGTTGCTCTTGATTAATCAGGATCCAGGGTTTCTCTAACTACTCATTTTCTAATTGCTCATCACACACTGTAGCTTCTCAAAATAACTGTTCTTGTACTGCACACTGTGTTGCATTTGCCTCTGTAATCTATTTATTGTACTTTGTACCAAGCATGTTATGATCAATTACCAAGCATGTTATAATCAATTGTACTTTGTACCTTCTTGGAGTCATAATTACATTGCATTATTTTACTGCTGTGCACCAGAAGCGTCTATAAATGATAAGATCTGTACCTTTGTCACGAAGTCTGTTTGCTGATGATACCAAGGTAGTGCGGTGGTGGATGACCTAGGGGATGGCAGGGGTTGCAGGATGATCTGGCAAAGCTTGAAACCTGGTCAGACACCTGGCAACTGGGCTTTAATGCCAAAAAGTGCAAGGTGCTGCATTTTGGGATGAAGAACCCAAGGAGGAGTTACCAGCTAGGGGGAGTGCAGCCAGCCCAGACAGAGGAGGAGGAGGAGAAGGATCTGGGTGTGCTCATTACAGGGTCAATGAACAACTCGGCACAATGTAGGAAGGCAGCTGCAAAGGCCAACAAAATGCTGGGTTGTATTGCAAGGGTATATCCTCGAGGAGGAGGAGGTGATTCTGCCACTGTATGGTCATTAGTTTGACCACACCTAGAGTACTGCGTGCAGTACTGGCGTCCGTATCTGAAGAGGGACATTAAGTTACTGGAGGGGGTGCAGCGCAGAGCAACAAAGATGATCAAGGGGCTGGGGGACTTATCATACGAGAGGAGGTTGAAGGAGTTGAACATGTACTCACTGGAGGAGAGGAGAGACAGGGTGACATTTATTTATTTATTTATTAGCTTTTGGTAACCGGGTAAGTGCGCTAGGCAACAGACCTGCCTATTTTCAGGCACGACCCGGGAGAGCACAGGACATTGGTTACAATATGCAGAAATGCACAGACATAATATAGGTGTACAGAAGCAAAACAAGATATACATTGGGTAGTACAGTAACAGTTACATAAGGGTACATTTTAGGCATAGATCATAATAAGGATGTAAAATAAAGCAATTAGGGTAACCATAAGACAGCTGAGGACAGTAAAGACATCAAGGTTCATAGCCACCTAGACAAATTGCATGGGAGAACATTAGTGTAGTACTCAGGGTCAGACCCGACAGCCTGCAGTGGGACAAAGCAAATTAAGAGCATTTGCATTGGCCAGAGGCTAGGAGGTGGAGTGAACAGCAGTTTTGAATTCTCGATGGGAGGATGCGTTTTCACCATAAGGGGAGTGAGTTCAGAAATTTGGGAGCAAAATGGTCAAATGCCTGTTCACCCATTTTTGTCATGCAAGGTCTAGTGGAGAGCATGGGGACAGAGGAAGACCTGAGGTGCAGGTGTGTGAGGCAGGAGTCAGGAGGTTGGCAAGATAGACAGGGCAGGAGGTCTAGACGAGAATTGATAAAGCAGCCCAGGAAGTAGGCTTGAATATCCTTAGGTGACAGCCAATTTAAGCCAGCGTAAAGGAGACAATGATGAGTAAGACGTGGGGCAGTTGAGGCGAATCTACAGATGTTGTTGTAGACAGTGTCCCATTTGTGGAGTGTAGCAGAGTTTGCAGCAAAGAGGAGGGGCAGAGCATATTGGAGCTGGGGTAAGAGAATATCTCTCGCAACAGAAAGTCTAGCGGAAGGAGTGAGGGAGTGGCGCACGCGATAAGCTCCATCGATTTTAGTACTATGGCACGGCACACCATATTGACATGTTGAGACAGGTCAAGTGTGGGATCCAAAGTGACCCCAAGGTACTTGAAGGACTCAGTGTTTGAGATGAGGGCCATCAAGGCATTGAACCCGGAGCCTGTTCGCAGGAGACAGTTTCTTAGAGGATCCGAATAGCATAGCACAGGTTTTTCTAGGTTCAGGACTTGGTGGTTGCTAGAGAGCCAGGTCTGCAGGAATTGGAAGTCATTAGTGAGAGTGGAGTTGATGGCAGCAACCGATTTTGACCCAGAGTAGAGAACAAGGTCATCTGCGCATACAAGAGTGCAGCTATGCCGGACATGGTGGGAATATCATTTAGGAAGAGGAAAGAGTAGAGGTCAAGAGTGGATCCCTGGGGAACTCCACGGGAGATGTTTAGGGGAGAAGGGCCTTGTGAAATGCTACCGCCTGAGTCCGATTGTCAAGATAGCTATGGAACCAGGAGAGGGCTTGGTCAGATGCTCCAATGGTTGGACTTCTTTAGCATGAAGGATGGTGTACCATGTCGAAGGCTTTAGACAGGTCGATAAAGCGGCCCCAGTGAGTAGGCCACGGTCCATATTATTTCTGATGTCATTTGTAAGTTGTGTAAGTGCAGAGGTGGTACTGTGACGGGCGGAAACCATGTCGCTTGCGGGGTTTGAAGATTAAACATGTCAAGGTGAGCAGCAAGCTGGCGGTGGACTATTTTTCAAGCAGCTTACTGAGTGGGCAGAAGAGATATAGAGGCGGTAGTTGGACATGAGTTTGACATCGCCCTTTTTGTATATAAGGATGGTTCTGGCAGTTTTCCACATGGATGGGACAGTAGACATAAGATCGAGAGGTTAAAAGCCAGGTGATAGGTCTGGTCAGCCAAGGTGCATACTGCTTAAGTATGAAGGATGGATGCCCTCAGGCCCTTGACCCCAGCGTGCGGAAGGAGTTAAGTAGCTTGCGAACTTCAAGGTATGTGGTTGGAGCCAGAACGAAAGGGAGGGGTGGGAGGGGCGAGGGAGGAGAAGAGGGACAGTCAGGTTGAGGGCTAGTTAGAGTAGCAACTGGTGGAGAAGAAAAAAGGGCATTGAAGGCATTGGCAATGGTGTGTGCAGTGAACACCTTGAAAGTTCATGTCAGCTGGATTCTGTGGCTTGTCGTTGCCGAGAATGTCCTTAATTTTGGACCAGTACCTCTTGTGGTTGTAGAGGATGTTATTAGTAGGTTCCTATAGTAGGTGCTTTTGTGTCTGAATTTGTCTTTTGCAGTTGTTACGTAATGCACGATAGTCTTCAAAGTCTGCGGAGGTGGAGATCTTCCACCTGGACCAAAGTTTGTCCTAGATTTGAGAAGTTGAAGCAGGGGCGTGTTAGCCACTTGGTTACTTTCCTGCCATCCACGTGTGGTGACCGGATGTGAAGGTTTTGAGAGAGAGGAGACGGAGTTGAAATATTCTGTGGCTATGTTAATGTCCTCTGTTTGGTAGAGAGGGACAGTCAACCTGGTTAAGGTCAGTTAGAAGTCCTCATGACTTAGGCGGGAGAGATTAGGAAAGGTTACAGTTTTAGCAGGGAGGGAGGAATGACAGTGTTCCAGACACAGTAGATAGGATGGATAGTGGTGCGCTAATTGTGTCCAGGTAGCACACGGCTGAGGCAACATATTCCGTCCTGTTAGTAGAAATATCCAGTCAAGGAGGGTGCACAGTTGCCTACGTGAGACCCTTGTGGGTTCATGTATGAGCTGGGATAGATTTGCCTTGCTAGCTAAGGAGGATAGGTTAGCTAGTTTTCTCGGACCAGTCAGGTTAAAATCACCAAGGCAGATAATGTCATTCTTGCCTGTAACTGAAGGCAGAAACCCTAGGAGTTCAGTGATGCCTTGTGTAGCATTTTGGGGGGACATAAGTACAAAAATATGGAGTTTCTTTACACCCCAAGAAGCAGTAGGAGGTGTAGGATTTCACAGTTTGGTGGGAGGGTCCTGCAGAGGGTAATGTTTAGGTGAGTTTGAAGTAGAGGGCAAGGCCACCTCCCCTTTTAGTGCCAGGACGGTCGATACGAAGCATGTTGTATCCAGAAAACTGGCACTGAGAGTCAAGCACTGTGGGCTTAAGCCAGGTTTCTGTGATGGCGAGGATGTCCGGGACGTTAGTATAGATCCAAGCCTGGAGGTCAGGGAGGTTGGCCATAAGGCTCCTAGCATTCAGGTGGGCGAAAGTTAGTCCATCGGTTTTAGGGAGAGTGGTGGCGGGGGGGGCAAGGTTATGACGGGACGTAGAGATGGACCAGGGTTGATCTCAATGTCGCCGGATAGTATAAGAGATAGGGTTAGTAACCATAGCGGGGTGATGAGGTACGCCCTGATAGAGATGCAGGGTGGCGGCTTCAGATGAAGGTGAAGGTATCTGACTATTGGGCAAATCGCTTGCTGATGAGAGCAGAGGGGTAGAGGTAGTGGAGTGGCAGTAGCAAGCATGTTGGAGTAGTAGAAGTCAAACTGAGTATAAGTATTGGCAGAAGCTGTTGATGTGTTCAAGCAGTAAAGCTCAAAGAGGATAGAAAGCAAAGTATTCCCATGAGGAGGCGCTAGGAGGGAGGAAGGGACATTTTGACTAGAGAAAGGAGTCTGATGAGAGGAAAGAGACAGCAGAGGGCTCCTTTAATACAAATCACCAAGTGAAAACAGCTACTAGAGAGCAGTAAAATGTGACAAGTGAGGTATTGGGAGCAAATTGTTCAAACTTAATCAGGCTCCCTCTAGTGGCAAAACAATATAAGGAGCTAATGGAGAAGAAAAAAAAAATGATCAAGGTAGAAATTATCTGGTGTGTCTCGTGTGCAGCGACTCTAAGGCAAATGCAAATAGTTTTAGCTGGTTCGTTTTAAAAGTTTCAAAATCAGGCACAACAGTAAAAGTTCTGCTCCGTTTGAGCCTGGGCAGCAACTTGAGGTGCTACTCTGGCCGGGATTCATGCGCTTAGCAGGGAAGCTTGTGGCCGTTTCAGAAAAGGCGTCAGATGGCCAACGATGGTGGCAGCAGCCTGGATCAAGGTAGAAATTACCTGGTGTGTCTCGGGTTCGGGGCTTCTGCGGTCAGGGAGGGCTTCAGAGCAGGCACTCGCGACCTCCGGTCTCCTCAGGAGCTTTAAATACATGAAAGGAATAAACAAGACTGGTACACAGGGGCTGTTCAAAGTAAGGAGGGAGGCCACAGAGGGCCATGATATGAGACTGGAGCGAGGAAGGTTCAGGAGGAGATGAGGAGACACTTTTTTACAGAGAGGGTGGTGGCTGGGTGGAATGCGTTACCTCCTGAAGTGGTATGCAGCAGAACAGTGGACTGCTTCAAACGAGGATGGGACAGGACAAGGGGGAGGGTTAATGAAGGGGAAGGGTGGAAGGGAGGGGCAGCTGCAGAATAAGGGGTGCTAGCTGCACATTCCAGCAGACTTGATAGACCTCTAGGCCTTTATTTGCTGGCAAATTTCGTATGTTCGTAAGTCATGGATTCCAAGATTTTCCCCTTATTATGAAAATGCCATGGTGTTTGGGATCTCTCCCAAGATCACTCCATGATTTTTGGCAACTTTCAATAACACCACAAATTTTAGCATTTTACATGAGTACACCATTGTTTTTGGTGTTTTCAAATGATAAACCCATGGCGCCCATTTGGCCCCAGTGTGGGATTCTGGGGCTTGCCTGAACACCAGACCTTGTAGGTTTCCTTATCAAATTATTTAGAAATGAGTACTTACGCAGGTCTAAAGATTGTGTATCTATCAAAATCCAGCTGTTCAATTTCAGCTTCCACTTGACCCTGTAAGAAAAACAATGTGGTTAAAACCTACTTTACACTTAAAACACTGAATATACCTTATGCGCCAACCCTATGTGTGTTATCAAACTTACATACATATCCAATGGTGGAGGGTGAGCTTTTATTTTGCATAAATGGAAAGATATGCATTTAGGGTTTTCAAAACCGAATGTGAAATGAAACTGACAAATTGTAGCCAAAACAAGTGCTGCTGTAACTAAAGTGACCGGTGTGTGTGTGTGTGTGAGAGAGTGTGTGTGTGTGTTGTGTCTCTCTCACTGTGTAAGTACAGAAGGTGGGATCAGAAGAGATTTTACTTACATTGATCCAAAAGGACTGGATGAGACATGGTAGGAAAAAATGGCAAAATTAGAAACATTAACCTTGCCTTGTACTGTAAAGGTGACAGCTGTGCGATTTCCTAGTCATGCGGGTCAATTCTTGTACAATAATGTAAACTAAGAACCTACAAATTTGAACAAAAGTAGTGATAAAAGAGGAAGAAGAAATAGAAACATGAAATGAATACTTGTACTTAATGTAAATGAAGAGGTATAAAATGTTCCAGATACAAGATGAGAAAAGTGAGCAGAAATCTTCCTTCCTTCCTGCCTGCCTGCCAACTGACAAATTATAACAGATGCATAAAATTTGTTGGCAGAAAATGACCACTGGGTCCACCCAGTCTGCCAAGATGTTCCCTTCCCTGCCTAATCTGGAGGTCTTCCCACATCCCTGTCTCCTTACATACCTCTATATCTGTTTCATGCAGTTATAAAGCCTCCCACTGTGCTAGAGCCCACTACTTGCACTGGCAGTCTATTAAGCATCTACCACCTGGCTAAGAAAGGGATTAGAGCAGTGCAGGAAGAGTTTGTGGAATTGGGGAGGGGCCTTAGACAAGTAGCATGCACGGTAACCTTCTCGGAGGTGCTGCCCATCTATGGCGTAGGAGAGGCTAGGGTGTTCTGCACCATGGGATTCAATCAGTGGTTGAAAAACTGGTGCAGAGCTCAGGGATTTGGCTTCATTGGGGACTGGGGGTCCACCTGGAGTGATGCAAGCCTATACTGGCATGATGGGTTGCATCTGTCAGGAGGAACCAGAGATCTACTGTAGTGATAGGTTCGTCGCATTTTTCAAGCATTTAAACTGACCAGGGGAGGCACTGGAAAGGAGCAGGGAAATCCTAGCCCCCCCCCCAGAAATCACGATAGTAAGTACAGTAAACACCAACATAGAGGTGGCAATAGGGAGAAGAGCAGGGGTAAATGGGGAAAGTGACAAAGGCAAGAAGGACAGGGATGGGGCAAAAAGGAGTAAGATCATCAGGAAATGGAGGGTAATGAGTACCAATGCCCGTAGTCTGGGCAACAAGCTCCCTGAGCTGGTGGCCTTGATGGAAGAGGGATGCCTGGATATCGTAGCAGTCACAGAAACATGGTACACAGAGAACCATGACTGGGATGTTAACATACCAGGGTACATAACCTACAGGAGAGACAGGCAGGAGAGAAGAGGGGGAGGAGTAGCTCTCTATGTAGAGGAAGGGATAAAAGCAACTGAACAAAAGAGTAAACAGGGAGGAGAGGAGGCACTGTGGGTCACCTTGGAGACTGGAAAGGGCACCACAATCCACACAGGGGTTGTGTACAGACCCCCATGTCAAGGGGAGGGAATGGACAAGGATATGATAGAAGGCATTCTTAGGATGGCAGAGAAAGGGGAGATACTGTTGATGGGAGACCTGAATATGCCAGATGTTAACTGGAGCACATTTGCTGCAGCCACATCCAAGAGCAGGGCCATTCTCGATGCCCTACAGGTGGCAGGCCTCAGACAGCTAGTTTCAGAACCCACTCGTGAGGGAGCAATCTTAGACCTCGTACTCTCAAACGGGGGCAGTGAGAGGATCTCGGATCTAGAAGTGGGTTGCTATCTGGGAACAAGTGACCATCAAACAGTGTGGTTCACGTTAAACTCAGCTACAGAGTCAAGCCATACAAAAGTGAGGGTACTGGACTTCAGGAGGGCTGACTTTGGCAAGATGGGAGAGTGCCTCAGAAAAGCACTAGCAAGCAGGCTAGAAGGAGTTGTGAAGCAACAATGGGGAATCGTCAAAACTGCCATCACAGAGGCAACAAGCCTTTGTGTGAAGCAAATAAACAAATTAAAATGAAAGAAAAAGCCACTATGGTTCTCAAAAGAGGTGGCTGGGAAAGTCAGGGAGAAAAAGATATCATTCAGGAAGTATAAGGAAACACAGAAGGAGCAGGACAGACAGCTGTACCAGTTAAGGCAGAAGGAAGCAGGGAGGGAAGTCAGAATAGCAAAGGCCCAAACTGAGGAAAAGATAGCCAACTCGGTTAAGAAGGGATAAAACCTTTTATAGGTATATCAGAGAAGCAGAAAGACAAAGGAGGGATAGTGAGGCTGAATAGAATGAATGGTGGGTGGGCAGAGAGGACAGTGAAAAGCAGGGACACTGAATGAATATTTCTGCTCAGTATTCACAAAGAGGAAGGAAGTGCCTAATCCAATTAACAGAAGCACTCTTGATAGGGGGGTCGATCCCAGCCCTTTCACAGAAGAAAGGGTTCTGCAAGAACTCCTAAAACTGAAGGTGGACAAAGCAACGGGGCCTGATGGAATTCACCCCAGAATTCTAAAAGAATTAAAGGGGGAACTAGTGAAACCACTGACTACTCTTTTTAATAAATCATGGGAGGATGGTGTACCCAAGGACTGGAGGAAGGCGGATGTGATTCCCCTTCACAAAAGTGGGACCAAGACAGAGGCAGAAAACTGCAGACCTGTCAGTTTGACCTCTGTGGTAGTGAAAGTGATGGAGTCACTTCTGAAGAAAGAACTGTTAAGTACCTTGAGGCCAGTGGGGCACAGGACCCAAAGCAGCATGGGTTCACAGCGAAGGTCATGTCAGGCGACTCTAATAGATTTCTTTGACTGGGTGACAAAGTAGTAGACCAGGGAGGTCTGTGAACATGGCCTACCTAGACTTTAGCGCATTTGACACAGTCCACACAAAAGATTAATAGTCAAATTAACCAGCCTGGGAGTGGGTCCCAGGGTGGTAGCCTGGGTAAAACATTGGCTGGACAACAGGACACAGAAGGTAATTGTAAATGGAGTCCACTCTGAAGAAAGAGGGGTTACTAGTGGGGTACTGCAGGGTTCAGTACTGGGTCTAGTCCTTTTTAATGTCTTTATAAGTGACATTGCAGAGGGACTGGATGGAAAGTATGCCTCTTTGCAGATGACACAAAGATCTGCAACAGGGTTGATACACAAGGAGGCGTGGAAAGGATGAGAAGGGACTTACAAGGTTGGAGGAATGGTCAAGTAAGGCAGCTAGGATTCAATGCAAAAGAAGTGCAAAATAATGCACCTGGGAAGCAAGAACCGAGGGAAGGTTACACTATGTGGGGGGTTAGTAACAACAACAAAAAGGAAAGGGACCTGGGGGAATCATATCAGATGACCTTAAGGTTAGCAAGCAATGTGAGAAGGCAGTAGGGAGGCTGGGGGATACTGGGATGCATAGGAGAGGCATCACCAGCAGAAAACAGGAAGTTGTTATCCCTCTGTACAGACAGTTGGTGAGACCTCATCTGGAGTACTGTGTCCAGTTCTGGAGACCCCATCTCCACAAGGACATAGACAGGATAGAGGCAGTCAGAGGAGGGCAACTAAAATGGTGCAGGGTCTGCAGAGACGCCGTCTGAGGAGAGACTAAAGGAGCTTAATATGTAGCACCCTTGAGGAAAGAAGGAGAGGGGGACATGATAGAAACTTTAAGTACCTCAGTGGAATCAACAAAGTCCAAGAGGTAGCATCTTTCAGAAAAGAGGCGTTGCAAGAACAAGGGGACACAATTTAAAAATAGAGGCGGATCCGGGGCAATGTGAGGAAGTATTTTTCACAGAGAGGGTAGTGGATGCATGGAACAGCCTTCCTGAGGAGGTTGTGGGGTCTAAAACTGTGGGAGAATTCAAGAATGCATGGGAGAGACATAAGGCAGTTCTTGTGGGGGGTAGGAAGAAATAGGCTGTTGGTTAACTAGGATCTGCGGCCTATCCTGTAGGTAGGAAAATGGCAGACTAGGTGGGCCAAGCGGTCCTTATCTGCCGTCAAAGTCTATGTTACCACCCATTCAGTGAAGAAATATTTCCTCACACCACCCTGAATCCCCCCCCCGCTTCATCACATGCCCCCAGTCCTGGTGCTCATTCTCATTTGAGAGAGATTTCCTACTAGAACTCTGTTTACCTCTTTGTAGATTTTTATCATGTCACCTCTCTTTCTCTCCCCCCTCTCTTCCAGGGAGTACATGTTGAGATCCCGCAATTGTTCCTCTTAGGGTTTCAATGCAAACCATGCACTGTTTTAGTTGCCCTCCTCTCGACTGCCTCCACCCTATTTATGTCTTTTCTGAGGTGTGCTCTCCAAAACTGGACATAATACCCCAAGTTAAATCACACCAGCGAGTGATACAGCGGCATCACCAACTCCCCTCCTGATGGACATACCCCTTCCAATGCATCTCAGCATCCCACAAGTAATCCCCAATGCCTTGCCACCTTGAGGTTCTCCGATACATTAGCTCCAAGGTCCCTTTATCTGTCTAGTGACTCTCAGTACCCCATCCTGCACTCCACAATGGGGGTCTCTATGCTCTGGGTGCACAATTTTGTACATTTGCTATTGAACCTCAACTGCCATACTTTTGACCACTGCTTGAGTTGCCAAAAGATCCCTACCCCATAGCGTGTACACCATATTGTAGATTTTGGAGTCATCTGCAAAGGCATATCTTTTCTTCCAGTTCTTCTACAATGTCCCCTAAGTAGATATTGAAGAGGACTCTGTCCCAGTACCAAGCCCTGTGGTAGCCCACTATTTACCTCCATCCTTGGATCCCACTAGTAAGCTAGTCAACTTACTAATCAACCTCCTGTGTAGTACAGTATTGAAGGGCTTGCTAAAGTCCAGATAGGCCACATCCACTGTCCTCCCCATTCTATTTCCTGCACACCAAGTCAAAGAACTCTACTAGATTTGTTTGGCAAGACCTCCCCACAATGAATCACTGTTATCTGTAATTTTGCAACCATGGAGGACAAAGGCTATAAGAAGAGACTGGATACCATTATATTGCGCTCTCTGGAAAAGAGGCGGACAAGATCTCTGTTTTCGCATGTTGAAGGGTGTAAAGTTCAATCAGATGGAAGTATTTGAACTGGTGTACTCCAGCTGGATGCAGGGACACGCCCTGAAGCTCAAATTTGGTAAATTCAGGAGAATGTAAAAAAGCACTTGTCCCAGAGGGTGGTGAACCTGTGGAACAGGCTACCAGTGGAGACAGTGGACATGAAGACAATCGTATCCCATCACGACCGTGAGAGCAAAAAGGGTGAGGATGAAAATGGCAACGGAAAACAGCATGGCCACCTAGGACGAGTAGCAAAAAACAGCGATCATCGACAGCGCAACCTACAGCTTTTTCTCCCTCCCCAAGTTGTGTCCCTCCCCGGAGCTGGTTATATTTAGTAAAGGGGGTTTGGGAGGGAAAGCCTCCCACAGAAAGTCACTGTGGCACTAATGTTTCCATTTCGATGATCGCTGTTGTGTGCCACTCACCTTATGTGGCCGTGCTGTTTTCCCTTCACCATTTTCATCTTGCCCTTTTGCTCTGCCATTTTCACATGGAGCCAGAGACAATACAGTCCTTCAAGGTAGCCTATGCAGATTTCTGCTTGTGAAGGGCATCATAGGGTACACTGGGTAGTAGGTGGGTGGTAAAGCTATATAATTAGAACATGTCTGCACAGCAGTTTGGCATTGCTGAACACTGCTTATAGGGTGGGGGGCTGGGCAACCTGATGGACCTAGTGCCCTTTGGACATTAAATAACTATGCTACAAAGTATGTAAATAATTTGTTACTAGTCTTTTAATACATGCCATTTATATTTTGTATATGTCATGGACAGCAATGTATACGGACACAAGGCTCGATCTCTGAATTCTTGATCGGCTGTCATACAGAATAATGCATGGGCAACCATGCACAATAAAGCTGCGCTTCCTTCAGGAGGTCAGAATGTCATCAGAACCTATAGATGGAAATACAGCTGAGTTGTTCTTGGTTGCCCATGTGTTATTTTGCAGAGTATATAGTTTGAAACATAAAATAAAAAAATGCTGCTGTTTTTTTGTTTCCTAGAAATCTTTGGTTAATGTTTTTTTTTTTAATTTTTATCCAAGCTCTTTTTATCCCTTACCACCCAGCTGCCCACCCCTTCTGGCAGCCATTACATCCACTGCTCTCCCATTTTCACTATCTGCTGCCCTGCTGCCAACTAAGCTGAAGTATCCCTTTGTTGGGGAGCCCTCCCTACTCATGGGGCAACCTGAGGAAAGACCCAGTGCCTGGAGGCACTTCCTTGCATCTATGCCGGGCGGTGAGAATGCAGCTCGGGGCTGCCACGGCTTCGCAGCAGGGAGGCAGGCTGCCGTAATCCGGCCTGCTTGGGTGGCCAGTTTTCTGTGCTTACTGCCCACCCACACCCACCACAGTTGGGCAACTGAACTAAGTGGCGACCTGAGGCAGGGACGTGCAGGGGTGTGTTGAGGCTTCACGCCGCCCTGTATGTCCCCAGTCCACCTCCAGGTGCCAAGGCTCGTCTCCCCCCCCGGAAGGGAAGCATCCAATGGATGCCCTGGAATCCCTCTCTGCCAGTCTCCGCTCCCGACACCCAGGCTCGGGGCATGATCCTGGGTCGCCAGCATGCCGAGTGAACCCCTTCGCTTAGTGCCTATTATTATTTTTAAAATAAATACTAGTCCACCCAAACCCTGCAGCATAAAAATCATGGGTGAGGGTATTTTTTTTGTTTGTTTTAATTAAATGATGAAACAGAAGATTTTGTGTTTGGGAGGGCTGGGTACTGTGTTTTTAGAAAATTAAAGTAAACTGACAGGTAGAATTAGTTTCATATTAACTAAAAAAGCGCTTGTATCACAGAAGGGCATAGTAGCAGCATACTGTGACCTCTGAACTAATATATAACAGTTTCTTAGTTAGTATGGAAATCTATAAGCAACAAGGGGTAACCATACACTCTAAAAGATCTGAGTAGCAGACACAATTGTGTAGCTGTTTTTTCCACGCTGTCCCAGGTAACACTTTCCCCTGCTGCCATGTGCAGTGATGCTGGTACTTCCCATACCATCGCCAGCAGTTGTGCTTTGCTTTCTCACAGGCTTGTCCTTTGCCCAGGTGACCCTCACAGAGATGCAAGTCTGAGGTGATCTTGCTGTGTATGGGGGCGGGGTTGGAGTGCCACTGCAAAGGAGGCTAACTGTAGAGCAGACCTGCAGGGGAGAGGTGAGAGACTCAATGGGAAGAAAAGGATAAAAACAAAGATTAAAAACCTAGGTGTCCAGCCTCCATGAATGCTAACAGAATAGCAACACACCTTCACATCTTCTGGAGCCGACTGGTACCAGCTAATTACGATAATGAAGCTCAAATTACTGCTCAGAAATGTACAGAACCACACATCACTGAATGCATTCAGTGTGGTGCTGGACCCCTCATCCCACCCCCCTCCAAGATCTACAGGTTTCCCACCAGGCTAATACCTTTTTTGAATAATGGTCACAGCCTTCTCCAAGGTTATCACTTGTAGATGGCTCCCTCCGGCTAGCCCTGCCCTTACAGAGCGGATACAGCAGTGTAAAACAGTCACGGAGACCATCAGTCATCAGCTCCGAATACAAGCAGGTTTATTCAATTCCCTCTGCTACCCCTTCTAGGACACTTAGAAGAAATGGAAGGGGTACTGAGCAACTTCTAGTCGCTGATGGTGGGGTGTAGCGGATGTGGAGTGGCCATGGTACTAAATTGGGCTGGGAGGTTGCATGGTGTGTAAACAACTCACACAGCTGAAGGAGGAAATAGCATGGCTACAGTGGGCACTGTGCGGTGGGGGGGGTAAAGGGAGGAGGCGAGTGTCAGTATCAGCCAGGGATGGAGAGGGAGGGGTAGGGGATGCGCTGGGGTCTGGGAAAACGTGTTTGAGAATGCAGGGGCTTGAAGGAAGGAAGACGGGAGGGGGACAAGTGGATGCAACAGGCTGCGGGAGGAGGAAAATAGCAAATTTAGAGGTGAGACAAGGAATCTTGAGAAAGGAGGCAGCAAGAGAAAAGGAGGCATGGAAGGTAGAAGGACCAGATAAAGGAAGGCAGACGCCTGCAATTCGGGGACATACTTCAAATAAGGCCTCTACCGGCAGCAAAAAAGGTAGCATGGGAACAGAGCGAGAAAACAGATTTGCGCCCCTCGCTCTACTAGTAGAGGAAGTAATGGAGGAGAGTGACTGTGAGGAGCCAGCAGTGGGGGAAGCAGGGGAAAGGAAGCTGAGAGGCACAGAGAATGATCTCTTGAGTGCAGGAACACTGGATGGAAAGGGGATGGATCCTTTGGGGACACACCAGGGTGAGGTACTAGAGGAGCCTGGGCCCAGGGGAAGAAGCAGAGAGGTGTCTATGGTTGGAGAGGCTAAGGCAAGGGAATCGAAGTGCTTAGGGGTGGGGCCCTCAAGGGCCATCAATGGGAAAGACAGCAAACAGCGGGAAAAGGGTAGAGTAAGATATAGGAGATGCACTGGGGCGGGGTGGGGGGTGTGCAGAGAGGGACCTATGCAAGCAGAGCAAGTGCTGAGGAAGAAAATTCCCTCTAGAGGGCACATTCCACACAAAATTTAGAAATGGCAAGTTTGACGAGAGAGGAAATCACATCTCAGACAGAGAGGAGGAGGTCAAGGTGAGGGGGACTGTGCAGGAGGTTGGGGGGGGGGAGTCTGTTACAGGTCCCACAGTGGACAAGGATGAGGTGGGAAGGGTGGTGGGAAACAGAGAAAAAATGCAAGGAAGTGAGGGTTATAGGACCAGGAAAGGTGGCAGAGTACAGAGGACCATGCGGGGGTGTCCCATGGAGGGGATATGCTGGTGGGGAGGGGTGAGTGGTAACATTGGGGAGAAAACCGAGGATGGAGGTTCATCCAGGAAGACTGAGGAAGGCATACAAGGGGGACAGCTAGCACAGCAGAAGGCTGATGAGGAGAAAGTACTGATAGTGGGGGACTCAATAATAAAGGGCATGGGAGGGGAAGGAAGGTAAAAAAGTGTAGGGGTATATGGACTGAATGCTTACCAGGCATGATGGCAAATGAAGTTATTCATTACATTCCGTCCTGGGGGACAATCCTTGACAAAAACACACACCTATTATTCCATCTAGGGACGAATAATCTAGCGGGAAATAGTGTAATGGAGGTGCAGGCTAAGTCCGGGGTGCTGGCCAGGTTCTGTAGCGGGGTAGGGTTTAAGTCACTTACGTTTTCGGAGGTGCTGCCGGTTCAGAGAGCAAGTTCAGTCAGGAAGCAAAGAATAGAGGAATTCAATGGTTGGCTAAAGGATTGGTGTGCAGAGAGAGGGTTCGGATTTCTGGGAGATGGGGGCTATACATGATGAAAGTCTCTTTGCTCAAGATAGGCTTCACTTAAATCGGGAGGGAGTATCAGTGCTTCGATGCAGGATGGAGGAATTCCCAGAGGGTAAGCAAAATTTAAACTAGGGCAGGGGTGGGGTCAGGACTGTACAAGTCTCTGACAGAGGTTCGGTGGGGGGCAGACAGCCCCCCCCAAAAAAAAAGCAAAAGTTGAAACTGGTATAGGTACAGGAAAATAATATACAGTGGCGTGAAAAAGTATTTGCCCCCTTCCTGATTTTCTCTATTATTGCATATTTGTCACACTGGATGTTTTCAGGTCTTTAGACAAAATGTAATATTAGATAAAGGGAACCTGAGTGAACAAATAACACTTGTTTTTTTTTTTAATTTCCTTATTTAATGAAAAAAGTTAACCAACACCAATTGGCACTGTGTGAAAAGTAATTGCCCCTTACACTTAATAACTGGTTATGCATACATTTAGCAGCAATGACTGCAACCAAACACTTCCTATAATTCAATATCAGTCTTTCACATCGCTGTGGAGGAATTTTAACCCACTCTTCCTCGTAGAACTGCTTTAATTCAGTAACATTTGGTAGGGTTTTATGAGCATGAACTGCTCGTTTCAGGTCCTGCTACAGCATCTCTATTGAGTTTTAAGTCTGGACTTTGACTAGGCCACCTTAAAACTTTTAATTTTACTTCTTTTAGCCATTCTGATGTGGACTTCCTTTTGTGTTTTGGATCATTGTCTTGCTGCATGACCCAACTACGCTTCAGCTTCAGCTGACGGAAGGATGACTGTACATTCTCCTTAAAATTTTCTGGTACAGAGCAGAATTCATGGTTCCTTTAATTATGGCCAGTCATACAGGTCCTTGGGCAGTAAAGCATCCCCACATCACACTACCACCACCATGTTTGACTGTTGGTATGGTGTTCTTACTGTGGAATGCTGTGTTTGCTTCCGCGAGACATTATGGGATCCATGTTGTCCAAAAAGTTCCACTTTGGACTCATCTGTCCATAGAACATTTTCCCCAAAAGGCTTGTGGATCATCCAGGTGCTTCTTGGCAAATGAGAGATGAGCATTTATGTTCTTCTTGGTTAGCAGTGGTTTCACCTTGCTACTCTCACATGAAGCCCATTTTGCCCAGTCTCTTTCTGATTGTGGAGTCATGAACACTGACCTTAGCTGAGGCAAGAGAAGCCTGCAGTTCTTTGGATGTTGTTTTAGGATCCTTTGAGACTTCTTGGATGATTTTACACTCGCCCTTGGAGTAATTTTGGCAGGCCGCCCACTCCTGGGAAGGAGTCACTACTGTTCCAAGTGTTCTCCATTTGAGATTATGGCTCTCACTGTGGTTCGATGGAGTCCCAGAGCCTTAGAAATAGCTTTGTAACCCTTTCCAGACTGATAGAGGGCAACAAAATGTTTCTCTGATCTTTTCAGGAACTTCCTTTGATCATGGCATAATGTGCTTGTTGAATCTTTGTGCTGGCAATGTGACTCTGATGGTAAGGGCCAAAATAAGTGGGTTTATATTGAGCAGGGCTGGCTGTAATCAAGCCTGACTGTGTTCAATCAGCTGACTCTAATTATCCCTTTAATTGGGTTGATTAACTAGGGGCATTACTTTTCACACAGTGCCAGTTGGTGTTGGTTAACTTTTTCATTAAATAAATGAAATAAGTAAAAAAAAATATTATTTGTCCTCAGGTTCCTTTATCTAATATTATATTTTGTCTAAAGACCTGAAAACATCCAGTGTGACAAATATGCAATAATAGAGAAAATCAGGAAGGGGGCAAATACTTTTTCACGCCACTGTATATACACTGGAGGGAGAAGGGAAGGGTAAGATAGACGGTGATCAAGGACAAAGGGGCCTATAAAAGTGGAGAGGAATGTGCACAAATGCACAGAGCCTGGGCAACAAGGTGCCAGACCTGACAGCAGTCACGACTGAGGCAGACCTTGCTCTGGTGGGGATAATGGAAACCTGGGGTCATGGGGACCAGGACTGGGACATGGAAATACCTGGGCACACACTGTTCAGGAAGAACAGGGAGAATAGAAGTGGGGGGCCACTATGTGAGGAGGGCATCAGGGCAGTGGAATTACAGAATAGGATGGGAGGAGTAGAGTCAATTTGGGTAGCATTGCCTATAGGGAAGGGGGAGGCTGTACGTGTTGGGGTGATTTACAGGCCACCCTCACAAACTGACTCAGAAGATGAGGCAATGTTGGAGGAAATAATGAGAATGGCTAATAAAGGCGAGGTGCTGTTGATGGGGGATCTAAATCTATCTGACGTGAGTTGGGACATTTCATCGGCCAAATCAGCGGGGAGTAGGGCTATAGTGGATTGTCTGCAGGCAGCCCTACTGAGGCAGCTGGTTAGAGAATCCACTATGGAAGGGGCCGTGCTGGACTTAGTCCTGACAAATGGCAACAGGGTGGGGGAAGTTGAGGTGGGAGAACACATTGGTTCAAGTGACCACAGTGTTGTCTGGTTCACTGTGCAAACATCTGCGGTGGGTACTAGAACCAAGGCAAAAGTGTTCGACTTTAGAAGAGTAGACTTTACCAGCATGGGGGACTATGTATGGGAGGCGTTAAGGAGGGAGATCTGTTGGAAGGTGGTGGATGGTATGTAGGAAGGTATGAAAGAGGCCATAATTGGGGCAATGAATGTCTATGCCAGGAGGGTTCATAAGACGAAGAGGAAGCCTCATTGGTTTAGCAGGGAGATGGCAGGCAGGGTTAGGGAGAAGAGAAGGGCGTTCAAGAAATTCAAGACAACGCAAAGCGGGAGGACTGGGAAATATACCAGAAGAGGCAAAAGGAGGCAGGCAGAGAGGTGCGGAGGCAAAGGCCAAAGCAGAAGAGGAAATTGCCAGGTCAGTCAAGACCCGAGACGATGCTTTTTAGGTATGTCAGTGAGAGAAGGAAAACTGGTAGGGATAAACAGACTTAGAAACAAGGAAGGGGTCTCGATGGAGGATGACAGGGATAAGGCGCGTTATTAAATGAATTCTTTGCTCAGTATTTGGGGTAGAGGGAGGAAGATTTTGCAGACATCAGTACAGGAGTTGGGAAGAGATATGCAGAGACCACAGGTTGGGAAATCATATGAGCTTACCCCCCATAACAGTGACAAAGGACAAATGGCAAGTACTGTTGGTGATGCTAGGAAAGGAGGGCAGGATGGGGGGGGAAGGTGGTTACCCTTAATGCTAGGAGCCTTGGGAGGAAAACTGCAGAGTTACAGGTTCTCATGGCAGAGGGAGAGGTGGACATTGCAGCCATCACGGAAACATGGGCCACCCAATACAATGACTGGGACCTGTCTGTACCAGGGTACAGGTTATTTCTGAGGACAGGGTGATTGGGAAAGGAGTGGGGTGGCACTATATTGAAGGAAGGACTGAAGTGTGTAAGGGAGGAAGGGAGGAGGGTATCGGTCACTTTGGATGCAAATCCAGGATTCCAAGAATAGGATTCTTAGAATGGGAGTGGTGTACAGGCCACCATCTCAGACAGAGGAGTTAGACAGGGAACTAGCGGGACAGATCAGGAGGACCTGCGAAAGAGGTAGTGTGGTGATTGTGGGGGACTTCAACATGCCAGGAGTGGACTGGAGCACCCCAACAACCAGGAACAGAACGGAGCAGGTACTGCTGGATGCCTTCCAGGACAGCTTCCTGCTGCAAATGGTCAGTGAACCAACCAGGTTGGGAATACCCTTGACCTTGTGCTGGCAAATGGGGACTTTGTGAGAGAACTTATAGTGGAGGAACCGCTGTCAGGGTGACCACCACTCAGTATGGCTCACATTGGATATGGGCAAGGAAGGTGGAATCTGGCACAATAGTGCTGGACTTCAGGAGGGCTGACTTTGGGAGGATGGGGAAGTGGTAAAGGGTACCTGGCCAGAATTCAATCTAGTATGGACACTAACCAGAGGTGGGAGCTCATAAAGCTGGGATAGTGGAGACAACCAAAACCTGCTGCAAAGCCCAGAGCAAGAAGGCTAGGGCTAAGAAACCAATCTGGTTGAGCAAGGAGGTCATGGAAAAGGTAAGGAGGAAAAGAGCTGCCTTTAGGAAGTACAAGAAAACAGGGAGGGGGGAGGACAGGGAGGAGTACTTGACAGAGTCGAAGGAGGTGACAAGGGCAGTAAGGGGAGCCAAAGCATCTATGGAACTCAGGCTGGCACAAGGCATTAAGAAGGGAGTAGGACTTCTTTAGTACATCAGGAGAAAAGAGCTGTAAGGACCACATAGTAAGGATTAGGAAGGAGGGGGGTTGGGTAGAAGCAGGGTGCGATAAGGCGGAAGCACTAAATGAGTATTTCTGCTCAGTATTTACTAAAGAGAAGAAGGGGGTGACACCCAAGGTGGAAGAAATGGCAGAAGCAGGGTGGGAAGTAGTGACAGATGGGGAAATCATGGAGAGCAGAGTTCGAGAGGGTTTGAAGGCACTGAGGGTGGACAAGGCGCCAGGCCCAGATGGCATCCATCCCAGGGTACTGAAGGACTGGCAGAGGTCCTTGCAGGACCTTTGGCAGACCTATTTAATGCCTCACTACATCGGGGTGTGACCTCAGGACTGGAGGATGGCTCATGTGGTGCCCTCCACAAGAGTGGCCCCAAGGATGAACTGAGAAACTACAGACCAGTGAGCCTCACATCCATCGTGGGTAAGCTAATGGAGACCATCCTGAAGGAGAGGCTGGTGGCCCTCCTAGAGGCCAAAGGACTACAGGACAGCAGACAGCATGGCTTCATACGTGGCAGATCCTGCCAAACCAACCTGGTCGAGTTCTATGACTGGGTAACTAGGCAACTGGACAGGGGCCAGGCGGTGGATGTCCTGTATCTAGACTTCAGTAAGGCATTGACTCAGTGCCACATGGAAGGCTGGGAAGGAAGTTAGTAGGCACAGGGCGGTGCAAAGCTGGTGAGATGGGTAGGAAACTGGCTGCAGGAAGGCAACAGAGGGTGGTGGTGGGTGGGAGCCTCACACCCAAGGGCAGTGACAGTGGTGTTCCACAGGGCTCGGTGTTGGGACCAGTGTTGTTTGGGATATTCATTGCAGACATATCATGGGACATCAAGAGCAAGATCAGTCTGTTTGCTGATGATACCAAGGGTAGCCGCGGTGGTGGATGACCTTTGGGGATGGCAGGGGTTGCAGGACGATCTGGCAAAGCTTGAAACCTGGTCAGACACCTGGCAACTGGGCTTTAATGCCAAAAAGTGCAAGGTGCTGCATTTTGGGATGAAGAACCCAAGGAGGAGTTACCAGCTGGGGGAGTGCAACTAGCCCTGACAGAGGAGGAGAAGGATCTGGGTGTGCCATTACAGGGTCAATGAACAACTCGGCACAATGTAGGAAGGCAGCTGCAAAGGCCAACAAAATGCTGGGTTGTATTGCAAGGGGTATATCCTCAAGGAGGGAGGAGGTGATTCTGTCACTATATAGGTCATTAGTTAGACCACACCTGGAGTACTGCGTGCAGTGCTGGCATCCGTATCTGAAGAGGGACATTAAGTTACTGGAGGGGGTGCAGCGCAGAGCAATAAAGATGATCAAGGGGCTGGGGGACTTATCATACGAGAGGAGGTTGAAGGAGTTGAACATGTACTTACTGGAGGAGAGGAGAGACAGGGGTGACATGATTGAAACCTTTAAATACATGAAAGGAATAAACAAGACAAGTACAGAGGGGCTGTTCAAAGTAAGGAGGGAGGGACATCAGGGGCCAATGATGAGACTGGGCGAGGAAGATTCAGGAGGGAGATGAGGAGACACTTTTTACAGAGAGGGTGGTGGCTGGGTGGAATCGTTACCTCCTGAAGTGGTATGCAGCAGAACAGTGGACTGCTTCAAACGAGGTGGGACAGGACAAGGGAGGGTTAATGAAGGGGAAGGGTGGAAGGGAGGAGCAGCTGCAGAATAAGGGGTGCTAGCTGCACATTCGAGCAGACTTGATAGACCTCTAGGCCTTTATCTGCTGGCAAATTTCGTATGTTCGTAGGAGTTAAGGCAGAGAAAGGGGTTGATATGAGCCCATTCAATGAGGGGGCAGTCTTGAGAGAGTTGGAGCAGCTATGAGTGGACAAGGCCATGGGGCCAGATGGGGTGCATCCTAGGGTGCTGAGGGAACTTCAGGATATTCTGGCGGCTCCCTTAGCAGCGGTTTTTAGCAGGTCCCTGGAGACGGGGGAGGTCCCAGAAGATTGGAGGATGGCAAACATCGTCCCTCTTCATAAAGGGGGCAATAGAGAAGAGGTGGGTAACTATAGGCCTGTGAGCCTAACATCCACAGTAGGCAAAATTACAGAAACATTACTGAAGAGGATTCAGCAGTATCTGGAGGACAATTAACTTATCGATAAGCATCAGCATGGATTCACTAAGGGGAGGTCCTGTCAAATGAACTTAATAGAGTTCTTCAACGGGGTCACTAGGGAAGTGGGCCAAGAGGATTCAGTGGATATTGCGTACCTTGATTTTAGGAAGGCGTTTAATTCCATTCCGCATGGGGGACTAATCTATAAATTGGATGGACTGGGACTGGGGGTGAGGGTAGTTAGATGGGTGCAAAACTGGCTAACAGATAGGAGGTCAGAAGGTAATAGTAAACGGTGTTGCCTCAGGGGAAGGAAAGGTCACAAGCGGGTTCCCCAGGGGTCGGTGTTGGGTCCACTGTTGTTTAACATATTCGTGGTGGATATAACTGAGGGTCTAGGGGGTAGTGTGTGTCTCTTCAAAGATGACGTGAAGATCTGTAATGGGGTGGAAAACCAGGAGGGGACAGAGAATATGCACAGGGACCTAGGATTATTGGAGGCTTGGTCCAAAAGATGGAAATTGGCCTTTAATGTAAAAAAGTGCAAAATCATGCAATTGGGGAGGAGAAGCCAGAATGAGACTTGCTGCCTGGGGTCTGGCACTGGAACAGATGGAGAGGGACCTGGGATTGTTTCCAGGGACCTAAGGTAGGTAAAAAATGCGGGCAGGAAGTAGCCAAGGCTAGCAGGATGTTGGGCTGCATCGGGAAGGGATTCACTAGCAGAAAGAGAGAGGTTATGATCCCCTTATATCAACAGTTGGTTAGACCGCATTTGGAATATGGAGTGCAATTCTGGAGAGCATTCCTGAAAACAGACATGGACAGGCTGGAGTGGGTGCAGAGAGGAGAAACTAAGATAGTAGCGGGGCTTCATCACCTGACATACGAAGACAGATTGAGCGAATTAGGAATGTACTCCCTGCAGCACAGAAGGGATGGGGGTTGGGGATATGATTGAGACCTTTAAATATATTAAGGGGATAAACAGAGAACCAGAAGAGGAACTTTTTAAACTAACTGGGCACAAGAAGTCCAGGGGGCATACGCTACAGATAGAGGGTGGCAGGTTTAGGGAAACAACAGGAAGAACTTTTCACTGAAAGGATGGTGGAGAAATGGAATGAATTCCTGGAGGAGGTGATAGGTGAGGTAACTGTAAGGGGCTTTAAGAGAGCAGGGATGGCCACATGGGTTTGGTATCGGAAGGGGAGGAAGAGAGTGCCACAAGGAGAAGTAGGTTGTTGGAGGAAGTCCTAGCCCTCTGCTAGGCATCTTGGGCAGACTTGGTGGGCCAGGCAGTCCTTTTCTGCCGTCATGTTTCTATTTCTATAAGACAGAATCTGGGCCTAACGTTTACAAAGGAACAAGAAAATGGCTAAATAATGCACATTAAGGTGGAGCAAATTATCACTGTGCAAGTTCCCTTCCTGAAGATGCTGCCGTCAGTTATTATGTTCTCCTTTAGTAAAAGCAGTGGCGATAGTGGAGCATACTGACCACCATACTTGTAGTGTAAAGTGTGCCTTGTGAATACAGCTGGCTTGTGCTTGTTGTAAACTGTTATCAATTTACTTGAGTTCCCTTTTTCCTTTTATTTAGTGGGGGGATGTGCCGGCCCCCAACTCAAATAAAACCAATACAAAAATAACCAAACTCTAGTTCTAAGAGAGTAGTATAACTTGAACTCTACGCTTATTAGTGTAGGTCCGGTATTCTCCACTATCACCAAAGCAGCTATGTATGAAACCCAATGACTACCACTACTGCTTTCTTTCTAGTTTCTCTGTCCCCCAGTTTTCTTCTGACATAAGCTGGGGGATATTATGGGCACAAAGGCAGATATAAACTGATTTGAAAAAATTAAGATATTGTCATAAGAGTTCAAACCATTTTTTAATCGCTGGAAGAGGATAATGCTTGGAGTGTGATGTACTACTGGTCTATACATCTTTCTGCCTTTTTACTGTATACATAGAATCTCAAATGAACTTTCAGTTAAATGAAAAGAAAACTGATTACAGTAAATTGTTTCTCAGAACAAATATATGTGCATATTTATTTATCATCTAGGATTAAAACCTTTGAGCTACAAGCTTTTTACATAGGTTCCACATCAGTAAGAGAACAAACAAGCCAGTAACAATGTACAACAGGCAGCATTAGCAGGTGGGGGAAAAAAATAAAAAAAATTGAATAAACAGGCTAATACATGAGTCGCAACTATGCTGAGGGAGTGACTAATTCCAACACCAAGAAGGTGGAAGGGTAAACTGGATGCGAATAAATTATATTGTGCCAAATACAGAAATTAGGAGACTGACAGGAACAAAGGTGGGCTACTGCCAAAAGGAGGAGAAGCAGCCACCAAGAGGCCATTGTCAGGGGTAGATGGGAGTACGGACTAATAAAGTGAAAGATGGAGCCTCCCAGGAGGCTTAGTCAGAGAGAGCAGAGAGAGGGTGAGTGAGGAGCGTGGATGGTGTGCTAGGATAGGGGAAAGGAGTGAGATAGGGCAAAAGGGAGGAGGTCAGGGAGTCAGGCACAGAGGCATTCATCCCATAAGTGCTAGACGCCCAGCGTGACTGGTTATAGGAAGCAATCACAGCTGGCATCTGCAATTAATTGCTGCCTGAGCTTATGTTTAAAGAAGCCTCAGTGTACTGTAGGTGTAGAGGAAATAGAGTGGAGTGAGTTCAGCCAGAGCGGGGCTCGGTAGGCAAAGGATCTTTGACCTAAGGAGTATGACAACGGGGTGATTTGAAGATCAAGTTTTCAGAGTTTCTTGTGCAGCAGGGGTTTTCAAACGGGATGAGAAGACTAAGGACCCCAGGGGGCACCATTCCTAGGTTAACCTTTTTTGTTATCGGGCAAGTTTGGTATACAAGTCTGGCTTTGAAATTGAGCCAGTTAGCCTGAGCATAAAGGTCGCATGTGAGAGTTTGCCATGAAGAACCAGTCAGGAGATGACAGGCTTTGATGAGTGCCACTTTGATGCGATGCAGGGATGTATCAGTGGCTGACTCATAGATAACTAGCCCGTAGTCAATAAGGGAGACTACTGAGCTGTGGATTGCAAGATTAAGAGAATCTGTAGTCAGACAGTACCTCTACCTATAAAGCAGCCCAATACGTGAATTGATAGCCTAGCAATGTGGTCAATGCACTGGGAAAAGGAAAAGGTGCTGTCAACTGCTATCCCTAGGTACTTAAAATGCTGGACTTGCTCCAAGGAGATCCTGTATCGTTAGTGATGGAAAGTGAGTAGGTTCTATGCCTGTTTTGGGAGCTGGAGAACAATATTATCTTCATCTTTCTGTAATTTATTATAAGCTTGTGCTCACTGAACCATCTTTCTAGGAGCTTAAAGTTGTGCTGGAACTTGTTCTCAAGAACTTCCGTCCCGGGATCACTGATAAGAAGAACCGCATCGTCTACATATAACAGCATGCAACCCTGGCAGGAGTTGGGGAGGTTGTTAAGGAACACACTAAACAGAAGAGGACCCAAAATGGACCCTTGTGGGACTACTGAAAGGACAGGTCTGTTTTCAGAGAGGACACTGCCAATCTTAACCTGCTGCATGCGGCCATGCAAATAGCTTTGAAACCATGTGACGGTATCAGAGGAGAGGCCAAAGTCCACGAGCTGATTAACCAAAAGGGCATGATTAACAATGTCAAAGGCTTTGATTAAATCGACGAAAGCCACCCCAACTATATTACTACGGTCTAAGGAATTATGAATAAAGTCCATAAACTCTAGCAAGGCAGTGGTGGTGCTATGACATTTTCTGAACCTGTGCTGTTGCAGGCATTGCAGCTGATATTTTTCTATGTATTCAATAAGCTGGTCAGCCACTATACGTTCCAAAGCCTTCGAGAGTGGCGGGAGAATAGAGATTGGCCTGTAGTTCCCATGTAGGGTGCGATCCCCACTCTTATGAATAGGAGTCATTACTGCAGATTTCCATAGCTGAGGGAATTGCAAGAACCTGAGAGATAGATTAATTATATGGGTAAGGGGAGCCAGTATCTCGCCTAATGGCAAAGGACAAATTTAAGATCCAGGGTATCGGACTATCAAATCTTGTTCTCCCCAGTATTTTGGTATGTATTTTCTAGCTGCAACCGCGATGATTCTGAAATGGAATGGAGGGTGGGGGCTGGTCCTCGTATGCAGTGTCAGTGGCTTTTAGCAGGTAGATCACCTGCCTGAGGCTGGGAGATCAGAAGGCTGTGGGTTCTATCCCCACACCAAGCACTTGAGTTAATATCCCAATACTGACACTGTAGTGCAGCATGAGGGGGGTGCTGCACTCCTGAGGTGCTGTCTTTCGGATGAGACGTTAAACTGAGGTCCCATCTGCCTGTTCTGGTGGTAGTTCAGGTGGATGTTAAAGATCCCATGGCACTTCTCGAAAAGAGTAGGAGAGTTTATTAAAGGGAAAAATCAAACAATACAATACAAATCAAATCAAAGGTATCCATTTAGTTCCATAAGAAACAAGCATTTGTCAATGCCGAATGTTTGCTTGCTGGCATTAGCAGTGGAATTGAAGGCGTTAGATGCAGTATAGGAATGGCATTGAAGTATTGAACTAACGCCAACTCCACCCTCACCCTGCAGAGATGGACAGGCACTGGGGTTTCGTTTGTGTCATCGCCCATGACAATCACATTTCACTACTCACCCTTCGGTAGACACTGACAAGTGTTGGGAGGTGTGTGCCTTGGGGTGTTTGGTTTACATTCACCTCATTCCATAAGGAAATATGCTGAAATGGGTGCAGTATAGGAGAATGGGGTGAACTCTGGGGCAAGGGTCCAAGGCGCACTCAATGTCTGTCACTGGCTGCAGGGTGGGGTAGAGTAGAATGGCATGAGCATTACTGTCGACAATCCCAAGTCACATCCCTGATGCTCAGTCCCTCAGGGTAGGGGTGTTATGGTCGAAACCCAACGCCCCTGTATGCTTTGGTATTTGTACCCACATTTTCCACATGGGCTTTTTTGGGACCCTACCGCATGAACAGTGACATTATCAGTTTGTTAGGTGAAAGGTGATTTTGCACAGCGACTGAGCCATTTGGCGCCACAGGTGGATGAAAAGTGACAGGTGTACTGTTCATGAGGAGGTGTAAAAAATGGCATTGTTGAAACTCTGGAGTGAAAATATACAAAAACTGGTGAAGTCACGAGCGTGCGTAGAAACTGCGCAATGTACACCTGTTAATGTAATTAGTTTGGGGATTTTTTACAGCAGATTTTCAACATAGGCATTTTGGGACCTCCGCTCATGAACAGTGTCACTGTGATTTTTTTAATCTGTCCCGAACACTAATTTTCCACAGCGACCGCTCTATTCTGCGCCGGAAGTGCGAAAACACATTTCAGCCAGGGTATGAAAAATGACAGCTGTACTGTTCGTAAGGAGGTGTGGAAATGTCAATGTTGAAAATCTGTACTGAAAATATTACAAATCGTGAACTTTGATGATGCGTGAAATTGCACACGCACGCCAGAATAGAGTCATTTTATGGCTTTGTCACTAAATTTTCAAACATAGCCATTTTAACACCTCTGCTCATGAACAGTGTCACTGTGATTTTCTTAATGTGTCCCCAACATTTACCCCGCACACCGAATTGCACAATGTGTGCCATATGTGCAAAACACATTTTGGGTGAGATGTGAAATGACAGCTATACTGTTCATAAGGAGGTGTGTAAAATGGCAATGTTGAAAATCTGGAGGAAAATACTAAAATTTTCAAAGTTACGAAGCGCATGAGGAACTGGCAATGCACCTCATAAAACAGTCATTTTGGGGAATTTTTTCACCAAATTTTCAACATAGGCCCACCTCATGAATCAGATACTGTCATTTCGCTAATCGTCCCAGGGGTGGTTTCGAGCAGTGATCCAAGTCACCTTTCAGGACCGAATAACAAAATGACAGTGACTGAGTTCATGAGGTGGAAAATTCCCAAAATGGCCGAGATATATACAGTACCAAAGTTGAAAACCCATTTATGCCATTATGCAGCTTACCGCATTTCTTTAGTTCATGGTTGGCTTTGAAGAGTGGAAGACGTGTTCCTGGTCCACGAAGATCGCCGCCAGGCTCGGGAGGTAAGTATATGGGGTTGGGGGTGGGAGATGGGTGCGTGGGTGGGGGCAAGATAGTTAACAAGGGACCGTTTTTCTTACAGGTGTTGTTTTTTCTTTTTTATGAAGGCGACAGCGGGACTTTTGCCATGCTAGGGTGGACTCCCAGCGTGGCAGCTGGAAGTTTGTTGGGGGGCAGTGGAGCCATTGGGGATCGGGCACTTTATCGGCCACACAGTGTGTCGGGGGTGGTGGTGGGGGAGCGATAAGCACATAGGGTGGGCTCCCAGCGCTACCATGGTGTTTGTTGGGGAGGGGGACCAAGAAAAAAATGAAGCTGTTTATGACAGCTGTTCAGATGCAGTGCTGAAGTGTAGGCACTTTGCACTGTGCCGACAGCAATATGTAAATTGCCTACACATTACCACCGCTGACTGTAGT